>JAOPSE010000004.1:52993466-55393466 GCA_029449295.1 Zea luxurians | reverse complement strand
GGCCAGATGAGTTGATTAAAGTGGTGTGGAGCCACAATACAACTATATCAAGGTCAACAGGTTTTACACCATTTAAGTTATTGTTCGGTGACGAAGCCATAACCCCCGAAGAGGCTAAAGCGGGGTCAATAAGAACAGTAGCTTCGGCCGAGGACGAAGCTAATTATTCTGTGACAAAAGATACTATAGAAGGGACCAGACTTCAGGCTGTGGAAAATATCAACAAATATCAAGCCGAAACAATAAAATGGCGCGATAGAAAAGTTTGATTGAAAGACATTAAGCTAGGACACTTGGTGCTTCGAAGAGTAGCCAACCCTGACACAGTAGGCAAGCTTCAGCTGAAGTGGGATGGACCCTTTCTGGTAGTATCTTTGTCAAGACCCTGTTCTTATAGGTTAAAGGACATGGACGGCAACGACATTCCTAGATCCTGGAATGCGGATGAGCTTCGGCGATATTATGTATAAATTGATTAATCTTTTTCATTTTTTTTCTATGGCACCCTTTTCCTTTCCAAAGGGGAAAAGGTTTTTAATGGGGCCATAGTCTGTAATTTTTCCTTTTTAATTCAGCCCTACGAGGGCAAAATCCCCCAAGATATGTAAATGTAAAATCTGATCATGCACCATCGAGTGCAGAGAAAAAAAACAGGGAGAAGCTCGAAAGTCGTCCCTAAGGGGATGCAGAGCATGACAAAGCTACAAAAAGACGTTCCTAAGGGAGCGCAGCGTAAGTTTTCTGCTCAAAAGTCATTCCTAAGGGAATGTAGAGCGAAATACTGCCAAAATATAAGGCGAAGCACAAAAAGTCAACGAGAATACCGCCGAAATATAAGGTGAAGCGCGAAAAGTCAACGTGAATACTGCCGAAATAGAAGGCGAAGTTCAAAAGACGTTCCCAAGGGGATGCAGAACTTACACCGAAAAATAAGCGGTGCAGCCAAAAAATAAACGACAAAGAGATTTCAGTCATTCCTAAGAGAATGAAGGTTATGGATGAAGCTTCGAATGTGTGTGTTTGGCATTCACTTGCACGATACATTACATCATACATTGCATTCATAAACATTCATTTAGGCATACATAGGACCATCATCATATCATACAGATAGACAGTTGCTTCGCCTCCAAGAATACGGCTTCTGAAGCAGATCAATGCTTTGTTGTGTACGAAAAGAAGGGAAGGTGTTTTTTGCCTTCGGCTCCAAAAATACAAGTTTCGTCCACATCAAAGCAGTTCACACATTGACGGAAAGGTATGGACAAATTTACAGAGTAGAGTCTGATTCTCAAATTATAATATTCTTTACAAAGGATGATACAAGAGTTTTTCTAGAGTTTTTTCACAGCTAGGTTTTCAGCTTCATCATCATCTGCTAAGCTTCGTATTGTTTGCTAGGCTTTGGCTCAATGCTCCCCGGCTTCGTCATCCAGTACATATCAAAGCATTATAAGGTAAATTCTAGTTTCAAGGAAAAAGGTAATCACAAGGTATGAGTTTATTACCGGTTTAAGGTGACTTCGAGCTTCGTCACCAGCCAAGTCTCGCCCGCCCTTTGCCCAGATTTGAGTAACGAATCTGTTTCCAATGCTTCGAGCCAGGCCAGGGATGTCGTTCAAGTCTGCCGGTGATAGGCTGAAGTTTGGTCTATTTACAATATTTCCATGTGTACAGCCAGCCTTCATGAAAGCGACAACTATGCCTCGAGAAGCTAACAAGGCACAAAAGTCACCATGTCCAGCTATAATTTCGTCGAGAGCATCAACTTCACCTTCAATATGATCAAGTGTTCCCGGCAGGTCTTCAACCGAAGGTTTAAACTTTTCGGAGCTGGCCCCAACTGAGTTAAAAACCTGTTTCAGTCGTTGAATGCACCGGGTGCCGAAGCCTAAGCATTTTTCCTGAAGATCTTTGAGTGATTTCTGAAGATTTGAACTTTTTTCAGCATTGGCTTCGAGTTTTGTTTTGAAATCTTTCTTCTGTTGCTCAAAGTTTTTTGACTGTAGGGAAAGTTCACTGTTTAATCTAGCGATCTCAGCTTGAGCTTCTGCCAGTGAACCTTCCATCGTTTGAAGCACGAAGTCTTTCTTTTCTAGGGCAGCTTCGTGATCTTTAATCTTCTTCTCTAATCCCTCAATTATAACTTTGTTTTTCTTGTCCTCGAGGTCTTGTTGCATCCTCAAGGCCTTGCTTAGCAGTAAGCTCTGACAAAATAATCTTCATTAGAAAGCATCTTCATATCAAAACAATAAAAAGCAAGAAAAATTTTACCTTAAAGTTAGAATAAAACAGGCTACCAGCGATATGCTGTCACCGGTATCTACTGAGATAACTTCGAGCTTCGGGAAACCAACACTTTTCGATAAAATGCTGACAACCTTCGCCCCAATTCGGTCCCGAAGGCATCCTAAACTCTCTTCGGTAACACCGCCGAAGAGCAGTGCCCCTGGCTGATACCCGCACGATATGGCATAGTCCTTCAGTTCTTCTTTTTCAGCCTTTGACAATTCTTGCCCAATTATGTTTTGAAAGTTGAAAATTTCCTCTTCCAAAGTATCTTCAGCAGGCTCCTTCTCTTTTTCAGGCATTTTCCCCCTTTTTCAGGCACTACGGCCGAGGTTTCCTCAGCAGCTGCAGCAGTTTGTTCCTCAGCCATATTCAAAATCATTTCATCAATGTCATCGAGTGTGGTTTCCAAATCTGTGGCTTCAGCTGCTGCAGCTTCGGAAGTAGAAGCTTCGGGAGGAGCAACTTCGGCTGCTGCTGTTTTCGGCGCTGAGGCCGGTGGCGATGTTTCTTCAATAGCCTCAATGACAGTAATAATTCTTCGTTTTTTTGGTTCAGCAGGCTTCTCGGCAGTTGAAGGCTTCTTCTTCTTCTATAAAAGCTTCATCAGTTCCGGTCCCAGCGGACTTAGCTTATTAGGTAGAGATTCAGTCATTACCTTTAAAATTTCTTCTGCGTCAGTGACAGAAGGCGTTGGGGGAGCTTCTTCTTCTAAATCAGCCTTCGGCTTCGAAGCTGAAGCCTTTCTTTTCTTCGACACAACTACCTTTGGCTCAGGACTAGATTTTTTTCTTTTTTGCTAAATTTTCATCCTCTTTTATCATCCTGGCAGCTTGCCTTTGTACAACACTAACAACCCTTCTTCGTTTTGACCCTTCGGCACCTTTGCTTAACCTTTCATAGCTTGGGTATTCAAATTTCAAAGCGTCCATTACTCGGTTTAGCCTTCGTTTCGGCCGGGTGCCGAAGGCTGCTGTCATCAGTTGATCTTCTTTTTTCGTATAATTTCCCAAGATTTCATTGCACATAACTTCAATTGTATCCAACCATTCCTGGCAGGGTTCTTTGAAGTGTTTCTTGAACTTAAAATGATAAGGTGACCGAACGAGTTCATTCTTTTTCTTCTCTCCCTTAAGCTTCGGCATATCCCATTCCTTTAACGTTGGGAATACCCTATTGGCCAAATATTCCTGAACTAGATCCCTAGTACCAATATGCTCAGACACAACTCTAAAATCACTCACAGCATCTAGGCATGCTGTCCCCGACGTCATATTGCACTGAGGCCTAGTCAACCCGAAGGTTAGCTCTAGCGGGCTCTGAACTAACTTCTCCTTTTTCTCATCAATCTTAACATAAAACCAGTCAGTTTTCCAACCGGTCGGCCATTTGGTGCGGTAGCTAACCAACGGTGTCTTCATGTCTTTGCGATATGCAAAATTATAGCAGCCGAAGTTATCATGCAATCCATCTTCTCTAGCCTTCGTCTGATAGTGAAGTTCATGTACCCCGCAAAAGGCTTCGGCAACCAGCTCCGCTCCTTGGCTTCAGAGAGCCTAGATAAAGACGATGAGCCTAACGATAGCGTTAGGAGTCAGCTAATGAAGATAAACTTCGAAATTTTCCAAAACATCTGCGATCATCCCATGTAGAGGAAACCTTAATACTGCTTTAAAGAAGCTTCTGAAGACTACCACCTCATTGTATTCTGGCTTCGGGGTTGTCTCTTCCCTGCCAAAGCGAACCAGCTTCTTCTCGGCTTCCCCGAAGTAACCTAGTTTTATCATCATCGGCATATCAGCTTCGGAGACAGTTGACTTTCCAAAATCCAAGTGGCTGGGCTTAGATGGCATGGCAGAATAATCATCTATATCTTCCTCGTCAGCCTCACTTTCAGCAATATCTGCCTGCTCAGCTTCGGCAGCAGGTGCACCTTTGTCAGCAGTCCCCTCTGGCATAACCAGTCCCGACTGCCTCATTACTTCGGAGATCGGGGCAGTTCTAGCAGCTTCGGCCTCCTCTTCGTCGCGTGTAACCCTAGCTGTTGAACGGACCCTAGCCATTTGATGATTGAATTTCTTGCGTTTTGGCGAGGTTGAATAATTTTTATCTTTGACGAAGCTCCCTCTTGTGATGAAGCTTTGGTTTGGAGTACGGTGAATAAGCTTCGGCTGTGGTCGAATTTTTCGGCAGCACAACAGTACAATAGTAGTAAATGCTGTGGTAACTTCACACCTACCCGTATGTATATATAGTGTTGCAGGTGGGAAGGTAAATCGACAGGACGATTGCACCCGCTGAACAGCCGCCCACACCCACTGAACGGTGGACCATACTGCGCGAGGAGACGAATCACCAGATCGAGTGTACCCGCTTTATGGAGGGATCGCCTTACACTCGGAATATTTAAATCATTTCTCGGCAACGAGCTTAGGGAAGGTGTTTTTCGGACCTTCTGCATTCCGAAGCATAAAAGTTTTTTCACGGGTCGAGCTTGTTACGAAAAACGATCTGGCACCGTGAAGGGGCTACTGTTGTGGGTCTGCTTCGTCGCCGAAGGTCCTATCAGATGAAGCACCTTCAGAAGGTCAGAACAAGAACAATGCCGAAGCTACCAGTCAGGGAGCTTCGTAGTATATTTTAAAAGGCACCGACTTAAAGATGAGATGACCAATCGGCCCATGATAGATTGTGTAATGATTGTAATCATTTGTAGAGGACATGAATGTAAATTCACATAGGCTACGCCCTGTGCCTATAAATAGGTGAACAGTACCCTCGTACTGTTTACGTTTTTGGCATCATATTTGTATCTTCGTATTCAATCGAGCTCAAGGTACAAACGTAATTTAATTTAACTTTTATGTATTCATGATTATTTGACAATAAATATTTATTATGTAATCATTTATGTTGTCTTATGTTTCATAACCTTCATCCTCTGATTTCATATGTCAAATTTATGAAGGTATGTCCTTCATAACCTTCGTCCGAAGATCATTATATCCTAAGGGAAATAATGCTTCGAAGGACATTAACATTTAACATTTTTCTTGTATGTTGCCTTGTTCTTAATTCATAGCATTTGAGAACAAGTCCCCAACACCGAGCCTTGAGCTAAAGCAGATCACCGGAGCACGGCCGCCGGCAATCGCCGCCGGTGAGTAGAGGAGAAGTGGAGATCGCCAGAGAGCTGAGGGCGCCAGATAGCCTACAGTGCCTGTCCGGTGCATGCCAGATAGCGCACAGTAGCTGTCCGGTGCGCACAGAAGAAAAGGAGATCTGCGCGCACCAGCCGGTCCACAGACAGTGCACAGTGCAGTGTCCAGTGCACACCGGACTGTCCGGTGAGCCCAGACAGAGGAGTTTTTTTGAAATTTTTCAAATTTTATATCTAATTTTGAACCAAACCAAATCCCAACTTATAAGCACACAAAAGAACACCTGTTGGGACAGGTATTAGTAACCTCATATATTTTCCCATAATTTTCAAAATATTTTGCCATAGGCTAGATAATTTTTAAGAATATAGTCAAATGGTGAAATTTGCATTTTGGCTTTGCACTAGGTGTTTTCATGAACGATTTGAGTTTTCAATACTCCCCCTAAGTGCAGTGCCATATGCATATCTCAAGAACCAACAATAGCATAGTAAAAATAATTTTAAGTGCTAAAAAGCTTAAAAGCTAGGACTTGTCAAGTTTGAGCCTGAGTTAAGCTTTTCACTCGCTTTGTTGGCGTTTATCTTTACTAGGTTAGACAAGCCCTAGATGCAATACAAGAAATTGAAATATGCAATGCAGGCTTGACAACACCATTTTGAGATTTTAAATGAAATTTCTGAGATCAAGTATGTTTAACTCATTCCTCAACATGCAAAAGCGAGTTTTATCAAGTGGCTTAGTGAAAATGTCCGCTAATTGATCTTCTGATCTCACTCCTAAAATAATGCCTCCTTTAGCAACATGATCTCTAAGGAAGTGATGACGGATATTAATGTGCTTGGTGCGAGAGTGTTGTACAGGGTAATTAGCAATTTTAACATCACTCTCATTGTCACACAACAAAGGTACCTTTTCTAGAACTACACCATAGTCTAGAAGAGTTTGTTTCATATATAAAATCTGTGTGCAACAAGCACACATGGCAATGTATTCCGCTTCGGCAGTTGACAAGGCAACACTATTTTGCTTTTTGGATGTCCATGATACTAGTGATCTCCCAAGCAAATGGCACCCCCAGGAAGTACTTTTTCTATCAATTTTGCAGTCGGTATAATCCGAATCAGAATAGCCAATTAAGTCAAAAGTAGCTCCTTTAGGATACCAAAGGCCAATGCTTGGGGTGTGCTTAAGATACCTAAGAATTCTTTTAACAACATGAAGATGAGCTTTCTTAGGATTTGATTGAAATCTAGCACACATACAGACACTAAACATGATATCGGGCCTAGATGCGGTAAGATACAATAAACTACCAACCATAGAACGGTAGAGAGTTTGATCAACCAGGTTACCTCCCTCATCTAGGTCGAGATGTCCATTAGTTGGCATAGGTGTCTTGATTCGTTTGCACTTCTCCATGTTGAATCTTTTCAACAAGTCTCTGGTATACTTGTCTTGTGAGAGGAAGTTACCATCTTTCATTTGCTTGACCTGAAAGCTGAGGAAGTATGTCAGCTCACCAATCATAGACATCTCGAACTCCTTCGACATCTACTCACCAAATTCCTTGCAATGTAATCATTTGTAGAGCCAAAGATTATGTCATCAACATATACTTGACAAATGAAAATATCACCGTTATGTTTCTTTGTGAATAAGGTTGTGTCGACGGTCCCGATCTTGAATCCCTTTTCGATGAGGAAGTCGCGAAGACGCTCATACCAAGCCCTTGGAGCTTGCTTTAACCTATATAGTGCCTTGGACAACCTGTAAGCATGATTATGATATCAAGGGTCTTCAAACCCGGGTGGTTGCTCAACATATACAAGTTCATTTGTAAAGCCATTTAAAAATGCACTTTTTACAACCATTTGATAAAGCTTTATATCATAGCATGATGCATATGCGAGTAGGATACAGATGGCTTCAAGTCGAGCAACCGGTGCAAAGGTCTCTCCAAAATTTAAGCCTTCAACTTGAGAGAAGCCCTTTGCAACAAGTCTTGCCTTGTTCCACACAATCACGCCTTGATCATCTTGTTTGTTTCTAAACACCCATTTTATTCCAATGGTCCTTGCATCTTGTGGAGGCCTCTCCAGGGTCCAAACTTGGTTACCGGTGAAGTTGTTTAGTTCCTCATGCATGGCATTCACCTAGTCCGATCCTATAGCGCCTCATCTATACATGTAGGCTCAACACAAGAAACAAACGAGTGATGTTCAATAAATGAAGCATGTTTATGAGAATGAGTAATAACCCCTTGTGCAGGACTCCCAATGATTTGATCTTGTGGGTGTGCTTGAAGTAGTGATGAGTTTCTCCTGTCAACCACTTGGGAAGAAGGTCCTAGAGCATCAACATCTTCGACTTGTACCCTTGCATGTTCATGAGAGATAAATGTATCTTCATTTGCATGCCTCTCATCTTTTTCATCATCATGTGGTACATTTGATGAAGAAGGCCTGTCAATAATTTGCATCTCTTCTTCATCTTCTTTTGGTTTGATGGCAACAATTGGCATGTTCTTCATGGCTTCCCTAATTGGCTCATCACCTACATCATCAAGATTTTCAAGTGCTTCTAGAGAGCCATTAGTCTCATCAAACTCCACATCATATGTTTCTTCTACCACGCCAGTGGCATAATTGAATACTCGATATGCTTTGGATTTTGATGAGTAACCAAGTAGAAAACCAATATCACAACGTCTTTGAAACTTCCCTAGGTGATGGCGCTTCTTGTAGATGTAGCATTTGCATCCAAACACCCGAAAGAAGGAGACATCTGGCTTTTTCCCATTTAGCAGTTCATAGGGAGTCTTCTTAAGTAGCCGGTTAGGAAATAGTCTGTTTGATGCATAACATGTTGTGTTGACAGCTTCGGCCCAAAACCTCTCTGGTGTGTTATAATCATCAATCATTGTCCCTGCAAGGGTGATCAATGTCCTGTTCTTCCTCTCAACAACTCCATTTTTTGAGGTGTGTATGTTGCTGATACTTCATGCTTGATCCCAATCTCATCACAATATTCATGTATGTTGGTGCTATCAAATTCTTTTCCATTGTCACTTCTAATCTTCTTGATCTTGCAATCAAATTCATTTTGAGCTTTCTTGGCAAACTTCTTGAGTATTGATGCAACTTCAGATTTATCATGGAGAAAGAACACCCAAGTGTATCTTGAAAAGTCATCAATAATAACTAGACAGTAGAGGTTGCCACCAGCACTAGCATAAGTTCTTAGTCCAAATAGATCCACGTGAAGCAATTCTAGTGGCCTTGATGTTGACATGGAAGCTTTTGTAGGATGTATGTTAGCAACTTGCTTTCTAGCTTGACATGCACTACACAGCTTGTCCTTTTCAAATACAACATCCTTTAGTCCTCTAACCATGTCCTTATTTAGTACTTTCTTGAGTGTGCTCATTCCAACATGTGCAAGCCTTCTATGCCATAGCCATCCAAGTGATGCTTTGGTAAAGAGGCAAGTTCTTAAGTCTGCATCTTCAGAGGTGAAATCCACTAAGTAGAGATTGCTGTATCTAAATCCTTTGAACACCATTGACTCATCATCCATTTTTGATACAATAACCTCTGTAGGAGTGAATAAGCATTGAAGGCCAAGATCACAGAGTTGACCCATTGATAGTAAGTTGAAGCTCAAAGGTGCAATCAAGAGAACATTTGAAATTGATAGATCATTTGAAATTGCCGTGTTGCTAAGTCCTTGTACTTTTCCCTTTGAATTATCCCCAAAAGTGATTTTGTCTTGTCCATCAACATTCTCATCAAGTGAGGTGAACATCTGTGGGTTGCCTGTCATATGTTGTGTGCATCCACTGTCAATAATCCAATGGCTCCCACCAGTCTTATAGTTCACCTACATCCACAGAGAAATCAAGCTTGAATTTTGAGGGCCCTATTTTGCATAGGACCAGTGACTTTCTCAATCAAAGACTTGGCAACCCAAATTTGTCTAGGTCTACTCTTGCTTGGTGGACCTAGGAATGTAACTTTGAATTTCCATTTGCTACTTTTCTTAGAACATAATGGGCATTGAAGGCAAATGGTCTTGAGTGCTTTGGCTAGGGAGTTGGTGGTTTAGCTTTGCAGTTGTGGGCAAAATGACCTTCTTTTACACACTCAAAGCATTTGATAGGCTTATGAGTCTGCTTTGGCTTGTATTGATTTGTAGCTTTCTTTTGCACAAAAGAATTATATCCAATACCACTCTTTTTTCGTGACAGTGTTCATGAGCAATTCATTTTGGAGGTATTGGCCTTTGTTGAACTTTTGCACACTTGTTGCAAGATGCTCATTTTCACTCTTAAGTTTCTTGACCTCATTTCTAAGCCTTTCATTATCCACTGCCAACTCATTGTTGAAGTCATTGTTCTCAATGGCAACCTTTCCTCTAGTAGTTACATCAGTCAAATATCTCTTCAATTTTTGGTTGTCTAATGTCAAGACTTCAACTTTTTCATTCAGTTCATCATGAAGACTAGTTTGATCATCTTGGCTCAAATCATCACATGAGGTTGCTACATCAATACTAACAATAGGGTTAATAGCCTCATGTGTATTGCAAGGTAAAAGCTCATTTGCAACAAGAAGATTATCATGATCAATTTTAATCTTTGTATAGCCTTCCTTAATTTTCACTATTCTATCTTTCAACTCCCTATTTGCTTCATTTAACTTGTCACACTTATCCTTAGCATATTTTAGGGAGGATATAAGCTCATTTACAGTGAATGACATAGTTTTGTTTTCTTCTTTCATCTCATCACTAGCTTTTACAACTATGTCATATTTGGCATTTAAAAATTCATTTTCATCTTTCAACTTATCACATTTAGCTTTTCACTTCCTAATGATTTGAGTGTATTCCATAAGCAAGTCAGCTAGTTCGTCATAGGAAGGTGAAGCAAATTCATCATCACTATCACTATCATCAATAATATCATTATCAATTTGTACCTTCCATTCACCTTTAGCCATGAGGCATAGGTGAGAAGTCGATGAGGGGTGATGGTGGTGGTGAAGAGAAGTCCACAGCAATGGCAGCAACTTTTTCATCATTTTCTTCTTCACTTGAAGAAGACCCACTTGATGACTCAATGTCAGTGAGCCAGTCACCAACAATGTATGCCTTTCCATTTTTCTTGTTGTGGAACCTCTTGTGCTTCCCATCCTTCCTCTTGAAGAATTTCTTTTCCTTTTTCTCGTCATCACTGTTATCATCTTTCTTTCCCTTGAACTTGTTCTTCTTGGGCTTATTGCATTGATGAGCAAGATGACCAAGCTCTCCACAATTGTAGCAGTCCATCTCAGAAATGGGCTTTCTTTTACTGGAGAAGAATTTCTTCTTTCTTGAGTCAAACTTGATGCCTTCTCTATTGAGCTTCTTTAACATCTTGGTGGTATTCCTTACCATCAAAGCAATGTTAGCATCAAGATCATCATCACTTGAGGATTCCTCCTCAATTTGCACTTTAGCTTTTCCTTTCTTTTCTTGATTGGCTTTGAGAGCCAAATCCTTTCTCTTGGAAGATGACTCATCCTTGTCATTTATGTGCATGTACATCTCATGAGCATTGATCTTTCCCAATATTTGTGTAGGAGTAGCAACTTAAAGATCCATCTGATGCAGCACTGTGACAATGTGTCCATATTTTTCAATTGGGAGGACACTGAGAATCTTCCTCACAACATCCGGTTGTGAAATTTGGGTGAGCCCCAAGCCATTTACTTCCTTTACAAGAATATTGAGACGTGAGTACATAGCATTGGCATTTTCATTTGCAAGCATTTCAAAAGTATTTAATTTTCTCATAGCAATGTGATATCTCTCCTCACGCTCACTTCTAGTCCCTTCATGTAGAGCACATATATCCATCCACAAATCATGAGCATTTCTATGGTTTCTAACTCTATTAAACACATCTTTGCAAAGGCCTCTAAGAAGAGTGTTTTTGGCCTTAGCATTCCATTTCTCATAATTAAACTCTTCTCCTACAAGATTTGTGGGATCTCTAGGTTCAGGGAACCCTTGAGTGGCGGCTTTGTAGACACCAATGTCTATAGCCTCTAAATAAGCTTCCATATGAATTTTCCAATATGGAAAATCGTCACCATCAAAAACGGGAGGAGGTCCATCCCCACTGGACATTGCTACTCTAGCGGTTAAGCTAATCTAAGAGCAACAAGGCTCTGATACCAATTGAAAGGATCACGATGCCCAAGAGGGGGGGGTGAATTCGGCTTTTCTAAAAATCAACAATAATTAAACCCTAAGCAAGAGCCCAACTTCACCCCAACAACTAGCAATAAGAGAATACTACTAGAAATACCACAATGCTAAGACCATACTTCAACTACTTGCTAAACAAATGCACAAGATAAAGTACTTGAATTAAGTGCGGAATGCAAAGCAAAGTTTAGAAGACTCCTCCAATTTTTCCCGAGGTATCGAAGAGTCGGCACTCTCCCCTAGTCCTCGTTGGAGCACCCACGCAAGGGTACCGCTCCCCCTTGGTCCTCGCAAGAAACAAGTGCTCACTATGAGATGATCCTTTGCCACTCCGGTGCGGTGGATCTCTCACGACCGCTTACAATCATGAGCCGGGTCACCAACAAGTCCTCCAAGGTGATCACCGAGCTCCCAACGCCACCAAGCTGTCTAGGTGATGCCGATCACCAAGAGTAACAAGATGTAGACTTCCCCTTGATCAAGAGAAGCCTAATGCATGCGGTGTGTGCTCTAGGTGGCTCTCGCTAGCACTAATGAGGCAAATGCAGAATTAAGATTTTCTAATC
Organism: Zea luxurians; assembly: GCA_029449295.1. Classification (NCBI taxonomy): domain Eukaryota; kingdom Viridiplantae; phylum Streptophyta; class Magnoliopsida; order Poales; family Poaceae; genus Zea; species Zea luxurians. The sequence continues at coordinate 55,381,195 of JAOPSE010000004.1, read as the reverse complement.
ACCTCACTAAGCTTTATGGTGCTTGCAATGCTCTAGCAATATGTAGGAGTAAATGTGGGCAGCAAGACAATCAATATGGTGGGTGGAGGGGGTATAAATAGCCCTCACCCACCAACTAGCCGTTACCATAACCTGGCTGCGCATGGGCGCACCGGACAGTCCAGTGCGCCACGGTGCGCCAACGGTCACCTCCAACAGCTAGTGCTCACAGTTAGACGTTGGGCAGATGGCACACCAGACAGTGAACAGTCACTGTCCGGTGCACACTGGACAGTCCGGTGTGCTGGCTATAATTCAATTTTCCAACTCTGCGCTCTAGGGTTTCTAAGGAGGGAATAGGTCTTCCTCGGGCCACGCTGGCCCCACTGGCAGAGGGCGCACCGGACAGTTTGGTGCACACTGGACAGTCCGGTGCCCCTAGACCAGAAACCCTAAGTTCTGTTTTCTTCTGATTTTCAAATCGGTTTTCGTTCTAACTCATGAGTATGTTCTAGAGTGACACCTAGCACTATATGTGAGTGAATATGCACCAACACTACACTAGAATTCTCTTGGTCAAACTACTCATCGACAACCCCTCTTTATAGTACGGCTAAAATAAAATAAAAGACCTAACTCTATACCGAGTGTCCGCAACTCCTTGACACTCGGAATACAAAGACCTTCATCTTTTGTTTCGTCGTTTTAGCCGTCGCTTCAAGTTCTTATCTTAGGGATTGTTTTCACCATTATAGTACATCTTCCTGTAATGCGACCTAACTTACCATTTGTCTCTGCAAAACACACATTAGTCACATATAATATTACATTGTCATTAATCACTAAAACCAACCAGGGGCCTAGATGCTTTCACCGTTAATGGGGTCCGGGCACAGTACTTGCTCTGCCGAGGCTGGTTGCATAGGTTCTCGATTTGGTTTTGTTAGTCACCCTTTCTTTGTGGAGATGTACTCTATTTATCAAACTAGAGAAACCTAACGGGTGACTATGACCTCTGGGGAATCTTTCTAAAGGCTACGTAGTGAGACCCTGCTAGGACACCTTGGTAGTGGTCAATGGGGAGGCTAGAACCCTGGGCAGAAAGGGAATCACGACTTGTGGGTAAAGTGTGCGATCTCTACAGAGTGTGTAGAAACTTGTATATCAGCCGTGCTCATGGTTATGAGCGGCCTTGGGATCCTCTTTTATTAGAAGAACTTTGGTTACTTTTATGATGATTGTTAATAATGACGGTTATAATTTTAATCTCTCATATTTCCTGTTGGAGGAAGTGCTTCTAGGTAATAACTGGGTTTATTACTAAAATTGGGCTCTACCTATAGTAATAAAAACTTGATCAACTAAAAGCAAAGCTTAACCTTAACTCCACATACAGCTAGTCCACTTTAGCCAAACGGGACATTTGCTGAGTACGTTGATGTGTACTCACCCTTACTTTACAAATCACCCCACCCCAGGTTGTCCCCACTATACTCAGTGCTCAGGAGGAGATGCTGGCAACATGGAGGACTTTGATCAGTTTCAGGACTACGATGAGTTCTAGTTTACCTTAGTGGCAAACCCCCAGTCAGCTGCCTGTGTAGGCTTATCTTCTACGTTTCGTATTTCCGCACTTTGATATTAATGTTGAAGACTATGGCTATGTATTAGACTCTATGGATGTCTTGGACATCTTGATGTAAATAAAGTACCTTTCCGCTATTTACTTTGAGCATTGTGTGATGATGTTCAATTATGTAATCGCTGTGTACGTGAGTTCTGTTCCTGGCATGTACATGGTTCACATTCGGTTTGCCTTCCAAAACCGTGTGTGACATAAGTGGTATCAAAGCCGTGCTAAATGTAGGACCGCTAACCTAGACTAGAATGGTCGCCCTAAGGACTATAGACTTCTACCTTACCTTTACCTTAGTGTCCTTTCAAAAGTTGGTCATCTTGACCAATTCTATGTTATCTACTTATCTCACAAAAAATTGTCTCACTTTTATTTCTATTTACCTTCTGGTCTTATAGTTCTAATCTCACTCTTGTGCTTACGATGTCTTTTGTAGATGGCTCGTATTAGATGCAGGGAACGTAAGTCAATGATCCCTTTGTTGCCTTCTAGCCTGGCAGAGCATCCACTGCGTCGCATGGTGCCAGGTCAGTCCAGTCACCTGGAGAGACTGTATCGTCGCCTGCATGAGGAGCAGGAGCGCCGATGCCAGGAGCAGGAGCAGGAGCAGCAGGACTCTTCCCCCTCGCCTCAGCAGGAGGTGGAGTCTTGGAGGCCGCTTTCCCCTGCACCTCAGCCAGAGATGCCCCCTGCACCACCACAGGGCATCCCGGCTGCTGGAGGAGATCTTGATGGAGACGGAGACGGAGACGGAGACGGAGACGATGATGACACTAGTGGCAGTTCGAGCCACGACACGGAGCTCTCGGAGGAGCCGGAGATGGAGCCGGAGGGATGGATCGCTAGACCCATCGCATGCGACGCCGCTCGAGGGTCTCACTTCCACGACGCTCTCGACGCCTTGCTGCGTTGGGCCTTCGACCGACACACTTGGTCCATCGAGTACCGTTGTGTAGTCTACTAGCATTGTCACGGGTTATACCCAGACCAGTGGGAGGCTACTTGCTTGGTGCGCCGTCCGGACGATGATCTCTAGGGTGCAGAGGCCTTCTTAGAGCACTATTCTATCACTGAGAGGGATACTGCCGAGGCAGCCATGCAAGATGCAGCACGACGTGCACTTTCTCGGTATTGCTCGTTGTTCAGCAGGGTGGCTGATGGCCTTGACCTAAAGTACTACCCTCGCCATTTGACCGGCAGTGTTGAAGGTGTGATTGTCTCGCCAGCCAGTGAAGGCAATCCTAGGCTGAATAGCATGGTCAACCTGGCCGCCGTGCTCAACACCGAGCTGGACCACGCCCTTGATGAGTTGGGCAAGGTTCGGGTGGTGGTTGCGGAATTGCATGTTGAGTGCACAGCACGCCACTATCTAGATGGTGGTTCTCCCGCCCTGTCGGGATTTAGCACCCTTACCGCTCACCGCCCCGTGGTCGCTTCGAGTATGGTACCCCTGACTGCAGGACCTAGATAGATTTAGATCCATAGATCGATGGAGTCGGAGTCTGTAATAATGATTAATATGGTATCTTAGTCCTAGTCAGTCTTAGTTAGAGCTAGTTTGCTTATCATTTGTTTGATGCTTGTCGTGATGAACATGTAATGAAGTTGGTTCTTTGTAATGATTGTCATCAAGGTGTGGGTATCCCCTACAACTTGGTGTATTATTAATAAAGTCAGTTATTTAGTTGGGTAATCCCTTTATTTCCACTTTCCTCTTTATCTGAGAGTCTGTCAGTGAAGATGATCATTTGTTCAGTGCTATGAAGATTTCCGTATATCTTTTGTTATGCTGAAAGACTACAGAGTCAGATCTGATGTGTGTGTGCTTTCTACCGATGTCTGAGAACAGGCACAGAGGTACAAGGCGTGCTCAGTCAGAACAGTAGGCACCCCAGGAGGAGGCAGCTCAATAGCAGCAGTTGCCACCACCACCCCTAATGATAGTTGAGCAGATGTTCATGATGCAAACTCAGGCAATCCAAGCAATTGGTCAGACCCTAGCAGCAATGCAGCAGAGCAGGTGCAGCAGCAGCCACCCCCACCTCAGCCTCAAGTGCAAGTTCAGATGACACAAGTGCCTAGAGACAAGAGGGTAGAATTCATGAGGGGCCATCCCCCTGTCTTTGCCCACTCTACTGATCCCATGGACGCTGAAGATTGATTGCGTACTGTGGAGCGCGAGTTGCACACTGCCCAGTGCAACCATCGCGAGAAGGTTTTGTATGGTCCCTGTCAGCTAAGGGGAGCAGCATAGTCCTGGTGGGAGTCTTACCTCGCTACTCATGTGGACCCTGAAGCCATCACCTGGGAGGAGTTCAGGGATAACTTCCGTCGCTACCATGTGCTAGAAGGACTGATGATAGTAAGGAAGGAGGAGTTTCTGGCATTGAAGCAAGGTCACCTGTCTATTAGTGAGTACAGGAACAAGTTTCTGCAACTATCACATTACGCCCCAGAAGATGTCAACACGGATGCTAAGAGGCAGTACCATTTTTTGAGAGGATTAGTTGACCCCCTTCACTACCAGCTGATGAATCACACTTTCCCCACCTTCTAGCACTTGATCGACAGAGCAATCATGACTAAAAGGAAGCACCGAGAGATGGAGGACAGGAAACGCAAGATTGGTGGATCTCAGTCCGAGAATAGTAGTCGTCCTCGCTACTCAAGTAACCCACCTTAGCAATTCAAGCAAGGTCACCAGCATCAGCGTCAGCATCAGCACCAGTATCAAAAGCAGTTTCCTCAACAGTAGCAGCAGTAGTACCGTCAGAACACCCAACCGGGAGGAAATCAGTACCAGCGTCAGACTAACCAGGCAGCTCGCCTTCCTGCCCCAGCAACCAACTATTGTGGAGAAAAAACCACTGGGCAAAGAACTGTCTAAAGAAAGCAGCTCAGCAGTCGCCAGCAGTCAATCCCCCAGCAAGACAAGGAGCGCCACAACAAGTACCAGAAGGCCATGGTCAGGCCTACAACCATGGAAAGGTGAACCACCTGGAGGCCGAAGCAGTCCAGGATGCTCAGGACGTGGCAGTAGGTATGTTTCCAGTCGAATCCTATCCATCAAAAGTATTATTTGATACTGGTGCCACACATTCTTTTGTTTCTACATCATGGGTAGAAGCACATAACATCACCATAAAACCAATGATTCCACCTTTAAGAGTTAATTCAGTTGGTGGAAAAATTCAGTCCGATAGGATTTGTCCGAATCTAAGGATTGAAATAAGGGGGATAGACTTCCCCGCTAACCTAGTAGTAATGGGAACTCAAGGGTTAGTTGTCATCCTAGGGATGAATTGGCTACACAGGAACCAAGCCACTGTTAGTTGTGACAAGAGAATAGTCAAGTTGGTGTCCCCATCTGGAAAGGAAGTAGTAACTAAGCTGTACTTGCCTGAACTAGAAGAAGGAGCCTGTCACCATTTATCAGTAGATGACAAGGAGTCCAATCTGATTAAGGCAATTAGAATTGTGTTGAAATTCCCCGACGTGTTCCCTGAAGAGTTACCAGGCAAGCCACCAGAAAGGAAAGTTGAATTTGCCATAGAGCTTATCCCAGGCACCGCCCCTATATCTAAGAGAGCCTATCGAGTGTCTGGACCAGAGTTGGTGGAACTCAAGAAGCAAATTGATGAGTTGTTGGAGAAAGGCTACATCAGACCAAGTACCTCACCTTGGGCAGCCCCAGTGCTATTTATGGAGAAGAAGGATGGTACGAAGAGGATGTGCATTGATTATAGAGCTTTGAATGAAGTCACTATCAAGAACAAGTACCCCTGCCTCGAATCGAGGACCTATTCGATCGGTTGAGAGGAGCCAGTGTGTTCTCAAAGATAGATCTGAGGTCAGGTTACCATTAGCTCAGAATCCGACCTTCAGATATACCGAAGACAACATTCATCACCAAGTATGGACTATATGAGTTCATGGTTATGTCATTCGGTTTGACGAATGCGCCAGCTTACTTCATGTACCTGATGAACAGTGTGTTCATGGACTACCTTGACAAGTTCATAGTAGTGTTCATTGATGATATTCTTGTATATTCCTAGAATGAGCAAGAGCATGAGGAACATTTGAGGAAAGTACTTCAGAGGCTACGAGATTGCTAGTTGTACGCCAAACTTAGCAAGTGCGAGTTCTGGATCAGCGAAGTTCTGTTCTTGGGTCATATTATAAACCGAGATGGACTAGCTGTGGATCCAAAGAAGGTAGCAGCGATTCTAGACTGGAAAGCACCAAAAGATGTCCGAGGAATCAAGAGTTTCATTTTGAATGGCCGGTTATTATCGGTTTTTCATTAAAGGTTTCTCCAAGATTGCCAGGCCAATGACCGCCTTGCTAGCAAAGAAGGTTGAGTTCAAGTGGACCACAACGTGCCAAGAATCATTTGAGATGTTGAAGCAGAAGTTGACAACAGCACCGGTAATGGTCCTGCCAGATGTTCACAAGCCGTTCTCAGTATATTGTGATGCTTCGTACACCGGACTAGGGTGTGTGTTAATGCAGGAAGGGGAAGTAGTGGCGTACTCGTCGCGACAATTGAAAGTTCATGAGAATAATTACCCCACTCATGATCTAGAGCTAGCAGAAGTGGTTCATGCACTAAAGACCTGGAGACTCTATCTTTATGGGCAGAAGTGTGATATCTACAGGATCACAAGAGCCTCAAGTACATATTCACTCAGTCAGAGTTAAACATGAGGCAGCGAAGATGGCTAGAGTTGATCAAAGACTATGAGCTGGAGATCCATTATCACCCAGGCAAAGCAAATGTGGTTGCAGATGCTCTGAGCAGAAAGAGTCAAGTCAATATGTTGGCCGCTCACTCCATGTCGTTCGAGCTAGCAAAGGAATTCGACAGGCTGAGTCTTGGATTTCTAAACAGCACTCAAGGAGTGACAGTCGAGCTAGAACCCACCTTAGAGCAAGATATTAGGAAGGGCCAAAGGGAGGATGAGAAGATCAACGAGATCCGGCAACTGATCATAAATGGGAAAGGTCCAGATTTCCGTGAAGATGCAGGAGTGATATGGTTCAGGGATAGGCTGTGCGTTCCCGACATCAAATCGATCTAGGAACTGATTCTCAAGGAAGCTCATGAGACATCATATTCTATACACCCAGGTAGCGAGAAAATGTACCAAGACCGGAAGAAGAGATTCTGGTGGTACGGTATGAAAAGAGAGATAGCAGAGTATGTGGCCAGATGCGACAGTTGTCAGAGGATCAAGGTAGAACATCAGAGGCCTGCAGGTTTGTTGCAGCCATTGCAGATTCCTCAGTGGAAATGGGATGAGATTGGGATGGATTTTATAGTCGGCCTGCCCCGCACTCGAGCTGGGTATGACTCCATCTGGGTAGTAGTGGACCGTTTAACAAAGGCGGTCCATTTCATACCAGTCAAGACCACCTATAACAGTGCAGTGTTGGCAGAATTATATATGTCTCGGATTGTGTGCTTGCATGGCATTCCAAAGAATATAGTATCGGACAGAGGCACCCAGTTTACTTTTCATTTTTGGCAGCAGTTGCATGAAGCTTTGGGCACACACTTGAAGTTCAGTTCAGCTTACCACCCGCAGACAGATGGTCAGATTGAGAGAACCAACTAGATTCTTAAGAATATGTTGATAGCTTGTGATTTGCAAGACAAGTTAGTGTAACACCCTGAATTTGGGGGTTTAAAATTTCTTTCTTATGATCATCCAAATTCAGGTGTTATTCTTCTCTATCTCACTATAGCTTCACTCTCTCTCTAGTTTTCTCCCTCTCTTTTTTCTTTTAATTAGAGTTAGTGGTATTAGTGAAGGGTTATTTATTTTATTTTGTCCAAAACCTATGAGTCATGGAATGTTGCATCATATTGAGCCTAAACATTCTTTGAGTTGTTGCATATATTTGATTTAGTGAATTTGAAACTTGGTTTGAATTTGAATTGAAAACCCTAGAGAAAATAAATAGAAAAGGCAATAGAAATTCTAGGAAAAAGGAAAAACCAATTTCAGCCCAACTCGGCCCAGTTAGCCCAGCCCACGCGCGCGCCCGCGCCCGCGCCCCACTGTGCCTGATAGGCGGGCCCCGCCTATCGGCGCCAACCAGCGCGCTCTCTCCCCCTCTCTCTCTCGATGCCCCGTGGGCCAGGCTTGTGGGCGCCGTCCTCTCGCATGCGTGCCCGCTTCTCTCTCTACCACGCCGTCCCCACCTGTCAGCCTGTCCCTAACCTCTCACCCACGATCTCCCCGTCGTGGACACGCCCACGACCGCGCGTTCTTCGGCCATGTCCGCGCCCCACGCCCCTTTTGAGCCCCGCGCCCTGCTCGCCCACCTACCCTCTCTCATTTGCATCCTCTGCCCAGCTCCCTTGCCCTCTCGCTCGCTCTGCCCGCGCGAACCGAGAGCTCCGCCACCGCCCCCGACGCCCATCGCCTGTTCCATGGTCGCCGTTGCACCCATGCCCCGTCCAGTGCCACGGTGAGCTTCGCCTTGCCGTCAGCTACTCGGGACACCCTTCGGTGTGCCGTCTTCCTCTCTGTCTCGTCCCGTCCGTGCTCATCGGAGCGTTTTCTTGCGCAGCCAGAGTCCGCCACCATCGCCCCGTCGAACCCCTGTGCCTCCGCCATTGCTTCGCGACGCTAGCGCTTCTACTCGAGGTGAGCAACCTGCCCGTGCCCTTAATTTGGTCTTCCTCACTCTATAGCTCGCGCGATTACTCGCCAGAGCAATCCAGCGTCGCCGTTAGCCTACCCCACCATGGTCTGCGCTCGTTGGTGCCCCCGCGCCGATGTGAAGGCCATGGCCGAGTTCGCCAGACCGCCCTAATTGTGCCTAGGTTAGTCCCCGAGCCTCTAGTGCCTCACCGTGGCTAGTCTACTCATCTCCGGCGAACTCTCGCCGTGGGACCGAGCGGCGCCACCGCGCCCAAGTCTGCCCCTGGCCGTTAGATATCGATTGTCCATCCGAGATCGGATGGTTTGGACTTAACTCAAGTAGATCTAATCCTAGCCCTCCGATCGGGATCTGACCGCCCCTCCCTTTTCCCCCTCACCCATGTCTCTGCCTTTGGGCCTGGCTGGTTAGCCCGCCCTAACCCGCTGACGCCCTATCCCCGCTTGTCAGCCACGCCTGCGCGCCCGCGCCCGCGCGATCTAATCTCAGCCGTCGGTTTCTGATCCAACGGTTGAGGGAGGCCGATACCCCTTCGCGTGGTTGTTTTGCTTAAGAACCCCCTGGTTTTAGGAAATCAACCCGCCGTCCTCTGTATTAGCGCATAGGTCCCTGGTTTCTTTAAAATAGCCCCCTGGACTTTTATTTAATTACAGATTTAGCCCTAATTTCATATTTCAAACTTCAAAACTTGTTTATTTCATATCTCTTCCATATGAACTCCAAATTTAGTGGTTCAAATTGCAAAATGTTCACAAGATTATTCTCTGTTAAAATAAAATATGACCACCTATAATCTGTATACTTTAATTTTTACACTTAGAATTAAAGTATATGTTGATTTATTTATTTAATGAAATAAATAAAAGGAAAATCTTAGGAATAAAGTATATTTAATCTGGTAAGGTTAGTGTTATGCATTTCATGGATTCATTTTTGGTTTAACCTTTAGGCCTTAATGAGGTAAATAGAATTAGGTAGGTAATTATGGATAATATTTAAAGGATAATCAAATGCCTAAATGAGAATAGTTCATCTCATAATTTAAGCTTTTCTTTGTTTATTTATTACTTTACCTTTTTAAATTATGTTCCAAACACTTAGAAAGTAATCAATTCCCCCACTTAGGATTAGTCCAATTTATAACTTGATATCATTCCCCTGTACTTAATACTATACCTTTTTGAGTTGTGTGTCAATGTTTGTACATGTTTGATATGCTTTTCATTTGTACTTTTCCAAATGTATTGAATGTATGCTCGCTTTACTTAGACAACAAGCAGTCCGAGGTTCCTAAGTGTGTTGTTGGAGACCTCCTTGAGCAACAACCTGGTGAAGGCAAGTGTCCTCAGACCTATCATGTCCTACTTTACTTTATAATTCACTGTCCCGCATTACATTATTGAAACTTAAGGATTGACTAGTCTGTATTTACCTTACCCTTGTTTACCTTTTTGGGTTAATCATGGTTAGCTTATGCTATTGCTTTAACTTAATCAATGAACATGATGTGTCCTATTATGATACAATGATGTTGTCCCGATGATGATCTTGTGATACTATTAGGGAACTCAGGCTATTTCCTAAGTACCTCTCCGTAAGGACCTATTTGGGGAGTGACAACCTGGGATAACAGTTCAACCACGAGGGTGGAATGGGATGCCCTTAGCTAATTAATTAGAGGAACCAGAGGAGTAGTTGGCTTCATCGTAGGGCCATCAATGGGTCCGGGCACAGTACTTGCTCTGCCGAGGCTAGTTGCAGAGGTTCTTTGATTTGGTTTTGTTAGTCACTCTTCCTCTGTGGAGATGTACTGTGTTTATCAAACTAGAGAAACCTAACATGCGGCTATGACCTCTGGGAAATCTTTGTAAAGGCTACGTAGTGAGACCCTGCTAGGTCACCTTGGTAGTGATCAACGGGGAGGCTAGAACCTCGGGCAGAATGGGAATCATGGCTTGTGGGTAAAGTGTGCAACCTCTGCAGAGTGTTAGAAACTGATATATGAGTCGTGCTCACAGTTATGAGCGGCCTTGGGATCCTCTTCAATTAGAAGAACTTTGGTTACTTTTATGATGATGAATAGCAATGATGGTTATAAATTTGATCTCTGGTATTTCCTCTTGAAGGGAGTGCCTCTGGGTAATAACTGGGTTATTACTAAAACATGGCTCTACTTATAGTAATAAAACCTGACTAACTAAAAGCAACTGCTTAACCTTAACTCCACATACAGCTAGTCCACATTAGCCAAACGGGACATTTGCTGAGTACGTTGATGTGTACTCACCCTTGCTTTACAAACCACCCCACCCTAGATTGTCCATAATGTTCTTAGTGCTCAGGAGGTGAAGCTGGTAACATGGAGGACTTTGAGGAGTTCCAGGACTACGACGAGTTCTAGTCTATTTTAGTGGCAAACCCCCAGTCAGCTGCTTGTGTAGGCTTATCTTCTACGTTTCGTTATTCCGCACTTTGATGTTAATGTTAAACTCTATGGTTATATATTAGACTCTGTGGATCTCTCAGACATCTTGATGTAACTAAGTACCTTTCCGCTACTTAATTCAAGCATTGTGTCATGATGTCCAATTATGTAATCGCTGTGTACGTGAGTTCTAATCCTGGCACGTACATGGTTTGCATTCGGTTTACCTTCCAGAACCGGGTGTGACAGTTAGGTTGGGACAAGAGGCTACCGTATGCAGAATTCTCCTACAATAATAGCTATCAGGCTAGTCTGAAGATGTCACCATTCCAAGCACTGTATGGGAGGAATTGCAGAACTCCGTTACATTGGGACCTATGGGGGACAGATATCCCCCGGGTCCACTAGCAGGGTAAAAGACTTCACGAAGGGCCCATAGGCCCAATAAGTCGTAAGGTCATTCCTTCATGGGCCTGGGGGAGGGGACAATCAGCAAAGCAAATCAACGTAAAGCCGAGTCGACGCAAGTCCAGATGGCCTCACAGCGTTGAGCGAAGAAATTACAACAGAAGATCCGACTTTCCCGCGCTGGAGCACCATGCAGTAGAACCAAGCGAGGATAGGTCGGCTGAATTATAGGAAGATAGACTCAAACAGTTCACTATCTTTTAGGTGCACGTTGTTATCACATCCTCATGTATCGCCCCACGGCCGAATATATAAGGCCCAGGGGGCACCCCTTCAGAACGATCGAACACACTATCCAGCCATCTACCTACACTCTCCACATCCTCGCTCTAGAGAACCACCTTGTAACCCATTACACAAAGCATCTTCGCCAGGACGTAGGGTGTTACGCATCTCTAAGCGGCTTGAACCTGTAAACATTGTCTCTTGTCTCTCGTGCATCTGGCACGAACCATTTTGCTACAGTCGGCGGCACCACCCTACTCCTAAAAACACCTCGAGGGGCAACCCCGGGTGTGCGGTCGGACCCAAAACACCGACAGCTGGCGCGCCAGGTAAGGGGGGTGTCAACGATCTAAGTTAGCTCAATGGCCATCACCATCCACTGCAAGATCACCTTCCGTCCCGGGTCCATGTTCTGCTTTGGGACGATCTCGTCCATAGCCGACGAAGAGGGAACTCTACACCGCGTTGCTGATCCGCCGAGAAAGAAGCTTCCTCCAACAAACTCCGAAAAACCGGAGAAGCGCAATCTCCAGCTCCCCGAAAGAAGATCGCCACGACAGCCATGCCATTCTACCCCGACGTTCTCTTCATCGGGAGAGTGGAATCGCCTCCCGTCTCTGACGACGAGCCAACTGTGCCTGGGGAAGAACCACCTCAGCGGGAATCCTGTCGACGAAGAAATCGGCGCCGAAACATCCGGACACATCACCAAGCCGGAGAACGGGATCCGGAGCAGCCTGTCTCGTGAGACGAGGTCTCGGAGATGGGAGAAACTCCGGAAGAACGCGTCTTCAGAGAACGAAGGAACTCCCGGCGGCGCGATCGTCGACGAGCTCAGGAACAAGCCGAGCAAGACGCGAGGCAGCGCCGGGAAAATCCACTCTTCGGTCGCAACCTGAACCCCGACTTCACCCGAGCCATGAACACGCCGAGCGAAGTCGGAGGAGTACTAGCTCGGATAGCTAATGAACTCCCTCGGACTCCCGACGCCGAGGGCTATCGACGCCTGTTCACCCAGGCAGCAAACCATCTTCTACCTCTCGCTCACCCACCGAACGACTTGCGACACGCCATCAACAATCGCCGAGACGCGCGGAGCTCCATCAACGCTTCGCGTGAACGACGGCATGAGAACGAGATACGCCGCCAGGAGGAATACGACATGGATCATGGCATTCCCGCTCGGAGTCAAGCCACCAGAGCCGAATCAACGACGGCCTCGACTGGCGGAACTGCCCAGGGACGGTCGAGGAACCACAACAACTACTCCCCTCCCCGGGACAGACATCATCCCCGACGACAGGAGGACACATGACCCAGGAGGCTGGCTGGCCGTCTACACCACCGCCGCTCGAGCCGCCGGAGCATCCGAGGACGTGATGACTGCATACTTACCCATTGTCCTCGGGCAAGACGCACTGCAATGGCTACGACATCTACCTCGACACTGCATTGACGACTAGAGTGACTTCAGTCGACACTTCACTGCAAATTTTCAGTCCCTCTCCGACAAACCGGCGCAACCATGGGACCTCAAATCCATCAAGCGCTGGGGGGACGAAACTCTCCGATCGTACCTCAAAAGGTTCTAGACCATGAGAAATCGTATCCCCGAGGTCACGGAGGCGGCCGTGATCGAGGACTTCTACAGAGGATCCAATGACTCGGCCTTCGTCCGAGCCATACTACAGAAGGCGCCAACTACCTCCGAGGAGCTGTTTCGGGAAGCTGACCTCTACATCACCGCCGACGAGCGAGCCCAGGACCTCATCGGAGGAGCAAAGCCCGCTCCAGCAGCACCACGACGCGACACGAACCAGCAACCTGACAAACGCTGGGAGAAGAGACCGCGCGAAGAGGTGCACACCACCGGCAAAAGGCAGGTGTTCGGTCCACATATTTTGCTTCAAGCTAAAGAGAATATCAAAATGGTCCAAGAGAATCTAAAGACAACACAGTCAAGACAGCGAACCTATGCTGACACCCGAAGGAGAGAACTGAGTTTTGAAGTGGGAGACTATGTATACTTGAAAGTGTCACCCATCAGAGGAACCAAAAGGTTTGGAGTCAAAGGCAAGCTAGCACCTCGATATATCGGACCATACTAGATCCAAGCAAGATGTGGAGAAGTGGCATATCAACTCAGCTTACCAGAGAATCTATCCGTCGTGCACAATGTGTTTCACGTGTCTCAGTTAAAGAAATGCTTGCGAGTACCAGAAGAGCAGTTGCCAACAGAAGACCTTAAAGTTCAAGAAGATCTGACGTATATTGAGAAGCCAACTCAAATTCCGGAGATAGCAGATCGGGTCACTCGGAGGAGCACTATCTGGATGTGCAAAGTCAAGTGGGATCACCACTCAGAAGAAGAAGCAACCTAGGAAAGAGAAGACAATCTGAGAGCCAAGTACCCTGAACTCTTTGCTAGCCAGCTCTGAATCTCGAGGGCGAGATTCTTTTAAGGGGGATAGGTCTGTAACACCGTGAATTTGGGGGTATAAAATTTCTTTCTAATTATCAACCAAATTCAGGTGTTACTCTTCTCTCTCTAGTTTCACTGTCTTCTTTTCTTTTTGTAGAATTAGTTTAATTAGGGAGGGATTGTTTATTTTATTTTGTCCAAACAATATGAGTCATGAAATGTTGCATCATGTTGAAATCCAAATATTCTTTGAATTGTTGCACATGTTTGATTTGGTTTGAATTTGAAACTTGATTTGAATTTGAATTGAAAACCCTAGAGAAAATAAATAGAAAAGCATTTAGAAATTCCCTGGAAAATAGAAAAACTAATTCAGCCTGAGTCAGCCCATTAAGCCCAGCTCCGCGCGCGCGCCCGCTCCTGCGTGCTCTCGGTGCCTCACAGGCGGATCCTACCTGTCGGCGCCAACCCGCGCGCCCTTTCCCTCTCCCTCTCCCTCTCTCTCTCACTGCTCTATGGGGCCGACCTGTCGGCGCCGTTTCTTTTCACATGAGCGCTCTCTCTTTCTCTCTCTGCCTCACGGACAACACCCGTCAGCCCCCTCCGCGTCCCTAACCTCTTGCCCACGTCCCCCGCCGTGGACGCGCCCACGACCGCGCGTTCTCCGGCCACTCCCTCACGCCCTCGCCCCTTTAGAAGCCCACACACTGCTCACCCACTCCGCCCAATCATTTGCACCCTCAGCTGAGCTCTCTCGCCCTACGCACGCGACCAGCCGAGCTCCACTGCCGCTCACCAGTGACCGCCGCCGTTCCATGACCATCGTTGCGCCCGCGTCGCGCCCATTCCCTCGGTAAGCTCCACCGCATCACCCGCAGCTCGGGACACCCATCGGTTTACCCTTTTCTCTTCTGGTGTGCTCGGTCCGCCGCCGGAGCACTTCTTGTGCAGCCGAAGAGCCGCCGCCATCGACCCGCGTCCTCTCCGCACCCCAGCTTTCATTCGTGCGTTCCAGGGACTCCCCCTTAAGTAATCGTTCTAGCCCCACCCTTATTTTCCCCTGTCTCGCATTTACGTGCCCGCGATTGCTCACCGGAGTACCCCCGGCCCGCCGAGAACTCCCCTCCGCCGTCTGGTCGCCTCACCCCCCGTTCACACAAAACCGACCCCACCATAGAGTTCGCATGACCCTCTCCAACCTCTCCAGCTACCCGGGCTGACCCCTCACGCACTAGGGGCCCAGTCTGCCTCACCTCCGGCGATGGCGTCGCCGTGCCCGCGGGGAGCACCGCCCCTGGCTTCCTGACAGAGACAAAACCCCTTGGTGTGCATCCAGACAGCCCAACTCCAATCGGACGACCCGATTTCAATTAGGCCAGATCTAATCCAGACCATCCAATCTGGATCTAATCGTTCTCCACTCTCTCGCTCACTCGTGCCCTGCGATAGGGATCGGCCGGTCAGACCGTATTGCCCCAGGCCGCTGATGCCCCTGGCCCACTGATCAGTCGCGCCCACATTCATGCGCACGCATCCGTTCGGTCAGATCTAATCCTGGCCGTTGCTCGCTGATCCGATGGCCGAGAGCACCCTGTACCCCTTCGCGTGTAATTTTAGCTAAAGAGACCCTGAGTTTTCGGGTAATAGAACCCGCTGTCCTTAGACTTTACGCGCAGGCCCCTGTGTTCTTTTAAACGGCCCCCTATACTTTTAAATAATTACAGAATTAGACCTATTTTGATATTTCAAACTTCAAAACTTGTTTATTTCATATATTTTTCATATGGACTCTAAATTTAGTGAGTCAAATTGCAAAATGTTCATAAGAATATTCTCTGTTCAAATAAATTATGTCCATACACAGCCTGTACACTCTAATTTTATACCTAGACTGTAGGTTAGTGTATGTGTTAATTCATTTGTTTATTAAATAAATAAAAAGGAGAACCCTAGTTGCAAATGAATATTTAATGTTGTGAGATTAATAATGTGCCATGTAAGAATTGATCCATGGTATAATTGTGTGTCTCACTAAAGGCAGTAGAACTAAACTATGTAATCCATAATGTCTAGGGAATCACTGATTTCTAATTATGTTAAACCCTAGCATTTAAGTCTACCTACATATTCTAGGTGCTTTATCAACTTGTGTTCAGTTGATTGTACATGTTTGATGTGCTGTTCATTTGTACTCTCAAAATGTATTGAATGTATGATTGCTTTACTTAGACAACGAGCAGTCCGTGGTTCCTGAGGGTGTTGCCGAAGATCTTCCTGAGCATCAACCTGGTGAAGGCAAGTGTCCTCAGATCCATCATGTCCTATTTACTTTATAATTCACTGTCCTGCATTACATTATTTAAAACGTAAGGATTGACTAGTCTGTATTTACCTTATCCTTGTTTACCCTTTTGGGTTATCATGGTTAGCTTTATGCTATTGCTTTACTTTAATCAATGAACATGATGTGGATATTATGATACGATGATGTTATCTCGATGATGTTCTTGTGATACTTTAAGTGACTCAGGATGTTTCCTGAGTACCTCTCCGTAAGGACCTGTTTGGGGAGTTACAACACGGGATAACAGTGGAACCATGAGGGTGGAATGGGACGCCCTTAGCTGATTAATTAGAGGAACCAGAGGAGTAGTTGGCTTCACCGTAGTGCCATCAATGGGGTCCGGGCATAGTACTTGCTCTGTCGAGGCTGGTTGCAGAGGTTCTCGATTTGGTTTTATTAGTCACCCTTCCTTTGCGTAGATGTACTGTGTTTATCAAACTGGAGAAACCTAACTGGCGACTATGACCTCTAGGAAATCTTTATAAAGGCTATGTAGTGAGAACCTGCTAGGTCACCTTGGTAGTGATCAATGGGGAGGCTAGAACCCCGGGCAGAAAGGGAATCACGACTTGTGGGTAGACTGTGCGACCTCTGCAGAGTGTTAGAAACTGGTATATCAGTCATGCTCACGATTATGAGCGGCCTTGGGATCCTCTTTGATTAGAAGAACTTTGGTTACTTTTATGATGATGGTTAATAATGACGGTTATAATTTTAATCTCTGGTATTTCCTCTTGGAGGAAGTGCTTCTGGGTAATACATGGGTTTATTACTAAAATTTGGCTCTACTTATAGTAATAAAAACTTGACCAACTAAAAGCAACTTCTTAACCTTAACTCCACATACAACTAGTCCACTTTAGCCAAACGGGACATTTGCTGAGTATGTTGATGTGTACTCACCCTTGCTTTACAACCCACCCCACCCCAGGTTGTCCCCACTGTACTCAGTGCTCAGGAGGAGATGCTGGCAACATGGAGGACTTGGAGGAGTTTTAGGACTACGATGAGTTCTAGTTTACCTTAGTGGCAAACCCCCAGTCAGCTGCCTTTGTAGGCTTATCTTCTACGTTTCATATTTCCGCACTTTGATATTAATGTTGAAACTATGGCTATGTATTAGACTCTATGGATGTCTTGGACATCTTGATGTAAATAAAGTACCTTTCCGCTATTTACTTTGAGCATTGTGTGATGATGTCCAATTATGTAATCGCTGTGTACATGAGTTTTGATCCTGGCATGTACATGGTTCGCATCCGGTTTGTCTTCTAAAACTGGGTGTGGCACCGAGTGTGCTACTCTCGGTAAACATTATCGTTACCGAGAGTAGATCTTTGCCAAGGGCAGCCCTCAGCAAAGATTTCTTTGCCGAGTGCCCGACAAAAAGCCCTTGGCAAAGTGCCGGATTCTAGTAGTGACCGAGAGTGATACTATATTAATTACTAACAGCTAGTGGCTTAAGTCGATAGTGATATATATTACTCCTAGTTCATAGTGGAGGAAGAATTGTTGTATATCCTAGCTGCTGCTGCTGCTACTACTACTACTATTATTACTTTTTTTTAAGTTGTAGTTACTAATTTTAATTTTGATGTCCATATACACATGACAGCCAATAACCTATTATTTTGAGCTACAATCATAACAAGAAACCGACAAAAGTCCGACAGACTGCTCTAACAACCGTCACATAAGTTTATTTCCGAGGGTCTAGCAGCCATCGGATATAAGCTTGTATCCAACGGCTGCCAGATCAGGTCATCGAACATAAGCTTATATCATATGGATGTCAGAGCCTGACCGTCGGAAGTGACTAGATATATAGAACAACGTGCCCACGACGTTGTGTTCTCTCTAATCGCTCAAGATCACTTCCCTGAGACAAACGAATAAGCTCGCCCCAGCACCGCCCGACGCCTACCGCCATGTCGCAGCCCCTCCAACCCTCGGTTTCCTGTGAGTTTGGTGATGCTCAGGAAGTTTAAGAAGGGTTTCATTCTAGCCTGCTTCTGGCTAGAAATGTGGTCTCCAATCAACTAGAGTCCTCATGATTATTATTGATAGAGTATGAATTGGATTTCAGTTGGATGATGTGATTGTCTACAGCCTTCTATAGTCTTTAGTAGTGCAGCGTCCATGCTATATGGTTTGATCTACAGTTCTGCAACATTCTTTGATCGATAAAATATTTCTTGATTTCGTTGAATATGGCAGTGTTGTTGCACCATGACTGTATCATAGATGTCAACCATGGAACATAGTACTGCACATATTCTAGTAGGAACCATATGCCAAAGGAAACACTTCACTGGGCAAGAGCTTGCAGAGTTTGTGTGCTAAACATTGCAAGTTACTAGTTGCTGCGAAAGAAGTTCACACTTGTAGACCTCTTTTCTGAATATGCATTGCTTGTCTTCTTATAATTTCTCCTATTACTATGTCTCTCCGTTTTTCTTGGAGTGAAATGTAGAGAAAATAAATGATGAGGAAGCTGACTGTTTCCCAGTGCATTATTGATCTTGGATGTGATCCTGAAGAGAAACTTAGGTGACCTAGTTTTCTAACTTTGAGTTTCTTCTGTAAAACGTCATGCTATTGCTAATGAGTGATAAAACTGTGTATCTTGAAAACTTCTTTGATAAATTTGGATAGTAAAGCCGCCAAGATCAAGGGGTGGTCAAAGTGCAGAGAAAGGATTATAGTCACAAAGATTATCATAATGGGTAAAACTTATATCTATTTCCTAGGATATATGCAATTTAGAGTTTCAGACAAGTCAGCTATGTCATAACTATAGCTTGGACTTTTTGGTTTAACATTTAAAGTACTTGGAGTATAAACATTAACTTTCTTCTACACTTCCTTTTCCTTTTAAATCACATAATCACATATAGCATTTATTGAAAGCTTCATTTGGTCCATGTTCTATTAATAGTTTGACTATGGGGCATTGTTAGACACTTGTTTTTTAATTCCTGAAGGAGAAAAAACAAGGAAACACAAACAAATTAACCTTCTCCTCACCATTTATTTAACTCTTCTCAAGGAGGCTAGTTAAAGGGAGAAGATTACGAAGATAAAAAATGGTTGAAAATATGATAGCTCAAGGATGTTATAAGTAACTCATATTGAACGCATTATTCTTCTTTATCTTTTATTGTTATAAATGACTACAATTATACCTTTGGCTTTGTAGAAGACAACACGAAGGCGAAGAGGAAATACAACTTTGAAGATGGCGCGATTTTGATCTTCCTCCCACCCACCAAAAAACATATCGTATGCATGGCACTGTATATCTATTAATAGTTGCAGAGTACACCTTCGTATAAAATTACAATCATACCCTCAATTCCTATACACATAAACTATAAATCTAGTAACTACAACATTGTCCTTTTTCTTCATAGTCGTGTTGACCAAGCTTCTAGATCTTCCTCATCCACAATTGATCATGCGTCGGTGTCATGGAGCCGAAGCTCTTCCCTTTTTCCTTGTCCATGCGTTGATCTCATGGAGCCGAAGCTTTCTAGCTTCATCTTTTGCTCATGCACTTGTTCGGGCGAGGGCTAGCTTTGTCATTATTTTGGAGAACCTAAAATACAATTGAGAATAATTGATAATGTAATGTTTTGAGGGCCTTCGGTGAAGGCATTCCCCCCAACAGGTGTGCTCTATTGTTGATAGATCATATCTAATTGAAATCATTTCTTATAATGCTCATGTCACCACCTATGTTTTGCACTGTAGTTATTTTTGGAATACTTTTTTATTGCATGAAAAATGACCATAGTGTTGCAACATCTTATTTATGTGTAGTGCATCGACTCACGAACTAAGAATTGATGCTACCTAACTAATTGTGACCATTAGCTTGTTTGAAGGCCTGACGACAACCTTCTAGATATTAGGGATAAGGCATTTCCAATTAAAAAGATAAATTTAGATTCTTAAAAGTCTCAAACAAAATTGCCAGCAAAGAGAAAACATAAATCCCATTCATCCTTGGTGGTTGACAATCCAAGCATAGTAAATTGGACTGGTTTGACTGGATAGAGAACCAAAGCTAAAAGAAAGGCGGTAGTTTCTCGTGCAACTTATCCCATTAATAATGGAACAATGAATTGATTTGGGTTCAGTTACCATGTTCAAAATGCCCAGCCTATGGGGGAGACAACACAGGGGAGAGTCGGGAGGTACGAACTCTAGAGCTAGGTTGATAGGGTTGTTTACTTATGCTTCTATTACACTTTGGAACCTCAGTAGTTGGATGTCAATATTTTATTGATTTGGAACTATGTGAATGTGGATCGACATCGTTTGATGTGTAAATGTGTCTAATTATGTGTATATGAGAATGAGATATGTGATATGTGGAACTATGTGAATGAATTTTGGTTTGTGGTTGTGAATGTTGCTTTGTCGATTCAAATGTGAAATGATTTGTGTGCGAACGTGGATGTGAATTGATTCTATGTGAATGTGCATGTATGTATTGATATTCTAGACTATTATGATGTATATAAATTGTGATATGTTTTGAATTGTGGGAATAAACAAAAAGTAGGGAGGAATTTTACCCCCTGCTATCATTATTTCCTACGGCTAACTTATTTCCAATTGCCTCCTCAGTAACCCTCAGACTTAACCATATTATTTCTGAGGCCTACTCAATAGCCCTCAAAAATAAGTTTGTGGGGTCCACTAGATGTCGTCATGACCATTAACCAGTTTTAACGCTAGCGGTCACTAATGGTCGTAGGACGTAAGCTATTTCCGACGGCGGCCATTAGAAATAAGCTTCTTTCTGACCTTTCACAACCGACAGACTCATGCAATTGAAAATAAAGCATAAACCATCAGAAATAATCTACGTCCGATGACACTTTGCGATCGGCAATTCCTATTTTTTCTGTTATGAATATTATTGTTCATGAAGGCTCTAAATTTTATTTTCCTATATTTAGTATTTCAAATTTTGTGAACATAAGGTTGTCTTGTCCCTTGTGGTTTGGGTTGATGATGAGTGATTGTCAATGGGTGGCATCTTGGGTCGAGTCGTGGACTAACTAGGGCGTGAAATTATGTGTTGTGCAACCATGTCGGTCGGCTTGTGGTGTGCAGGTGTGGAGCACAGGCACGGTGGTCGACAGCGACAATGAAAGTCATGCGGGTTCGTGCCGATGCACTGTGAGCGGTGAATGATGAGTGAAAGTGCATTCATCCCTTTTGTGAGTTTTGGTGATTTGGATAACAACACATTTGAAGGTCTAACAAGTTTGCTAAGTGCTGAATAGGAAATTCAGTATGATGAACATACTTGAATGGTGTATAATGATTAGTGAACAAAGATTCAACACAAGGTTAAATAACTATTGAGACAATGCAGATGGATATAATATGATCTCTATATTGGTTTGAATATATGGACAAGACCTGAGAAATCACTACATACATATGATCAGAATAGAGGACAGAGTGATTAAGATTGGTCAAGCCAAAGTGAATAAGATATGAGGAATCGTGAATTTGCTTGACCATATTACTATCAGTCCATATATGCTTCTATGAGAATCAAACTAGAGCTTGAATGATCATAACAGTTATATCTAGAAGACATTCAAGCAAGGTTCACAATATTGAAGAAATGATTCTCTCAATGGATGCTCAATATGATGTGACTCAAAAATGGCTTGATAGGGTGAAGATAGCAAGGAAAGGGCTTCGAGGAACTGAGCGAAGGTGAAGGCCAAGCGACGGCTTGTGGACCGAGGTACCATGGCTAAGGTGAAGAAGAGAGTACTTGCACTAAGTCGATGAACTAATCAGCTATGAAGAGTTATAATATGTTGATGCATCAGTAAGATGACTTGAAGCCATGATTTGAACTCATATATGGTGAAATGGTACAAGTCACAGGGTTTGATTTTTGTTTGCTTCAAAAGGTGAGACAAAGATGTTTGTGATCCTTATGAAGCAACGCCATGGAGAAATCACACACGAGACACCAATTACTCAAGGAGTTTACTTAATTATATTTTATTTAACTTGAGTATAGAAATTGTCGTACTATCAAGGGGGATCCAAAAAGAAGGTTGGTGTTTTCCAAAGCTCAAGCCTCTATATTCAAAAGCTATTTCGAAAAACCAAAATCCCTTGGACACCCTATGTCTGACTGTTGTTAGGATTGAGAGACTGAGAGTGTTCTTGTTGAAAAGCAGTTGAGCTTCTTCAGCTGCAGTTGAGCTTTTTCAGTTGAGTTGAACTTCAGCTCAGTTGAGCTTCTTCAGCTGCAGTTGATCTTTTTTAGGTGAGTTGAAATTCAGCTGAGTTGAACTTCTTCACCTGCAGTTGAGCTTTTTTAGCTGCAATTGAGCTTTCTCAACTGCAGTTGGACTTCAACTTCAACTATGAACCTCTCTGACCATACACCAGTTGAACCTGCCTCCGGGCTAGTAGAACTGGAGTTTTCTCTTCTGAACTTTCTGGTCAAGACCAGTTGAACTGGTCCCCAAGGACGGTTCAACTGGTCTCAGACTGTCCAGCAGTCTACCAGTCAGACTAGCAGACAGGCTGACAGATCTGCCAGGAGCGGTTCAACCGGTTTTGGTCAAATTGACTAGACTGTGCAATAGTCTGCTAGGTCTGCCAGGGGCGGTTCAACCGATTTTGGTCAAATTGACCAGACTGTGCACCAGTCTGCCAGTCAGACTGGCAGAGAGGCTGCTAGGTCTGCCAAGGGCGGTTCAACCGGTCTTCCTTGGAAAAATCAGTCCAACAGCTAGTTTTGAAGCCCCACCTATATGTACTCACTCCTAACTCTCTCCCCACAAAGGGGCACGATTTGAGCTCCATTTCTAACCTGAGAAACACCTCCCACTCTCTCTCACACATCTTTTGTCTCTCCCATTTCAAATCTTTGGAGAGAAATCTTTAAGTGAGTTTGAGAGCCGCGGTTTTGTGCTTCATCTCTAAATCCCTCTTGCTCTTCTTCATTCGAGCTTTGGTACTACATTGAGTTCTTTATGGGTTCATTACTCTTGGAGCTTCTAGCTCCTAGATGACTAGGTGTCTCTTGTGAGTCTCCAAATCTTGCGAAAGACCACAAGAAAGTTTGTATTACCCACTCATTTGAGCAAAGATTAGTGTGTGGACTTGACCTTTGTGGTCGGTGAAGGGAGGATTAGGGTTGAAAGAGACCCGGCTCTTTGTGGGCGCCTCAACGAGGAAGTAGGGCACCTTTCCAGGTGTGACCGAACCTCAGGATAAATCTTCTATCTCTTGTGTTCTTGTTCATGTGTTTGTTTGTATTTTTCGTTCTCTCACTATTCCGTGAAAGAATTGTTCATATCTTTTTGGTTTGTGGATTTTGAACCCTTCTTAGATCTACTACTTTGAACCCTGTGGATCATTTAGGACATCTCATTTTCAAAGTTCACTGGGTAAATTTCAAGATCAACACAGTTTTATATCTCATTCTTTAGTTGAGCTCGAGCAAACTGGTTGAACCGGTTTTGACACCA
This sequence comes from Zea luxurians, assembly GCA_029449295.1. NCBI lineage: Eukaryota > Viridiplantae > Streptophyta > Magnoliopsida > Poales > Poaceae > Zea > Zea luxurians. The sequence continues at coordinate 55,357,495 of JAOPSE010000004.1, read as the reverse complement.
GTTTTACCCAGTTTGTTTCTAGTTTTGATGAAAAATATTTCCGCTTGCCTATTCACCCCCCTCTAGGCAACTTTCAACGAGCACTGGGACTTGACTGAGGGACTAGAGTCGATGGGTGACTAGCCATGGTGGCTGACACCTAGGACATGCACGTGCGAGAACATGGAGGAGAAGGGCCATGCTACCGGTGCGGTCGATGACTGGCGGGAGGACTTTAGACACGGATGCAATACATTCTTCCTCTTGATAGTCTTTATTCGTCTTGTACCTACTTGCACTGTAATTTGGGTAGCTCTCCATGTCTTTGTCACCATCACCTCGATAAACAATACAATGATTTCTAAACGCGTGGATCTTCTCCACACCCTTAGTGAGTGGACTGATTAGTTTCTTTGAATAGTACGTGTTAGCGAGCACTTTATTCTCCTTTAGAAGCATGTCTGCGATAATACACAAGAATGCATCGAAGCCAACATCAGATAAACCATATCTAGCTTTTAACATCAATACCTTTAGCATAGACCGGAGCGTCGTGAACTTTTTGGTACAACCCTTAGACTCGTCGTACAAAGGCTCTTCTGTTGCGTTCATCAGGGACTCCACACCTTTCATGAAGAACATCGATGGATCTGTATTTGCCTCTAACAACTGTGCATCTTCTTCATCCATAACATTTGGCAGATATGAGTTCTATCATGTTCATTTCCTCCTGCGTAACCATGATCAGTAACATTTGGCACTACATGTTTGCTCTATGGAAGAGGTTGGTGTGTCTCATGAATGAACTGAACTCTGTCGTCGATGTTCTCAGGGTTTCCAGTTGTATAAGGTGAAGGGCTACCCTCTCCATGCTTCCAAGCATGGTTCGTAGCGGCATCAATAAACCTATGGACCTCGGATATGTATGATGAATCTAGCCTTGATAAGTTATACATCCAGGATGTCCTCTCCATCATCACCTGTAAAAAAGTAATATAAACACAAAAGAACACAAATTGGCAAGAGAAACATAAACCTCCCCCTAACAACTAAATATATCATGGATACACAAAAATTGGCAAAAGAAATATAAACCGACATTTCTTAGCAACATTCTTTTGAAAAATAAAGATCAAAACATCCCCCCTTGTACTTTGTGAAATCTGGCTTTCCAACGGAACTTGGGTTGCGAGCGAGCTACACAATTCCTGTCGGGAAGGATAAAGGGGTATTCATACAACAAAGGTCATAGACGGTTGAATTAGGCAACCTAACTACTTTATCCCTAACATATGGTGAAACCCTAGACCCAAAATATGGCAAAAATTGTGGAAAAGGAACAAAAATTGGCAAGATAAACATAAGCCAAACTTTCGTATCAACTATTAAACAAAAAAACTTAATACCCAAACCTATCTCTAACACACGGTGAAAACCAAGTTCCAAAATGTAGCTAAATTGAGAAAAATAAATAATAATTGGCAATTAAAACATAATTAAACCAACCTTTCATACCAACTAATAAAACAATCTTAATTACTAAACCTATCTTCCTCTCTCTCCATACAACACATGCACCATCCATTAAACAACTAAATATGTCATGGATAAACTGATATGAGAACTAAACATGAAAAAGGTGAGAGGATAGACAAAATCTAACCATATTAAGCAACCTCATTTGAGGAAAATAGAGAAAATAACCTAGCTATAGTCTTTTCTCTTATATGGTCAAAACCTAGATCCAAAATGTTGCTAAAATTGAGCTTGAATGAACAAAAATTGACAAGAGAAACATAAACCAACCTTTCTTAGCATCCTTCTTCCAAAAAATGAAGATCAAAACCTCTCCCTTGTATTTTGTGAAATCTGGACCTCCAAAATCGCCTCCAATGAAAGTTGGCTGCAAGCTACATCTCTTGTCGGGGAGGCCAAGGGGTATTTATAACACAAATTCCACTAACGGTTAGCTTCAGAAACCGAGGGTGGAAATCGTCCATTTCCACTGGCGGTTCTGTTACACCAACCGCCTCTAGAATTGGATGATTTCCACTAGCGGTTTTGTAAAGAGAACCGCTAGTAGAAAAAGGTTTCCACTGACGATTTCTTAAGCCGGCCTTACCTGTTTTTTTCATTAACGTTTGATAACTGAAACCGCCAGTGAAAATTTGAACGTACCGCTGGCTTTGAGCTCTTTTCTGCTGATGTTAGTACCAGTCCTAGCCAAGAAGCGGTAGTGAAAGTTGCTTTTAGTACTGGCCAATACAATCAGAACTAAAGATTGTCACCTTTAGTCTTAGTTTCTCGGAACCGACTAGTATTTGTAGAAAGTACAATAACTTATATATTGTAATAAGACATTATGGATTTTCAGTATTATTAGTTTTTCATACAAGTTAGTATTTGTAGGTTTAGTTTTGTTTGACAGAAGTAGGATGCTCTATATTACCCTACCAAATTTGAACTTAAGACTCAAGAATGGAAAGTTAATTAGGGTAGAAGTTACGGGGACAACGTTGCTTTTCACAAGGATTATTATCTTAAACTTTTTCCTATTTAAATGCTTGTCGATCGGTAGGGATGATCAGAACACTAGTAGAAAAGAGCTTTAAGGTGGCGGCACACAGAAATTCATACTGGCGGTTTCATTTACAGCACGCCAGTGAAAAAATAGGCGGGCCCGCCTTAACGAACTGGCAGTGTAAATATATATACACTGGCGGTTCACTTAACAGAACTGTCAGTGTAAAGGGTGTATTTACACTGGCGGCTTTATTAAGTAAATCGCCAGTGGAAATATCATATACACTAGCGGCTGTATAAAGTGCACCGTCAGTGTAAAGGATGTATTTACACTGGTGGCTTTATTATGTAAACCGCCAGTGGGAATATCATATACACTGGCGGCTGTATAAAGTACACCGTTAGTGTAAAGGATGTATTTGCACTGGCGGCTTTATTAAGTAAACCGCCAGTGAAAATATCATATACACTAGCGGCTGTATAAAGTGCACTGTCAGTGTAAAGGATGTATATACACTGACGGCTGTATAAAGTACACCACCAGTGAAAATATCATATACACTGGCGGCTGTATAAAGTACACCGTCAGTGTAAATGATGTATATACACTGGCGGCTATATAAAGTACACCGCCAGTGGAAATATCATATACACTGGCAGCAATATAAAGTACACCGTCAATGTAAAGGATGTATTTACACTGGCGGCTTTATTAAGTACACCGCCAGTGGAAATATCATATACACTGGCGGCTGTATAAAGTGCACCACCAGTGTAAAGGATGTATATACACTGGCGGCTGTATAAAGTACACCACTAGTGGAAATATCATATACACTGGTGGCTGTATAAAGTGCACCGTCAGTGTAATGGATGTATATACACTGGCGGTTCACTTATTGAAACCGTCAATACATTGCATGAATAATCGGTACCAGAGAGGATTCAGTACCCCAATACATTGTGTGATTACTCAGTGATCGGTACCTCAATACATTGCATCAATACCAGAGAGGTGATCAATACATCTGAGATAAACAATATATCACTAACTACTCCATTACATCTAACTACTTCATTACATACACTACATCATTGATATTCCAGCAGTGATCCAATTTCTCAATAATGTCATTTCTAGACTTGCATTTACATTCAGCCAATCTGACACATCGTAATCAGCTTGGCCATGCAAACTACTCCCTGATCCTCCTATGTGGCCTCGGTCCAACAAATAGTTATGCAAAGCAAAACAAGCAATTATAATCTTCCCACTTGCATGCTTCTTTCATAAAATGGGAGTCCTCGTAGCACATGCCACCTTGATTTGAGTAGTCCAAAAGCCCGTTCAACTACATTACGTAGACTCGAGTGGTGGAAATTAAACTTTTCCTGCACACTCTCTACTCCTGTCTTTAACCGTTAACATTTGTGGTTCTTAACTCATAGAATTTGACAACAAGTGACTAACAGATACTTATGTAATAATGCACAAAGGAAATCCATTGTAAATATTTTATACTGGCGGTTCTCTAACAAAACCGCCAGTGGGAAACTAATTATACTGGCGGTTCTCTAAGACAACCGCCAGTGAAAACAATATGTACTGGCGGTTCTCTAAGACAACCGCCAGTACAGAATGAGCCTTTATTACTAGTAGCAAGCTAGAGCTCGAAAAATTTACAAGTCCCCTGGAGCTAGTTCACCATCTCATCACACCGTTAGGCTGTTCGATTTAGTCCCCGAGGGTTTCTTCGCCGGCGATCCTCCGCGTCGTCCCTGCGCAACCGCGCCACCTTCAGGTTTTTCCTCTTTCCCTTTATTTGCTCTTTCCCTTTCGCCTCTGCCACCGCCGCCGCCGTCATCTGTCGCGCCAGTCGTGGTCGTAAACCCTAAGCATCGCCGCTCCGGTTAGTAAACCCTAGGGCGTACTTGCTTTCGCAGCCGCCGCCAGCCTGCAGTATATATATAGTTCAATCTAGTCTTTTCCGTCGTCGACGCAGCCTCAAAATGGACCCAGCGGATGCCATCGCAGCGTGGCTCAAGGCACGTACACTAGCGAAGCGGCTGGCAACGGCGCGGCTCATGTATCACTGCCACCTCGAGCTCTGTCGCCAGTCAAGGCCCAATCATCAAGACGTCGTACGTCGTATTTTCGTGTGCGCCTCAAGAGTTCGCTCGAAGCGTCGCCACCGCCGTCAACACGCCATTGTGGGCTCCTCGGCTTCGACGAATGCACGTGAGGTTGTCTCCGCGCCCGTGCATCTGGAGCCGGTAGCGCCAGTCATCATCCTCTCCGACGATGAAGATGAGATCGATTGGACGGCACTGATGGACGACGACAACGAGTAGAAATTACGATATATGTTCCTAATTAATCTTAGTATGATGGATGACGCACTATATATCTAAGAACTTAGTATGATGTACTGCGTATTATGTAAGAACCTAGTGTGATTATATATATATATATTGTGTTCTAATACTCTGTTCCAACTGTGTGTTCAATTTTTTGAATCTTTGTTGCAATCTTATATATATATATATAGCTCAATGAGTTCTGTAAACAAGGACCAAGGGTTAATGCCCGACCACATGAACAAGGGTGTTTCTCAAGAACATTCAAGTGATGAAGGATATGAAACGCCTACCGACCCTTGTCCTAGCATAGATCGGGCCGTTCGGCGTCAATTGCATCGTGACCCGGATTATCATCCACAAGAGTGTGAGGTAAAGTACACATCTTTAGTTTCATATGTGTATACCTAATTAGTTGATTTCACAATGTCTATTACAAATGAATAGGTGGTCTTGTCTCAATATCGTGCGATACTTGATGAAGCCGTGGCACATTACCAAGACGCACCGGGGCTGAACCAAGACGAAGACGCACCGGTCTCGACCGATACAGCCACCGAGAGGTCAAGGAAAAGGACACAAAGCGACCGAAAAAGAGGTGATAGGGGACTGAACAAGTTTCCTGACAAAACATATAAAATCTCAGATGTGAGCCTGAAAGGTCAGCCCCTAGCTCCAGAAGAGGCACTCCCTAAGTTCCGGAATGCACTTGGGTTCTTAGTTAGGGATAACCTTGACATCACAATCCGACATTGGAAAGATGTGTCAGATGATGTCAAGAATCAAATATGGAATAAGCTATTAACGAGGTTTGTTCTACCTCGGGGTTTAGAAGAACTCGTGAAGGAATACACGATGAAGCAGCTTGCAATCAATTTTCGAAACTAGAGGTCTAAGATGAATACAAAATTTGCAAAGAAAGGCCTAGACCCGACAAAAAAATATAAAATCTCAGAAGGTCAGTGGGCAGTATTTCTAGAGCAAAGGAGCAGTCCTGAATTCATATCTCTAAGCGAGGCAAATTTAGAACTATCTAAGAAGAACAAGTACCACCACCACTTAAGCAGAGGTGGTTACAAGCGTCAAGTTTCTAAATGGAGACAAGAAGACGCCGAGAAGAAGGCCACAGGGTTGCCGACGCTTTTCGAGCAACTTGGTGAAAGGATGGCAAATTGGATCCATGCTAGAAAACCCAGGCAAACTGAGGCTGGTGTATCTTTTGATGATCCAAATGTCGAAGAAGTTGCGAAAAACATATATGCAATGGCAGCTAAGCAGAGCCAAGGATCATTTAAGCCACAAAGGGAGAGAGACATCCTAACGGCTGGTCTCGGTAACCCTGAGCATCTAGGCCATGTATGAGGAATCTCGTCTAAGGAAGGATGGAAGGAAGGATTCGGACCACAGTGGGAAGGTTTGTACAAGAAACGTGATCGATACAAAGAAGAGTTGTCAGATTATTTTAAGCAGGAGGCAAAGAAAGAGTTCAAAGACTTGATGTCTCAAATGCTATTAAATCCTCCACTAGAATTGATGCAGCAGTTGGCAAGTGCGATGTCTATTCAACAGATGACCACTCCACAGCTGCAAATAATTCCAGCAGCTCAACCGCCGGCTTGCACCGATTGTACAACCGTCCCAAGCTCTATCGCGTCAACAGGAAATAAGGTCCGTTATCCAGTTGATGACATAACAAGGACAGTGACATGCACACTGGTTATAAGATATGGTATTAACAATAATCGCACGAAGAAAGTAGGAACAGACATTGTGATCCTAGGACGTAAGTTTCATGGAAGCGACATACCAGATGATTATTGCGGGTAGAAGTGACGATGGTCGTCCAAGGATTTGAGGACGACATGCTAGACATCCCTGGGCCCAAAGGAATCGAGACACTTGGACAAGCCATCAAAAATTTCATCCTTTGGCCTCGAAGGGATGTCGAATTGGTTGATCCATCAACACCATCGTCATCTCATCCCCAACCATCTCCGTCTCCTCAAACTTTAGTACCTTTACATCCATCATCACCTCCACAATCTTCCCGTGCTGCTCCTCATCCTCTTTCTAATCCACCGTCTCCGCCACAAGCATCAACATTTAGGACACCACCACCTTCTCGACAGCCATCAAGGGATTCACGATAATCAAAGAAATCTAAATTCCCTCTACCAAAATTGGTGTCCACATTTGAGAAAAAGAAGAGTAAAGCTACTACTGCTGGCACAGCTTGATTTTTGAAAGGGATTGGACGGGACCTCACGTCACGTACCGTTGATTTGGCCGAGCACGAGGAGTCTGCAGAAAAGGCTAAGGCAATGGCCACAAAGATAAAGATCCCAACTAAGGCAGATTATAAAAATGTGCCTAAACATTATGTGTCGGCCAGACCTCTACTAACTCTTGAGAAATTGAGGAAGGTCCCTGCTGGTATTAAAAGGTTGCATGACTGGTACATGCGTGCATCATCAGTTGACATTGACGCCATTAGTGTCCATATACCAGACCATGCTTTTATTGGTTTGGACCAAAAGGCCTTTCTTGCATTCGAGGATATGTGGTTAATGATGAACCTTTAGAAACTCGACATGCAACTTGTGACTCTATTTGCACTGTAAGTGTCGCTCATATTTCCACATCTATGTGTTATTAATTTTCAATATCTGACACACGCATGTGTGACTTGTAGAATGCAACATGACCAACAAGAGATCCTTCACGGTACCAAGCCCGATGCTAATGCCGGTAAAAGGATTGGGTATCTGAACCCAATACTGATATGTGAGGAAAGCCACACTTTTAGAATCGGCAAAGACAATGAAGAGTTAAAGGGAAAGACGGATGAAGAACTTGAGCATTGCATAAATAGTATGAAGAATAATTTTGAAGCAAGATACGCCACCTACATAGCAAATGCAATGCTTAAATTTCAAGACAGGGAAGCTATAATGGCCCCCTACAACTTTAAGTAAGTGTGATTTTGCATAAAAATAATAATTTCAATACACATGCATCACAAATTAATTTGATTCATACAAGGACCACTGAATATGCTTCCTCATTTATCCTAAGGTTGGAAAGGTGCTGGTGCTCGACTCCTTGAACTATGACCCTTCAACCTATGCAAAATTCCTTAGTATCTTAAAGCAGTAAGTCATAAGTATGCATGCATGCATACTTATATCGTTGAGAAAATTTTAAAATAACATGGAGATTCTACTTGAGATCACAGAGCATTTAGGTTCTATAAGTTTAAAGGTGGAAAGTACGACAAGACCAAAAAAATGTGTTCCACTGGACATCCATCATCACTGGCCGGTAAGTATGTGAATTTATGAATACATATCATACACAATGTTGCAACTAAATATACAATCTCTCATGTTATGTATGTAGTGCCACAAGCAACCACGAGGATCGGTCCTATGTGGGTTCTATGCGTGCGAGTTTATGAGAATGAACGGACGATACATCACAAACCCTAGCAAGGTATTATTAGTAATAGTTATGCTTGTATTTGTAAATTAACGATGCAAATGTGAATAGATGATGTTTATAAGCTTCCTTTACAGGAATTTCAAAAAGGAAATCCAGAGAACTTGACCCAACACTACTACAGCACACCTCTGTACAGGCGGTCTGGTTCGCCACTACACAGGCGGTTCCAGGAACCGCTTGTGGTGCACCGCCTGTGATGTAAAACAACATCACAGGCGGTCAATCAAAAACCGCCTGTGAAAAACACAGATTACAGGCGGTCCACTTCAACGGAACCGCCTGTGATAGACACACATCACAGGCGGTCCAGTTCAAAGGAACCGACTGCATACACTATAAATCACAGACGGTTTTCATTATACAGATTCATATATACAGAATTTTCAAACAGGTATAATACACAGAATTTTCAAACAGGTATAAACAGATTCATATATACAGATTATACACGGATTCACACAGATTGCATAATACACAGATTGTACACAGATTCATCCACATACACAGATTTACACATGTTACAAGTTCCATAACAGGTATAATACACAGATTACAAGTTCCATAACAGGGATAATACACAGATTCATCCACATATCAAGTTCCATCGTCATACACAGAATTATACAACTGAACATCTCAAAGTTCCATAGACAACTAAACATCTAAAGTTCCTAACTAAAGACCTAAACACTGTGTGATATTGTGTACAAACTTAGTTCTGGGAATTTTTGCAAATTTCCATTTACATTGTAGAATAGCCCTTGTTGATGAAGAACTTCACGGCGCATAAAGTAAAGCAAGTCTCTTACAACCTTAGCAACGCCGGTGGAAACCATATCTCTTTCTAACCATTCAGCATTGATCTTAGATTTAGGAACCTGCAATGAAAGCAAAAAGCAATCGGTGCTAAGAGTAATGTGATGAGCAACAATATAACATAAAAATTGCAACATAGACAATGATAGCGAACTTACATCCTCACGATTGACCATGTAATGGAAGGTGACACGACACCATTCGCATACATAATAACCGCACAGGACAGTACCCGGAGGTTGTTTGTCACCATATGGAAATAATGATATTGACAAATTAGGCTTGTCCTCTGGATGTTCGCCGCCAAGATCTTTCCAATAAAAACGGTATGCACTGCATATAAGAATAGCATTGTGAGATTAAGAATACATTTGTTAAGTTGTAATAAGTACAAGTGTGCAATAATAATCATACTTCTCTAAAATCTTCAAGAAGTCATTATACGTAGCATTTTCCATTCTCAATGAGTCGAAGACCACGACTTTACCATCCTTTGGCCAGATCATGATACAAATGTAGTGGTCACTATATAGACATAGACGAAAACACATGTTAATATCACGATTGCCATAATTTATAGTTCAAAATTAAACCATGTCGATAACTTACTTAAAGTGGTGCGGAGCTATTATTAAGTCCTTGCCATGTTGTACATGATTATACATGGCTCGTCCAATGTATGCCGCCATTACCTTCATTTTCTTTCTCTGATTCTGTTTGACGGTTTCTCAAATTCAGCATCGTCCAAGTCTTTGTATTCTTCTCCTTGCCTCCGAGCAACTACTTTGTAGCGAGCTTGGGATATCATCAACGGGTCAAGAAACCCTGTCTTAAGTTGTTTCTTCTTATCATCCATGTATTACATCCTACGTGTAATAGTGTTAATCGTTAGACTCTCGTTTATGTGTGCGTGTACAAAACTAACAAATATGAAAGTTTAGAGGTACTTACAAGCAAAAGAGGGTTAAGTAGTTGGTTTCCATCCTTTGTCGGTGGTACAACGACCAGAGATCGTCAAAGAATAAATGCCGCACAGGATTTATATGATCATTGCTCCAAAATGCATCTTCTGGCACAACAAATGTGAATTCCTCGAGTTTGTATTTGTTGCTAGCCACCATGTACCACTCATGCATTCTAATCTCCGGAGTTGACAACTTAGAAAGTTGCACTGTCGTTAAGAACGGCCTCCCATTCACAAATTTAGGAGGAACATCCTCCTTCTTGTATACCGAGATATTGGTTTTAAGACGTAATGATTCTCGAGTATGAATCATTCCATCTTCTTCCCATACTTCGAAATTGTCTATTTGGGCCGACCGTGTGCCTACTCCATGAGATGCTGATATTGCTTTTGATTGATTAGTCATAACTCTCTGCAATTTATGCAGGTAGCGTGCCACTGATTCTGACGGTTTCTTGACATCGTCTGTGGCGATTCGCTTATGAATTTTCTTTGAAATAGTTGGCCCTTCAACATTGGTGCCAACCTTTGGTTCCTTTTTTGATGTTGACGTCGACATTCTGAGGAACAATTTTGTCTACGTCCCCCTCGTCGAGTTCCTTCGCAAGAGGCGATATGATTGTTTCAACGATTTTTTTGGAGGTCGGTGTCATATCTTCCTGCACTGGTGTTGAATTCGGCTCATCACCAAACTTGATGTCGCGTCGATGCCAAAGAACCAACTCGTTCATTGCCTCCTGCAAAGTTATGATCCCCTCAACTGGAAAATCTATCTCCCAATCTTCACAACCACTGTTTGTGATTTCTAGAACTTGGACCACAGCATAGTGTGGCGGGACAGGATTGTCCTTGTAGTTAACAAGTCCTGGTTTTACCAAACCAGTAGCAGCTTGCTTTGTTTTTGTCCCAGATCGATTGATTGGAATATGAAGAAAGCAAGGCTTGTCCTCAACAATATCGTCTACAGGGTACTTGGTCAAGTCTTGCACAGATCCAACGCTGCTAGGGACTATAGGTGGACTCATGTGGCTTGGCTTGAGTTCAAATGATATGCATTCTGTTTTCTTCATTTTGTTCATCACATCATTAATAGCCTTTTGTACCCTTTCATCAATAGTCTCTTCAAGGGTCCTTTTCGACTTCTCGTGTTTCCTATATGACGACGCATACTCTGGAAACGCCTCTCTCCAGGAAATCTTAGAAGAGATTCCCCGAGCCCGTCCAGTGTGTTCAGGATTGCCTAGTGCTGCAGTTAGTATGTCATTCTCCCTTCGAGGCTTAAATTCTCCTTTTTTCTCTTATCTGCATATTCTTGAATTTTTGTCGAAACTTCGCCTACCAATTCTGGATGCAAAAGTTTGCCGTCCTCACTCAAACCTGCTCGACCTAAGATCCAACGAATAGCTCTCTCATCGATATCTTTTAATATTGGGTCCAAAGTGCCGTTAGTTATAGCTTCCTCGATAATCTTGTTCCACTGCACAACTTTATGGTGATATCCGCTTGACCCCAGGCGATGGGGGTGTTTGTTCAACTTCGCTCTCTGAGAATTAGTTTCGCCCAGTTCTTTGGCCTTCAGTTCGGTCTTCTGACGAACAAATTCCTCCCACTGAGCTTGAGTGATTTTCCCCATTTTCTTGGGCGGAGGAACCTTATTCTTCTTAACAAAGTCCCTATTCATCTCGGCCTTCCACCCACAAAACATCTTGGCCATAGCAGAGAGCATCGACTTCCTTACTGCATCCTCTGTGCCTTTTGGGAACTTGAATGACTCAGACAACTTAGCCCATAGCTTGTTGCGGGTGTCTTCATCTAAATCCTTCCATTTTTGAAGTGTGATTGGCACTATATCTCTAACAGTAGCCCCGCAGGAATTTCGAAACTTTGTAACCACGTCAAGTGGTTCTTCAGGAAACCCCTCTGCATTTAGTTTTGTTACATACATAACTGCACCTTCTTTCATCTGATTTGGACCTCGTCGCCCTCGTTTCCGCTTATGTGAAACGGATGATTCAGGCATCGGAGCATCCTCCGTGTTTCGTGTAGAAGATGCATCCTCTTTCTTCTCTTCATTTGAAATCTATATAGTGAAAAAATTAATGGCCTTTCATATATGAACAATATAGTCGGCATATTTCTATTTACCTCTTCATCGTTGGGAATATAGTCGGCATCAAGCTCATCTGATGTTTTTTTCTTCCTTGGAGGTATAGGAGTACAAGGATTGTCGTCACTAGAACTATCCTCCACGCTCCCTTCACCGGAGCTGCTCGTTGTCTGCCATTCAAGTTTGGTCGCGTCTTCATCAACTTTGTTAGACGCACCGGTGCAGACCACATCCATACTAGGCTGCTCGTTGTCTGCCATTCAAGCTGGTTCCATCGATAAAGGGATATACTGTTAGTCTGATATACTGGTTCCATCAATAAGGGAACTTGGAGAAAAGGTGATTCAAAATAAATCGAGCCCAAACCCCCCTACGGGGCAGGATCGGGTCGGGAAGCAAGCTCGCAGATAGAAGGGCACTTTCCAATGCAGTTAGACAGAGAAGGCATGGCTGTGATGTTATAATGCTGAAGGACCCCAAGAAGAGATTATGCCCTATAGTCTACCACCTCTCGTTATTTGTGGGCTTCACCGAGGGCGGGAAACATTTGGTGACATCAAACGACCTTCGGGCTGGGGACGTCTGCGAGCTTGTTAAGGGGCCAGACGATGGTGAGCCGGTGTACTCTGTCCGGATGTGTGGTCACAAAATTTAAAGCCGCCCCGGCTTCATCTGTGCGCTTCTCTTCTCTTATGTCGGCTACTAAGATCACTTAGCACCCCACCTAAGAGAAGAGAAGCACACACATGCAGCCGGGGCAGCTTTTAATTTTGTGACCACACATCCGGACATAGTACACCGGCTCAACATCGTCTGGCCTCTTAACAAGCTCGCAGACGTCTTCAGCCCGAAGGTCGTTTGCTATCACCAAATGTTTCCAGCCATCGGTGAAGCCCACAAATAACGGGAGGTGGTAGACTACAGGGCTTAATCTCTTCTTGGGGTCCTTCAGCATTATAACATCACAGCCATGCTGAAGGACCCCAAGAAGAGATTAAGTCCTGTAGTCTACCACCTCCCGTTATTTGTGGGCTTCACCGAGGGCGGGAAACATTTGGTGACATCAAACGACCTTCGGGCTGGGGACGTCTGCGAGCTTGTTAAGGGGCCAGACGATGGTGAGCCGGTGTACTCTGTCCGGATGTGTGGTCACAAAATTTAAAGCCGCCCCGGCTTCATCTGTGCGCTTCTCTTCTCTTATGTCGGCTACTAAGATCACTTAGCACCCCACCTAAGAGAAGAGAAGCGCACACATGCAGCCGAGGCAGCTTTAAATTTTGTGACCACACATCCGGACATAGTACACCGGCTCACCATCGTCTGGCCCCTTAACAAGCTCGCAGACGTCTTCAACCCGAAGGTCGTTTGCTATCACCAAATGTTTCCAGCCATCGGTGAAGCCCACAAATAACGGGAGGTGGTAGACTACAGGACTTAATCTCTTCTTGGGGTCCGCCGATTCAGGCATTCCGCCGATGCCATTCTCCATATAAGTCCCAAACAGAGAATAGGGATGAGGTAGTCAAGATTGTAGGCGCTAGTGCTCAACTACTAGCATCTATAGATATGGACACAAGTCCAAATTTGGTGCTACTCGGCACCATCGATATCACTAGAAAAAGAAATACATCAAAGAGATCCACTTCCCAATAGTACTGGAAGATAGTTCATCGATATCACTAGCTATGTTTTCTGGTCGCTCGACCAGCTAGTCGAACTGGGGGACCGACCAGCGACTAATCTCGATTAGTCGTCGACTAGGTCCGACTAATCGAGCTCTGGTCGACCTGGTCGTTTACTGGTCGTCCTGTTCATCCAGGAGACCAGGACCTATGTATATACTATATAATATATATTATTATACTATATAGTAAATAATTATATAACTATATAGTATATATGAACTTCATATACTATATTATGAAGGATAGGGTAAACATGACATGAATTCAGCAATACTGAAAAGTGAAAACAGCAGAGGAACACTTCTAGTTATTAATACTACAAGTCCCAGATACCAGTACCACACAACACACATTAATACTACAAGTCCAAAAAAAATCTAGGTCCTAGTAGTTGCATCAACTATCCATGACAAAATTCTTCATAAGCATAATGACCAACATTTAATCACAAGGGATACAAGCTACTAAAGCAAAAATGGTGACCATAACAAAATATATAAGTGAAAACACCAACAATATAAGCATAATGACCAACATTAACAATATAAGATTAACAAGGCATGACTAGCAAAAACAAGTAATCAAGGCATGAATTTGTAACAAGTAATTAAGGCATGATCAAGGAGTGCACCGAGGGCTCGGAGTTGGGCACGGCGGCGCACTCGGCGCTCGGGCTCGGCAGCGCTCGGGCTCGGGGACGGGGACGGCGGCGCTTGGGCTCGGGGACGGGGACAGAGGCGCTCGGGCTCGGAGATGGAGACGGCGACGCTCGGACTCGGAGATGGAGACGGCGACGCTCGGGCTCGGAGATGGGGACGGGGACGGCGGAGTTGGGCTCGGGGACGGCGGAGTTGGGCTCGGGGACGGCGGAGTTGGGCTCGGGGACGGCGCGGCCTGGCGGGCGCCCAGCTCGGAGACGGTGGCGCTTGGGCTCGGGCTCGGCGACGGCGTGGCGGGCGCTCACGGCTCGGAGACGGGGACGGGAACGGCGGCGCAGCAGCCTGGCGGTGTAATATCAGCTCCGGGCGAAACCTAAACCCTAAGCCACCGTACCGAGGCTTTTATATAGTAAACACATCACAGGCGGATTTTTAGAAAAACCGCTTGTGATGTATAACATCACAAGCGCTTTTCTATTTCGACCGCCTGTGATATGTAAACTTCACAGGCGGTCCAAATAGAAAACCGCTTGTGATGTTATACATCACAAGCGGTTTTTCTAAAAATCCGCCTGTGATGTGTATGTAGTATAAAAGGCTCAGTGGTTCCAGCGCAGGAACCCTAACTTCCGGAGCCCGACGCCGCTAGGCTGCGCACTACTGTAGCGGCGGCGGATTTTTTTGATCTACGGGGAGAAGGTTTTGTTTTTGATTTTCGGGCTTGATTTCAAGAGTTTATGCATATATATGATCTCCGTTTGTTTTCTTTCTCATTTTGATACGATTTTTTGCCTCAATTTTGTAATATAGACCGGAATTGAAGAAAAACTCAGGAATTCCAAGATTTGGACTTGTAGTTGATCTAATTTAAAGATTTTTTTTGAAGAGTTGTCTCACCTCAAGGTACCTATATTGCTGCAATCTTGTTTCATTTTCATGCACATTAATTCGTTCATGATTTAGGGATTAAATTCAATTAATTAGGGATATTTTAAAAAAATTTTGTCTCATGTGCTAGGTACATCTCGATATGATCTTGTTTCACTTTCATGAACATTTATTTTTTCATGTTACATCTCGATATTGACGTTAATCAATATAGGGATAGGTAATGGACCGAGGTTGGATGTACAATGTGCCAAGACCACATCCGTCGTACATTCGAAATTTGAGAAGCTTTATTGAAGCGGCCAACAAGCACGCGAATTTGCGAAAGAGCAAGGAGATATTATGTCCGTGCATCGATTGTGATAATAAGATAGCTTGGAGAGATATAGGAGTAATCCAATCACATCTGCTAAAAAGAGGGTTTAAAAACAATTACACGATATGGTCAGAACATGGTGAGTTGGATCCGTGTGAAGTGCCTGGTAATGACGAGAGAGTTGTCGGAATTTTAGATCTTAAAGTTGATGGTAAAGTGGATAATGTGGATGCTAATCAAGATTTTGAAGAATTTGATTGTGAAGAGATGTTGCGCCATATGGAACCAGAAATGTTAAGTTCTGTGGGATCGCAGAAAGGGCTATCGAAAATGGAGGGACTGGAAAGTGCCTCAAAAGAACCTTTATATGATGAATCAAAGGGTTGTGACAAAGAGTTTACTACACTGCGTACAGTTCTAGAACTGCTGAAGTTGAAGGCTAGCGCCGGATGGTCTGATACTAGCTTCACAGATCTTTTGAATTTTCTGTCTCAATTACTACCAAAACCCAACAAACTACCAACAAGCACTTATAAAGTGAAGAAGCTTATATCTCCCATAGCTCTGGGTGTGCAAAAAATTCATGCATGTCCGAACCATTGTATTCTGTATCGTGGCGATTTTGAGAATGCATCAAGATGCCCAGTTTGCAATGTCAGTCGATACAAGAAGAGCTACAATCAAGACTGTGTAAAAAAATTCCCGAAGAAAAATAAAAACAAGAAATCCACTATTGGACCTGAAAGTGACGATGACACTTTTGATGACATGGATGGGAAAAAGAAGTCAAAGAACCCAGCTTTGGTGATGTGGTATCTTCCAGTAATTGATCGCTTAAAACGTTTGTTCTCAAACCCTAGGGAGGCTGAGCTTATGCGTTGGCATGCTGAAAATCGCAAGCAGAATAACAAACAGATTCGACACCCTGCTGATGCATCACAATGGAAAAATTTCGATCTTATGTATCCTGAGTTTGCCAAAGAAACCAGAAATGTAAGATTTGCTTTGGGTACAGACGGAATGAATCCATTTGGTGAAAAAAGAAGTGTACATAGCACCTGGCCCGTGACTTTAACGATGTACAACCTTCCATCATGGCTGTGTCACAAAAGAAAGTATATTATGTTGACTATTCTTATTCAAGGTCCGAAATCAGCTGGTGTTGATATTGATGTGTTCCTAGAACCTCTTATGGAAGATATGACAAAGCTCTGGAATGAAGGAGTTAGAATATGGGATGAGTATTGCCGTGAGTATTTCAACTTAAGAGCAATTATATTTGTTACCATCCATGATTCTCCCGGTGGCGCCACACTATCAGGGCAAAAGACTAAAGGAAAGAATGGTTGTGTAGTGTGCGTCGATGGAACTGCTTCCATGTACCTTAAATCATCCAAGAAGTTGGTGTTCATGGGACACAGACGGTTCTTGATGAAGCAGCATAAGTACCGAAAGATGAAAGAGGAATTTAACAATCAACTGGAAAGTGAAGGTGCACCAAAGCCTTATAGTGGGAAACTTGTTTTTGAAATTGTAAAGAACATTCATGTTGTATTCGGAAAGGGAAAAAACAAAGGAGAAAAGAGAAAGAGAACTGACCCTTCAACTTACACAACTTTCAAGAAGCAATCAATATTTTTCAAGTACCTCCCATACTGGAAGGATATGGAAATTTGCCACAGCATTGATTTGATGCATGTAACAAAAAATGTTTTTGACAGCATCATTGGAACCTTGCTGGGCATGCCGAGTAAGACAAAAGACGGACTTAAATCACGCAATGATCTAGTAGATCTTCAAATCAGACCGGAACTTCATCCAGTGGATAGTGGCAAAGGGAAGCCTTACCTCCCCCCAGCTAGCTACAACTTGTCAGTTGAGGAGAGAACAAAAATTTGCCTTGGACTATCTAAAGGCATACATCATCGAGACTATGTGCAAGCTTGAAATGTGTTTTCCTCCATCATTTTTTGATATGCAAGTACACCTAATCATACATCTCGTGGATCAGATAAAAATATTAGGGCCACTATATTTACATCATATGTTTCAGTTGGAGCGATACCTGGGAGTATTAAAAGGTTATGTGCGAAATCGCGCTCACCCAGAGGGTTCAATCATGGAGGGATACACTACAGAAGAAGTGATTGAGAGCTGTATAGATTACATCAGTGACGGAACAATGATAGGTGTGCCTGTACCTAAACATGAGGGTAAACTATGTGGGAGAGGGAGAATGGGCAAGAAAACTTTTCGCGTTGAGGATTACAAGCTAGTACATTGTGCTCATGGTAGTGTACTACAACATCTCACGATAGCCGAGCCTTACATAGAGGAACACCTGAATGAGCTTCGTAAAGAAAATCAGAACCGCACAGAGGACTGGATCATGAGGGAGCACAAACATCGTTTCAGCGAATGGTTAATGGACAAAAACATCCCATTCGGAGACTCTTCAGATGAGAAAACAATGAAGAATTTGGCTTCTGGGCCATCGTGTTTTGTGACATCATGGCAAGCATATGACATCAATGGGTACACATTCTACACTAAATCAAAAGACATGAAAAGTGTTGCACAAAATAGCGGTGTTCGTATCGATGCTTTTGACCTACATGGACAGAAGACCACATATTTTGGATTCATAGAGGAAATATGGGAACTTGATTATGGCCCAAGCATGAAAATACCCTTATTTAAGTGCCAATGGGTACAACATCCCGTGGGGGTGATAGTGGATAACTACGGACTCACACTGGTAGACTTAAAGAAAGTAGGATATAAAGATGACCCGTGGGTTCTCGCCGAATGTGTTGCACAAGTGTTCTATGTACTCGATCCAGCAGATGAGAAGATGCATGTAGTTATTTCTGGAAAGCAAAAAATTGTTGGAGTTGAGAATGTGGGAGACCAAGATGAGGAATACAATAAGTATGAAGAGATGTTCGTCTTTAACGGTCCAGAGAGAATCAAGCGTGTGGAAAAGAAAATTGATAAGAACTTAAAGCCATACATGCGGAAAAATGGTAGTTCATGAAAAATTGTATGAATCAAATTGTATTTGTTATCATGTATGATCGACTATGAATTGTGGTTGCCAATTAATTTAAAATCTCTCTAGTTATCTATGTGTGCTATTATAATTCATTTAAATTGTATTTGCATATTATTGTTAAAAATTAAATATTAATTCATTTAAATTGTATTTGCATATTTCTGTTAAAAATTAAAATTATTTTCATATTTAAATTGTATTTTCATATTTTTACAATCACAGGCGGTTTTGTCTTAGGGTCCGCTTGTGAAAATGATAGAGCACCACAGGCGGTCTTAAACAAAAACCGCTTGTGATACTATTACATCACAGGCGTACTGAACCGCCTGGGACATCACAGGCGGTTTTCTAACCGAACCGCCTGTGATGTAAAAATCCTACCGCTTGTATAGAGCCAAATTGTACTAGTGCAAGCTGCATTGTATGGTATAGTTGAAGACCTATGCACATTCATATTAAAAGAGGTCATTCCAGCTGAAGGAAAATATCACGACGCTTCCAGTACATTAGCTATGCCAGAGTTTAGAATATTAACAGAAGTTAGTAGACTATCTCTTAAACGAGATAGTTACTAGCTAGAGCATAGGTGAAAACTTATATGTTCAGTTTTGATGTATAGAATGTATCGAATTTAATTAAGTTTTGATTGATTGAACATTTATAGTTGTAAATAGAAAAATATGTGTTGTAAACAATATATTGTAAACAGATCTGTGTATAAAATTCAGTTTTGATGTATAAAATTCAGTTTTATTTGAAATGGTAAGCAGACCGCCAGTGCTAATATTATTTCCACTGGCGAGCTGCTAAATAAAACCGCCAGTAATAATAATGTTTCCACAGGCGTTTCCTTAAGCAGTCCGTAAGTGAAAATTCAGTTTTGCTTGAAAATTTGAAAAAAGGCAGGAAAATTATACTGACGGGTAGCTAAAGAAAACCGCTAGTGATAATAATCTTTCCACTGGCGGTGTCTTAAGCAGCCCGCCTGTGAAAATGATGTTTCCACATGCAGTTTCTTAAGCAAACCGCCAGTGCTAATGATATTTACACTAGCGGGCTGCTAAAGAAACCGCCAGTGATAACAATATCAGCACTGGCGGTTTTCTTAAGAAACCGCATGTGGAGACAACATTTTCATAGGCAGGCTGCTTAAGACACCGCCAGTGATAATAATATTTCCACATGCGGTTTTTAAGCAAACCGCCAGTGCTAATGATATTTACACTGGCGGGCTGCTAAAGAAACCGCCAGTGATAATAATATCAGCATTGACGGTTTTCTTAAGAAACCGCATGTGGAGACAACATTTTCATAGGTGGGTTGCTTAAGACACCGCCAGTGATAATAATATATTCACGTGCAGTTTCTTAAGCAAACCGCTAGTGCTAATGATATTTACACTGGCGGGCTGCTAAAGAAAACCGCCAGTGCTAATGATATTTACACTGGCGGTTAGCAAACAACCGCCTGTGAAAAAGAACGATTTCTACTAGCCCCTAGCATTGGAGGCATAAAAAACGCTAGTGCAAATAGCTTTAGTACTGTCCCTATAGAGCTTCTGTGTACTAGTGGAATAATAAAAGGCATCATCAATCACGTTCGCTGCCGTGTGTCAAGATAAAGGCCTTATATTCTCGTCGATTGGTGCACGTATAAACAGCTAAAGATCTGAAGTCACAACAGGAATAATCTATCGCGTGTGCGTACGTCGTCGCCTGTGAAACTTCTGAAGGTTCCGCTACCGAGGTGCCTAAATTCACTGCTACATACCTTGATATATATTTAATTTGCAGATCGGAGTAATTAATAGTAAAAAAAAGTTGAAGTGTATCAGATAGATAGATAGGTACTACCGCCGTTCTCAATATTTGTTGTCGCTTAATTCATTTTTATCTAAAACGTGATAAACGGAAGAATTATTATATTTATGTACACCATCTGCATCCGACAACAAAGCGTCCACTACTATACGAGGACGATGCGTGGTACGACGTCATCAGCTTCTAACCAACACAACCTGGGTCGATTCCTACAAAGCCGGAGCCGGCGTCTCCCGGCCGCTGCCGCGCGTGCCGCCCCCGCCCCCGTATGGCCTTCACGGCTCCACCACGGCTCTTTTTTCACCCCCAAATGCACGTGAATCCACGAAAATTTACAAAACTAGTGAAATAGACTAGATTTTCTCTATATATATGCACAATCTATATATACGATATTATCATAAACCCTCAAACTATTTATATCCTCTTCTAATTCACTCTAGTTTGGCCACGGACAACAACGCTAATTAATTAGTGCAGAAAGATGTGTTTTTTTGTTTAGCAGACACAAGACTTGCATTGAAACGTCGGTCAGTATCATCGTAAGGATCGCACGCATGTCGAGGACGATACTAACCATAATAATAATATACCTTTATATCATGATGACCGATCGAGAGTGTAGGCCAACAAAAAAGCTATGTAGTCTAGTTACGTATGATATCAGCGGCGAAAGCAGAAGCACGTAGATAGATAGAACCACAAAATAAAAACGTGTGGCATATATATGGGCCATGCATGTATAAAAAAAAGTAAGATTTGAATGGAATGTGTAATATGGTGCCAGGATGTCACGCTATGGTCCACCGCTTTATATTACACTATACTACCACACTACTATTATAGTTTGGATGCATCGTTATCCAAACAATGTTGGATAAAGGTTAGTTCACTAAAAGCACGACGTATGCACGCAACAAGCTAAGTAACAAATTACAAGCTTGCTAACATTCAAACACGTCTGAATTTTATCATTTTTTTTTGGCGGGGCAGACGGTTGTTGTATATATGAATAAATAAAAGTACTATAAATTAATGTTACGTACAAGTACTGTCTGACGGAATCATGTTAAAAGTTCATATACATGAAATATATAGAGCAATTTTAATTAATTCGACTATTAATTACACCGTGACAGCGAAAGGGGCGCCGTTACGGTGTCGTCATGCCGTACGTGCGTCGTCGACACTGCAGGAAACCGATGGAAGACGACGCCTTATCCTGAGATAATTTTCCCAGCGCCGTGCTCGATCGGCAGCAGATAGACATGAATGACTGCAAATAAAGACGCAGTGCAGATCTACTGACGGCTGACGCCTTTGGAAAGCAGTGTCCACGAGATACACACCGTATCAGATAATTAACCAAAGCGAGTGGACAGATAGATTAGAGACGCCAACAATAAAGATTTTGTCGACGACGATCCATCGCCTGCAGCAAAAGCAGACGACGAAGCTGCATGCGTACGGAGTATTCCTTTGCGAAAACACTACTGCTGGTCCGGCAGGAGAGAGTGACCACTGGACAGCGAAATCTGAGATCTTTCTGGCCGGCGGCCATGCAGTGCAGATCTCTGGGCAGGCAGGCAAAAGAAGGTACCTACACCCTAGCTACTACCCGTGCTGCAAGCGTGTGCTTTGTCAAGTTGCGAAGCGGATTTGCTTGCATTGTCCACCGGCGCGGCCTCATGGTTGTTGGGACTAGCTAGGGAGCGAATGCATGCATGGCTGGGTGGGGAGATAAACGCTTGACGACTCTTCATGTTACTTGCGGTTTTTATCCGCCTCTCTCTTGATGCATGTAAAAGTCGATCGCTTTGCATAAAGGCTTGTGGAACAAATGCATGGTTCAGCCTCTTGATTATTTGGACGACGTACGTGCGAGAGCCTTCTGAGATCAATATATTGGCACCACCACCACGGATGGATATCCATGTGTGTCAGCTAGCTCCAATATCATTGCACAACACAGTTGGATGTGTATGGGATCACGGGATGCATGTGTGTTTCTCGTCAACGATGTGGATGGAGAAGCAATATGAAACTTTGCTTATGATTTTCCTTTTGTTCCACTTGGGTTCAAATTTCCCTATTTCCTTGATTAGTTGTTTTGCTGAATATATATCTTTATGAAAAATTGGCTGTGTGCACCAATAGATGATACATTGATTGTTTTCCTTAAAAGATGTCTGTCACACTACCGGACACAGCTGCTTTGCCGAGTGCTTTGCTGAGTGTGACTTTTGGCAAAGAGGTCGTGACGAACTTTACATCAGCAACGGCTTCTTTGCCAAGTACTTTTTATCGATGTCTTTGTCGAGTGTGTTTAGTGACACTTGGCAAACAGGGAGCCTTTGCCGAGTGTCTACTGGCCTGACACTCGACAAAGAAGGCTCTAGTGAGCCCCCATGGTAGCCTCTGTGCGGAGATCCGCAAGCTGGCACTCAGCAAAGAGAGCTTCTTTGCTGAGAGCCTTTTTATGCCAAGAGTTTGGCTCTCGGCAGAGACTATCTTCACCGAGTGTCATTCTATGCCGAGTGTAGCACTCGCAAAGTATGTTTTAGTGCCCGATAAATAGCTCTCGGCAAAGAGCCTGATTCTGGTAGTGTTAGTGGTGGGGTAACAATAACATGGCCCCATAGTTAATAATGTTTGTGATATATTAACCTTTAAAAGATTCACCTTGATAAAAACTCTAACAATAACAAGCACAAAAGAGATGGAGAAGATAAAATATAAGAGTAATCCTAGATTATGTAAATACCAATATAAACACTAGTTGGGATGACATCACATGGGATGACTTCAATTGGAGAATCTGGGACAACGTTAGGCTTGACCTAATTTAACACATCTAACCACGTACCTGTAATACCCACTTTGTAATTGGTTAGAAATAAAATCAATAGAGAAACAATTTCTCTTTATGTGAGTTTGACCTTTATGCATCATCATATGTGAACACCATGCCCAAAAAAACAATTGATAAAAATATATACTACCAAATTATGCATCATGCTCGATTTTATTCTGTGTGTATTTTGTGACAAGAAAATATTAAAGACCCAAAAAGGGAATCTAGAACCTAAAAGAAATTCTTGAATCTAGAAAAGAGAAGGAAATAAATATTGTGAGGATAAAAATAAGTAAATGAAATTATATTATTCCAACATTAGAGTGTGAATATGTATAATGGACTCAAAGGAGAATCTCACATTCAAATTCAAATTTGGATTCAAAACAATTAAAGAAAATAGAAAAAACAAAACATAAAAGAAAAAGGGAAAAGAATAAAAGAAAAAGGGAAATCCCACGGTTGGGCCCCAAAGCCACCAATTCGGCCCATTTGGCCAACTTCTCCGCGCAGCCCAACTATGATGTGGTGCCGACAGGTGGGCCCATCTGGCCAGTCTCTCAAGTGGCGCGTGTATGCTTTAACCCGGCTCACTGGCGCTGCTGGTCCACCACTCAGCCTCTCTCCCTACTCCCTCTCACCTGCGCAGATCGCCTTTCACTGACCTGTGGGCCGATTTCGGACTCGCGCGCGTGTTGCCACGGTGCAGGTGTCGCTGTCACGCCTGGCCCACCGCGCAGTTCCCACCTTTTCTCTACCTCACGCACAGGGCGGAGTGCCTCAACGGCCGAACCGCGAAGTCCGGCCTTAGCTAACCCACCGCCCGGGTTCTCGCGCCTATAAAAACCTTCTTGACCTCGCCCACTTCTTCCCCGTGCTTCCACCGCTCACCCTCGCCGAATCGCCGCTCGTAATTGAGAGAAAGAAGGAGTCACCGGTAGCAGGAAAGAGAAGGTCCGCCGCCGATGCTTGATTCGTACAGACGCCGCGCGTGTGGTTCTGCGCCTGGGCGGGAGGTATCTCCGTGTTCCCCTGGAGCTGTCGTGTACCTCGCGGTGGCAGTGCTCCACTGTGTGGCCCTTAATTCCTCGCCGGAATCACTGGTCCGTCGCGGAACAGACGTCGCCGTGGACTTCACCACTACCCCCTCGGAAAGCCGGTAAGAACCTCCTCTTGCTGTTCGCATCGCTATACACATGGCAAGGACGAATTCAATTGAGGAAGTTGGGGCTAGGGGCGTGGGTTGGGGAAGCTCGTCGGCGTTTCCGCCGCGGTGGCCGCTCCCTTCGGTGGCCGCAGGATGGAGCTAGGAGATGTAGTGGCCACCGTCCGTAGTTTGATGAGCGGTACAGATCAACCTGGGTAGTAACCATTCGCTGGGGCAATCTGAACCGTAGGATTGTAAACGAATGGACTAGATTAGGTCAGTGCTTTCGCCTTCAAGTCGTTCGATCCGACCCCTTGGATCAAGATCCGATGGTCTGCGTGGCGTACCGGTTCGGGTGCGTGCTCGATCTAATCTGGGGCGTGCAAAATTGATCCAACGGCTAGGGATTCAGGATACCCCTTCGCGGGTCGCTTTTGTTAAAGAGTCCTCAGACTTTCTAGATTTTAAACCCGCCATCCTATGCGTTGTTCCCTGTGCCTTAGAATTATTACTCTGAGCCCCCTGCGCTTCCCAGGAATTGAGGCCTAGTCCAGGGTTGATTTAAAATTGAATAAATGAATTGAAAATAGAATTTTAATATGAAAATAACCACTAGAACTTGATAAATTCATAGAAAATCCATTTTAAGTCCAAATTGGTCCATTCCAGTTCCTAAAATTTTGTAATTTTATTCTCTAGCACTTAGTTTCTATGTTTTATCATGACAACAGCAAGAAAATTAATCCCACACTTAATCCTATTCTAAACACATAAAACATTTGAAAATCCATAACTTAAAATCTATAACTCCAAAAATTATGATTCCTGTTCCTAGAATTTTATTTTAATGTGTAGATTATTACTGTGTATTTTGTTTATATGTTTGGAGTAATGTTAATTTCTCTATATGCACCGTGTTTGTTTGTATTGTGGCGAGTAGAAGAGCCCGTGACTGAGGATCCTGGTGAGCAGCAGGTTGAAGTAGCTGAGCAGGAACTCATTGAAGGCAAGTTGTGCCATTGACCACTTTTTACCCAATAATGTTCTTTAATATCATTTACTCATGCATAGGTTAATTTTGATGGGACCCGATAGGTCATCCTAGATTGTTTATCTCATTACCTTGTTTACCTCTGATTCACTTGGGTAGTTTGCTATTGCTTTACATGGTTTTGGGATAATCATTTATTATATCTATGTTCCAATTATTCTTGTAATTCTATTTATGTTTATGTCAAGTTCATTAATGTTAATTGGAACATAGAGCTTAACTTGAGTAACACGTGCCACCACAAGGGTTTAATGGGACCCCCTTGGCTGACTAATTAGGAAAGCCAGTGGAAGACTACCTTACCCGAAAAGGGCAAGGGCAGTAGGGGAGTTGCATGCAAGGAGGTTCTCGGGTTGA
This sequence comes from Zea luxurians, assembly GCA_029449295.1. Lineage (NCBI taxonomy): Eukaryota > Viridiplantae > Streptophyta > Magnoliopsida > Poales > Poaceae > Zea > Zea luxurians. Next base: position 55,331,415 of record JAOPSE010000004.1, on the reverse strand, counting down.
TTTTGCTGCGATGGCAGTCAGACGGGGGATTCTTGCAAGTGCTCTTCCCATAAACTGTAGCGGGTTTTCAGAAGCTAGTGGAACTTTGTAAAGGCCTCATAGTGTTGCCCTGCCGCGCTTCCTAGGTAGAGGTGTATGAGAGTCGCGACCCCTTGGCAGATGGGTAACATGACTTGTGGGTAAAGGGTACAACCTCTGCAGAGTGTAAAACTGGTATACTAGCCGAGCTCACGGTCATGAGCAGCTCAGGACTCTCTGATGTTTAAATTATGGAACTTAAATTCAATTTTGTCATTTGCATTGCATGGGTTTATTATTAATTTTGTTCTATTACTTTACTTATGGTTTGGTATTTACTCACACTTAGTAACTGCTAATAAAAGTTTGCCAACTACTTAAAAGCAATGCTCAGCTTTAACCCCTGTCATTGATTAGCCTTACACATCACATGAACTCACACCTTTGTGAGTTTATGTCCACTGGTTCCCCACAACTTGTTGAGCTATGATCATGTGTGAGCTCACCCTTGTTGTCTCACACCCCCCCCCCCACAGGAGAAGAGCAGGTGGTTCAGGAGGAGCCACAAGGCGAGGAGTATGATCTGATCTAGGTGGCGTTTCTCAGTTGACATTGGCGCCGACGATCCTTAGTTCGTTTTATATTTATTCTTTTATTTTGTAATAAGTCTTCCGCTATGTAATAAGTACTCTGATGTTTTATGACATTTATCTCTATACACTCTGTTATTATATATGTTGTCTTCTTGGCGCATGTATGAGATGCACCTGGCTTTGTTCCTTAAAGCCGGGTGTGACCGAAGTGGTATCGGAGCAAATGTTGACTGTAGGACGAAACCTAGATAGAAATGGACAAACCTTTCCTACTTACCTTACTCTGACTCATTCTATACTTATCTCATCTTGATCTTGTCTCACCTTCTGCTACACTCCTCTGATTAATCTTATCTTTTCTACTCTAAGACAAGATGGATTTCACACCTTGGAATCCTACCGATATGATCTTTTTAAGAGATAGGGAACCTAAGACAAAATTTAAAACTATTTTCTTTATTTAAAGGATTGGTCGACTGTGCTGATGTTAAATGCCTGATTTGCTTCTTTGATTGATTGAATTATTATAGATGGACATCTTAGCATGTACCAACATAAGGTATTGAATTAGCTTTAGTAGGTGAAATATTAATCTGCTTAGCTAATAAATCCCCCAAAGTAAAATGATTTGTAAATAACTGTCTTGTCTACTATTCTCTTACCATATGTATCTAACTCAGATGGTCAATACCAGGCGGGGTGGTGGAATTGATCTGCCTCCTAATCGATACACTCGATGGATATATAGACAACCCCAGCCACAACCTGCAGAGATGAATCCTCCTAATCCTCCACCAGGCGGAGTTGACCCACTGGTTGCTGCTCAGATGAGGGTGATGCAGCAAATGGCGGACACCATGGCAGATATGCGTGCACAGATGCAGCAAGAACGCCAGGAGATGCGTCAAGAAAGAGAAGAGATACGACAGGAGTTGCACCAGGAGCGAGAGGAGATACGCCAGGAAAGGAGGGTGCAACAACAACAGTAGCAACAAGTACCACTGCCTCCACCTCCACCACCAGCTCCACCCCGTGATAAGCATAGGGAGTTCATGAGTCATAAGCCACCTACATTCGCTAGCTCACCTGATCCACTGGACGCGGATGATTGGCTGAAGTCCGTTGAGAAGATGCTGAATATTGCACAATGCACTGACCGGGAGAAGGTGTTATATGCTTCTGGACGTCTGACAGGTCCTGCTGCTGACTGGTGGGATTCATATACTGCTGCCCACGATGCTGCTGATACTATCACTTGGGCAGAATTCAGTACACAGTTTCGAAATTATCATATACCAGCTGGATTGATGAAGATTAAGAAGAAGGAATTTCTATCGCTGAAGCAAGGAAGTATGTCAGTTAGTGAGTACCGCGACAAGTTTATCCAGTTATCCAGATATGCCCCTGATGAAGTTGCTGAAGATGAGAGGAAGCAGGAGCATTTTATTGAAGGACTTAATGGACCTTTGCAGTATGCTCTAGTGGCACATACATTTCCATCATTTCAGAGGCTGCTTGATAAGGCCCTGGCTATTGAACACAAGCGTGTTCAGCTGGGAGATTTGAAGAGAAAGGCTATATCTCAAGGACAAGGAAGAAGCAGTGTTCGTCCTCGCTATAATTCACCTTAGGGTACACCAGTTCGCACTGGCGGAGGCCAGCGCCCAGTTCAGCAATCACCACTGAGGACTCCACCTCCTCGACAGGCTACCCCTACTGGCACCCCGACGAAGTTTTCAGGACAGAGTCCAGGCACTACTTGTTTCAAGTGTGGGAAGACTGGTCATTATGCAAATGTCTGCCCACAGAGGATGGCTACTACTCTAGTTCAGAATAGGCAGCAAACTCCAGGATCTGGCAAGGGATATTCCATTGCCAAAGTTAATCAAGTCAGCGTTGATGCTACTCCGGATGGTGCAGACATCGTACTTGGTATGTTTTATGTTAATGATATTCCTACAACCATCTTATTTGATTCTGGTGCTACACATTCATTTATGTCTGCTAGATATGCCAACACAAATGAAATACCACTGCTAAATATGAGAAAACCAATGATAGTAATTACACCTAAAGGGCCTATTGAGGCGAATCAAATGACACGTAGATTGACATTGACAATTATGGGTAGAGAATTTGGAGCTACTGCTATAATATTAGAGTCAAGCAGTATAGATCTGATCCTTGGTATGTCATGGTTAAGAAAGGCAAAGGTCGTTATAGCATGTGGTAGAGGTACCGTAGAACTCACTACCACTAAAGGAGAAAGATTTCAAGTTAATATTGCAGTAACCACCTCATCCAAACGTGCAATGTTCTTTATACCTGAGGAGTTTGTTGGTGACAACATCCGTGTGGTTAGAGATTTTCTGGATGTCTTTCCAGAGGAGTTACCAGGGATGCCACCTGATAGAAAAGTTGAGTTTGTTATTGATCTCCTACCTGGAACCGCCCCTATTTCTAAACGGCCATATAGGATGTCCGTAGAGGAGTTGAAGGAACTTAAGAAGCAGTTAACTGAGTTACAAGAGGCTGGGTACATTCGTCCGAGTTCCTCAACTTGGGGAGCGCCGGTTCTGTTTGTACAGAAGAAGGATGGATCACAGCGGATGTGTGTGGATTATAGATCCCTTAATGATGTTACTGTGAAGAACAAGTATTCGTTGCCCCGTATTGAGGATTTATTTGATCAGATGAGAGGTGCTAGAGTATTCTCGAAGATTGATCTCCGATCGGGCTACCATCAGATGAGGATTAGACCATCGGATATTCCCAAGACGGCATTCTCGACTCGATATGGATTATATGAGTTCACAGTTATGTCGTTTGGATTAACCAATGCCCCAGCTTATTTTATGAACTTGATGAATAAGGTGTTTATGGAGTATTTGGACAGATTCGTCATGGTATTCATCGACGATATTCTTATTTATTCTCAGAGTGATAGCGATCATGAGGAACATCTGAGATTGGTGCTACAGAAGCTACGAGATAACCAGCTATATGCCAAGTTCAGCAAGTGCGAGTTTTGGATTGGCGAGGTGCCATTTCTTGGTCATATTATTTCTAATGGAGGAATTTCAGTGGATCCTGCTAAGGTTAAGGAGATAATGGAGTGGAGAGTACCCACTACAGTGACTGAGATTTGGAGTTTCTTGGGATTAGCAGGCTATTATCGGAGATTTATTGAAGGATTTTCTAAGATTGCTAAACCTATGACTTCACTTTTGGAGAAAGGAAGAGAATTTAAGTGGGATGAAAAGTGCCAAGACAGCTTTGATCAATTGAAGAAAAGATTGATGTCGCCACCAGTATTGGTTATGCCGGACTTACAGAAAGGATTTGATATCTATTGTGATGCATGTGGCCAAGGCTTAGGATGTGTGCTCATGCAAGAAGGACATGTGATTGCCTATGCTTCTCGTCAGTTACGCAAACATGAACTGAACTACCCCACTCATGACTTGGAATTGGCAGCCGTTGTGCATGCGCTTAAGATTTGGAGACATTACATTATGGGAACCAAGTGCCAAGTATGCACGGATCATAAGAGTTTGAAGTATATATTCACTCAGAAGGATCTCAACCTTAGACAACGCTGTTGGTTGGAGCTTATTAAGGATTATGATTTGGAGATTCACTATCACCCGGGCAAGGCAAATTTGGTTGCAGATGCCTTGAGTCGAAAGGAGCATGTTCATTCAGCTATTGTTGCCCAGCTACCCGATGAGATTGTTGAGGATTTCAGGAGACTTAACCTAGGGATAGTTGCTCATACTGAAGGAGTTACTATTGATGTGGAACCTACTTTGGAGCAAGAAATCCACAAAGGTCAACTTGATGATGCTAAAATAAAAGAGATTAAGGATCTGATTACTGAAGGTCGAGTTCCGGAATTCACGGAAGATGAGCAGGGCACTATATGGTTCAAGGACAAGATGTGTGTACCTGATATTGAAATCCTTCGAGAGACTATTTTAAAGGAGGCCCATGATTCAGATTATTCTATTCATCCTAGTAGTACTAAGATGTATCAGGATTTGAAGCGGAAGTATTGGTGGTATGGATTGAAGAGAGATGTGGCCGCACATGTGGCTATGTGCGATGTATGTCAAAGAGTTAAGGCTGAACACCAGAGGCCAGCTGGACTATTGCATCCACTGAAGATACCCGAGTGGAAGTGGGAAGATATTGGTATGGATTTTATTACTGGATTGCCTCGCACCCAGAAAGGATATGATGCTATATGGGTGATTGTGGATAGATTGACTAAAGTGCTCACTTTATTCCTGTAAAGACTACATATAAAGGTTCTCAGCTAGCAGAGCTATATATGGCTCGGATTGTGTGTTTGCATTGAGTACCAAAGAAGATCGTGTCTGATCGAGGTTCGCAGTTTACCTCAAGATTTTGGAGAAGCTTTCATGCGAATATGAGTACGAAGTTGAATTTTAGTACAGCTTATCACCCTCAGACTGATGGACAGACTGAAAGGACCAATCAAGTATTGGAAGATATGTTGAGAGCTTGTGCCCTTCAGCATGGAGGAAGTTGGGATAAAATTCTACCATATGCTGAGTTCTCATATAACAATAGTTATCAGGCCAGTCTGAAGATGTCACCTTTTGAAGCTTTATATGGGAGGAAGTGCAGGACTCCTTTGTATTGGGATCAGACTGGAGAGAGACAGTTCTTTGGGCCTGAACTGATTCAAGAAGCAGAAGAACAAGTCCGTATAATTCGAGAGAATTTGAGGGTGGCTCAAACCAGGCAAAAGAGCTATGCTGATAATAGGAGGCCACTGGAATTTGAAGAAGGAGATTATGTGTACCTCAAGGTGTCACCACTTCGTGGAATGAGGAGATTCAAAGTTAAGGGTAAATTGTCCCCTCGCTACATTGGACCATTCTTGATCTTTAGGCGAGTTGGGGAGATGGCATATCAACTCGAGTTACCTGCTAGTCTATCAGATGTGCATAATGTGTTCCACGTATCTCAACTGAAGAAGTGTCTTCGTGTCCCTGAGGAACAGTTACCAATGGAAGAGCTTAGTGTTTAGGGTGATCTAACCTACACGGAGTATCCTATCAAGATTTTGGATACATTGACTCGAATTACGAGGAATAAGGTGATAAAGATGTGCAAAGTCCAATGGAGTCACCACGGTGAGGATGAAGCGACCTGGGAAAGAGAAGAAGAGCTTCGCATAGATTTTCCCCATCTTTTCCCTCGTTCTTCCTAAATCTCGAGGACAAGATTCTTTTTAAGGGGGGTAGGATTTGTAATACCCACTTTGTAATTGGTTAGAAATAAAATCAATAGAGAAACAATTTCTCTTTATGTGAGTTTGACCTTTATGCATCATCATATGTGAACACCATGCCCAAAAACAATTGATAAAAATATATACTACCAAATTATGCATCATGCTCGATTTTATTCTGTGTGCATTTTGTGACAAGAAAATATTAAAGACCCAAAAAGGGAATCTAGAACCTAAAAGAAATTCTTGAATCTAGAAAAGAGAAGGAAATAAATATTGTGAGGATAAAAATAAGTAAATGAAATTATATTATTCCAACATTAGAGTGTGAATATGTATAATGGACTCAAAGGAGAATCTCACATTCAAATTCAAATTTGGATTCAAAACAATTAAAGAAAATAGAAAAAACAAAACATAAAAGAAAAAGGGAAAAGAATAAAAGAAAAAGGGAAATCCCACGGTTGGGCCCCAAAGCCACCAATTCGGCCCATTTGGCCAACTTCTCCGCGCAGCCCAACTATGATGTGGTGCCGACAGGTGGGCCCATCAGGCCAGTCTCTCAAGTGGCGCGTGTATGCTTTAACCCGGCTCACTGGCGCTGCTGGTCCACCACTCAGCCTCTCTCCCTACTCCCTCTAACCTGCGCAGATCGCCTCTCGCTGACCTGTGGGCCGATTTCGGACTCATGCGCGCGTTGCCACGGTGCAGGTGTCGCTGTCACGCCTGGCCCACCGCGCAGTGCCCACCTTTTCTCTACCTCGCGCGCAGGGCGGAGTGCCTTAACGGCCGAACCGCGAAGTCCGGCCTCAGCTAACCCACCACCCGGGTTCTCGCGCCTATAAAAACCTTCTTGACCTCGCCCACTTCTTCCCCGTGCTTCCACCGCTCACCCTCGCCGAATCGCCGCTCGTAATTGAGAGAAAGAAGGAGTCACCGGTAGCAGGAAAGAGAAGGTCCGCCGCCGCTGCTTGATTCGTACAGACGCCCCGCGTGTTGTTCTGCGCCTGGGCAGGAGGTATCTCCGTGTTCCCCTGGAGCTGTCGTGTACCTCGCGGTGGCAGTGCTCCACTGTGTGGCCCTTAATTCCTCGCCGGAATCACTGGTCCGTCGCGGAACAGACGTCGCCGTGGACTTCACCACTACCCCCTCGGAAAGCCGGTAAGAACCTCCTCTAGCTGTTCGCATCGCTATACACATGGCAGGGACATATTCAATTGAGGAAGTTGGGGCTAGGGGCGTGGGTTGGGGAAGCTCGTCGGCGTTTCCGCCGTGGTGGCCGCTCCCTTCGGTGGCCGCGGGATGGAGCTGGGAGATGCAGTGGCCACCGTCCGTAGTTTGATGAGCGGTACAGATCAACCTGGGTAGTAACCATTCGCTGGGGCAATCTGAACCGTAGGATTGTAAACGAATGGACTAGATTAGGTCAGTGCTTTCGCCTTCAAGTCGTTCGATCCGGCCCCTTGGATCAAGATCCGATGGTCTGCGTGGCGTACCGGTTCGGGTGCGTGCTCGATCTAATCTGGGGCGTGCAAAATTGATCCAACGGCTAGGGATTCAGGATACCCCTTCGCGGGTCACTTTTGTTAAAGAGTCCTCAGACTTTCTAGATTTTAAACCCGTCGTCCTATGCGCTGTTCCCTGTGCCTTAGAATTATTACTCTGAGCCCCCTACGCTTCCCAGGAATTGAGGCCTAGTCCAGGGTAGATTTAAAATTGAATAAATGAATTGAAAATAGAATTTTAATATGAAAATAACCACTAGAACTTGATAAATTCATAGAAAATCCATTTTAAGTCCAAATTGGTCCATTCCAGTTTCTAAAATTTTGTAATTTTATTCTCTAGCACTTTGTGTCTCTGTTTTATTTTGACGGCAGCAAGAAAATTAATCCCACACTTAATCCTATTCTAAACACATAAAACATTTGAAAATCCATAACTTAAAATCTATAACTCCAAAAATTATGATTCCTGTTCCTAGAATTTTATTTTAATGTGTAGATTATTACTGTGTATTTTGTTTATATGTTTGGAGCAATGTTAATTTCTCTATATGCACTGTGCTTGTTTGTATTGTGGCGAGTAAAAGAGCCCGTGACTGAGGATCCTGGTGAGCAGCAGGTTGAAGTAGCTGAGTAGGAGCTCATTGAAGGCAAGTTGTGCCCTTGACCACTTTTTACCCAATAATGTTCTTTAATATCATTTACTCATGCATAGGTTAATTTTGATGGGACCCGATAGGTCATCCTAGATTGTTTATCTCATTACCTTGTTTACCCCTGATTCACTTGGGTAGTTTGCTATTGCTTTACATGGTTTTGGGATAATCATTTATTATATCTATGTTCCAATTATTCTTGTAATTCTATTTTTGTTTATGTCAAGTTCATTAATGTTAATTGGAACATAGAGCTTAACTTGAGTAACACGTGCCACCACAAGGGTTTAATGGGACGCCCTTGGCTGACTAATTAGGAAAGCTAGTGGAAGACTACCTTACCCGAAAGGGGCAAGGGCAGTAGGGGAGTTGCATGCAAAGAGGTTCTCGGGTTGATTTTGCTGCGATGGCGGTCAGACGGGGGATTCTTGCAAGTGCTCTTCCCATAAACTGTAGCGGGTTTTCGGAAGCTAGTGGAACTTTGTAAAGGCCTCGTAGTGTTGCCCTGCCGCGCTTCCTAGGTAGAGGTGTATGGGAGTCGCGACCCCTTGGCAGATAGGTAACATGACTTGTGGGTAAAGGGTACAACCTCTGCAGAGTGTAAAACTGGTATACTAGCCGAGCTCACGGTCATGAGCAGCTCAGGACTCTCTGATGTTTAAATTATGGAACTTAAATTCAATTTTGTCATTTGCATTGCATGGGTTTATTATTAATTTTGTTCTATTACTTTACTTATGGTTTGGTATTTACTCACACTTAGTAACTGCTAATAAAAGTTTGACCAACTACTTAAAAGCAATGCTCAGCTTTAACCCCTGTCATTGATTAGCCTTACACATCACATGAACTCACACCTTTGTGAGTTTATGTCCACTGGTTCCCCACAACTTTTTGAGCTATGATCATGTGTGAGCTCACCCTTGCTGTCTCACACCCCCCCATAGGAGAAGAGCAGGTGGTTCAGGAGGAGCCACAAGGCGAGGAGTATGATCTGATCTAGGTGGCGTTTCTCAGTTGACATTGGCGCCGACGATCCTTAGTTCGTTTTATATTTATTCTTTTATTTTGTAATAAGTCTTCCGCTATGTAATAAGTACTCTGATGTTTTATGACATTTATCTCTATACACTCTGTTATTATATATGTTGTCTTCTTGGCGCATGTATGAGATGCACCTGGCTTTGTTCCTTAAAGCCGGGTGTGATAGTACCCACATTCTCTTTATGTTCTTCCTTTCAATTCTATATAAAAAAGACAACTGTAAAAGGTCCAAAGATGAAAATAAGTTTCAGATTATAATACAGATTCCACTATTATCTTATGATATTTGACTCTCTTTTACATTTGCTTAATTTGAGCTCTAGCTTAATTCGTATGTAGTCATGGTGCTTGCCCATTTATAAGTTTTTAACCATTCTAGTATAATAATATCAGTAGCTCTCCACGGTTCGTCTCCAACACAATAAAACATGTAACTATAGAGACCAAGACAGATTCTCCTTTTGAGCTCCATCAATTCACTGCACATAGGAAAAGAAACATACTTCATATAGAAAATTTTCAAAATATGTAGATAATGTTGTTGTATAAAAAACAAAAGCATTATTAAACCTTGCATGGGAGCTTCGACACACATACGACTGCAGATTTGATCGAATAGCTTAAGTCAACTAAAAAGAACTACATTTGAACTAAAAACCTTAGTCGAATTGATATAACATTGGGGGTTACCTAATCTCGATGCACGACAACTAACAGAGTCTTTGGTGAGGAGTGACATGATCGATGGCTCAAGGGTTGGTGTGTGTGGCAAATGTCAGACAACCGAGTCCGGCGCCTAGGTGTAGATCAAGGTGAAGACACTACACACAACCTATGGCAGAGCAAGAACACAAAGAATCACATTTCATTTAGCATTTCGGTTTCATGAAAATGTATGAATGAGATTAAAAGATAAAAATAAATGAGATATTTCACTAAACAATTTGTAAGTCACAATGTGTATGGTAGATTGATCTAAATGATGGAAGCATTTCATTAAATAATGTGTATGGCACATACCCAAAATATAATGTGTGTGTTATGGACAAATATTACACAGGAATCCTAGATATAGACTTGCACAATAATCTACTTACATTGTAAGTTTCCTAGCCATAGATCATCAAAATCAATGGCCAACATGGGCTTTACCCTATTGCATAGGTCATGAAAACATCCATCTTTAGAAACCCCACCACATACATTAATACATATAGATTGACCATGTTGCATGATACCAACCTTATTGCCATCCTTCCTAAAACTAGTTAACAAGTGGAGTGGATAAGTAACCTTACCAGGAATCCAAAGCTATTAGCAACCTTACCAACAATCCTTGGGCAAAGGTGGCTACTTGGAGTCCTTGGGCGAAGGCGAGGATGGTGACTTCTCTATGGAAGATCGAAGAGGGTAGTAGGGAAGGCTCTAGGTGAGGAATGGATGCGGGAGCACAACCACACCATTAGAGAGTGGCAGCAGTGTATTTGGAGAGAAGTAGGTGGTTCTCTAGCGGCATGGTGTCCGGTTTGGATCTGCACATATGGTTCGAGATATATAGGGCTTTTTATCGGTTCTTGCGCAAACCGGTAATAAAGCTCAGTGTTTACTAATGGTTCTTGTTTGAAACCAGTACTAAAAACTAAGCTTTAGTACCGGTTCTAAAATAATCAGTGCTAAATTAATATTGGCAGGAATTCTAATTGTGTTGGTAGGATTTTTAATACCCGTTTTTATAATAATCAATACTAAAAGCCTCTGTGGTTTTTAAACCAGTATTAAAGGTTTTAAACCAGCTCATGTATTGAACTTGTACCTCATATTAGTACCGGTTGACGAGAACAACCAATACTAATATCTTTTGTATGGATGTCCACATTTAAAATCGACAATAAAGCTAGTATCGATACCGGTTTTAAATCAACTAGAATATAAGTTGTTGGACTAAAGCCCCATTCCCTAGTAGTGAGGGCACTCCTAATCTAGTTTCTAGTTTTCTATGTACATTAAATGTACTACCATATATATATACATGAAGTTTGATGATGTGGCAAGTGATTTAATCAAGAGAGAGAACAAAGGATACACTGTTTCATGAAGAGCCCATCTCTAGACCATTCTCTCTATATATGATCTCATAATTATATTTATAACCTATAGGCTTAGGATTGTATCATGCAAAGTCTTAACTATCTTTTATACTTAGAAAACTGATCCAAAGGGCTCAAGGTTGTACATAACCTAAAGACAAAACCGAGTCTTCAGATGTAAAAATAAAGTTTTTAGCTTCAGATTTCTATATCGTCATGAATATCTGACGAGCTTCCTAATCTTCTTTCAATATTTTGATACCAAGTTGAAGTACTTTGCCTCTGAAACCACACTCCATAAGTTTTTTAGTACACTTCAACATATTCATTGGACGATTGAAAATATCATATGCTATTTTGTCTTCTTGTATCAACTAGGTCTATGCCCGTGCGTTACCACGAGAGTAAAAAAATAGTATAAAACATAGATAGCACAATACCTGTGTGTTGCAACGGTATATAAATTGTTCAACAAAATGTTAGTGCACAACGATTACATGGAAGCGAACAACACAAATTACTATCGACCTCGCTATCTTACAAATTCTATGTGTGGCTCTCACTGCGTGTCTGGTGGTGGCACCCCACGCCACGACACCGGCACGAAGGAGTTGAGATCTACAGATGTGGGCCTCGTGCACTACTGCCTAGAGGCGAGCAAAGGGAGGGCGACACACATCCCATTTTCTACTTGGGTCTGTTAAGGACATGCTTAGTAGCTCCAAAAAAGTTGTTGTGGCATAAGAAGAATTAGAAAATTAAAATAGTTAACCGAAGATGTTGTGGTTTATGTGATTTCAGTATCAAAGATGGCGGACAATCTTTTGTATCCGCAAAATGAAGAAGGGCCACATCCTTTAGCCACAAATTGATAGTAAAGAAGATGTCTGCCATGAGCCTTAAGCGAGTAATAGTAAAACTTATTTGTTCAAATTGAACAGACGCAACATACCAGTGATTGGTTCATAGTAACCTTGTCAGTTGTCACTAATGTCTTTCTTTTTATCTAATCCATAATTCTTTGAATTTGAATTTCTAGTACTTTGAAGTCGCTAGGTCTGTGCTCTCATATGCAACTAAACATTCACATATGGTTTTAGCTTTCTTGATCTTCACAGGTAAAACAAATTAAAAATAAGGCAAAAAGACATCACCTTCTAGGCTACCAATCGGGTGAGAAAAAGAGGGTACCAGCTCAATGTGGTGGGTTGTAAATCTAAATTCAAGGTGAGCAAGCATCACCATGTAGAAGCAGTTGAAGTCAACTATAACCCGCTGGCTCTAGGACTAATGATCTTTTATTTTTACGAGTTGTAGCCGAAGTGTCGCAAGAAAGTAAATCTATAATTTCAGTGGCTTATAGTTTATTTATTGTTAGACCCAAGAAACAAGGTTTAGAGCAAGGGTGTTGTAGAGCCGCCTAACCAATTTCCAAAGTTTATCTCTGACACATACTAGCAACCTCCATGAACTCCACCATTCGTCGCTGCTCTAGCAACATTCGGAAGGCGACAGCGACAACGGTGGACGCATTGGCATCGAGCATCTCAATTGTGGGGACACGCCCACGCTTGATGTCTTGGGAGAACTTAAGCACAAAGGGCAGCCCGCGCTTGCTGACATCGTAACAATTTTTAAGATCTAGAGTTTGAAATGTAACATAAACCACAAGTGTGCCAAAATGGAGACATAAAAGTCTGTTCACCAATGCATTACACAAGAAAAAGCATGACGATTTGTGAAACCTGGCACACGAAGATATTTTTCAATGGTTGGAATCATGCGAGTTTTAGAGCAATATGATAGGAAAAATATGCAAGGTTAGAAGGGACTGGGAACTACATGTCCTGTCTTGTACTTACCATCCTACAGAAACAGGTTAGTCCTGGAGAGCTTTCACACGGGAGGTCAGCTCTCTGACTTCATTCTTTTCGTTGTTCAGGGTTGCAGAAGGAATCAACAAATATTTGTCTCTCTCTCCCCACTTCATGGACATGATTTTCGAAGATCTGCATATCATTTTGCAGCTATTTAATCTTTCGAAGAACATGCTAACAGAAGGAAGACAAGATAACCAACTATTTCTTGTTGAAGTTCTTAGTTTGATGGTGACGACCGGCAATCAAGCCAAGCCAGCCGTCATGTGTGGCAATGCATTGGGTGAAATTAAACTAATCTCAGAAAGCATAGTCTAGTTTGTGGGAGTTACCATATACATGCAAAGATAATCAAACAAGCTTTTGTTCCATTAGGCAATAGTCGTGAAGGATAATAGCAATATCGTTGAACGAAAGACCTTTATCTTCTAGGTGTGAGCCTTGGTTACTTCTTCCACGGAAACTTCAATTTGAGCGTTGCCATTTTCCATATCATCAAGTGCCCATATCAATGGCTATGAGACGAGTAGGGATTTGTCACATCATTTCATATGTGCTGAAATAAAGGAGATCTAAGAAATATCACAGTCTGAAGGTTCAAAGAATGTACCCAAGGTGTCAATATTGGTTCACCAATTGTTGACGATGCAAATAAAAGCAGTTCCACTATCTAAAACAGAGTACATCTGTAGGAGTAAAAAAGAGTGAAATGACTGGGCTTGGCCTAGTTACTATATATTGGCCAACTAAATAGTGATTTTGTGTTTGTGCTCAGCTGCGATAAAAAAATTGTCGTTGCAGCTACTGCAACAGTGTTTTTTGAGAGAGCGGGAGCTGTAGCCCATAGCAGCAACAACTAGAGGCACTCAAGGGCGGCGGCGTCCCTGGTCATGTGGGTGGCGAATTGGGCCACGGTCGCCAAGTCCTAGAGGGGATAGAGGTGAGGGAAAGTCCAGCCACCAAGCATGCCGCGAGGGTGTGGATCCTTTGAACAATGAAAATAGCCAAGAACGAATCAGGACAACACAAACCAAAGTCATGAAATCTTTGGAGCATTCGAAATCACCCCCACCTCACCTCCAAAATGATATCAAATCGACTTCCCGGTCACGGTCGCTGAGTACCCGGCCTCCATCGTGGAGGGGATAGAGGTGCTCCAAGCGTACTCTTCGCCGAGATCCGATCTGCCGCTACGCCTGGTGACGGGAGCACCTTGGTTGAGCTCTGCCCTTCCTTGGATACGGGAGAGGGGTCGAGGATGGATAGATAGGGAGAAGAAAGTAGCTAGGGTGGTTCCCATCGCGGGGTGGGAAGAAGAACCAGAGCTGCGATCTGGAGGCCGCCGCACGGAGGGCTCTACTCTTCCTACGGGAGGGGCTACAAACGGGGCAGCGCGACGTGTGGAGGCTAGGGGCGGTGTCTGTCGTGGCGCGGCGGGCGAAGGCTAGGGGGTGGGGCGGGCAACACGAGGGGAGGGACAGGATGGGGGCGTGGGCAACACGAGGGGAGGGACGAGATGGGGCATGGGCAACACGATGGGAGCGTCGGGCTGGGCCAGTGTGGCAGTGACAGCTCGGAGGGGAGACGAGGCGAGGCGAAGGCATGGCCGCGCCTGGCGCCCACACTGTGTTCTTAATTAGTAGTAGGGACTTAGAAAATTGTTGACCAATGCTTGATTTCGTGTTGGAAGTAGTAGGTGTGTGGAATGTCTTCAACCTCTTTATCTTCATTTCAGGATCAGTTAAGATGACTTCAATTCGGATGACTATAGTTGGAGAATCTGGGACAATGTCAGGCTCGACATAATCGAACACAACTAGCCATGTACTCACATTCTCATTAAATCATTCCATTCCTTCCTACATTGAAAAATGACAATTGTAAAAGGTTCAAAAATGAAAATAAGTTTCAGATTACAATATGAATTCCACTAATACCTTATTATCTATGACTCTCTTTTCTATTTGCTCAATTTGATCTCTTAATTCATCTATAGTCATGATGTTTTCACATCTATAAGTTTTAACTATTCTAGTATAGTAATATTAGTAGCTCTCCACAACTCGTCTCCATCACAATAAAACTAGTGGCTATAGAGACCATAACATATTCTCCTTTTGGAGGTCCATCAGTTTATTACACATAGGAAAAGAAACATACTTCATATATGAATTTTCCAAAATATGCATGTAATATTGTTACATAAAAGAAAAAACCATTATTAAACCTTATAGGGGACCTTCCACATGATTCCATCTGCGAATTTGATCGAACGAATCAAGTCAACTAAAAAGAACAACGTTTGATCTAAAAGCACGAATCAAATTGATGTAACATCAGGGGTTATCTAATCCTGATGTACGACAACTAACGCTGTTGCTAGAGAGGAGTGACATGATTGGGGGCAGGTGCCAGTGGCCGATGTCAGACGACCGAGTTTGGGGCCTAGGTGTTGATCAGCATTCAGGCACACAACCTGTGGCAGCGTAAGAAACCGAAGAAACATATTTTGTTTGGTGTTTCAGTTTCACTAGTTAGGCGACTGAAATTTTAACGCACAATTTGTATGGCAGATTGATCTAAAATGAAGGAAACATTGCATTAAACAATGTGTATGACACACATCCAAAATAAATGAAATATTTCCTATTAAATTAAGCCATAAACCCTAAACCCCAATTCACATTGATTTTATATTTAAACTAGTGTTTCCATATTAGCCTATAATGTGTGCGTTATGGACAAATATTACACATGAATCCGAAGACAACCCCATAGATGATATATTACAATAATCTAAAGCCATTAACAACCTTACCGACAATCCGAAGCTATCAGCAACCTCTGGATTGAGCGTCTTCTTGGAGTCCTTGGGTTGAGCGAAGGCAGGGTTGGTGACTGAGCTATTGCATATTGACTAGGGTGATACGGAAGGCTCCAGGAGAAGAATGGATGTGGGAGCACAACCATACCGCGGGGAAGTGACAGTGGCATCTATGGAGGAGTGAAGCAGGACAGGAGGCTCTCTAGCGGCGCGGTTCAGATCTACACATGATGAGAGATATATATGTCACATATTACTATAGGTTCTTGTGCAAAACCGTTACTAAAGTTTAGTGTTTAATTAGTACCAGTTCTTAATGAACCAGTGCTAATCTAATTTTGGTGGGAACTGTAATTGCGGTGGTAGGAAAGGGAAATCACTTTTAGTACCAGTTTTATATATAAAATAGTTAGAACTGAGAGCCTCTCTGGTTGATGAACCGGTATTAGGGCTTGTTCGGTTAGCTCTCAATCCATGTGGATTGAGTGGGATTAGGTGGGTTTAAATCCCAAGCAAGTCAAATTTCTTCACGATTTTTTCCAATCCCGTCCAATCCATAGATAATGGGATTAACCGAACAAGGCCTTAAAGGTTTTAGAACCCGTATTGAACATGTACCTCATATTAGTAATGGTCGGGAAAAACAACCGATACTAATATCCTTTTGTATTTATCTCCATATTTAAAACCAGCACTGAACTTAGTGTCGACACCGGTTTCAAATCAAGCGGGATAGAAGTTGTTGGACCAAAGGCCCATTCTCCAGTAGTGTCTTATGGATACCACTGCCGGTTGCACTACTGTAATCCAACAATGTCACACAACAAATCACTGCTGGATCTAATATATAGTGAACTTGAGACTATCAATAAAACTGGCAATGATGTTCGTTATTACGACTGTTGGATTAGGAGAACTGGCCGCGATAAAAAAAATAAAGCGCATCCCTACTATTTCTATATTACCTGTTTGTTTTTTATAGTGTTAAGGGGTTAAGACTTGATTGTGAATTTGTGACTAGTTACCCTAAGGTAGTGTAATACTGATCTCTCCATCTTAAATTGATGATGATGAATAACACATATACAGAACACCTTGTATATACAGTCACAAGATGTACCAGGTCATGTGAACTGCTGGTGCTGTGCTTTCTCACCTTTCTGTGATTGCTATCCATTCCGAAAAAAAAACGTGATGCCGCAACATATGCATGTAGGGCCGAGACTTGGCGCGGGTGGAGGAGCTATGGACATATAGCGTGCAAAAGGAAGCGCAACAATAGCTAGCCTTGCACGTAGAGCGGCTCCCAGAGGTACACGGAGAAAGCTGGCCTTCCAGGTGTTGCGACGCTGGAACACCCGTCGGCCCAACCACTTGCAAAAGCCGCCAGACAAAAATAAAGCATACTACCAAATCAACGTGCAGCAGCAGCAGCATATCCTGATGATGTGCTACCTGCTGAGATTATATTGTCGTGGAACAGCAGCAGGTGCTGACCTAGCTAATCTACCTACGTGTGTGTGTATATATATATATATATATATATATATATATATATATATATATATATATATATATATATATATATATATATATACACACACGTAAGCTGTGTTTTCTTTCTTATTATAAATCTTGTAATGTAGTACTTGTAGCGATGTGTGCATAAACGTTTTCTCTATAGGTCACAAGATTTTGAAGATAACATCTACCTACAAAAATGTTTTTCTTTGCTAGTACATTGTTGGGGATATGCTTCGTAGCCGAAGATCCTAAAAAGAACACCTTCGAAAGGTCTTCTCAGAAGCAAGCGTTGAAGCTACTACCAATAAAGCTTCGGCATGAAGACAGATCCCAAGATGAAGGGTCGAACCGACTTAAAGATGAATTGACTTAAAGACCCATGATGTTTTGTGACATTGTTGTAATCGATTGTAAAGGACATAAATGTAATTTTGCGCAGGTTGCACCCTGTGCCTATAAATAGGTGAACAGTACCTTGTCACTGTTCACACGATCTTGTAATCACTGGCACGTTACACTTAAATTATCGCTCTCCGCCAAGGCGAAGGTATAAATGTACTCAAATATTATGTTTTAATACTTATATATTCATATAATAAAATCTATGAATACATTTTATACTTTACATTTCATTTCTTATTGTTTGTTGTTTTACAAGTATGATTACGAAGATAAAATCTTCGTAATGGCTCACTCTTGACCTTCGTCCGAAGCTCATTAAATCCTTGAGGAGATAATGCTTCAGCGGACGAAGGATATTTATACTTAACATTTTTGTGTTGCCTTGTTCTTAATTCATAGCATTTGAGAACAAGTCCCCAACATTGGCGCCCACCGCCGGTGAACTCACATCCACTTGCTGAGCTGATGGCTTCGTTCAAAGCTGGAGTTGCTTCGGCTCCGAAGCTTGTGCTCCCAATAACAGGCGGTTCATGCTCAGAGCCGGCTAACAAGAAGCAGAAGAAGGAGGCACAAAAAAGGGTACAACATGTAGGGGTGCAAGGACCCTTCATCAAGTCAAGATGGTCTCACATCCCGATTACCTTTTCCCAAGAGGATCTTCAGCTCAAGGACTACCCTCACAATGATGCTATGGTTATCTCTTGTGTTATCAAAGGATTTCTGGTCCACAATGTTTTGGTTGATACAGGCAGTGCAGCGGATATTATATTTGCTAAAGCCTTCAGACAGATGCAAGAGCCCGAAGACAAGATCCATGATGCCACACATCCTCTTTGTGACTTCGGAGGAAGGCAGATTGTAGCACTTGGCAAGATCACGATGCCAGTAACCTTCGGATTTATCAACAACACAAGGACTGAACAGGTTGTGTTTGATATTGTTGACATGGAGTACCCCTATAATGCAATCATTGGTCGTGGAACACTTAATGCTTTTGAAGCAATTCTTCATCCAGCATATCTTTGCATGAAGATACCTTCGGATCAGGGACCTATTGCTATCCATGGGAGTTAGGAAGCTGCCAGAAAAGCTGAAGGGAACTGGACAGATTCAAAGGCAATCCATAATATAGATGGAAACGAAGCTTGTGAGCAATACAAGTACAGAAGGGAGAAGGCTGCTTCGGCCGATCAGCCGAAGCCCATGCTTTTATGTGAAGATATTGCAGAGCAGAAGGTACTACTGGGTTCCCAATTGTCTGAAGAACAGGAGAAAACCCTGATAAGGTTTTTGTTCAACAACAAAGATGTTTTTGCTTGGTCAACCAATGATCTTTGTGGTGTTAACAGAGACGTCATTGAACACTCGCTCAATGTTGATCCATCCTTCAGACCCAGAAAGCAGAGGCTTCAGAAGATGTCTGATGACAAGGCCGAAGGTGCTCAGAATGAAGTGAAAAGACTCCTCAGTGCCAGAGTCATCAGAGAAGTGAAATACCCAGAATGGCTAGCCAACACTGTTATGGTGAAGAAAGCCAATGGTAAATGGAGAATGTGCATTGATTTTACTGATCTCAACAAGGCTTGTCCGAAGGATGAATTTCCATTACCAAGGATAGATTCTCTGGTAGATGCAGCAGCTTCGTCAGAGCTCATGAGTCTACTAGATTGTTATTCAGGCTACCATCAAATCTGGATGAAGAAAGAAGACAAGCCAAAAACCAGCTTCATCACACCCAGTGGTACATATTGTTACCTTCGAATGCCTGAGGGGCTCATGAATGCTAGAGGAAGCTTCAACAGAATGACAGCGAAGGTTCTTCATTCTCAGATAGGCAGAAATGTGCTAACTTATGTTGATGATATCATTGTAAAAAGTACGAAGCAAAAAAATCATATTGCTGATCTGTAGGAGATCTTCGCCAATTTTAGACAAGCGGGTCTAAAGCTGAATCCAGAAAAGTGCGTTTTCAGAGTAAAGAAGGGGAAATTCCTTGGTTGCTTAGTCGCAACAAAAGGGATTGAGGCTAATCCAAATAAAATCGAAGCTATTCTTTGAATGGAACCACCAACCACAAAAAGGGGGCTCAGCGACTGACTGGAAGACTTGCATCTCTGAATCGATTTATATATAGATCAGCAGAGAGAAATTTACCATTTTTTGAGGTGCTGAAGTCAGCCGAAGTTTTTCAATGGGGACCAGTTCAGCAGAAAGCCTTCGACGAGCTGAAACAGTATTTGATAGATCTAACAACATTAACTCCACCAACGCCAGGGGCTCCTCTGTTGTTATATGTGGCAGCTTCGCACTCAGCGGTAAGTGCGACACTTGTTCAAGAGAAGCTTGAAGGGCAAACCAAAAACCAAGCCCCAATATACTTTGTCTCCGAAGTCCTTAGTTTATCAAAGAAAAATTATACAGAATTGGAGAAGGTGTTGTATGCTGTTTTGATGGCCTCCAGAAAGCTGTGGCATTATTTTCAAGCATACCATATAATTGTTCCTTCTTCACAGCCATTGAAGGATATTATGAGAAATAGAGAAGCTACTGGAAGGGTTGGAAAGTGGGCTACGGAACTCAATGAGTTCTACATTGATTATGTGCACAGATCTTCGATTCAGTCTCAGGTGTTAGCAGATTTCATTACTGACTGGACGCCAGGGGCTCAGGAAGAAGAAGCAAGTAAAGATGCCGAAGCTTGGACAGTATTCTGCGATGGTTCTTGGGGAACCTTCGGCGAGGAGCAGTTGCCGTTTTAATTGCACCTTCTAAAGTTAGAACATGTTACGCAGTGAAACTTGATTTTAGTTGTACAAATAATATTGCTGAATATGAAGCTTTGCTTTTGGGCCTTCGGAAGTTGAAAGCAATGGGGATAAGAAGGGCGGTCCTCAAAACTGATTCCCAAGTTATTTCTGGCCATGTTGACAAAAGTTGCAAAGCAAGAGATCCGAAGCTTGAAAAATATCTGGATACGGCTCGAAGACTTGAAGCCTCCTTCGAAGGGTTCTCTGTTAAGAATATTCCACGAGAAGAAAATGAACTTGCTGATCTATTAGCCAAGTCAGCGGCACAGGGGCTGCCATTACCTTTGGAAGTGTTCTTTGAAATAATAAAAGCACCTTCGGTTGACCTTCTTGAAAGAGCAGTGCTCAATATATCTCCTGTTTACAGCGAAGATTGGAGAACTGAGATCATGTCTTTTCTCCAGGGCAATTTCCTTTCAGATGACGAAGCTTATCAAAAGAGAATAGCGGCAAGAGCCCGTCCATATGTAATAATAGAAGGGGAGCTGTACAAGCGTGGAGTCTGTTCTCCATTGCTCAAATGTTTATCCAGAACTGAAGGTATAGAGCTGATGAAAGAAATACATGCATGTCTGTGTGGATCTCACATCGGATTTAGGCCTTTATTGGGTAAAGTTTTTCGTCAAGGATTCTATTGGCCGAAGGCAGCTTCGGATGCAGCAGAATTAGTCCAAAAATACGAAGGTTGTCAAAAATATGCAAAAGATCAAAAACAACCTTCGTCTCTAACTCAATTAATACAGCCCACTTGGCCATTGCAAAGATGGGGCCTTGATTTGTTAGGCCCACTTCCGCCAGCACAAGGGAATTTAAGATATGTTGTAGTGGCAGTTGAATATTTTTCTAAATGGATTGAGGCAAAGCCTTTAGCCACGATAACTTCGGTTACAGTTCAAAGTTTTTCTGGCAAAATATTGTTTGTCGATTCGGAGTGCCGAAGGCCATTACCGTGGACAACGGAACGCAGTTTGATTCCGAAGCTTTCAGAGAGTTTTGTGAACAAATTGGCACGAAGATCCATTTTGCATCAGTTCGACATCCGGAGTCAAATGGACTTGTCGAAAGAGCTAATGGCATCATAATGACAGGAATAATGAAGTTAATCTTCAATCAGCCTAGGGGGAAGTGGCTGGACGAATTAATCAAAGTGGTGTGGAGCCACAACACAACAATATCAAGGTCAACAGGTTTTACACCATTCAAATTGCTGTTTGGTGACGAAGCAATAACTCCAGAAGAAGCTAAGGCAGGATCAATAAGAACAGTGGCTTCGGCGAAAGACGAAGCTGATTATTCTGTGGACAAAGATGTTATAGAAGGGATCAGGCTTCAGGCTGTGGAAAACATCAATAAATATCAAGCCGAAACAATAAAATGGCGTGATAGAAAGGTTCGGTTGAAGAACATTAAGCCAGGACATTTTGTGCTTCGAAGAGTGGCCAACCCGGACACAGTAGGCAAGCTACAGCTGAAGTGGGAAGGACCTTTTCTGGTAGTATCTTCGTCAAGACCCGGTTCCTACAGGTTAAAGGATACGGACAGCAACGACATTCCTAGATCTTGGAATGCGGATGAGCTTCAGCAGTATTATGTGTAACATGATGTAATCTTTTTTATTTTTATTTTATTTTTTCTTATGGCACCCTTTTCCTTTCCAAAGGGGGAGAAAGGTTTTGGGCCATAGCATGTAATTTCCCTTCTTCTTATATCGGCTCTACAAGAGCAGTATCCCCCGAAGATGTAAATGTAAAAACTGGGCATGCACCATCGAGTGCAGCGAAAAAAAATGTGGAGAAGCTCGAAAAACGTCCCTAAGGGGATGCAGAGCATGACCAAGCTACAAAAAGTCGTTCTTAAGGGAGCGTAGTGTAAGTTTTCTGCTCAAAAGTCGTTCCTAAGGGAATGCAGAGCTTACAGCGAAAAGTCAACGCTAATTCCGCCGAAATATAAGGTGAAGAAGCTCCTAAGGGAGGCTTACAGCGAAAAGTCAACGCTGATTCCGCCGAAATATAAGGCGAAGAAGCTCCTAAGGGAGGCTTACAACGAAAAGTCAGCGCTGATACACCGAAAAATAAGCGGTGAAGCCGAAAAATAAACGGCAAAGATTTGTTATTCCTAAGGGAATAAGAGTTGTGGTTATGTGTCTTTGAACACTCATTTGCACGATACATTACATCATACATTTGCATTCATAAACATTCACTTAGACATACATAGGACCATCATCATCATAACATACAAACTTGCTTCGGCTTTGAAAGAGAAGGCTTCGGAAAAAAGGGGAAAAGAGACAATTTTATGCTTCGCTGTGTACGCAAAGAAGGGAAGGTGTTTTTTGCCTTCGGCTCAAAAGTGTTAATTTCGTCCACACCAAAGCATTTCATACGCTGACGGAAAAGTAAGATTATATTACAAAGTGAAATCTGATTACATCATATTTTATACAAAGTTTTTTGAGCTATTTTTACAGACTATTCGAGCTTCGACAGCACCCATAGAGCTTCATCCTTTTACTCTGCAGCTTCAACTTCGGCTTGGTCAACCTGTATGTAAGTATTATAAGCTAAGTTCAAAATTCAAAAGAAAAGGTAAGCATAAGGTATGATTTTGTTACCAGCAAAAGGTGGCTTCGAGCTTCGTTACCAGCTTTGCTCCGTCCACCCTTTGTCCACACTAACTTTATAAATCTATTTGGGTCTATTAACAATCTTGCCGTGTTCACAGCCAGACTTCAAAAAGGCAACAGCTGTGCCTCGAGAGGCTGCTAGGGCACAGAAGTCGCCATGCCCAGCTATAACTTCGTCAAGATCATTAATTTCACCTTCAATATGCTCGAAGGCACCAGGCAGGTCTTCAGCCGAAGGAGTAAACTCTTCACTACTGGCTCCAACAAAATGGAACACCTGTTTCAACTATTGAATACATCGAGTGTTGAACTCCAGACATTTATTCTGAAGATTTTTCAAAGATTCTTTCAGCTCCGAACTTTTTTGAACTTCGGCTTCAAGCTTTGCATCAAGTTTCAGCTTTTCTTGTTCAAATTTTTCTGATTGGGAAAGAAGCTTCGAATTTAATTCTGCTATTTTTGCTTCAGCATCCGTTAGTAAGCCTTCGGCTGTTTGAAGCTCGAAGTCTTTCTTTTCGATGGCAGCTGATTGCTCTTTTATCTTGTTTACTAAGTTCTCAACTATAACTTCGTGCCTTTTATCTTCTAAGTCCTGCTGCATTTTTAAGGCCTTGCTCAAAAGCATACTCTGTGGACAAGTAACCTTCGTTAGAAAATATTTCTGTTATTACAAGTAACAAAAGTTAGACACAAGATGTTTACCTTAAAATTGGAATAGAACAAACTGCCGACAATGTGTTGTCGTTGGTAGCGGCTGATATCTGCTTCAAGCTTCGGGAAACCGATACTCTTTGATAGAGTACCGATAACCTTCGCACCGATTTGATCTCGTATACAGCTTAACCCTTCATCATCAATGCCACCGAAGAAAAGCGCCCCCGGCTGGTACCCGCAAGATACAGCATACTCTCTTAATTCCTCCTTTTCAGCTTCTATCAGCTCTTGGCCAACTAAGTTTCGGAAGTCAAAAGTTTTATCTTCCGAAGTTTCTTCGGTTATTTCTTCCTTCTCTGGTTTTGCGGCCGTGGTTTCTTCGGTGGCTGCAGCAGCTTCTCCTGCGTCCATGTTTAGCAGCATTTTATCTATATCAGCAGCTATGTTCTCTAAATTAATGTCTTCGGATTTGGAATCTTCGGCTCTGGCCTCTTCCGCGGCAGCCTTCAGAGGTACACCTTCAGTAGCTGTCGTTCTTTCAATTGCCGGCACTTTCAGAGCTGAAGCTCTTGGTGGTGTTGCATCAATCACTTCTGTCACAGTAACAATCCTTTGCCTCTTTGGCCTAGGTGCCTTTGTTTTTGTCGGCTCCTTTCCCTTATGAAAAAGTTTCGTCAAATGCAGCCCCAATGGACTTAGTTTGACAGGCAAAGTTTCAGTCATTACCTTTAGGATTTCCTCTATTTCAGTAGCAGAAGATGTCGCAGAAGTCTTCTCTTTTTCATCAATTGATTTTTGCTTTGGAGTCGAAGCCTTTCTTTTCTTCGAAGCAATCTCTTTCACCTCAGATGCTTGCTTCTTCTTCTTTGATTGATCTTCGTCGTCCTTATTTAAAGCACTAGCCACTCTTTTTCTTTTTTGCCCTTCAGCACCCTTATCCAGTCGCTCATAGTCAGGATATTCAAAGCCTATAGCATCCATCACTCGGTTTAACTTTCGTTTCGGGCGGGTGCCGAAGGCCGCTGTCATCAATTGATCTTCTTTTTTGGAATAATTTCCAAGAATTTCGTTACACATTACTTCGATTGTTTCCAGCCATTCTTGGCAGGGTACTTTGAAATGTCTCTTGAACTTGTAATGGTAGGGCAGTCAGATAAGTTCCCCCTCCTTCTTCTTCCCTTCAAGCTTCGGCATGGCCCACTCCTTCATAGTTAGAAATATTTTGAAAGCCAAAAATTCCTGCACTAAGTCCCTAGTGCCAATGTGCTCTGCGATAATCCTGAATTCAGCCAGCGCAGTTTGGGTTGGACCCTCTGGTGTCATGTTACATTTGGGTCTGGTCTCTCCGAAGATCAACTCTAGCGGGCTCTGGACCAGCTTCTCCCTATCATCGTCAACTTTGACGTAGAACCATTCCGATTTCCAGCCTGCCGGCCACTTGCTTGGGTAGCTGATCACAGGAAATTTTGTAGTCTTCCGGTAAGCAAATTTGTAACAGCCAAAGTTTTCATGTAATCCATCCTTTCTGGCCTTGGTTTGGTAATGCAGCTCGTGCACCCGGCAGAAATCTTCGGCAAATGGTTCCACCCCTTGGCTTCGGAGAGCCCAAATATAAACACTAAGCCTAACGATAGCGTTAGGAGTTAGTTGATGAAAGTGGATCCCAAACTTCTTTAGTACATCGGCAATCATCTTATTTAAAGGGAATCTCAAACCAACTTTGAAGAAATTCTTAAAAACTACTATTTCATCTTTTTCTGGTTTCGGAGTAGTTTCTTCTCCACCGAAGCGAATCAGCTCTTTCGTATCTTCATTGAAATAGCCCAATTTCAGCATCTTCGAAAGGTCGCCTTCGGAGACTGTGGATTTTCCAAAATCTAGGTGGCTGGGTTTGCTCGGCACCGAGCTGCTATAATCATCTTCAGAATCGGTCTCTTCAACACCAGCTTGTTCTGCTTCAGTAGCTGGGATATCCTCCGGTGTTACCAACCCAGAGCGCTTCATTGCTTCCGAAATCGGAACAGTCTCAGCAGCTTCGGTCTCATCTCCCTCACGATCGACCCTTGCAGTAGAGCGAACTCTGGCCATTTGATTATGGCTTACTTGAAATTTCTGGTATTGACTTTTTTGTTTTTTCCGAATCTCCTACTCTTTTACCGAAGCAGAATCACAAGCGAGGTTTCGTCTGAGCACAATGATTAAGCTTCGGCTATGACTAAAAATTTGGCAGCAAAATAGTGCAATAGCAATGACTGCTGTGGTAACTTCACACCTACCCGTTTGTTTATATAGTGCCACGGGTGAGAAGGTAAATCGGCAAGGTCTCCAGCACCGAACAAACAGTCACCCGCACTCACTGAACGGTGGGCCGCAGGGTTCGACAAGGTAAATCGCTGGCGCGCGCAATTGCTGCAAGATGGAGCGCGCGCGACGATTATTTTAATCGTTTCTCGCCAACGAGCTTAGGGAAGGTATTTTTTGGATCTTCGGCGTCCCGAAGCCTAGAAGACTTTTTCACGGATCAAGCTCATTACGAAAAACGATCTGGCACCGCGAAGGGGCTACTGTTGGGGGTATGCTTCGTAGCCGAAGATCCTAAAAAGAACACCTTCGAAAGGTCTTCTCAGAAGCAAGCGCTGAAGCTACTACCAATAAAACTTCGGCATGAAGACAGATCCCAAGATGAAGGGTCGAACCGACTTAAAGATGAATTGACTTAAAGACCCATGATGTTTTGTGTCATTGTTGTAATCGATTGTAAAGGACATAAATGTAATTTTGCGCAGGTTGCACCCTGTGCCTATAAATAGGTGAACAATACCTTGTCACTGTTCACGCAATCTTGTAATCACTGACACGTTACACTTGAATTATTGCTCTCCGCCAAGGCGAAAGGTATAAATGTACTCAAATATTATATTTTAATACTTATATATTCATATAATAAAATGTATGAATACATTTTATACTTTACATTTCATTTCTTATTGTTTGTTGTTTTACAAGTATGATTAATGGCTCACTCTTGACCTTCGTCCGAAGCTCATTAAATCCTTGAGGAGATAATGCTTCAGCGGACGAAGGATATTTATACTTAACATTTTTGTGTTGTCTTGTTCTTAATTCATAGCATTTGAGAACAAGTTCCCAACATACATATTATAATAAACACAATTCCCTTAATAATGTGTCTCTATATCTTGAAGCACCATCACTATCGAATACAGCTGCTTTGCCAAGTACTCGCTTCTGTCGCTACTCTAGAATAGAGTTATGTTGCGTGCTTTCAACTCCTGCCAGGAAAAGTAGTAGTGATATGGTTTTGGTATCACTGTGGGTCCGGGTGTCATGTGTATATATAAATATTTATTGTATATACAAATATTAATAATTAAATAGATAAATATGAACTCGTAGCCGTGATGTTTACGTACCCTTGTGCAGTTGGGCGCATACATTACCTAGGCTACTCGACACAAGTGACTACATATATAATTGGTGTTATTGTTTTAAGTACATATATATTTGTAATTTGTGAACCTTATCTTATATATATTCAACACACGGAAAAAAATCTCAAATAAGGAAAAATGTTGTTAATAATAAAAAAAGTTGTATATTTGGTTCAATACTACAATTTTGATGCTGGCTTTGTTTCTATTATTCAACATTGTTAGTACAAAAACTTATATTGAATATTCAGACTTATAAACCATCTTAATTTTTTTAAAAAAAAAACTTGTCAAACACAAAGTTATAGATCTCTTTAAACTCTATAATTTTTTATGTAAAGTTCATTTTCCTTTAATCTAATGTGTAAATTAAAATTATGGTTTTCTTAAAAACAACTATATATAACTGTCAATTCAAACAACCAACCAATAATGATAGTACCACATGTTGATCACTCTTGCATGATTTAAGCCATAAAACAGATAGTGATGATCAGGCTCTGCGCTATTATTACTATCGATTTAAGTCTCACAAACCGGTAATAAAGTTAACAGCAACATAGGATTGCCGGTGTGTTCGTAAAGGCCAGGTATATATATATATATATATATATATATATATATATATATATATATATATATATATATATATATATATATATATATATATATATATATATATATATATATAAATTGTATATTAGGAGCCCTGGGCTTCCAATAACTAAAGGAAGCCTGGGCCAGACAGTGCAATCCGGTCGAGCCGGACCACATCCGGACGTCTATAAAACAGGACCCGGAGTGCTAGGGTTCAGTTTTTCACGCCCCATCTCGATTCATTAGCGACGACGGTTGCCCGATAGCGCGCGCGGCGGTGGACCCCGGCCAGTGGCTGCGGTGGCCGTGGCTCCCCGACCTCGACATGCGGTGGCGGCGGTTCCTAGGCCGGCGGTGGCGGCCCCCGATCCAGAGGGCGAGCGGCGGCGGATCCTAGGCCGGTGGCCGCAACTCCATTACCTCGACGCGCGGTGGCGGAGGTTCCTCGATCCGCAGCGAGGCCCTTGTGCAAGCAAGCGGCGGCGTCCCTAAAGCCCCGAGGAGGCGGCACTTCCAAGGCCGGCGAGCAAGCGACGCCCATCGACGTGCGAGTAGCGACGACAACGCATGAGGCGCGATGTTCGAGCGAGCGACGTCACGGAAGGGGCGAGATGCGCGCAGCGATGATCGCGCGTGACATCCTCTGATCCGGCGCATTTTTCTTTTCGTTTATTGTGTTTTATGCCTACCACATGTATTATTTACGCTAAAAACTGTATGATTTTATGCTTTAACACAGAGTTCGTATATCAGTTTACTGCATGCACATTGGAAAGACAATTCCTTGATTTATGTTGTTCTTAATTTGCGCGCATGCAATGGAAACTCTCACGATTTTGCCATAATTTTTGGATCTGTATAAAAATAGAAATCGCATGCATGCGGCTGCCATGTTTTTCGGATCTGTCATAAAAATAGGATCGTAATAACAACTTACTAAAGCTATCAACCTCTAATTGACTCGGTATTTACGCTTATAATTGAGGGATTTTATGCTCAAAACTTAAGGTTTTTACGCTCCACCCGGAGATGCGTCCACCAGTGAACAACATGCCAGATTTTTTACGCAGTGTAAGGAATTGCATAAATACCTACACCGTGTAATATAATTTGTTTCAGTATACATCATAAACTAGTTCTAATGCGTTTAGTTGCATGGCTGTTGGAGGGATCCTATATTTATGAAGGAAATAAAACATTAAATGTGATTTTTTGTTTCTATACATGCAATTCATTTCCTTTCATTGCATATTCTTTCCATCATAAATTCGTGTGCATGCAGCCTGTAGCAGATTTTTACACAGTATATCGAATTGCATAATTATCTACACAGTGTATCATATTTAGTATAAGTATATAGCATAAAATGGTCATTACGAGTTTTAGTTGCATGTCTGTTGCAGCGATCCTAAATTTATGGAGGAAATAAAGCATTTAAAATAGAAACCGCCACACATATCTTTCCTAAATTTACGCGCATGCAAGGGAACGTGTTTGACTCATACATGCATGTTTTTCGAATCTGCCATAAAAATAGGATCGTAATAACAACCTACTAGAGCTATCAACCTCTCACATTGGCTCGGTATATACACTTATAATTGAGGGATTTTATGCTCAAAACTTAAGGTTATTACGCTCCAACCCGGAGGTGCGTCCACCAGTGAACAACATGCCAGATTTTTTACGCAGTGTAACGAATTGCATAAATACCTACACCATGTAGTATAATTTGTATCAGTATATATCATAAACTAGATTTAATGTGTTTTAGCTGCATGGCTGTTGGAGGGATCTTATATTTATGAAGAAAATAAAATATTAAATACGATTTTTTGTTTCTATGCGTGTAATTCATTCTCTTTCATTGCACATTATTTTTATCATAAATTCGTGTGCATGCAGCTGATAACAGATTTTTACGCAGTATATCGAATTGCATAATTATTAACACAGTGTAGCATATTTAGTCTCATTATATATCATAAAATGGTCCTTACGCGTCTAGCTGCATGGCTGTTGCAGCGATCCTAAATTTATGGAGGAAATAAAGGATTTTAAAAACAGAAACTGCCGCACATATCTTTCCTAAATTTATGCGCATGCATCTTTCCTAAATTTATGCGCATGCATTGGATCGTGTTTGACTCATGCATGCATTCTTTTTTTTGCGCTAACAGACGTGGGGCAGGTGGCGCACCCGACAGCCTGTTTGGGCGCGCTGGTTGAACCAGTTTGCAGGTGTGGTCGGCCTGAGCTTACTTTAACTATTGAAAGCACAGGGCTCCCGTTATACCTGCCCTATATATATATATATATATATATATATATATATATATATATATATATATATATATATATATATATATATATATATATATATATATATATATATATATATATATATATATATACCCACACACAAAGGATATCGACCTTTCATTCGCGATGACACGTTATAAAAGCGGCATAAAAAAGGAGTATGGGGAAAAAGAAGGTGCTTTTGGACGACGGCTACATGCTGTCAAGCGTCCTGTGGAAAGGAAGACACGCGCGCAGGCAGAGACGCAACAATTATTCACGCTTCCAGCGTACGTGTAAGAACCGAGCGCATGCATCAATATAATAGACGTCTAATATAACTCATGCTGTGAGTGTGTTATTATTGGTGGGTTCGATCGCGATTCCCGGTGATTGACCTAATCGATCGGAGCATAATTCTGCATATGGTGACACGTGTGTACGTCCTGCTCCATCCATGACGACTACTACTCATGCCGAGTGTGTTGTTATTGGCTAGCGCGCACTACAACACAGGATCGCCCTCTTAATTTAATTTCAGAGCAAATATATAATTATATACCCTGTTATTATTAGCCAAGGCTAGCGCGCGCACATCCAATGACCAAGAAGATGCCACTTGAAGAATTAAGAGACAGACGTTTTTGGGCTGGGACGAGAGAGGGAAAAGTGAGATTATTCGTTCTTAATTATAGATAGATTCGTAATACTTTAATTAAAATGCGCCATATAAATTTGGAAATGAAAACAATATAATGTAAACGATATATCCTTCATCTCGAACTCAAAAATATTAATTTCCTTCTTCAACTCAAAGGAAATCATATCTCCACTTTCAACTTCAATTATTGATCGGAACATTATCTTTTATATATATATATATATATATATATATATATATATATATAGAGAGAGAGAGAGAGAGTAGTATGGAATATATCCAGCACTGGTCTCCTTCCCATCAAAAGTTGTACTAGTACCACCAAGTACCTAGCTACCCGGCTACTTTGGACGGCCAAATGTGCGCAGATGCCTTTGGCCTAACCTTATTCTAATGATTCCATGCATGCATGCATGATAGAGCCCTCAGCTTATAACTAGGCTTACGATGTGCGTTGTCAAGTGATTGACTCGTCCAAGCTTTGACAAGTAGCACTATGCACTACATCCGGCATATGTTAAGGGGGGTGTTTGGTTAGAGGGACTAAAGATTAGTCTCTAATTTTTAATCCTATTTAGTCTCTTTTTTACCAAACACTAGGACTAAAATATGGACTAAAATGATTTAGTCTTTAGTCCTTCACATAGGTGCTAAAAGAGACTAAAAGCCCATAATTATCATGTTGCCCTTACCTTTTTTATAGATAACTAATATTATGAGTATATTCTAAGGGTATTTGAGTCTTTGGACAATGTATTTAATGACTTTAGAATCTATTTAGTCCCTAGAACCAAACATGTAGGGACTAAAGTTTAGTCTTACACTACCGGAATTTGGCTCTTTGCCGAGTGCCATATTCTTTGCCGAGTGTTTTATTTCGGGCACTCGGCAAAGAGCTCTTTGCCGAGTGCCACGCAAAAAACCCTCGGTAAAAGCAAACACTCGGCGAATAAGCTCTTTGCCGAGTGTTTTATTTTTGACACTCGGCAAAGAGTTTCTTTGCCGAGTGTCTTTTTTTGACACTCGGCAAAGGGCTCTTTGCTGAGTGTTTTTTCTCCAACACTAGGCAAAGACGATTTAAAATTCACATTTTAAAGTAGTAAATTAATTCAAATGAAAAAGTTTTCAACTACAAATTTGTATAACTCATCATGATGTACAATTTATATATTGAACATTTCTTCATATGACAAAATAAAAATAAATTTGTTCATAAAACCTATATCTCTCTCGTAGTTTATGAAACTACGAGAGAGACGTATAGAATTTGTGCATATTGTTAGAACCATCATCTGAGATAAACAAATTATCAAACAACCAAAATAAACTTTGTAGATCTTGAGAAGTTATAAAAGTTTATAGTTGACAACTTTTTCATTTGAAGTCATATTGTCAACGAAAACTACGTCTGAATTTAAAAAATTTAAAATTTGAATTTTGAAAACGACTTCGAAAGGAAAAACCACCAACATGAAAGTTGTAGGCATTGAAGAGTTATGAAACTTTGTAGTTGACAATGTTTTAGTTTGAAATCATCTTGTTATGCAAAACTATATTTGAATTGTGAAATTTGAATTTTTCAAACTGTCTCGGATGGAAAAACCACCAAAATAAAAGTTGTAGGTCTTGAAATGTAATGAAACTTTGTAGTTGACAATTTTTTGATTTGAAATCATCTTATCATTGAAAATTTCATGTGAAGTTTTTAAATTTAAAATTCAAATTTTAAAAACGGTCTCGGATGTAGAAACTATTAAAATAAAACTTTTAGATCTCAAAAAGTTATGCAACTTTATAGTTGGTCACATTTTCAAATGAACTCATTTAGTGCCTTAAATAATCAAATTACTCTCGATTTGTTATAGTACATGGGGAATGGAAACGTAATATAAACATAATTGGTGTAGTAGTGTAGTGGTATAGGAGGGTATGCGCGAGAGAGAGGTTGCGAGTTCGAATCTCACCATTTACAAAACATATAAGTTTGATTCAAATTAATAGTGAAAAATGATAAGGCAACAGGTAAGGTAATAGGGTAGGGTTGGAGAGTTGTTCCTAGAATTTAAAAAATGTTTTGCTGTTTTTTTTAAATTTTTTCGATTCTTAATTTGCCGAGTGTTTTTCTTTGCCGAGTGCTTTTTGACACTCGGCAAAGTCTTTGCCGAGTGTCCGAAAAAAAGCACTCGGCAAAGAACCCTTTGCCGATGAAATCTTTGCCGAGTGTTACACTCGGCAAAGCCTTTGCCGAGTGTAAAATAGTCTTTGCCGAGTGTCTTAGACACTCGGCAAAGAACGTGATTCCGGTAGTGTTAGGACTAAAGTTTAGTCCTAGAACTAAGTGAAACCAAACATAGCCTAAGTATTGGCGGCGAGGACGACCCGTAGCACGGGATGTGACTAATCATTGATCTCATTCGCCTACAATTCTCTATTTAATTCTCTATATTAACCGCGGGAGCAAAACGGAGCAGGCAGGATGTCCACGTCGTCCAATTTTCTGTGAGTCATCCGATGACAGATCGATGGCCGACCTACCATGTGCTAGAAACGTCTTCGTTCCTATTCCAGACTTCCAGTCGCTGTCCAACGCAAGGGTCCCACCTACTTTCACCACGCGACCGCGGGCCTGCTAGAAGCGTCTTCATTTCTCCATACCTGTCGTTACCTGCTGCTGGCCAACGTGTGGGTCCCATCTAGGTTCCAACTCCTATAAAATGTCCATTGTTCGTTGCTTAATAAACAAAAGATTTGATACTAACGACCAGATCCTACTTCATCAAGCACATCCAAGCGTGAAGCTAATGTAAAAAATATTGTCTAAGATAGTTGCGGCATAGAGCGCCGCCTGTTCCTCTCTTTCGACAACCACAGCACACACTGCCCAGTGTTTTCTCTCAGAACTCGATGACCAGAGCACGCACTCACACTGACCAGTGTCTCCTTTTAGGTACGGCTCAAATATGATTTCTTTGTTTTTATGCATCCTCATTTTTACTGCCTAGCTAAAGCTAGGGTTCCACATTCCTTTCACCCCTTCATTTGTGTCTGTGATATGTCACCAATGTCGAATGATTTTTAAACTGATACATGCCTCCTATTTTTCCCACTCTGCTGCTTTCTTTCCCTTTCTTGATGTTTTTAGTGCTCATAAGCTGATATGTACCTTCCGCTCCCTGCTACAATCCATGTAATAGATATCGTGGTTCCATTATTATAAAAATTATGTGTTTTTTCCTTTGATTCTTCCTTTCTCTTTCTCAATGCTTTTTCCCTATTCATATTGCTGCTGAAATCCATCAAAAAGTTGTTTTCTTTTAAGAATCCTAATTCTTCTCCATGATGCAATCCATCTAGATATCACGGTTTCACTATTATAGGAATTATGTGCCTTTTCGGTTGCTTCTCCCTCTCTCTTTCTTAACATTTTTTCACTTTCATATTACCACTGGAGTCCAAAAATCCTAATTTTAATTTTAGATACATACATACATACACATTCACAAATGTAAGACTCTGCAATTTAGCTACTAACTTTTTTATAGATTTAGTGTTACTTTTATCTTCATAGGACAACTACTCTTACCTACATTGTATAAAATTATATATACGCACTCTCCAAATTCAAGACAATTATATATACCCTTGAAAATATTATAAAATGTTGTAATAATAGTTCTTCATGTACAACTATTAGTTACAATATTTTATAATACAACCCCAAATCAGTAAATCGCAGATGATAAAAAATACATTTTCCTAAACCCTTCTACAATCTCATTAACCATTCCATATTTTATAATACATTTTCCTTTTTTACATCTACAATCTCATTAACCATTCCATATTTCATCTTCAATACAAGATGATAAAAAATTCACTTATGACAACATCATGAATCCTGAATAGATGTACGTGGTTTCCACTACGTATTACAAAATATTGCTAAGCGAAACATAATGAACCCACAACCCTATACATAACATATTTGCTGTCACATGCAAGTCACCTCCGGGCGATACACGCGGGCAGTGCGCGCGCCCTTGACTAGTAATAATTTAACAGTGGACCAAAGAAAACTAAGTTTTGACACGTATCACTTAATAACGTGTTTGGTTTGAGGCCAAAGCAGGATGATACGGGACGATACCGTCATCTCGATTTTTTTGGACTCCGCCGTCACCAAAAATTGCTTCGACGTTCATCTCGCTCATACGTGACTTTCATCCAAACACTATAAAAAATGTAGCCGCCCCCTTCCATCCCTTCTTGTACGTCCAATCAAACACACTCTTAGAGCATCGAGTATCTTACGTATATATTGTATTAGTGTAACACTCTGAGCGCCATAAAATCTCAAGAAATCACCAACGTCCATCTTTTACGACTGGTCATCGAAGTAGAACGCGAAAACAACTAATAAAAACAAAATCATGATAAATGTTCTGTCTCTATGTTATATTGTAAACTAGAGCTTAGTTAAGCCATGAAGGATCAACATGACTAATAAACTAAGTTTGTTATAGTAAGTTAAAAGTCTCATTATTCTCACGAAGTGTGGGCTAGATGGTGTATATATGGAATGCCAATCCTATTCCTTTTAGATACTAGATGTTTAGCATACCTATAATTAAGAGAGATGAATTATAACAAAAGATACCCAAAAACAAATTATGCATCATGCTGGGATTTTACTTTTGTGTGCATTTTGTGACAATATAAAATGATAAGACAAGAAATATATTAAAAATCCTAAAATGGAAAATTATAATATAAAAAGAATATGTGGACACCCAAATTGGAAATTGAATTCTAAAGGAAAATTCTATAACTTGAGAAAAGAGGGAAAATACTATGCAAATAGGATAAAATAAAAATATAAATGAGTCAAAAATTCAGTTCATATGGTTATGTAAATGTAGACAATTAACCTAAGTTTGAACTTCACACAAAAGTAGACTCAAATTTGAAATCTAATTGTGAAAAGGGAGAAAAGAGAAATAAAAAGAAAAAAACTAAATCCCTACCTGGGCCTCGGTTCTCCAATCTGGCCCATCTTCTACTCCCCCCGCGCGCGTTTCCACTGAGTAAAACCCTAGCCGCCAGCGTCCTGGCCGCGCCCTCGCGTCATGAGTCAATGGCATCTGGGGCCTGGCGTTGGATCGGTCTGCTTCCAGCTGGGTTGTGCTTCCTGGTTGCTTTGTGACGCTAATTGGTGGACCCGTGACTCTTGAACCATCTCCTCCGCAACGATCTCAACGGAATGCGCCGTACTGTGCGCAGGGAGAGTTGGCCACGTTCGGCCGCCTCAAATGGACTCCATCCTACAGCTATAGAGGTCCGCGGTTGGGTTCCTTCGTCGTACGTCGGCGCCCCTGCTCCCCACGGCCCCTCGCCAGCCGTAGAAACTCCACCATGCACGCGTCCCCGCTAGCACATGCCGTCGATCTCCCTAGCCGCCATGCCTCATGGCCAGTGTGAGGGTAGACGAGTGAGTGACCATGCCGCGCCTGTCCTCACGGCAGGAGTTCGCCGCGGCCGTCGCGCACTCCGGGGCGCTGTTTGTCGCCGACCCACCACTCTCCCCTCGTCCCCCTAGCCGTGCCACGCTAAAGCCTGGAAGATCCATGGCACACCATCCGACCCGTCTGCTTGGTCGTGTGATTGGTAAGAGAGATGGATGGGAATGCTCTTGCGCGCCGGTGGCTGTCTTCTCCCCGTGATTGTGGTGCGTGTGGCCACGCCAGTCCTGTGATCGCGTTGGAGCTTCTTCAACCAGCGTGGAATTGCGGGATGCCGTGCGCGGTGGTCTGGGCGACAGCGGGGAGAAGGTGACGAGCTCTAGGTCTGTGCCTCGCTGTGGATCCGCACTTCATCGTCGATCGGCCTCCTCCATCGGCGGTGAGCACTTTTTCCCTTCCCCAAGCCATGGGTGCCGCTGCTTCCCACTGTTACGGCGGCGTCCAATACGTATAGGATATGTAGGCTGCTACATAAGGAAGAAGACACAGCCGTGACCCTAGGATCCTGTGGCGACGGTGGTGATTATATCAAACCTATACCTGCTCAGATTGCTTCATCCGGGTCGTCCACTTTGTTTAGAACGGATCCGATCTGTGCTCGGTTATTTAAATCGTGACTGTAGACACTAGATCGGAAGGACCACATCGAGTACCCGTTCACCATCCATAGAATCTAATCGTGGCCCTCGATTCTGGATCCAATGGCCAGATGTCATATGTACCCCTTCGCCCTGTCGTTCTTGCATAAGAGACCTTATGAAATTAGAAAATGAACCCGCCGTCCAGAGCAACAGCGCTCTGAGTCTCGGGAATATTTGTAGAATAACCCCTGCCTTCTATGGGAATTGAGGCCCAGTCCAGGAATTAAATAAAACCGGAAAATAGATTTAGAAATTGATTTTGAGTATAAAAATAATTGTAAAACTTGGGTAATTCATAGAAAATTCATATTAAGCCCAAATTAATCCGTTCTAATTCCTATAATTTTGTAATATTATTGTCTATCATCTAGTACCATTGTTTTGACATGAAAGTCACATTAAAATTTATATCCCATTTAATCTTGTACAAAACACATAGAATCTTCAGAAAATCATAACTCCTCCGTTTTAAGTCCGATTTGATCCGTTCAAGTTCCGTTAGTCTTGTAGCAACGCGTAGATCATTATTATGTAGTATATTCTTATGTTTGGTGTGATGTTAATTTTATCTATACCATGTTTGTTGTATTGCTACGACTAGCGCGAGGACTCGTGTCATCTGAAAAGCAAGTTGGTGCTTGGAATCTCAAGTGCCAGGCAAGTTGTGCCCTTGATTCACTTTTGTTACCCAATAATATTCTTTATAATCATTTACCATGCATAGGTTTAATTTTGATGGGACCCGATAGGTCACCTAGATTGTTTATCTCATTACCTTGTTTACCCCTGAATCACTTGGGTAGTTTGCTATTGCTTTATATGGTTTTGGGATAATCATTTATTATATCCATGTTCCAGTTATTATGTTATTTTATTTATGTTCATGTCAAGATCATTATATTATTGTTAATTGGAACATGGAGCATAACTTGAGAAACACGTGCCACCACAAGGGAGGAATGAGACCCCTTGGCTGACTAATTAGGAAAGCTAGTGGAAGACTACCTTACCCGATAGGGGCAAGGGCAGTAGGGGAGTTGCATGCAAGGAGGTTCTCGGGTTGATTTTGCTGCGATGGCGGTCAGACGGGGGATTCTTGCAAGTGCTCTTCCCATAAACTGTAGCGAGTTTTCGGAAGCTAGTGGAACTTTGTAAAGGCCTCATAGTGGATCCTTAGCGATTCACCTTGGTAGTGTCTAAGGGCCTAGCTAACCCTGGCGACATGGGAAACACGACTTGTGGGTAAAGGGTACAACCTCTGTAGAGTGTAAAACTGGCATACTAGCCGAGCTCACGGTCATGAGCAGCTCCGGACTCTCCAATGATTAAATTATGGAACCTAAACTCAATATGTCATTTGCATTTTGCATGGGTTTATTATTAATTTTGTTCTTTATTATTATTTAAGGTTTGGTATTCACTTACACTTAGTAACTGCTAATAAAATTTTGACCAACTTATAAAAGCAATGCTCAGCTTTAACCTCTATTGTTTATCAGCCTTACACTTCATGAACTCCCACCTTTGGTGAGTTCATGTCACATTATTCCCCACAACTTATTGAGCTATGATCATGTGTGAGCTCGCCCTTGCTGTCTCACACCCCCCCACAGGTCAAGAACAGGTACCACTAGAGGAGGCGCATGGTGGATGTGCGTTGTGTTCGTGTGAGGTCTAGGTCGTCGTCTCCCAGTTGACTTTCTGGCGCCAAGGATGGATTTTAGTTCGATCCTTGTATATTTATCTTTTACTTTTGTAAGTCTTCCGCTATGTAATAAGTACTTTGATTTTATTATGATATTTATCTCTATACACTCTGTTATTATATATGTTGTCTTCTTGGCGCATGTATGAGATGCACCTGGCTTTGTTCCTTAAAGCCGGGTGTGACAGAAGTGGTATCAGAGGAAATGTTGGCTGTAGGACGAAACCTAGATAGAAATGGACAACCCTTACTTACTAATCTTACTCTGATTCATTCTATACTTATCTTATCTTGATCCTGTCTCATCTTTTGCTGTCATACTCTGATTATTCTTACCTTCTCTACTCTAAGACAAGATGGATTTCACACCTTGGAATCCTACATTTATGAACTTTTTAAGAGATAGGAGACCTAAGACAAAATTAAAACTATTTTCTCTATTAAAAAAATGTTGGTTGATTGTTCTGATGGTTAATGCTTGATTTGCTTCTTTGATTGATTGAAACATTATAGTCGGACATCTTAGCATGCACCACCATAAGGTAATGTATTAGCTTTAGTGGATAACACACTAATATACTTAGCTAATAAATCTCCCGCAGTAACATTCCTCGTAATTACTCGCCTTGTCTACAATTCTCCCTTTCTTACCCTATGTTTCTAACCTAGATGGGCTACCCCTATAGTGTTAGAAGAGAGCACTAGAGACGTGATCCTTGGTATGTCATGGTTAAGAAAGGCAAAGGCAGTATATACACTGTGCTAAGGGAACCATAGAACTCACCAGTTCCAAAGGAGAAAGATTTGAAGTTTTATAGTAACTACCACCATCAGATTAGCGGCATTCTTAGTAGATGAGAAGTTGGTGGGTGACAACATCCGTGCAGTTAGGGATTTTTTGGATGTATTTCCAGGGGAGTTATTAGGGATGCCACCAGATATGGAAGTTGAGTTGGTCATTGATCTCTTACCTGGGACTGCTCCCATTTCTAAACGATCATACGGAATGTCCGTAGAAGAACTAAAGGAACTTAAGAAGCAATTAACAGGGTTACAAGAGGCTAGGTACATTCGTTCGAGTTCCTCACCTTGGGGAGCGCCGGTTTTGTTTGTACAGAAGAAGGATGGATCACAAAGGATGTGCATGGATTATAGGTCCCTTAATGATGTTACTGTGAAGAACAAGTACCCGTTACCCCGCATTGAGGATTTGTTTGATCAGATGAGAGATGCTAGGATATTCTCGAAGATTGATCTCCGATCGGGTTACCATCAAATGAAGATTAGGCCATCGAATATTCCCAAGACGGATTTTCTCGACCTGATATGATTTATATGAGTTCACAGTTATGTCATTTGGACTAACTAATGCACCAGCCTATTTTATGGATTTGATGAATAAGGTGTTTATGGAGTATTTGGACAGATTCGTCGTAGTGTTCATCGACAATATTTTTATCCCAAGAGTGATAGAGATCATGAGGAACATCTACGATTGGTGCTACAGAAGCGACGAGATAATCAACTCTATGCCAAGTACAGTAAATGTGAGTTCTGGATTGACGAGGTACCATTTCTTGGACATATCATTTCTAATGGTGGAATATCAGTGGATCCTGCTAAGGTTAAGGAGATAATGGAGTGGAGAGTACCCACTACAGTTACTGAGATTCAGAGTTTCTTGGGACTTGCTGGCTATTATCGGAGATTTATTGAAGGATTTTCTAAGATTGCTAAGCGTATGACCTCGCTTCTGGAGAAGGGAAGAGAGTTCAAGTGGGATGTGAAGTGCCAAGACAACTTTGATCAATTAAAGAAGAGATTGATGTCACCATTAGTGTTGGTTATGCCAGATCTATAGAAAGGATTTGACATTTATTGTGATGCATGTGGCCAAGTATTGGGATGTGTGCTCGTGCGAAAAGAACACGTGATTGCCTACGCGTCTCGTCAGTTGCAGAAACAAGAGTTGAACTACCCCACTCATGACTTAGAATTGGCAGCCGTAGTGCATGCGCTTAAGATTTGGAGACATTATATTGTGGGAACCAAGTGTCAAGTATACACGGATCATAAGAGTTTGAAGTATATATTCACTCAGAAGGATCTCAACCTTAGGCAACGCCGTTGGTTGGAGCTTATTAAGGATTGTGATTTGGAGATTCACTATCACTCGGGCAAGGCAAATTTGGTTGCAGATGCCTTGAGTCGAAAGGAGCATGTTCATTCAGCTGTTGTTGCCCAGCTACCCGATGAGATTATTAAGGATTTCAGGAGACTTAACCTGGGGATAGTTGCTCACACTGAAGGAGTTATTATTGATGTGGAACCTACCTTGGAGCAAGAAATCCACAAAGGACAGATTGGTGATGCTATAGATACAAGAGATTAGGGATCTTATTACTAAAGGTCGAGGTCCGGAATTCACGGAAGATGAGCAAGGCACCATATGGTTCAAGGACATGATATGTGTTCCTGATATTGAAAGCCTTCGTGAGACTATATTGAAGGAGGCCCATGACTCGGATTATTCTATTCATTCTGGTAGTACTAAGATGTATCAGGATTTGAAGCAGAAATATTGGTGGTATGGATTGAAGAGAGATGTGGCTGCACATGTGGCTATGTGCGATGTGTGTCAAAGAGTTAAGGCCGAACACCAAAGACAAGCTGGACTATTATACCCATTGAAGATACTCTAATGGAAGTGTATGGATTTCATTACTGGATTGCCTCGCACCTCGAAAGGATATGATTCTATATGGATTATTGTGGATAGACTGACCAAAGTGGCTCATTTCCGGTCAAGACTACTTATAAGGGATCTCAATTGGTAGAGTTATATATGGCTTGGATTATGTCTCTACACGGTGTACCGAAGAAGATCATTTTGGATAGAGGATCACAGTTTACCTCTTCATGAAAATATGGATACGAAGTTGAATTTTAGTTTAGCCTACCTCAGACTGATGGACTGACCGAAAGGACTACTCGAGTATTGGAGGACATGTTGAGAGCTTGTGCCCTTCATCATGGTAGTAGTTGGGACAAGAGTCTATCTTATGCTGAATTCTCATATAATAATAGTTACCAGGCCAGTCTAAAGATGTCACCGTTTGATACTCTGTATGACAGGAAATGCAAGACTCCTCTATATTGGATCAGACTAGAGGAAGACAATTCTTTGGACCTGAACTTATTCAGGAGGTAGGAGAGCAAGTTCGTATAATTCAAGAGAATTTGAGGGTAGCTCAGACCAGACAAAAGAGCTACGCTGATAATAGAAGAAGACCACTAGAGTTTGAGGAAGGTGATCATGTGTACCTCAAGGTGTCACCACTTCGTGGAATGAGGAGATTCAAAGTTAAGGGCAAATTGTCCCCTTGTTTTATTGGACCATTCAGAGCTTTTAGGTGAGTTGGAGAGATGGCCTATCAACTCGAGCTACCTAATAATCTATCTGATGTGCATAATGTATTCCATGTGTCTCAACGTAAGAAGTGTCTCTTTGTCCCTGAGGAATAGTTACCAATGGAGGAGCTCATTGTTCAGGGAGATTTGGCTTATACGAAATATCCTATTAAGATTATTGACACTTTGACTCGAGTTACAAGAAATAAAGTTATAAAGATGTGCAAAGTGCAATGGAGTCACCGCGGGAAAGATGAAGCCACTTGGGAGAGAGAAGAAGAGCTCCTGATAGATTTTCCTCATCTGTTTCCTAGTCCTTCCTAAATCTCGAGGACGAGATTCTTTGTAGGGGGGTAGGATTTGTAATACCCAAAAATGTATTCAAGAGAGTATATTCGATCTCCTTAGTTTGTGTGTCATATGTTCATCATAAAAGAGCATACCTATAATTAAGAGAGATGAATTATAACAAAAGATACCCAAAAACAAATTATGCATCATGCTGGGATTTTACTTTTGTGTGCATTTTATGACAATATAAAATGATAAGACAAGAAATATATTAAAAATCCCAAAATGGAAATTATAATATAAAAAGAATATGTGGACACCCAAATTGGAAATTGAATTCTAAAGGAAAATTCTATAACTTGAGAAAAGAGGGAAAATACTATGCAAATAGGATAAAATAAAAAAATAAATGAGTCAAAAATTCAGTTCATATGGTTATGTAAATGTAGATAATTAACCTGAGTTTGAACTTCACACAAAAGTAGATTCAAATTTGAAATCTAATTGTGAAAAGGGAGAAAAGAGAAATAAAAAGAAAAAAACTAAATCCCTACCTGGGCCTCGGTTCTCCAATCTGGCCCATCTTCTACTCCCCCGCGCGCGCGTTTCCACTGAGTAAAACCCTAGCCGCCAGCGTCTTGGCCGCGCCCTCGCGTCATGAGTCAATGGCATCTGGGGCCTGGCGTTGGATCGGTCTGCTTCCAGCTGGGTTGTGCTTCCTGGTTGCTTTGTGACGCTAATTGGTGGACCCGTGACTCTTGAACCGTCTCCTCCGCAACGATCTCAACGGAATGCGCCGTACTCTGCGCAGGGAGAGTTGGCCACGTTCGGCCACCTCAAATGGACTCCATCCTACAGCTATAGTGGTCTGCAGTTGGGTTCCTTCGTCGTACGTCGGCGCCCCTGCTCCCCATGGCCCCTCGCCAGCCGTAGAAACTCCACCATGCACGCGTCCCCGCTAGCACCTGCCGTCGATCTCCCTGGCCGCCGTGCTTCATGGCCAG
Organism: Zea luxurians; assembly: GCA_029449295.1. Classification (NCBI taxonomy): domain Eukaryota; kingdom Viridiplantae; phylum Streptophyta; class Magnoliopsida; order Poales; family Poaceae; genus Zea; species Zea luxurians. The sequence goes on along the minus strand of JAOPSE010000004.1, from coordinate 55,287,953 downwards.
TGTGAGGGTAGACGAGTGAGTGACCATGCCGCGCCTGTCCTCACGGCGGGAGTTCGCCGCAGCCGTCGCGCACTCCGGGGCGCTGTTCGTCGCCGACCCACCACTCTCCCCTCGTCCCCCTAGCCGTGCCACGCTAAAGCCTGGAAGATCCATGGCGCACCATCCGACCCGTCTGCTTGGTCGTGTGATTGGTCAGAGAAATGGATGGGAATGCTCTTGCGCGCCGGTGGCTGTCTTCTCCCCGTGATTGTGGTGCATGTGGCCACGCCAGTCCTGTGATCATGTTGGAGCTTCTTCAACCACTGTGGAATTGCGGGATGCCGTGCGCGGTGGTCTGGGCGACCGCGGGGAGAAGGTGACGAGCTCTAGGTCTGCGCCTCGCTGTGGATCCACGCTTCATCGTCGGTCGGCCTCCTCCATCAGCGGTGAGCACTTTTTCCCTTCCCCAAGCCACGGGTGCCGCTGCTTCCCACTGTTACGGCGGCGTCCAATACGTATAGGATATGTAGGCTGCTACGTAAGGAAGAAGACACAGCCGTGACCCTAGGATCCTGTGGCGACGGTGGTGATTATATCAAACCTATACCTGCTCAGATTGCTTCATCCGGGCCGTCCACTTTGTTTAGAACGGATGCGATCTGTGCTCGGTTATTTAAATCGTGACCGTAGACACTAGATCGGATGGACCGCATCGAGTACCCGTTTACCATCTATAGAATCTAATCGTGGCCCTCGATTCTGGATCTGATGGCCAGATGTCATACGTACCCCTTCACCCTGTCGTTCTTGCATAAGAGACCTTATGAAATTAGAAAATGAACCCGCCGTCCAGAGCAACAGTGCTCTGAGTCTCAGGAATATTTGTAGAATAACCCCTACCTTCTATGGGAATTGAGGCCCAGTCCAGGAATTAAATAAAACCGGAAAATAGATTTAGAAATTGATTTTGAGTATAAAAATAATTATAAAACTTGGGTAATTCATAGAAAATTCATATTAAGCCCAAATTAATCCGTTCTAATTCCGATAATTTTGTAATATTATTGTCTATCATTTAGTACCATTGTTTTGACATGAAAGTCACATTAAAATTTATATCCCATTTAATCTTGTACAAAACACATAGAATCTTCAGAAAATCATAACTCCTCCGTTTTAACTCCGATTTGATCCGTTCAAGTTCCGTTAGTCTCGTAGCAACGTGTAGGTCATTATTATGCAGTATATTATTATGTTTGGTGTGATGTTAATTTTATCTATACCATGTTTTTTGTATTGCTACGACTAGCGCGAGGACTCGTGTCATCTGAAAAGCAAGTTGGTGCCTGGAATCTCAAGTGCCAGGCAAGTTGTGCCCTTGGTTCACTTTTGTTACCCAATAATGTTCTTTATAATCATTTACCATGCATAGGTTTAATTTTGATGGGACCCGATAGGTCACCTAGATTGTTTATCTCATTACCTTGTTTACCCCTGAATCACTTGGGTAGTTTGCTATTGCTTTATATGGTATTGGGATAATCATTTATTATATCCATATTCCAGTTATTATGTTATTTTATTTATGTTCATGTCAAGATCATTATATTATTGTTAATTGGAACATGGAGCTTAACTTGAGAAACACGTGCCACCACAAGGGAGGAATGGGACCCCTTGGCTGACTAATTAGGAAAGCTAGTGGAAGACTACCTTACCCGATAGGGGCAAGGGCAGTAGGGGAGTTGCATGCAAGGAGGTTCTCGGGTTGATTTTGCTGTGATGGCGGTCAGACGGGGGATTCTTGCAAGTGCTCTTCCCATAAACTGTAGCGGGTTTTTGAAAACTAGTGGAACTTTGTAAAGGCCTCGTAGTGGATCCCTAGCCATTCACCTTAGTAGTGTCTAAGGGCCTAGCTAACCCTGGCGACATGGGAAACACGACTTGTGGGTAAAGGGTACAACCTCTGCAGAGTGTAAAACTGGTATACTAGCCGAGCTCACGGTCATGAGCAGCTCAGGACTCTCCGATGATTAAATTATGGAACCTAAACTCAATATGTCATTTGCATTTTGCATGGGTTTATTATTAATTTTGTTCTTTATTATTATTTAAGGTTTGGTATTCAATTACACTTAGTAACTGCTAATAAAATTTTGACCAACTTATAAAAGCAATGCTCAGCTTTAACCTCTATTGTTGATCAGCCTTACACTTCATGAACTCCCACCTTTGGTAAGTTCATGTCACATTATTCCCCACAAGTTGTTGAGCTATGATCATGTGTGAGCTCACCCTTGCTGTCTCACACCCCCCCATAGGTCAAGAACAGGTACCACTGGAGGAGGCGTATGGTGGATGTGCGTTGTGTTCGTGTGAGGTCTAGGTCGTCGTCTCTCAGTTGACTTTCTGGCGCCAAGGATGGATTTAAGTTCGATCCTTGTATATTTATATTTTACTTTTGTAAGTCTTCCGGTATGTAATAAGTACTCTGATTTTATTATGATATTTATCTCTATACACTCTGTTATTATATATGTTGTCTTCTTGGCGCATGTATGAGATGCACCTGGCTTTGTTCCTTAAAGCCGGGTGTGACAAGGGGAGAGGAGGGGAGGGGAAGGAACCGGGGGCAGCAACGGTGGAAGTGAGGGGAGAGGTCGGCGGGATTATGGGAGGAGAGGGAGGGGAAGCATGGTCACACGGGGGAGAAGGAGGAATGAGGTATGATCCAAATAACATTAATCATTGGATTTAAGTAAGAGAGAAGAGGGTTATCCAATGATTTGTACCATTGGTTCTGAGGGTGTGTTATTTGTGGGTGCAATTCGTTTGGTGAATTTAGGAGAGGTTATGGGTGTAGGGTGATTTGATTGGGTGTGTTTTGCAAAGTTAAAACTGGTGGGTTATATATAGGTATAGAAGCATCTAAATCAAGCACCTGAAAAGGTAATAGGGCGGTGGGAATAAATCTCAAGAAGCCATTGGCCTGAACACGTCATTAGAATTATAATTTAATTAGACAATAATTTAATCATAAAAGAATACATATCATAAAAGTAAATATAAGGTTCATGAAAGATTGATAATCCACCAAAATTTCTAGAACCGGTAATGACTCATGGCGAGTACCAATTTTAACTATTGTGTCTTCATAGATAGCATTAGTACCGCTCGGTGTCCACAACCGGTACTGATGTTAAGTCATCAGTACCAGTTGAAGACATCAATAGGTAGTTTAAACCATGAATTGATACTAAAGGTCCATTTTTAGTTCTTGCCAAGTGTCTTTAGTATTGTGTCCCTTATGGGTTCTTTCCCGGAGGTCTTTAGTACGGATTCTCTAAGAACCGGTACTAAAATGCCCCCTATAACTTGGGCCTACCCTATTCCCTTGTCATTCTCTTGTTCACGGGCTCTTCTTGGTGAGACCATTGAGCCCTCTCCTTGTACCCCCATGCATTGACACTGTCAAGCCCGTGCACTCATGCCCTCCCCACGCGCTGCCAGTGCTCCTATTAACCCCATGTCATCGGCATCGTAGTAGTGATGCCCTGACCCAACTGTGAGCACATTGTAAACTAGAGCTTTGTTATACCATTGCAATATATATGGCACAACATGTTACTGTATTTAACTCGTGGCAACATTCTTGTGTATCTTTGCCATAGAAGATTCTTGTATTTTTCCCTATAGAGTTCCCATTTCCCACGCACACTTGCAAGGCTGATATATAGAAAATGATGCTTGTTCGTATTTTTTCTTTTTCTTGTGGTCCATAATGACCACATGGTGTATAATATAGGGACTCATATGTCCAACAAATAGAATACTATATCAAGAAAGCTGTGACTAAAAGTAGTTGGGTTTAGTGTAATTTTTACAAGAACATCAATTCCTGAGCTCAACTTTAAACCATTTTTTTGTTTTATATGTTTTCATATGAATCATTTTAAGATGGATCGCCATGAAATAGAGGTGTAGTTGAATCATGAATGATGTTCTGGTAAACTAGCCCTTAAGGTTATGAGTGATGTCCAAATTGAATATATCTTTTTATTTTATGTAGTAAGAGCTAGTTTGGCTATAAGGTATGTCGCAACATCAATTTATCTCTGGACATTTGTTTTTGAATGTTGTCGCCAACGTCGAGCTGAAGGAACATTGCCATATATACATATCGAACAACAAGCAAGAGCATACATAATTGAACATGGTAGTCGGCGCTAAGGTGAAGGAACACTTTTAAAAAATACATGTGAAGAAAGCACATGTACTATCAAGAAACAATAGATTATACAAGTCATTTTGTTACCGAAGTAAGAACTATGCCTGATGCAAGTCATCGACTTTTCAATCTAATAGGGTGATCATTCAATAGAATTATAATGCATAAAGGTTGTTTAGGATTGTATCTTTCTCAGCCATGACCAAATAAGTCAAAAGGTATAAAAATTTGGCGCCTCTAGCCCGAATAAGCAAAGGGACTATGCATGTAGTACTGGTTCATTGCTGTACTATTCCATATTTGAATAAGACAATATGTCGGCGATGAGTAGGCTTGTGGAAAGTAGCCTGACAATACCAGAGAACGATGACTAGGAGAAACTAGTTGCGTTGCCTTTTAGGCCGTTTTATTCAGCCATGTTGCTTTCGCGGATGATCGGGGTTTCTTTGTTGACTGATCACGAAGAATGACCTTCTCGTTACATATTTGGATAGCAATTGATCAAAAGTAGGACTGAATTTGACTAGTCGACCATGTGCTTTATATGTTCTTTGCCCCTGTGCCCTCCTTTTTGCTTTGTGTGGACACCGATGCCCCTGGCCATTGCCGAACCGTCCGGTTGAGTCAGCCTGACTATCTGCTTGAGCATCGAATAGTCCATGTGCAGGTGCTGGACTGTCCGCGATACGTGAGACATGGAGCCTTGATCGGCTGCTCGATCGCACCTGCCCCCTAGCACCTCTGGACTTGTTAGTCTTCTTGTCCAGAGCCTTTTGAGCAATCACTCCTAGTGAAATATTTGACATGCGAGGATCACCAATGACAATATTTTTGCCTTTACCTTTATCAGCCACTTCCATCCGTCCCATGACCTTTGTGTTTGCTAGTTCTATTACATTGATAGGAAATAGTTGCGTGTTCACTAACATCTCCTGAAAACTCAACTGGCTTGCACTTTTGGTCTATTGTATCTATCGACCAAAAACATTACAATCACGGGTGTGAAAGGGAAATAGGGTTAACATTTTCCTACGATTAATTTTGGTGGTTGATCGTCAACACAAACACATGGACTAACTAGTTTGCCAAGTATTCATGTAATAAAGGTGCATAAAGGTTCAACACAAACCAATAAATATTCAAGTTAGGGATCCAATTCAAAGGAGCAAAAAGTACCAAGTGTGCCGTGGTCTGGCGCACCGGACTGTCCAGTGTGCCACCGAACAGTGTTCGATGCACCAGGACCGTATAGGGTCCAAGCAGCCACTCTCGGGTTTTCGCAGGCGTGCTCCGCTATAATTCGTCGGACTGTCCGGTGAGCCAGCGGGCAACGGCTATCTGCGCGCAACGGTCGACTGCAAAAGTACTGATGACGTGAACAGTGCAGCGGCAGAAGTCAGAGCCACGAAGTCAGAGGGCACCGGACTGCCCGGTGTGGCACCAGACTGTCCAGTGCCGCAAGGAGACAAAGCTCCAACGATCGACTTCGCTCCGAACCCTAACGGTTGGGTGATGTGGCGGCGTACCGGACAGCCTACAATGTTTGTCTAGTGGCGCACCGGACTGTCTAATGCGCCCATCACCAGCAGCCTCCCCAATGACTACTTTGGTGGTTGAGGGCTATAAATACCCCCAACCACCACAACTCCAAGCATCCAAGATTTCTGAACATCACATTCAATACAAGAGCTCTAGCATTCACTCCTAGACACAATTCAAAAGATCAAAGCCTCTTCAAGTCCCAAATTCGTCTCAAATACTTAGTGACTTGTGAGAGAGTGATTTCGTGTTCTTTTGAGCTCTTGCCTCTTGGATTGCCTTTCTTCTTTCTCATTCTTGTTCTCAAGTGACTTGTAATCAAAGCAAGAGACACCTAAGAGTGTGGTGGTCCTTGCGGGGTCTTAGTGACCCGATTGATTAAGGGAAAGGCTCACTCGGTCTAAGTGACCATTTGAGAGAGGGAATGGGTTGAAATAGACCCGGCCTTTGTGACCTCCTCAACGGGGACTAGGTTCTTTGGAACCGAACCTCGGTAAAACAAATCACCGTGTTCATTCGCTTGATTGTTATTTTGATTTGTTTTCCCCCTCTCTCCTGGACTTGATATTTGTTCTAACGCTAACCGTGGCTTGTAGTGTGTGTTTAAAGTTGTAAATTTTAGATTACACCTATTCACCCCCCTCTAGGTGACTTTCAATTGGTATCAGAGCCCGGTGCTTCATTAGAGTCTAACAACTCGAAGTGATGTCGGGAGATCACGCTAAGAGGGAGATTGTGACCGGTGACAAGTCCGCAAACTCGGGGAGAACCCTTTCAAGGGAGTCCGGTCACAAGCATAAGGAGGAATCCTCTTCCTCCAACAAGACGCATCGGAAGGGTGACAAGAAGACGATGAAGAAGGTGGTCTACTACGAGACCAATTCTTCGTCACCCTCCACGTCATCAAGCTCCAACTCTTCTGTCGCTTCTAAGCTCCATGAGCACAAGAAGTATAGTAAGATGCCCCTACGCTATCCTCGTATTTCAAAACGCGCTCCATTACTTTCCGTTCCATTAGGCAAACCACCATATTTTGATGGTGAAGATTATTGTATGTGGAGTGATAAAATGAGGCATCATCTAACCACACTCCACGAAAGCATATGGGATATTGTTGAGTTTGGAGCGCAGGCATCGAAGGTAGGGGACAAGGACTACGACTCGGACGAGGCCACCCAAATTAGGCACTTTAACTCTCAAGCCACGTCTATACTCCTCGCCTCCTTATGTCGAGAGGAGTATAACAAGGTGCAAGGGTTAAAGAGCGCCAAAGAAATGTGGGACGTCCTCAAAACAGCGCACGAAGGGGATAAGGTGACCAAGATCACCAAGCGGGAGACGATCGAGGGGGAGCTCGATCGATTCGTCCTCAACAAAGGAGAAGAGCCGCAAGCAATGTACAGCCGGCTAAAGATGATGGTCAACCAAGTGCACAACCTCAAGAGCACAAAATGGGATGACCATGAAATGATCAAGGTTATTCTTAGATCCCTTGTATTTCGCAATCCTACTCAACTTCAATTAATACGTGGGGATCCTAAATATAAACTAATGTCTCCCGAGGAAGTGATTGGCAAGTTTGTGAGCTTTGAGCTAATGATCAAAGACTCCAAACACATTGTCAACTTGGAGCAAATTGACAACGAGGAAATGACGCTCATCATCAAGAGCTTCTGCCAAATCATCAAGCAAAGGAGGGGGAAGGACTACAAACCCCGATCCAAAAGGGTGTGCTACAAATGTGGTAAGCCTAGTCATTTTATTGCAAAATGTCCAATGTCAAGTGAAAGTGACAGGGATGACGACAAGAAAGGGAAGAAAAAGGAGAAGAAGAGGTACTACAAGAAGAAGGGCGGTGATGCCCATGTGTGTCGGTAATGGGCCGTCAACAAGGGCCTCCTCTTCCCCAACGTCGGCCACAAATTTTTCATGGCTAAGGACGGCAAGAAAAAGAAGGTACACTCTAGAGCCACCCCTAAATATACAACATCTAGTGATGAGGGTAGCTCTAGTGAAAATTAAGATGATTTACTTACTCTTTTTGCCAACCTCAGCATGGAACAAAAGGAAAAATTAAATGAATTAATAGAAGCTATTCATGAGAAGGATGAACTCTTGGATAGCCAAGAGAACTTCCTTACTAAAAAAAAACAAAAAACATGTTAAATTGAAAATGCTTATGTTCAGGAAGTAGAAAAATGTGAAAATTTATCTAAGGAGCATAGCATTTGTCATGATTCAATGTCTCACCTTAGAGATGAAAATGCTAGCCTAGTTTCTAAGGTTAATGATTTAAATGTTTGCAATGATTCTATTTCCTGTCTTAGAAATGAAAATGTCATGTTAAAATCTAAGATAGAAGAATTAAATGTTTGCAAACCCTCTACATCTACTGTTGATCATGTTTCTATTTGCACTAGATGTAGAGATATTAATATTGAGGCTATAGATGATCACCTTGCCATGATTAAACAACAAAATGATCACATAGCTAAATTGACTGCTAAAATTAATGAGCATGAACTTGAAAATGAAAAGTTTAAATTTGCTAGAAGCATGCTCTATAATGGGAGACGCCCTGGCATTAAGGATGGCATTGGTTTCCAAGAGGGAAGCAATGTCAAGCTTAATGCCCCTAAGAGATTGTCCAACTTTGTTAAGGGCAAAACTCCCATGGTTCAGGATGGTGAAGGCTACATTTTATATCCTGCTAACTATCCTGAGCATAAAATTAGGAAGATTCATGCTAGAAAACCTCACAAAGTTTCTCACCATGCTTTTATGTATAAAAATGAGGCTTCTAGCTCTAGGCATTCTACACATGTTAAAATGCCTAAAAAGAAAATTCCTGCTGCATCAAATGAGCATAACATTTCATTTGAAACTTTTGATGCTTCTTATGTGCTTAGTAATAAATCAGGCAAAGTAGTTGCCAAATATGTTGGGGGCAAACACAAGAGTCCAAAGACTTGTGTTTGGGTACCCAAGGTGCTTGTTTCTAATGTGAAAGGACCCAAGACCGTTTGGGTACCTAAGAACAAGGCCTAAACTTGTTTTGTAGGTTTATGCATCCGGTGGTTCAAGTTGGATAATTGATAGCGGGTGCACAAACCATATGACAGGGGAGAAAAGGATGTTCTTCCCCTATGAGAAAAACGAAGATCCCCAACAAGTTATCACATTCGGGGATAGAAATCAAGGTTTGGTCAAAGGTTTGGGTAAAATTGTTATATCCCCTGATTCTATTTCCAATGTTTTTCTTGTAGATTCTTTAGATTACAACTTGCTTTTAGTTTCTCAATTATGCAAAATGGGCTACAACTGTCTATTCACTGATATAGGTGTTACTTTCTTTAGAAGAAGTGATGATTCAATAGCATTTAAGGGAGTGTTAGAGGGTCAGCTATATTTAGTTGATTTTAATGAGAACAAAGCTGAACTTAACACTTGCTTAATTGCTAAGACTAATATGGGTTAGCTCTGGCATCGCTGACTTGCTCATGTTCGGATGAAGAATCTCCACAAACTTCTAAAGGGAAAACACATTTCAGGACTAACAAATGTTCATTTTAAGAAAGACAGGGTTTGTAGCGCATGCCAAGTAGGAAAGCAAGTTGGCACTCACCATCCACACAAGAACATAATGACAACTGACAGGCCGCTCGAGCTACTCCACATGGATTTATTCGGCCCGATCGCTTACATAAGCATCGGCGGGAGTAAGTACTGTCTAGTAATTGTGAATGATTATTCTCGCTTCACTTGGATATTATTTTTGTAGGAAAAATCACAAACCCAAGAGACTTTAAAAGGATTCTTAAGACGAGCTCAAAACGAGTTCGGATTCAGGATCAAAAAGATAAGAAGCAATAATGGGATGGAGTTCAAGAATTCACAAATTGAAGGCTTTCTTGAGGATGAAGGCATCAATCATGAGTTCTCTTCTCCCTACACACCACAACAAAATGGTATAGTGGAGAGGAAGAATAGAACTCTACTGGACATGGCAAGGACCATGCTTGATGAGTACAAGACTTCGGACCAGTTTTGGGCTGAGGCGATTAACACCGTCTGCTACTCCATCAACCGGCTATCTTCACCGAATCCTCAAGAAGACATCATATGAACTCCTCATCGGTAAAAAGCCAAATGTTTCATATTTTAGAGTCTTTGGGAGTAAATGTTTTATTCTTATTAAAAGAGGTAGAAAATCTAAATTTGCTCCTAAGGTTGTAGAAGGCTTTTTACTAGGTTATGACTCAAACACAAGGGCATATAGAGTCTTCAACAAATCCACTGGATTAGTTGAGGTTTCTTGTGACATTGTGTTTGATGAGACTAATGGCTCCCAAGTGGAGCAAGTTGATCTTGATGAATTAGATGATGAAGAGGCTCCGTGCGTCGTGCTAAGGAACATGTCCATTGGGGATGTGTGTACTAAGGAATCCAAAGAGCCTACACAAGCACAAGATCAACCATCATCTTCCAACCAAGCATCTCCGCCCACTCAAGATGAGGATCAAGCTCAAGAGGATGAAAATGAAGATCAAGACGATGAGCCACCTCAAGAGGAGGACAATGATCAAGGGGGAGATGAGGTTAATAATGACAAGGAAGATGATCAAGGTCAAAGACCGCCACACCCAAGAGTCCACCAAGCAATTCAACGAGATCACCCTGTCAACTCCATCCTTGGTGACACTCATAAGGGGGTAACCACTAGATCTCGAGTTGCACATTTTTGTGAGCATTACTCTTTTGTGTCCTCTATTGAGCCATATAGGGTGGAGGATGCACTAAGAGATTCGGATTGGGTGCTGGCTATGCAAGAGGAGCTCAACAACCTCACGAGGAATGAAGTATGACATTTAGTTCCACGTCCTAATCAAAATATTGTAGGTACCAAATGGGTATTCCGCAACAAGCAATACGAGCATGGTGTGGTGACAAGAAACAAAACCCGACTTGTGGCCAAAGGTTATTCACAAGTCGAAGGTTTGGACTTTGATGAAACTTATGCACCCGTAGCTAGGCTTGAGTCAATTCGTATATTACTTGCCTATGCTACTTAACATGGCGTTAAGTTCTATCAAATGGACGTGAAAAGTGCCTTCCTCAATGGACCAATCAAGGAAGAGGTCTATGTTGAGCAACCTCCTGGCTTTGAAGATAGTGAATACCCTAATCATGTTTACAAACTCTCAAAGGCGCTTTATGGGCTCAAGCAAGCCCCACGAGCATGGTATGAATGCCTAAGAGATTTTCTTATCACTAATGGCTTCAAAGTCGGTAAAGCCGATCCTACACTCTTTACTAAAACTGTTGCAAAAGATTTGTTTGTATGCCAAATTTATGTTGATGAAATTATATTTGGGTCTACTAACAAATCAACTTGTGAAGAGTTTAGTAGGATCATGATTCAAAAATTCGAGATATCAATGATGGGGGAGTTGAAGTATTTTCTAGGATTTCAAATCAAGCAACTCTAAGAGGGTACCTTCATCTGTCAAACGAAGTACATTCAAGACATACTTAAGAAGTTTGGGATGAAGGATGGCAAACCCATCAAGACACCCATGGGAACCAATGGGCATCTTGACCTCAACACGGGAGGTAAATCCGTAGATCAAAAGGTATACCGGTCGATGATAGGATCTTTACTCTATTTATGTGCATCTCGACCGGATATTATGCTTGCTGTATGCAAGTGTGCAATATTTCAGGCCAATCCTAAGGAAGTTCACCTTAGGGCCGTGAAAAGAATCATGACATATTTAGTTTACACTCCTAAGTTTGGGCTTTGGTTCCCCAAGGGATCCACTTTTGATTTAATAGGATATTCTGATGTCGATTGGGCAGGTTGTAAAATTGATAGAAAAAGCACATCAGGGACTTATCAGTTTCTAGGAAGATCCCTGGTGTCATGGGTTTCAAAGAAACAAAACTCAGTAGCTCTTTCCACCGCCGAAGCCGAGTACATTGCCGCAGGCCATTGTTGTGCGCAATTACTTTGGATGAGGCAAATCCTCAGGGACTATGGCTACAAATTGAGCAAAGTCTCTCTCCTATGTGATAATGAGAGTGCAATCCGCATGGCGGATAATCCCGTTGAACACAACCGCACTAAGCACATAGACATTCGGTATCACTTTCTGAGAGATTACCAACAAAGGGGGATATCAAAATAGCTTATATAAACACCAAGAATCAATTAGCCGATATCTTCACCAAGCCCTTAGATGAGAAAACCTTTAGCAAACTTAGGAATGAGCTCAATATCCTTGATTCTCGGAACTTTGAATGAAACATTGCACACATAGCTTATTTTATATACCTTTGATCATCTTTTTCATATAGGACTAATATGTTTTCGAGTATATTTCTATTCTTAGTCTTATATTGAAAGGGAAATGGAGTCTTCGGCAAAGACAAGGCTTCCACTCCAAACTCTGACGATATCATTTACCCTTTGCCGTTGTCACTCCACTCTCAAATGGTATAATCCTTCATTCTTATTTACTTATACCAATAGGGAGAAAGTATTAAAGGGCTCCAACATTCTCCATTTTTGGCGATTAATGACAAAGGGGGAGAGAATATTACGCCCAAAGCAAAAGGACCGCACCACCACCGTTTCAAAATTTTTCGAAATAAAGTTTTAATTTGTTATTTTTCAAATCGGTATTCCTCAAGAAATAATATCTCAATTGGTATCTATATTCCAATTTGATATATATCTCAAAACCCTCTTGAAAGCTAAGAGGAGAATTTCATTCAAGGGGAGTTTTGTTTAGTCAAAGGAAAATCATTTGAAACATGGGGAGAAATTTCAAATCTTTTAAAATGCTTCTTGCAATCATATTCATATACCTTTGACTATTTGCAAAAACACTTTGAAAAGATTTTTCAAAAGAATTTGCAAAAACAAAACAAGTGGTGCAAAGGTGGTCCAAAATGTTAAATAAAAGAAAAGCAATCCATTCAGATCTTGTAAGATTATCAATTGGTTTAATTCCAAGTAACCTATGCACTTACCATATGCAAACTAGTTCATTTCCGCACTTTATATATTTGCTTTGGTTTGTGTTGGCATCAATCACCAAAAAGGGAGAGATTGAAAGGGAAATAGGGTCCAAGCAGCCACTCTCGGGTTTTTGAAGGCGCGCTCCGCTATAATTCACCGGACTTGTGACAGAACCTCTCAAGTCATTAGGGCCACCTACAGTTGTCCTTGTTTAACGGACCTCAGACAACCTGCAGGTGCCCCTGATCACTTGACAAGTTCGGTATCCATATTTTTTACCTTGCCCTAGAGCGTTTCACCCGTCACATAGACATTACAACACATCGGAGGTACAAGAATGCGAAAGCAGTTACAATAATTTACTTTATTTTAAAGTAGGAAAGAGTAGAATTATTACAGACCAGAGTAAATATAGGAGTGCTGAAGTAATATTATTATATAACCTGGGAGGCAAAACCCCCTTCCAATAAACCGTAAAAAGTTTTTCTTAACGGAGGACCCTTCCTCCCGCAGCTTCAGTCTTGATTTTCTTATTTAGGCACCACCCTGGAGCAGAAGCAACAGAAATTTGCTGCATCTTCACCTAAAACAACATGGGACAAAGCCCTGAGTACGAAGTGTACTTTCGCAAGTATTACCCATAAGAATAAAAGACTCAAGGATATGCTGGCTTTTAAGGGTGTCAAGGTAAGGCTTATCAATAGTCAAAGACTCTATTTGCAGAAATGCTTACTAATAGTGGATCCTTAAAAAACAGTTTTACTTGTGAGGTTAAGTAAAGTTACCTGCATCTAGAGTTCTTTCTACCCTAGTTCAATCACTTGACCTATACTAGCCAATTTCATAACAACCCTTCTTATTCATTGGAATGCTACGTGTAAGTCAGTGACCAAGTCTTCATGTTCGCGAAGTTACGGCAATCCGAATCGATTATACTCAGCTGAGGATCTCCAATCACACGACATATGTAGCACTTAACCCTTGCATATGTCAACTCGCCATCAGGGTTCTTAAGACCAAATCAGGTTCACGCCAGCCTCTTGCCACAGAGGGTACATGCTACTCTCGCCATCTCTCCACTCCCATTGCGTGTTATCTTATTCTGGTATTAGTCTGCTCGAGGCAAAGCTTACCCATGACAAGGCATGTGACCAGTTAAAGGGTCCTCAGTCAGCAGGCCTACATCGACAAGGTCCTTAATCGACTCAGACGAAGACACTACACCGAGATTTTCTTCTCGTGCAATTCACCCGCCCGTTCTCAGCTTTATCATTTCAAACCCAAAGTTTGGTACCTGGCAGAGGTACACCTTTTCTGATGTTAAACCCATCATGGCCATGATGGATCCACCATCAAGTTTTATTTTTGAAAACATCCCATCCACTTTGAAGCATCATCTTTTGTCAAAACAAAACATTTTTTTTTCTAGAGCAATGCTAAGCATAAGAAAAACCTTTTTGATAAAACAAGGGATTAAGGTAATCAATTCTAAGGAAGGAAATGCAGCAATTGGTTTAGCACACAACTCCTATCACCTAATGCATCAAGTAAGTGAGAAAGATTTCAAAATAACAAGGAGGTGGCAAATGCACCGGGGCTTGCCTTGTGTGATAGGTGAATCAGGCTCTGCTCCACAGCTATCAAAGTAAAAGCAATTTCCTGCCTGAGGTCTTCAGGTGGTGGTGGTGGTGTAGTCCTCGCTTCTTCGACTTCTATCTCTTCCTCGTTTTCTATATATAGCCATATATAATCATGAATGCTCATGAAAATACAAAGATAATAAAAGTATATTATCTAATGTCTTGAATATATCTTTCCTTCACGGATCTCCGAGAAACTAGGGTTTTTGGAGTCTATAGTGAAGTTCATAGGGCACGGGGTTAGGGTTTTGGGCTCTAGGTACCAAACATGGTCCAAATCATGCCAAATTTTACCCAAGGCTTCTAAATAATATTTAAAGTTTATCTAAAAAGTTTGGTGATTTTTGGGATTATTAATTAATTTCTAAAATTCCAGAGATGTTAGTTTTGGCTATTTTAAATACTCCATAATTCCCTATTGGAACTAAAAATCATGAAACTATTTTTATTAAATACTATAGAAAATTAGGAGCCAAGCAAAATTGGTCTGGTGTTTTTAACATTTTTTTTATAATTTTCTAGGAATTTTCTAAGTCCAGAAGAAAAAGAAAAAAGAAAAATATGCTACAGTTCTAGGCTAAATCTGGCCCGAGCCGGCCCATAGACAGGTGAAAACGCGCCCGCGCATGCCCGCGCTGTCCATTTTGCGTAGGGAGCCCTGACGGTTTGAAATTTCTATAAAGAGTCCTTCCCACTATTCCTCTGTCTCGCTGACACTTGCAAAAACACCCCCGCGCTTTCATCTCTTCACAGCCCGCAGTCCATGATGCTGCACGGCGGAGAACTGAGCTCCGGCGAGCACATACCGGCCGGATCACTCAATGACTGGTGCTCTACCTCAACTGAGACCTAATTCCAGCCTTAACAAGAGTTTTCCCTCCACTAATTTCACTATCGGAGCTCTAACTCGCTCTGTCCGCGGTGACAGCGGGCACGACAGACAACCAAACGCGTTCCCGACGATCTAAGGCAGCTTAACTCAATCGAATTGGTCGAGGAGCATCAGGAGAACCTAAGGATGCTGAAACAAGAGAGCAGGGAGCATGAACAGACCTAGAATACGCTGACCACGGTGAGGGCTCTACCACGGTGGCGGAAAACAGAATTGGGGGAAATAAGAAATTGGAGAGTTGTGGTGGCTAATCGGAGGCAGGAGCGGGTGCTCAGGCTTGTTGATGACCTAACGCAGCAGACCGTGCCGTTAATTTATAGTGGCGCTAAGCGGTGGCTAGTGAATTTGGTTTGGTGTGGTGGCGGTCGGAGAAGAAAGGGGCTACTGGCGCACGATATTAGTGGCTTTCACCGTGGTGGCTCTCCGGCGATCACCGGGCATGCATGACGCGATTCACTGTGACGTGTTAACCC
Source organism: Zea luxurians (assembly GCA_029449295.1). Taxonomy (NCBI): domain Eukaryota; kingdom Viridiplantae; phylum Streptophyta; class Magnoliopsida; order Poales; family Poaceae; genus Zea; species Zea luxurians. The sequence continues at coordinate 55,272,178 of JAOPSE010000004.1, read as the reverse complement.
TCCAAGACGCATGGCTTGGCCGGATAACGGTGAACTCCAGCGATGCCAGTACGATCGTCCGCGGTGGGACACGATGGCCGGAGTGAACAGGAGCTCAAGTTCATCCACACGACGATCTTGACCACCCTGAGCCACATTCGGTACTTTGCTGAGCCCGAATCGCAACGGCAACGAGAATCCCGGCGCGAGATCACCGGCGGTGGGACGAACTGGATCTGATATATTTGGGTGCACTGTACCATCGAGATTGCTCATCAGAACAACTGACAGCATAATTTGGGCAGATTTTCTTCAATTTCTATGTGGCAACTTGCCAATCCCTCTATAACAAAATTCTAGCCCTTCAATCCAGCTACAATCTTGTTATGGGGACCATGCTCAAACACTCACTGGATCATGGTCGAATCCTAGTTCGAAGATTGCCCAATCACACCGTCAGTGAGAATTCAGACTTATGACAGTTTGATAGCCTGACTTTGGGCTCATTTTACTCCAAATTTTTCATGTGACCAAGGCTTAATCCCTATAGCAAAGTTGTTCCCCTTACATAGCTCTACAAATTTGATGTGCTGACCTAGGGCAAAATCCTTATAGTTTTGAAATTACAGGGCTTCAAAGTTGATCCCATTCACTGAAATTTAGACTTAGTCTTGTAAAAGGAATTGAATGGCTTTTTTGCAAATAAGCCCAATTCACACCTTTTGGCTTGTAAATCCTCAAACATGTGAACCATTTGACATGAGGTACCCTATTTCCATGATTTTTGCACTTAGGTCCAAAAGTGTGCACATTTTGCAGATAACCCCCTAGGGTTTCAATCCAAGGTTTTCCAGGGTCTATTTAGGGTTTTTGGTACTTCTAGGGTTTGGATATCACTTAAGTTCATTAATGGTGACATTTTATGATCATTACTAATAAGTTTTGGAGTTTTCTTTTGTTTAGGCTTTGTTTACTCTTCTAAGCCCAGTTTAGGGTTAAGTACTGTACCCTAGGGTTTCACCCATGAAATGTCACATCAATACAACTTATTTGAAATATTTGCCTAGTGAATGCACTCTAGGTGTGACATACACATGATATGCCAATGCTTATGATGTTATGCTCAAGTTTTAGTGGCAGTAACACTAGGGGTGTTACATCCTTCCCCCCATAAAAGAATCTCGTCCCGAGATTAAAAGTCCTTATTTCGGAAGTAAAACTTGAGAGCTTTCCTTCGGGTAATTCTGTCCTTTTGATCCAAGACCCGAACCGGATGTTCTGAATACGTCAAGTCTGGTTCTAAGGCAACATCCATTACTTCAATGGTTCGATCGGGAACCCGAAGACACTTCTTCAATTGAGACATGTGGAACACATTATGCACAGCAGACAATGTTTCGGGTAACTGGAGTCAGTATGCCACTGGTCCACATTGTTCAAGAACAGGGAAAGGACCAATGTACTGGGGTGCAAGCTTCCCTTTTACCCCGAAATGTGATACACCCTTCATTGGTGAGACTTTCAAGTAAACATAATCTTCAACTTGAAAGTACAAGGGTTTGCGTCGCTTGTCTGCATAATTCTTTTGGCGAGCTTGGGCTTCTTTCAAATTGTATATTATTCGTTGAACTTTCTCTTTGGTTTCCTTTACCATATCAGGCCTGAAGAAACATCTTTCACCTGGTTCAGACCAGTTTAACGGAGTGCGGCATCGCCATCCATACAAAGCTTCAAAGGGTGACATTTTGATGCTCTCTTGATAGCTATTATTGTACGAAAACTCCGCTAATGGTCAGCAATCATCCCATTTCTGTGGGAATTCCAGAACACATGCTCGTAACATATCTTCAAGTATTTGATTTACTCTCTCAGTGTGCCCACTAGTTTGGGGATGGTAGGCCGAACTATGAAGCAACTTGGTACCCAGGGATTTATGAAGTGCTTCCCAAATCTTGGCTACAAATTGCGGTCCACGATCTGACACTATGGTCTTTGGAACCCCATGCAGACTAAGAATATGAGCAATATATAATTGGGCATAGACAGCAACTGGATGATTTGTTTTGACTGGCAGAAAATGGGCTATCTTGGTAAGTCGATCAACTATAACCCAAATAGAATCATATCCTTTTGCTGTCCTGGGCAATCCCACAATAAAGTCCATGCTTATATCCTCCCATTTCCATGTAGGGATAGGTAAAGATTGCAATGGACCAGCAGTCCTCATATGTATGGCCTTAACACGTCTGCAAGTGTCGCATCTCGCCACATAGCGTGCAATTTCAATTTTCATCTTCATCCACCAATAATGCTGTTTTAAATCATGATATATCTTAGTGCTTCCGGGATGAATAGAATAGCGACTAACATGTGCTTCATCTAAAATTTGCTGGCGGATCTCATTATTCTTAGGCACAACTATGCGGTTGTTAAACCATACAATGCCTTGATCATCTTTTCTGAAGCAGTTGGCTTTACCGGCCTCCATTTTCTCATGAATGTGTTTCATACCCACATCATTTCTTTGTGAATCAATTATCCTTTGCAGAAGGACTAACTCAAGCTTTAAGTGATTTGAAGTTCCATGTTGAATCATCTCCAGGTTCAACTTCTCCATTTCTTGGCATAACGTATTGTCAGAAGTCTTTATTGCAAGACAATGACAGAAAGCCTTGCGACTTAACGCATCTGCCACTACATTAGCCTTGCTTGGGTGATAATGAATTTCCAATTCATAATCTTTAATCAGCTCAAGCCATCTCCTCTGCCTCATATTCAGCTCTGACTGGGTAAAGATGTACTTCAAGCTTTTATGATCTATATAAATATGATAGATATTTCCCAACAGATAATGATGCCATATTTTCAGGGCATGAACCACAACGGCTAATTCCAGGTCATGAGTTGGATAATGCTCCTCATGCCGGCGCAACTGCCTTGAAGCGTAAGCTATCACTCGACCTTCTTGCATCAAGGCACAACCCAAACCACTGTCTGATGCATCCAGCCAGAACGAGCATTTACTGAATTTAGCATATAGTTGATGCTCCCTTAGGCGCGTTAGTATGATTCGCAAATGCCGAGTATGCTCCTCTTCATTCTTGGAATGAGTATCACTCGGCCTTCTTGCATCCAGCCAGAACGAGCATTTACTGAATTTAGCATATAGTTGATGCCCCCTTAGGCGCGTTAGTACGATCCGCAAATGCCGAGTATGCTCCTCTTCATTCTTGGAATATATCAAAAAATCATCAATGAACACCACCACAAATTTATCCAACTCGGACATGAATACCGAGTTCATAAGATATGTGAAGTGGACAGGAGCATTTGTTAATCCGAAAGACATAACCAGATATTCAAATAATCCATACCGCATAGTGAATGAGGTCTTGGGTATATCTTCGCTCGGATATGGATCTGATGGTAACCCGACCTGAGGTCAATCTTGGAAAATACCCGAGCTCTGGTAAGCTGATCAAATAAAATATCAATCCGGGGAAGAGGGTACTTATTCTTGATTGTGACCTCATTAAGGGGTCTATAATCCATGCACATCCGAAGTGTTTGGTCCTTCTTCTTGACAAAGATGGCTGAACAACCCCAAGGTGATGAGCTTGGTCGGATGAATCCCTTTTCTAGTAGATCTTGTAATTGGGTCTTGAGTTCTGCAAACTTATTAGGAGGCATTCGGTACGACCTTCTAGAAATAGGAGCCGTACCGGGCTTCAACTCAATCACAAATTCTACATCTCTCTCTGGAGGTAATCCAGACAGATCTTCTGGAAAGACGTCCGGGAATTCACATACTACCGGAATATCTTGGATCTCCGGTATGATGGCTTCATCTCTGCCCAATGGTTTAGCTGTAGTAGCTACGAGAATGGACAAGAGAACCTCTTCCTGGCCATAGCTCAACCTGATGGTTCTCAGATCAGTGTTGAGGATAGCTTTATGTTGGGCTAACCAATTCATGCCCAGGATTACATCTATATCTTGGTCTTTTAGAACAATCATATTTGTGGGAAAGTCCCGTTCAGCCAATGTTACGGGCACATGGAAAGCCACTTCTTTAGTGAATATTTGTCCCCCAAGCGAATGAATTATAAACCCTTCCCTTGATTCATTGTATGGAATGCAATGTTGCTCCACAAACTTCTTGCTTATGAATGTATGTGAAGCACCAGAATAAAAAAGAATAACCGCAGGGTGATTGGCCACGAGAAACGTACCCATCATGACCGGTTCTCCTTCCGGTGTCGTGGCCACTTGCATATAATAAATTCGCCCAGTTTTCTTCATATTTCTGCCCGCTGTATTATTCACCAGGTTTCCCTTGCCTTGGGCGGAACTCCCTGAACTCTGCTGATTATTTGATCTGTTCTGCTTGGGATATGGGCAGTCCTTGATAAAATGTCTGGACTTCCCACAATTAAAGCAATCAGAAGATGAACTCGGGAGTGCAGAGAAATGAGTACCAGGGGCACTCGGCTGATTTGTTGGAGTGGGAGCAGTGGCAGGATGGATAAAGACAGGTTGTTTAAAGGGGTAGGAGGGTGGATGTGGTGAAGAACGGTTTTAATTAAAAGGTCGGATCACCAACCTTTGTCTCTTCTCAGGCCCCTGGTTGGACCTGTCACCTCCATAGCCCTTTGACTTTCCTGGGCCTGCATATTTGGCTTCGACTACCAGTGTCGTGCTGACAGCCTTGCTATAAGAGAGGTCGAGGCAGTTGGCCATTTTCCGCTGCAGCCGGTCATTAAGGACCCCATAAAACAATTTTTCTTCTTCAGGTCAGTGTTGACCTGATCAATAGCATACTGGGACAAATGGTTGAACTTGTTGAGATACTGTGTGACAGTATCTCCACCTTGTTTGAGCTTCATAAATTTTTCTTGTTTCATATGGAGCACCCCTTCTGGAATGTAGTGCTCCCGAAATGCCAGTTTAAATTCATCCCAGGTAACTTGATGACTAGCAGGCTGGATAGCCACATAATTTCCCCACCAGGTGCTAGCAGGGCCTCGCAACTGCTGCACCGCAAATAAGGGCTTCTGAGTCTCCATGCATCGGAGGAGCCCAAACTTCTGCTCGATAACCCGAATCCATTCATCCGCTTCAAGGGGATCTTCAGCCTTGACAAATAGCAGGGGACGCATTTCTGAGAAATCCAAATATGAAGTTTCGTGGGGTCCTTGCGGATAAGCTCGCCCGCCTTGCTACTGATAGTGTTGTCCCGCCATTTCGTGAAGGAAGTGGGTATTATCGGCTGTTGCATTGACTAAGACAGCGATAGCCTCAGCCAAAGTTGGGGGTACTGGTGGCGGATTAGGAGTAGTTTCCCTCCCACGGGAGGTTCCCACACCATCCTGTCCACGAGTCCTGGACGGCATCTGAGGCAAAGAACTTTTGGAAATATAATATACCAAAGCACACCATCCATTTTACATTACTTAAAAGGTAATGATACAGACTCGAATTTACAACAGGACTACATTACCTACTATACAGTATCATATCTAAACGACACTACTCTAGCTTCTTATCACTTTTGGTAGCTTCACTGTCAGGTGTAGGGGACCATTCATCAGCCAGATTCATTGAAGGAGGGGGCCTAAAAAGGTCCAGTTCCCCACCAAGGGCTTCTCCTGCTGTTCTAGAAGGTCCGGCTCCTATTTCGATAGGATCTATAGGTACATCAGGGTGCAGTCGTGAATACAATACATGAACTTCCTCATGTAGTGTATTACAGTACACCTGCAAGTTGTCCACGGCTGTGCTAAGCTCTTCCACACGGGCTCGAGCTTTGGCTTCCTTGGCTCAAGCAAGTGAACGTGAGTTAACAGCCCAATCAAGTGCTAAATCTCGTTTAGCAAGTTGGTCTTGCAGATGTCGGATGTCAGTTCTTAACTCGTTTTCGCTAATCATCCTCGACCCACACATTGTTCCTGTGACGGAGCTCCATTCGAAGCTGTTCTATCTGAGATTCTAGATCTCCGATAGAATCATTGCTACCACTACTACTGTCCTCATGCCTTGGAGCTAGTTGATGGCGAGGCACGCCAATTGAACCGGTAGAATTGCGTGCAGTTTTCCTTGTGCGCGACGGCATATCTCCATAAGGGGGAAGATCTTATTAGTATAGTTTTTATCATGATGCATGCATAATTACAGAATCAACCTTAGTTGATTCACAACCTTCTATACTTTGCACTCTACTATCTGGTCTTTCTACAAGTGTTTCAGAAGGTATTTAGATACGAAGGAAAGAAATTTTCTTAGATAAATCTTTGAAAATTCTTTTTGAAAATATCCCACAACATCTGCAGAGGTGGGCTTCGCTCCGATACCAGCTGTGACAGAACCTCTCAAGTCATTAGGCCCACCTACAGTTGTCCTTGTCCAACGGACCTCAGACAACCCTGTAGGTGCCCCTGATCACTTGACAAGTTCAGTATCCGTATTCTTTACCTTGCCCAAGAGCGTTACACTCGTCACGCAGACATTACAACACATCGGAGGTACGAGAATGTGGAGGCAGTTACAACAATTTACTTTATTTTAAAGTAGGAAAGAGTAGAATTATTATAGACCAGAGTAAATATAGGAGTGCCGAAGTAATATTATTACATAACCTGGGAGGCAAAAACCCCTCCTGATAAACAGTAAAAAGTTTTTCTTAACGGAGGACCCTTCCTCCCGTAGCTTCAGTCTTGATTTTCTTCTTTAGGCACCACCCTGGAGCAGAAGCAACAGAAATTTGCTGCATCTTCACCTAAAACAACATGGGACAAAGCCCTGAGTACGAAGTGTACTTTCGCTAGTCCTACCCGTCAGAATAAAAGACTCTCAAGGATATGCTGGCTTTTAAGGGTGTCAAGGTAAGGCTTATCAATAGTCAAAGACTCTGTTTGCAGAAATGCTTACTAATAGTGGATCCTTAAAAAACAGTTTTACTTGTCAGGTTAAGTAAAATTACCTGCATCTAGAGTTCTTTCTACCCTAGTTCAATCACTTGACCTATACTAGCCAATTTCTTAACAACCCTTCTTATTCACTGGAATGCTACGTGTAAGTCAGTGACCAAGTCTTCATGTCCGCAAAGTTACGGCAATCCGAATCGATTATACTCAGCTGAGGATCTCCAATCACACGACATATGTAGCACTTAACCCTTGCATATGTCAACTTGCCACCAGGGTTCTTAAGACCAGATCAAGTTCACGCCAACCGAGAGCACAGATACACCACCGTCCAGCCTCTTGCCATGGAGGGTACACACTACTCTTGCCATCTCTCCACTCCTATCGTGTGTTATCTTATTCTGGTATTAGTCTGCCCGAGGCAAATCTTACCCATGACAAGGCATGTGACCAGTTAAAGGGTCCTCGGTCAGTAGGCCTACATCGATAAGGTCCTTAATCGACTCAGACGGAGGCACTACACCGAGATTCTCTTCTCGTGCAAGTCACCCGCCCGGTCTCAGCTTTATCATTTCAAACTCAAAGTTTGGTACCTGGCAGAGGTACATCTTTTCCGATGTTGAACCCATCATGGCCATGATGGATCCACCATCAAGTTTTATTTTTGAAAATATCCCATCCACTTTGAAGCATCATCTTTTGTCAAAACAAAACATTTTGTTTTTCTAGAGCAACGCTAAGCATAAGAAAAACCTTTTTGATAAAATAATGGATTAAGGTAATCAATTCCAATGTAGGAAATGCAGCAATTGGTTTAGCACACAACTCCTCTCACCTAATGCTCAAGTAAGTGAGAAAGATTTCAAAATAACAAGGAGGTGGCAAATGCACCGGGGCTTGCCTTGTGTGATAGGTGAATCAGGCTTTGCTCCACAGATATCAAAGTAAAAGTAGTTTCCTGCCTGAGGTTCTTCAGGTGGTGGTGGTGGTGTAGTCCTCGCTTCTTCGGCTTCTATCTCTTCCTCGTTTTCTATATATAGCCATATATAATCATGAATGCTCATGAAAATGCAAAGATAATAAAAGTATATTATCTAATGTCTTGAATATAACTTTCCTTCACGGATCTCCGGAAAACTAGGGTTTTTGGAGTCTATAGTGAAGTTCATAGGGCACGGGGTTAGGGTTTTGGGCTCTAGGTACTAAACATGGTCCAAATCATGCCAAATTTTACCGAAGGCTTCTAAATAATATTTAAAGTTTATCTAAAAAGTTTGGTGATTTTTGGGAGTTCTAATTATTTTCTAAAATTCTAGAGATGTAAGTTTTGGTTATTTTAAATACTCCATAATTCCCTATTGGAACTAAAAATCATGAAACTATTTTTATTAAATACTATAGAAAATTAGGAGCCTAGCAAAATTGGTCTGGTATTTTTAACATTTTTCTAAAATTTTCTAGGAATTTTCTAAGTCTAGAAGAAAAAGAAAAAGATGCTACAGTTCTAGGCTAAATCTGGCCCGAGCCGGCCCATACACAGGTGAAAACGCGCCCGCGTGCCCGTGCTGTCCATTTTGCGCAGGGAGCCCTGACGGTTTGAAATTTCTATAAAGAGTTATTCCCACTATTCCTTTGTCTCGCTGACACTTGCAAAAACACCCCCATGCTTTCATCTCTTTACAGCCCGCAGTCCACGACGTCGCAGTCCACGCAGTAGACCATGCCATCAATTTATAGTGGCGCTAAGCAGTGGCCAGTGAATTTGGTTTGGCGTGGTGGTAGTCGGAGAAGAATGGGGCTACTGGCGCACGAGATTAGTGGCTTCCACCGTGGCAGCTCTCCGACGATCACCGGGCATGCATGACGTGATTCACTGTGACGTGTTAACCCTCCAAGACGCATGGCTTGGCCGGATAACGGTGAACTCCGGCGATGCCAGCACGATCATCCGCGGCGGGACACGATGGCGGGAGTGTACAGGAGCTCAAGTTCATCCACACGACGATCTTTACCACCCTGAGCCACATTCGGTACTTTTCTGAGCCCGAATCGCAACGGCGACGAGATTCCTGGCATGAGATCACCGGCAGTGGGATGAACTGGATCTGAGATATTTGGGTGCACTGTACCATCGAGATTGCTCATCAGAACAACTGATAGAGCATAATTTGGGTAGATTTTCTTCAATTTCTATGTGGCAACTTGCCAATCTCTCTGTATCAAAATTCTAGCCCTTCAATCCAGCTACAATCTTGTTATGGGGACCATGCTCAAACACTCACTGGATCATGGTTGAATCCTAGTTCAAAGATTGCCCAATCACACTATTAGTGAGAATTCAGACATAGGACAGTCTGACAGCCCGACTTTGGGCTCATTTTACTCCAAATTTTTCATGTGACCAAGGCTTAATTGCTATAGCAAAGATGTTCCCCTTACATAGCTCTACAAATTTGATGTGCTGACCTAGGGCAAAATCCTTATAGTTTTGAAATTACAGAGCTTCAAAGTTGATCCCATTCACTGAAATTCAGACTTAGTCTTGTAAAAGGAATTGGATTGCTTTTTTGCAAATAAGCCCAATTCACACCTTTTGGCTTGTAAATCCTCAAACATGTGAAACATTTGACATGAGGTACCCTATTTCCATGATTTTTGCACTTAGGTCCAAAAGTGTGCACATTTTGCAGATAACCCCCTAGGGTTTCAGTCCAGGGTTTTCCAAGGGTCTATTTAGGGTTTTTGGTACTTCTAGGGTTTAGATATCACTTAAGTTCATTAATGGTGACATTTTATGATCATTACTAATAAGTTTTGAAGTTTTCTTTTGTTTAGGCTTTTTTTACTCTTCTAAGCCTAGTTTAGGGTTAAGTACTGTACCCTAGGGTTTCACCCATGAAATGTCACATCAATACAACTTATTTGAAATCTTTGCCTAGTGAATGCACTCTAGGTGTGACAAACACATGATATGCCAATGCTTATAATGTTATGCTCAAGTTTTAGTGGCAGTAACACCAGGGGTGTTACAGGACTGTCCGGTGAGCCAGCGGGCAACGGCTATCTGCACGCAACGGTCGACTGCAAAAGTACTGACGACGTGAACAGTGCAGCGGCAGAAGTCAGAGCCGTGAAGTTAGAGGGCACCGGACTGTCCGGTGTGGCACCGGACTGTCCGGTGTGGCACCGGACTATCCGGTGCCGCAAGGAGACAAAGCTCCAACAGTCGACTTCGCTCCGAACCCTAACGGTTGGGTGACGTGATGGCACACCGGACTGTTCGGTGAACTCATCACCAGCAGCCTCCCCAACGGCTACTTCGGTGGTTGAGGGCTATAAATACCCCCAACCACCACAACTCCAAGCATCCAAGATTTCTGAACATCACATTCAATACAAGAGCTCTAGCATTCACTCCTAGACATAATCCAAAAGATCAAAGCCTCTCCAAGTCCCAAATTCGTCTCAAATACTTAGTGACTTGTGAGAGAGTGATTTCGTGTTCTTTTGAGCTCTTGCCTCTTAGATTGCCTTTCTTCTTTCTCATTCTTGTTCTCAAGTGACTTGTAATCAAAGCAAGAGACACCTAAGAGTGTGGTGGTCCTTGCGGGGTCTTAGTGACCCGATTGATTAAGGGAAAGGCTCACTCAGTCTAAGTGACCGTTTGAGAGAGGGAAAGGGTTGAAATAGACCCAGTCTTTGTGACCTCCTCAACGGGGACTAAGTTCTTTGGAACCGAACCTCGGTAAAATAAATCACCGTGTTCATTTGCTTGATTCTCATTTTGATTTGTTCTCCCTCTCTACTGGACTTGATATTTGTTCTAACGCTAACCCCGGCTTGTAGTGTGTGTTTAATGTTGTAAATTTCAGATTACACCTATTCACCCCCTCTAGGCGACTTTCAGGGTGCCATGGGAAAAAGAATTATGCCACTTGCAATAAGCACGTCTCTTTAATTCATCTAGAGTAGGAATAGTATGAGTTACTCTAATGTTGCCACTTTTTACTAGTTCATCAAATACTTTATCATACTAAGCAACATTAAAAGTAAATTTAAATTCTTGCTGATTCTTTTGAACCGGCTACAAAGAAGAACATGGTGAAGGTTTGGCCTTTGTTGGCAAAACAACTTCAGTGGTACATATATCTGTGGATTCATCATTCGAACTATCGTGCTCCACTAGATGTATATTATGGTCGGCCGATTTTGGTGTCTCTTTACATCGGCTTTCATAGGCGAAAGCCCACTGAGGTAGCTGTGCTATTGAAAAGAACCATGCGCCATCTAATTCTTCTCTTAGGTAAAATCACAATGCATTAAAAGCTAGCCCTGCTAGCTGTTTGTCCGCAACATGGATTTGGAAGCATCGGTGTCTAGTGTCCCAGAACATCCAGATATATTAATCGTTTCCCCGTTCCCCTGTCAGACTGAAGCCAAATTAGCTAATTCTAACTCATGCTCTCCTGAAAAAAAGTGTTCATGGAATTTTTGCCCCGATATGGCTACACTTACGTCGAGCCTTTCTCGTAGTAGTTCAGCCATTTCTCCCCCATTTTTTCCATAGCGCTTGGTGGCAAGCAACCGGTCCTTGGGAGGTGGGGCTCAATTGGGCAGGCATTGCTATGTCGGCCTTCCTGCCATGGCTGATCAAAAATGACGCTCGCCCTATGATCGCATGGTGCGTCGTGGGTCTGATATTTAGGGATAGGAATATATTGTTGCTGCGTTATGTAATAATTTGGTTTGTTTTGCGCCGCAACAGGTTCTGTGTATGCATATTTGGATGGACTGGTCAAGGTGATTGGACGGTCTGGTGCACTGACGGACGGTCCATGGGTATACCCGAACTATCCGGTTGTCCTTGCTACCAATGGGGGGCACATGGTGGCCTTGGCTTGGGTTTAGACTATTCAGCAGGGAGAGCTAGGCTATCAACGTTAGGGTCGGACGATCCGCAATTACATGCGAACGGTCCGGTCATATATAGAGTCGTCGATCTGTCAAGGAGGCATGACAGTGGTGGAATTTGCCTTGGATATAAATTCTTCGGCATACCATACAATGGCTGGGGCTATGAATCCCCATTTGTTACTGATGTATTATAGATAGATATCCTATTGCTAGTTTCATATGACAGAAAACTAGGAGCAACAAATTTCTCAAATGTGCATTTTATTTTTTTAACTGTTTCTTTCAACCCCCTAATCTGTTGTTTCATATCATCTTGTTATTGCTTAATAGATTGGATGTCATCGGATTTACTTACATTTGACATTTGAAGAGAAGGTAGGAGGGATGCAATCTCGATCTCTCCATGCTTGGTAATCTTTTGGTGGTGGTCGACCGTGAAGTATGATAATAATTTCTTCATCATCTCCTCCTCAACTTTGGTGGTATGGTGACATGCATCCTCCCTCACTTGACTCATTAATCTTCATATAGCTATTGCTCATCAGGCGATAGGCTTTCAACATCCGGCCTAAGGATATTGTCTTGGGAGATCTCAGTGCGATCTTTAGAACTAGTCATCTGTGGCCGATTATGGTAGATCTAGAACGTACCTTTCTCCAGCGGAGTCGCCAAAAAGTATTTCCTCGGATTTAGGTGTCAATCACTGGAGATGAACCACCTAGCGGTGCTATTTGTGGGAGCGTGGACAGTTCGCGTCATGGGGTCGAACGGTCCGCGACATCGGCGTAGGAGCTACTCCCTCTCTTCACGCCTCCGGACGGTCCGCGCCTGAAGCTTGGACGGACTGCGATTGGCGCAGAGGTCTTCTTCTTCACATGAAACCTAGATCTCGCCTCTCGGGAGAGACCCCGTCGGGGAGGAGAGATCCTGGGTGTGTTTTGGGGTCGGCAGGCCACTCAAGATGCCTCTAGATGATGCTAGGACAAAGAGAGGTGAATAAATAGATCGAGAAAGACTAATACTAGGGCTAAACTAAGGCTAGATTACTCCTACTCCTAAGGAATGGATAGAATAGTGCAAATAAGATAAATTTGATAAGTAATTTTGATTGGATCGATTGTGGGGGTTCAATCGGCCGTAGCACTTCATCTATATAAGAAGGGAGGTCTAGACCCGTAACAAGTCGGTTCCCGATTTAATCCTGCAGAGTTTGCTAACAAATCTTGTAAGAAACGAGGAACCATAACTGATTCTGCGCACGCGCAAACCTTCCGCACTGCTATGGCGGACAGTCTCAACCGTGGATCTTCTAACTTTAGGGCCGAACGGTCCGCACGATCAAAAATGATGCTCAACAATTTCATAATAATAAAGTCTCAGCTTTATTATACAAGCTAACAAGCACCCACACCACAATAAACAAGCTTGTAGCTACTAAAGCATGTTACTGCCCTTCCATGCATGAGGAAGATTTGATGATAGATACGAGGCATTGAGCTGGCGTCACAGCTTTAAATTGGCGCCAGCTTGTTTGTTTTGCTTTAATCCGTATTGAACATTAAGGGCATGTTTGGTGTGGCGCCCAAGCTGCCACACCCTGCCTAAGCAGCGACGCTCGATTTGGCAAATCTGTGGCGCGCTGTGGCGTGGGCGGCAGCCAACCAAATAGGCCTTAATACTTTTATAGTATTTTTGTCTCTATAAATTACAATTACAGCAGTCTAAATAGCCATAGTTAATACAAAAGAAGCGAGTGGGACGTGTGTTGCGCCCCTGCTGATATGCTCAAAACAATGAATGCAAGTCCATCATTCACACGCGTATGCGCGTGGACGCCCACACCGGCATGCTGTTGCTGCTGTCCGTGTTTTGGAATTTGCTCTTTGCTAGATCCATGTAGAAAGACGCGCGTACATAATAGTGGAGTGCACTGCAATTTTGCAGAAGCCATATGCGCCGCACCGTTCCCTAAGACAAATTAACCCCATATAAGACCCCCCCCCCCCCCCCCCCCCCAAGCACAACCGTGTTCAATGCATCAGGCAAGTTTTTTCAACTATCTTTGCAATAGAGGAATGCATGCAACAGCAAACAGCAGAAACATACCTTGATCGATCAGCTCTTGCATGAAGAGAGAAAAAATTCCGCAACCGACAACCGGGACTAGAATATCTTGAGAAGCACGATACACATTATGCTTTTCTTTATTGGAACAATCATGTTGAGCTACGATAGGCATGCTTTAATTTTTTTCTAAATGAAACAGTACTGTTATACGGTCCGTAGGGTCCGTTTAGAGATGCAGATATTAGAGAGGTTAGATTTAAATTTGATCTAATACCAAATCTATCTAGTATTGGAAATTATTTGCAATATAAATATGTTGTTTGTATGTAGCTGGAATTTCAATTCAAGCCATAGATGGTGTAGGTTCTGAATTGTGAGAGGTAACTTCTAGTGGCATTGGACGTAGCATTTTTTATTTGTAGAAACTAATTGAGACATCAACTCATGCCATTGTACATGTTGGTGGATGAAACTTTAATTTATTAAAAAAATGGCCAAATTTCTTTTATCCTTGACCTCTTTGTATATTCATTACCAAATGTATGACATGTTATTTTAGTCGTTTCGACGGTCTACATGATGAATGTATTCTATCAAACATTAGTATATGTGACATGTGGTTATTTTTTAATACACTACGTAAAAAAGCTCAAAGGGGACGTGATCATTTGTGACACTCGTTAAAAACATGTCACTAATTTTTTCCGGAGACGTATTTTTTAAAATCGTGTCACTAATAACTGTGCTCGTATGACATCTATTATTAGAATGCATCAGTAGCAAAATATGGTAATAAGTCAGCGACATCTTTCATTTTACGTGTCTCTACTATAATTTGTTTAGTACCATGTATATATAAACATGTCACTGGCTTCAGACGTGAGATCACATTAGTGGCGTGTTTATATAAACACGTCACTAGCTTCAGATGTTATATCTATTTAATGACATGTATTTAAATACACGTTACTGAAACATATATATTAGTGACAAGTATATATTAATGTGTCACAGGCCTTAGACGTCATATCTATTTAGTAACATGTATTTAATTACACGTCACTAATACATATACATTAGTGACGTGTATATATATATACGTGTCACTGGCTTTAACCTTCCCGTAGCAGTTAAAATTCGATTTTTTTCAAACAATGTTAGATAAAAATACCATCAAAAATAAAAGTTATAGATCTTGAAAAGTTATTAAACTTAATAGTTGACAACGTTTTGATTTGAAATTATCTTGTCATAGAAAAAATATGTTTGAAGTTTTAAAATTTAAAAATCAAATTTTGTAAACGACATCGGATGATAAAAGTACCAAAATAAAAGTTGTAGATCCCGAAAAGTTATGTAAAAACATGTCTTTAGTGACGTGTTTTTTATTTTTAGTATATTGTTAATAATTATTTAATGATAGATGTGGATAATGTAGATAATGATGGTAGAGGTGGGATGGAGATTTATAGGGTTACTTTAGGTTAGTTTTCATAAATGTATGGTTGGGTAGCTTAAGTACATATTTAGGGTTATTTATATGAAAGGTCGTGAAAGCTTGTCCCCTCGTACAGCATTAGGGTCAACCCCTTATAGGTCAGATTTTACCTGTTCTTTGAGCTGTCCCAGTTCATACAAGAGAATCCGCCCCCTATAGGTCAGTCCATCTTACGTGCACACAACCAGGAGAACTAGCGATTGATATTTTTAACCTTATCCTAAAATTTGCTCCTACTGGGATTCAAACTCAAGACCTAAGGACTACTACTCAGACCACCAAACCAACTCATCTAGAGGTCCTTTCTCTATTTGATCAATATATGGTATTTGGCTGCTTTTGCTCATATTAGGTGCTAGCAATCAATCAACTAATGGCTCTGTTAGCTATAATAGAAAAGCAGATAATAGCTTTTTTATTAGAAGGGCAATTAGCTAATCTATTAGTTTGTTTTTATTTGTATTCTTAGTTATTGTCATTTAGCTTGGTAGTTAGCTAACCTTTTATTCATTTTGAGTTATTCGTTATGGATCTAAACAATTGCTAAAGTAATTTGGCCTTTCTTAACAAGTTGACATGATTATGCATGTTTTGTGATCACGAGGATGATATAATAAACAAGCTTTGGTCAGTTTTCATTTAGCACGTGGGTGACATTCATATGGTATTGAGCCTCATCCTCATTTTTGGATTAGCAAGATGGAATCTTTGGGTCCTGGTGTTGGACACTTTGTGGGATGTAGGGTGAATAGTATGAAGATGTACTAAACAATTCTTTCAGTTGAGATGGTTGGGCAGTAGCAGCAACAAGTTCTTTCTACTTTTGGATTGTTCTCTAGCATGTCTTTGTGGTGTGACCTTTGTTTTCTCCACAAAACACACAATACTACTTCCTTGTTTGTGTGTTAAACCTGTCTCCAAAGCTTCGACCACCTCTTCCTCCTCTTGAAGCTAGTGGACAAAAGTTGCTCTCAGAAGATTCTTGTTGAGTGCCTAATTCCTAGGGTTGACTTGACTAAACCTAAGACTGAGCAGTTTTTTCTTCATTCTATGTTGGGTTGTGTATGCTTAGAATATGCTTTGGGTGGAACCTTCCTCCAAAGCCTCTAGCAGTTTCTGCATATCATTGTGCTTCTTCGCTTCTTTGGCGAATGTCATTATCTGCCCTTATATATTCATCCATCTTCTGCAGTAGCTTCTCTAGAGAGTGAGGAATTTTCCTTGCAAAATATTTAGCGACTTGGCTTGGATGAAGTCCTTTAATCATTGCTTCTGTAACGATATCATCTTGCACAGTTGGCGCATGAGCCCTAAAGCGGAGAAACCTTCGGACATAAGATTGGAGGTACTCATCCTGCTCTTGAGTGCATTGAAAAAGAGCTTGCATAGTGATAGGCTTCGTCTAAAAACCTTGGATGCTGGTGAGAAGCATGTCTTTGAGTTTCTGCCATGAACTGATAGTTCTTGGTCAAAGAGATGAGTACCAAGTTTGAGCTACACTTCTAACTGCCATGACAAAGGATTTTGCCATGACCATCGTGTTGCCTCCATAGGATGATATCATAGCTACCTCAATAAAATTTGCTTTGGGTCCGACAAACCATCATACATTGGTAGCTACGGTGGTCTGTATAATGATGGTCGTGGCATGGCTTGAAACACTGGTGTCAAGGAAGAGGCATCATCATACATGAAGTCATCAAAATCTTGCTCCTCATAGCAAAAGTTGTCTCGATGGCATGGCTCCTCTAGTCGTTCAACTTGTTCTCATAGGTTGCGTAACTACTCTGATGCTTCATCAATTTGTTTCTAGAGCTGAGAGACCCAAAGCATTTCCTCTTTTTGCTTCTTAACCTCTTGGTGGATGGACTCAAGATTGCGAATTTCTTGATTATTTTCAAGGGAAGGATCTGTGGCCTTCCTTTTTTGGTTTATTGCTTCACGAAAAAGGTCTTCTCTCTGCCGGTTCAGATCAATGTGGGTGAGAACAAAACCATCAGCTGCGACCTTCTTCGGAGTGATGTGGAAGCTCTTTTGTGATAATTGAGGGTATACTAGAGGTGGGCAACATGTTGTCACTCGTTTTCGGTTCCTAAATGATACCAAAAACATGGAAACACATGTGAGTATATTTTATGCTTCTCCCTTTGTTCGACTTCCCTTCGGGAATCGTTCAATGGGAAAGATGAGGACAAAAGAACCTCTAATACCAATTGGTCTCAAGATGAAATCGATGAAAACATTTTCTCATTTCATTACTTTACAAGATCTGCTTCATTTTTGTGATATAATGAATAATTACAAATATACTGTCACACCCGGATTTAAGGGCCAACCCGGGCGCAAATCATATGTCCGCCAAACAAGAACAACACATACAATGACTTAGTGTATAGAGACGAATGATCATAAACTTTATCACATAACAAAAATGTTTTACAAATAAACTGATAATAATTAAATTGAACTAATATTATTTTTTTAGCGCCATCAAGCTGACTGGGAGACGATACCTAGATCTTGTCGAACTCGTCGTAGTAGTCATCCTCCGGTGGCACCTGCTCTTCACATGTTGGGGTATTGCAAGGGTGAGCTCACAGATATTCATCGCTCAGCAAGTGTGGGGAATAATGTGCACGAGCTCACTTATGGTGGGGGCTCATGTGTAGTGTAAGGCTGATCAACAAATAATAGTTAAGGCTGAGTATTGCTTTTAAAAAGTTGGTCAAAATTTTATTAGCATTTACTAAGTATAAGTATATACCATCCTAATAAAATAAGATATCACAATTGATAATAAATCCCACAATGCAATGCATATGGCAGATTAAGTTTAATTCCATAAGTTAATTGTTGGAACTCGCTATATCGTGGTCAGTCAAGCTCAAACTGTGGAAAGACACGAAAACATTTGATGCCAAGTTACACAAAGTATTAGGGCAACAGGTGTTTTTTTCCGCCCCCTGCAATGGTGCTGTACGGGGCTATTTATAGGTATTCGAGGGTTGACCCTGCCCCGTCAAAGACGATTATACCATCGGATACCTACGTTATCCCTGGAATATTCTCCCTTGGGGGTTTATGGCAGGTCATTACAGCATAATTAATTACAAACATGGGCTGACACACTAACAACTCTGCCCACATGGCGGCCTACAGGTGGGATCCTGTAACATGGGCCGACTCTACATGGGCCCCTTATCACAATTAGTAGTAGGTTACCGCACATGGTCTTCGCATTCCACATGCTTAGTCTTCGGAATTTTTGATGGTCTTTGTTCTGGTTCGTCTAGGTGGAGGGAGCGCCCAAGTCTTCGCCCGCGCTCTCTCCATGCACTCCCTCCATAGCGGAGCTCACTCTTCAGCCTTCATGCTCTTCAGCCTTCTCTTGAATCCTCTTCGACATTGTAGATGATCGAGCGAGGGGGCGTTGCACCTTCGCCCCAACATTTGCCCTTCGAGGGACCAGTTCGACTAAGTCAGCTGGTGCCGGAGTCTGTCGTAAGATGGCGAAAATGCTACCCTCGCTCGAAGTGGTCCTGCGATGGTTTTTTGAAATGTGACTGTTGATGAGACGTTTTACTGTGGGACTATTGGGTTCCTGAGGCACTGCCCCTGGCCTATAAAAGGCTACGCGCGGGCGGTAACTTTTCACCCGTTTGAGCGCGTGTTGAAAAAACCCTAGCTCTCTTCTCTGCTTGCTTGCCCTTTTTTGCTCTCGCTCTACCGGAGATCTGGCCCATGTCAAGCAGACTGCCCGCCGCCGCCGACGGTACATGACCATGCCGTCTTCTTCCTCAACGTCGTCTGCTACGACCACGCCCTTGACTGCGCCATCGTCTGAGAAGACGATTAGCAATTCAGCGGTCATGGTGGACTTGCATCTCGGGCATACAGTCGAATTCGGGACCTCGAGGATTTACTCAGGCCGCATGCAGTAGATGCAGCGTCTAGGTTATTTTGGAAATGGAGTTGGGCGGGCTCCAGGGGCTGAAGATGTCCCTGAGCCAGAAGGGGAGTTGGTTGTGTTCGGGGCTTTTTTTTGCTGTTGGTCTTTGCTTGCCTGCACATCGTTTCGTAGTTGAAATTCTACGAAATTTGAAGTTCAAATTCATCAATTGACACCGAATGCTATGGCTGCACTGGCGATGTATGTGTGGGCAGTGTCCTCATATGGTGGAGAATCGTCTGTTGAGGTCTTCGCAAAAAATATTGCCTGCACTGGCAGAAAAGGAAGATAAGTGGCTTGATTGCTTAGTTTGGGTCCTGTACTTTCATGCCAAGGACTGGAAAGACTTCAGCGGAGGTGATCGAGATTGTTCCGTGTGCGAAGAATAAATGGGGTAACTGGTGGGAGTTTTGGTTTTATCTGGCGCCTGGTGATGCCGAAGGGTTTCTTAGTTTGCCCCCTGCTATTTTGTGGTATCATTGTTATGTGGCCTTTCCATAGTTTAAGGTGAAGAAAGGGGATCAGGACGAGCAGGCCCTTCACTACGTAGCCCGACTGAGCAGTGGCCGTGATTTAGTGGAAGAGTTCGTCGCTTGCTGAGTGTGGCCTCTAGTGCACGAGTGGGTTTTGGGCGAAATTATACCTTGCCGGATGCCGATCCTAGGGGATAAATTGGTGCGAAGCCCAGCCTTTGCTATGGACTTGCGCGGGTGGGATGCGGCCGCCTTTGTGCGGGATGTGGAGTCAGAGGCTGTTAAGATTGTTGGAAAATATGCGCCGAAGACTGAGATGTTAAAAAGTTGGGATATCCATGGTTCCAACGTGAGGTTGAAATGTGTTTTTAGTTCAATAGCTTGCCATATGGTCCCTACCTAGAGGGGGACTCTATTGACACCGGTGATGACCGAGGAAAACAAGTGAAGCCTTGGCCTGAAGAGGGCACCTCAAAGGGGATGGCTGTGGTTGCAGCCACCCGGAAAAGGAAATTAGACCGACAAGGTATGGGGGACGATGAGACTGGGCCGAGGGCCTCTAGAATTTTTGTTGAGGACTTAATGGGGACGTGCACAGGTCCTAGGGAGGTGATGTCTTTGCCCGAGCTCCGGGAAACATCTTCGTGCATGCTGAAGGTTACCGGGGGTCGATGGCATAGGAATGACCCTATACCCCGGGCCGCTGGCAGTGACTTTTTTACATCCCATTTGGCTCGTGATTTGAGAATTTTCCTTACGGGAGAAATATTGATGCTGTTGTGTCAGCCCCCTTCGGCTGGTGGACCCACGTCGAGAAGCTAAGTTGGTGCGAGCCAGCGCGAAGGGTGCTGCCCTGCCTGCGACGATGCCTCCCATGCGGCGCCTGCTGCCGCTGCAAGACTACCCTCGCCGCCGCACGTGACCGAGACGGTGGTGTTAGGGACTGGTGGGGCAGGCCAGGAGTTGTCGGTGGATGACTACCTTATGGGTGGTGTCACCATGTTTGACGCCCAGACTGGGCTGTCGCCTGCTGGTGAGTTGGATTACTTGATTCTTCTTAGCTAGGTGATTCCATTTTTCTAACTTAGTTTTTATGTAGGTGCGGAGGCTGGGCAACTGGTGTTGGTACCGTCGACTGTTCCTGCTAGCCTGATGGGTAAAATGAAGGGTGACACAGGGACCTCGCTGGACCTGTGGCCAAAATTTTGCGCCGTCACTGAAGACGGAGGCAAACTTGCCTCGGCCGCCGCTGCTGCTGGCATAACTGTGTCTGCCGTACAACAGCTGCGTTATGTGAGTTTTTGTATTTATTTATTCATATATATATATATGTATATTTTTATTTTGTTGTGCTGAGTTTGGATATTGCGATGTCAGGTGACGGCCTTCGCCGAGCAAGTAGCTTCGGGGGTGCTGACCTTGCAGTTTGTTTCCGAGAGGAAATGTCACACCTAGTTTTAAGGGACAAAGCCGGATGCATCTCATACATGCGCCAAAGAAGACAACATATATAATAACAGAGTCTATAGACATAAATGTCACAATAATCAGAGTATTTATTACATAGCGGAAGTCTTACAAAATAAAAGATAAATATAAAAGGATCTAAAATCCATCCTTGGCGCCAGAAAGTCAACTGGGAGACACCACCTAGATCGAATCGAACTCCACGATGCGTGGCTCCTCTTGAACCACCTATTCTTCTCCTGTGGGGGTGTGAGACATCAAGGGTGAGCTCACACATGATCATAGCTCAACTAGTTGTGGGGAATAATGTGTATGAACTCACCAAAGATGGGAGCTCATGAAGTGTAAGGCTTATCAAAGAGAATGGTTAAAGCTGAGCATTGCTTTTAGAGTTGGTCAAAATTTTATTAGCAATTACTAGATATAAGTAAATACCAACCATAATAAATAATAGAACAAAATTAATAACAAAATCCCATGCAATGCATATGACAAATTGAATTTAGGTTCCATAAATTAATCATGCGAGAGTCCTGAGCTGCTCATGACCGTGAGCTCGGCTAGTATACCAGTTTTACACTCTGCAGATGTTGTACCCTGTACCCACAAGTCGTGTATCCCATGTCGCCAGGGTTTGCAAGGCCCTTAGACACTACCGAGGTGAATGGCTAGGGATCCACTACGAGGCCTTTACAAAGTTCCACTAGCTTCCGAAAACCCGCTACAGTTTATGGGAAGAGCGCTTGCAAGAATCCCTTGTCTGACCGCCATCGCAGCAAAATCAACCCGAGAACCTCCTTGCATGCAATCCCCTACTGCCCTTGCCACTTTCTGGTAAGGTAGTCTTCCACTAGCTTTCCTAGTTAGTTAGCCAAGGGCGTCCCATTAAACCCTTGTGGCGACACGTGTTTCTCAAGTTAGGCTCCATGTTCCAATTAACATTAATGATCTTGACATGAACATAAATAGAACAACAAAATAATTGTAACATGGATATAATGAAATATTAACCCAAAACCATATAAAGCAATAGCAGTACTACCCAAGTGATTCAGGGTAAACAAGGTAAACAGGATAAACAGACTAGGGTGACCTATTAGGTCCCATCAAAGTTAAACCTATGCATTAAATAATGATAATAAAGGATATTATTGGGTAACAACAGTGGATCAAGGGCACAACTTGCCTGACACTTGAGATTCCAGTTACCAGGGTGATTCTTCAGATCCTCTACCTCACTGCTAGTCATAGCAATGCAAACAAACATGGTATAGACAAAATTAACATCACACCCAACATAAGAACAAATTGAATAATAATGATTAGCGCGTTGCTACGAGATCGCTGGAACGAGAATCACTAAAATTGGAGTTATGGTTAAGGAGTTATGATTTTATAGAAGATCTCTGTGATTAAAATATTAAACTATATTATAAATGGTTAATATAAATCATATGAGAGGTTATTCCATAAATAATTATCTCAACAAATTTAAGTCGTTATTTGATTAAAGATCATCTAGTCAACTTATAACCATAAGATCAGAGGTTAATCTAATAGACATAGGTTGATCCAATTACATAGGATTAAATAAATATCTAATTAATGTTGTTACTGCGTAGTAAATAGTTATACGAAGCTAACGCAACTTGAACGGATCAATTTTGAGTTAAAATGGGTACGTTACGAATTTCCAAAGGTTTTATACATTTTATACAAGATTACATAGGATATAGATTTTAATGTGAATTTCATGTCAAAACAGAGGCACTAGTTGATAAACAATAATATTATAAAATTATAGCAACTGGAATGGATTAAAAAGGAGTTAGTATGAATTTTCTATGAATTATACGAGTTCCTACAATTATTTTTGCATTACAAATAATTTTCTAAATGGTTTTATAAGTGTTTATCACTGACTGGACTACGCACTAAATTCAGAGCAGCCTAGGGGCTAAGGCACAAATATTTCAAGCCTAAGTGAACAGAATCCAAGGACAGCGGGTTTATAAAACCAAAACACAGGGTCTCTTTTGAATGAAGCGCAAGGCGAAGGGGTATGGGGGATCCAGGGCCACACGATCCAGATCAGGCGGCCTGGATTAGATCACCATTAAAATGAAGTGGTATGTGATCATGGCCCCAGGATCTAAGATCAAGGGTAAGGATTTAATGAAGACGAGATCTAGCCGTGGCCCTCGGATTGAAGATCGACGGCGCGGATTCAATTAGTCAAAGGGGTATGGCGCTCTAATCATCGTCGTCCAACACGCATCCAATGACCCGAATCACACCACGCTCCCCATCTAATCTAGACCGCCCAGGCAAGATCGGACGGAGGAACCCTTCTTCCCACGCCCGACCAACCCATCGGCGACACGGTCACCTGGCGCGGCGGCGCCATGGCCATACCTCGCCGGAGCTTACTCCCGAGCACTAATCTACACGTTGGATCGACGCTAAACCAAGTGGGAGAGATAGAGAATGCACAAGTAGACTTACCACTGCGATTAAAGGTGCAGTCGAAGCCGCCCACGCTGCTCAGAGGTTCCACGGCGGCGACACAGCGCCGGTGAGCAATTGCCCCCGCAAGGGACGACATCATGGCTTGGCTAACCCACGCACGCACGCGTGTAACACCTCAAAATCTTATTTTGTGAATTATGTAAAATTTTCCAAAGATTTTGAGTTAGAATATTTTTTATCTCTTCTTTCAAAACTTTTGAAGTCACATCTCCTAAAATAAATGTTTTATAATAAAGATTCAATAAAAGGGATTCTTAAATGAATTATCCTTTATTTAAGTTAATAAGTATTATATAAGTATAAATATTAGAGCACTCCTTAGAAATATTTGGATCAAAAGAAAAAAATAAATCGTAATGAAGACTTGATATTAAAATTCTCCTAAACTAAATAAGTAATGTGTAAATCAATCCCTTGTGAATTATGCATATTGAAGCATTCATTTAGGGGAATAAATAACCAATAAATAAATAAAATACATCATAAATTCATGTTGAGGTTCTTTTTTGCTGCATTTAACTGGTGTTTGAATTTCAAAGCAAATTTGAACTCAAATCTATGGATAAATAGAGAAAACAGAAAAAAGGGAAAAGCATTCCTACTGTTGGGCCAAAACTAGCCCACCTACTCTAATTCTACCCTGTGCGGCCTGCTCTCTCGCGCCCATTCACCCGTGTGGCCGACGGGTGGACCCCACTGCTCAGCCTCACCTAGCACCCGCTCAGGTAGCCCTCTTACCCCTTCTTCTCTCGTAGACAATCTGGGCCCACTCACTAGTCAGTGTCCCTGCACGCGTCCGCATCGGCGCTTGTCTCCGTGCTTGCCCGAATCGCGGCACTAGCTCGTGGACCCGCCCTGTCTGGTTGTTCTCCTTGCTTAGTTTGTTGCGAGCTCCGCTATATCTCCGCCGCGCGCCTGGCTACCGAACTCGCCGTGGATTTCGCCGTTCGTGCGGACTCCGCCCAGGAGGAACCTCATCCCTGCGCATATATATCGAGCCGCACCCCCTTCCTCTCTATCGGTCAGGAAGCACCATAACCTAGGGAACAGACCGAGGGAGAGAGAAAGCACAGCGACCATGGCACCTGGGGAGTTTGGCTTGCTGCCTCGCTTGTGTGCCTAACCGGCTGGTGCCCGGGATTTGGTCACAGGGGTTCGACCTACTGCACCGCATGAATTTGTGGTAGGATTGGGCGCCCTGGTGCTGCTGGTGCGTGTGAATTACTCACTGGAATCCAGTTTCCGCCGCATGACCGCCTCATCACGTGGACAACCCCTCCCGGCGCTCGATCTGAGGTAAGACAACCTCCATGCAGTTTGCCAGTATCCTCTTGCCGCATAGAACCTTTCAGGGGGAAATTTGGTGCGGGGGAATGCCGGACGCCTTGAACTCTGGCGAGGATCCACCGTGACCTCAGGCGGCGCGGGGGAATGGACGAAGAGCATCTGGCCATCCGTCCCGCGATGATTGGCTAGGATTAGAGGGCACATAATGTTTCGTGGTACAAACCCGTGACCGCGTGATGTGCATCCAAGGGCCCCGATTGGATCAGGACATGAACAACATGAGACCATCAGATCTTAATCCAACGACCGCTTGTGCATACTGGTTAGTTTTAAGGGAAATCTAATCCAGGTGCTTGTTTGATAATCCAATGGCCCATATTTCCTCGTACCTCTTTGTGTTGAATAATTTGCTAAAGACACCCCTCATTTTTCTTAAATTAACCCGCCATCCTGCGTGGGGTGAATATGAGTCTGGGGAATCTTTCAAGCTAGCCCCTGGCCTTTTGTTTATTCATGCGCCCAGTCCAGAAGCTTAGGAAATTCAGAAAAATAATTTAGGAAATGGTTTTTGTGTATAAAAATATATCCAAAACTTATTTAATTCATAGCAATTCCATTTTTACTCCTTTTCAAACCATTCCAGTTGCAATAATCTTGTATTAATATTGTCTATCAACTAGTAACAATGTTTAGCCATGAAACTTAGATTAAAATTGTTCACTTGAATTAGTGTATATCAAGCATTAAATAAACTCCAGAAATTCATAGCTCAATAACCATAACTACATTTTGATCCATTCTAGTCGCATTAGTCTCACAATAATATTTATTTCATCTAGTAATTTTGTTTGGTCATGAAATATAGGTTAAAATGTTGCACTTAGTCTATTATATACTTAACCACGTGGATCTTCCGAATACCATAACTTCTTAAACTTAACTCCGAATTTAGCGGTTCTCGATACTACGATCTCGTAGCAGCGCGTAAATATTAATTACGTAGTTTATTGTTATGTTTGGTGTGATGTTAATTTTACCTATACCATGTTTGTGTGTATTGCTACGTCTAGCAGTGAGGACAAGAATCACCAGAAGATCATCCTGGTACTTGGAATCTCAAGTCCCAGGCAAGTTGTGCCCTTGAACACTTCTTTTTACCCAGTCATGTTCTGATTAATCATAATGATCTGCATAGGTTAATTTTGATGGGACCCAATAGGTTACCCTAGTTTGATTATCTTTATACCTTGTTTACCACTGAATTTTTGGGTAGCACCTGCTATTGCTTTATGTGGTTATGGGTATGGAGATACATTTTATTCATGATTATACTTTGTTATCAGTTTGTTAATTACAGTTCATGATAAGATCATTATGTTAATTGGAACATGGAGAACCACCCGGGAAAACAATGCTACCATAAGGGTTTAATGGGACGCCCTTGGCCAACTAACTAGGAAAGCTAGTGGAAGACTACCTTACTCGAAAGGGGCAAGGGCAGTAGGGGAGTGGTCAGTGTAGGGAGGTCCTCGGGTTGATTTTGCTGCGATGGCGGTCAGGCGAGGGATTTTTGCACTGGAGCTTCCTATAAACTGTAGCGGGTTTTCGGAAGCTAGAGGAACTTTGTAAAGGCCTCGTAGTGTTACCCTGCCTCGCCTCCTCGGTAGAGGTGTATGGGATTGGCCGTCTCTTGGCAGATAGGTAACATGACTTGTGGGTAAAGATGCGCAACCTCTGCAGAGTGTAAAACTGGTATACTAGCCGTGCTCACGGTCATGAGCAGCTCGGACACTAACATGATTAATTTATGGAACTAAATTCAATTTGTCATATGCATTGCATCATAGGTGATGTTGTTACTACTTTTGTTCTACTACTTAATTGGGTTGGTATTTACTTATACTTAGTAATTGCTAATAAAATTTTGACCAACTTTAAAAGCAATGCTCAGCTTCAACCATCCTCTTTGGTAAGCCTTACACTTCATGTGAGCTCCCACCTTTGGCGAGTTTATGCACATTATTCCCCACAACTTGTTGAGCTATGAACGTATGTGAGCTCACTCTTGCTGTCTCACACCCCCACAGGTCAAGAACAGGTACCACAGGATGAGGCGCATGGAGGATGCTGTGATGTGTTCGTGAGAGGTCTAGGCCGTCGTCCCGAGTCAACTTTGGGTTGCTGGACCGTTGTCTCCTTATAATGTAATTATTTATTTATTTTGTATAGAACTCCTATAACATAGTAAAGATGTGACATTCGATCTTGTGCCATGATTCATCATATGTGTGAGACTTGGTCCCAGCACACCTGGTTATTATGTTCGCGCCTGGGTCTTGTGCCCCTAAAACCTGGGTGTGACAACGCGGCATGCCCGGGCGCAGATCCGATGCCTCACCTTGGCCTCCGAACAACAACAGTCGACGAGTTACGCCGACGGTGGTTGAAAATCCCCACACATGGGCCGACGCGGTGGTGGTCTCGGTGTCTGGTGGTGCGGTGATTCCGGCAACGGGCCGCACGCGAGCGAGGACGTGGAGGGAGGAGGTCGCGATGGCTCAGCGGGTTAAATACGGGTAAGGGCGTGGAATTGCGGTGGCTGGCAAGCAGATTTTGGCGAACGCGGCGGCGCTCACATTTCTCTCCTTCAAGCCGCGACAGTGGCTCCCTGTTCCGCACTTCCCTCCCGCTCTCGCTCCACTCCTTCACTGGTAGTTCGGTGCGCACGGATGATGGCGAGGGAAAATCGCGACGCTAGCATTTATAGAGCAGGGGAAGAGCCAAAGGCAAGGTCGATCCGCAGAGCAGATTTTGGGGAGTTCGGCACAGCAGTAACAACCTTCGTGGAAGACGCTCCAGTGGAAGCGGATCCACCATTCAACGGACAAGTGATCTGGGTTTGACCCCGGTGCTGGCTCTAACCCGTCAGGGGACAAAGTCGCCACGCGCGGAGGACCTGCCAGCGCGCGAGTGAGTCATGCGGGGGAATGAAAAAGACCCTGACGGACGGGACCCAGTGACAGTGTCACAGTGGAAAAGAGAAGGGGGAAAGTGGGCTATGCGGAATACAAGTGGAGATGGGCCGTGCGTGGATGGAAAAACAGAAATGGGCCAAGTGGGAGAGAAGGTTGGCCCAAGCGCATGCAAGTCCTATCTTTTTATCCTTTTTGTTTTCTTTCTATTTCAAGTTCAATTTCAAATAAATTCCAAGTTTAAATTTCCCAAACTTTGTGGCAAGCTTATTCTCAGATTATATATTCAATTTGAACTTACCAATATAGGATTTATTCATTTATGAATTTATTTGTATTTTATAACATTTCTTTTCTCCTTTTCTTTCTTTTCCTATTATCATTTTTCTTGATTTTCAAGTCTACATTTAGATTTTTGCTATGAGTCACACCATGGATCAAAATGTACCAAATTCAAATATTAGTGTAAAGAAATATATTCTTATTTATATATTTTATTTTACCTCATTTGTTTGGTATTTCCTTCTATTTTCTTAAATCCCAAAATTTCCTTCTCATTCTCTATTTTCTATCCCCTTTTGATTTACAAATTTAGAATTCAATTCCAAGATGAGGTTTAGGGATTCAATTCTTTAATACATACTCAAATCAACTATGATGCAATAGATGTATATTTATTTAATTATTTTATTTATTTGATAGATGTTAGAATTATGAAACACACTCCTATTATTCCTTTCTTTTTAGGAAAATAGTATTTTGATTGTGGAGTAGGAATTAAAGTTACTTCAAAAATAAGATATTCATGCAAATGATTGCTTATGGTGCATCATTTCATGTCATACATGATCATTTAGTTGAATTGAAAAATTCTCTATTACTCCTCTTCTAAAATAGTTCTTGGTCTTTTCAAAATTCGGTCCTCGATTTTCAACGCTCAAGTATGTTTTGAGATAACTGAATTTACTAATTTATCTTTTCATATATTTATATGATTATTAATAATAATTTTTTATACAGATTTTGGGCCTTACAGGAAACGACTCGAGGGTGGGATTGAGCATCTTCGAATGCAACACACTAAGGCGATTAGGGATAAGTCGACGACCGAAAATAAGAGCTGAAACCTCCTCAAGAAAGTGACGACGCTGGTGAAGGAAAAGGAGGACCTCGGCCACCGACTTAATGATGAAAAAGAGGATGCGGAGAACGCTCGCCTAGAGGCTCAGGCTACGCACAGGCGTGTTGCTGACTTGGAGCTGCAGTTGAAGAATATGCGCGACCACAGTGAGAGGACGGAATCTTCCACCCATGATGGGGTTGATCGGGCGCACATGCTTTTCGTGGATGCATACCGTGACCTTGGCGCGCAAACCGCCCCTTCGACAAATCGGGGGAGGAGGTGGGGACTCGCTTTCTGGGGTGGTTGCAAGATGAGCTAGAGTTGGTCCCGTCCATTGTGACAGGTCTCATGTCCTATGCAACTCTTGTGACCTGCGAAGGGGCTGCGAATGCCTTGTCCTGCGAGGGATGCAGGAATTTCGTGGCCTTCGACCGAGCCAACGAGGACTTCAATTGTGGCGTGTTCTAGATTGAAGATGACGTGTGGAAGCGCTCTGCTGGGGTGCTTTATGATAGGATGTGGGTCCCTCACTGCCACAGCATCGTCCGAGAGAGGGCAGACCGAGCACTGGCGCAGGTATGTTTTGGGTTTGGTGAGGGGTGTTGTGTGTCTTCGTTGTTCGAAACATTATTGTGCTTTCTTCACAGGCGATGAACAAAGAAGATGTGGAGGACCTCACCGGCCTCGAGAGCTCGGTGGCCTAGAGGGATGCTGCAACGGAGGTGGGAGCAGAAGAGCAATCCTTGTTCCAAAAAGGTGGCGTTGAGGGTCTTACGACGACAGACGCTTTGGCACAGGTTGCGAGAGTGTAATAGGAAATAGACTGACAGTGTTCGTTTTGTGTGTGATACTGAAGATCGGTTGATGCGCAAGTTTCGACGTCTGGGCCTACGCAAGGAAACCATGACAATGACATGATTGATGATATTTTGATGGATGGAAATGATGTATTTCTTAGTAGTGACGCGTCTGGCAAATCTGATGATGGGTCTTGGTCTTCGGAAGGTGGAAAGTTGGGGAGCCCTTTTTCTTGGATAGATGACGAATCCTCAAAGGATGATTTAGATTATTTTTGTGGTGTTAGATTTAGCTGCAGTGGAGTCTCCTTTGAGGGTTGCCCCCCATGATACGCCGGTGACTTTAGTTGGTGTAGTCCTGGTGACCCGCGGGGGCAAAAAAAGATGGGTATCGAAACAAAGTGTCGGAGAGCCTTCGCAAGGTATTAGAAGGCATCGTCGAATGGGCATGGAGAGGTTGCATCTTCGGATCGGCCACGGCTGGATCAGGGGACCCATCGTGACTTACTAGCGTCGACATACGGGTCGTGTATCGAGGAGGAGATCTGTGGGACCATTTTGATGGGGAAGAGTTGAGGTTGATGCTGTTTAATTTCTGAAAAGCTGGTCTTATTCCGAAACAAGAACCAATGTAATAATGAGTGTTGCCATTGCCATTCTTTGGCAACGATAAGTGAAAATGTTGTCCTCTCCCCCTTTGGGGACATCTATGTGGGTGAATATCTTGTGCATACTGCACACTTTGTAATTGTAACATAATGTGTCTTTCATTTGTTCTGTTTACGCTGAATTGCACCCGGTAGCGTCTTTGTGCGCTTGGGAGTCGTTAATATGTTTATATTGATCTGTTGGTAGTCTTCTATGATGACTTCGCCTTTTGTGATGTGCCTAGCGTGAATCTGGATGCACCCTTAGGCGAGTTTTGCATAGGTAGAAATATGCGTCTCATAGACGACCTCGCACCCTTTGGGTGTTGTTACGCACTTGTTGTGCTGATCCAGCTGCACCCTTAGGCAGCTTTTGCTCAGATGAAAATATGCGTCTTGTAGACGACTTCGCACCCTTTGGGCGTTGTTACACACTTGTTGTGTTGATC
This sequence comes from Zea luxurians, assembly GCA_029449295.1. Taxonomy (NCBI): domain Eukaryota; kingdom Viridiplantae; phylum Streptophyta; class Magnoliopsida; order Poales; family Poaceae; genus Zea; species Zea luxurians. The sequence continues at coordinate 55,241,104 of JAOPSE010000004.1, read as the reverse complement.
CGACTGCACCCTTAGGTGGCTTTTGCTCAGATAAAAATATGCGTCTCTAGGATGACTACGCACTTATATTGACCCAGTTGTGCCCTTAGGCGACTTCTGTCTGGACTGTGCTTGTCGCACGTAACAGCTGCCGAGGCTTGCCGTTGCGGTGACTGTTTTAGCATCGAATGCCGAAGACCGACTCTGCGGTCTTTTTCGACATCTCGCGAACATGGTGCCACTTTCATGTTTTGGGGGTATTTTGTAGTGATTTATTACTTGGCTCTGCCTCGTTATGAACCTCACCCCCTACGAGGAAAAGAGTGCGTTCCTGATGAAATAGTGTCTGCGAAAATTACAAAGGCGCGAAGGCTTTGGGATTTAGTGCTCTAGACAAAAAAATTTTGTAAGTTTTCTACATTCCATGAGTGCTCTAGGTATTCACCGGATGGTGATCTAAGCCTGTATGCGTTTGGGACGTTTTTGTCTTGTCGATGAATGGACCTTCCCATTTAGGCTCGAGTTTGCCCCAAGACCCTATTCTGGTTGTTCTGATGAGGACTAGGTCCACCTCTTTGAACTCCTTGGGGATGACAGTGTTGTCGCGCTATGCGTTCGTGTGTGCTTGGTATTTGTTCAATTCTTCGAGGGCAAGAACACGGTCTCCATCGATAAGTTCCTTGGAGGTTGACTCATCGACATTAGGAGTAGTTGTGGAGTTTGCTCGTGAAGATCCATGCTTCAGTTCTTGTGGCATCATTGCTTCGGATCCGTACATCAAGCGAAAAGGTGTGAACCCGGTAGCCCTGCATTCTGTTGTGTTCAGCGCCCATATGACTTCACGAAGCTGGTATGCCCATTTGCCTATCTTGTCTTCAAGTAGGCTTTTCTTGATGGCGCTGAAAATCTTGTCGTTGGCATGTTCTACTACTCCGTTGGATTGTGGGTGGTAGACAAATCTGAACACTGCCTTCATGCCGATAGAGTTGCAAAATTATCAGAAATCTTGGTTGTCGAATTGCTTTCCATTATCGAAGGTTAGCTCTGATGGGACTCCAAACTAACAAACAATATTCTGCCAAAAGAATTTTTGCATTGTCTTTGATGTTATTGTCGACACGGCTCTGGCTTCAATCCACTTGGTGAAGGATTCAACGGCAACAAAGGTGAACTTTAGGTTGCCTTGCGCTGTTGGCAGCAGCCCAACGATGTCTAGTCCCCAACATTGTAGTGGCCAGGTATGTGCAATAAGCTTTGTGAGTTGCGAAGGGGTGCCCGTTCGAGGTGAGAATTTTTGGCATGCTTCGCATGAACGGGTCACCCAGTTGGCTGTGCACACAATTGTTAGCCAATAGAAACCTTGACTTATAACTTTGGCAGCTAGGGCCCTTGGTCCCGAATGTGATCCGCATATACCCCTTCGGCTTCAGTTATGCATTTCAACATGGGTTGGCTTATCCCCTTCTTGTAGTGGTGTCCGTCGACTATAGCGAAGTCTCTGCTTCTGTGTTTTAACCTTTTGGCTTTGCTTTGGTCAGAGGGATGATAGTGGCCTTGGAGATAAAGGGTTATTGGTGCCCACCAATCTTCGGCCATGATCCGATTTACTATCCGGTGCCCGTCGACGTCTTGTGTTATTTGCAGACCCTCGGGGTTTCTTACGACTGGTGTGCCGACTCTATGAAAAAATACATCGGATGGCAAGGGTTCACCCTTCGCTGCTGCTTTGGCTAGTGTGTCGGATTCTTTGTTCTTGTTCCGCTCAATATGTTGTAATGTGAAACCTTTGAATTGTTTTTCTAGGCTTTGGATAGCAGCGGGATACTGCATTAGTACTGACTCTTTAGCGGACTAGTCTTTTTCTATCTGGCCAGCGATGACCTTGGAATCAGTTTTGACGATCTATGTGGTCACTCTGAGGGCTTGCAGCTTGCGAAGTCCAAAGATGACTGCTTCGTATTCAGCGATGTTGTTTGTTCACTTATCTGATTCCAGTGCAAAACGAAGATGCACAGGGTATCTGTATTTGTGTCCTGTGGGTGATGTGATGATTGCTGCAGTGTCGGCGCCTGTGTGACACCATGTCCCATCATAGTGGATGGTCCAGATGGTTTCTGCACGAAACTGGGGTGGCTCCAAATGCCCTGTCTAGTATACTATGAAATCGGCCAAAACCTGGGATTTGATTGCTATTTTGGGCTCGAAGGTGATGCTGTAACCAGAGAGTTCAGCGGCCCATTTGGCTATTTTGGCAGATGCCTCTGGATTCCTGAGCAACTCTTCGAGACCCTAATCTGAAGTGACTCAGACTTTGTGTGCCTCGAAATAATGTCTCGGCTTGCGTGAAGCCATGATGACGGTGTATGCTATCTTTTCTAGCTCTGTCTTGTTGCACTTGGAGCTTGTAAGTACTTCAGAGAAAAAATATACTAGGCATTGGTGGGTCTTGCCCTCTCTAGTCTTTTCTTGGACCAAGGTTGTGCTGACTGCGCTAGGTGAAGCTGCAATGTATAGTAGCAGGGGTAACCCTAGGTCTGAGCTTGTTAATGTTGCTAGATCAGACAGATATTGCTTCAAAGACTCGAAGGCGACTGCTTGTTCGGGCCGGAAGTGAAGGCCTTCGCACCGCATAACATTTTGAGGAAGGGAAAGCTTTGCTCAGCGAATCGCGAGATAAATCTGTTAAGTGCAGCCAATCTGCCTATCAGCCTTTAGATGTCTTTTGTTGATTGTGGCGGTGCCATGTCCATGATTGCCTAAATTTTGCTAGGGTTGGCTTCAATTCCTCTGTGCGATACGAGATAGCCAAGTATCTTGCTTTGGCAAACACCAAAAATGCATTTTTCCGGATTCAGCCGGAGTGGGGCTTCGCGCATGTTGGTGAATGTTTCTGCGAGGTCTGAAAGGTTGTCGTCTTTGTTTTTACTCGCAATGATTATGTTATCAACATACGTGAAGACGTTGCATCCCTTCTGGTCCTCAAGAAATTTTTTGGTGAGGCAGGAGAAGGTTGAGGCAGCGTTCTTGAGTCGTTCGGGCATCCATACAAAACAGTATGTGTCGAAGGGTGTGATGAAACTTGTGCTAGCCTTGTCCTCTTCTTTCATGTAGATTGATGATAGCCTGAGAAGAAATCTAGGAGAGACATGACTTCGTAGCCAGTTGTGGAATCAACTATCTTGTCGATTCGTGGTAGAGGAAAATTATCCTTGGGACAAGCTTTGTTGAGGTTGGTGAAATCAATGCACATTCGCCATTTCCCATTACTCTTTTGTATCATGACGACGTTGGCGAGCTTGGTGGGGTAGGCTATTGGCTCAATAAACTTCACTTCCAATAAACGGTGCACTTTGGCTTTCGCTGCTTCTATTTTTTCGTCGGACATTTTCTGTAACCGCTGTTTCCTAGGGCGCACAAAGGGGTCGATGCCCAGAATGTGCTCAATGATTGTGCGGCTGACCCTGACTAGGTCTAAAGCGGACCATGCAAAGACGTCCTTGTTACAAGTAAAGCAGGAGAGAAGTCTTGCTTCTTCATTTGGTGAGAGGTCTTCGCTGATTAAGTCCGTTTGCTTGGGAGTTGCGGGGTCAAGGGGGACTGTCTTGGTCCCTCGTTAGTCTGTAATTGTGCGTTGACTTTTTTGTGTTTAGTTGGGCGAGGACTGTTGTTGTCTTTGCGCTCTATTGTTAGGCAATGCATGTTGCGCTGTCCTAGGATGAAGTCTCTTTCTATGTTCCTGGCTGCTTGTTGGTCTCCATATATTGTAATTACACCTTCAGGGCTTGGTATTTTCATGCATAGATAGAGTCCATGTATTGCTGCCTCAAAATTATTGATTGATCCACGCCCCATTATGGCATTGTAAGGGTAGACCATGTCGACGATGTCGAATGGGACTTGTTCACTTCGCGCATTGGGTGCCACGCTGAAGGACAGCGACGGTTCTATTTTGCCGATGGGAAAGGTGCGTTTGCCTCCAAAACCGTATAGAGGATTATCTGCAGGCTTGAGGAGGCTGTGGCTGATGCCCATGCGGTCGAAGGTGTGCAATAAGATAATGGCGGCCTGGTTGCCATTGTCGACCAGTACTTTATGTAGATCCCAACCTGCCACCCAACAGTTGATCACCATGGCATCTGCGTGTGGCACACTATGTAGATCGATGTCTCTTGTGTCGAAGGTGATTGGTACATGATACCATTTTGTCTAAACCACCGACCCAGTGAGGGATACATGATTGACTCTACGGTAGTGATCTTTTTTCTGTCGTTTAGTGTCGAAGTCTGCGCGTGATCCTCCGGTAATCATGTGGATGACCCCACGGAAAGGTTGTTCGGTGAAGTACTCTTGTTTGGGTGCTGGTGGGGGTGGAGGACTTTGGTGACGTGGAGGTGGAGGGAGGACATAGATCTCTTGGTGCTGCTGGTACATATGGTTGGGCTGTTTGGGGTGGAGTGGTTCGTTGTGGAATTGTTGCTGGTGGTATTGTTGGGGATGGTAAGTGTGTGCAACAACTCGTTGGTTGTTGGCTGGCTGATTTTTGGCCATTCTATCTTTGGTGGCCTTGGTTTCAGGACAGTCCCTAGTAGGATGTGCAGAGTCTTTGCCGTGGAAAAGGCAGTAGAACCTTCGCGGTTGTGGGGCTCGGCCTCTGCCTCTACCTCTGGGGTTGGTGCCATGGCCGTGTTGTGTGGGGTACTCTTGGCGACGAGTTATGCCTCTAGTGTGGTGTTGGACGGAGACAGTGTTCACTTGTTGCTGGTTGCGGTTTGGCCTGCCAGATTCGGACTGCGCCGGTCTGACCCATGTCCTGCTAGACTGCGAGGTGTCCTTGGGTTTCCGTTGCGATTCTATCTTGCGCTGGTGTAGCTCTTCGGACCAGGCATACTTCTCAAATAACTAATATAACTCTTGCAAGTTTTTGGGTGGATCTCTTATGCATTGGCTATACAAAACGCTGGCGCGGAGACCGCTGATTGCATAGTGGATGACTATGTGGTTATCGACAGATGGCAGTTGAGATTTCAGTAGGAGGAACTTTTTGTAGTACTCCAAGAGGGTTTCTTTCTCCTATTGTCTGCAAAGTGATAATTCGGCCAGGGTATCTGTGTCCGGTCTGTATCCTTGGAAATTCAGCAAGAACTTGTCGCGGAGTGCTTTCCATGACTCGATGGATAGTGGTGGTAGTTCGGTGTACCATTATAGGGCTGGGCCCTCGAGTGCTATGATGAATGATTTGTCCATGGTGGCTTCGTCCCCTCCGGACGATGCAACTACAACCTGGTAGCTCATGATCTATTATGCTGGGTCTGTGCTTTCGTTGTACTTGGGGTAAGTGCCTGCTCTAAAGTTGCTAGGCCAGGTGATGCCTGGAGTTGTGTTGCAAGTGGGCTATGCTCAAAAAGCTAATTAATCCCCTGGAAAATGGTTGGAATGATGTGAGGGCTCTGCTGCATGTGGTGTGAGTGTTCGCCTTGCATATCTGCAATTTGTTGTTCCAACTCTCTTGCCTTTTGCTCCTCATCTAGTATCATCTACCTGACTTTGGCTTGCATGGTGATGCACTGGCGCTTGGCTGCGAGTATTTCTTTCTGTTTCTGTAAATGATTGTTCTTGATGCGTAGGGCTCACAACTTGAGTTGGTCTTTAGCTGAAATGCCTATGATTTCACCATCTTCGATGGTGTCTTCTGCTTCTGGGTGGATGAAACCTGGTGGGGGTGCTTGAGGTACACCCTTAGAGCTGCAGGTGCGTGCAGTGCCCTCTAGTGTGGGCAGATTGTCTTGGCATTGCCTTTTGCTGTTGACTACCTCATCGTGGAAGGCTTCTTGAGGGATGTCGTCCGCAATGGGAGCCTTGCCTTTCTTGTCAGCCAGAAGGGCCGCCTTCGCTGCATCGTCGATGGAAGTGGCGGCCTTTGAATTCGCTCTCTTAGGGGCCATCACGAGAATGGTTTGTCGTAGCCTGAACGGTGGGCGCAAAATGTTGGAACTCGCTAACTCACGGTTAGTCAAGCTCAAACATTGGAAAGACAAGAAAATGTTTGATGCCAAGTTACACAGAGTATTAGCGCAACAGTGTTGTTTCTGCCCCCCGCAATGGTGTTGTATGGGGCAATTTATAGGTAACCGAGGGTTGGTCCTGCCCCGTCAAAGACGATTATACCCTCGGTTACCTACGTTATCCCTGGAATATTCTCCCTTGGGGGCTTTGGTGGGTCATTACAACATAATTAATTACAAACATGGGCTGACACACTAACAACTCTGCCCACATGGCGGCCTACAGGTGGGATCCTGTAACATGGGCCGACTATACACAGGCCCCTTATTACAATTAATAGTAGGTTACAGTACCTGATCTTCGCATTCCACATGCCCGGTCTTCGAAATTCTCGATGGTCTACGTTTTGGCTTGTCCAGGCGAAGGGAGCGCCCAAGTCTTCGACCACGCTCTCTCCGTGCACTCCCTCTGTAGCGGAGCTCACTATTCAGCCTCCGTGCTCTTCAGTCTATTCTTGAATCCTCTTAGACATTGTAGTTGATTGAGCGAGGGGGCATTGTGCCTTCGCCCCAACATTAATCATGTGAGGGTCCGAGCCGCTCATGACCGTGAGCACAAGTGATATACTAGTTTTACACTCTGTAGAGGCTGTGCATCTTTACCCACAAGCTGTGATACCCATCTGCCATGGGGTCATGAATCCCATACACCTCTACCAATGAGGCAAGGCACGGTAGCACTATGAGGCCTTTACAAAATTCCACTAGCTTTAGAAAACATGCTACGGATTCTGAGAAGGGCGATATAGGAATCTCTCGTCCGAAAAGCCATTGCAACATGATCAACCCAAGAACATCCCTATATCGGTAGCTCCTCTATCGCCCTTGCCCCTTTCGGGTAAGGTAATCCTCCCCTAGCTTTCCTAATTAGTCAGCCAAGGGTGCCCATACCACCCTTGTGGTAGAACTGTTTTCCCATGTGGTCGCTCCATGTTCCAATTAACCAAAGTAATCTTATTATGAACAGTAAATAATCCATTGACAGAAATAAGCATGACCTTGATTCATAAGTACCATAACACCCAAAACCACATAGAGCAATACCAAATGCTACCTAGTAATTCATTTGTAAGCAAGGTATAAGGTAGACAAAACTAGTGCAACCTATTAGGTCCCATCAAATTAACGTGAGCATGTCACAATGATTAACAGGAACATTATTGAGTAGAGAAGAGTGATCAAGGGCATAACTTGCCTTCAACGAGCTCCTGCTCAGAATCTTCTACCTGCTGTGCTCCTGCTCACTTGCTCGTCTACTCGCAACAATACAAATAAACAATATGCATAGGAGAAATTAACATCACACCAAACATGAGAACAAACTACATAATAATGATCTACGTGTTGCGACAAGATCATAGGTTTGAGAACCACTAAAATCAGAGTTACAATTAAAGATGTGATTTTCTGAAGGTTTTGGTGATTGAATAATAAAGTTATATTCTATTAATATGAGACATGTGAGAACAGATAAAGAAATAACTAATTTAACTTTAATACCAATTAGAACTGATTAGGATTAGTATTTTAGGTCAATTTATAATCATGTACCAAATTACAATATTACATTTATCTCGGTTTATAAAATTTAATCTAATATCTATAGGTTAAAAAAGTATTTAATTATTTTTGAAATTATGCTACATGATAAAATAGAGTTGTTAGCATGTAGACAACATTATTACCAAGCTAACGCAATTTGAATGGAGTAAAACGGAGCTAAAACGAGCAAGTTATGATTTATCTAAGCTTTTACAATTATTTGTACACTCAAAATCCATTTGTGATTATTATTTTACATAAACCGAGGTTTACTGTATCGCGGCTCTGTTCTTCTAAAGTCCATGGTGTGTTTTATGAGCAAAAGGACTTGTATGTAATGGTTTTTGAACTTGGCTGGACGACAGGTTGATTAAACCAGAACTGAGGGTCTTTTATGGAAAAGGTAACGACCGAAGGGGTATGGGCCATCTAGAGCTTTTGGATCACCATCAGGCGATCCAGATTAGATCGAGCTAGCACAAATGGTCACCCCTCGGATCCATAATCAGCGCTTCAGATTTTAAATGCTTGGATGGGTTCTCACGTGCCCCATCTGGATCAGACGGCATGGATCTAACTACGAAGGGTACTCCCTCGATCTAATGAGGGACATGCCACCACGGATCAATGGCTCACAAGCACTCACCCAACCCACGACCGGTCGAGCAGCGACGTGGATCCCACACGGTGGCACCATCACTGGCGTGATCGCGCCCAATAGTCTAGTGCCCGTCCTTTCAAAAAGATAGGGGGTATATGTGGTATGGAGTAGGGCAAACTAGTGAAGATAGGGCATACCATAAATTACAAGGCACGTCTCCCTGATCACGGCGTGCGCAATTCCTTCGATGAGCTACACTCTGGTGAGCAATTGGTGGATCCTAGGCGCATTAACGTAATGGTGAGCGATCACTGCACAATCATAGTTGCGAGCTGACCTCGATCGTGGCTTCTTACTAGCGGTAAGGGTGATAGGAGGATTGGTTCACGGTGATAGGTGGATCCGTGGTGGCGGAGATAGTGCTGGGAATTGGGCCGGGCTGGGCCAACCCGCCCAAGCCTATCGTGCTTCATGCCAAACGGGTTTGGGCCAGCAAAGCCCAAAAGACTTTTGGGCCGTGCCTGTGTCAGCCCGAAGTGTAAAAACAGTGGCGCAGCCCAGCCCTAAATCGTGGAGATCTTCGATGAGGAATCCCTGACCTCCTAGCTTCCAATCCCGCACGCCAAAGACCCGCACGTCCACGGTACGGCTCGACGTGTCCCCCACATAATTCGAAGTGTCATGGCGATGGCTTGGGTGGCAGACGACGACAATGGGTCCCCTCCTTTTTGGTTCAAGGTGCAGGTGCCACGGTCGTGAGTTTCAAGCTCTGACCCGAGGCAATACTGGTCCTCGATATGGCTTGGAGGCTCTTGGTATGATAGCCGAGGTACCGTGGGTGCCTAGCTGTAAAGCCTAAAATTAATAGAAAAAGAAATGAATAATAAAGTAAAGAAATAGATATATTTATGATAGTATTTCTGGAATTTTTGAAAGCCTTTGAAAAATTTACTAGGACCTTTCCTATTCATAATTAAGTAATAATGTTAATAGACATTAAATAAATAATAGGGTGATGCATCTCCTACTTATAATTTGTGGTGTTAGATCCTATTAAAATGAGGTATCATATTTTGACCTCAAAATTTTAAATGAAAACATAAAAGAGAAAATGTGGAAAGAAATTGTAATAGTAATTTGTTAATTCTAAAATGAGAAAATGGGGAAAATAAATAATAATATTAAAAACAGTAGACTCTATATTCACATTAAGACTTTTAATTGGGAGTGGAATCTGAGATTTAAAACAAGAAGGGGAAAACATGATTAGGTTTGAAATTTGAGATTTAACATAAGTTGGAAATGGGAAATAAAAATAGAAAAGAGAAATAAAGCCAAACGGACCAGAATCCACAATTTTGGACCGTCCCCACTTCACGCAGCCCACGCGGCGCCGGCCCATTCCCCGTGTGGCACTAACGGACTAGCCCCACCCTATCAGTCGCCACCTCCGCACTGTCACCTAGGCCGCACGCCAGCCACCGCGCTCGCACACTGATGCGCTGACATACCGGCCCCACATGTCAGCAGCTGCGTCGCGCGCCCACGTAATACAGACACCGACGCGTGTGGGCCACTGTCATCCAATCTCCATGAATACGTGTCTTTGACTGGCCGGTCCTTGCTGTCAGCTCTCTCCCTCCCAACGAACTCACCGTGCATGGCGACGTTGTGACACACCAGTGTCACCTAGGGTTTCTCTCAGTGCTAACCCAAGAATCAACATTTTATGTGAGCCAAATTGAGCATGAAGCATCAAATTAACTTGAGAAGAAAAGATCTACTAAGTATATCTAAAGAATCATGCTCCAAATAAGTAAGATTTTTCAAAAAGGGAAAAGTGTTGAAACCTTATTACCAACCCTAATTAAGCTATTTAAGTAGAAATAAAGAAAAGGGGTAAAAGACCATGAAAAATATAAAATCATGGCTTAGGCCAAATATAAACGTTGAAGTATACTAAGTAAGCTACAATAAAGATTAGGGAAGCTTGGCCAAAATAGTTTAATAAAATCTCCAAACAAGCTTCTCAAGTAGGGATTTCAGAAATTCAGAATTCTAAATTTCAGCCCTTGAGCCAAAGACCGAGCGTGTTCACCTTGATCCCTAGCTCTAATCCTAATGACCCCATTGACAAAATCGTGCCTAACTAACCCCTCTGTCACATGCCAGAAGATGGTATTGGGACGCGAGACCTAGACACGACAAAACCAAGGATTTGCCTCAGGCTCGGGCAGGGAGAGAGACCAGACTTCAGAGCTCCAAATCTTTGAAACCAGTAGGCAAAATCCTATGACCCCCACACAAGATCGGTAGCTTATAGGGAGGAGAAGCGGTTTTGTGCACTGACCAAGGCGAGAGCAGGCTCGGATGAATGACCACATGTGCCAGAACTCGGGAAGAATGAACGCGCACAGGTGTTCGACCCTGGTCGGCACACCGGTGTTCGCCCAACCCGTGCGCGCGCTCGCTCCAGCGTTCGGTCAAGTCCGTCGCGCGCCCTTGCCCTCGGCCGTGCTCGCCCGCGCCTATAAAGCCTCACTTTACTCCGTGCTCACCTTCGCCGGCCAGACACCCCTCCTTAGCTCTGGCAAGCTCTCTTCCGCCCGCCATTGGCACCCGAGCCTCGGCCACCATGGCCAGCCCACTCCAGTCGCTTCCAAGCCGCGCCAGCCACTCGGATAGCTTCACCCAGAGCTTGTGAAGCTTCCTAAGCTCTCAGACCCAGCAGAACTTCACCGGAGAACCAAGATCGTCCTCGCCGGACATTGGCCGCCCGCCTACGCGCGTAGGCCGAGCAATCCAGTGAGCCGTTCTTCAATTCCTCGCGCACACCTTTCTTGATCCATGGTGAAGCTCTCGGACCCATTTAATTGGTCAATTGCGCCCTGGATAGGCCAGACTCCTTGCCGCCGACGAGCTCCCCCGCCTGCGCACGTGGACCGACCGACTCCGACCATCCTCGGCGGCGACCCACACATTGACGTGACCCTCAGGACCTCCCCTACACCCTCGGCCACCTCACTGGAGCAGTTTCACCGCCGGTAAGCCCCTCCGCCCTTTCCTCCACCGCGGGTACTGTTTAATTTGGGGGAAGGACCTCGGGTTAGGTTTAGTGGAACCCCAGGGGGTTTTCTGAACTGTCAGCGACTCATGTGAATATTAGCCCAAGGACTAGTCTATAAGGAAACTTGAAAACACTGTCAAGGACCCCGTTGCGAAAGTAGTTTCCCATTTAATCATTTCTATTTAATCTTTTTAATGAACAGAGAATTAGGAAATTCATAACTCGAGAATTACTTAACCAAAAATTGTCAAACCAATTTTGCGGGATTCTAAATATTATGAACTACCCATTAAAAATACTAAACCCCATGGCTTCTATTTTATATTTTAGAGTTGGAAATTAATTGCAGAAACTGGCCAGACCTTATTTAATTAAAGAAAATTTGTTATGCTTCTGTGCTGAGCCTAAGAAAATTTGTAGATGTTTAAACCCCATTTAAACACTGTTTAAAAATGGTGAGAACCCCAGCATTGAAAATTTTAGTAAAGATATCTAGTAAAAGCCATTTTGCCCAAAACTTAGGAAAATCAGAAAGACATTAGAAATTAATGAACAGTGAGTATAATTATTTTTCCTAGCCTACATGACTCACAAAGAACCTAGAAAAATAAAAGGACCCCTAGTCCAGAACAGAATTAAAGTGAAATGTTTTATCTAGCATTATTCTAACTAGAAAACAATTATTCGAATTATAAAAACAATTTCAAAATTTGTCAAAAAAATCCAGTGGACTTGTAACCATTAGAACCCCACTACAAAAATGATAACTACCCAGCCCATCAATTTAAGTAGGGTAAACAAATAAAACTTGATATTGGGTCATATTTCAATTAAATCATGAACAACCCAAAAATGGTGCAATAATGGGCAAATAAAATTTTGCTAGATCAATAATGAGATAGGTCTCCAGAGAAAAATGCAAACCCAATTGAAGGATGCAAAATAATACCTATTGCTAATACTTCATGAAAAAGGCCATTTAATCCAAATAATTTCTACCACTTCTTCCCTTAAGCAAAAAGATGCCAAACTTTAGAATGATTGCTCTTGCACAAAGAAAAAGCTAGGAAAAATCAGAAATCTGTTGTTTGATATTTTTTAAATATAGTGGTAGTAGAAAGCATCCCTTTGGCTAGAATCTTTAGAAAATCATGACAAAATAACTAATGAGTATTAATGGCTATGAATTTGAGCAAAGTCATGTTATAACACCAAAATGCCAGCAAAAATAAGTCTTAGGGAATAACCTACTGCTAAATGGTAGTTGTAGTTCAAAGCACCCCTTCTGCCCTAGCATTTGGTAATTTTATACAGAAAGAACCACTCACTTTTTAAACCCCAAATTTTGTGACACGGAATTAGACACCAGTAGGAAGCCACTATAATTTTTGCAGAATTTTTGAAAATTTATTATGACAACTTGTAGTTCAAACCCACTCTAAAAACATAAAAGAAATAGAGGGAAAGAAATAAAAGATAAACCTCGCCCCAATGAGTTCAACTAGAAATCTTGACAAATTCTCACTAAGGCTTTAAAAGAATTCAGTGGAACACCAAATTGGACTTACCACTTAATTTAACTGAGTGTGATCTAAATTACTAAGTATACCACCAAAAATCTTTATTAGCAAGATTAAACTCTATCTGATTTAAGTGGATCATTCACCATCAATGTTAAATTGCTAAAGCACATATCATATCATGAAAGTATCTTACTCATTGCATTATTAGATTGTAATCTCGCTGACGGAGAGTACGTGCTCATCCCCGAGAAAGGAGCTGTCCCAGAGGAAGATCAGGAGCAAGCTCCCGAGGCTACTATTGAGGATCTCCCCGCAGCCCCAGCTATTGAAGGCAAGCCCCGGTTTTATGCATAACCATTTTTATATGGTATTTTACTACACTTAATGTTTGTAGGTTTGTACCGTGCACTTAAGTGTAGGAGTTGCCTGAAACCCTAGTTGCATGAACATAGGATTCCTTTTTGAGATGAATACTAGTATGCTAGGTCGAGTAGCTGCTTTGCTAATCAGGATCTCGGTAGAAGTTGAGTGATTTTTCTAGCACTCGCGCGAGGTCAGGAAATTGATTGTATTCATCTTGATAACGGGATCTATGATGGTCTATGGACTTGGATCCGGGGGGAAGCCTTGTCCATGAGACGGGAAAAAGGAATTAAGGATTAATGTGTGGATACCTGAGTCAAGCGTTTGAACGTACTAAACACATGTCGGGAAATATGGTAACCGGTAAACCTAGTACCTGAGTGAAGCCGGGCGCGGACTTTACTCCTCACGCGACCTGAGACTGAGTCTCCCATGCTAGCTATGGTGGGTACAAGTGCGGCGACTGCACGGCGGCAACCAGGGTCAGTGAGCCATTGTATGCCAAGGCGGTGAGGCCTGGCCACGAACGGGGAATCGATGGGGACGATTGACGTGTTTGGGGACGGAGTGCTCCTACATGTCGTGTGCTTAGGTTTACCTTGCAAGGTTAAAAACTCGATTCAAATCGTCTGCTTCTCGCAGCTAATGAGACTGCTTGACCTCTTGTACTACATCGAGTAAGAAGTGAAATGAGGTTTACATGAGAAACTTGTTGATTGCACTAAATGCTTGCTACCATGTATGCTTAGAAGGAGCAAACTTAGTTAAGATAATGATACTAGAAATTGAAAAGCTAAAAACTGACTTTTAGACTCAGCTAGTGCTTTTGGCAAACCAAACCTCTCAGCCAAACAGCTGCATGGTCTAGAGGTAGAGGAGTAGTTTCCTCACACCGGGTAAGTCTAGCTGAGTATTAGTATACTCAGCCTTGCTTGTGGCATAATTTTTGCAGGTACGCTTTAGGATTTGGTTGATGGTGTGACTTGGCCTACCACCCTGCCACCGGGTTGGACGGTCGAGTGGGATGCTGCTCCGGCAGGAGAGGAGCAGGAGGAGTAGTGGGCTAGGCCTTGCCCATTTCCTCGCTATCGACGATATCGATTATCCACTGCATCTTATTTTATGAACTTATTTCAGCTACTTGAGAACTCCGATTTATGTAATAACTCCAGTACTTTAATTCGAGGTTTCCTGTTTTATTGTATTTCTTCTGTGACTCACCTTCGAGTGAGATTGTGCTATTTGATCCTGGTTAAGTGGCTTTATCAGACTAGATCTGAGGGACTGACGGGTTATTCCGATTTATGTGCGTTACGGCCCCTGAGGCGCGTGACTTAGGCACTTAATCTGGACTAGTTCGGGTGGTTCCACCACAGGCGTAGCTGTTGCAATCCCTGAGCTGTGTGACTCGGGGAGTCGAGTTTCTGGTGTCCTCTTGATCCGAGTATAAGAACCCAGAGCACCTGCACCCCTCATGCCTACTCTCGTGCCAATCTTCGTGAAGCTCGTCGTGAGCAGAGAAATCGGGATTTGGGGTTGACCACCATCGTGGTACTCCTCTCCGGCCTTACTTCTCGGGACCCGACTGCTCACCTGGGTGCGCCACCGAATCGGGAGAAAGATCTCCGAAACATCGCGGCCGGGATTAGCTTCTGTGGCCGTGGGAATTCCTCACCGGGTCTCCTCCCGGCGTCCGCGCTGCCCCGTGACGTGGTGCGGGACGTCGCCACCGCAATCCAAGGTAAATGACCTCCCCTCTGGCCCAGCATCGTCTCCACCATGCGCAAAAACCTATTAGCTGGGGTAGTGGGGGTTCGGGTGGGCCGTTCACCGTGCACCGGCGAGTGCGCCGCCGTGCGGTCTGAACGCGCCGTCGTGACCCGGTGCGGAGGTAGGAGAAGGATTACTGGCTGTTCGATCTAGTTGTGTGGCCAGGATTAGATCATCGCCGTACTATTTGTCTGAACGTTGTGGATCGTTGATTTGTGAATCTTTAGCTCAGATTAGACTAAGGAATACCCCTTCGGTGGGATCATCTCGGGTCGTCCGATCGGGATCCCGCGATCCAGATTCAGTCTCGTTTCATTAAACCACGACCGCTGATCTCAGATCCAATGGCTAAAATTGCATACCGGTTCAATTAAGATAATGGTTTGATCTGGACCCCCGGATTCTAATCGTGCAGCCAGGATATAAGGATACCCCTTCAACCTGCTCTTATGCAAAGGAGCGCCTGCGCTTACTAAAAACTAACCCGTCGTCCACCATAACTGCTCACTGAGTCTTAGGAAACTTACGTGTTAGCCTCTGTTATTCTCTGAATTCATGCGCTCAGTCTAGAAAACTAGAAAATCAGGGGAAAATGAAATATAAATTGAATTTTGATGCAAAAATAATTACTAGAACTTGTATAATTCCTAGAAAATTCATGTGAAGTCCAAATTGACCCATTCTAGTTCCTATAATTTTGTTTTAATATGGTTCATCACTCAGTAACATTGTTTTAGCATGAAACTCATAATGGAATTTATCCCTTAATTAATTTTGTACCAAACACATAAAACCTTTAGAAATTCATAACTTAAAATCCATAACTCCAAACTGATTCATTACAGTGGCATTAATTTTATTTAAATATTGTTTATCACCTAATACCTTTGTCTAACCATGAGACTTGATTTAAAATTATTCACATGAATTACTCTATTCTATGTATTAAATAACTCCAGAAATTCATAACTCTTTAACCGTAACTCCAATCTTGGTGGTTCTCGATCCCACGATCTCGTAGCAACGTGTAGATTATTATTACGCAATTTATTCTTATGTTTGGTGTGATGTTAATTTTGCCTATACCATGTTTGTCTGTATTGCTACGTTTAGCAGTGAGGAGACGTGTCATCTGAAGAGCAAGTTGGTATCTGGAATCTCGAGTCCTAGGCAAGTTGTGCCCTTGATCACTTCTTTTTACCCAGACATGTTCTGATTAATCATAATGATCTGCATAGGTTAATTTTGATGGGACCCAATAGGTTATCCTAGTTTGACTATCTTTATACCTTGTTTACCACTGAATTTTTGTGTAGTACCTGCTATTGCTTTATGTGGTTTTGGGTATAGAGATACAAATTATTCATGATCATACTTTTATTATCGGTTGTTATTTAATGTTCATGTTAACATCATTATGTTAATTGGAACATGGAGCGAACATCCGGGAAAACAGTGCTACCACAAGGGTGGAATGGGACGCCCTTGGCTGACTAATTAGGAAAGCTAGTGGAGGACTACTTTACGCGAAAGGGGCAAGGGCAGTAGGGGAGTGGTCAGTGTAGGGAGGCCCTTGGGTTGATTTTGCTGCGATGGTGGTCAGGCAAGGGATCCCTGCATTGGAGCTTCCAAGAAACTGCAGCGGGTTTTCAGAAGCTAGTGGAACTTTATAAAGGCCTCGTAGTTTTACCCTGCCTCGCCTCCTCGATAGAGGTGTATGGGAGTGGCCTTCTCTTGGTAGATGGGTAACATGACTTATGGGTAAAGATGCGCAACCTCTGCAGAGTGTAAAACTGGTATACTAGTTGTGCTCACGGTCATGAGCAGCTCGGACCCTCACATGATTAATATATGGAACTAAATTCAATTTGTCATATGCATTGCATCGTTGGTGTTGTTACCAATTTTGTTCTACTACTTAATTGGGTTGGTATTTACTTATACTTTATAATTGCTAATAAAATTTTGACCAACTTTAAAAGCAATGCTCAGCTCTAACCATCCCCTTTGATAAGCCTTACACTTCACGTGAGCTCCCACCTTTGGCGAGTTCATGCACATTATTCCCCACTACTTGTTGAGCAATGAACGTATGTGAGCTCACTCTTGCTGTCTCACACCCCCCACAAGTCAAGAATAGGTCCGCAAGATGAGGCGCTTGGAGGATGCTGTGATGAGTTCGTGAGAGGTCTAGGCCGTCGTCTCCCAGTTAACTTTGGGTTGCTGGATCATTGTCTCCTTATGATGTAATTATTTATTTATTTTGTACAAAACTTCTATTATATAGTAAAGATGTGACATTCGTTTCTATACCACTATTCATCATATGTGTGAGACTTGGTCCTAGCACACTTGGTGATTATTTCGCGCCCGGGTTTTGGACCCCTAAAACCCAGGTGTGACACTAGCCAATATATTCTCGGGTACAAATGAGTTCCAGGCCGAGAGAGGAGGAGCGGCCAACATGCGATTCGGTTCCGTGCCTTGGCACGATGAGTGACCGACCCGGTGGCCCACATGTCGGTGCAATGGGTGGTTAGCTGGTGTGGCACACATAGGACTGGGCCGGTGGACAGTGTTGGCCACTTGTTCTCAATTGTTGTGAATCAAGAGCAAGGCAACACATTTGTTATATGTTAATAACTTTCGTCCTCCAAAGCATTATTCCCTCTTGGGTATAATAAATCTTAGACAAAGGTCATAAATAACAAGTCTTTCTTATTCGCAAATACAAAAATATACTGACAAGATGTAATATCATGCCACGTATTCATTTCATAATGAATATAAAAATACTTTCAAAGAGTACATTACATTGATACCTTCAGCTTGTTTGAAGGTACTGACGCGAGGGCAATCACAATTTAGCGTGAACGGTATGGGGGCACTGTTCATCTATTTATAGACAATCATATAGCCTCGTACGTTATTACATTCATGCCCTCAATAATTACATACAAGGTTTACAAATGTCATAGGGACATCATTGTCATTTGTGCTTAACAACTTGAACAACACCTTCTCCCTGTATCGCCTTCCTACTTCATTGTGACGAAGCTTGCTTCGTCATACCTCCCTTGATTTATGTCAAAGCTTTTCTGGTAATGAAGTTCCTGTAGTACTTAACAAAATACTAAGAACAAATGGTTAGCCATGTTTTTGAGGACCTTGGGAAGAAGGCCCCCAATAGTAGCACCTCACTATATTAGTTTGTTCCTTTGTAACAAATTCAGACTGCGAAATGAACGAAGGCATTTAGCCGAAAGTTCGAAAAACACCTTCCCTTCGCTAGAATAGCGAGACATTCTATATTATGGGACCCATCGCTTAGTGGTGTTTTACGTATATATATGAGGGTTTGTGTTGAAAATATTTTTCGTGCTATCAAGCTTTGTGTTGGGTTTGTCGTTTTAGCTTCCTAACTCCGCAACCACAAATGCTTTTGAGCTTCAACTTTTTGTTGCAATCATCGTTGAAATGGCCGAAGAGAAGAAAAGCATGGATCCCACACTCGCTTGTTTCTACGAAGCCATGGAGAGGACCAATGTTGAGAAAATTACTGATGAGATGTTAGCTGGGATGTTTGGAGACTCAAGTGAGAGTGAGAGTTTTGATATCGAGAGTGACAACGATAATGCCGGAGATCGGCCATGGAGGCCAAGTCATGTTGTGTTTCGAAAATCCAACGTTAAGAAGGGATAGATTGAAGCAATGTAGGGAAAATATTTTCATGATATATCTATTGTGAGGGCTGGAGGAGAGAACATTGTTCCTCTTCCTAATGCTGATGAAGTGGTTGTTTTCAAGGGTTTTATGAAGGCTGGCCTTTGGTTTCCTCTGCATAAAATGCTAGTTGAAGTGTTAAATCAATTTGAAATATACCTTCGTCAACTTAATCCCAAAGCTTTAATTAAAGTCAGAATTTTTATTTGGGCGATAAGAAGCCAGGGGATGGAACCGGATGCTGATTGATTTTGCAACATTCACGAGTTGTCTTATCAAACGAAGGCCACTGGGAAGCAGCAGTACCATAACAACTTCGAATGTTATAACTTCATGTACCGGTCTGACATGAGGTGTCCTATGCCAACCTTTCAGAAAAAGTGGCCGGGCTCATGGATGAAGCAATGGTTTTATTTTAAAAGGATTTGAGTGAGAGAGAGGATGTGAAGGACGTAATATAGTGCCCCATATGATCGCGCTTCGGCAATAGGAGACCTTCGATCGCGAGTGGTAACAAAGCTTAAGCATGTCTAATGACCTTCAACATAGTGTGTAGCTACATTGGCACCAACGATTTGGTCCAGGAGCACATTGCTTTCAAGGTATGGCCCCTTGTTATCGATTGGGAGATGCCGAAGGAAACCACTGCTGGTTCTAGTGAAGGCGGCCTGGTTTATCTAAAATACACCTATCGTTATAGAAGTCAGTTCGGTGAGATAGATGATGAATGACTTAAAGCCATTGAGGCGACCTGTGATGAATTGCTAGGGGCTTATACGAAGGCAGAGGACGAAGCCATGAATACTGCCTTCGGTGCTCATGGATAGAGAAGGCTAAACAGAGTTTTTGATGTAATTTGATTTGTCTATCCTGAGTACTGCTTTCCCACACAGAAACAAGGAACGAAGAAGAAAATCACAACTTCTGTCGTGCCAAAGCCGAAAAGGTCTAAAGTTTTAACTCATCGGCCGAAGTCGTATTCCTTAGAGAGGGCAGCTGCACTGCCTGCTATAGAAAAAATGGAAGCTGTTGAATCTATCGAAGCTACCCTCTCAGGTTTGGAGGTAATACCTGCTGCGGCAGTCGAAGCTGTCACCGCTCAACTTGAGAAATTAGAACCAAAGAGTTCTAGGACCGAGAAGCAACCGAAGCTGCAGAGTCCTCCAGCAATGGCAGGGTTATCAAAGACAGCACCCGTTCCAGCGGCGACTCCTAGGAAAGGGAGGAAAATGGCTAGCGTTCTAGATGTTGTTCTAAAACCTTCAATGATAACAACACCTGCTCCAACAAAGATTTCTGAAGGCAAGGTTGATGAAATCAAAATGACTTTTGGCGAAGCTAATCTTCCTGATTCTGCCAAAGTAGGACCTATGGAGACTAGACCATTAGAACAAGAATGCAAAAGTCTACATGGGAAAATAACATTGCCAATACCCGAAGCGGCTTCTCGTGGCGACTTCGGATACATTGTTTGCCATGATTTAGGGAAATAATTATCGAAACAACAAATTGCCGAAGTACAATATTATGCAAAGGACCTGAAGTATCCTCGAGGATCCCTGGTATATGGAGGAAATGACGAAGATGATTACCTTTACTACCTACTGGACAACAAAGAGATAGATGTTTGCGGGGAATTAATGGAAACTATGGGTTATCCGCAGCTTGAACTTGGTTTATCTGCAATCCCGAAGGATCAACTTGTAGACTGCCTTGCTTACAACAGCTTGAAGGTTTCACATTTTATTTTTGTATTTGTTATTTTACGTTTTTCTTTTTAGAAAGGTTTATGGTAAATGATTTGTGGTAATGCTTATTTTTATTTATTTGTATGTCTTTTGTTTATTAGGGTCTTATCCTTAGCAAGGCTTTGAAGGCTCAAAAAGATGCTGAAGATGAAGGCACCCTGGATAGCCTTCGGAAATTTGCGCTCAGAAGTTATAACACTTTGGAATGAGGCCCTTGAGAAAGACAAGATCCTGATTTCCTTAGTCGAAAGGCTAAAGACTAGCGAAGCTAAATTAGTTAGATTCTCTGAAGTGGATCAGAAAATTTTGAAGCTTGAGAAGGAAAAAGAAGTGGATGCAAAACACATAGCTGATCTGGAATATGCCTTATCTGTCCAGGTGGGATTACACAGATCTAAAGTGACAGGATTGGAGAAAAAGCTTGATGAAGTTACTGAAAACTTCAACGTTGAGCAATCAAAACGTGAGATATCCGACATCGCACGGTTGAGAGTTCAGAAAAATGTTGAGGAGTATCATCAGGTGAAGGAGGAGTGCTATAACATTGCTATGCAATACTCAAACAAGTTGAAAAATGCTTTTGCTAGTGTTGGTGCATTCTCGGTTGAGCAAAATTTCATTCATTGTGATCCTTAGTGTGTAATCAAGTGGATTGAGGGAGAAGTTGAAGCATTTGGCGAAGTCCTAACTGACAGAGGAGATTTTTGTGCATGTGGGGGGCTCGGGGGGCTGTATCATTTCTGGAAAAAGCTGGTTGTGATCATGCCAAGGCTATAATTCAACCAGACTTCTCAGTTTCAGCGTCTGACATCAAGGAGCCGTCAGCCGAAGCTATCACCCTCAGTGGGAAATTTTATTCTAAAGTGTGGATGAATGGCGGCCAAGAGATGGCAGACAAAGCCATTAGGCGAAAAGAAGAGGCTCATCTCGCCTCAGAAGAAGCAAGGAAAACTGAAGAGGCCGCTGAGCGTGAAAGACGTATGGGTACGTTTGTCATATTTTAGCTTTGTAAGTATGTTAACTTTGTGTTTGACAAAAGCTTATATTTTGCTGTAGCTAAACTGTCTCCTCCTCCAGAGCCATACAACCCTGAGGCCGATCCAGCCCTGAAGGGTGCTCTCGATGTAATCAAAATAGCAAATGCAGCAACTGACAGAGTTGTGGATAGACTTCTAAACGAAGCTGCTGAGAGAGTCCTAAAGGAGGATGATTAGGCTATGTATAAAAACACTTGTAGAATTTTTGTATGGTGTTTTCTATGTAACAAACAATTGCAAGCTTTGTATTTCATGATGTAATACATTTCATTATGTAGCATGAAATTGTCGTACGTACCGTTTTTGAGCTAAAGGCGAAAAACACCTTCCCTTCTTTTCACGCATCATAAAGAAAGATCTCATTGTCGCCGAAGCAGCATTAACAAACTCGAAGGTTTTGCCATGAGTCTTTTATAAGGAATACCATTGCCAAAGTAACAGTATTAGTCCTGAAGCTCTTGTTGTAGGTCTTGTATGAGGAATTCTTTACCGTTTAATAGCAACGGGTAAAGTTGCAGCATCCTTTTCATAATTCTTTGTGAAAGAAACACTTAGCTTCGTGGGTTAACCATTGTTGACGAAGGAGCAATTTCCCTTCTTTTCCACTGTTTTGGATGATGCGAGATGATGAATGATGCGAAACTATGCAGCATGATGTGATGCTATGATGCAACAAATGTTAATGAACAAACACTTCGTAATAGTAAGACTCTGCATCCTCTTACGAACGACTTTAGAGTCTCTTCACGTTTTACTTAAGTGGTATTTTAGCTCTGCATCCTCGTAGGAACGACTTTGGAGCTAAGCTCTGCATCCTCTTAGGAACGACTTTGGAGCTTCTTTACCTTTTACTTAAGTGGTATTTTAGCTCTGCATCCCCGTAGGAACGACTTTGGAGCTAACACTGCATCCCCTTAGGAATGACTTTGGAGCTTCTTCACCTTTTACATAGGTGGTATTTTAGCTCTGCATCCTCGTAGGAACGACTTTGGAGCTTTTTCACCCTTTCTGTTACACTCGATGGCATAACTCTAGATTTATTACAACATGTCGAAGGTTGTACATTCTCAAATTGTCTTTGAGACAAAAACATGAAATCAAGATAAATGAAAATTACATTAGATGTGTACAAAAGTTTTTTGATCCAACCCTTCTATTGCTTCAGTAAATGTGCCTCGATTCTAGTACAATGTTGTTGACTATCCGGGCTTCGGACTCTTCGCATGCATCATGTTGTTGATGAATTTGGCGATGCCCTTCAAGCTGTTGATCGTGGGACAAAGTTGGAGCCATGACCGGTGGTGGTGGTGGCAAGGCCCATGCAGCTGGGGAGTGGCTCGTCGAAGCTAATGACACTATGGGTCGAGAAAATGGCTGTTGATTGCCCACATGCTCAGAAATGTACGGGGAATACCCCAAGGCAGTATGTAGGACTTGCTTCAACTAATTCTGCCATGCTTCAGCCTCAGCTATCTCCTTTTGCTTATGTATTGTAACTTGGCATGTCCTGGTTGTGTGCCCCCTATCTTCTCCACAGAAAAAGTTGAACAACCTTCTTGGTTGTGAGCTGAATCTTCCTCCAAATCTTTGTCCCCCACTACTTCTTAGGGTTGGTGGTCTGAAGGAGCTTTGCTGTGTCCCAGATGATTGAGAGCTGTGTTGATGCCCTTGGGTGTGATTGCCTCTGTCTTCGCTTGAGCTGGGATTGTGTATCATTCTTTCATGCCTTGGGTGGAGACTTCCTCCGAAGCCTTGGTCATCTTAGAATATCTGTAGGCTTCTTCCCTTCTTTGCCGAAAATCATTGTCGGCCCTGATGTACTCGTCCATCTTCTGTAGAAGCTTCTCTAGGGTTTGTGGGGGCTTCTTGGCAAAATATTGTGCCGTTGGCCCTAGATGAAGTCCCTTGATCATGGCTTCAATAACAATCTCATTCGTCATTGTTGGTGCCTGAGCTCTGAGACATAGAAACATTCGGACATACACCTGCATGTACTCCTCGTGGTCTTGCATGCACTGGAAAAGGGCTTGAGCAGTTACTGGCTTCGTTTGAAAACCCTGAAAGCTGGTGACTAGCATATCCTTCAGCTTCTGCCACGATGTGATTGTTCCCGACTGTAAGGAAAATGGACCATGGGCCATTAGGCTTATTAGATTTTGGTGTTTGATGATCAACGCAACCTGTGGACTAATGTGTTTGCTAGTGTTTTTGTTTTTAGTTCATAGGATGCTAAAGTAACTTCGACCAAGGTATTGAGGAAAGCAACAGCTCAAAAGAAGACATTATAAAGATCAAGTGAAGTCTAAGAGAAGAATCATGTGTTGCCTGCGGACTATCTGTGCGAGGAGCACAGGACTGTCCGGTGCCACACGTCAGACTGTCCGGTGCCACACGCAAGACTGTCCGGTGTACCAGGAGCAGGAACCCTAACGGCTAGTTCCAGGTGGCACTGTGGAGAGAAGACCACTAGACTGTCCGGTGTGGAGTCCGGACTGTCCGTTTTGAAAAGTCTGCAACGCCAACGGTCACCTGTGGTGTCAGGCCAACGGCTAGGTGCATTAGACTATCCGGTGTGCTGTAGAGAGCAGCAGTGATAGGAACGGGGTGCCCGATCATCAGTCAGGTGTAGGTAACTATCGATTTGCTGGAGATGTCACACAGACGATCCGGCTTCTAATCAACACGACTAGAACCCCGCAATTGTAGCACCACTTCTCCTCTGGTTATCAACCGTGTGCTGCGCGATTGACCTCGCCACGAGGGCTAATCCTTGCCTGTGAATCAAAGACACAAGCAAGAACAAGAAAGAACAATCTGGAATATTGCGGATGAATGATTAAGCTTACAAGTTGGGGTCTCACAAACCAATCTACGGCGGCTGTTCTCGACAGATCTAACTTAAGCAAAACCCCAGCTCTAATGTGGTGGCGGCTAATAATTATATAAGGGTTAGGAGCGGACTCCCTCCCTGGACACGCCCTAATGGGCCTAGCAAAGATAAACGGCCCAAAGGCCCATTTATGGTGTCGCAGCACCGAGACAGATTACGGACGTCGGTTTGGTCCTCCACCTTGATCCGAACGTCCTTGCTGGCCTTCCACGCCTCCAAGTCCTTGCTGGTCCTTTCCTTCATTTCTAAGTACAATTAATTCATTAGGTAGCACACTATTCTCAAATGCACAAGAATAAGTACATAGGAACGACCTCACCTGCAAATTCAATTGTCTTGCGCGTGCGCGAGTAATCGGACCTTGAACATCAACTAGGGGAGTTTTCTTTATATCCATGGTAGTGATGTCCTCATCATCCTCCCCCTCTTGAAGTGGAGTCGCCCTCGACTCAAGCTCATCTTCTTCCCCCAAATACGGTTTCAAATCAGCAATGTTAAATGTAGGACTAACGAGGAACTCGGGAGGCAACTCAAGTTTATATGCATTATCATTTATTTTCTCCAAAATCTTATATGGACCAGCAGCACGTGGCATCAATTTAGACTTTCTTAACTCTGGAAATCTATCTTTTCTCAAGTGCAACCACACTAAATCACCCACTTCAAGCATAACTTGTTTTCTACCTTGACTACCAGCAATTCTATATTTTTCAGTCATATTTTCAATGTTTGCTTTAGTTGAAGCATGAAGTTTCAAAATAAAGTTAGCATGCTCCTTAGCATCACTATGTACTTGCTCGGTAGTAGGTAGAGGCAAAAGATCAATAGGAGCATGAGGGTTAAAACCATACACTACCTGAAAAGGACTTACCTTGGTGGTGGAGTGTTCCGCCTGATTATATGCAAACTTCACATGAGGCAAACACTCTTCCCACATTTTCAAGTTTTTCTTCAATATTGCTCGCAGCATTGCAGACAATGTTCTATTCACAACTTCCGTTTGTCCATCAGTTTGGGGATGACAAGTAGTAGAAAACAGAAATTTTGTCCCCAATTTGTTCCATAGAGTACACCAAAAATGACTCAAGAATTTTACATCACGATCTGAAACAATAGTAGAAGGCATACCATGCAAACGAACAATCTCTTTGAAAAAGAGGTTAGCAATATGAATGGCATCATCCGTTTTGTGACAAGGTATAAAATGTGCCATCTTAGAAAAACGATGAACCACAACAAAAACACTATCGCTCCCCCTCTTCGTCCTAGGCAATCCCAAAACAAAATCCATAGAAATATCCGCCCACAGAACTGAAGGAATAGGAAGAGGCATATACAAACCATGTGGGTTCAATCGTGACTTAGCTTTTTGACACGTTGTGCATCTTGCTACAAAGCGCTCAACATCACGCCGCATTTGAGGCCAAAAGAAGTGTGTGGACAGCACAGCCTCCGTCTTCTTGGCACCGAAGTGACCCATCAAACCGCCACCATGCGCTTCCTACAACAACAAAAGACGAACCAAACCAACTGGAATGCATAGGCGGTTAGCTCTAAACAAGTATCCATCATTTAGCACAAATTTATTCCATGTATGGCCCTCTTTACAATTTAATGCAACCTCTTTAAAATCATCATCAAAAGCATATTGTCCCTTAATTGTTTCAAGTCCAAAAATACGATAATCAAGTTGAGACAACATAGCATAGCGTCTAGACAAAGCATCGACAATCACATTATCATTCCGCTTTTTATTTTTAATGATGTAAGGAAAAGTTTCAAGAAATTCTACCCACTTAGCATGTCTACGATTCAGATTTGTTTGACTACGAAGATGCTTAAGTGACTCATGATCAGAATGAATAACAAATTCCTTAGACCACAAATAATATTTCCATGTTTGCAAAGATCGTATGAGAGCATATAATTCTTTATCATAAGTAGAATAATTAAGAATAGGGCCATTCAATTTCTCACTAAAATATGCAACGGGTTTACCTCCTTGCATCAAAACAGCACCAATGCCAACTCCACTTGCATCACATTCGAGTTCAAAAGTCTTACCAAAGTCAGGAAGTTGGAGTAGTGGCGCGTGAGTAAGCTTCTCTTTTAAAAGAGTAAAAGAATCCTCTTGTGACTGCCCCCAATTAAATAAAACACCCTTCGTGGTCAACTCATGTAATGGGGCAGCGATGGTGCTGAAATCCTTCACGAAACGACGATAAAATCCTGCAAGTCCAAGAAAACTCCGCACTTGTGTCACCGTCGATGGTGTTGGCCAACTCTGAATAGCATGCACCTTGGCCTCATCAACCTCAATACCCTATGGAGTGACAACATAGCCAAGAAATGATACTCGTTCGGTGCAAAAGGTGCATTTGTTAAGGTTAGCAAATAAGCGTGCGGTGCGCAAAGCATCAAAAACATCACGTAGATGGTCAAGATGTTCACATAAACAAGTGCTGTAGATCAAGATATCGTCAAAATAAACCACCACAAATTTTCCAATAAATGGGCGCAAAACCTCATTCATCAAACGCATAAAAGTACTAGGGGCATTAGTTAATCCAAAAGGCATCACTAACCACTCATATAAGCCGAACTTGGTTTTAAAAGCAGTTTTCCATTCATCGCCTAATTTCATTCTAATTTGGTGGTACCCACTGCGCAAATCAATCTTACAAAATATTTTAGAACCACTTAACTCATCAAGCATATCATCTAATCGATGGCAAAGAAGGTCTGGAACAAATTATGGCGTTGCTGCTTCTCTGATGATTCAGGCTGAGAACTAAGAACACGCTGCACCATGACGCTTCGAAGGTTCACCGTAGCATCAGCACCAAGCATGGCATCATCATTAGTAGCAACATCACTGGAGTCATCATCGTCATCCTCACCGTCGGAAGCACTAATGTAGCCATCATCTGTAGCAATGTTTGTTCGCTGACTCGGGCAATCCTTCTTCACGTGACCAATCCCATGACAACTGTGGCAAACAATACTCGAAGGACGACCACTGGAAGGTGCTGCATGTGCTGGTGAATTCTGTTTCTTGGCGGGTACCTGCAAAGGAAGTTTACCAACATGTGCAGCAGGTGTCAAGGGAGGTCGCGTGGACGCTGGAGTGGTCGAAGGTGTATGACTCGAGGCAGGTGTGTGCGTCGTGATGTAGAGGAGGCGCCAAAAGTAGCCCTAGGTCGATGTTAGCGTCCCTGCAATTCCTTCTCTGCAAGCATAGCAAACTAGAACAACTTGTTGACAGTGTTAAATTCTTTGTAATCCACAATGTCCTGAATATCACACCGCAAACCTGAATAAAAACAGCAAAGAGCGTCCTCATGTCCCTCTACTATCCCGCAATGCTGCAATCCCTTCTGAAGCTCAGCATAATATTCTTGAACAGATTTATCCCCTTGCTCTAAATGCATCAATTTCTTATGCAATTCTCTATGGTAAGATGGGGGAACAAATCTATTGCGCATAGCTACCTTAAGATCTTCCCAAGTCGTAGGTGCTCTACCATCCCCAACTAGACCAGTCCACGAGACAATAGCAAAATCTTTAAATTCACTAGTGGCTTGTCTAACTTGATGTCGTTCAGGTACAAGGTGGGCAGCAAATTTCTGTTCTATCGTCATCTCCCAATCAAGATATCCCTCAGCATCATAATGACCCGAAAAAGATGGTATAGAAAATTTAATCTTAGCATAAGGGTCGTCAGGAGCACGATTGTTATTACCTTGCTGGCGGTGTGGCATACCTTCTGTGTTTTGACGAAGACGGCGACGTAGGAAAAAATGTCTAGTGTCCGCTTCGTCATAATTACCTTCTTCATCAAACACCGCATCATCGGGAAGACGTGGACGACGAGGTGGTGGTGGTGGTGCTTGTTGTCGCATCTCCAACATAGCAAGTCTGTCGACAATCTAGGACAATCGTCGATCTAGCCTCTCGTAAGTCTTGCCAAGGTTCATGTAAATGAAGGCATCATGCACTGACTTGTGGACCGTCTCCTCCATTTGCTCCTTCAGGAGCTTGTTGTTTGCCTCAAGATCTTGGTGGCTAACACATTCATCGAGGTCTGTAGAGATTCTTGCTTCTTCGTCGTCGCCTGCCATCGAAACACAAAAACAGGAAACAAACGGTGAAGGTTATCCCTAATAATTTCACTACACACTCCTCTCAGGTGGAACACAGGAACATGCTCTAATGTATCTTACCAAGTTCTTACAAGTGTCTGACAAAATATAAGCAAAGGATGGTACAATCGGAGGCTGGTTCGTGATACTTACCAAGAGGTAGTGAAACCGCGATTGCAAGGTCAAATCTGTATTGATCAGAAGGTGTAGTATGTGGAGCTGTAGGACAAGCACAATATGTATGTGAATGTGGAACAAAATCGAGTGCAGATGAGCGAAGTTCAACAAATATCCAAAGCACAAGTCACAATTGCTGGCTAAGAGATGTATCCGAGGCGTAGCGCAACAAGTTGGAACAAAGAACAATGGAACTAGCAGAATGGCAGTACCGTAAATATTATACTAGCGAGGCCAAAAAGGCACTAGTAGGAATCACAGGTGATTTTGTTTTTCTTTTTTGTATGATTTTTTTGATATTTTTCTCGTCACAAGAAGCAACAAAATAAGAGCTACACCAAGTTTCACCTAAAACAGAGATCAGATGTGCTCTACAGGAAATCAACAAGTTCTCTAAAAAGCGTGTAAGAGCTTTGACAATTTTTTTCTTTATTTTCCTGAATTTTTGGATAATTTTATCGAAACCAAACAGGCCAAAGGCTAGTTTGGTTGGCCTCAGAATCGCGTCACCAAGCTCCTGTAAAAATTTCAGATTTTTTTGGACACCCGAGCGGAAAGTTATGCCCGGTTTAAGGAAGGTACCTCAAGTTATGTTTTTGGGAGGCACGACTAGAAGGCCGCGGTTAGGGCAAAAATTCCCTATCTGCATTCACAGCGATTAATGGGATGGATCGACTTGTGATCTGGGTAATGGTGGATGGAATAGCGGCGTATCTGCAATCTATCTAGGGCTGGCGCGGCGGCGGCTAGCGAGGGCAAGTCGATTAATGGATGGATCGACTTGTGATCTAGGTAATGGTGGATGGGATAGCGGCTAGCGAGGGCAGTTGATCTACGACGAAGATACACCCTAAACCAGCTACACGACTCGACCACGGACATGAACTGAACAAAACCAAACTGAAAACGAAATTGCAAAGGCTAAACAAGGGTTCTAGGACAGCAGAATTTTTTTTGTATGGCAATTTTCTGGAGTTATAGGATGAAAAACCTAAACTAAACTAGGGTAAGCCTGACGGTAATACCTGAGTCTTTGAATGCCACTTGATAGGAACGGGGTGCCCGATCTTCTGTCAGGTGTAGGTAACTATCGATTTGGTGGAGATGTCACACAGACAATCCGGCTTCTAATCAACACGACTAGAACCCCGCAATCGTAGCACCACTTCTCCTCTGGTTATCAACCATGCGCTGCGCGATTGACCTCGCCACGATGGGTTAATCCTTGCCTACGAATCAAAGACACAAGCAAGAACAAGAAAGAACACAATCTAGAATATTGCGGATGAATGATTAAGCTCACAAGTTGGGGTCTCACAAACCGATCTACGCCGGCTGTTCTCGACAGATCTAACTTAAGCAAAACCCCAGCCCTAATGAGGTGGCGGCTACTGATTATATAAGGGTTAGGAGCAGACTCCCTCCCTGGACGCGCCCTAATGGGCCCAACAAAGATACATGGCCCAAAGGCCCATTTATGGTGTCACAGCACCGAGATAGATTACGGACGTCAGTTTGGTCCTCCACCTTGATCCGAACGTCCTTGCTGGCCTTCCACGCCTCCAAGTCCTTCACCATGTCCTTGCTGGTTCTTTCCTTCGTTCCTAAGTACAATTAATTCATTAGGTAGCACACTATTCTCAAATGCACAAGAATAAGTACATAGGAACGAGCTCACCTGCAAATTCAATTGTCTTGCGCGTGCGTGAGTAATCGGACCTTGAACATCAACTAGGGGAGTGTTGTTTGTATCCATGGTAGCGATGTCCTCATCAAGCAGCTTTTCTCCAATGGCTAGTTTTGTGTTGGGGGCTATAAATACACCCCCAACCGGCCATTTCAAGGTGTGGGAGCCCAAGCAACATACCAAGGCATATAATGCACATTTCCAAGAGCTCAAACACCCAAGTGCTTAATAGAATCAATCGATGATTAGCGTAGGTGCTTTGCGAAGTGCTTAGGTTAGTTACACTGCTTTAGCACTTGCTCTAGGTGAACCCAAGTTAGTTGAGTGAGTTATGTAAAACCACACAACCCCTCGGCTCTTGCGCGAGCCATTGTAATTGTACCGACTCGAGCGAGTCTTGTGAGATAGTGACAACTGTGTTTGTGTCATGGCCACCACCGTGTACCGGAGGGAATGAGGCCCGAGGCGTTTCGATCGGAAGCTCGATAGTGGAGACGGTAGGGAGCATCCGAGAGGAGCCAGAAGCGGAGCACCACTTGCACGTGGAGAAGGCCCGCGACTCTCTACAGAGTTACTCAACCGAGGTGCTTGGCCCTCGCGTGGGCTTCCCTTTGCGTAGGGGCACCAACAAGGATTAGTCGGGACCTTGAGTGGTTCCAGATACCTCGGTAAAAATACCGTCGTCATCCACGAGAGTTTGCATCTCTACCTTGCTCTTTAACTTCTGCATTTATATTAAGCATTTAAGTTTCAATCTTGTCTTTATACTTTTATACTGTAGATTGAAACTTAGCCATTGCGGTAGAGATAGCAACACTTAGACAAAACCTAGTTTACACATTCTAGTTTGAATATTTGCATAGGTTTTGCTCTAGGAATTTATTTGTGGCCTAGTTTAGTAAAAGTTTTAGAAGTCCTAATTCACCCCCCTCTTAGGCGTCACCCGTTTCCTACAAGTGGTATCAAAGCCTGGTTTGGCTCATTTGAAACGCTTTAGCTTCCCCGCTAAAAGAGCCGACGCTTTTTATAGGAAGGGATGGATACCCATAGGCCACCACACTTTGATGTCACTAACTTCCCATATTGTAGTGCAAGAATGGCTTGTTACCTAGAGGCCGTTGATCTAGGTGTTCAGAGAGTCACTCATGACGAGATGAAACCTCCCAAAAATCCCGAGAAACCCACCACGAGTGAGGAAAAAGAAGTTCATTTAAATGATAGAGCCAAAAATTGCTTGTATGAATCTCTTAGCATGGATATTTTTAATCAAGTTTTTACATTGAAAACTGCTAATGAGATTTGGCTAAAATTGCATGAGCTCCATGACGGCACATCCAATGTTCGTGAGCAAAAACAATGCCTAGTCTTAAATGAGTATAATTCTTTTGCTACGAAACATAATGAGCTTGTTAGAGATATGTGTTCTCGTCTAAATTTAATCATCAATGAGCTCAATTCTAATGGCATTAATAAGCTAGGTGATGCAGACATTGTGAGAAAGATTATCTCCCTTCTACCACAACAAAAATATGGGAGCATCATCACCATTCTTCACAACATGGAGGACTTGAGTACAATGACCCTGACCATCGTGATTGGGAAAATCACGGCCTTTGAGATGTCACGAAAGATGTGTCAGGGAGAGGAGCCAACTTCCTCAAGGCCATATGCTTTTGCATGTGATGAAAGGAAGGGTAAAAAGAAGGCTTCCACTCCAAGTTCCTCAAGTGAAGAAGAGGAAGAAGAAGAAAGTGATGATCAAGAAGATAATCAACCATCAACATCATCCTCCGAGGATGAAGAAACAATCCTATGCGTCGAAAAGGTAATGGGGATGATCCGCAAGATTAATCTAATGGGTGTGCCCCTACAAGTAGAGGATCCCAGGAAAAAGCAAAGAAAGAGAGGATGCTTCACATGCGGGGAGAAGGGCCACTTCAGGGACAGCTGTCCAACTATGGTCGAACCCAAAAAGGAAAGGAGCAAAGGCAAGGCGCTAACAAGTGTCAAAACTTGGGATGATTCTTCAAGCGAAGATGAACCTCTAAGGACGTGCAGCCACCGGTCCTCATCACGCAAATGCATTCCATCCTATAGTGATGATAGTAGTAGTGATGATGAAGGAGAGGGAAAGCCCTCCGTAGATGAGCTTGCGGAAGCCGTTAAATTTTTCCAGGATGTTTGTACTAAGCAAAAGGCTCAACTTAAAACCTTGAAAAATAAGTTGATTAGCTCTCAAAATGATTCTAAATGTTTGCTAGAAAAATTTAAAACATTTGCAAATTTGAATAGTGAGCTATCAACTAAAATTGAGCAATTAGAGTCTAGTGCTCCATCCATTCCTACCGATGATGGCCTTGTTAAAAGGAATGAAAAACTTAAGGCTATGTTAGTTTGCTCCCAAGAAGCTATTGAAAATTTGCTAGGGAAATGGAAATTCTTAGCATACACAATAATGAGCTAACTACTAAGCTAGAAAACATTGGTAGCGCCCCAGGGACATCTTTAGTTGAAATTCCGGAAATAATTAAGAAAGATGCTTCTACTTCTTGCTTTGATTTAATTGATGATTCTAACCCCTACAACCAAGTTCTTGTTGAGAATATTGTTGTAGAAACATGTTCGGATGAAGTTGCAAAGGAAAATAAGCAATTAAGGTAAGAAGTGGCTCGCCTTGGCAAGGCTTTGTGTGACAAGAAAGGCAAAGCCAAACAAATCCAACCTCTAAAGGATAACACCACTGCGGGAGTGAACAAGCCTGTGGAGGGCGAAATTCTGATTTGTAGGTTATGCCACAAGAAAGGCCATAAGTCTTTCCAATGCAAGGCGATGACCGGGGATAAGCAAAGGCAAAAGCTCAAGTAAAAGCCATCAAGCAAAATCTCCAACATCTACATCAACAAGGGGGACAAAAAGGCTGCTACACCATATTTGATCAAGAAGAAAAAGAATGGAAAGGTGATAGCAATCAAGGCCAACAAGCAAGCCAACAATGGAAAGGGGGCCAAACGTATCTAGGTGCCAAAGGAAATAATCTCAACCATGAAAAGCACCAAAAAGGTTTGGATCACTAAAGGAAACTGAGTAGTACGAAGGACGATTGGGAAATTTGGAGACTTGGCAAAATTGGGATGTACATCATGGGATACATCATATTGGATCAAGTTTATTACCAAGTGGGTTAGTGAATATTTTGGACCCAAATTTCCCCACCCATGACTAAGGTAACTAGATTTATTGTATTCCTTATTTTTAGATATGCATATCTATTTTCTTGTAACTAGTTTTATCTTTTATGCCTAGTATTTCATTTGGTACTCACTTGAGATTAACAATGCATGCTTACTAGGTAAATCACATGGTAGGATTGCTCGTTCTCAATTCATATTCTTGAGCATACCTACATGGTTTAAAATGTTTAATTAAGCATGGCACATAGCTTATTTAACATCCCTAAGTAAATGACACTAATGCTTCAAAATCTTATATCCTACAATTGGTATCATTTAACTTATATGTGCCAAAGCTTGGATTATGGATAATATGCCCCTCTTGATATCAAATCAAAGTGCATGTCTCCTACAAGTATCCAAAACTTGTATGCACACCTTCAGGGGGAGATTACTCTATAATCTATGTCTTTGAGACTAATACCTGTTTTCAAGTTTATTTCATGTAGTAGTCTCATTGTAAGGAAAATGAAGTCCCCGAAGAAAGACAACAAGCTTCCACTGCAAAACTACAAGAATTCTTATGTCTCCAAGCCTGCCATTGGTCCTCAATTGGTCCACAATTGACTTTCAATTGGTATCTTTGAGACTACATTTAGTATCATTTACATGTCTCCTCCAATATTTGATTAGACTATATTTCTCATCTCATACTTCCCATGTTGCTATAAATGCATATATTGTTGACTCATATCTTGTTACCTATGCATAAGGGAAGTTAGTCTATTCAAATCATGTCTTGCACCTCCATTTCTCAAATGCTTTTTCCTAAGTAGAAAATCTCTGTCAGGGGGTGTATTTCTTCGTCTCTAAAGGGGAGAAAATTCTTTCTAAGGGAAATTACTCACTTAGGGGGAGTAATACTTTAATTCTTCAATTGGTATTAATTTACAAATCCTTTATGAGGGCCAGTCTTCTTTGCTTCCTATATGCTTAATGTCTTCCTTTTTGGTGGTTGATGCCAAAGGGGGAGAAGTTGTAGGGACCAAAGCAATGAAAATGTTATCAAACACCAAATACCACCAAATTAAAAAAATTCATCCTTCAAGTGGTTTTTGGCTCTTTGGTCTAAAATAGGAAGTAAGTGAATTATGGATTTAGGGGGAGGCTTAAATCCATAATCTCACAGTGTGGGGTCAATCATGCATCCTAGCAAGTAGATTGCATATTTTCGCTCAAATGTTTGTTATATTTGCTTTCTTTGGTTGTGTTGTCATCAATCACCAAAAAGGGGGAGATTGTAAGGAAAATGGACCCTGGGCCATTTGGCTTATTAGATTTTGGTGTTTGATGATCAACGCAACCTGTGGACTAATGTGTTTGCTAGTGTTTGTGTTTGTAGTTCATAGGATACTAAATTAACTTCGACCAAGATATTGAGGAAAGCAACACCTCAAAAGAAGACATTATAAAGATCAAGGGAAGTCCAAGAGAAGAATCATGTGTTGCCTGCGGACTACCTGTGCGAGGAGCACCGGACTGTCTGGTGGCACACCGGACTGTTCGGTGCCACACGCCAGACTGTCCGGTGCCACACGCCGGACTGTCGGGTGCACCAGGAACAGGAACCCTAATGGCTATTTCCAGGTGGCACTGTGGAGAGAAGACCACCGGACTGTCCAGTGTGGAGTCCGGACTGTCCGGTGTGAGAAGTCTGCAGCGCCAACGATCACCTGCGGTGTCAGGCCAACGGCTAGGTGCACCGGACAGGGGCACCGGACTGTCTAGTGCACCACCGGACTGTCCGGTGTTCCGTAGAGAGCAGCAGCTTTTCTCCAACGGCTAGTTTTGTGTTGGGGGCTATAAATACACCCCCAACCGGCCATTTCAAGGTGTGGGAGCCCAAGCAACATACCAAGGCATATAGTGCACATTTCCAAAAGCTCAAACACCCAAGTGCTTAATAGAATCACTCGGTCATTAGCTTAGGTGCTTTGCAAAGTGCTTAGGTTAGTTAGACCGCTTTAGCGCTTGCTCTAGGTGAACCCTAGTTAGTTGAGTGAGTTTTGTAAAACCACACAACCCCTCGGCTCTTGTGTGAGCCATTGTAATTGTACCGAGTGGGGGTGAGAGTCTTGTGAGACCGTGACAACCGCGTTTGTGTCACGGCTGCCACCGTGTACCGGAGGGAACGAGGCCCACGACATTTCGGTCGAAAGCTCGATAGTGGAGATGGCGGGGAGCATCCGAGAGGAGTCGGAAGCGGAGCACCACTTGCACGTGGAGAAGGCCCGTAGCTCTCTACGAAGTTACTTGACCGAGGTGCTTGGCCCTTGCGTGGGCTTCCCTTTGCGTAGGGGCACCAACGAGGATTAGTCGGGACCTTGAGTGGTTCCGGATACCTCCGTAAACATACCGGCGTCATCCACGATAGTTTGCATCTCTACCTTTCTCTTTAACTTTCGCATTTATATAAAGCATTTAAGTTTCAATCTTGTCTTTATACTTATATAGTGTAGATTGAAACTTAGCCATTGCGGTAGAGATAGCAACACTTAGACAAAACCTAGTTTACACATTCTAGTTTGATTATTTGCATAGGTTTTGCTTTAGTAATTCATTTGTGGCCTAGTTTAGTAAAAATTTTAGAAGTCCTAATTCACCCCCCTCTTAGGTGTCACCCGTTTCCTACACTGACCGAAGAGAAGAATACCATGTTTGAGCGACGCTCCTGACTGCCATGACAAAGGATTTCACCATGACAACAATGTTGCCACCATATGATGATATGGTTGCTTTGTAACTCATGAGGAACTACTTTGGTCCGAATGCCCGTCATACATGGGAAGTTGTGGTGGTTTGTACGAAGGTGGCCATGGGGTAGCCTGCAATTCTGTAGCTAGAGGGAAGCATCATCAAAAGCATTGTTTTCATGATGAAAATCGTCATACCATACATCATCATAGCTTGGGCTTTCCTGATGAAGTTCTCTCTGCTATGGCTTACACCCTTGCTCGTTGTCTTGTGTGATGTGATGCATCTCTTCAGCAACTTCATTAATCTTCTTTTAGAGTTCAGTCAACCGAAGCATTTTCTCCCTTCTTCTCTCCACTTGTTGGTAGATAGTATCTAGATCTCTGATTTCTTGATCCAGCTCTTCTTTCTATGGTGTTGGGCTAATGGCCTTTATTTTCTGGCTTCGGGCCTCACTTAGAAGGAGCCCCTCTTGAATGGTGTCTAGTGGCGCAAGGGCAGCCCCTGACGCTACTGCCTTCTTCAGCAGCATAGCAAAGGTAGTTGTTCGAGTTCTTGTTGTCGAAGGTGGTCGTTCGAGTTCACCGGAGCTGGGCGCAAATGTTGGTCACTTCTTCTCAATTGCTGTGAATCAAGAGCAAGGCAACACATTTGTTATATGTTAAAGAAATTCGTCCTCCGAAACATTATTCCCTCTTAGGTATAATGAATCTTAGACAACGGTCATAAATAGCAAGTCTTTGTTATTCGCAAACACAAAAGTATACTCACAAGATGTAATATCATGCCACGTATTCATTTCATAATGAATATAAAAATACTTTCAAAGAGTACATTACATTGATACCTTCATCTTGTTTGAAGATAATGACGCGAGGGTAATCACAATTCATTGTGAACAGTATGGGGGTACTTTTCATCTATTTATAGGCAATCGTATAGCCTCGTACGTCATTACATTCATGCCCTCAAAAATTACATACAACGTTTACAAATGTCACAAGGACAACATTTTCATTTGTGCTTAAGAACTTGAACAACACCTTCTCCCTGTATTGCCTTTCTGCTTCATCGTGACAAAGCTTGCTTCATCATACCTCCCTTGATTTATGTCGAAGCTTTTCTAGTAGTGAATCTCCTTTAGTAGTTAACAAAATACTAAGAAGAAATGGTTAGCCGTGTTTTTGAGGACCTTCAGAAGAAGAAGGCCCCCAATAGACAGCCCATGTGGTGAGGAGAGAAAGGAAGTGGGACAAGGCCAGATGCAGGGATATGTCTAGAGTCTCAAATTCCAAATTCAAATTCAACTTAAGTTCAAACTTTAGAATTAAATTTTCCAATTAAGTACACAACCAATTAAACCCCAGCATGATGCATAAGTTCATGTGTTTATTTAGTATTTATTTTAAAGGAAATATGCCTCAATAATAAATCACATAATCAAGATAACACCTTTATTGTTTCTCAAATGACTAGAGTCTTAGAAACTATATTATAGGGTTCACAAATCCTACCACCCTTAAGAGAATCTTGACCTCGAGATTACAGTGAACTAGGAAAAAGGTGGGGAAATTCTACTTGCAATTTATCTTCTCTTTCACAGGTAGCTTCATCACATCTTGATCATTTTGTTCCTGTTAACTCGGGTCAGGGTATCGATGATCTTGATAGGGTACTCAGTATAGGTTAGATCACCTTGCACACTGAGTTCTTCCATAGGTAGTTGCTCTTTGGGGACTTTGAGACACTTCTTCAAGTAGGACACATGAAACACATCATGTACATCTGCCAGGTGACTAGGTAATTCTAGTTGGTAAGCCACTTCCCCCACTCGCTTTAGGATCATCAAGGGTCCAATAAAGCAAGGGGCAACTTCCCTTTGACCTTAAATCTTCTCATACCCTGAATTGGTGACACTTTTAGGTACACATGATCACCTTCCTCAGACTCCAACGGTCTTCGAGTGTCCTCATAACATTTCTGCCTTGACTATGCTGTCCTCAAGTTCCCCCTGATTATCCGAACCTGCTCCTCTGCTTCTGGGATAATTTATAGTCCGAAGCACTGTCTCTCACAAGTTTGATCCCAATACAATGGGGTTCTACACTTCCTACCATACAAAGCCTCAAACGGGGACATCTTCAAGCTTTTTGTAAGTGTTATTATATGAAAACTCTGTGTAGGGTAAACTCTTGTCCCAACTGCCACCATGTTTAAGAGCACAAGCTATCAACATATCTTCTAGCACATTATTGGTTCTTTCGGTTTGACAATCTGTTGGGGATGATAAGCCATACCAATTGGGAGGTAAACTAGGATCATGCACAATCTGTTTAGCTTTGTGTCCATACTCTCATTCAACTTCTGCCAAAATTGGGGGGTAAACTAGGATCCTCTGTCTGATATGATCTTTGGCACGCCATGCAGACATACAATCCGTGACATGTACAACTCTACCAATCGAGCTCTCGAATAAGTGGTCTTCACAGGAATAAAGTGGGCTACTTTGGTTAGGCTGTCCACATTTACCCAAATAGAGTCATACCCAGCAGGAATGCATGGTAGACCGATGATGAAATCCATACCAATCTCTTCTCATTTCCATTCAGGTATTTTTAATGGATGAAGTAACCCGGCTGGTCTCTAATGTTCGGCTTTTACCCTATGGCAAATATCACTTACCACTACATGTGTAGCTACATCTCTCTTCAAGCCATACCACCATTACTTCTTTTTTCAGATCCTAATACATCTTGGTACTACCAGGGCGAATTGAATAGGCTGAGTCATGAGCTTCCTTCAATATGGTCTCACGAAGACTATCTATCTCAGGAACACATATCCTGTTCTTGAACCAGATTGCGCATTGCTCATCTTCCATGAAGTATGGGCCCCTGCCTTCTACTCATCAGGTCTTTGATTTCCTAAATCTTAACATCACCAACCCGACCTTTCTATATCTCTTGCTCCAAGGTAGGTTCCACTTCTATAGTAACTCCCTCTATATGGGCAACTATTCCTAGGTTAAGCCTATCAAACTCCTCTGCCAACACATCAAGTAGGTAAGTAGCCATAGCTGCATAATCATGGTCCTTGATGAGTTTTGACCAATGACATTGCTTAAGGTTTAGGTCTTTCTAGGTAAAAATATACTTCAAGTTTTTATGGTCCGTATAGATTTGGCACTTGTTCCCTATTATATAATGTCTCCAAATCTTGAGAGCATGCACTACAGTGTCTAGTTCTAGGTCATGAGTGGGGTAGATCAGCTCGTGTTTCCTCAACTGGCGAGATGCGTAGGCAATGACATGTCCTTTTTGCATAAGAACACATCCCAACCCTAGATGAGATGCATCACAATATGTATCAAATCCTTCTTGCAGAGCCGGCATGACCAACACTAGGGATGCCATCACGAGATGCATCACATCCCTTTTGCATATCATGCTTTCTCAAGCCACTACTGTTCTTTTAGCATTTCTATGTAGGGATGAATACAACAAGGTAAGTGGTTTGGACAACACCAAGCAAATATGAGACACCCTCAAGATCTCTCATGAGGGTAATGATGCTACGATGATCACCAAGATGGAGTTGGTGGAAGGCGAACTGGGGATATTCACCATGAAAAGGAGAGAGGAGCCAACTGAAACGTACAACAGGCTCAATACCTTAGTGAACAAGATTCGAAGCTATCGAAGCACAAGATGGACGGATCACAACGTCGAGCGCCTCATGTTAAGGTCATTTACTGTAATTGATTCCCATCTTGTTAATCTTATTCATGAAAACTCCAGGTATACCAAAATGTCGCCCGAGGAAATCCTTGGTAAGTTTGTGAGCCGGCGCATGATGGTAAAAGAAGCAAGGTACGTCGACGACATCGCCAACTGACCTCTTCCTCTCTATGAGCCACAACTCGTTGCACTCAAAGCAACGATCGGCATGGAGACACTCTCAAACAAGGTGGCACAAGTGGAGGCAGCTAAACTTAATGAGGACGAAATGGCGCTTGTAATAAAGCGCTTCAAGACCTCATTGAAAGGACAAAAGGACTACCCCAACAAGAACAAATCAAGGGGAAAGCGTTCATGCTTCAAGTGTGGTAGGAATGGTCATTTTATTGCTCAATATCCTGATAATGAGAATGAACAGGTACAAGACAAGAAAGGGAAGAAGGAGAAAAAGAAGTTCTACAGAAAGATGAAGGGTTAGGCAAACATTGGCAAGGAATGTAACTCAGACTGCTCTTCATCTGACTCCAACAATGAAGGACTTGTTGCCTCTGCCTTTGACAAATCCTCCCTCTTCCCCAACGAGCATCACACTTTCATCATGGCAGAAGAGATGAAGGTACGTACCCGCGACACTCTTAAGTATAGCTCTATTAGTGATGAAGAATGCGATGATGATGATTACGACGTAGACTATAGCATTATTTTTAAGGGCTTAGATAGATCTAAGGTAGAAAAAATTAATGAATTAATTGATGCTCTTAATGAAAAGGATAGATTGCTAGAAAAACAAGAGGATATGCTTATAAGAAACATGATAAAGTAGTATAAGTAGAAAAATCTCTTGCTTTAGAATTAAAGAAGAAGGAAATGCTTGCTTTTGAATTGTCATCATGTCATTCCTCTTTTACTAGCCTTAAGAATTTAAATGATGATTTGAATGCTAGAATAGAGAAATTAAATGTTGCTAGTTCATCCGTTGAGCATGTTTCAATTTGTGCTAAATGCAAAAACCATAATTTTAATGCTTGTAGTAATCATGCTTCTACTATTGCAACATTAAATGATGAAATTGCTCAATTAAATGTTCAACTTAAAACTTGCAAAAATGAAGTAGAAAAAGTAAAATTTGCTAGGGATGCCTTTACCATTGGTTGACATCCCTCCATTAAGGATGGACTTGGTTTCCAAAAGGGAACCAAGAAAACTAAGAGCTAAAAGGTCCTTAACTTCACAAAGGAGAAGGGGAAGACACTTATGGCTAGTAGCTTGCATTCTATCCATGAAAATAAAAACCATGCTTATTTATATTCTCATGTCAAGAATGTTTCTCATTATTCTCATCATGATACTTGTAATGATCGTTTTGCTTTTCCAAAGTATAATAGTAGTATCCCTACTCCTCGCATTGTGCATGCTTCATCTAGTGATTCTAATAGGAGTAGAACTAGGCGTCATGCTTCTCATGTAGTTTCTCATACGCCTAAGGATAGGAAAGCATCTCATGGACCTTACATTCTATTTCATACTTTTGATGCATCCTATTTAATCCATTGTAAAAATGATAAAATTGTTGCTACAAATGTGGGACCAAAATGCAAGAAAGGTAATACTTGCATTTGGGTTCCAAAATCTTATGTAACTAACCTGACAGGACCCAACACAAGTTTGGGACCTAAATCCCAAGCCTAAATAACCTATAGGTTTATGCATCTAGGGCTCAATCTGGATCATTGATAGTGGATGCACAAACCACATGATGGGGCAGAAGAACATGTTCACCTCCTTCGTCAAGAATAAGGATTCCCATGACACGATTATCTTTGGAGATGAGAACCAAAGCAAGGTAAAGGGGATAGGTAAAATAGCAATTACTACCGAGCATTTCATTTCTAATGTCTTCTTGGTAGAATCGCTTGGATATAATTTGCTTTCTGTTAGTCAGTTATGTCACGTGGGTTACAATTGTTTATTTACAAATGTTGATGTAACTGTCTTTTAAGAAGTGATGGTTCATTAGCATTTAAAGGTGTATCTGATGGCAAGCTTTGTTTAGTAGATTTTACTAAAGAAATGCTGATCTAAACGCATGTTTACTTGCTAAGACCAACATGGGTTGTCTTTGGCATCACCATCTAGCACATGTTGGAATGAAGAATCTTCATAAACTTCTAAAGAGAGAACATGTGTTAGGACTAACCGATGTCTATTTTGAGGAAGACAGACCTTGTGTAGCATGTCAAGCAGGTAAACAGGTGGGAACAAGTCATCCAAGCAATAATGTGATGACAACATCAAGACCATTGGAGCTTGTCTACATGGATCTCTTCTGGCCTATTGCTTACCTTAGCATCGGTGGAAGTAAGTATGGTCTAGTAATTATTGATGACTATTTCCACTTCACTTGGGTATTCTTTTTACATGATAAATCTAAAACCCTAGTAACTCTCAAGCGCTTCCTAAGACGGGCTCAAAATAAGTTTGAGCTAAAACTGAAGAAGATAAGGAGTGATAATGGATCTGATTTCAAAAATCTTCAAGTGGAGGAATATCTTGAGGAGGAAGGCATCAAGCATGTGTTCTCCACTCCCTACACATCACAACAAAATGGTGTAGTGGAGAGGAAGAGTAGGATGCTCATTGACATGGCGAGGACTAAGATGGAAGAATACAAGATGCCAAAACAGTTTCGGTCGGAAGCCATAAATATGGCTTGCCATGCCATAAACCGTCTCTATCTTCATCGCCTCCTCAAGAAAACATCATATGAGCTACTCACCAGTAACAAACCCAATGTTTATTACTTTCGTGTATTTGGGAGCAAATGCTACATCTTGGTCAAGAAGACGTCTTGGTCAAGAAAGGTAGGCATTCAAAATTTGCTCCCAAAGTTGTTGAAGAGTTTTTACTTGGTTATGACTC
This sequence comes from Zea luxurians, assembly GCA_029449295.1. Classification (NCBI taxonomy): domain Eukaryota; kingdom Viridiplantae; phylum Streptophyta; class Magnoliopsida; order Poales; family Poaceae; genus Zea; species Zea luxurians. Next base: position 55,198,213 of record JAOPSE010000004.1, on the reverse strand, counting down.
AAATACAAAGGCATATAGAGTCTTCAACAAATCTTTAGGTTTAGTTGAAGTCTCTAGCGACGTTATATTTGATGAGACTAATGTCTCTCCAAGAGATCTTGTTGATCTTGATGACATAGATGAACATGAGGTTCCAACGACCGTAATGAGGACTATGGCAACAGGCGATGTGCGACCATAGGAACAACAATTGCAAGATCAACCTTCTTCCTCAACAATGGTGTAGCCCCCAACTCATGATGAGGATCAAGTACATCAAGATGATAGCATCGATCAAGGGGGAGCACAAGAACAAGAGCGAAGGGAGGAGGAAGGAGAACCAAAGGCACCTCCAACCCAAGTCCGCACCAACATTCAAAGAGATCATCCGGTGGATCAAGTTCTTGGTGACATTAGCAAGGGATTTACAATCCGTTCACGTATTGCAAATTTTTGTGAGCACAACTCTTTTGTTTCTTCTGTTGAGCCTTTTAGGGTAGAAGAATCCTTGCAGGATCCGGACTGGGTGTTGGCCATGCAAGAGGAACTCAACAACTTTAAAAGAAATGAAGTGTGAAATCTGGTGCCACGTCCAAAGCAAAATGTAGTGGGCACCAAGTGGGTGTTTCGCAACAAACAAGATGAATACGGAGTGGTGACAAGAAACAAGGCGTGACTTGTGGCAAAAGGTTATGCCCAAGTTGCAGGTTTGGATATTGACGAGACTTTTTGTCACACCCGGTTTTAGAAGGTAAACCGAATGCGAACCATGTACGTGCCAGGATCAGCAATTCACGTACACAGCAGTTACATAACATGGACATCATCACACAGTGCTCAAATAGTATTAAAAAGGGAAGTAATAGTCGATTACATCATATGTCTGAGACATCCACATAGTCTTTACAATAATCAAAGTGCGGAAAAGAAACGTAGATAAACGCGTCCTTCACAGGCAGCTGACTGGGGGTTGCCGCTAACCCACACCTAGAACTCGTCGTAGTCTTCGAACTCCTGGAAGTCTCCTTCCACGGCTTCATCTTCTCCTGAGCAGTGGTTGCAATGCGAACAACCTGGGGGGGTTTGGTGTGTAGAGCAAGGGTGAGTACACATCAACATACTCAGCAAGTATCCTGTTTGGCTGTAGTGGACTAGCTTTATGTGGGGGTAAGTCAAGCAGTTGCTTTTAGTTGGTCAGATTTGTTATTACTAGTAGAGAAAGCCAAGTTTAAGAGTTAACCCACATTATTAACCCAAACGTACTCTTTCCAAACGGAAAGAATACCACTTACCATTACCATAGTCATAACCAAAACCATCAGTCTCATTGCCACCTGCAAACCAAAGTGTCTCTGATCATGTACCACTAATCACTGGAGCTCCCTTGGCCGCTCATAACCGCGAGCACGGCTGTTATATCAGTTTTCAAACACTCTGCAGAGGTTGTGCACTTTACCCACAAGCCGTGATTCCCTTTCTGCCCGGAGATCATGACTCTCCATTGATCACTACCAAGGTGACCCAGCAGGGCATCACTACGTAGCCTTTACAAAGATTCCCGGGGGCTGTAGCCGCCCGTTAGGTTTCCTAAATGTACCGCACTCCTCCCCAAGGGACAAATCAACCTTGGCAGAGCGAGCCGCATACACCGAGCCCCATAGACGGCACAACGGCTAAGCGAACTACACCCCGGTTCCTCTAATTATTCAGCTAAGGGCGTCCCACTCCACCCTCATGGTTGCACTGTTTTTCCCGGGCGGTCATCCAAAGAACAGGTCCTTACGGAGAGGCACTCGAGAAACCGCTCGAGCCCCCGTAAAGGCCACAAGTATAACATCAAAATAAGAAGGGGGGAAACAGCGTATCATTGATCATTCTCATCATGTTCATTGATTAGAGTTGAGCAATAGCATAAGACTAAGCAATAATAATCCAACCCAAATAGGTAAACAAGGACATGGATAACAAAAGCTAGTCAATCCTTAGGTATAAATGTGTAATGCACGAGGTGAATTAAAGAATGAATAGGACAGAGATAGGTCAAGGGACACTTGCCTCCACCAACCGACTGCTGCTCAGGGACTTCTCCTGCGAGTTCTTCGTGCTCCTCGACCGAATCGTTCTCTATGCGATTGCAAGCATACATACATCCATCCATTCAAATTAGGAAACAAACAGTACACCATACAAAAGAACAAATAAAGTAAATACGCATAGAATATCACATACGATAATGAATTTACCATGGTTAGAAAGAAACGGGGAATGGTCTCGCTGGGGTTAAGGCTTATGCTCGAGGCGCACTACAGGTAGACGAATAACTACACGCTACGTGCTCTAGTTCTACTTAGCTTCAATGATAAGAATTACCTACATGCACTAATGTAAACGTGACCACTTTTAGTAGATTAACATTGAATAAGATAGACGATTAGCTATACAAATTAACTAACGTAAACAATTTCTAATTTGGGTTTCCATTTATTGATTACATAACATGATCACTATGCACGGAATGCACGGGGGGGGGGGGGGTAGACGGGCGGCTCGGGGTAGACGATCGTGTCGCGGACGCGACATGGCGCTATGCGTCGCGTCGCGGGCACGATGAGCTACCCCAAGGCGCTGCGCGGGCACGCGCACGCGCAAAGCCACGCTTAACGTGCCGCGAATGAGTCGTGCACACGTCTGGGCCGTGCGCTGGCCAAGCTCGAGGCCGCGCGCCAAAGGCACGCTGGGCCGAGCTCGAGGCCGCGCCGGGGCCATCACGACACGAGCAAGGCACGCCGGGGCGGGCGGGCGAACACGGGCGACGGCGAGGGCGGCCGGGCCGGGCGCGGGGCTCACTGGGGACGGGCGCGGCGGGGGCGGCCGAGCCGGGCGCGGGCGCCATGGACGGGGACGGGCGGGGCTCGCGCGGGGGGGGGGGGGGGGGGGGGCGAGCCGAGCACGGGGGCGGGCGGGGCGGTCGAGCACGGGGGCAGGCGGGTCGCCGGGTGGTGGCCGAGCCGGGGCACAGGGCGGGGCGGGGCGGCTCGCCGGAGGGGCGGCCGAGCCAGGGCGGGCTCGCCGGGGGGGCGGCTCGCCGGAGGGGCGGCCGAGCCGGGGCGCCGAGCAGACGGGGCGGGGCGGGGCGGCCTTGCCGTGGCGAGGGGCGGGCGCGGGCCCGGGGTGGCGCGCCGGGGAGCGGCGCCGGCGGGCGGGGAAGGGGGAAGGGAGGGGAGGGGGGCCTCACCGAGGCGGGGGCGGCCGGCGGCGGCGCTGGGGAAGGGGCGGCGGCGGCGGTTAGGGTTAGGGAGAGGGAGTGAGGGAGGGAGGATGACGGGCGGGGCCCGCTGGGAGGGAAATTTTGGGAAAAAGGCGGGGGGGAGGGGGCGGCTAGGCCAAATGGGGAGAAGGGGGGGAGAGATTCCATTTTCTATAACCCCTATTTCTTATATGCCTAATTCTCCAACTCACCCAACCACAAACAAACAGAGTGCATAATCCGGCATGATGCAACAAACAAAAAAAAAGTTCTAGGTTTTGCTTACACAAGATGTCGAGCTAATTCTCGCTATAACTTTTGGAAAAAATCAAGGCTTAGCAAGGAGAAAAAGGGAAAAGGAAAGGGTAACGCCTGAATTTGGTGAGAGAAAAGAAGAAAAAATTCTACCCCCAAATTCAGGGCGTTACAAACCTATCCCCCTTAAAAGAATCTCGCCCTCGAGATTCAGGGTTGGCTAGCAAAGAGCTCAGGGTATTTGGCCAGCAGATCATCTTCACGCTCCCAGGTTGCTTCTTCCTCAGAGTGATGGTTCCATCTAACTTTGCACATTCTGATGGTCTTCCTTCGAGTGACTCTGTCTGCCATCTCAAGGATTTGCGCTGGTTTCTCTGTGTAGGTCAAGTCCTCCTGGACTTCAAGACCTTCAACTGGCAACTGCTCTTCTGGCACTCGCAGACACTTTTTCAACTGAGACACATGAAAAACATCATGCACGGCAGACAAATCTTCTGGCAAACTGAGCTGATAGGCCACTTCTCCATGCCTTGAGAGAATTTGGTACGGACCAATGTAGCGGTGTGCTAGCTTGCCTTTGATTCCGAACCATCTGACTCCTCTGATCGGTGACACTTTCAGATAGACGAAGTCTCCGACTTCGAAACTCAGCTCTCTTCTTGTTGTGTCTGCATAGCTTCGCTGCCTTGATTGCGCTATCTTCAGGTTCTCTCGAACCATCTTGATGTTCTCTTCAGCTTCAAGCAGAATGTCTGGCCCAAACACCTGCTTTTCTCTAGGCTGATCCCATTGCAACGGAGTTCTACAACTCCTCCCATAAAGCGCCTGAAATGGTGACATCTTCAAGCTGGCCTGGTAACTGTTGTAATAGGAAAACTCTGCATAAGGCAACTTCTTATCCCATCCAGAATGATCTTGCAACGCACAGGCTCTCAACATGTCTTCAAGAATTTGATTGGTCCTTTCAGTCTGACCGTCTGTCTGCGGATGATAGGCTGAACTAAAATTCAGATGCGTGCCCAAGGCTTCATGCAACTGCTGCCAGAAATGAGAGGTGAATTGAGTTCCTCTGTCTGACACTATCTTCTTTGGCACACCATGGAGACAAACAATCCGAGACATATACAGCTCCACCAATACTGCACTGCTGTAGTTGGTCTTGACAGGTATGAAGTGGGCTGACTTGGTCAAGCGGTCCACTGCTACCCAAATGGAATCGTAGCCGGCTCGAGTGCGAGGCAATCCGACTATGAAGTCCATACCGATTTCATCCCATTTCCACTGAGGGATTTGCAACGGTTGCAGCAATCCAGCTGGTCTCTGGTGCTCTGCCTTGATCCACCGACAAGTATCACACATAGCCACATGCTCTGCGATTTCCCTCTTCATTCCGTACCACCAGAATTTCTTCTTCAGATCCTGATACATCTTTTCACTACCAGGGTGAATCGAATAGGCTATCTCATGAGCTTCCTTAAGAATCAACTCCCGAATAGACTGGACACTAGGAACGCACAAGCGGTCTTTGAACCATATCACACCTTCTGCATCTTTCCGAAAATCTTTGCCTCTGCCATTTAGAATCAGTCGTCGGATCTCACTGATCTTCTCATCATCCTTCTGCGCTTCTTTGATTTCTCGCTCCAATGTAGGTTCCAACTCGACTGTGACTCCTCGTGAATTATTTAGAAACCCGAGACTCAACCTGTCAAACTCTTTGGCCAACTCATAAGGCATCGGACGAGCGACCATCAGATTGACCTGACTCTTCCTGCTCAAAGCATCTGCCACTACGTTCGCTTTGCCTGGATGGTAATGAATCTCCAACTCGTAGTCTTTGATCAGCTCCAACCATCTTCGTTGCCTCATATTCAGCTCTGACTGAGTGAATATGTACTTCAGACTCTTGTGGTCTGTGTAAACATCACATTTCTGTCCATACAGATAATGCCTCCATGCCTTCAGTGCGTGAACCACTACTGCCAACTCTAGATCATGGATTGGGTAATTCTTCTCATGAACCTTCAACTGTCGGGACGAGTAAGCCACAACTCTTCCCTCTTGCATCAACACACATCCCAAACCAGTGTAACAAGCATCACAATACACCGAGAAAGGCTTGTGCACATCAGGCAAGACTAAAACAGATGCTGTAGTCAACTTCTCTTTCAGCGCTTCGAAGGCCTCTTGACATTTCTGGGTCCACTTGAACTCAACTTTGTTGCCTAGCAACGCTGTCATTGGTTTCGCAATCTTTGAAAACCCTTCAATGAATCGCCGATAATATCCAGCCATTCCAATGAAGCTCTTGATTCCTCGAGCATCTGTTGGCGCTTTCCAGTTCAGAATGTCTGCCACTTTCTTCGGATCCACAGCCAATCCTTCTTTATTGATTATGTGACCCAAGAACAGGACTTCACTGATCCAGAATTCGCACTTGCTTAACTTTGCATACAGCTGGTGTTCTCGCAGTCTCTGCAATACCATCTTCAAATGATCTGCATGCTCTTCTTCGCTTTGAGAATAAATCAGAATGTCATCAATAAATACCACCACAAACTTATCAAGATAGTCCATGAATACACTATTCATCAGATTCATAAAGAAGGCCGGTGCATTTGTTAGACCGAAAGACATCACAGTGAACTCATACAACCCATACTTGGTAATGAATGCCGTCTTCGGAATGTCTGAAGGTCGAATCCTGAGCTGATGATAACCCGACCTCAGATCAATCTTGGAGAACACACTGGCTCCTCTCAACTGGTCGAACAGATCTTCTATTCTGGGCAAAGGGTACTTGTTCTTGATCGTGACCTCATTCAAAGCTCGATAATCGATACACATCCTTTTGGTGCCATCTTTCTTCTCCACAAATAGGACAGGGGCGGCCCAAGGCGAGGTGCTTGGCCGAATGTAACCTTTCTCGGACAGCTCATCAATCTGCTTCTTAAGTTCAACTAACTCTAGTCCGGATATTCTGTAAGCTCTCTTGAAGATGGGGGCGGTTCCAGGAAGAAGCTCTATGGCAAACTCAACTTTCCGCTCTGGTGGCATACCTGGTAAGTCCTTTGGAAACACGTCCGGGAACTCGGACACAACCTTGATACTCCCAATTGGGTCTGCTTCACTGCTATCGACAGCCATCTGATAACAACTTCCTTTCTTTGGCTCAGGCAGGACTAACTCGGTCACCACTTCCTCTCCTAGTGGGGACACCAACTTGATTGTCCTTTTATCACAACTGATAACTGCCTGATACTTGTCTAGCCAATTCACCCCTAGGATGACATCTATTCCCTGAGTACCCATTACTATGAGGTTGGCGGGAAACGCTATCCCCCTTATTTCCACACATACATTCAAACAAATGCTATCGGCTCGAATTCTACCACCGGCCGAGTCAATTTGAATGGGGTTTGACATGGTAGTAATTGGAAGATTATGTGCTTTTACCCATGATGCAGTAATGAAAGAATGTGTTGCTCCAGTATCAAATAACACTTCTGCAATATGGGAGTCGACTGGGAACATACCTACTATCATAACGGGGGTCTCCTGAACTGCTTCAGCCTCCAAGTGGTTCAGTCTCCCATGATTATAACGCGGCTGAGAGCGGTTGCCTGATCCAAGCTGAGACACGTTCTGTTTCGCTGGGGCATTGGGGCCTGATTGCTGCTGGGCTGCCTTCTTCGGATATTGCATCACCCAATGGCCTTTCTCTCCACAGTGGAAACATGCCCTGTTTCCAACCTGAGCTGGTGCTGCCTGACTGTTCTGCTGGGCTGCTGGGGCAGGAAGACGAGGTGCCTGCTGATTCTGCCTCTGAAATTGACCTCCTCCTGACTAATTGCTCTGACGGTTCTGATACTGGTGCTGAGGATACTACCTTTGGAACTGCTGACGCTGCTGAGGTGGACGCTGGTTCTGCCTAAACTGCTGAGGTTGGTTGCCTGAGAAACGAGGACGATTACTGCTTCCAGGCTGGGGTCCACTGATCTTTCGCTTACGATCCTCCATCTCCTTACGCTTCCTCTCTGTCATGATTGCTCTGTCAATCAAGTGCTGGAACGTCGGAAAGGTATGATTCATCAGCTGATAGTGCAGAGGGTCAACCAAGCCTTTCAGGAAACGGTATTGTCTCTTGGCGTCGGTGTTGACATCTTCAGGAGCATAGTGAGACAATTGCAGAAACCTGTCTCGAGACTCACTGACTGACATCGACCCTTGCTTAAGGGCCAGGAACTCCCCCTTCTTCACTGTCATCAGACCTGCAGGAACATGATACTGACGAAAGCTACCTCTGAACTCTTCCCAGGTGATGGCGTCGGGGTTGGCATGGGTGGCGAGATAAGACTCCCACCATGTTTGGGCTACTCCTCTCAACAGACGAGGACCATACAAGACTTTCTCTCTGTCGTCACACTGAGCGGTATGCAACTCCCGCTCCACAGAGCGCAACCAGTCTTCAGCATCCATGGGGTCAGAAGAATGAGCGAACGTTGGGGGATGACCTCTCATGAATTCAGCACGCTTGTCCCTAGGCATCTAAGGCATCTGAGGCTGAGGTGGTGCCTGCTGCTGTTGTTGCTGCTGCTGCTGAATGGTGGCCAGAGTCTGACCGATGGCTTGAACTGCCTGAGTCTGCATCAGAAACATCTGCTCGATGGACATTGGGGGCGGGGGCGGCAGGTGCAGTTGCTGGGGCACTTCATCTTGCGGAGCTGCCTACTCCGGCTGAGCACGCCTTCCCCCTCTGCGCCTATTTTCTGACATCTACAGAACGCAACAACACATCAGAACAGATCTTGCAAATCTTGCAGCATAAGAAAAGAGTATAGAATTCTCCACAACGCTAAACAGATGAGCATCTTCACTGATCTCCAACACAGGCCAACACAGCTTCTCAGATAAAGAGGAAAGTGGAATAAAAGGCTTCCCAACTAAATAGCTAACTCCACTAACATATAACAGGTAAACCAAAATGCAGGGGATACCCACACTCTGGTGACAGTCATTACAAAGATCCAAATCAAACATAGTTCATCATGACAAACACAAATGCACAGGGTATAGCAAACTACCCTGTCTAACTAAGACTAACTAAAAGCGAGACTAATGCTAAGATTATAGCTTCTATATATATATTTCGTATTAATTACAAGGTCTGACTCTGACGATTTATGGTTCTAAATTTATCTTGGTCTTGCAGTCGGGGTTGCCATAAGACTGGTGTCCACGCCGAGGTGAGCGGTACGGGTGCTGAGTCCCGACGGGAGCGGGGGAGCCATCGTCCAGGTGACGACGCTCCGCGCGCTCGGCCCGCAGCAGGGCGATCTCAGCACGAGCCCTACTCAGCTCGTCTAGCGCATGGTCTAGCTCCGTGTTTAGCATGGCGGCTAGATTGACTGTGCTGCTCAACCTAGGATTGTCCTCACCAACAGGTGAGACAATCACGCCTCCTGTGCTGCCAGATGGATGGCGGGGGTAATACTTCAGGTCGAGACCGTCAGCTACCCCACCGAGAACCGAGCAGTAGTGTGAAAGCGCACGCCGTGCGGCATCTTGCATGGCCGCCTCAGCTGAGTCCCGCTCAGAGATGGAATAGTGCTCTGAGCAGGCCTCCGCGCCCTGGAGACTGTTCTCTGGACGGCGCACCAAGCAGGTCGCCTCCCAGCGGTCCGGGTAGACCCCGCGACTATGCTGGTAGACCACACAGCGATACTCGATGGACCAAGTACGCCGGTTAAGTGCCCAACGTAGCAGGGTGTCGAGCGCATCATGGAAGTGACACCCGCGAGCAGCGTCGCGAGTGATGGGTCGAGCAACCCATCCTTACAGCTCCTGGTCAGCAGAGAAGTCGGTGTTGTGGCTCGAGCTGTCGTCGCCACCTCCGTCGTCTGGGCCTCCTCCAGCAGCTACTCCAGAGGCTGGGGCATCCAATGGTGGTGCAGGGGGCGCCTCCAGAGGAAGCATAGGGGAGCAGCTCCTCACAGACTCTATCTCCTGTTGGAGCGAGAAAGAGGAGCCCTGCTGCTCCTGTCGTCGACGCTCCTGCTCCTCATGCAGGCGGTGGTGCAGCCTCTCCAAATGGCTGGACTGTCCGGCCACGGGACGGCGAAGCGGACGCTCAGCAAGGCAGGAGGGTAAGAAGGGGATGACAGACTTCCGTGCAGTGTGTCTAAGACGAGCCATCTACAAAAGACACCATAAGCAAAAGAGTGAGAACAGAACTAATATGACCAGCAAGTAGTGAACCATAAATAAATGAAGGATTAGAATAAAACACAATTTTCAGCAAGGTATAATATATAGTAGAACATAGGTTTGGTCGATATGACCAACTTTTGAAGGGATACCAAAGTCAAGGCAGGGACAGAGGTCTATAATCCTTAGAACGACCATTCTACTCTAGGTTAGCGGTCTTACAGTCAGCACGGCTTTGATACCAGCTATGTCACACCCGGTTTTAGAAGGTAAACCGAATGCGAACCATGTACGTGCCAGGATCAGCAATTCACATACACAGCAGTTACATAACATGGACATCATCACACAGTGCTCAAATAGTATTAAAAAGGGAAGTAATAGTCGATTACATCATATGTCTGAGACATCCACATAGTCTTTACAATAATCAAAGTGCGGAAAAGAAACGTAGATAAACGAGGCCTTCACAGGCAGCCGACTGGGGGTTGCCACTAACCCACACCTAGAACTCGTCGTAGTCTTGGAACTCCTGGAAGTCTCCTTCCACGGCTTCATCTTCTCCTGAGCAGTGGTTGCAATGCGAACAACCTGGGGGGTTTGGTGTGTAGAGCAAGGGTGAGTACACATCAACATACTCAGCAAGTATCCTGTTTGGCTGTAGTGGACTAGCTTTATGTGGGGGTAAGTCAAGCAGTTGCTTTTAGTTGGTCAGATTTGTTATTACTAGTAGAGAAAGCCAAGTTTTAGAGTTAACCCACATTATTAACCCAAACGTACTCTTTCCAAATGGAAAGAATACCACTTACCATTACCATAGTCATAACCAAAACCATCAGTCTCATTGCCACCTGCAAACCAAAGTGTCTCTGATCATGTACCACTAATCACTGGAGCTCCCTTGGCTGCTCATAACCGTGAGCACGGCTGATATATCAGTTTTCAAACACTCTGCAGAGGTTGTGCACTTTACCCACAAGCCGTGATTCCCTTTCTGCCCGGAGATCATGACTCTCCATTGATCACTACCAAGGTGACCCAGCAGGGCATCACTACATAGCCTTTACAAAGATTCCTGGTGGCTGTAGCCGCCCGTTAGGTTTCCTAAATGTACCGCTCTCCTCCCCAAGGGACAAATCAACCTTGGCAGAGCGAGCCGCATACACCGAGCCCCATAGACGGCACAACGGCTAAGCGAACTACACCCTGGTTCCTCTAATTATTCAGCTAAGGGCGTCCCACTCCACCCTCATGGTTGCACTGTTTTTCCCGGGCGGTCATCCAAAGAACAGGTCCTTACGGAGAGGCACTCGAGAAACCGCTCGAGCCCCCTTAAAGGCCACAAGTATAACATCAAAATAAGAAGGGGGAAAACAGCGTATCATTGATCATTCTCATCATGTTCATTGATTAGAGTTGAGCAATAGCATAAGACTAAGCAATAATAATCCAACCCAAATAGGTAAACAAGGACATGGATAACAAAAGCTAGTCAATCCTTAGGTATAAATGTGTAATGCGCGAGGTGAATTAAAGAATGAATAGGACAGAGATAGGTCAAGGGACACTTGCCTCCACCAACCGACTGCTGCTCAGGGACTTCTCCTGCGAGTTCTTCAAGCTCCTCGACCGAATCGTTTTCTATGCGATTGCAAGCATACATACATCCATCCATTCAAATTAGGAAACAAACAGTACACCATACAAAAGAACAAATAAAGTAAATACGCATAGAATATCACATACGATAATGAATTTACCATGGTTAGAAAGAAACGGGGAACAGTCTCGCAGGGGTTAAGGCTTATGCTCGAGGCGCACTACAGGTAGACGAATAACTACACGCTACGTGCTCTAGTTCTACTTAGCTTCAATGATAAGAATTAGCTACATGCACTAATGTAAACGTGACCACTTTTAGTAGATTAACATTGAATAAGATAGACGATTAGCTATACAAATTAACTAACGTAAACAATTTCTAATTTGGGTTTCCATTTATTGATTACATAACATGATCACTATGCACGGAGTGCACGGGGGGGGGGGGGGGGGGGGGGTAGACGATCGTGTCGCGGACGCGACAGGGCGCTATGCGTCGCATCGTGGGCACGATGAGCTACGCCAAGGCGCTGCGCGGGCACGCGCACGCGCAAAGCCACGCTTAACGTGCCACGAACGAGTCGCACACGCGTCGGGGCCGTGCGCTGGCCGAGCTCGAGGCCACGCGCCAAAGGCATGCTGGGCCGAGCTCGAGGCCGCGCCAGGGCCATCACGACACGAGCAAGGCACGCCGGCGGCACGCCGGGGTGGGCGGGCGAACACGGGCGACGGTGAGGGCGGCCGGGCCGGGCGCGGGCGCCATGGCCGGGGACGGGCGGGCCTTGCGCAGGGGGGGGGGGGCGGTCGAGCCGGGCACGGGGGCGGGCGAGTCGCCGGGGGGCGGCCGAGCCGGGGCACGGGGCGGGGCGGGGCGGCTCGCCGGGGCACGGGGCGGGCTCGCCGGGGGGGCGGCTCGCAGGAGGGGCGGCCGAGCTGGGGCGGCCGAGTGGACGGGGCGGGGCGGCCTTGCCGCGGCGAGGGGCGGGCGCGGGCCTGGGGTGGCGCGCCGGGGAGCGGCGCCGTCGGGCGGGGAAGGGGGAAGGGAGGGGAGGGGGGCCTCACCGAGGCGGGTGCGACCGGCGGCGGCGCTAGGGCGACGGCGGCGGTTAGGGTTAGGGAGAGGGAGTGAGGGAGGGAGGATGACAGGCGGGGAGGGGGCGGCTGGGCCAAAAGGGGAGAAAGGGGGGAGAGAGAAATAGAAAAGATTTTTCTTTTTCCTATTTTCCATTTTTTATAACCCCTATTTCTTATATGCCTAATTCTCCAACTCACCCAACCACAAACAAACAGAGTGCATAATCCGGCATGATGCAACAAACAAAAAAAAGTTCTAGGTTTTGCTTACACAAGATGTCGAGCTAATTCTCGCTATAACTTTTGGAAAAAATCAAGGCTTAGCGAGGCGAAAAAGGGAAAAGGAAAGGGTAACACCTGAATTTGGTGGGAGAAAAGAAGAAAAAATTCTACCCCCAAATTCAGGGCGTTACACTTTTGCTCCTGTAGCTAGGCTTGAGTCTATTCGTATATTATTAGCCTATGCTGCTCACCGTTCTTTTAAGCTCTATCAAATGGACGTGAAGAGCACTTTCCGCAATGGGCCAATCAAGGAGGAGGTGTACGTGGAGCAACCCCCTGGCTTCGAGGATGATAGGTACCCCCGACCATGTGTACAAGCTCTCTAAGGCGTTGTATGGACTTAAGCAAGCCCCAAGAGCATGGTATGAATGCATTAGAGATTTCCTTATTTCTAATGCTTTCTAGGTCGGGAAAGTTGATCCTACTCTTTTCACAAAGACTTGCAATGGTGATTTGTTTATATGCCAAATATATGTCGATGACATAATATTTGGTTGTAATAATCAAAAGTCATGTGAAGAGTTTAGCAGGGTGATGACACATAAATTTGAGATCTCCATGATGGGAGAATTAACTTACTTCCTTGGATTTCAAGTAAAGCAACTCAAGGAAGCGACATTCCTCTCTCAAACGAACTACATCCAAGATATACTAAAGAAGGATGCAAAGCCTGCTAAGACGCCAATGCGAACTGACAGACATTTGGACCTCAACACAGGACATTATGCTTGCCTTAACACAGGACATTATCCGTAGATCAAAAGGTATACCAGTCTATGATAGGATCCTTGCTTTGTCTTTGTGCAAGTAGACTAGACATTATGCTTTCAGTTTGCATATGTGCTAGATTTGAATTCGATCCCAAGGAATGTCACCTTGTGGCTGTGAAGCGTATCCTTAGATATTTAGTTTATACATTTTACATCGGGCTCTGATATCCTAAGGGGTCTACCTTTGACTTGATTGGATATTCAGAATCCGACAATGTCGGGTGCAAGGTTGATAGGAAGAGCACATCAGGGACTTGTCAGTTTTTGAGAAGGTCCCTGGTGTCTTGAAATTCAAAGAAACAAACCTCCGTTGCCCTATCCACCGTCGAGGCCGAGTATGTTGCCGCAGGCCAGTGTTGCACGCAACTACTTTAGATGAGGCAAACCCTCTAGGACTTTGGCCACAATCTGAGCAAAGTCCCACTCCTATGCGATAATGAGAGTGCAATCTGTCTGGCGGATAATCCCCTTGAACACAGCCACACTAAGCACATAGACATCTAGCATCACTTTTTGAGAGATCACAACAAAAAGGGAGATATCAATGTTTGTCATATTAGCAGCAACCACCAGCTAGCCGATATCTTTACCAAGCCTTTATGAGAAAAGATTTTGTAAGCTGCGTAGTGAGCTAAATGTGTTAGATTCATGGAACTTGGATTGATCTATAGCATATATGTCTTTTTAAGTATTGATCATTTCATTTTAAGTTTAATTATGTATGTTGGTGTTCAAGTTGTAAAACATCACCACCGGACCTCACAAGTCCTTATGCAAATGATGCATATGTTTAGGGGGAGGATATGTTACAACTTGGCCCTTTGAGACTAACATGTTTGCTTAAGTGGTTTTGGTGTTGTCTCAAAGGTGAATTAAAATGGAAATGGTGAACTTGAACAACAAACAAGGCTTCCACTGCATAAGGGTTTCATGTTCAAGTTGCCCTTGGTTCATTGTCTTCTTGCTATTAATTCGCAATTTTTGGTGAGACAATGAAGTTTTGAGGCCACTAGTTTCTCAGTTTTGGCGCTTAATACCAAAGGTGGAGAAATTAAGGCCAAAGCAACTGGATCAACTACCACTTGTGAATTTCAAAAATTATTGTGTTAGTACTTGTCTTCTGATCAAAACTCACATATTGCAAAACTACTCTCTTGTGGGGGAGAAATCTTAATTATGGGAAAATGGGGATTTTTGATGTTTGATCAAAACTAGTCTTGAAAAATGTTTTGATTTGCTAAACCAAAGCGTTTTTGACAGAAGTAAGAAAATGAATTTGTGTTGCGAAAATAAACCAAGTGGTGGCAAAATGATCCAAATATGCCAAAACCTCAACTTATTATATTGGTGTTTCATTTGATTTCAATTTGCAAAAGTTGACTCATATTCGATCATGTTAGTACCTCTTTTGTTGCTTTTAGGAGTGTTGGCATAAATCACTAAAAAGGGGGGATTGAAAGGAAAATGTGCCCTTGGGCCATTTCTATTTTGTTTTGGTGATTAAGTGCTCAACACATTGTGTTTGGAATAACATCATCTTGTATGAGCAATGAGAACATGAAGTAAAAGCAAATTGACAAAAATGCAATTTTAGGCTTGAAAATGGGGCATACTACAGATCCATATGTTTCCAAGTGAAAAAGGTATGCTCCAAACACTTAGTCAATTGTTTTAGGTACTAATCATATTTGTCTAATTGCTAGGGACTATGTGAAGTCAAGTCAAAAGGAGCAAAAGAGCATTGGAATGAAAAAGGAGTAATTGGGTTGTCTGCGTAGCACCGGACGGTCTGGTGCCACCCATCGGATAGTCCGGTGCACAGTCTGGCTGAAAGGTCTGCTCTTGGAAAAAAGTAGCTCCCTCGGCTATAATTTACCAGACGGTCTGCATGGAGCTCCGGACAGTCCGGTGTGCCAGCCGGCCAACCGCTACTTGGCACGTCAACCGAGCCAACGGTCAACAGGAGCACCGAATAGTCTGGTGCCCCTAGAAGCAGAAAGTGCCCAATCAAACATTTGTAGCTTTTGCATTGTGCAGTGTCCGGTGTGCACCGAACAGTCCAGTGCACCCGCGGACAGAAAGGCATCCAGGGCCTTCCAAATGAAGTTCCAACAGCTCCTAGATTCCTTGGGGCTATAAAAGGACACCCTAGGTGCCATGGAGCAGTACACAAGCACACCTTGAGCATTCTACAAATCCGAGACTCCATGACCACGCTGTTAAATCATGAGATAGAAATTTGAGAGTGTTCTTGAGTTGTGACTTTGTTGTTTTGATTCTTACGCTCTCTTCTTTGCTTGTGTGCGTGTTGTTGCTGCGATTCTACTCTTGTGTGGGTTGCTACTTCCTCGTTACTCTGGTTTTGATTAAGATAATTTGTGTAAGGCGTGAGAGTATAACACCACATAACTTCTGTTTTGGAAATTTAGTAGAGTTATATAAAAGTTATGAATTAAAATGCTTTAATAAGAATTTTCTTACCATTAAAGTACATGTTCTAAAACAAATATGATTTCTAATAAAGATTTAATTAAATTATATCAATATGAGTTTGATTATTCCCTTATTGAATTATATATTTATAAGTAACCTCTAAGGAATCTTATTCACTAGAAAATATTTTTAAATACGTATTTTCTATTTTTTGTGTATGAATTGCATGTTAAAAATAAAATGCTTAAATGGGACAATGAATAAATAAATTAATATAATTATTGCACATCATGCTGGAGTTCTATTTGTGCATCTAAAATTAAAGGTTTGAAATTCAAACGTGAGTTTGATTTGAAATTGAAATAGGAAATAAAATGGAAAAGAAAAAATAGAAAAGGGGAAAGCTAAACTGTGTCCTAGGCTTGGTTCCTTCTCGGCCCAACTATTTTCCCTACCGCCGGCCCATCTGGCCTCACCCACGCCAACACCAGCTCCACCTCAAGCCGACATGTGGTCCACGAGCGTCAGCACTCGCTCCCATCTCACCTCGACGCTAGCGCATGGGCCTGGGTGGCCAGCTCCGTATCGCGCACGCTATGCCACTTACACATGGGACCTAGGATCACAGACCCTAACCCATCTTCTGTAATAGCATGCGTGAAACAGATTTGCCGAACTCGCCAGGTGCGGGAGAACCATCGGTTTCGGTTGAGACTCCGCCGTCGCGCTATAAGACCCGAGCTCGTGACCTCCCTGGCCATAGCTTCGGGTGAAAGCTAAACCACCGTAGAAAAACGCAAGCCCCATCGCCGCCAAGGGAAATCCAACAGACTCATCACCATCGCACCCATGGAGTCAGGCTTAGGGTGCTTCATGAAGATCAGCGAGTGTTTCTATGGGGAGTTCCGGTGCTGGGGGTGATCGACGCTCGGCGAATTGCTTGCCAGAGCAGAAGCACCGCCGCGGTTCGTGCCTGCCATGGTGGAAGGCCCTTGCTACATAATCACCGATGAGATTTGTTTCTCCATTGTCCAAACTACATGTAGGGACCCTCGATAATCGATGTAGGAGTCTCGAGCGGTAGGACCGTTGACCGCCAGCGTGCTTCGCCATGTGGTCGTAGCGGCACCACCGTGGTTCGGTGCAAGGGGGAAGAACCTCGGGTATCGATCGGCCGAGGGACGGACCCAATTAGATTAGAAAATAATGCTTGGGTATTTGATTTGGACCATGGGCCTTGGATCCAATGGCTAGAACAGTTTAAAAGCAGGATAAGCTTTCGGGCCGTGGATCTTGGATCCTGCGGTCTCGGGCGCATACCAGTTCATAAGGCGACCAGATTTAATTTTGACCATCGAGCGTGGATTCAATGGACCAAACGTGTACCAGTTCATTTATAAGAGTAATCTAATATGTGTCGTTGACTTCCAATCCAACGGCTGACACGTGCGGATACCCCTTCGCCGCACCTTTTCGCAAATGAGCCCCTGCACTTTACATAAAACAACCCGCCATCCAATTACGTTTTGAATAATTAGATATTGGTCCAGCTTTATTCGGTATAGCCTCCACACTCTTTAGAATTATTAACCACAGCCCATTGATTCCGAAATTGATTTTTAATACTTCAATAACCCAAGATAATCCACATCTTGTGCATCTTAACTCTGATTTGGTCTGTTCCAGTTGCGTTAGCTTCGTAATACTATTGCCTATATGTTAATAGCCATATTTTATCATGTACCCATAGATAACTAATTTGATTAATCAATGTTGATTGGATTAGCTTTTCAAATATAGTATTCTGACCCTATAATTGTAATTTCACCAGAATGTGATCTCTAAGCAAGTAACAACTTAGATTAAAACTGAACAAAGTTAGTTATACCTTTTCTCACATGACTTATATTAATAAAATATATTTTTATTGTTTAAACACCTAAAACTTTGGAAAACCATATCTTTTTAACCACAACTTCAATTTTAATCGTTCTCGAACCTACGATCTCTTAGTGACGCGTAAGACATTCTTATGTTGTTTGTTCATATGCTTTGGTGTAATGTTACCATACCCATTATTTGCTTGATTGTATGTATTGCTACGCATAGAAGTGAGGTGATGAGAAATCCGAAGATCAATTTGGTGAAGTACCTAGAATCTCGAGTCACAAGCAAGTTGTGCCCTTGGTCACTCTTCTTTACCTAATAATGCTCTTTGGTAATCACTATGACATGCTCAGGTTAATTTGATGGGACCTAATAGGTTTCCCTAGTTTTGTTTACCCCACACCTTGTAGACAAATGAACTATTGGGTAGAATTGCTATTGCTCTACCTAGTTTTGGGATTAATGTTACATATGAATTTATGATCATGTTCCAATTTTGTTGTTAATTTAATTATTGTTCATGACAAGATTATTGTGTTAATTGGAACATGGAGCTTAACTTTAGATAACAGTGCTACCACAAGGGTGGAATGGAACGCCCTTGGCCAAGTAATTAAGAAAGCTAGGGAGAGATTACCTTACCCGAAAGGGGCATGTGGGGAGGCGTCACTGTAGAGTATAGGGAGATCCTCGGGTCGAACTGTCTATAAAGCTTTTCAGCGAGAGATTCCTATGCTTCCTGCTTCTTGAATCCGTAGCGAGTTTTCTCGAACTAGTGGAACTTTGGAAAGGCCTTGCAGTGGATCCCTAGACATTCACCTTGAAAGTGTCTAACAGTCTAGCTAACCCTAGCTAGTCGAGAAACATGTCTTGTGGGTAAAGATGTGCAACCTCTGCAGAGTGTAAAACTGGTATATCAGTCGTGCTCACTGTCAAGAGCGACTCAGGACTCTTGCATGATTACTAAACTTAATTTGTCATATGCACTGCATTGTGGGTGTTATTATTAATTATAATATCTTATTTAATTGGGTTGGTATCTACTTATACTTAGTAACTGCTAATAAAACTTTGACCAACTTTAAAAGCAATGCTCAGCTTTAACCATCTTTGGTAAGCCTTACACTTCACATGAGCCCCCACCGAAGTGAGTCATGCACATTATTCCCCACAACTTGTTGAGCGATGAAAGTATGTGAGCTCACCCTTGTTGTACTCACATCCTCAAGAACAGGTTCCACAAGTTGAGGAGCATGAAGGATGCTGTGATAAGTTTGTGAGATGTCTAGGCCGTCGTCTTCCAGTCAACTATGGTTGCGGAGGATCGTTGTCTGCATATGATGTAATTATTTTGCTATTTTCTATAGAACTCCTATTATATAGGAAAGATGTGACATTCGTTTCTATACCATGAGTCATCATATGTGTGAGACTTGATCCTAGCACACATTTGATTTGTGCCTAGGTTTGCCTTAAATCTGGGTGTGACAAGAGACTCCAACTTGTACTCAATCGGGTTTCGATATAAGGAAGACAACCGTGATACTCAAGTTTGATCTTTAGATCACTTGAGAGTGGTTGAGTGCAACCATTGACCGAAGGAGGTCACCATAATGTGTAGTAGGCATTGGCCGAACCACGGGATAAAATTGTTGTGTCTCTTGTCCATTTACTTTATTGTGATTATCATCTTCTTGAGTTCTCATATTCACTTGTATTGTTGCTCCTAAGTTTGATACACATTTTGAAGGAGTAATCAAGTGAATAGTTCTCCTCTCTCCATCTATACTCGTACCAACTTGGTTTTATCTTTCACTAACACTCATTACAAACCAAGTTTGTGTTGTTTAGAGTTGATTTTTTTTGCAGGATCACCTATTCACCCCCCTCTAGGTGCTCTCAATGATAAGAAGAAACAACTTAAGACAGAGTGTCTTGACCTGTTGATGATATCCCAAGCTCGCTACAAAGAAGTTGTTCAGAGACATGGAGAAGAATACAAATCCTTTGATGATGATGAATTCGACAAAGCCGTCAAATAGAATCAAAGAAAGAAAATGAAGGTAATGGCGGCATACATCGGGTGAGCCATGTATAATCATGTACAACATGGCAAGGACTTAATAATAGCTCTGCACCACTTTAAGTAAGTTCTTGACATGGTTTTGATCTACAAATTATGGCATTCATGATCTTAACATGTGGTTTCGTCTATGTCTATATAGTGACCACTACATTTGTATCATGATCTTTCCAAAGCATGGTAAAGGCGTGATCTTCAACTCACTGAGAATGGAAAATGATATGTATAATGACTTCTTGAAGATTTTAGAGAAGTATAATTACTGCATACTTGTACTTACAACTTAACAAATATATTCTTAGTCTCACAATGATGTTCTTATATGCAACGCATACCGTTTTTATTGGACAAGCCTAATTTGTCAATATCATTATTTCCATTTGGTGACAAACAACCTCTAGGTACTGTCCTATGTGGTTATTATGTATGTGAATGGTGTCGTATCACCTTCCATTACATGGTCAATCATGAGGATGTAAGTTCGTTATCAATGTCTATGTTGCAATTTTTATGTTTTATTGTTGCTCATCACATTACTCTTACTTAGCACTGCTTGCCTTTTGCTTTCATTGCAGGTTCCTAAATCCAAGATCAGTGCTGAATGGATAGAAAGAGATATGGTTTCCGTCAATGTGGCTAAGGTTGTAAAAGGCTTGCTTTACTTTATGCGTCGTGAAGTTCTTCATCAACATTCTACAATAAAAATGGAAATTTGAAATACCTCCCAGAACTAAGTTTGTACACGCTAGCACATAGTGATATGACCATGCCATTAAGCAATACGTTACAACCCCCAAGGCATACTACATCAACTCAAGTACAACCAACATCATCACCAACCCAAGCCTTTGATGGGCCAATTACACGTAGCTGAGCTAAGAAGCTACAGCAAGAGGTGCACGTGCTACTTTATGAATTTCAATTAAACACTAATGAGAACTTTATGCTACCTAAGTCGTGTATGTTGATATTACTTAGGTTCACCAAAGAGGAAGGACAAAACATATCAAGGGCGAATCAGCAAGAAGAGCTATGTCCGAGACAGTCCAGCGCAACAAAACCGTCCAGAAGAAACAGTCATATCTTTTGATTCCCAAAAGCTATGAAGGCCCATAAGTACTTTTCAGAAAGCTCTTGAAGTCTAGTTTCCAATGCTTCTAAAGCCGACTTAACCACATCTACCAGAAAGGAAGCCGACCTACTTTAGTGCTGACTGGTCAGAAGGTCAACAGTCTCCTTGATGACCAAGTTTTCATATTAAACTGCATCATTCTACGAAGTTTCATTAAGCATGCTATATATGGTGAGAAAGCTTATCAAGTTAGCTTTCCAATGCAACTAGTCCCACGTCATTTGAAGATTCCTAGAAGAAGTTATTGTCAAAGTACTAAAGGCTGCGCAGAAGTCAAACAGCCACACAGAAATCAGCTCTGCAAATCTCCTGAAGAGGCTCCTTCACATTAGCACGTGAAACTACTTTTGTTTCATGTTTATACCTCGCTAAGGCTGGTTGTTACTAGTATAAATACCCCTCTATGTCTATGATGTAAGGCAGCTTATGATAATCTAAAACAGAACCCCTTTTGTTCAGCTGTGTGCTAACAAATATTGAGAGTGATCTCTATCCCTTTGCTCTTGTGAATTCCTTCGCGGAATTGCAGAAGCGGCGGCTTCATCCGCTCCCAATTGGTGCTCCTACTCCCTTCGAGGTCTCCTCGATTGATTGTAGGCTGTGTTGGTTGGTTCTTTGAGAGTGTGGTTGGGCGAATCCTCGATTCAGGCTGCCGGTTAAAGACGGTGGTTAGCTTCGAGTTTTATTTGTCAGGTTGCACTAGTTATCGCTGCTTGCAGCAAGTTATCTTGGCTTCTTCGAAGCTAGTTATCTGAAGATTAATCCTACGTCGTGAAGATCGAGCATCGTGACGCATCATCTGGTATCAAAGCCTCAGTTGCCACGGTAGGATTCTTTACCCTTAGCTACATATATTTCGTGTTTGTCCTATCCACCAAAAAGCCATAAAATATTTTGTCATAGCCTTTGTTTCAATCTGTTATTCCAGTGAGTTTTGTTAAGTTTCAGTCCTTAGAGTCTTTGTTTAGTTGTTGGTCACTCTATCCTTTGTGTTCCCTTTGAGCCTCTTATATATATCTGAAAATATCCACAAAAAGAAAAATCTGAAAACCCTCATCATTTCCTTCATGTTAACTTTGATCCTATTTAAGTTATAGTTGCTGGTTGAGTTCTTTGTTAATTATTATAAAGTGTGCAATATCATATTAGATCTTTGTGTTTCGTTCTATAAAAAAAAGAGTATAAAAAAAAGAGATGAAAGAAAAGTACAAAAAAGTGTTGAGCAAGATTGTGAAAGAAAAGAAGAACGAACGGTTTGTTTATGTGCACAAGTGTTGAAAGTTCATCAAGTTGTTCAACCAATTTGCTATTGTCATTTGGTGCAAAATTTTGGTTGGGTCTGATTGCAACACTTGCATTCCAATCATACTCCTTGATTTGCATCAAATCTAAAATTTCTTTGCGCGTGTGTTTGATCTACTTCCATCACTCGAATCTTGTCGTCAGCACTAGGCAGTGAACTTCTAGTTGGATTGTTATTTAACTTTACAACAACTAGGATTCAGATTGCATTCCTTGTTTATTATTCCCCACCAAGCTCCACATATAAGCCATCGAATCGGTACTCTGATCTTGTATTCGCTTGACCATCACTTTCTTGTTACCACCACACATTTTCTTGCAACCCGCAGGGAACTCATAAGAGCTTTGGTTGGTAAAAGTGGTGAGGTTGTGAGATTCTATATAGCTTCATATTCCACCTATATTTGTTGTCTTGTCGCCACTAATTTCGCAGGAAGATGGATCCCAACGCTGAGATTGAAGACTGTGTCACCATGATACAATTCAATGAGCTCAAACAAAGCATAGAAGACAAGCAAGATCAGTTGGCACAAGATCTTCAGACACTTATGGCTGAAATCAGAGGTCGTCGTCGACTCCCTGATGGTGCAAGAAACCATGATGAAGATGGGGAAGAAGGTGAAGGAAATTATTCTAGAAGAGCAAGTGAACATGGGAGGAGGAATCAAGGTGCTGCACGTGGTAGAGGAAGAGGACGGAATCAAAGAAATGATGACAATGAAGAATCTAAATTTGGGGATGATGATCAGTCCCAACATCGCTATGGTCGTCGTCATCATAGAGGTGTCAACCAAGAAGAGAGATTTGGTAAGCTTAAGTTTACCATGCCAAAATTTGATGGTAGATCTGATCCTGAAGATTATTTCACATGAGAATTGAAGGTGGAGAAAATCTTCTGCCTACATAATTATTTAGAGGAGAAGAAACTTGCAATGGCATCTCTTGAGTTTGAAGGATATGCCCTGATTTGGTGGGAGCAACTTCTTCGTGATCGTGAAGAAGATGGAGAGGACCCTATTGTTACATGGCAAGAGATGAAGCGAGAAATGAGAATTCGTTTTATGCCGAAGCATTATCGACGTGATCTTTTTGATAAATTGCAGAATTTGAGGCAAGGAAGTTTCTCTGTTGAGGAGTATTATAAGGAGATGGAGAAGGCCATGATTAGAGCCAATGTGTATGAAGACGAAGAGCAAACCATTGCACGTTTCATGGCTGGGTTACACCGCAACATTCTGCGTATTGTTGATTTCAGCCATACCAAAGTCTTATTGATTTGGTACATCAAGCCACCAAAGCTGAACGCCAGCTGCAACAAGATGCTAAGAGCAGCAAGCCCTTGCCATATGGTGCACGAACCATGACTGGAGGAAGCAAATCAATCTCAAGGTTTACTGCTGCATCCTCAGCAACAAAAGGTTCAACTAGGGGCCTGCGATCCAATATTCAAGGCAATTCTAGTGGAAAGAACGATGCTGCTCCAAACCCGAGTTATAAACCAGCAGCATCCACTTCAACATCAGTGGGTTTAATAGCCAAGAGTAGTGGTATTCAGTGCTTCAAGTGTGGAGGTCGTGGTCCTGTCATAAAGGAGTGTCCAAATAATCGTGTGATCCTTGTGAATGATGATGGAGAATATACATCAGCTAGTGAAGAGGAAGCTGAAGCAGAAAATATAGAAGATAAAATTGAGGAACACACTGGATGTGAATTTGAGCATGGTACTACTCTTGTGGTTACACAAATCTTGAGTGTTCAAATGAAAGAAGCTGAAATTGGCAACGACATAATCTTTTTCAAACGCGAGCCAAAGTACAAGACAAAGTAGTAAAGGTGATAATTGATGGAGGGAGCTGCCATAATCTTGCAAGTCGTGAGATGGTTGACAAGCTTGGTTTGAAGTTGCAGCGACACCCTCATCCATATCATGTCCAATGGTTGAATGAATCGGGAGATATCAAGAATGATTATAAGGTAAAAGTTCCGTTCAAGATTGGAGAGTATGTTGACACAGTGGAGTGCGATGTTGCACCCATGTCTGTGTGTCACATGCTGCTAGGAAGACCTTGGCAATATGACCGATATTCTCAGCATAATGGAATAACAAATCAGTACACACTAGATCTGAAAGGGAGAAAGTTTGTATTCAAGCCTATGACCCCTCAACAAATCATGGTTGAACACTTACAAAAGAAAACTGAAATTAGTGCAGCAATTAGAGGAGGAGGAGAGCAAAAGAAATTGAGTGCCATCCACAATTCGGTGAGTGAGTGCTACAAGCCAAATTCAAGAGATAAAAGGAAAGAAGAGGGAGAACATCTAGTTATGCTAGCCACAAAATCTAAGCTGAGAGAAGCGAGGAACAACCCTTATCAAGTGTTATTTGTACTTGTGAGCAATGATGTTTTGATTTCTCCTAACGACATAACATCTCTTCCTAGTGTTGTGGGTGATCTTTTGCAGGACTTTGAATATGTGTTTCCACAAGAAACACTAGCTGGACTACCTCCAATTCGTGGGATTGAGCGTCAAATTGATCTCATTCCAGGGGCTGCACTTCCTAACCGTCCACCATATCGAACCAATCCTGAAGAAACTAAGGAGATACAAAGGCAAGTGCAAGAACTTCTAGATAAAGGTTTTGTTCGTGAAAGTTTAAGCCCTTGTGTTGTTCCTGTGATTTTAGTACCTAAAAAAGATGGATCTTGGAGGATGTGTGTTGATTGGAGAGCTATAAGTAATATTACCATTCGCTATCGCCATCCTATTCCACGACTAGATGGTATGCTTGATAAATTAAGTGATTTCACAATTTTTACTAAAATTGATTTGATAAGTGGATACCATCAAATAAGAATTAAAACTAGAGATAAATGGAAAACTGCATTTAAAACAAAATTTGGGTTGTATGAATGGTTAGTAATGCCCTTTGGGTTGACTAATGCTCCTAGTACTTTTATGAGATTAATGAACCATGTCTTAAGAACTTTCATTGGAAAATTTGTTGTTATGTACTTCGATGATATTCTAATTTACAGCAAGCCTTTTGATGAACATGTGAAACACATTCGACAAGTTTTAGATGAGCTAAGAAAGGAGAAATTATTTGCTAATCTTGAGAAGTGTAGTTTTTGCACAGACCATGTTGTGTTTCTTGGCTTTGTTGTTTCAGCAAAAGGAATAGAGGTGGATGAATCCAAGGTGAAAGCCATCAAGGATTGGCCAGCTCTAATGAATGTAAGTCAAGTAAGAAGTTTTCATGGTCTTGCTGGGTTTTATAGAAGATTTGTGTGAGATTTCAGTACTATCGCTTCCCCTTTAAATGAATTGACAAAGGTGTTGAATTTAAATGGGGAAACTCACAAGAAGATGCTTTTCAAGAATTGAAGAATCGTTTGACTGAAGCACCTGTACTTATTCTTCCTGATTTCACTAAAACTTTTGAAGTAGAATGTGATGCTAGTGGGATTGGGATAGGAGGAGTTTTAATGCAACAAGGAAAACCTATAGCATATTTTAGTGAAAAATTGGGAGGTGCTCAATTAAATTATTTTGTGTATGACAAAGAATTGTGTGCTTTGGTCCGAGCGCTTGAAACATGGCAGCACTACTTATGGCCAAATAAGTTTGTTATTCATTCCGGTCATGAAGCTTTGAAGTATTTGAAAGGGCAAGCCAAACTGAACCGTCGCCATGCCAAATGGGTTGAGTTTATCGAAACATTTCCATACATTGTGAAATATAAGAAAGGTAAGGACAATGTGGTCGCTGATGCCTTGTCTCGAAGGAATGTGTTGTTGAATCAACTAGAGGTAAAAGTTTTGGGGCTTGAAAATTTGAAAGAAATGTATAATGATGATCCTGGATTTCAGAACCATACAATCATTGTAAAGATGGAAAAGGTTGGGAAAAATATCATATACATGATGGATTTTTGTTTAGAGATAACAAACTTTGTGTACCAAATTCTTCGGTTAGATTGCTTTTATTGCAGGAGTCACATGGAGGAGGTCTAACAGGTCATTTTGGACAAAAGAAGACTAATGAACTGCTCAGTGATCATTTCTATTGGCCCAAGATGAGGAGAGACGTCATCAGATTTGTGGAGCGTTGTGTCACCTGTCACAAAGCTAAGTCAAAACTGAACCCTCATGGTTTATATACTCCTTTACCCACTCCTAAAATTCCTTGGGAAGACATAAGCATGGATTTTATTTTAGGGCTGCTAATGACTCGAAAAAGAGAGATTCTATTTTTGTTGTGGTTGATAGATTTTCAAAAATGGCTCATTTTATCCCATGCAACAAGAGCGACGATGCTTCACATGTTGCCAATTTGTTTTTCAGAGAAATCTTGAGGCTACATGGAGTGCCCAAGACCATCGTATCTGACCGTGATGTGAAGTTTGTGAGCTATTTTTGGAAAACATTGTGGGCAAAGCTTGGGACTAAACTTTTGTTCTCCACCACATGCCACCCCCAAACTGATGGCCAAACTGAAGTAGTGAATCATACATTGTCAATGCTGCTATGAACAATGGTAAAGAAGAACTTGAAGGATTGGGAGGAATGTTTGCCACACGTGGAGTTTGCTTATAACAGGGCAGTACATTCTACAACTAATTTATGCCCCTTCGAAATTGTATATGGGCTCAAACCTATTGCTCCGATAGATTTGTTGCCCCTTCCATTGCAGGAAAGAACTAATATGGAAGCTTCCAAGCGTGCTGCATACATAAAAAAGATACATGAGAAGACCAAGGAAGCAATTGAGCTCAAAGCAGTGCGCAAGGCAGCAAGCATGAACAAGCATAGGAAGAAAGTGTTATTTGAACCGGGTGACTTGGTTTGGATTCACTTGCGCAAGGAGCGTTTTCCTGATCAGCGCAAATCCAAATTGATGCCACGAGGGGATGATCCATTTCGTGTTCTTACCAAGATCAATGACAATGCATACAAAATAGATCTTCCACCAAGCTATGGCGTGAGCAACACATTCAATGTTGTTGACCTCTTACCATATACAAGTGAAGACACTTCAGAGTCGAGGACGACTCCTTTTCAAGGGGAGGAGGATGATATGACCATGCCATTAATCAATACGTTACAACCCCCAAGGCATACTACATCAACTCAAGTACAACCAACATCATCACCAACCCAAGCCTTTGATGGACCAATTACACGTAGCCGAGCTAAGAAGCTACAACAAGAGGTGCACGTGCGACTTTATGAATTTCAATTAAACACTAATGAGAACTTTATGCTACCTAAGTCGTGTATGTTGATATTACTTAGGTTCACCAAAGAGGAAGGACAAAACATATCTAAGGCGAATCAGTAAGAAGAGCTATGTCCGAGTCAGTCCAGCGCAACAGAACCGTCCAGAAGAAACAGTCATATCTTTTGATTCCCAAAAGCTATAAAGGCCCATAAGTACTTTTAGGAAAGCTCTTGAAGTCTAGTTTCCAATGCTTCTAAAGCCGACTTAACCACATCTACCAGAAAGGAAGTCGACCTACTTTAGTGCTGACTGGTCAGAAGGTCAACAATCTCCTTGATGACCAAGTTTTCATATTAAACTGCATCATTCTACGAAGTTTCATTAAGCATGCTATATATGGTGAGAAAGCTTATCAAGTTAGCTTTCCAATGCAACCAGTCCTACGTCATTTGAAGATTTCTAGAAGAAGTTATTGTCAAAATACTGAAGGTTGCGCAGAAGTCAAACAGCCACATGGAAATCAGCTCTACAAATCTCCCGAAGAGACTCCTTCACATTAGCACGTGAAAATACTTTTGTTTCATGTTTATACCTCGCTAAGGCTGGTTGTTACTAATATAAATACCCCCCTATGTCTATGATGTAAGGCAGCTTATGATAAACTAAAACAGAACCCCTTTTGTTCAGCTGTGTGCTAACAAATATTGAGAGTGATCTCTACCCTTTTGCTCTTGTGAATTCCTTCGCGGAATTGCAGAAGCGGCGGCTTCATCCGCTCCCAATTGGTGCTCCTACTCCCTTCGAGGTCTCCTCGATTGATTGTAGGCTGTGTTGGTTGGTTCTTTGAGAGTGTGGTTGGGCGAATCCTCGATTCAGGCTGCCGGTTAAAGACGGTGGTTGGCTTCGAGTTTTATTTGTTAGGTTGCACTAGTTATCGTTGCTTGCAGCAAGTTATCTTGGCTTCTTCGAAGCTAGTTATCTGAAGATTAATCCTACGTCTTGAAGATCGGGCATCGTGACGCATCACATAGTGTTTAGACCTTTAGATTGGTTAACATGTTATGTGAAAGTGGAACTTCAGATGATGTTGAGATTTATACGGAACTTGAGATGATGTATTTTATTGTGGTTTGGTGTTGATACTACTACTGTTATCGTTCTGTGGATGTGATTTGGGATGTATATGAATCTGTATATTTATTTGATGTATGAATCTGGAATCTGTATATTGATCTGTTATGAATATCATCTGGTGATCTGGATTCATATACACCTATTGGTATATCTGGATGTAATCTGGATATAATTGTTCTGCATATTAATTCCGTATATTGAAATTACAGTCGAACCTATATTTATAATTGCCTATGATGTGTGTCTAACACAAACGGCTAGGACTAGAAATCACTTGTGATGTGTGTCTATCACAAGCGGTTCCTTTGACCCGAGCTGCCTATGATGTGGGTCTATCGCAAGCGGGTTTAGATTGACCGTCTGAGATATTATTTTACATCACAGGCAGTGCACCACACGCGGTTCCTAGAACTACCTGTGTAGATGCTAACTGGACCGCTTGAGTAGAGGTTTATTGTAGCAGTGATAACTAAGGATAGGTTATAGAGTGAATCCTAGTGTCCCGTGGATCATACCATAGTTCAACTGAACGTATATGTGGCTATTATTGACTTCTGGCTACATAGGTACAACGGGCTCTTAGTCCACTTCCATTGACACAAATCCTAAACTTTGATATAATAGAATTATGTTCTTTGCTTGACCATCGGTCCAAACGCTTTGCGGCACTGACGATTCTAAAATATCCGCCAGTGGAAATGAACTGGCCTATAGCATTGGCGGCATTGAAAAACGCTAGTGGAAATACCTTTAAGACCGTCACTATATAGCTTTTGTGTACTAGTGAGCAATGCAAGGTGCCTTGCCTTTTGCATGTACTATATAGGTATACATAAATATGATGCTAATCATGCTTGCATATGTGTCATTATATCCTTTCTATTAACTAGCCTTGCCTTTCTCTAATAAAATTCTTTCTTTGTATTGAGCGTGAATGCGTCAAGATTGTTTTGTCTCTAACATTTGGCAACTGAGATAAGGACGACGCACTTTTCGCTTTGGTACTACTAGTTTTTCAACAAATTCTTTCATTAAAAGATGGCGAGGGACTCTGGTTTATAGTGCCGAAAACATCCTCTCTCTCTCTTTTAAAACTGAGGTCGTTTCATTCTAGCTAACACTAGTATGAGGCGGTTCGCAACCCATTTACGCTCAAAATTTTCAGAACCATGAGCGGTAGAAATAATTATTTTTATAGTCAGGAAAATAAAAACCGCCATTGAAAATCAATTTTCACTACCGATTTAGTTAAGACAACCAGCAGTACTAATCTTTTCCTGGAAACATAAACAAGGTTTTAAAAAATAGCGGTTCAGAACCCATTTATGTTGGCGTTTTTCATAACCGTCAGCAATACAAACCAGTAGAAATAATTATTTTTATAGTCGAAGAAATGAGAACCGCCAGTGAAAATTAATTTCCACTGCCGGTTTAGTTAAGACAACCAGCAGTACTAATCTTTTCCTAAAAACATAAACAAGGTTTTAAAAAATAGCGGTTCAGAACCCATTTATGTTGGCGTTTTTCAGAACCGTCAGTAATACAAACCAGTAGAAATAATTATTTTTATAGTCGAGGAAATGAGAACCGCCAGTGAAAATTAATTTCCACTGCCGGTTTAGTTAAGACAACCAGCAGTACTAATCTTTTCCTGAAAACATAAACAAGGTTTTAAAAAATAGCAAAAAAATTTATTAGGGGAGTCCTCACCTGCCCATCTCTGTCCAAGTAGTCATGATATTATTGGCACAAAGTTGACATGCTAATTGGCCGATGGGAATCGAATTGGCGACCTCACCCTCGTGAGTATTATCCTCTATCACTTTACACATCACTTACTTTATCTCTAGATTACAGTTTTTTGGCCATATATTATAACCAACTAAGTGTAAATAGATTGTTTGAGGGCGTAAACAAATTCAAACAAAAAAATTGTCAACTATAATGTTGAATAACTTTTGAGGTTCTATAACTTTTATTTTGGTACTTTTCACATCCGAGGTCGTTTGCAGCATTTTAAATTTGATAAATTTAGATGCAATTTCTGAGAGCCGAAATGATTTCTAATAAAAAGTTGTCAAATACAAAGTTTCATAACGTTTAGAGATTTACAACTTATATTTTGGTGGTTTTTTTTCATACGGGTCATTTGAGAATCTTATAAAAAATCAGGATAAAAACAATTTCTAGTGATGGTTTTCTATAAAACCGCCAGTTGAAATTGATTTCTAAATGCGGTTTCTTAAGAAATCCGCCTCTAGACATGATAAATTTGTACTGGCGTTTTTCTTAAGAAAGCGCTAGAAAAAATGAGAACATATCATGTGCAATCACTCGTTTGGTGCAAGCGTGCAATCAAGCGGTTTGGTGCATCTAATCTAGATCTAATGATGACTGTTATTTTATATTTAACCCCTTCCACCTAAAACATAGTACCTATTTTATTTTTAACCTCTTCCATATGAAACCGTTGGATCTAGATTGGATGCTCTGGATAGTTTGATTGCACGCTTGCAACAAACGAGTGATTGCACAGGATATGTCCACAGAAAAAATATCACTGGCTATTTTCTACTAGTGTGTAATTAAAGTTTAGCTACGTAAAATTTAGCTGAATATGCATGTAGCTTCTTTCGCATGCATTTCTGAGATGATGAGCAAGCAAAGCGAACGTCGCTTTAACTGTGATAGATATGGAACGATGCATTAATTTTGTCCGTTAACAGGATTGGGAAAAAAAAGCCAGATTGATTTGCTGATGAGCGATGACAAGATCCACATGACAACGGTGACGTACACAGGTGTCCTTGTCTTTTTTTTTTCCACCGATGAGATTGCATGGCATGTCGAGGCATATGGACTATATGATCGACCACACATGCACCTATGGACGTTCTTGACACTTTGCACAAAAGCATGCATGTCCTAGGACTGGATCGATCGATCAGGCGTGCATGCTGTCCAGCCACATATGCTTGTGTGTGATACTGCAATTTACTACTATTATATATTGCTCTCTCTATATCTAGCTCAATTAGTAGTCATCTTAGCTTCCTGCATGTTCGGCATCTGTCTTGTGTGTGACTGGATGGGGGCCATGACTCATGAAGAGCTAACAAGTGGTAGCAAATAATATGGGTGGCAAAAGTTGCTTGGCCTGTGGACTAGCTGAATTCCAGCATAGAATCCTCAGCAACCATATATTATATCTCTCAAGAAACGAGAATACACGCTGCTTCATCTGTTCTCGCCCGATATGTAAATGTGATCACTCATAATATATGGCTAACAAATAAAACGAAGTGGATGAATGCACTGGTTCCCTGTGTTGAGTCTGTGATCTAAATTCTACATATAGAGGCCGTGTTGGTGAGCGGAACGGAGGCCTGTCACCAGAAGGCTTGGGCCGAGCGTAGCGACCCTTATTAGGATTTTCTGCGCGTCATCATTATTTACTTCTCTTGTAAACCACTGTCTACTACAGACGACGTTATGTAAACACTCCACATATATTAAAGATTTCGCTTGGTTGGTGTTCATGATTTTTTCCCTTTGCACTGAAGAGTTTTTCACATAAATATGTGTGTCATGCTCTATGATTTGTTGGTTGATCTACTTAATTTTTTTCCTACCATTTCTGCTAACACCTGTAAAAGAGGTAGCAAAATAAAGAGATCCATCAACAAGTAGTGCATGTAGATAAAAGTTGCAAACGTGTAGTATGGGACTTCTGCCTACATAGGTACAGCGAGCTTTTAGTCCACTTGAAGTGCCGGATCCTAAAATTTTGTGCTAATAGAATCATGCATGTTCTTTGCTTGACCCCATCGGTCCAAACAATGCGCCTTGCCTTTTGCATGTACTATATTAATAAGTATGATACTAATCATGCTTGCATATATATGTGTATCATTTTGTCCTTTCTATTAACTAGCCATGCCTTTCCCTGATAATAAACCTTTTTTTTTCTTTCTTTGTAATGAGCGAATGGCTCAACGTTGTTCTGTGTCTAACATTTGTCAAAAGGAGACAGTGACGGCGCGCCTTCCATTTTCAAGCTGTAGGGACGAAACGACAAATTCCTTCAACAAAAGATGGCCGAGGACAAGGGATGCACTTCGCTGGTTTGTAGTTAAGGAAAAAACATTCATATTTTTAATCTGAGGTCATATGTTTGGTTTAATCCTAGCTAGCTAAAGGCAGCTAAAGTTTAGCTAGCGATTGGGTGTTTGTAGGGATGAAAACGGTCGGAAACGATCGGAAAACACTAAAACCGTTACCGTTTTCATATTTTTTATCGGAAACGAAATCGGAAACGGTAATTCCGGAAACGGAAACGACATCGTTATTTCGGAATCATCGGAAACGGAAGTTCGGTACAAAAAAAACATCAATATCGGTCGGAATCTAAAATACAATCGGTAACCATATCAATATGAAAATATCACAATACAACAAAGTTCACAAATATCACAAAACACAAGTTCACAATTTTCAATATCACAAGTTCACAATATCACAAGTTCACAATAAAACAAGTTGATCACAAGTTCACAATATCACAAGTTCACAATATAACAAGTTGATCACAAGTTCACAATATAATAAGTGGATCACACAGATCACAAGTTCACAATATAACAAGTTCATCACACAGATCACAAAGTACACAAATCCACAAGTCCACAAGTCCCAAGTTCGCAAGATCACAAAGCATTACGCAACAAGTACAATAAAAAACATTTGGAGCATTCATGTTGCATTATCATCATCTAGGTCTTCATCAACAAGCTTACAACGATGCCTCTGGTCCGTCATCATGGTCATCATCTAGGTCTTCATCCTACATTTTGTTAAAGGAATATATAGTTAAATCATAGCTAATGTTTTATGCAAAATAGAATAGAACATGAAGGTAAATTAACCTCAAGTGAAAGATTTCTAGCAAGAGCCTCAAGTTCCTCCATTTCACAAACCATATTAGGAATAGCAACACTCTTAGCCTTGGAACCTAGAAATATAAAGATCAATTAGTGCATTAGTAAAAAGGTAATGACTAAATAAATTGTAAATAAATATAAGTTACTGTTATACAACCTTTTCTTGCTCCAGCTATCCAATCTTTGGTGCAGACAAGCGCTTCTACCATGGTAGGGTCAAGACGAGTATGAAATGGATCAAGTACACGACCACCCGCACTAAAAGCAGATTCTGAAGCTACTGTTGACACTTGCATAGCTAAGACGTCACGAGCAAGCTGGCCCAAGATAGGATATTCTTCTTTGTGTGCTTTCCACCAGGCTAGTATGTCAAAAGTATGCTGATTATTTTTACCAATCTTTAATATTGGATCTGTCAAATATTTTTCTAAGTCACTTGTGTCAATAGAATCATCATGGCCTTGTCCATCAAATATGTAGCTATCAAGCTCTTCATCGATACTTGACTTAATCATGTCACCCGTTGAAGTTGGGTAAGGTGCAACAGATGATGTTGAGGGTGTAGTAGAGGCATAGCTTTGATACATCTTTTTCATGACACCATTAAATTTATCCAGCTCAGTTTGATAGGTATATGGGTACACCTTCTTCAAGTAAAATTCTACAATTTTCCTCTTGTATCTAGGATCAAGGACACTAGCCACAGCAAGAGCAATATTTGACTTATTCCAGTACTTGTCAAACTTGACCATCATAGTGTTTGCCATGTTACTAATAGTGGGATTGATGCTATCACACCAATCAACAAGTAAAAACTTAATCTCACAAAACCCTTTAAAAAACAAGTTGGCAGTGGGATATAATGTACCAGAAAATAACTCAGTCAAGTCAAAAAACTTTCTCAAACATGGTAAAAGAGTCTTTGCCAAATCCCATTCTTCAAAGGAAGGTGCAATTTTCTCATACCTGCAACGTTCATATGACACAAGCCGTTCAAAAGCAGCCCTATAATGTAGTGCATCCCTCAACATGCAATATGTTGAATTCCACCTAGTAGCAACATCAAGAGAGAGACCAACCTTTGTGTCCACACCACATTCAGTAGCACATTTCTGAAACTCCTCCCATTGCAATGGAGACCCCTTAACAGCTAGCACAAATGTTCTAATGTTCTTAATAGATGATGCCATCACACTCATACCATCTTTTGCAACCAAGTTCAAAATATGATTGGCACATCTAATATGAAAGAACAAACCATCACAGATTAAAGGATTGTGCTTATTAAGCTCTAGAATAATCTCTTTCACAGCAACTTCATTTGCAGAAGCATTGTCCAAGGTTAAAGAAAGCATTTTCTTCTCTATAAACCATTTCAATAGGCATGAACTGAGGATAAGAGACATATTCTCACCACTATGCCGACCCGAAACATGGAGGAAATTGATAATTCTCTTCTGTATTTCCCAATCATCATCTACCCAATGTACCATGACACACATGTAGCCTTTATTCTGATTTCATGTCCACATGTCCATAGTAGCACTCATGCGACAATGAGGGTTTTGAAATACTTATACAACACATCCTTTTCATGCAAGTAGAGTTCCAGTATTTCTTTTCTAATAATGATACGTGACTTCATAGGAAAGGTAGGCTTCAATGATTTAATGAATTCCACAAAGTATTCATGCTCAGCAATGTTAAATGGATACTCATGCATGATAATAGCTGTATAAAACTTTCTCAAACTGGTTTCTTCATCATATTTATATGGCTGAACAATGCATATACCTGTGCCATGATCCTTTTCTGCCTTGAGCTCCTGTTGCCCCTTCACAATCTTATGATAATTTTTTAAATGAGACCAAAATGCAGTTGTTCCTCTACTACTTTCAGCCCTAGCTTTGCTAGTCTTGTTTTTGCATCCCGGATACTTGCATTTGGCCCAAACTTGCTTCACAGATTTGCCATTCTCCTCTATGACAACCTCATACTTCTCAAAATACTGCCAAACATTTGAAGTGGACTTCTTTGCTTGCTTCAACTTTGAAGGATCATCCTCATCCAAATTAATTCCTTCTTCTGGATTTGCACCTTGTTCATGAGATGTTGCAGCAGGTGTTGACGATGAAGCGGACACACCAAAAGGTTGACTCGTATTTGCATGAGGTGGCGATGTCAAGTTTTGACTTTGATGTTCACTAGGCAACTCCAACAACATACGCTTCTGTGGAGGTGAAGCTTCACCTTCACTAGCCATTAGAGCAGATCACAGTTTCTACATGCAAATAAAAATTATGACATTAGAGCAGATCATAGCTTCACCTTCACTAGGCAATAAAAAATTGATGTGGGTGGAAGCCGAGCTGTGGCTGTGGTCTGTGGAGGCCGTGCCTTGGGGAAGTCGAGCTATGGAGGTCGAGCTGTCAGCTGTGGCTGTGGTCTGTGGAGGCCGTGCCTTGGTGCGTGGAGTGGA
Source organism: Zea luxurians (assembly GCA_029449295.1). Classification (NCBI taxonomy): domain Eukaryota; kingdom Viridiplantae; phylum Streptophyta; class Magnoliopsida; order Poales; family Poaceae; genus Zea; species Zea luxurians. The sequence goes on along the minus strand of JAOPSE010000004.1, from coordinate 55,162,184 downwards.
GCCGTGGAGGCCGTGTGTTGATTCCGTTCAAGCAAAGCTAGGGCTAAGAAGTAAGAACTGTACCTACGGCTGCGAGTCTGCGTTGATTCCCGTGGAAGCCGTGCCCGTGCGTATAGCCCATGCAGACTGCAGAGGCGTCGCTGGATTGGGTTGGAGGCGCGGCGCTGTTCGGCTGACCGGCTGCGCGCGCGCGTTGTGCCGGTGCGGGTGGTGGCGGACGGCCGGACGAGCGCTGCGACGGCCGGCGGCTGACGGCCGGACGGGCGCTGCGACGGGCGACGACTGACCTAGGGGATAGGGTTGAGCAGTGGCGGCAGATGGCTGACCTAGGGTTGAGCAGTGACGGCGCACCGACGCTGTGGTGAGTGGCGGCGGCGCGGCGCTGTACCCTGGACTGCGAGCTGCGACGAGCGGACGACCTCCACAGCTCTGAGCAGTGGCGGGCTGGCGGCGCTGGGCTGAGCGATGAGCGATGGCTATGGCGAGGATGAGCTGCGCTGGTTGCCTCTGGCTGTCGCTGATGCCTGATGGGAAATTGGGAAGGACCGAAAGGTCTGCCGTGGTGGGCTGCTAGTGCTGTCTGCTGGGCCAGCCTCTAGCCCATGAGCTGTAAATTTGAAACTTGGGCTGGGCTATTAACATTTTCGGTAAATTCCGAATTGTGAATTCGGTAAATTCCGACCCAAAACGGTAACCGAAGGAAACGGTCGGTAAAGAGCTGTACCGATTCCGATTCCGATCTAAAATTCCGATGACCGATTCCGATTTCGAGAAATACCGAAACCGACGATTTCGATCGGAAAAATCCAGAAACGGTTTCCGGAATTCCGAAAAATTCCGAAACCGTTTTCACCCCTAGGTGTTTGGTTATGTAGATAATTGACTATCTAATACAAACAAAAAGAATGTTTTCGTTATACGAGTCATTCACGTACTTAGTATTAGCTGTCATTAACAGGGGTTGAGGAGATAACAAGATAATAAAATCTGGGCTATACCTGAATCCATTAGTTGGCTTGTTTGGTTCCAAAATAGCTAGCTAAAAAGTTAGCACATAATTGACTAGGTGGAACTAAATAGGGCATCAACCTGCAGGAGAAACATTTATCATTTGAATCAAACTGTGTATTATTTAGACAGAATGTATCTGATGAATGCAGGTTATTCAATTAATTAGGTTGTGTTTGGTTTCTATGGACTAATTTTTAGTCCCTTTTATTCCATTTTAATCCCTAAATTACTAAATACGAAAACTGAAATATAGTTTTAGTTTTCGTATTTAGCAATTTAGGTTCTAAAACGGAATAAAATTGAGAGACTAAAAACTAGTCACTGTTACTATGTTAGACTATTTACATGTCATATCTAGTGTAAGGAAAATGGACCCCGGGCCATTTGACTAAATAGATTTTGGTGTTTGATGATCAACGCAACCTATGGACTAATATGTTTGCGAGTGTTTTTGTTTGTAGTTCACATGATGCTAAAGTTATTTGGACTAAGGCATTGAGGAAAGCAACACCTCAAAATAAGACATTATGAGGATCAAGTGGAGTCGAAGAGAAGAAATATGTGTTGCCTGCGGACTGTCTGTGCGAGGAGCACCAGACTGTCTGGTGCCACACCGGACTGTCCGGTGCACCAGGAAACCGTAGCCCAACGGCTAGTTCCAGGTGGCACTATGGAGAAAAGAGCATCGGCTGTCCGATGTGACATCCAGAGAGTCCGATGTAAAAAGGCTGCACGCCAACGGTCGTCTGCGGTATCAGAAGCAATGGCTAGGCGCACCGGACAGTAAACAGTGCACCATCGGACTGTCTGGTGTGCCACAGAGAGCAGCAGCTTTTCTCCAACGGCTAGATTTGTGTTGGGGGCTATAAATACACCCCAATCAGACATTTCCAAGGGTGGGAGCCCAAGAGACATACCAAGGCATATAGTAGACATTCCCATGTGCTCTTACACCCAAGTGCTTAATAGAATCACTCGGTGATTAGCATAGGTGCTTTGCGATGTGCTTAGGTTAGTTAGACCGCTTTAGCGCTTGCTCTAGGTGAACCCTAGTTAGTTGAGTGAGTTTTGTAAAACCACACAACCCCTTGGCTCTTGCGCAAGCCATTGTAATTGTACCGAGTGGGGTGAGAGTATTGCGAGACCATGACAACCGCGTTTGTGTCACGGCCGCCACCGTGTACCGGAGGGAACGAGACCTGCAGCGTTTTGGCTAGAAGCTTGATAGTGGAGACGACGGGGAGCGTCCAAGAGGAGTCGGAAGCGGAGCACCACTTGCGTGTGGAGAAGGCCCGCGACTCTATACGGAGTTACTCGACCGAGGTGCTTAGCCCTCATTTGGGCTTCCCATTGCGTAGGGGCACCAACGAGGATTAGTCGTGACCTTGCACAGTTCTGGATACCTCGGTAAAAATACCGACGTCATCCATGAGAATTTGCATCTCTACCTTGCTCTTTAACTTCCGCATTTATATTAAGCATTTAAGTTTCAATCTTGTCTTTCATACTTATATAGTGTAGATTGAAACATAGCCATTGCAGTAGAGATAGCAACACTTAGACAAAACCTAGTTTGCACATTATAGTTTGATTATTTGCATAGGTTTTGCTATAAGGTTTTGTTTGTGGTCTAGTTTAGTGAAAATTTTAGAAGTCCTAATTCACCCCCCCCCCTCTTAGGCGTCACCCGTTTCCTACAAGTGGTATCAGAGTCTGGTTTGGCTCATTTGAAACGCTTTAGCTTCACCGCTAAAAGAGCCGACGCTTTTTAGAGGAAGGGATGGATACCCATAGACCACTACACTTCGATGGCACTAACTTCCCATATTATAGTGCTAGAATGGTTTGTTACCTAGAGGCCGTTGATCTAGGTGTTTGGAGAGTCACTCGTGACGGGATAAAACCTCCCAAGAATCCCGAGAAACCCACCACGAGTGAGGAAAAATAAATAGGTGATCATCAATGAAATAAAATGAGCTTGTTAGAGATATGTATTCTCGTTTAAATGTAATCATCAATGAGCTCAATTCTATTGGCATTAATAAGATAGGTGATGTGGACATTGTGAGGAAGATTATCTTCCTACTACCACAACAAAGATATGGGAGCATCATCACTATTCTTTACAACATGGAGGACTTGAGCACAATGACCCCGACCATTGTTGAAAGGGAAATGTGCCCTTAGGCCATTTCTAAGTATTTTGGTGATTGAGTGCCAACACAAGTGCTTAAGTGTAAACCTATGCCAATTGATGGACAAAGTGCAAATCAAGTCTAAAGGTATGTTTCTAGACTTAGTACATTGTTTTTGAGAACTAATGTATTGTGTCTAAGTGCTGGAAATAGGAGAAATCGAATTGGAAAAGAGATGGCTCTGTTCAGCCAAAGTCAGCTCGGTCTGGGTGCACCGGACAGTGTCCGGTGCGCCAGGCTGGCTCTGGTGAACTTGCTGTTCTCGGGACTTCGACGGCGGTGTACGACTATAAATCACCAGACTGTCCGGTGGTGCACCGGACTGTCCGGTGAGCCATTCACAGGCGTACTCGTTGCTCTCGGGAAGTGATTAACGGCGTACGGCTATAATTCACCGGACTGTCCGGTGGTGCACCGGACTGTCCGGTGAGCCAACAGTCAGCCGGGCCAACGGTCGGCGGAGGATTCCGCGCGTGACGCGTGGCCTAGCCAACGGTCACAAGGGGGCACCGGACTGTCCGGTGTGCACCGGATAGTGTCCGGTGCGCCAACGGCTCTGAATCTCCAACGGTCGGCTTCGCCAAATAAGGAAAGAGATCCGCACCGGACAGTGTCCGGTGGTGCACCGGACTATCCGGTGCGCCAGGCGACTGAAGGCAAGAATTGCCTTCCTGGAATGCTCTCAACGGCTCCTAGCTGCCTTGGGGCTATAAAAGGGACCCCTAGGCGCATGGAGGAGGACACCAAGCATCCGTTGAGCATTGTTGATCACTCATACTTCATTCTTGCGCACTTGTTCGACATTCTTAGTGATTTGAGCTCTGTTCTAGTGAGAAACTCGTGATACTCTTTTGAGCTCAAGTCTGGGTCTTGTGTGTGCGTATTTGCTGTGATCTTTGTGTCTTGTGTGAGTTGCTCATCCCTCCCTTACTCCGTGCTTCTTTGTGAACATCAAAGTGTAAGGGCGAGAGACTCCAAGTTGTGGAGATTCCTCGCGATCGGGATATAGTGAACAAAACAAAACACTGTGGTATTCAAGTGGGTCTTTGGACCGCTTGAGAGGGGTTGATTGCAACCCTCATCCGTTGGGACGCCACAACATGGAGTAGGCAAGCGTTGGTCTTGGCCGAACCACGGGATAAACCACTGTGCCATCTCTATGTTGATCTCTTGTGGTTATTGTGTTTTGTTAAGACTCCTCTCTAGCCACTTGGCATTATTGTGCTAACTCTTAACCAAGTTTTTGTGGCATTAAGTTTTCAAGTTTCACAGGATCACCTATTCACCCCCCCTCTAGGTGCTCTCAATTGGTATCAGAGCCATTCTCTTCACAAAGGGACTAATCGCTCGAAGAGATGGATCCTAAGGGCAAGGGGATTGTGATCAATGATAAGGAGAAGGAGTCCTTCGTCAATGAGCCGAAGGATGACAAGCCTACCGACTCGGGCTCGGGCCACAAACGAAAAGACGGGAAGAAGAAGAAGACAAGACGCATCAAGGAGATCGTCTACTACGACGACAGCGACGAGTCCACTTCTTCCCAAAAGGACAACGACGACAACGACTACAACAAAAGAAAGACGGTTAATTCAAACTTCTCTTTCGATTATTCTCGTATTCCGCATAGCTCAAATACACATTTGCTTTCCATTCTTCTTGGCAAACCTCCACACTTTGATGGGGAGGACTACGGATTTTGGAGTCACAAAATGCGTAGTCACTTGTTCTCTCTCCATCCAAGCATATGGGAGATTGTAGAGAGTGGAATGAAATTTGATAGCTCGGATAGTCCCATGTTTATAAATGAACAAATCCATAAAAATGCACAAGCTACTACTGTCCTTTTAGCATCTTTGTGCAGGGAAGAGTACAATAAGGTGAGCGGCTTGGACAATGCCAAGCAGATCTGGGACACACTCAAGATCTCACATGAGGGGAACGACGTCACCATGCTCACCAAAATGGAGTTGGTGGAGGGCGAGCTTGGAAGATTCGCAATGATAAGGGAAGAGGAGCCAACCCAAACATACAACCGGCTCAAGACCCTCATCAACAAGATAAGGAGCTACGGAAGCACGCGATGGACGGACCACGACATCGTTCGCCTAATGCTAAGGTCTTTTACTGTACTTGATCCACATCTGGTGAACAATATTCGTGAAAATCCTAGGTACACCAAGATGTCGCCCGAAGAAGTTCTTGGGAAGTTCGTAAGTGGGCGAATGATGATCAAGGAGGCGAGGTACGTGGATGATGCGCTAAATGGCCCAATCCATGAGCCTCAAACCATCGCCCTCAAAGCAATGAGAAGCAAGGAGACGCTACCTAACAAGGTGGCACAAGTTGAGGCGGTCGGGCTCAATGATGAAGAGATGGCCCTCATCATCAAGCGCTTCAAGACGGCACTAAAGGGACGCAAGGGGCAGCCTAACAAGAACAAGACGAAGGGGAAGCGCTCATGCTTCAAATGTGGTAAGGTTGGTCATTTTATCGCTAATTGTCCTGATAATGATATTGACCAGGAACAAGGGAACAAGAGGGAAAAGAAGAAAGCTTACAAGAAGGCTAAGGGCGAGGCACACCTTGGCAAGGAGTGGGACTCGGATTGTTCGTCGTCCGACTCGGACAACAAAGGACTCGCCGCCACCGCCTTCAACAAATCAGCCCTCTTCCCCAACGAGCGTCACACATGCCTCATGGCGAAGGAGAAGAAGGTATGTACTCGGAATACTACTTATGCTTCTTCAAGTGAGGATGAGTCTAGTGATGATGATGAAATAGATTATTCATGTTTATTCAAGGGCCTAGATAGAACCAAGGTTGATAAAATTAATGAATTACTTGATGCCTTGAATGATAAGAATAGGTTATTAGAAAAGCAAGAGGATCTTTTGTATGAAGAACATGATAAGTTTGTAGAGGCACAAAAATCCTTTGCTTTAGAAATTAAAAGGAATGAAATGCTTTCTAGTGAATTGTCTTCATGCCATGACTCTATTTCTAGCTTAAAGAGCATAAATGATGATTTGAATGCTAAGTTAGAAATAGCAAATAAATCAACATCTTGTGTAGAACATGTTACAATTTGTAATAGGTGTAAAGATTTTGATGTTGATGCTTGTAGTGATCACCTAGTTTCAATTTCTAAATTGAATGATGAATTAGCTAGTCTTAATGCCCAACTTAAGACTAGCAAGAGTGAAATTGATAAAATAAAATTTGCAAGGGATGCCTACACGATTGGTAGACACCCCTCAATTAAGGATGGTCTTGGCTTCAAGAGGGAAGTCAAGAACTTAACAAGCCATAAGGCTTCCATCTCCATCAAGGAGAAAGGGAAGGCCCCTATGGCTAGTAGTGTTCAAAAGAACCATGCTTTCATTTATGGTGATAGAAAATTTTCTAGAAATGCATATAGGACCTGTGCTTATGATTCATATGCTATGACTGCTTCTAGTTCTCATGTTGTGCATGGTAAAGATATGCCTAGAAAAAGTATTCATCATGTGCCTAGAAAGAATATTGTTCATGTTCCTAGGAAAGTAATTAATGAACCTTCTACAATTTTTCATACTTGCAATGCTTCCTTTGCTATTTGTAGAAAGGATAAGAAGGTAATTGCTAGGAAATTAGGGGCAAGATGCAAGGGAGATAAAACTTGCATTTGGGTCCCTAAGACTATTGTGACTAACCTTGTAGGACCCAACAAGAGTTGGGTACCTACAACCCAAGCCTAAATTTGCCTTGCAGGTTTATGCATCCGGGGGCTCAAGCTGGATTATCGACATCGGATGCACAAACCACATGACGGGGGGAAAAGAGGATGTTTTCTTCCTACGTGAAGAACATGGATCCCCAAGATTCAATAATATTCGGTGATGGAAACCAAGGCAAGGTAAAAGGGTTAGGAAAAATTGCTATTTCATCCGAGCACTCTATTTCTAATGTGTTTTTAGTTGAGTCACTTGGATATAATTTGTTATCCGTTAGTCAATTAAGCAATATGGGATATAATTGTTTATTCACAAATGTAGATGTATCTGTCTTTAGAAGGTGTGATGGTTCACTAGCTTTTAAGGGTGTACTAGACGGCAAACTTTATTTAGTTGATTTTGCAAAAGATGAGGCTGGTCTAGATGCATGCTTAATTGCTAAGACTTGCATGGGCTGGCTGTGGCATCGCCGTTTAGCACATGTGGGGATGAAGAACCTTCACAAGCTTCTAAAGGGAGAACACATGATAGGTCTAACAAACGTGCATTTCGAAAAAGATAGACCTTGTGCAGCTTGTCAAGCAGGTAAACAGGTGGGAAGCTCTCATCACACCAAAAATGTGATGACCACATCAAGACCTTTGGAGATGCTTCATATGGACCTCTTCGGACCCGTCGCCTATCTAAGCATAGGAGGAAGTAAGTATGGTCTTGTTATAGTTGATGATTTTTCCCGCTTCACTTGGGTATTCTTTTTGCAGGATAAATCTGAAACCCAAGGGACCCTCAAGCACTTCCTTAGGAGAGCTCAAAATGAGTTTGAGCTCAAGGTGAAGAAGATAAGGAGCGACAACGGGTCCGAGTTCAAGAACCTTCAAGTGGAGGAGTACCTTGAGGAGGAAGGGATCAAGCACGAGTTCTCCGCTCCCTACACACCACAGCAAAATGGTGTGGTAGAGAGGAAGAACAGGACGCTCATAGACATGGCAAGGACGATGCTTGGAGAGTTCAAGACCCCCGAGCGGTTTTGGTCGGAAGCCGTGAACACGGCTTGCCATGCCATCAACCGGGTCTACCTTCACCGCCTCCTCAAGAAGACTTCATATGAGCTTCTAACCGGTAACAAACCCAATGTGTCTTACTTTCGTGTATTTGGGAGCAAATGCTATATTCTAGTGAAGAAAGGTAGAAATTCTAAGTTTGCTCCCAAAGCTGTAGAAGGGTTTTTGCTAGGTTATGACTCAAATACAAAGGCGTATAGATTCTTCAACAAATCATCGGGTTTGGTTGAAGTCTCTAGCGACGTTATATTTGATGAGACTAATGGCTCTCCAAGAGAGAAAGTTGTTGATCTTGATGATGTAGATGAAGGAGACGTTCCAGCGGCCGCAATACGCACCATGGCGATTGGCGATGTGCGACCACAGGAACTCGAGGAGCAAGATCAACCTTCTTCCTCAACAATGGTGCATCCCCCAACCCAAGACGATGAACAGGTTCATCAAGAAGAGGCGTGTGATCAAGGGGAGCACAAGATGATCATGTGATGGAGGAAGAAGCACAACCGGCACCTCCAACCCAAGTTCGAGCGACGATTCAAAGGAATTATCCCGTCGACCAAATTTTGGGTGATATTAGCAAGGGAGTAACTACTCGTTCTAGATTAGTTAATTTTTGTGAGCATTACTCCTTTGTCTCTTCTATTGAGCCTTTCAGGGTAGAAGAGGCCTTGCTAGATCCGGACTGGGTGTTGGCCATGCAGGAGGAGCTCAATAATTTCAAGAGAAATGAAGTTTGGACACTAGTGCCTCGTCCCAAGCAAAATGTTGTGGGAACCAAGTGGGTGTTCCGCAACAAACAGGACGAGCACGGGGTGGTGACGAGGAACAAGGCTCGACTTGTGGCAAAAGGTTATGCCCAAGTCGCAGGTTTGGACTTTGAGGAGACTTTTGCTCCTGTGGCTAGGCTACAGTCTATTCGTATATTGCTAGCATATGCCGCTCACCATTCTTTCAGGTTGTTCCAAATGGATGTAAAGAGCGCTTTCCTCAACGCGCCAATCAAGGAGGAGGTGTACGTGGAGCAACCCCCTAGCTTCGAGGATGAACGGTACCCCGACCACGTATGTAAGCTCTCTAAGGCGCTCTATGGACTTAAGCAAGCCCCAAGAGCATGGTATGAATGCCTTAGAGACTTTTTAATTGCTAATGCTTTCAAGGTTGGGAAAGTCGATCCAACTTTATTCACTAAGACTTGTGATGGTGACTTATTTGTGTGCCAAATTTATGTCGATGACATAATATTTGGTTCTACTAACCAAAAGTCTTGTGAAGAGTTTAGTAGGGTGATGACTCAGAAATTCGAGATGTCGATGATGGGCGAGTTGAACTACTTCCTTGGGTTCCAAGTGAAGCAACTCAAGGACGACACCTTCATCTCCCAAACGAAGTAAATGCAAGACTTGCTAAAGCGGTTTGGGATGAAGGACGCCAAGCCCGCAAAGACTCCGATGGGAACCGACGGACACACCGACCTCAACAAAGGAGGTAAGTCCGTTGATCAAAAGGCATACCGGTCAATGATAGGGTCTTTACTTTATTTATGTGCTAGTAGACCGGGTATTATGCTTAGCGTATGCATGTGTGCTAGATTTCAATCTGATCCAAGGGAGTGTCACCTTGTGGCCGTGAAGCGAATTCTTAGATATTTAGTCGCTACACCTTGCTTCGGGATCTGGTATCCAAAGGGGTCTAACTTTGACTTGATTGGATATTCAGACTCCGACGATGCTGGATGTAAGGTCGATAGGAAGAGTACATCGGGGACGTGCCAATTCTTAGGAAGGTCCCTGGTGTCATGGAATTTAAGAAACAAACTTTCGTTGCCCTATCCACCGCTGAGGCCGAGTATGTTGCCGCAGGACAGTGTTGCGCGCAACTACTTTGGATGAGGCAAACCCTCTGGGACTTTGGCTACAATCTGAGCAAAGTCCCACTCCTATGTGATAATGAGAGTGCTATCCGCATAGCGGAAAATCCTGTTGAGCACAGCCGCACAAAGCACATTAACATCCGACATCACTTTTTGAGAGACCACCAGCAAAAGGGAGATATCGAAGTGTTTTATATTAGCACCGAGAACCACCTAGCCGATATCTTTACCAAGCCTTTAGATGAGAAGACCTTTTGCAGGCTGCGTAGTGAGCTAAATGTCTTAGATTCGTGGAACTTGGATTGATTTGTAGCATACATGTGTATTATGCTTTGATCATGTTCCTTATGCATTTTGTTGTGTGTTTATGGTGCTCAAGTTGTACAAACACTCCTCGGACCTCACAAGTCCTTTTGCAAGTGATGCACATATTTAGGGGGAGATGTGCTACAACTTGACCCTTTGAGACTAACCGTGTGCTTGAGTTTGCTTGATTTAGTCTCAAAGGAGGTATTGAAGGGAAAAGATGGACTTGGACCATGAAAGACTTCCACTGCACTCCAATGAGAGGGTAACTTATTCCAAGTTCATCTCATGTACTCTTATTGCCTTTGTATTCTTATTTGAAGATTTTGGTGAGGCAATGGGGTTCAAGGGCCAAAATTGATCCCGTTTTGGTGCTTGATGCCAAAGGGGGAGAAAAATAAGGCCAAAGCAATAAATGGATCAGCTACCACTTGAGAAAGTTTGAAAATAGTAGATTAAGAGCTTTTGGGTTTGTCAAAACTCTCTTATTGTCTCTCTTGTCAAAAGTTCGCCTCTTGTGGGGAGAATGGTTGATTATGGAAAAAAGGGGGAGTTTTTGAATCTTTGATCAATTTCTCTTGGAATACCTCTCTTTATGTCTCTACAAGTGAATTTGACTTAGAGATAGGAAATTGAGTTTGATTTGCAAAAACAAACCAAGTGGTGGCAAAGAGTGATCCATATATGCCAAATTTGAATCAAAACAATTTTGAGTTCTCATTTGTATTGATGTTGCACTTCTATTAGTTGCTTTTTGTTGTGTTGGCATAAATCACCAAAAAGGGGGAGATTGAAAGGGAAATGTGCCCTTGGGCCATTTCTAAGTATTTTGGTGATTGAGTGCCAACACAAGTGCTTAAGTGTAAACCAATTGATGGACAAAGTGCAAATCAAGTCTAAAGGTATGTTTCTAGACTTAGTACATTGTTTTTGAGAACTAATGTATTGTGTCTAAGTGCTGGAAACAGGAGAAATCGAATTGGAAAAGAGATGGCTCTTTTCAGCCAAAGTCAGCTCAGTCTGGGTGCACCGGACTGTCCGGTGGTGCACAGGACAGTGTCCGGTGGTGCACCGGACAGTGTCCGGTGCGCCAGGCTGGCTCTGGTGAACTTGCTGTTCTCGGGACTTCGACGGCGGTGTACGGCTATAAATCACCGGACTATCCGGTGGTGCACCGGACTGTCCGGTGAGCCATTCACAGACATACTCGTCGCTCTCGAGAAGTGATTAACGGTGTACGGCTATAATTCACCGGACTGTCCGGTGAGCCAACAGTCAGCCAGGCCAACGGTCGGCCGAGGATTCTGCGCGTGACGCGTGGCCTAGCCAACGGTCACAAGGGGGCATCGGACTGTCCGGTGTGCACCAGACAGTGTCTGGTGCGCCAACGGCTCTGAATCTCCAACGGTCGGCTTCGCCAAATAAGGAAAGAGATCCGCACCAGACAGTGTCCGGTGGTGCACCGGACTGTCCGGTGCGCCAGGCGACTGAAGGCAAGAATTGCCTTCCTGGAATGCTCTCAACGGCTCCTAGCTGCCTTGGGGCTATAAAAGGGACCCCTAGGTGCATGGAGGAGGACACCAAACATCCCTTGAGCATTGTTGATCACTCATACTTCATTCTTGCGCACTTGTTCGACATTCTTAGTGATTTGAGCTCCGTTCTAGTGAGAAACTCGTGATACTCTTTTGAGCTCAAGTCTGGGTCTTGTGTGTGCGTATTTGCTGTGATCTTTGTGTCTTGTGTGAGTTGCTCATCCCTCCCTTACTCCGTGCTTCTTTGTGAACATCAAAGTGTAAGGGCGAGAGACTCCAAGTTGTGGAGATTCCTCGCGATCGGGATATAGTGAACAAAACAAAACACCGTGGTATTCAAGTGGGTCTTTGGACCGCTTGAGAGGGGTTGATTGCAACCCTCGTCCGTTGGGACGCCACAACGTGGAGTAGGCAAGCGTTGGTCTTGGCCGAACCATGGGATAAACCACTATGCCATCTCTGTGTTGATCTCTTGTGGTTATTGTGTTTTGTTAAGACTCCTCTCTAGCCACTTGGCATTATTGTGCTAACGCTTAACCAAGTTTTTGTGGCATTAAGTTTTCAAGTTTCACAGGATCACCTATTCACCCCCCCTAGGTGCTCTCAATTGTGTTTGGTAAAATCACGGCCTTTGAGATGTCGTGAAAAATATGTCAGGGAGAGGAGCCAACTTCCTCAAGGTCATATGTTTTTACATGTGATGAAAGGAAGATTAAAAAGAAGGCTCCCACTCCAAGTTCCTCAAGTGAAGAAGAGGAAGAAGAAGAAAGTGATGATGAAGAAGATAATCAACCATCAACATCATCCTCCAAGGATGAAGAAACAATCTGACGCGTCGGAAAGGTAATGGGGATGATCTGCAAGATTAATCTAATGGGTGTGCCCCTACAGGTAGAGGATCGTCTCTTTAACATTGACAGGAAAAAGCAAAGAAAGCGAGGATGCTTCGCATGTGGGGAGAAAGGCCACTTCAGAGACAGCTATCCAACTATGACCGAACCCAAAAAGGAGAGGACCAAAGGCAAGGCGCTAACAAGTGTCAAAACTTGGGATAATTCTTCAAGCGAATTTGAACCTCCAAGGACGCGTAGCCATCGGTCCTCATCACGCTCATCACGAGCATCACGCAAATGCCTTATGGCAAGAGGTAAAACGAGCATTCCATCCTCTAGTGATGAAAGTAGTAGTGATGATGAAGGTGAGGGAAAGCCCTCCGTAGATGAGCTTGCGGAAGCCATTAAATTCTTCCAGGATGTTTGCACTAAGCAAAAGGCTCAACTTAAAACTTTAAAAGTAAGTTAATTAGCTCCCAAAATGATTATAAATGTTTGCTAGAAAAAATTGAAACATTTGCAAATTTGAATTGTGAGCTGTCAACTAAAATTGGGCAATTAGAAACTAATGCTCCATCCACAGCTACTGATGATGGCCTCTTCAAAAAGAATGAAAAACTTAAGGCTAAGTTAGCTAGCTCCCAAGAAGCTATTGAAAATTTGCTAGGGAAAATGGAAATTCTTAGCATACACAATAATGAGCTAACTACTAAGCTAGAAAACATTGGTAGCACTCCAGAAGTATCTTTAGTTGAAATGCCTAAAATTATTAAGAAAGATGCTTCTACTTCCTGCCTTGATTTAATTGATAATTCTAATCCCTACAATCAAGTTCTCGTTAAGAATGTTATTATAGAAACTTTTTTGGATGAGATTGCAATGGAAAATGAGCAATTAAAGCAAGAAGTGGCTCGCCTTGGAAAAGCCTTGTATAACAAGAAAGGCAAAGCCAAACAAATCCAACCTCCACAGGATAACAGCACTGTGGGAGTGAACAAGCCTGTGGAGGGCGAAACCGTGATTTGTAGGTTATGCCACAAGGAAGGTTATAAGTCTTTTCAATGCAAGGCGATGACCGGGGATAAGCAAAGGCAAAAGCTCAAGCAAAATCTCCAACACCTACATCAAAAAGATGGATAAAAAGGCTGCTACACCATATTTGATCAAGAAGAAAAAGAATGGAAAGGTGATAGCAATCAAGGCCAACAAGCAAGCTAACAAAGGTAAGGGAGCCAAATGCATCTGGATGCCAAAGGAAATAATTTCAACCATGAAGAGCACAAAGAAGGTTTGGATCCCGAAAAGGAAGTGAGTAGTCCGAAGGACTACGGGGAATTTGGAGACTTGGCAAAGTTAGGATGTATATCATGGGATACATCATATTGGATCAAGTTTATTGCCAAGTAGGTTAGTGAATATTTTGGACCCAAATTTCCCCACCCATGATTAAGGGAACTAGATTTATTGTATTCCTTATTTTTAGATATGCGTATCTATTTTCTTTTATCTAGTTTTACCTTTCATGCCTAGTAATACATTTGTTATTTACTTTTGTTTAAATGCATGCATACTAGGTAAATCACATGGTAGGATTGCTTATTTTTAATTCATATTTATGAGCAAACCTACATGGTTTAAACTGTTTAGTTAAGCATGTCACATAGCTTATTGAACATTCCTAAGTAAATGATACTAATGCTTTAAAAAATCCAACATCCTACATTTGGTATCATTTAACTTATATGTGCCAAAGCTCGGATTATATATAATTTGCCTCTCTTGATATCAAATCAAAGTGCATGTCTCCTACAAGTATTCAAAACTTGTATGCACACATCCAGGGGAGGTTACTCTATAATCTAAGACTTTGAGACTAATACCTTTTTCAAGTCTATTTTATGTAATAGTCTCATTGTAAGAAAAATGTAGTCCCCGGAGAAAGACAACAAGCTTCCACTGCAAATCTACAAGAATTCTTGTGTCTCCAAGCCTGCCATTGGTTTCATTGATAACTTTGAGACTATATTTAGTATCATTTACATGTCTTCTCCAACATTTGGTTAGAATATATTTCATATCTTATACTTCCATGTTGCTATACATGCATAAGTGGTTAAATCATATTCTGTTACCTATGCATAAGGAAGTTAGTCTAATCAAATCATGTCTTGCACCTCTATTTTCACATGCTTTTTCCTAAGTAGAAGATCTCTGTCATGGGGAGTATTTCTTCGTCTCTAAAAAGGGGGAGAAATTTCTTTCTAAAGAGAACACTCATTTAGGGAGAGTATCAATTTGATGTTTCAATTGGTATCCTACAATTGGTGTCAATTGAAAAATTCATTTTGAGGGCAAGTCTTATTTGCTTCCTTCATCTATTTAATGTCTTCCTTTTCGGTGGTTGATGCCAAAGGGGGAGAAGTTTAGGGACCAAAGCAATGAAAACTGTATCAAACACCAAACACCAAAATTTAAAAATTTTATTTCTTCAAGTGGTTTTTCAAGTGGTTTTGGTTCTTTGGTCTAAAATAAGAAGTAAGTGAATTATGGAGTTAAGGGGAGGCTTAAGTCCATAATATCACATTGTGGGGACAAACATGCATCCTAGCAAGTAGATTGTATATTTTCATTCAAATGTTTGTTATATTTGCTTGCTTTGGTCGTGTTGTCATCAATCACCAAAAAGGGGGAGACTATAAGGAAAATGACCCCGGGCCATTTGGCTAAATAGATTTTGGTGTTTGATGATCAACGCAACCTGTGGACTAATATGTTTGCAAGTGTTTTTGTTTGTAGTTCACAGGATGCTAAAGTTACTTGGACTAAGGCATTGAGGAAAACAACACCTCAAAAGAAGACATTATGAAGATCAAGTGGAGTCCAAGAGAAGAAACATGTGTTGCCTGCGGACTGTATGTGCGAGGAGCACCGGACTATCCGGTGGCAAACCAGACTGTCCGGTGCCACACGCCGGACTATCTGGTGCACCAGGGAACCGTAGCCCAACGACTAGTTCCAGGTGGCGCTGTGGAGAAAAGAGCACCGGACAGTCCGGTGTGACATCCGTAGTGTCCGGTGTAAAAAGCTTGCACACCAACGGTCGTATGCGGTCTCAGAAGCAATGGCTAGGCGCACCGGACAGTGAACAGTGCACTGTCCGGTGCACCACCGGACTGTCCGGTGTGCCGCAGAGAGCAGCAGATTTTCTCCAACGACTAGATTTGTGGTTGGGGTTATAAATACACCCCCAACCGGACATTTCCAAGTGTGGGAGCCCAAGAGACATACCAAGGCATATAGTAGACATTCCCAAGTGCTCTTACACCCAAGTGCTTAATAGAATCACTCGGTGATTAGCATAGGTGCTTTGCGAAGTGCTTAGGTTAGTTAGACCGCTTTAGCGCTTGCTCTAGGTGAACCCTAGTTAGTTGAGTGAGTTTTGTAAAACCACACAACCCCTCGCCTGTTGCGTGAGCCGTTGTAATTGTACCGAGTGTGGCGAGAGTCTTGCGAGACCATGACAACCACGTTTGTGTCACGGCCGCCACCGTGTACCGGAGGGAACAAGGCCCGCGGTGTTTCGGCTGGAAGCTCGATAGTGGAGACGACGGGGAGCGTCCGAGAGGAGCCGGAAGTGGAGCACCCCTTGCGCGTAGAGAAGGTCCGCGACTCTCTATGGAGTTACTCGACCGAGGTGCTTGGCCCTCGCGTGGGCTTCCCTTTGTGTAGGGGCACCAACGAGGATTAGTCGTGACCTTGCGCGGTTCTGGATACCTCGGTAAAAATACCGATGTCATCCATGAGAGTTTGCATCTCTACCTTGCTCTTTAACTTCCGCATTTATATTAAGCATTTAAGTTTCAATCTTGTCTTTTATACTTATATAGTGTATATTGAAACTTAGCCATTGCGGTAGAGATAGCAACACTTAGACAAAACCTAGTTTGCACATTATAGTTTGATTATTTGCATAGGTTTTGCTCTAAGATTTTGTTTGTGGCCTAGTTTAGTGAAAATTTTAGAAGTCCTAATTCAACCCCCCCTAGGCGTCACTTGTTTCCTGCACCTAGGTCATAAGTTGGTTTTACAATGTTAAGCGCTTATTTGTAGATACTATGTGCCTTAAAAAATTGGCTCCTCTAGATCATAAAATTCCCCCACCCCACACACACATCATGTCTGTGTACATAATATCGAGGGCGTGTTTGCCGCCATGGTCCAGCAGCCTGGCTGTGCTCTCGGGCTGCAACTCCCGTATTTGTGTCGTTTGGCTTGATCGGGAGCCTAGCTGTGCGTGTGCAAATTTAGCCTCTTAGCCTGGCTCCACAGAAACGAGATCAAGGTCCGTTTCCTGGGAGCCTAGCTACTCATGGCGCAAGGCTTCTGCATTTAGGTAGTTTTTGCCTTTCTAGCCCGGCTGCCTACTGGGTGACAAACACTAGCTCGTCTGGACCAAGCTCATATAGTACAAGTGCAAAAACATAGTGAATTACAGTAGTCAGGACAGGCTAGCCGCAGCCTGTACCAGTTAAACGGGCCGAGCCAGTCAGGCACAGGGCCGCAAACACGCCCTACGTATCCACACACAAGCAAGCTGGGTTTTTTTGGCCATCTATCTCTACTACGTAAAGTATGAGCAGAGGCGAAGCGGGGGACGCTCCACTTTTACACTCACCTAATCAACAGAACACAAATATTTGGGCACATGTTGCTACCACGGCTTCACCCTCCCACGCTCAGCGCGCGCAAAAAATAGTGCAAAACGAGTACTCGAACCCAAGCCGCCTGCTCTAGAAAATTGAGGTTAACCATCAGATCACACATACCTTAGCACTTAGAAATAAATAATAATTATATTTGTAGTCTAGTCATCGTTCTACCCGCTCCTCTGCCTCGTTGCAACGCACAGGCATATAACTAGTATGATATATATAAACCGTAGTAATGTATAGGCATATAACAAGTCATATATAATATAGGAAAGAGCTTTTCTAGGCAGCCATACCTTTGCACAATGCCAATGATGCACTGCTTTAGTATCTCCTAGCCTCACATACTCAAGCTTTCAATACTGTCATGATCTCATTCGCATGATACGATACCTTGTCGGATCGCTGCTTGGCTTCAAAATCTGTTTGCTTCGCTGGTTTAGACCAATTACAACCACTGAATTAACTAGACTACATCAGATAGGAGACATGGTTACCACTATACAAAAAAAAAGTTGTCTGTCTACGACTACCCAGAGTATTCATTACTAACTCTGAGATGATGAGAATATATAGGTGCATGCATTCATGGTCCATATGCTTAATTAAAGCAAGATACTCGATATTCTAGGTGGAGCAATATAATTAAGCTATTAATATATACAAAGTACTTAAAAGATAATTAAAGCAAAAGATTCGGCACAAATGAAATCAAATGGATTCTTGTCATTGGGCGCCGCCGTGACTGATCTACTACACCCCTTTTGCTTTCCTAAGGAGATAACAACAGAAAGGAGGATGGTTAGAGCAAATGAGCAAGTAGTGAATCGGACAGAGTTGACCAATTTTTCTAGCTAAACTTGTAGGCCATGATTGCTCCATGACTAATTGATCTAAGATGGTGGCAGTGTTATTCCTACGAAATTTAATATTTAATTGTCCTTTCCGCGCTGCTCTTTTCACTTTGGAAATATATGTTTAACCAGCTAGGTCAAAACTCTAGCCACTAATTAATACGCACTCCTATCATGAGGCGGCTCCAACGCCTGGGATCAGAAAATGTAATAGACAAATATGTCGTGCTTGCTTGCCACCTTGGCCTCGAAGGCAGCTCGGTCTAGCACAAGGTAGGCAGGCGGCTCGAACGACTGGGGTCGCTGCCTCGATAGGCGGGCGTTTCAGATAGCTTAACACGTCGGACATAGATAATTTTCGATGACACCTTATGTCCGATGACAAACGATTCATCGGTTCTAAAAGGTCAGAAATTACCTTATCTTTGATGGCGTTCTGTGAGTCACACCCTGATTATGTCCAAAGGTCTGCATGCATACCGTCGAACATAACAACGACTCGCATGTAGACTATTGAATATTAATTTAGCTTATGTCCGATGGTTACATGTAATCGTCAGATATTATTTAATTATATCCGACTGCTTAGGCGTGGCCGTCAGACATAATGAATTCTAGGGAGGTAAAAAACTCTCCCTGTTTTGGTTCTGTTCCATAAACAACTCATATTTGCAGATTTTATAACCAATACATATTCACAGAAACATATATACATCCACAAACGCATATATTTTCACATTGACCACATACATTTTATCGACAAACCGACATTCACAACCACAAGCACATAGCTCATAATCTCATTCATATATTAGAAAGGTCCAAATATCAAACTTAGTCGATCCACATTCATATAGTATAGTTCAAAATTCACTCAAGTGTCATAATAAAAGTACCGAGTTCCAAAAGTGCATTGGAATGAATCCTAGCTAACTAGGACTACCAGCCATCACCTGGTTCATTAGAGTTGTGGCCACTTCCACCGACTGAAGTTTGGGTGGTGGAAAGTTAGTTGACCCACGAAGTCTCGGGTCATCTTGAGCAGATGCCTCTCCAGGTGCTGCAACTGAAGCAAGAGTAGCCTAGAAGGTTGTAACATATATTTGGATATTAACCACTAAGTTCTTCATTTTCTAACACGCGCGCATTTATGTACATATCAACAATTACCTGAGCTGGATGAGGCAAAGGGAACTATGGCTGAGGTGGAAGCAGCGATGGAGGGAGCCGTTCAAGTTCCCGAGGCGGCATCACAAAGGATGACATCTGGACGCCCGCTTGTTGTGCTAGTTGCTACAAATTAAATGCAAGTAATGTTGATGAAGTATGATATGCAACATGTTTGTAATTGTAACGGATAACATATTATTTCAACTTACCAAGAGGAGAGATTGTTGTTAGGCCAAGAGATTCACATAGTACTCGTCCTTCTACCTCTGCTCCTCAACTTGCTGCCTATGGTGCTTCGCCTGTTGCCTCTGATACTCCGCCTGCTGCCTCAACACTTCCTTCTAATACTTTGAATGTTGCCGCAACACTACAATATCTATGTCCTGGGTGGAGGATCGAGAACGAGGCGCTTGCGAGGTCGATGATATGGATCATCGTCCTCGAATCAAAAATACCCAACCTACACGAGTGAACCATAGACTCAGTACAATCGCAATCATATGAACATAACTTACAAATACAAAATAAAATACTCTCACCGTCCATGGGCTTGTCCTCCTGCGCTAGCATATGCTGCCTTAGGGTCGATTGGATGGCTCCTCTAGTCATAGTCCTACCTATGGTGCTCAACCATCTACTCGCCATATGCTGCCTAGACGCAAACACACCAAATATCAATAAATAATGAAGGTGATGCACAGACAAACACTAGAGTGTAAAAATCTCACCAGGCAGACGGTGACTGTCAGAGTGCACAACAAATTAGGGTTCTAAGGATTAGAACCCCTATACCCTTGCATAAACACCTCCACATCCATCGACCTAGTACCATATTTGGCTTCTTATACATACAAGTTAGAATGACATACTTCTATGTAGTTTGAAGTTAGAACATACTATAACATACCATTATCTTAGCCAAGCGCCACTGTTATCCTAAATGGCCGTCTAGACCGTTTAAATGTCGTTTAAATGCTACTCAATAGCTAACCGTTTAGGCCATTTATGTCATTTAATCCTGTATAATCCATTTTTAATCCGTTTAAACTCCCGTGTAGACCGATTAAACGCTAAACAGAGGACGACCAATTGTTTACCGTTTAGCGTTTTGGATAACACTGCCAAGCGCACATGTCTATCGCCACCGTAGTTGTGGAATGACTCGGTACCACAGTTTTCCCTGTTCCTTTTGGAAATGGTGTGAAACCTAGGGGATGCCTAGCACCTGCATAATGCCCAATAACCCTCTGAGCGATTGGGCATCCAAAAAATAGACGCCTATATGAAATGTTTTTTGATAAGGTAAATTGATGCATTAACATGTACCCAAAACATGAATCAACCAAAAAAGATAGAAGAGGCAGCAACTTGTTTATCTCAATACCAACTTGTTTATCTCAAGGTATTGCTCCTACGTAAGGTAAATTGATGACCACTCTGCCTTGGTCTTTAGCATCGGCCAGTAATCATTGCTTGCCCTGTATCATGCCTTTATAGCCCAAAGTCGGGCATACTATATTGCAACTGCAACGACATCGTTCGTGTTATACTCAAACATGTAACGGGCGTTCAGATCATATGACCCATCTTCTGGCAACTTGTACTGTTTCTACAAAAAGTAGTGTTATATCATACAAGAAAGAATTAAAAATGAAAATAAGATAAAGAAATTAATAAAGAAAAATCATACCTAGAATGCATCCCAAACTAGTGCTTGTGTGTTGCGGAAAGATCTACATACACCATAGCAGTAATGCTCCCAAGTTGTGGCGGTGTTAGACTCGCCACTAGGCAAAGTCACATAACCAGTCCAGTGGAGACAAACAAGATTACCTAGACCATATTCACCTTTCTGTAATGATAGGCCTATGCAACTTATTGAGTTAGACATCAATAAGTGCACCGAAAACATAGTGACAGGCCTATGCAACTTATTCAAACAGTTAGACCTCATTTTTATATTGTTTTACTCAAAGTTGCACTTTTTGCCTGATTTAGCTCATTTGAACTTAGTTCCATCAATTTTCTTTCAAGTGGACTAGTGCTCGTACTCATAACAAAATAGTTAGTCCATGGTGGTACGTTGGACACTTAATCACCAAAACAGGTAGAAATGGCTATCTAGCATAATTCCATTTCAATCTTCCCCTTTTTGGTGATTTATGCCAAAACACCTAAAGCAACTCAGATATGACTAACTTAAACCAATGAGTCAAAAGTGGCAAATTGAAGTTCAAACTCAAATAGATGAAATATTCATATGATTTGACATATTTGGATCATTTAGCCACCACTTGTTTCTGATTTTGCAAATAAAGACATTGTTCTAACTTCGAAGTCCAAAAAAACTTGGGTTTTGGAAATCAAACCATTTTTGAAGATTTGTTTTGATCAAATATCGAAACTCCCCCCCCCCCCCCTTTTATCATAAGATGACTTCTCCCCGATAAGAGAACAATTTTTTGCAAAAAGAGGACTCTTATTTCCTATCAAGAGGGTTTTGATCAAAAATACAAGTTTAAACCTCAAAATATTTTTAAAACTCAAGTGGTGGTCGATCTAGTTGCTTTGGCCTTTAATTCCCCCTTGGCATTAAGCACCAAAATGGAGAAACTAAGTGGCATAACCCCACTGCCTTAGCAAAAATAGCGAATGAACATCTAAAGCAATGAGAAACCAAGAGAATTTGAACCAAGGGACATTGATACCATTTACAAAGTGGAAGCTTCTTCCTTTGTCCAAATTCACATTTCCCCTTTCAATCCTCCTTTGAGACTACACATACTTAACTCAAACAAAGCATTAGTCTCAAAGGGTCAAGTTGTAGCATATCCTCCCACTAAACATATGCATCAATGCACTTGGACTTGTGAGGCCTGGGGATGACATTCTACAACGCGAGCACCAACATAAGCAATAATATGAACAACATGATCAAAGGCATATAAAAGATATATGCTATAAATCAACCAAGTTTCGTGAATCTAAGACATTTAACTTGTTCTGCAACTCATAAAACCTCCTCACATCTAAAGGCTTGGTGAAGATATCGGCTAGTTGGTGAATGATGCTAACATGGTTAATATCGATATCTCCCCTTTGTTGGTGGTCTCTCGGGAAGTGATGTCGGATGTCTATGTGTTTAGTGCAGCTGTGTTCAACAGGATTATCCACCAAGCAGATTGTACTTTCATTATCACATAGGAGTGAGACTTTGCTCAGATTGTAGCCAAAGTATCTTAGAGTTTGCCTCATCCAAAGCAATTGCGCACAACAATGGCCTGCGACAATGTACTCAGCCTCGGCGGTGGATAGGGCAACTAAATTTTGTTTCTTAGAGGTCTAGAACACTATGGACCTCCATAAAAATAGACATGTCCCAAATGTACTCTTCATATCTACCTTGCACCTGGCAGAGTCGGAATTTGAATACCCAATTAAGTCAAAGGTAGACCCTTAGGATACTAGAGTTTAGGGTTTACCACACATAAAGCAGGCGTGCTTCCCCTTGATTTTCCCTTGTTGAAGTCCTTGCACACGTTCAAAGTGGTTTTCAAGCACTTGTTCACAAGAGCCATCTCCTCTTCATTGAGGCTAGCCACCTCAAGTTGCACCACCTTGCTTGGGAGCGCCTTCTTGTCATTCATTGCTTTAAAGGTGGCGACTTGCGGTTCGTTGTAGGGAGGCTCCCACTATCGGCATCGTCGATGTACCTTGCCTCCTTGGCCATCATTCGTTCACTCACGACTTACCAAGAATTTCCTTAGGCATCATTTTGGTGTATGTGGGATTGTCATGGATTAAGTAATAATGTTAGGATCTAAAACTGTAAATGACCTTAGCGTGAGTCGGACGATGTCATGATCTGTGTATATCTTGCTTTCGTAGTTCTGCACTTGGTTCACTAATGCCTTGAGCCTGTTGTATGTCTCTTATGGCTCTTCTCCTCTCTTCATGGCGATCCTCCCAAGTTCACCCTCGATGAGCTCCATCTTGGTGATCATGGTCATGTTGTTGCCTTCATGAGTAATCTTCAATGTATCCCAAATTTCTTTAGCATTGTCTAAAGCATTTACTTTGTTATACTCCTCCCTCAATAAAGAAGCTAAAAATACAGTAGTAACTTGGGCATTTTTATGGATCATTTCTTGGGCATCAATAGCATTATAATTTTAATCATTGCTATCTAGCATATGCATTCCATTTTCTACAATATCCCAAATACGAGGTTGGAGAGAAAAAAAGATGACTACACATTTTATGGCTTCACCAAGAACAGTCCTCCCCATCAAAGTGAGGAGGCTTGCTAAGAGGAATAGAAAGTTAATGAGCATTGGAATTGTATGGAATGCGAGAATAATTAAAAGACGTTTTAGTGTAGTTTTGGTTAACTGTATTTTCTTGGAGGGGAAGGAGTCATCGTCCTTTTGTGAAGAGGAAGAAGCATCGCTCTCTTAATAGATGATCTTCTTGTTGTGTTTCTTCTTCCCCTCCTTTTTCCATGATCTCGAGTCGATAGTATTGTCTCCCTTGGGGTCATCGTCGATGGGGATCTTCTCCTTCTCATCAGACACCTTCCCTTGCCTTTGGAGTCCATCTCTTTGGGTAGTTAGACCCAATGGAAGAGACTAACTATAATACAAATTGAGAGCACCTAGAGGGGGTGAATAGGTGATCCTGCAAAAATAAGACTAAAACACAAACTTGGTCTAAAAGTGAGAGTTAGTGTAAACTAAACCAAGTTCGTGTAGAGAGAAGAAGAAAGCAAGTCCTCTTCACTTGATTGCTTTTTCGAGATATAGAATAGTTTAAGAGCAATATCACAAGTGAATTTGATAGACTTAGGAAGAAGAAGAAAAATCACAAGCAAATAAGCACACAAGACACGATGATTTTTCCCATGGTTTGGTCAAGCCTAAAATGCTTGCCTACTCTACATTGTGGTATCCCAGCGAACAAGGGTTGCACTCATCTCATCTCAAGTGATCCAAAGATGAAACTTGAGTGCCATGGTTCTTCCTTATATCAATGAATCTCTTTCTCAAAAAGAATGTCCATAAATTGGAGTCTCTTGCTGCCATACACAAATCAGAGTTACAAGCTTGAGCACAAGAAAGGGAGAGACTACACACACAAGAAAAAAAACACAACAATACAATTCTAGAAAGAAGGTCACAAGAGTGCAAACACAAGTGCCACAAGAAACAACTCAAAACTAGTCACTAAATAGCACTGTGGCAGAGTGTAAGAGTTGTGTATGCTCGTGGAGTGCTCGGGTGATGAAGGAGGACGCCATGGGAGTGCTTTTACAGCCCCAAAAGTCCACATAGTTGTTGCTCTTCCTTGTAAAAAGATGCCAAAAATCAGCTTCCTACGGGGGCACCGGACTGGTCTCGTGCACCACTGGACGGGTCCATGTGCCCCGAGTCTAGAATTATGATTGGAACTTTCCTTTGCTAATGGGCACTGGACGGGTCCGGTCCACCTCTAGACTGGGTGCCACATCAGCTAGCCATTGGAAGCGGTCCAGTACGCCACCAGACCATGGACAGTTATGATCCAATGAATTTTATAATTAAATTCTCGAGACTTCATTATTCATCTATAGGGGTGGTCCTGTGCACACTTGCATGGTCCGGTGCGCCTGGATGCTAGAAGATCAAGTCTTGGGCCCCTGTGGACTCGGTTTGGTGCTCCACACGACCGATCTGGTGAGACCCAGCACTGCCCTGTTTTGGCTCTTTTGAGCCAAACTTCTCCAATTTTTTGGCTATTATTGGGAGCTTCCCTACAACATAGGCAAACATAGTTAGCACATAATCTAGTTGACTATGTGTGGGAAACTTACCTCTTTTCCATAGTTTCATCAGGATTTGCAACATGGCTCAAACTAAGTTCCAGAAGCACTTTTCTCACAAAATTGGGTTAGACATCAAACAAAAGTGCTAGAAACATAGTGATAGTCCTATATGCAACTTATTCAAACACTTAAACCTCATGTTTATATTGTTTACTCAAATTTGCACTTTTGGCCTCTAGTTTAGCTCCATCAATTTGCCTTCAAGTGGACCTGTGCTCATACTCATATCAAACTAGTTAGTCCATGGTGGTGTGTTAGACACTTAATCACTAAAACTGGTAGAAATGGCTATCTAGCACATTTCTCTTTCAGCAATGTTGCTTAGGCTCCCACACTTGAGAATGGTTGGTTGGGGGATATATATATATATATATAGGGCCTGAAACCGAACTAGTTGATGGAAAGCTAAACTCTAGCTTTCTATGACGCACCGGACCATCCACATTGACTAGCTGTTGGATGTCTGTTGCATGGAGTACCAGACCGTTCGCATTAGACCTCCACATGTACTAGCCGTTGGTGCACCGAACTGTCCGTGCAGAAGTGCTCAAAAACACCCTCTCTATGTATGTTGTCATGTGGCCATTGGACCGGTCTAGTGTGCCTCTAGACCGTCCGTCCAGGGAGGTTGGACTATCCGCCCATGACCTTTTATTCTTTTGTATCTTGGACTTTTGCCTAATACTTGTAAGTCTTCATTAGGTCATGTGATGTCTTCTTCAAGGTATTGCTTCTTCAATGCCTTAGTACATGTCCACTTTGCATCATGTGAACTGTAAACATAAACAATAACAAAACCATTAGTCCACATGTTATGTTGATCATCAAACAACATAATCATTTATTCAAATAGGCTAGGGTCCATTTTCCTTACATGCCTAACATATATTGTTACTTCGCTTTCTTGCTCAACTTTACAAAGAATGTTTTCTTGGCTTGATCTATTAGTGCTTCCTTCTTAGATATTTTCTTCTTGAATTGATCCTTGACCTAGACATTGATGACAATAATCAATTCCTCATTGGTCCTGTCATAAGCTTGCTTATTTGTTGTTGTAACGCCCCGAATTTTGCAGTTGAATTTTTTCTTTTCTTTACTCGCCAAATTCGGGCGTTACCTTTTCTTTTTCTTTTTCCCCTCGCTAGACCTTGATCTTTTCCAAAGCTAGTGGGATTCGGTTTGGAATTCCCGTGTGAAGAAAAACCCTGAATTGTTTTATGTTGTTTGATGCACCATGCCGAACCATGCATTCTTTTGGATTGATTGAGAACGTGGATGCATTCATCTAGGAAGATCGGATTTCGAAAAGGAGATAATCTTTTCTTTTTCTTTTTCTTTCTTTCTCTCTCCCTCTTCCCCTTTCTCTCTCTCCCGCGCCGTGGGCCCCTTGGCCGGCCCAGCCGCCCCTTGGCCGGCCCAAGCCCCCGCGCCCCCCCCCCTCTTGGGCCTGGATAGGCCCAACCGCCCCCACCCCTCCCCTTTTCCCCAAACCCCCTCTCCCTCTCCCTCCCTCTCTCTCATTCTCTCCCTAGCCGCCACCCTCTACCCCCTGCCCTAGCGCCGCCCCTGCCCTAGCGCCGCCGCCCTCGCCGTCGGCCGCCCGTCGCCGGTGAGCCCCCCCTCCCCTCTCCCTCCCCTCTCCCCCCCTCTCCCCTCCCTGTCCGGCCATGGCCCGGCCGCCCCTGGCCGCGCCGCCCTGGCCCCAGCCGGCCCCGGCCAGCCCCAGCCGGCCCCGGCCAACCCCAGCCCCCGCCCGGCCGCCCCCAGCGCGCCTCCGGCCGGCCCCCAGCCGCGCCTGGCCGGCCCTGGCCGCGCCCTCGGCCGCCCGCCTGGCCGCCCTCGGCCGCCCTGGCCCCCTGGCCGCGTCCCCCTGCGCAGGGCCGGTTCAACCGCCCGGTTCGGCCGCCCCGGCCGCCCAGCTCGGCCGCCCGCGCCCGTGCCCGCCCCTAGCCCAGCCGCTCGCTCGGCCCCCGGTTCAACCGCCCTAGGGCCGGTTCAACCGCCCCCCCCTCTGTTTTTTTTATTTTTTTCTTATTATTTATTTTATTTTAGTTTACTTTCTGTAATCACAGTTATTTTATTTTAGGTAGGCTAATCTTTGTTCATGCTATGGAAAATGGGAAGTTTAATTTAGAATTTCGTTGCGCTAGTTGATTCATTTAGTTAACTGTTTATCTCGTTCAATGATTGATCAACTTAAAATGATTAGGTTTCCATTAGTGTATATAACAGAATTCTTTTGTTAAGAACCAATTGTAACTAATCATTAGTGCATAAGATTTAACCCCTGCGAGACCCTCTCCCGTTTCTTTCTAACCATAACAAATGCGATGTCAAATGTCATACTTGATGCATATTCGCTTTACTTGTTCCCTTGTATGGTGTACTGTTCTTTTGTATTAAATATGTGGATGTATGTATGTTTGCGCTCGCATAGAGAACGATCCGGTCGAAGAGCCCGAGGAATTCGCAGGAGAAGCCCCTGAGCAGCAGTCGGTTGGTGGAGGCAAGTGTCCTTTGACCTATCTCTGTCCTATTCATTCTTTAATTCACCTCCCGCATTACACATTTATACCTAAGGATTGACTAGCTTTGTGTTATCCATGTCCTTGTTTACCTATTTGGGTCGGATTATTACTGCTTAGTCTGATGCTATTGCTCAACTCTAATCAATGAACATGATGTGATTATCTATGATACGCTGTTTTCCCCTTCTTATTTATGATCATATTTGTGACCTTCAAGGGGACTCGAGCGGTTTCTCGAGTGCCTCCCCGTAAGGACCTGTTCAATGGATGACCGCCCGGGAAAACAGTGCAACCATGAGGGTGGAATGGGACGCCCTTAGCTGAATAATTGGAGGAACCGGGGTGTAGTCCGCTTAGCCGTTGTGCCGTCAATGGGGCTCGGTGTATGCGGCTCGCTCTGCCAAGGTTGATTTGTCCCTTGGGGAGGAGTGTGGTACATTTAGGAAACCTAACGGGCGGCTACAGCCTCGGGGAATCTTTGTAAAGGCTACGTAGTGATGCCCTGCTGGACCACCTAGGTAGTGGTCAATGGGGAGTCGCTCTCTCCGGGCAGAAAGGGAATCACGGCTTGTGGGTAAAGTGCACAACCTCTGCAGAGTGTTATGAAACTGATATATCAGCCGTGCTCACGGTTATGAGCGGCCAAGGGAGCTCCAGAGATTAGTGATACTTGATCAGAGATACTTTGGTACAGGTGGCAATGAGATTGATGGTTCTGATTATGATTATGGTATTGGTAAGTGGTATTCTTTCCGTTTGGAAAGGATACATTGGGCTAATAACTTGGGTTAATGTTAAAACCTGGCTTTCTACTAGTAAGTAATAACCTGACCAACTAAAAGCAACTGCTTGACTTATCCCCACATAAAGCTAGTCCACTACAGCCAAACAGGATACTTGCTGAGTATGTTGATGTGTACTCACCCTTGCTCTACACACCAAACCCCCCCCCCAGGTTGTCAGCATTGCAACCACTGCTCAGGAGAAGATGAAGCTGTGGAAGGAGACTTCCAGGAGTTCCAAGACTACGACGAGTTCTAGGTGTGGGTTAGCGGCAACCCCCAGTCGGCTGCCTATGAAGGCCGTGTTATCTACGTTTCTTTTCCGCACTTTGATTTATTGTAAGAACTATATGGACGTCTCAGACGTATGATGTAATCGACTATTATTTCCCTTTTAATACTATTTGAGCACTGTGTGATGATGTCCATGTTATGTAACTGCTGTGTACGTGAATAACTGATCCTGGCACGTACATGGTTCGCATTCGGTTTGCCTTCTAAAAACCGGGTGTGACATAAGTGGTATCAAAGCCGTGCTGACTGTAGGACCGCTGACCTAGAGTAGAATGGTCGTTCTAAGGATTATAGACCTCTGTCCTTGCCTTGACTTTGATATCCCTTCAAAAGTTGGTCCTACTGACCAAAACCTATGTTCTACTATATATTATACCTTGCTGAAAATTATGTTTTATTCTGATCCTTCATTTATTTATGATTCATTATTTGCTGGTCATATTAATTCTGTTCTCACCCTTTTGCTTGCGATGTCTTTTGTAGATGGCTCGACTTAGACAAACTGCACGAAAGTCCGTCATCCCCTTCTTACCCTCCCGCCTTGCTGAGCGTCCGCTTCGCCGTCCCGTGGCCGGACAGTCCAGCCACTTGGAGAGACTGCACCACCGCCTGCATGAGGAGCAGGAACGTCGACGACAGGAGCAGCAGGGCTCTTCCTTCTCGCTCCAGCAGGAGATAGAGTCTGTGAGGAGCTGCTCTCCTGTGCTTCCCCTAGAGGCGCCCCCTGCACCACCACTAGGCGCCCCAGCTTCTGGAGTAGCTGTTGGAGGAGATCCAGACGACGGAGGTGGCGACGACAGCTTGAGCCACGACATCGACTTCTCTGCTGACCATGAGCCGGAAGGATGGGTTGCTCGACCCATCACTCGCGATGCTGCTCGCGGGTGTCACTTCCACGACGCGCTCGACACCCTGCTACGTCGGGCACTTGACCGGCGTACTTGGTCCATTGAGTATCGCTGTGTGGTCTACCAGCATAGTCGCGGGGTCTACCCGGACCGCTGGGAGGCGACCTGCTTGGTGCGCCGTCCGGAGAACAGTCTCCAGGGCGCGGAGGCTTGCTCAGAGCACTATTCTATCTCTGAGCGGGACTCAGCTGAGGCAGCCATGCAGGATGCTGCACGGCGTGCGCTTTCGCACTACTGCTCGGTTCTCGGTGGGGTAGCTGACGGTCTTGACCTGAAGTATTACCCCCGCCGTCCATCTGGCAGCACAGGAGGCGTGATTGTTTCACCTGCCGGTGAGGACAATCCTAGGTTGAGCAGCACAGTCAACCTAGCCGCCGTGCTAAACACGGAGCTGGACCATGCATTAGACGAGTTGAGTAGGGCTCGTGCTGAGATCGCCCTGCTGCGGGCTGAGCGCGCAGAACGTCGTCACTTGGATGATGGTTCCCCCGCTCCCGTCGGGACTCAGCACCCGTACCGCTCGCCTCGGCGTGGACTCCAGTCTTATGGCAATCCCGACTGCAAGACCAAGATAAATCTAGAACCATAGATCGTTAGAGTTGGATCTTGTAATTAATACGAAATATATATACATAGAAGCTTCAGTCTTAGCGTTAGTCTCGGTCTTAGTTAGTCTTAGTTAGACAGGGTAGTTTGCTATATCCTGTGCATTTATGTTTGTCATGATGAACTATGTTTGGTTTGGATCTTTGTAATGATTGTCACCAGAGTGTGGGTATCCCCTGCATTTTGGTTTACCTATTATGTTAATGGAGTTAATTATATAGTTGGGAAACCCTTTATTCTACTTTCCTCTTTATCTGAGAAGCTGTGTGGCCTGTGTTGGAGATCAGTGAGGATGCTCATCTGTTCAGTGCTGTTGGAGAATTCTATACTCTTTTCTTATGCTGCAAGATTTGCTAGATCAGTTCTGATGTGTGGTTGCGTTCTGCAGATGTCAGAGAACAGGCGCAGAGGAGGAAGGCGTGCTCAGCAGGAGCAAGCCGGTCAGCAAGATGAGGCGCCCCAGCAGCAGCTGCCGCCCCCGCCCCCGATGTCGATCGAGCAGATGTTTCTGATGCAGACTCAAGCAGTTCAGGCCATCGGTCAGACTCTGGCCGCCATTCAGCAGCATCAGCAGCAAGCTCCACCCCAGCCTCAGATGCCCAGAGACAAGCGTGCTGAGTTCATGAGAGGTCATCCACCAACGTTCGCTCACTCTTCTGACCCCATGGATGCTGAAGATTGGCTGCGCACTGTGGAGCGGGAGTTGCATACCGCTCAGTGTGATGACAGGGAGAAAGTCTTGTATGGTCCCCGTCTGTTGAGAGGAGCAGCCCAATCATGGTGGGAGTCTTACCTCGCCACCCATGCCAACCCCGACACCATCACCTGGGAAGAGTTCAGAGGTAGCTTTCGTCAGTACCATGTGCCTGCAGGTCTGATGACAGTGAAGAAGGAGGAGTTCCTGGCCCTTAAGCAAGGGTCATCATCTGTCAGTGAGTATCGAGACAGGTTTCTGCAGTTGTCCCACTATGCTCCCGAAGATGTCAACACTGACGCCAAGCGACAGTACCGTTTTTTGAGAGGCTTGGTTGACCCTCTGCAGTATCAGTTGATGAATCACACCTTCCCGACATTCCAGCACCTGATTGACAGAGCAATCATGACAGAAAGGAAGCGTAAGGAGATGGAGGATCGTAAACGCAAGATCAGTGGACCCCAGCCTGGAAGCAGCAGCCGTCCTCGTTTTTCAGGCAATCAACCTCAGCAGTTCAGGCAGAACCAGCGTCCACCTCAGCAGCATCAGCAGCGTCAGCAGTATCAGCAGTTCCAAAGGCAGTATCCTCAGCATCAGTATCAGAACCGTTAGAGCAATCAGTCCAGAGGTCAGTTTCAGAGGCAGAATCAGCAGACACCTCGTCTTCCTGCCCCCGCAACTCAGCAGAGCAATCAGGCAGCACCAGCTCAGGTTGGAAACAGAGCATGTTTCCACTGTGGAGAGCAAGGCCACTGGGTGATGCAATGTCCGAAGAAGGCAGCCCAGCAGCAGTCAGGCCCCAATGCCCCAGCAAAGCAGAATGTGTCCCAGCCTGGATCAGGCAACCGCCCTCAGCAGCGCTATAATCATGGAAGATTGAACCACTTGGAGGCTGAAGTAGTTCAGGAGACCCCCGGCATGATAGTAGGTATGTTTCCAGTCGATTCCCATATTGCAGAAGTGTTATTTGATACCGGAGCAACGCATTCTTTCATTACTGCATCATGGGTAGAAGCACATAATCTTCCAATTACTACCATGTCAACCCCCATTCAAATTGACTCAGCTGGTGGTAGAATTCGAGCTGATAGCATTTGTTTGAATGTAAGTGTGGAAATAAGGGGGATAGCGTTTCCCGCTAACCTTATAGTAATGGGTACTCAGGGAATAGATGTCATCCTAGGGATGAATTGGCTAGATAAGTATCAGGCAGTTATCAGTTGTGATAAAAGGACAATCAAGTTGGTGTCCCCACTAGGAGAGGAAGTGGTGACCGAGTTAGTCCCGCCTGAGCCAAAGAAAGGAAGTTGTTATCAGATGGCTGTCGATAGCAGTGAAGCAGACCCAATTGAGAGTATCAAGGTTGTGTCTGAATTCCCAGATGTGTTTCCAAAGGACTTACCGGGTATGCCACCAGAGCGGAAAGTTGAATTCGCTATAGAGCTTCTTCCTGGAACCGCCCCTATCTTTAAGAGAGCTTACAGAATATCTGGACCAGAGTTGGTTGAGCTTAAGAAGCAGATTGATGAGCTGTCAGAGAAAGGTTACATCCGGCCAAGCACCTCGCCTTGGGCCGCCCCTGTCCTGTTTGTGGAGAAGAAAGATGGCACCAAAAGGATGTGTATCGATTATCGAGCTTTGAATGAAGTCACAATCAAGAACAAGTACCCTTTGCCCAGAATAGAAGATCTGTTTGACCAGTTGAGAGGAGCCAGTGTGTTCTCCAAGACTGATCTGAGGTCAGGTTATCATCAGCTCAGGATCCGACCTTCGGACATTCCGAAGACGGCATTCATTACCAAGTATGGTTTGTATGAGTTCACAGTGATGTCTTTTGGTTTGACCAATGCACCAGCGTTCTTTATGAATCTGATGAACAGTGTATTCATGGATTATCTCGATAAGTTTGTGGTGGTATTCATTGATGACATTCTGATTTATTCTCAAAGTGAAGAAGAGCATGCAAATCATTTGAGGATGGTATTGCAGAGATTGCGAGAGCACCAGTTGTATGCAAAGTTGAGCAAGTGTGAGTTCCGGATCAGTGAAGTCCTGTTCTTGGGTCACATAATCAACAAAGAAGGATTGGCTATGGATCCGAAGAAAGTGGCAGACATTCTGAACTGGAAAGTGCTAACGGATGCTCGAGGAATCAAAAGCTTCATTGGAATGGCAGGATATTATCGGCGATTCATTGAAGGATTTTCGAAGATTGCGAAACCAATGACAGCGTTGCTAGGCAACAAGGTTGAGTTCAAGTGGACCCAGAAATGTCAAGAGGCCTTCGAAGCGCTGAAAGAGAAGTTGACAACAGCGCCTGTCCTAGTCTTGCCTGATGTGCACAAGCCCTTCTCTGTGTACTGTGATGCTTGTTACACAGGTTTGGGATGCGTGTTGATGCAAGAGGGAAGAGTTGTGGCTTACTCGTCCCGACAGCTGAAGGTTCATGAGAAGAATTACCCAATCCATGACCTAGAGTTGGTAGCAGTGGTTCACGCACTGAAGACATGGAGGCACTATTTGTATGGACAGAAATGCGATGTTTACACAGATCACAAGAGTCTTAAGTACATATTCACTCAGTCAGAATTGAATATGAGGCAGCGAAGATGGTTAGAGTTGATCAAAGATTATGAGTTGGAGATCCATTACCATCCAGGCAAAGCAAACGTAGTGGCAGATGCTTTGAGCAGAAAGAGTCAAGTCAATCTGATGGTCGCTCGTCCGATGCCTTATGAGTTGGCCAAGGAGTTCGACAAGTTGAGTCTCGGATTTCTGAACAATTCGCGAGGAGTCACAGTTGAATTGGAACCTACCTTGGAGCGCGAAATCAAAGAAGCCCAGAAGAATGATGAGAAGATCAGTGAGATTCGGCGATTGATTCTAGATGGCAGAGGCAAAGATTTTCGAGAAGATGCAGAAGGCATGGTATGGTTCAAAGACCGCTTGTGTGTTCCCAATGTCCAGTCCATTCGGGAGTTGATTCTCAAGGAAGCTCATGAGACAGCTTATTCGATTCACCCTGGCAGTGAGAAGATGTATCAGGATCTGAAGAAGAAATTCTGGTGGTACGGAATGAAGAGGGAAATCGCAGAGCATGTGGCTATGTGCGATAGTTGTCGAAGAATTAAGGCAGAGCACCAGAGACCTGCTGGATTGTTGCAACCGTTGCAGATCCCTCAGTGGAAATGGGATGAAATCGGTATGGATTTCATAGTCGGATTGCCTCGCACTCGGGCCGGCTACGATTCCATTTGGGTAGTGGTGGACCGTTTGACCAAGTCGGCCCACTTCATACCTGTCAAGACCAGCTACAACAGTGCAGTATTGGCAGAGTTGTACATGTCTCGGATCGTTTGTCTTCATGGTGTGCCAAAGAAGATAGTGTCAGACAGAGGAACGCAGTTCACCTCTCATTTCTGGCAGCAGTTGCATGAAGCCTTGGGCACACATCTGAATTTTAGTTCAGCTTATCATCCGCAGACAGATGGCCAGACTGAAAGAACCAATCAAATTCTTGAAGATATGTTGAGAGCCTGTGCGTTGCAAGATCAGTCCGGATGGGACAAGCGATTGCCTTATGCAGAGTTTTCCTATAACAACAGTTACCAGGCCAGTTTGAAGATGTCACCATTTCAGGCGCTCTATGGAAGGAGTTGCAGAACCCCGTTGCAATGGGATCAGCCTGGAGAGAAGCAAGTGTTTGGGCCAGACATTCTGCTTGAAGCCGAAGAGAACATCAAGATGGTCCGAGAGAATCTGAAGATAGCGCAATCGAGGCAGCGAAGCTATGCAGACACAAGAAGAAGAGAGCTGAGTTTTGAAGTCGGAGACTTTGTCTATCTGAAAGTGTCACCGATCAGAGGAGTCAGAAGATTCGGAGTGAAAGGCAAGCTAGCACCCCGCTACATTGGTCCGTATCAAATTCTCTCAAAGCGTGGAGAAGTGGCCTATCAGCTCAGTTTGCCAGAGAATTTGTCCGCTGTGCATGATGTCTTTCATGTGTCTCAGTTGAAGAAGTGTTTGCGTGTGCTAGAAGAGCAGTTGCCAGTGGAAGGTCTGGAAGTCCAGGAAGACTTGACCTATGTTGAGAAGCCAGCTCAGATCCTTGAGATTGCAGATAGAGTCACCCGAAGGAAGACCATCAGAATGTGCAAAGTCAGATGGAATCACCACTCTGAGGAAGAAGCAACCTGGGAGCGTGAAGATGATCTAATGGCTAAGTACCCAGAGCTCTTTGCTAGCCAGCCCTGAATCTCGAGGGCGAGATTCTTTTAAGGGGGATAGGTTTGTAACGCCCCGAATTTTGCAGTTGAATTTTTTCTTTTCTTTACTCGCCAAATTCGGGCGTTACCTTTTCTTTTTCTTTTTCCCCTCGCTAGACCTTGATCTTTTCCAAAGCTAGCGGGATTCGGTTTGGAATTCCCGTGTGAAGAAAAACCCTGAATTGTTTTATGTTGTTTGATGCACCATGCCGAACCATGCATTCTTTTGAATTGATTGAGAACGTGGATGCATTCATCTAGGAAGATCGGATTTCGAAAAGGAGATAATCTTTTCTTTTTCTTTTTCTTTCTTTCTCTCTCCCTCTTCCCCTTTCTCTCTCTCCCGCGCCGTGGGCCCCTTGGCCGGCCCAGCCGCCCCTTGGCCGGCCCAAGCCCCCGCGCCCCCCCCTCTTGGGCCTGGATAGGCCCAACCGCCCCCACCCCTCCACTTTTCCCCAAACCCCCTCTCCCTCTCCCTCCCTCTCTCTCATTCTCTCCCTAGCCGCCACCCTCTACCCCCTGCCCTAGCGCCGCCCCTGCCCTAGCGCCGCCGCCCTCGCCGTCGGCCGCCCGTCGCCGGTGAGCCCCCCCTCCCCTCTCCCTCCCCTCTCCCCCCCCTCTCCCCTCCATGTCCGGCCATGGCCCGGCCGCGCCGCCCTGGCCCCAGCCGGCCCCGGCCAGCCCCAGCCGGCCCCGGCCAACCCCAGCCCCCGCCCGGCCGCCCCCAGCGCGCCTCCGGCCGGCCCCCAGCCGCGCCTGGCCGGCCCTGGCCGCGCCCTCGGCCGCCCGCCTGGCCGCCCTCGGCCGCCCTGGCCCCCTGGCTGCGTCCCCCTGCGCAGGGCCGGTTCAACCGCCCGGTTCGGCCGCCCCAGCCGCCCAGCTCGGCCGCCCGCGCCCGCGCCCGCCCCTAGCCCAGCCGCTCGCTCGGCCCCCGGTTCAACCGCCCTAGGGCCGGTTCAACCGCCCCCCCTCTGTTTTTTTATTTTTTTCTTATTATTTATTTTATTTTAGTTTACTTTCTGTAATCACAGTTATTTTATTTTAGGTAGGCTAATCTTTGTTCATGCTATGGAAAATGGGAAGTTTAATTTAGAATTTCGTTGCGTTAGTTGATTCATTTAGTTAACTGTTTATCTCGTTCAATGATTGATCAACTTAAAATGATTAGGTTTCCATTAGTGTATATAACAGAATTCTTTTGTTAAGAACCAATTGTAACTAATCATTAGTGCATAAGATTTAACCCCTGCGAGACCCTCTCCCGTTTCTTTCTAACCATAACAAATGCGATGTCAAATGTCATACTTGATGCATATTCGCTTTACTTGTTCCCTTGTATGGTGTACTGTTCTTTTGTATTAAATATGTGGATGTATGTATGTTTGCGCTCGCATAGAGAACGATCCGGTCGAAGAGCCCGAGGAATTCGCAGGAGAAGCCCCTGAGCAGCAGTCGGTTGGTGGAGGCAAGTGTCCTTTGACCTATCTCTGTCCTATTCATTCTTTAATTCACCTCCCGCATTACACATTTATACCTAAGGATTGACTAGCTTTGTGTTATCCATGTCCTTGTTTACCTATTTGGGTCGGATTATTACTGCTTAGTCTGATGCTATTGCTCAACTCTAATCAATGAACATGATGTGATTATCTATGATACGCTGTTTTCCCCTTCTTATTTATGATCATATTTGTGACCTTCAAGGGGACTCGAGCGGTTTCTCGAGTGCCTCTCTGTAAGGACCTGTTCAATGGATGACCGCCCGGGAAAACAGTGCAACCATGAGGGTGGAATGGGACGCCCTTAGCTGAATAATTGGAGGAACCGGGGTGTAGTCCGCTTAGCCGTTGTGCCGTCAATGGGGCTCGGTGTATGCGGCTCGCTCTGCCAAGGTTGATTTGTCCCTTGGGGAGGAGTGCGGTACATTTAGGAAACCTAACGGGCGGCTACAGCCTCGGGGAATCTTTGTAAAGGCTACGTAGTGATGCCCTGCTGGACCACCTAGGTAGTGGTCAATGGGGAGTCGCTCTCTCCGGGCAGAAAGGGAATCACGGCTTGTGGGTAAAGTGCACAACCTCTGCAGAGTGTTATGAAACTGATATATCAGCCGTGCTCACGGTTATGAGCGGCCAAGGGAGCTCCAGAGATTAGTGATACTTGATCAGAGATACTTTGGTACAGGTGGCAATGAGATTGATGGTTCTGATTATGATTATGGTATTGGTAAGTGGTATTCTTTCCGTTTGGAAAGGATACATTGGGCTAATAACTTGGGTTAATGTTAAAACCTGGCTTTCTACTAGTAAGTAATAACCTGACCAACTAAAAGCAACTGCTTGACTTATCCCCACATAAAGCTAGTCCACTACAGCCAAACAGGATACTTGCTGAGTATGTTGATGTGTACTCACCCTTGCTCTACACACCAAACCCCCCCCCCCCAGGTTGTCAGCATTGCAACCACTGCTCAGGAGAAGATGAAGCTGTGGAAGGAGACTTCCAGGAGTTCCAAGACTATGACGAGTTCTAGGTGTGGGTTAGCGGCAACCCCCAGTCGGCTGCCTGTGAAGGCCGTGTTATCTACGTTTCTTTTCCGCACTTTGATTTATTGTAAGAACTATATGGACGTCTCAGACGTATGATGTAATCGACTATTATTTCCCTTTTAATACTATTTGAGCACTGTGTGATGATGTCCATGTTATGT
Source organism: Zea luxurians (assembly GCA_029449295.1). Taxonomy (NCBI): domain Eukaryota; kingdom Viridiplantae; phylum Streptophyta; class Magnoliopsida; order Poales; family Poaceae; genus Zea; species Zea luxurians. The sequence goes on along the minus strand of JAOPSE010000004.1, from coordinate 55,124,283 downwards.
AACTGCTGTGTACGTGAATAACTGATCCTGGCACGTACATGGTTCGCATTCGGTTTGCCTTCTAAAAACCGGGTGTGACAGTTGTCGACTGAAATAAAGAGTTGTGTGCACTCTAGCATGTTGCTCGACTTGGCTCTGTGCGCATTTGCATTTAGGACGTGGTGGAGCTAGTGAAGGGCTTCTTCTAGAAGGTTTGGGGCTCCTAGGTACTGAGTCTACAACAGTGGGCATCCTACATGGAGAGTTAGGATGCGGCGAGGCTCCTACATGGAGAGTTTGGCGATGAGGGAGCCCCACCAGCAGTTGCTGGTTGTGAGATCTTTTCAAGGAAGAAACCAAAGAGAAAAGGGAGCCGAGGGTGGCCAGCAAGCGGATGATCGCTCAGAGCTTATAAAGGGGACAGAATCACCTAACTCCACCATGAGGGACGACATGCCGCCTTGAAACCATCCCAAGTCCCAACGGAGAATAAACACCACGATCACTCAAAAGGTGGAAGGACAAAGTGCCACACAACCCTTCATCAGACCCCAAAGGGAGATACTCTCCCCCTGGGAGCTCGAGGGCTACTGTTGAGGATAAGATCCCCGGTCCCTGAGGCCCATCGGTCAGTAAGTGCGCTAGAGAAAAGCCTCTGGAAGCTGGGGTTGTTGGTCAACTGTAGGAGATAAGTAACATCTAACCTAAAGGCACTCATCCCTGGACGAGCCCCGTGACACTGATCCTAGGGTCGGGCATGGTAGAGCCTGACATGGGTCGAGCGTATCGAAGGGAAACCACTCGAGTGGATCCCTTGCCTGGCCCGAGACCGACTCATCATAAGTGACTAGCCACATTAACAACACCTAGTGCCAAGCCATAGCGGAGGCACTAGTCCGCCTCCCACTCATAGTCTACGAGCGCCTCGAACGACAGAGCACTCATGACCTATGAACCCTCGGACTGTGGTGCATTTATGGCCCACGCACCCCTCGACCTGCAGCGCACTCATGACCTACCGGGACTAGCCTAATTGCGCAGACCACTGGCAGTGCACAACACGATGAGCCGAGCCCCAGGCTACGAAGGCCATGGGTCGGCATAGCCTGAATGATGGTGCTCGGGCCCCACACTGCCCGTGTCGCCCGCCACAAAGAATACGAGACAGCCAAGCGACTGTGGGGCCCACGAGCACACGTGGCTTTACCCAATGGTAGAACGCTCAACTTTACAGTCACCCAATGACTCCTTAAGGTAACCACCGCTAGCTGATCCCCCTCCTTGGCCTATATGGAGGAGTCCGGCCTGGGGCTAGGGGGTTCTTAGACTCTTGGATCCTTAGAGACATGGATAGAAGCAAGGATGGACCCTAGATGAGAAGACACCTAGAAGGACCGACGAATAGGAGGAGGACACACCGACGACGACACAGAGGCCAGAGCCCTACCGCCAAGCCAAGACTTAACAACGACTCCATTCTATAACCCTTAGCTCCACTTCCACCACGATAGGAGACTTGGGAGCCTCTCCATCCTCTCTCCCCCGCTTGTAACCCCTACTACGATCTTTGATCATCAATGGTGTCGGTAGTGCACGCCATCGATGACTGAAAGTAGGGATATTCTGCCCGAACCTGTGTAAATATTGCGCCCACCACACACACCATCTGAAGCCTCGAACACGCATAATAAATTTACTTGTCGGAACGAGGTTCAAAACACCAACAACAGTTAAAACTGATATTGCTGTTGTGTCAAGTTTTAAAACAACAAGTTGCTTTTATCCTCAAACCAAGCCCCTTTCTCTAGTAGTGTCAATAATGGTTGGTTGGTCAAATCCTTGCCTGTGATCAAGGTAGATGACGGGCCAAGATGTTGCTGGATATTTGAAGTCTTCCTCACTTCCCGCCATGCACAAAATAAGTACTGCAGTAGCACATAAACAGTTTAGTCTTTTACACATCTGTTGCTTATGATCAATACAACACTAACCACCTAGTGTAGTTTTTTCTTTATTCAAAATTATGAGTTATTTTTCTAGTTAAATCACTTTCCCTATGCATCTAAATATATATATTATGTGTTATTAAGGAGCATGAGGGACAAAACCCCCTACTGGAATATATATTAAAAAGATAAAAAGGCACTAAAATTACAAAAAGAATTTAAGAAACAAATTGTTGGGGGTCTCCTTCTCAAGAAGGTCCTCAAAACACTCAGTAACTATTCTATTTTGCTATAAATGTATTGGAGGACTAATGCCAAAGGGAAAATGCCAAAGGTAGGTTTCGAGCGGGGTGCGCACCAAGACTTCGACGATCATTGTGAATATGCTTTGGACGAAGCTAATTCTGAAGGTCCTCTAGGGGACGACAAAATAAGTCGAGAGTAGGAGAAGGACGACTTTACCCCTGACATGTACATTAGAATGAATGTATAGGAATCAAGGATATAATTGTAAATTTACTTGAGATATGTCTCGGGTTTATAAATAGAGGAACAATGATATGCACTTTTCATCTTTTTTGAGGGAGAATACTCTCATTTATTTAGCTTCCAAAGTTACCTTCGAGCTCTTATTTGTGTAAAGCCAAAGGTATGCTTGTAATTGTTTATCACATTGATAGGAATGAAATTTGAGATGAATATGTAGATAAGTTAGATGACTTGTTCTTTATTATGTGCACTTTCTATCCTTGTTAGAGATATGTGAATTCTTTACTTGCCACCTTCTTCTTTCATATAACCTTCGGAAAGTGGTTAAATGAAGGAAGAAGCAGGCATCATACTAATTGATGTTGTCTTGTTTTTGACATCCCGAAGGATTCAAAAGTAAGTGTCCAACACTACCTTCGTCCTTGGGTCGTTATCCCGAAGAGATAACACCCCAAGAACGAAAGTCCCTACTTTTTAACACTATGTTGCCTTATTTTTAGTTTTATACAACAATTGAAAACAAGTGACCAACACAAATAAAGGATAAAAGGATCAAGAAAGAAGAGCTCTCCAAAGGTTAGCAGCAGGAAAAGATCTTTTCTGCTTCATTCTGTGCAGTGTTAGGTCAAATAGATCCTTGAAATCATTAAAACAACCTTGAACAAAAAGGTCCTTATTTTGGAATAGCCAAGAGTTTCTCTGCTTCCAAATTGCCCATGACATAAGGATGGTAATATTCATGACCAAAGCCACATCTAGCTTTGACTTTATTGAAAGGCTGGCTTGAGAAACATCAACATGTCTTAAATACGGAATGTTGAGCTGATTGCAGCATCTTCTTGCAAAATTACACCGGAAGAAGAGATGACCCACAGATTCAAATTTTTTTTTTGCCAAATTCACATTTCACAATCATAAGGTTCCAGGTCAAATTTTTTTATCTGAAGCAATTTCCTTGTGTTCATCCGGTTATTAATAAGAAGCAAAAAGAAAGATACATAAGTTAAGTAGTTTGTAATTTGTATTGTGTGTAGCTATAGAAGACAACATGGATCCAGTTGAAATTTGAAACTGAGGAGAATGCATGGTGCTGAGTAGTGAGTAGGGAATACAGATCAGATTTGAACTTGCAGCTAGCTACTTTCTTAGTAGTTAGTACATAGATCTGATCCCGATATTGTGTGCGAAAGGTTTAGATATATACACATACATAGCACCTAAACTTACGAACCGCAGACTGCCACACATGCTGAATCGATAAACAAAACACGTAAATAAAAAGTTGGTAGTTACAATCGTGAACGACACATGCATGCACCAGATCGTGGTGACGATGACCGGGCAACGCTTTCTGACGCAGCCCGATCGATCGAATCAAGTGTTGGGTGCAGGTGGCAATTGCAACATGCATGCATATCTATCCAAACAAATTGAAACAATGTAACTAGTAGCAAGCCAAGGCACTCAAATTAAATCGATCAGTACACCTTGGACCGTGCTTTGTCGATGTTTATACATCAAAAGAAAGTTTAATGCACGATCGTACAGCGAAAATTGGTTTCTGCATATTCAAATGTTCACTGGCGGAAGACAACCACATATGTGTCTGTATCGGTTCCCTCTAAATTTCTCTTCCTATATCATATTTTTTGCGTCACATCGTCTACATTTCATCTACTATTTTTTCATCTATCGCAATGGTTCCTCCTAAATTCTCCCTCTATACCATACTACAACCATAAAATACTATTTTCTATACCTACTTTTCATCCACTATCAATTTTCTACTAACAATGGAAGGCAGGCCCACGGTCGTCAACATTGCAAGGGGAGGGGGTGGGCGCACGCCACAGCCAAAGGGAGAGAGAAGGTGGTGGGCACGTGGGGGACGTCATATGGGGGCACGGAACGGGCGTTCGCGTGCCCCTGTAGCCACCATGCAAGGGTGGGGGCGGGCGCGTGGCTGCCTGCGGGTAGTCTTAAGCTATCCCTTAAACAACATCATCTAAATTTGATCCTTTAAAAGAATACTAGGTGAGTGCCCGTGCGTTGCAACGGGAGCATATAATACCACCGTTTGCATTCGAGTCGCCCAATTCAGACATGTTGTAAAGGTCTTGGTGTTCAGTGGAGGCGTTGAGTGCACAACCACTGGCTTTAATACCTCATGCAGAGCTTGTGTAACATTTGGTGGCCCACAATAAAAGGAACATAATCGTAGCAGTGCACTGGCACAAAAGCAGTATGATAGTATGGAGTTGGAATCATCACTGGATAAAGATTGGGAGTCGTGGCTCCTGGCATCACCGTCCCTGCCTCTCCAGTAATTGAACTTGTGGCATCTTAGTCATGTTTCATAGGCTGAGATATCATCACTGGAGATGAAACTGGAACTGAGACCTGAACTGCCAAACTGGCGATGGAACTGAAGCGGGCTTCCACAGGCACAAGAGAAAGTACCACAGTAGCTAGAGAGACCACAGGTGCAAGCTTGTAGGTTGCAACAGGTTGTGGATCGTCCAAATGTTGCTGCTCCATTTCTTGTGAAGATGAACGCGAGAGTGAAAGTTGATCAGACGACTAAAAAGAAAAACACAAGAAACTTTCATTAGCAAAGAACGGGTCAAAAAATAAATAAATGTTTTTATGATAATAAGGAGCTCCAACAAAAATGGGGTGCTACATTAATAAGGAACTCGAAACTCTCATACTTTAGCGTTACTATATATTACTCTCGTACCACAGATAAGGTAACATGTAGTGAAGAATAAAAATAATTTAGGTGTCTGTGTTGCTACGGGGTTAACAAAAATCATTACATATCATTCATTAGAGTAAAAAATGCTTTACCTCCTTCTATAGTTTGCATCTACTGTTTTTTTTTCTCGAACACGCACAAGAACTGTGTATCATTATATTAAGAAGAAAAGAAGGGGAAGAACCCTATTAAAGCAACACACCCCATTCACACAATACAACACGTCAACACCTATAAACCAGTTAGCCGAGGGACCAGAGATTTGGAGGAAGGATAAGTCCTTAGCCCTGGCTGAAGACCACACCGAAACCTCATCTAAAATAGCTACAAGCACAACAACAATATTAGGAGATTTGCCTCGAAAAACACATTGATTTATATGCTTCCAAATTAACCAGGCTCCAAGAATAACAAGGTAATGGAACCCTCTTATAATTTGTTCGTGCACTTTGAGCCTGTTGTTCCTCCACCCGTCATTAATTTGCATCTACTGTTAGTGTATATCTATGAAGAATATGTTCCTCTATTTTTTCAAAGGTGGGAGGACAACGGTCTCTTCAATGTTTATTTCACAGTTTCCATTAACTTGTATATTAGCCAAAAAATGTATTTTTAAATTACATTTTTAGTGTTTCGTTTTTGCCCTCTATTTTTTCAAAGGTGGGGGGAGGACAACAGTCTCTTCAATGTTTATTTCACAGTTTCCATTAACTTGTACATTAGCCAAAAATTGTATTTTTAAATTACATTTTTAGTGTTTCGTTGTAATGGCAATGTGAAAGGTGAATAATCACCAAAAGTTTGTTGTAAACATTGGTACTCACCTAAAGCCATTGAGCAAAACCATCTATTAAGACTTAGGACTTCATAAGGATGTGTTCATCACTAAATCCATGTGCCCTTCCCAAAGTGAATACAATCAGACTTGATGCATCTAAACCCACAACCTGAGCTCCAACAAAAACTCATTCTACAAAACATGTTGTAACTGTGAGTCAATTTTAAGTGAAGCAATTGGCTCTGTACCTGATATTCAATGTTAAGATAGTATATGTAACTATGTAAGGTGCCCAAATACTTACTTGGGTTCCAATTAGTTGCCCATTTTTATGTGCAACCGGGCCGTTTCCGGAGAAAACGTAGTCATAATAAGTAATAACTGCAAAAACGAAAAAGAAGGGAAAACAATTACTTCTGACATTGCAGAGTTCATCACCATAAGTGCAAAGACGGGCCACTCATAGTGATAGAACAACGAACTCATAGCAAGTCCAAATTTGAGCGCCTATGTTCGTCACTTATTTTGTCGAGCTGCTAGCTAATCTTCACCATATTGGATCCACCAACCACGCCTAATGTCACATGCTGCTCCCAAACATTTTTTTTATTTTTAAAATGGGAAGTCCCCAAAATAAAAAAGGTATGTAGCTTGTGAACGAACAAATACACGAGGACCAAGAGGAAGAGCGATCTTAATTCTCACCTGGCATACTTCATGATCATACTGTCAACAAGATGACATTATTGGCAATGACTAACGAAGGAAAATGACGAATAGACAAAGGAAAATAAACTGCACTTGCTGATATACAAGATGAAGTTTTTTTGGTACTTCACATATAAACGGGATGCCCGTGTGTTGCAATGGCATACAAAATATTCGATATAATATTAATGTACAACAATTATATAATTTATGATACTTCATTGAAAAGATAAAATACGAATCAACATCAACTCGAAAATACATATACATAATTTACAAGAGAATACAAACAATATGCTATCTCAAGCCTCAAATTCCAGTGTTCCCTTTTTTGGTAGAAAAAGGCTTCATTTTAATAAAAAAAATAATCTAAAACAGTAGAGTCTATTTTGATGTTCTAGACTAATAGTAGATACTGAGAGTAACAAACCACAACAACAGATGGCAGGTTGTTTGACCACCCCATGAGATAAGACGCAAAGCCCTTAAGTATCATGAACCCCACAACCATGAAGTATCGATTGTTGCAAGTCTTAAGCACCAAGTACAAAGCTTACAGCATAACACTACAGTGACGGTGTAAAACATAAGTGAAACGAGTCCCGACAAACAATGGAATACTGCAACCAACAAAGACAATGTAATCTATCGCAAACCCTGCAGCAAACATGATAGGTGCAATGGTACTTGTTCAATAGTGTTGTCCTTCACTCGTCATCTTCTAAAGCATCCTCATCTTCATCTGGTAGCTCCATATCTTCACCATCAAGTGTGTTTCCTGGAAAAGAGCTTGACTCATTTCATTTCTACCAAACACTATATATCAAAAGTTGAGAAACCATAAATTATAAAAATTCTACAAGCACAAGTCATAGTATAAACTCTCTACAGAGGAAACCAATGAGACTAACAAAACTTAGGCTAGCTAGTTTAGTAGTTATCTTTACATATATACGAAATGAAATTCATAAATATAAACAGAAATGATATTAACCAATCACAAGAGACATATCCTCAGATTTAGATGAGTCCGACAGCTATGGGAGTTCCAGAAGCCGAAGAAAAGACTCAGTTTGTGGATTCCTGCAGCAAACTGTTTACCATGGAAGAAATGTGAAAAAGCTATGTTAGAACTTTGGTAAGAAAAGAGAAAACATTCAAACTTTATCCCAAGTATGGTCGCTCAAAATTATCATAATCACAACTACATTTTCCTAGTTTTTCTTATTGATAGAAAAGCCATTGGTTTAAAGCAAATGTGCAATGTGTAACACCAAACTTACAGGACTGAGCAATATACAGCCTAATAAAAGCTATAAGTAGCTGATTAAGTCACAAGTGAATATTCAAACTTACGAAGGCTTAGATGTTATGACATGTACCAAATTCATTAACTTGATTAGTGTAAACACAGTTAAAAACATCTCTTCCTTGATACCAGACCAGACATCAGTTAACTCTAATGTCAATGAACGTGCCCCCTACATAAGTACAATTCACAAGACAAAATGGTTTTGGTCTAGTGTCTGATGAAATAACCCCATGAACAATATCCTTTTTTTTGTTTACACAAATATACTATTGATCCATTTTAAACCTCTGACTGCAATCACAGTTAGCCTAAAGATCTAATGTTTATCCAAAGTGTAGAGGTTCAACTAAAATCATCGTTATAATTACAACAAGCCATGATAGTACCACTTCACTCATTAAGATATGCGTACATTCATTTCTAAAATCTAAAATAGATTTAGAGACACAATATAAGAAGAAAAGTTAAGGATACATAAACCAAAAAGAAAACCAAATTACCATGTAACTGATGCATTCTCAGTGTCAAGGCTCAAGTATATAATTCAATAATATGTAAGAGAAAAATGAAGAATTCATGTACATCGTCACCCTGGATGGTCATCTCACCAATGCTCTAGTGGATAGTACATTGAACATCTGCCATTGAATGGTGGCATGTAGAAGAACCTAAAATTCATAACATCAAAACTTAAAAACTATAAAAATGTAATGCCCATGTATAAACTTTAGTGAACCAAAATCATAAACCCATTGTATAAACTAAGAGACGACTCTGAGAAATGTACCTAGGAGAAATTGACAATGAATGGCCCAATTTATTGTCTTATTTTGCTTTTATATTACTTTGTGTTGATCTTCTACAACTACTTTTGTGTGATATATCATGGCTTATTAACTCAAGGCAAGGAGCAAGGCAGAAGGAAATCAGTGCAGCCTAGCAATAGCAGCTCTAATGTTTTAAAATATCATAAGTTAATGTCAAGGATATTAGCTTTGACATGCTTGAAGTTTTATAGACCAATACAAGATTATCAATCGTGAGCTTGTGATGAAGTTAGAAACTAATTTCACCTGATGCATTTGATTGTTGTCCTCAGCAGCAGGCTCACTACTTCCATCACCCATATCAAAAAGCCCAACCCTCTTATTGTTGTTACCAAGGCTACTTTGGTATCTGCAAAAAAACTTTTGAATTAGCCTTTAAAATTTACAATAGGTACCAAGTGGAACAAATGTGGAGGTATAACAATTTAAATTAGAAGTTTCTTAATTTTAGTAGTATGCATCTTTGTAATTAAAACCATATCATACACATCTTCAGGATTCATGGTAATAAAATAAGTCAGCTTGCGCTTCCACCTGAAAGATGAGCCAACGAGAATTACATCTTCTGAGACTGTGGACATCGTTTTAGTCTGAGCAGCTGTCGATAATCTTCCATTACTCTCAGGTATAGGTGAGCCGTGAACTTGAGAATCCTTCACTCTAGAATGATTGCATGTAGCATCTAGCTCACATTCTAAACTGAGCTCTTCGAACTGGCTTGATGGAGATGCGTATATCAGGTTCAACAAAGCATCACCGTAGCCACCTATCTCAATCGAAGGGCAAGTAATGTTGCATGCCATTCTCATGGACAGACTCTTGTTGAAGCAACCAGTTCTTGAATTTATCTTCTGAGTTGTTGTTCGACATTTTTCCTTGATGTATGCATGCTATTTGGTATGTACTGAGAATACCAGAGCCCCCACGGACATGGCAGATGCAGTTGTGCCGTACAAGGCCGAGGAGTCCAGCAGGCGCACCACCTCCCTGCTTAGGTCAGGTATCATCTCTCCCATCCCAACAATGAAATGCGCGCCGATCTTCAGAGCAAAGGTCAGCAGCTTCATGAACTTACTCATGTAAGGTAGCGAGGATTTCACCGTCTGGTTGTCCACTTGAATCAGGTCACACCCGAGCTGATCTTCCACTACATGCATCTCTCTACGGAATTCACATAGCATGTGCACCCGTAAGGACCGCATCCCAGGCAGTATTCTTGTGACCAGATGTTTGGACCGGTTGTCCAGGCTAACAAGATAAAACATCTTTGGCACTTTCCTCTCCTCCAACTGGGTGTTGTAATTCATCATGTAGTCCATTTTCCTGTGGAGTTCGGTCAAAAGGTGATACTCATAGTACCTCAAGCTTGTGATTTCCTCCTTGAGGTCCCTTATTCCTTGTTCCACTCTCTTCAATCTTTGTAGAACCATCTCAACACCTTTTGCAATGCCTAATATGGAAGGATCAACCACATCTGTTTCGAGGATGATTTCATGTTGCTGCTGATTGTCAGGGTTGACAGCAAGTTCAGTTGCGAGGTGCTGTAGATCATAGTATCTACAGTGAAGAACTTCATGGAAATCATCATCTGATAGCAATTCTCTGGCATGATCTGATCCTGATTGTAAGATGATCCTTTTATTGCTTTCAATGGCACTCCATGTATGCTCGTAACCATACATGCTTTCTGCAGGCAATGACAAAAGAATTTGCTTCATTCTCTTCAGAGGCAGCTGCTGTGTTTGGAGGAACCTATGCAGTATGAGATATTTTACACAGTCTGGCCTGATAATGCTTTCCTCGAACATCAAACTTGAAGACAGGTTTAGTATGGTTGGGATTATTAACTTGTGGAATATCCACACCATGTCAGTAACACTTTTGCTGGAGCATGCAAGCACATCGACGAATGACTCTAATGTACTTCCTAGCACCACTCTGACATGGATACCATTGACCACTGTATAAATAAGATTTTACTCCAAGATGTAGAGTGCACCCTGTTGTTGTCCCTTGCACATGATCTTGTTCTGCAAACGAACCTGGCAAAAAAAGTATTATTCCATAAAGTCAAAAAACATGTCCAAAAAGTAACTCTGGTATTCTCAGTACATACCAAATAGCATGCATATTACTTTTGGAAAGAATTGGCTCACAGAGAGCTTATAGTTATTACTGCTTTCAAAAAGCATTCAACAAAACTCTAGTTAAATGAGAAATTGCAACAAAAAAATAGTAGTTTATAATACAGCAAAAGGAAGCATAACCAATACCAAAATGCATATTAGATTAGCTAAGGAAAAAAAATGAAAATTGAACTCTCTAGAATGATCAATGTAGATGCTTCAGTGCAAAAGAACCATAAGGGCACCATAATCCGTTTATGGTACCTACAATTAGGTAACAAGCAAAGTAATAGGGTCGACTTGTTTATATGACATAAATATATGAACGTGTGAAAATGAATGACAAAACTGGAACATGATACTAAGCTAGCGAGAAGATAACCATTAACATGTAGATTCACATTTGCCTGACCAAAGAAATATCAAGATTGATTTATTTCATGCGCACCAGAAATATTAGAGTAAAATGCACTCGGTCCTTAATTTTTCTCCAGGTTCTCATCTAAGTCCAAATTCAATGAGGATCTGAGTCCTTATACATTTAAATTGGTTGCTCTGGAGTGAATCATTTAAAAAGAGGACCTAAAGTTCAAGGACCCAAGTTACACTTTAATATGTACAAAATAACACAAAGTGAACGGAGAAAACTCATTAAACTGTAGTGACCCATGTAGCTATATGAAGTTATGTTTAACGAGGAACATGAGAGTATCTAAGACAGACCATGCAGACCTAGTGAAGAGCATAGCAGTACACTATATCTCAATTGGACAAGCACGATGGTGCAATAATTTAAACTGACAACTAAAATAATAAGGAGGCAATTTAATACGAGCTGCAATTTGTTTCTCCAATCACATCAGTTCAACAGGCATGCACCGCCACTTTTGGCAATCATCACAGAACACCCATGCTCACATGGGAATATGTACCCACATATAAATTTGTATTAAAAATGGCTAAGATCTTACATGTTCGCCAAGAATATACCTAAATGTTGACATCAACTTTATTGTCCCCAATTATCATTCCTTTTCCAACAGCAACTACCTTGCCACCCTGAGGTCTAGACTGAGCAGTCGTTGGAAGCAAAATTCCACCAGTTGTCTTCTCCTCGGAAGAGTTAATCTTTACAATCACTCTATCAGCCAAGGGCTTAAGTGCTGTATATTGCAATGGATAACAAGACACAATGTTTATTCCTGCAAAGTATTAATACAGTCTCTGGAAAACAAATGAAGTTATCTGTGCCAAGTGAGGAGGCTGCAAAATATAGCCCAATGTCCCAGCCAACAAAATGTTAAGTCTCTATTCCAAATTATAAGGTGTTTTGGTTTTATCTCATTGCACGTGCATTATAAAAAATGATTAAATTCTGGTTTAGACTGATGTGACATAATAGAAAGCTACCTTTCTAGCTTTCAAAGATAAACACCTTTTATCTTTCCAGAAGAAAAGACATAGTTGCTTATTTCTTCTTAACACGGTTCCTTCTAGGTGATTCAAGTTTACAACTTTACATTTAAGAAATAGAGTAAAAATCAATATGCTCATAATTTAGGATTTCCATATAAAAATCTTGAAGGATATAATGCCTACTTATTCAAAAAAAATCATTTTTGACAAAAACTGCAGTCTACATGGGAGGCCAGTGCCCTAGATATGAAGACAACAACAAGTATGGGCAACCTGTTGATTTTTCTTACCTTATTATCATAACCTGAGGTAACAAGCTCTTCTTCTACTGCAGCAAAGCATTTTATTTGAGTGTTGTTTTTGCGCATCAGTCTCCCACCAAATCCAACACCCAATATCCACCTCATGATGACACCATCATAGCTAGTAGATAGTATAGTTCTTGGGCTACTTTGAGGAAAGAAGACCAAAGAACTAACAGTCTTCAAATGTCCTGCAAATGTAACTGGTTCTTGGTCTGGGTTGCTTGCAGAGAACACATTAAATGTCCCACCAAGAGAGACTGTCACGAGATGATCATTCTGCCAGAGACAACCAACAAGCATATCATCCACACCTCCTATACCAGGGCAAACCAAAGTTCGATTCAATTTCCCACTTGCATCTTCAAAGATATCCCATACTTTTGCAGATTTATCAGCAGAAACTGTTAGAACCTGAATGCACCGGTAAAATAAGAGAAAACCATTAGAAGTGGATAAACACTTGAAATTATACGATATTGATTAGATAGTCATACATAGGTCATGAGCACCAAACATCCATTGAAAGAAACTAAAATGCATAAGTGCAATGCTACAAAAAAAGTAACACATTTGAAGGAAAAAGATAAGATGTTCATAAAAAATGATATCACGCATATCCTAGATACAGGCTAGATCATTATGGGATCTAGGTTGAAAAACAAATACTTTGTTTACTGTCCAGTAGCCTTATAAGTGGATCATGTTATCTGTTCAACAATGTTAGTTTTTATCAAGCATATTTTCTGAATCTGCGCGTTGTTCCTCAATCATGCCTAACAAATAATTCCACATCAAATCTGAGAAAATATAGGTACACTATAAACATGACATTTAGAAGTGTGAATGAGAACTAAAAACAGAGAATACTTAATATCGAATTACCTGTTTACTGTCAGGATTCCAGCTAACAGCATATATGCTCCCTGTGTGTCCGCCTTCAGTGGAAAGCTCTCCTATTTTTTCTCCAGTTTTACCATCATATATCAAACCCTTCTTATCAGAACTCACAGTGATAAACTTACTACCATCAGGAGCATACCGGATACAGTTAACAAAATTCGAGTGATCCCTGAAATGCAAAGTGAATTGAAAAATGTGAAATACACATCCTAGGTGCTAGAAGTAAAATGCTGCTACAGTATGATGCATAGATACATAATAAATAACAATTTAAAGAAGTGTTTGTGAAATGTTCAAATCATGTAAACCAGTAGGAACATTCTACTTTAAATGCATGGAGCAGGTGCAGGACAGAGCATCTACGTACTCCAGTAACTACAATGTGTCAGCTTCAGTTTGTCATACTGGACATAGAATTAGTATACAGGAACAAGCTTACATCTATTGAAAACCCTTAATTATGCAAAAAACAACTGCAATTTTTGCATAGGTCAAGAAGTAAACTAAAAAAAAGGAAATGGCACCACTATAGGTGTTGAAACAGATCCTGTAGTAACCAAAATTTAAGTCAGGCTACAATTGTTTTTTTCTGTCAAGCGTTAAACTATATGCATGTAAAGCTCAATAAACATCAGTGTTACAGAAAATTAGAGAAAAATAAAAAGAAAAGGTAAACTGTATTAGAATAGGTCAGAGTGTAACTGCATGAGCAAATGCAAGACTGGATGATAGATGACACCCGTGTTAACATGACTACATCACTGATACAGCGGTAAATAAAGGGTTTAATTCACACACTTGTAATAAATGTAGTATAGTAATCCACATCAGATGTGTATATCTGGCCCATTGGCAAAAGGTAAGCAAGGTCATAACAAAACAATTATGGCAAAGAGCTAGCTATACACTGTTAGGTAGGTCTAAAAACCAGCAATGACTACCGACCTTATGGAATGCTTGAATTTGAATGGTGGTCCTTCATAAAAGTTAGCCAGAAAATCTTCACCGCATGTCACAATGCGAAATGAACGTGTTGGCTTGAAGTCACAACTCAGAACCCTCTTTGAGTGCCCATCAAACTCACCAACTGTGCTGTCAGAGTCCCATCTACATAATGCAAAGAGCTTAAATAAGTATATAAAGAAATGAACACACAAACAAAAAGACATTATAGCCCACGCCTGTTCCTATGATGGAAGATTTTCCTTCAATTATGTATTACTTATTATTATATGAACTAAATGTCAACCAAATAATCATCATTCAAACAAACAACAGTACATGTATAGTCTAAGTGCCTAAGCTAATGCCAATTGATGGTGATGCTTAATCCGAAATAAGATAAAGAGCATGTGAAAGTTTTAAGGAATAAGGACTGGTCTGTTTGGTTTGCCCCTAGGCAAACTGCCTGGACCAGGCAACTCTCCCATGCCTTTGAATTTCCAGCACTAGGGCTCAGACCTCAGATGCATGCCTAGGCCCTGGAGCAGGCTGGTCATTGAGGGCACCAACCAAAATCGTCCTGATTTCAACAAATACTTCATCCATTGCACACAAGCCTCAACAATCCACGTCTGATGGGGACAAGGGCTATCCCGTCATCCCCATTGCAAATCACTTCATAGAATACATCCCTCGAACGGCCTCGTATGGCCAGATCATCAGATAACGGCCAATGCCAGTCCGAACCATCGAATCATAGCATTTTCTGTGCTCTTTCCTGAATCTCGATCACGACCATCCCACAAAAAGGCGGCACCATTGGCTTTCCCCTAACATCTGAATCCTTCAAATGAGATCGAGGTAGAAGTGGAACAGAGTCTGGTCCTCGAACCACGCCTTGAGCTCGCGTAGCTGTGACAAGACTCCACCTTTTCCTCCGTACACCGCCACCGCGAGCGCGCAGTCCATCCCCTCGTCGGCAACGGATGACACGTAGCGCCGGAGCACGCGGCGGACACCGACGGTGTCCATAGACTTCACCTCCGGGCGCTCCGTCCGCCACACAGCGCCCTCGGGGCCGACGACTCGGACGCCGGAGACGCGGAATCCGAGTAGAACGCTCGTGGTCCCGCGGTCCTTGGCGAGGCACTTGGCGATGTAGGGCTCCGGTGAACTCGGTGGCCACGTGATGGCGCCGATCTTGATGTCTGCGACACAGGGAGCCTCAAACCCCGCGAGGAGGTCGTCGAGGACGAGGTGCGGATGCGGCTCCCCGGGCTGCGCCTCGGTGGGGAGGAGTCGTGTGCCGTGGAACCGGGGGAAGAAGGTGTCTCGGATGCGGGTCGGGACGGCGGCGTGGGCGGAGAACGCCTCATAGAAGGCGACCTCGTGCTCCCCACGGTCGCCGGCCTGGAGCGGCTTGTAGAAGAGGCCGGAGTCGTCGATGAGCGGGCCCAGCTTGCTGGCGGAGGCGCGGTGGCCAGCGACTTGGTGCTCCGGCGGGTGGAGGTCGGACATGGTATGGGGACTATGGGAGCAAGGGGTGACGGGTGGCGATGGTGGAAGCGGTGGGTTTGCGGCGCAACGGAGAAAGAGATTTTGGGGGCGGGGTGGTTGCCAAAGGGACGGCTGGGACGAGGGAGGCGGAGGGGACGGGGGGCGGAGCACGGTCGGATCATTCTGGACGAAGCGAACGGTCTAGATTTACGGATGGCAGAACGAGAGAAGGCAGGCTACCCTTAGAGTCTTAATAAGTAGTATAGATTATCTGTCATTTACATTTCTTTCTAAAGATGTTGTTCATCCTTTATAACATACCAACTATATAAATACAATATATTCTCTTACTTCGTACTTCAAGTCGCCCATGGTCGTCCATTCATACTACTGATGTTTGCTTGCACGCCTAATACCAGCTGCTACAGGACATCTCCAGGAATAGCGGACGCAGTTGCCTCTATATTTTAGTGTGCGCTTTACCGGTTGTTGTTGGACATGAAACGAATCCTGGGAACCGCTATATTTAGACTTCAGAATCATTTACGGTTTGCTGCTGGAGAGAGACTGAGTAGTAATTACGAGGGGAGATGTAAAGGTTTCAAAAGTTCAGTTATTGTTGCTCCTATAACCATAACGTGTCCTCTATCACTGAAGTTATGCATGAAGTTGTAAAAGCACTGAATTGAGCTTTCCGCATAACTATCTTCAGCACCTTACATATACCAATATCCATATTTAAACTATACTCTACAAACAGTGCAATGTATAGTGCAAAACGATGCAAAACAGTGTTTTGGATGACCATATAGGTGCAATATACAACAGTTCACCCACATGTCACAAAAACACTGTTTTGCATCGTTTTATACTGTTTGTAGAGTGTATTTTGAGTATGAGTATAAGACCAACTCCATCTATGCCCTGTACTCGGCTACGCATTTGTATTCTGCACGCCCGAAGCCACTATTCCGCCGTCCAGCAGACTCTGTAAACCATAATGCAAAATGGGTGTGTATTTTTCCATTCCGTATTCCTACGGTGTCTCTCTCCTCTCTGCACAAGTTAAAAACCGGGGCATTTAAAAAGCGGGACCCAACTGTCACTGAGAGGGATAGGGATGCGGATATGGAGTCTGTTGGACGACCGTGAAAAATATGGAGCCTGTTGTCACCTAAAATAAGGATGCGGAGAGGAATTCTGCTGGAGTTGGTCTAAATATGTGTAAGCTGTTTGAGATAGTCAGTACCGGTTTTAACTACGAGGACCCTAAGAGGAGCATATATACCAGTTGGCAGATATAACCAATAATTAATATTCTGGCTTTAATATCGGTTATAGACATGGACTAGGACCAAACTCTCGAGCATAAAATTAGTATCGATTGTTGGCTTTAATTGGTACTAAAGCCAGAACATTAGTACCAGTTGGATCAGTACGTACTAATGTTCTAGTTTATTGTTTTATGGCTTCTTTCTCGGTCGTCGTGAATGGAGAGGAGTTCTATTCATGTTCCGTTCATAACGAATTTTAGGAAAGGTGCTTTTGATTTTTCTTAAGTTATTCGATTAAAGATTTTACTTATATAAGAAGAATAGCAAGTTCATCCTCTCTTCTTATATTATATGGTGACAAAGATTTATCGTCTTCATTTTTTATATTAGTTGTAAATGGAGGGCTTCCAATAGTTATAGAAAGTCCCAATTACCCCCTCGTTCCCACCCAACAACCAAGTGCATGTGGCTAGGCGCGTCCTCCTGCCATACACCAGGTCAAACCTCTCCAGACGCGTCGGTCAAACCCCGGTGCAACACTCAACCCCGTGGGACGCACCATAAATTGTGATTCTGTTTTTTGTGCAAATAGAGTAAATAGTTCACAGAAACAGTGTAAATATTTCATAGAGATAGCATGAAACCCCGCCTAACCACTGGACCACATCCACACACGCAGGCGCCTGCATACATGTCTAATTTTTATGATATATCTGATAGTTATGGCAAATCATGTGAGTTTCCATTGCATGTGCGCAAATTTTGATGATATTTTTGTTTCCACTGCATATGCACAAAATTGGATGGCTTCATAAGTATAGGATCACTCCAATATCCATGCAATTAGTCTTATTAGAACCGGTTTATGATTTATACTTATACGAATTATGCTACACGGTGTAGCTATTTATGCAATTCATTGCACTACGTAAAAATATGTATCCTGTTGCATGCACACAAATTTAGGATGACACGAATGTGCAATGAAAGGAAATGGATTGGTATGCACAAAAAAAATCTTATTTAAATACTTTATTTCCTGCATAAATATAAGATCACTCCAACAACCATGTAGTTAGGCTAGTTAGAACCAGTTTATGATATATACTGATAATAATTATGTTACACGGTGTGTGTATTTATGCAATGTGGTACACTACGTACAAATCACGCATGTGGTTTATTGATGGACGCATCTCCATGTTCAAGCGTAAAAACCTTCAGTTTTGAGCGAAAAACCACAGTTTTGAGCGTAAATATTGATACAACATAAAAGCTGTTGAAACCCTCTTAATGTTGGCATAGATATTTATACAAAGTGACTGAAAAATATGTATGCGATTGTATGTCGTCACTCCACTGGGAACATGCATTCAGGCACGTACCCCACCATACGCATGCATATGGTCCTATTTTTATGGCAGATCTAAAAAATATGACAATCAATAGGCACATGCATGCGGTTCCTATTTTTATATAGATCCGAAAATTATAGCGGATCGTGGGATTTTCCATTGCATACGCACAAATTTTGAATGTCATTTTTGTTCCCACAGCATATACATAAAAACTAGATGGCTGATATCGCTCAAAGCATAAATCGTTATAGAAAGTTGCATAAATACCTACACCGTACATCATAATTAATGAAGAAAATCCTAGCATGGGCTCAACCAACAGTCGCATTCACAAACAAAGGATGGAGGAGGTTGTCGCCGGAGAACGCTATCGAGGCCACTAGATCAGAGGAGTTGGTAAACGAAGGACGTTCGAACCACCGACCATCGCAGCACGTGTCTCGCTTGACCGCTGGAGCCACCGTGCCTACCGTGGCAACTACGCCAGAGATGGCCGCGCCTCATGGGGCGCCGCCACTGCTCACCCGCCTCGGGGCCACGCCGTCGCTCGCCCTCCGGTTCGGGGAGCCGCCACCACCATGCCTGCAAATCTAGGAACCATCGCCACGCGTGTCCGGATCGAAAAGTCGTCGTTATCGTGCCTCCAGATCGAGGAGCCGCCGCCACCGCCGCGCACTCTCGGTCAATCGCTACCGTCGCACGCGCCTAGGTTGGCGTCGTCACTCGTGCATCTGGGTGGGGGCGTCAAAAACTAAATCCTAGCGCTCTGGGGCTCCTTTTATAGACCTTTGGACCAACTGCGGCTGAATCGGGTGGCACCATTGGATCAGGGCTTGCTCTAGTTATTAGAAGCCTAGGGCTATATATATATACACACACAATCTGACTTTTTCCTAAAATGTTTTTAAGGCTTGAAGCATATAATCATAGAACAATTAGCAACTTCATACTCTCACCTTGTATGGTCACAAAGTTTTGTTAGCCTTTTAAAAAATTTGGTGTAGCTTGTTTGCCTTTAATTACTTGCAAACGGATGTATGTTGTATATATTATTATTTTGTTTGGGGCCTAAATACTTAAAAAATGTAAGTCAATGTATTTCATAGCAAACTTGCAATGTTATTATATATTGTTGCATATAAATGTTTAGATTTATAAAACTCGATATCATATAAGCTATACTTTCAACTATATTTTGTATGAGAGGTTTTGTCAATTTTTTCTAGGTATTATTGAAGATTTTACTCATATAATTATAGAAAAACGTTACTATCTAATCCTCTCACCTTGTGTGTAGAAAAGTGTCATTCTTTCTTTTGAGAAAAAACGTTTTTTAGATTGTATGTATGTTGTGTAATTATTTTTTTCAAATTTTTGAAAACCTAAATGATTTTGACAAAATGTAAGGTAATTGATTATCATAGATTAATATGATGTATGCATGTATATTATATCTAGTTGTCTATATATGTTCCATTTTATTCCTTCAAGAACACTAATTGTAACATTAACACTAACGCTAATGCTAACCATTATTTTGTTTGTCACTTTGATCCTATTTTCCCTCATCTTATCTGTCCCTATTTTGCATGATAAGTTTTTAAGCAGGGCCAAGAGGGCTATGAGCAAGAGGTTCTGCTCTCACTTGTAGAGTGGGAGCTCCCATACAGTCTTGGATAGGATGTCCACTAGTGACACCAAACATGAGAGGTAAACCTTATCAGAGTTAGCTCGTCCTACCCTCACAGCCCTCCATGATATCGTGCCAAGAGGGGAGATTGAGATGGAGGCCATGAACCTCCTAACCTCTAAGAGTTATGGAAGGTCCAAGGCTTTCGACGTGTTTCTCCTTGCCTTCATAGGAATGTTGGACGAGTTCACTACAATTTTAGAAAATTAATGGGTGCAAAAATTCTAGGAAGTTTATGAGGATGGCTATGTCCTTCTGACAAAAGAATTTCTTATGACTCTCGTGTCACAATGGACTTAGTGGTCTCCTTTAGACTCATCAATATGGAGTACTCGCTCAAACCATAAGAACATAGTAACTCATTGCAATTCTCTAGGCATTATTCCTTGAACAACGTAATGACTAGATTAAATGCTAGAGAGTTCAAGAAGGAGATCACCAGCATTATTGAGAGATGTAAACACAACATCACCAAAATTCACAACCCTTATCTAAGGTTTCTTGTTTGCTGGATCACACATGTTGTTTATCATCGGGATGATACTAGATGTGTTACTGCAGAGGACATAAAAATCCTCTATGCAATGGTGATGAAAATATGTTTCACTCCTGTCTTGAATATGGTATATCATTGTTGCACATGGTTTATAGTTGCTTCACAATCATGATCACGTCCTTGGTAACAAGGATAGCTCATGCTCTCGGTGCGTTGGGGAACATAAGGGTTGAGTTCCTCTTTGATGAATTATCATACTTATTCATGGAGCAACACTTTATCCAATGTCACTTTTTGAAAGCAACTTCAAATAATGATCTTAACATGACATAACTAGATACAACTTTGAGCTTCAGTTGCCTACACCAGAATATAGGTTGTACCACATGAGCAGACTAACAATGCAGCTTTAGACGGAACCTACAAGGCATAGTGTCAGCGGTGTCATGACCTGAGGACCATGACAATGACACGAGCAGCAGAACCAAGAAGACATCACACCTGGATTTAAGGGCAAATCCAAGCACGAATCAAATATGTGCTAGGATCAAGTATCACACATATGATGACTCAAGGTACAGAAACGAATGTCACATCTTTACTATATAATAGGATTTCTGTATAAAATAACAATAATTACATCATAGACAACGATCCTTTGTAACCATAGTTGACTGGGAGATGACGGTCTAGACCTCTTATAAAATAAACATGACCTCCTTCATGCTCATCATCTTGCGGTACCTATTCTTGACATGGTGGATGTGAGTATAGCAAGAGTGAGCTCACATACGTTCATCGCTCAACAAGTTGTGGGGAATAATGTGCATGAGCTCACTTATGGTGGGGCTCATGTGAAGTGTAAGGCTTACCAAATAAGATGGTTAAAGCTGAGCATTGCTTTTAAAGTTGGTCAAACTTTTATTAGCATTTACTAAGTATAAGTATATACCAACCCAAATAAATAAGAGATCAAAGTTAATAATAAAACTCTCAATGCAATGCAAATGACAGAATAAGTTAAGTTACATAAGTTACTCATGTGAGGGTCCAAGCCGCTCTTGACCATGAGCACAGCTGATATACTAGTTTTACACACTGCAGAGGTTGTGCATCTTAACCAACAAGACGTGTTTCCTGATTAGCCAGGGTAAGCTAGACCCTTAGACACTTCCAAGGTGAAAGGCTAGGGATCCATAGCGAGCCCTTTACAAAGTTCCACTAGAGGAGAGAATCCGCTACGGATTCTGAGCTGAAGGCGACATAGTAATCCCTTGTCTGGAAGGCTAAAAAGACAGTCCGTCCCGAGGACCTCCCTACACCTGCACAACTCCACCCCGCTTGCCCCTTTCGGGAAAGGATAAACTCACTCTAGATTTCCTAATTATTCAGCCAAGGGTGTCCCATTCCACCCTTGCGGTAGCATGTTTTCCCGGATGGTTGCTCCATGTTCCATTTAATATAATAATCTTAACATGAACAATAATTAAACTAGCAATATTAATGGAACATGATCATAATTCAATAGAACATTAATCCTGAAACTAGGTAGAGCAATAGCGAGTCTATCTAATAGTTCATTTCTTTGCAAGGTGTGGGGTAATAAACAAAACTAGGGAAACCTATTAGATCCCACAAATTAACCTAAGCATGTCACAGTGATTAACAGAGAACATTATTAGGTAAAGAAGAGTGACCAATGGCATAACTTTCCAGTGACTTGAGATTCCATGTCCTTCCCCATGTTGGTCTTCGGGTTTCCCGTGACCTCGCTACTACTCGTAGCAACACATACAGATAGGCAAGGACTATATAAAAATAACATTACACCAAACATGAGAACAAACTGCGTAGGAATATACTACGCGCCACTACGAGATCGCAGGTTCAAGAACAGCCAAAATCGGAGTTGTGGTTGGAAAGGCATGGTGTTCTGGAGTCTTTAGGTGATTACACAATAGAACTATATTCTATGTTGCTTAATGTAAATCATGTGAGAAAAATAAAACTAACATGACTTTAGTTTAAGTTATAACTTTAGTGAAGATCATATTTAAGTCATCTTATATTTCATAGACCAAATAAAAACATCACATTTAGTTTTTTTAATTGGAAAAAGTTATCCGGTAACATAGGCCAAACAATTTAGTTGGTTGCTTTTGAAAATTTGTCACATGGTCAAATAATGTTACTAAAGCATAGGCAATATTATTACGAAGCTAATGCAAATAGAACGGATTAAAATGGATTAAAATGAAGTTAAGCTGCAAAAGTTATAGGCTATTGAGTTTTAGGGCATTTTAAGGTTTATTTTGCAATAAAAATGGATTCTAGGGGTGTTTTTGTGAGTACAGGGACTACTTTGTAATTTAAGTATTCAGCCGAGTACTCAATCATTGGAATCAGGACGGCGGGTTTTAATCTGATGAAACTGAGGGTCTCTTATGAAAAATCCTCAGTGAAGGGGTATCAGTTAATCCTAACCGTCCAGTTTTGATCCTGCGGCCCATATCAAATCTACCCTAATCTAAACCCGTATGTAATAGCAGCCGCATGATTGGGTATCGACATCTCCGATTTTAAACACCCGGATCTGTTAACACACACTTGATTGAGATCGGACGGTTCCCATTGATTCCATTTGATCTGGCACAGGGTTTTAATCTACACCGTTGCATAGGGGATCACCGGCCCCAGACCCATTGTCTTCCTCTAGGCGGCCAACCGGAATGGAGCTCTGCTCCCGTGGCGGCGCCACCTAGCGAGCAACCCAGCCCTGCGATTCCACGTGCCCAAGCCCAAATTGAAAAGCGCTACACCCTGCTACGTTTATGGTGAAACAAAGGAGCAAGTTCTTACCCACAACCGAGCAGTGCAGAGCCCAGTCGAGGTCGGCGGCGCTCTTGTCTCTCTCTGCTCCCCATTCGATCACTCTCTGCCTTTCTCTAATCCTGCTACGACGTGGAGCTTCGAGTTGGTGTGGTCGAAGGGGTCATGAGGTCTCGGCTAGTTAAATAGGGGCGAGAATGCGTGATTGAGGCGGTCGGTGAGCAACCCCGACGAACGCGGAGGGGTCTGTTGCGACGTTTCTATTTTGAATTCAAATCTAGGTTTGATTAGTAAACTCAAATATAAGTGGAACCACCAAAGAGCCAACATGGGATGCATGTCATGTTTACTATTATTATGTTGATTATTTATTTAGGACAATGTTTAAATTATAAAACACACACATTATTTATTTTAAAATTTTATCATCCTTAAATGTACGAATTAGAGTACATAAAAAATGAATATTAATTACCCATCTAACCTATCATAAGTTAAGATAACATATTTATCAAGATTTACTTTAACACATAATATTTTTATATAGCCCTTGAAAGGAACAATCTGTTCTAATAAATTAAAGCTCTTTCTATTATTTCTTGAAACTCACAATTGAATTTTTGTTTCTATTTTGTTTTAACTAACCTTGTTTTAATAGATTTATTTGTTTTTAGAAAGGATGAAATCCAACGTATAATTATTTATCAAGAACACTTTACTTTATTTTTCTTTTGGAAAGATTTTACTAATCCCAAAATCAGGATTCTGAGTGTTACAAATTCTACCCCTTAAAAATAATCTCGTCTTCGAGATTAATAAGAAAGGTGATGTAGACGGGCAATGTTTTGTTTTAGTTTCTAATTTTTTCGCAAAACTTCAAGTTTCACATTTAACGGAATTCAGATATTGTCTCAAAATATATGCACAATCAAGAATAACAACATGATGCATAACTTGAGATTAAAACACAGGTTCAAATAGATCTTATTACCATTCCTAACATAATAAAGAACGAGCTACTTCTTAAGGTCTTACTAGGTGAATGCCCGTGCGTTGCTACAGAGTGAACATCTTTCTCTTATAGTTGTAGCATCGCAAAACAATCTATCTCTCTTGGCCTCTTGTTGTGACTGTTGTTGCTATAATAGCAATAGCCGACAAAACAAATTGGGCAGCAACAAAAGAGAAAACGACAACTCTTCACAACTGTTAAGTACGTATTAACCTAAAAGTTATACAAAGAAACATTGTTGAGCTTATCTAAGGACTAAAATGGTGAAACATTCTACCTAGAAATAGTAATGTGATGTCACCCATTTATCAAACACTTAAAAACTCTAGTTCATCTATAGACCTGATATAGATAATAAGGAAGTTGATGACATTGGTCAAGTTAATTCAACTTATAAATCTGTTGAAAATGGTATGGCTGCACATAGAAACATAATTACACTTGAAGACAGCTCATCCTAGAATTTAAAACTTCCTCTCATTTAATCATAGCATCTTCTAATCACAGTGGAAAAGACCTGAAACGTGGGCGGTGTCAAGCCTACCGAACGTGACACAAGAGGCATGTTGGTGCTCTTCGCCCTCACTAATCTAGCAACGGACATGGAAGCGGTGCTCATTGACCAAGATGTCGTTGCATGGATTATGTAAAAGAGGCAAGGTTGAAGGTTATGCTCCATTGACTGAAGTAACTTGATGAGCTAATTCATAGGAATTCATATTGCTTTGACTATCTATATTATTTTCAAGTACAATGCAATTTTCATTTGGTGGAATCATATATGAAAATTGCATTGTACTTGAAAATACTTAGATTAATAGTCTCATAAATAAAATGTAGGCTCATAAATGAAATCACAAGTGTGATAGACCTTTTAGGAAAAGGAAATCTTGAGATATGCACTGGAGTTCTACGCACACTGGCACGTCAAATCCAAGGCAGTCGACTCCAATCACTGTTGCAATCTGCGAAAACAAAAATGGGCAATGTTTTAGTGCTTCAGGTCCATCATCGTTGTACATAAAAAGTGATGTCAATCTATGCAGTCAACTATCATGCAGCTATGTTCATTGTTTCTCCTTAACAAAGATACTACAATGGGTAGAAAGTCGATACTCTAACTACAAGAATTGTGATATTCATATTCACTCACATGGACAATGTATACAACAAAAGGAGACACAAAAACATCATTAAATCTTTCCTATGAGAAGCCCATGCTAATTCAGAATTCATTTTTTTAGCCCTAACCTCATATGTATTCATGACCAAGACATGGACGATCAAGAGAAGAACAAGCAAGATGAAAAGATCAGTGAGAAAAACACGATCACGACATGGTGTATAAATATATAATTAATCTAATGAGCTGCGGGTAGAGTTCATTAGTAATACCACAACTATGTTATCCTCTATCGAAATCTACTGGGACCTGCGCAATGAACTTGAGGTTCTTCTCCCTTCCCGCTGAAACAATGCAAGCATATAATTAGTCAAAACAGCAATAGGATTGACAGCATCTAAGAGACCATTAAATGGTAGACATAGATTTCATCACTTGGGCAATAAAGTCCTCATGGTTTTGAAGCCATTTGTTATCTGCATCTAAGAGACCATTAGGAGTGACTCTGAGTTAGGATCCACCATTTGTCGTCCTGGCTCGACATGTTGTCCTTTTCTGGTTCATCTGAATCTTTGAAGCAAACCAGAATTCCTGCTACCATCGAAACTATCAAGATATTTCTGTTCCATAGAAGACACACACAATTCCATAAGTTTGAAGTTCAGATGTTTCTCTGAAGTGAGAACCTTTTAGTAAATGATTAAGACAGAGTACGGTCAATGCTAATAAGGAGCATCGCATTGAGTTTGAGTAGCAAAGGGATGTTCATTCTTAGATCTTGATGTTATTGGGTTATCATTATCTGTTTGACAGGAAAACATGTCAATTTAAGGCGGTCAAGGCACTGTTGTTTAACAACCGAATTGGACAAGCTAAACACCTAATTGGATTTCTTACCTCCATGTAGGTTGCATTGGCAAAGCAATCACAAGTCACATCACACTACAGAAGAAGAAAGATCAATGTGCAGTGCACCATGCCTACACAATTGGTCTTTCAATATGGTAACATTGCAAATTCATGTTTTATGAATGCATTGCCATTGACTAATTAGAAGTAGGTTATAAAAGAAGCATTATATCAGTATATGCAGCATACATCCTGAGCAGAAAGAATGTGACCCTTAAATGTGGCAGAATTACGGGTTAAAACTACTTGATGGGTTACATTTAGTACCATAGCCAAAATATCAGCACCACAGGTGAACACAATATCTACCACGTCAGGATCCCCAAAGATCTATGAATAAACATGAAGCCATTATTAATGACTCAAGCAAAGTGATGCACTGTTTAAGCATCACCCAATATAGAGGAAATTATATTTTTTTCTTTGAATTCATTTGGGAGCCATGAGTCCCATGATGATACAATTCCAACTAAAAAGTGCTAGTGTATCATTTCTCTCGTTCGTGGTACCTACCAGCTCATTGCAGAGCTCGAGTGAAACTACTTAGGTACATGATAACTAAGGACTAAAGAACATATCGAAGAAATTAGAAGAGAGCCCTCACATTTGCCTCAACTACATGGTTCACATTACCATTAATTGAATACACACCGCCAAGAAAAATAATATGCCCTATATTCTTCGGGAACGAAGGGTCAAGCTCGACTGCCCGGGTAAACAGAGACTGGCGACAAAAATCAACTAAAAGAGGTCGCACAAGCTAGATTGCAAGAGATGCACTTGTTACGTGCAACCAATGTATGTAATGTATTGGTTAACCAACATGAAGGAGAGGAGAGCAAACCAGAGCAAGGTTGGTTAGTGGACCGAGGGCGACAATGGTAACTTGTCCGGGGTATAGATTTGGTTGCTCAACTAGGAAGGCAGCAACCGACTAATCTATAGGCTTGTTAGCTGATGGAGGGAAATCCTAATTTCCTAGACCATTTGAACCATGGACAAAGCTTGTGATCCTCAACTTGGTGGCCTTCTGTGCTCCGTGTACAGGGGAAAAGGAGAAATAAAGAGTAACTCAGATGACGCAGTAAACAAATGGCATTGTTGAAAGTTGCTAATCAGCCATAGTAAGTAGGATCCATCAACAGAATGTTAACATAAAACTTCTATTACAATTAGTAGTCATTAAAATTTGAGTGGTACTGAGGTTAATAGTTCAACAATAAGATTTGTAAAAAATATCTTATTTAATAATTTTTTGGTAAACCTTTTGGCATGCTAACTATATTTGGAGGTTAATAATATAAAAATTGTTGTTAATAGGAGTAGAGATAGAGACTTATAGCGTACCTGTTTTTGCTGACACCCCAGACGCAGGGTTCTATAGAAGACACAAAAAACATGTTTGGATCCTTTGCCATCTACAGCACAGCATATTATATGAACTGGGTGTTGGTAGATCCATCACCATTTCACCAATGCTAGAATGCAAAGGTGCTGAGGTTTGATGAACATATAAAACCTATAACATGTCGTTCTAAAAAAATCAATAAAATAATTTCTATTGAACCCTCCAAATAGCGCCAAAAGCTTTAGAAGCATTACACGACATTCCAAAACATAAAATGTAATCCAGCATAAATATGAGTTGAAGTAGTATAATTCCTCGAACAGAACCAACCAGGAGCAAGACATCACAGTACAAAAGATTATCAGGTTAGGATAAACAATTTCACTTTTTTACTGGTTCACTTACTCCTACTTTGTCAGCCCCGTCCAGAGGTGTCCGTGCATTGCTACAGTTTAACAGTAGATCTTGTTTCCTTATATTTCCAAATCCATTTGTTTCGAAATTCCTAGTATTCCTTCTTTTCTTAGTATGTTTTACTGCTGCATTCTTTTTTCACCAAACTATTTCATAATTTTCTATAGGACCTATATCAATCGGTTAGTGGGAGAAGCTATTTTTAAGTCGAAAACAGATGAGTTAATAAAGTCTATGTAGTAAGCGGCATTGCAAATGAGTATGTCCAGCATTTTTTATACAATACACAAGAGAAAAGGAAGAAGAAGAGGCACTGGACAAATTAAAACAAGCAGTGCGCCAAAACGAACCTGAGAACTGTAGCTATTGGCACAACTGGCGACCCAGGAGCAGATAGGCATGACGAGCTTTAGGAAGTGCTTCGGCAAGTATGTATATTGTCAAAGATCTATGGAAACATGACGAAATGAAATAGCGACACAATGACTTGAGTGAAATTATGTAAATAACTACTGATAGATGATCTTGATTCAAAATCCTAAGTGATGATGTTGAATAGCAATTGCAGCATAGTGTTTGTTCAATTGCTTCGATAACCTTGACGACCTCAATTCCTTATCCATGTTGTCCATTTGCATGGCATAATGTGGAAAATCGGCATAAGAATTGCTTGCTAATAGGAGCAAAGTAGAGATAGTTGTGTTAGTATCAGTGGCATCATGACACACTAGGTGACATTTAAATTTTAGGTTATCAACCACTCACACTAAGTGCATTATCTTTGTAGGACGCTGTGAATGCT
Source organism: Zea luxurians (assembly GCA_029449295.1). Classification (NCBI taxonomy): domain Eukaryota; kingdom Viridiplantae; phylum Streptophyta; class Magnoliopsida; order Poales; family Poaceae; genus Zea; species Zea luxurians. Next base: position 55,095,045 of record JAOPSE010000004.1, on the reverse strand, counting down.
AAAAAATAAAACAATTTCTATGTCATACCAATCCATTGTAAAATAGATTGTGATATATAATCTCCAAAGGATGTGTGGAATAGATGTGAGAGGTGGGAGAAAAGTGCCTGCCACAGCCCCTTCTCCTCAATGAGGTAACCCCAGTAGCTGTTCTTGCTGCCGCCAGACACGGCCGGTCGTAGTGGAGGAGAACTTCAACAACGATAGTACGACATGAACACCCATTGCACGACCACGAAGGCGGTGCCAATGAGGAGTTGTTGAAGCCCCGCTCATGTAGAGGCCACCGGCGACGGGTCCAAGCGCCCGTGCCTCTCCCTCGGAGGCCACCAGCGAACCCTCTACTGGCTACCGGAACGACAAAAACAGCAACGATGAGAAATCAATAGCCGCTGGTCGAGATCTGGGGGAAAGGATAGAGGAGTTGTGGCAGGATGGGCTGCATACGTTGGCCGATGTCGAAGCAGATCTGGTCAGCGGCAGCAGGGATGATGAAGTCGCTAGCCTCGAACATCCTCACTGTCTTTGGCCTCTGCAGCAGCGAGGAGGAGGATGCGTGGAGGGGAAGGCGAGGTGAGGGCATGGCGGGTCAAGCAGCCTTCGAGACAACCGACCACACCGCGGCTGCACGGCTACGCAGAGGGGAAGGGGAGGTAAGGCAACATGGCAGACTCTGACGGGGAGGCGAGCAGGGGCATTAGCCGTGCTAGGCGCCCACTTTGTTGTCTTAATAGTAGTAAGGATTTAGATCTTACAAATACTATCCCCTAAAAATACTCTAATCTTGTTGCTTCTTTCCTTCTTCGCTGGCTTCCTCGGCTTCTCTTGGTACCTCTTCTAGATCTTCGGGTCCTTCGGGCTCAACTTCTGCTTCCACATGGTTAACTTGACCTTGATTGACTATTAAGGCCTGCTTTTACCTCCTGAGCCTTGTCCTTGCTTCATCGAAGCTGGAGTAGTGTATGCAGCCTTGTTGGGGCAGTAGTTGGCATAATGTCCAGCCTGCCCACACTTAAAGCATGACCTGCCCACACTTAAAGCATGACCTGTTTGTGGATGCCCACACTAGAATGCTTGCTTGGGGAGGAATAGATTGGACCTGTTGAGACTGTTGTCCAGGACTGCCACGAGCTCGTGTGCCTTAGGGTGTAGCATAACGGGGACGAGTACTACTTCTAACCTATCCCTGATTAGTAGCCTTTCTTTTCATGTCGCCTTGATCAACTCGCTTGTATTCTGTCACACCCGGTTTTAAAGGACAAAGCCGGGTGCATCTCATACATGCGCCAAAGAAGACAACATATATAATAACAGAGTGTATAGAGATAAATGTCACAAAACATCAGAGTATTTATTACATAGCGAAAGACTTATTACAAAGTAAAAGAATAAATATAAAATGAACTAAGGATCGTTGGTGCCAATGTCAACTGAGAAACGCCACCTAGATCAAGTCGAATGCCTCAGAGTTAGGCGGCTCCTCTTCGACCACCTGTTCTTCTCCTGTGGGGGGGTGTGAGACAGCAAGAGTGAGCTCACATACGTTCATAGCTCAACAAGTCGTGGGGAATAATTTGACATGAACTCACCAAAGGTGGGAGTTCATGAAGTGTAAGGCTGATCAATGAGATAAAGGCTAAAGGTGAGCATTGCTTTTATAAGTTGGTCAAAATTTTTTTAGCAATTACTAAGTGTAAGTATATACCAAACCTTAAAAATAATAAAGAAAAGTAACAGTAAAATAATCCCAAATGCGATGCAAATGTCAAATTAAATTTAAGTTCCATAAATTAATCATGTGAGGGTCCGAGCCGCTCATGACCGTGAGCACGGCTAGTATACTAGTTTTACACTCTGCAGAGGTTGCGCATCTTTACCCACAAGTCATGTTACCCATCTGCCAAGAGACGGCCAATCCCATACACCTCTACCAAGGAGGCGAGGCAGGGTAACACTACGAGGCCTTTACAAAGTTCCACTAGCTTCAGAAATCCCGCTACAGTTTATAGGAAGCTCCAGTGCAGGAATCCCTCGCCTGACCGCCATCGCAGCAAAATCAACCCAAGGACCTCCCTACACTGACCACTCCCCTACTGCCCTTGCCCCTTTCGGGTAAGGAAGACCTCCACTAGCTTTCCTAGTTAATCAGCCAAGGGTGTCCCATTAAACCCTTGTGGTAGCACTGTTTTCCTGGGTGGTCGCTCCATGTTCCCATTAATTTAATGATCTTAACATGAATAGTAGTAATAACAAGATAATAACAGAATAATCATGAATAGTATATCTTCATACCCAAATCCACATAAAGCAATAGCAGGTACTACCCAAATATATTTCAGGGGTGAACAAGGTATAAAGATAACCAAAACTGGGGTAACCTAAAGGATCCCATCAAAATTAACCTATGCAGATCATTAAAATTAATAAGAACATGGCTGGGAAAAGTAAGTGATCAAGGGCACAACTTGCCTTCAATGAGCTCCTGCTCAGCTACTTCTACTTGTTGAACCTCAGATTCCACAGTGGCTTGCTCGTCTACTCGCATCAACACAATACAGACATAGTATAGCATAAATTAACATCACATCAAACATGCAAATAAAAGATACAGTAAAAATCTACACATTAAAATAAGATCATAGGAACTGGAATCACTAGATTTGGAGTTATAGATTTCAAGTTATGAATTTCCTAAGGTTTAATGTGATTAAAATAGGATTAGATGATAAATTAATTTTCTTACTGTTTTCATGTCAAAACAGAGACTCTAGTGTATAGACAATAATGTTACAAAAATTTAGAAACTGGAATGGGCCAATTTGGAGTTCATATGCATTTTCTATGAATTATACAAATTCTAGGGTTTATTTTCATATTAAAAATCCAATTTCCAATTCATTTAATCAATTTAACTCGGTACTGGACTAGGCCTCGTTTTTCAGAAAGTCCAGGGGCTAGCGCAGAAAAATTCCCTAGACTCAGTCTACTGTTAATGAGGACGGCGGGTTGGTTTCTGGAAAGCAGAGGGGCTCTTTTGCAAAAGATACCCGCGAAGGGGTATTGATCCATCCAGGCCGTTCAATCCAAGAGCTATGGCCACGATTAGATCGGAGGCTTTATGAATCGGTACGAAACTGAGCCCATCCGATCTAGATCCAACGGTCAACGTTTAAAGAAGCCCAGAATTGCTTCCTACCGTAGGATCTTACATCTACGGTCACCAACTGCCCGAGCGAACGATACGCGGCTTCAAATCCTAGCCGACAACAGTGGATCCGACGGCCCACGCTATTCCCTCCCAGATCTAATCGTGACCGCTCCTTCACGAATCAACGGCCAGCGCGCCCGTCTCCAAAATCCAGCCCAATCGCGTAAACGCCGGTCACTGCGCACGGCGACGCCATCACCGGGCCTCCCCTGCTTTTTGATCCTAAGCGCAGAACTCCAATCCGAAGGGCGATATACGGAGCGGAGGTGAAGGCAAGAAATGAGGTAGCGTTCTCACCGGTAGTTACGCAGCGCTGAACCCCGACCACGGCGCTATCCGAGTTTGCGGCGGAGCACCAACTCCGGCGAGGAATTTCACCTGCGCCGAACGCCCACAGACACAACGCCTTTGCTCACCACGCCCACTACAGCTTCCGCGACCCCCCGGAGCTTCCATGAGGCGGATGGGACAGGAACGCCGATTTCGAGCAATGGCTGGATCTTGCGCCGCGCTATGGCTGAGACAGTTGACAGCGAAGGCTTGTGCGGGCGAAAGGCTCAAAGGAGGCGCGCGAGATAGAGGCAGGGGAAGAGCGGGTCCTAGGAAGAGTCTTTATGAGCGGCCGGTCGTGAATGGAGAGGATTCCGAAACGCGACCGCCATGCACGGAGTCGGTTGACGGGGTTGGAGACGAAGTCCGCGCGCGTGGGAAGAGCCTTTGGCCAGTGGGCCCAACAGCTCAGTGAACAACCGAAGCTCAGGTGCGCCGCAGCGTATGACGCGCGGGTCCCGCGCGTAAGTGGTGCACGCGCGGTGGAGCGGATCGGGCTGCGCGCTGTGGAAGTGTTGACTGGGCCGAGAAGCGTGGTTGGACGGCCCATGTAGCGTATTACCCTTTTCTTTTTCTTTTCTTTCTATTCTCTTTTTATTTTCTTCATTTTTTTGTTTCAAATCTTGAATTCAAATTCTGTAGTGAATTTTGTACTTAGACTTGGATGTATGACTTGGACATTCCATTGTGAGTTGAGTCTACTTAGTTATAAATTCTTGTTTGTGCTTTATAGTATTTCTCCCTTCTTTTCCATTTTCAAATCCCAATTTCAAATTTAGGTTTTGATCCACATCTCAATTCATTATTACATTTTATTAGTGTTATTATTCTTCAATGCGCAAGCAAAACTCCAATATGATGCACCTTTTATTGGGGTATAATTTATTTTTAAGCATGTCCCCCTAATAATTCTTGTGAATGAGATGGCATTACACATAGGTTTATTTTCCTCTCTTATAATTCAAAATTGAGTATTACAAATCCTACCCCCCTTAAAAATAATATCGTCCTCGAGATTTAAGAAGATCTAGGGAAAAGGTGGGGAAAATCTATATGAAGCTCTTCTTCTCTTTCCCATGTTGCTTCATCTTCACCGTGGTGGCTCCATTGAACTTTGCACATCTTTATAACCTTATTCCTTGTAACACGAGTCAGCGTATCCAGAATCTTGATGGGGTACTCAGCATAAGTCAGATCATCTTGAACACTAAGGTCCTCCATTGGTAATTGCTCCTCTGGTACACTGAGACATTTCTTCAGCTGAGATACATGAAAAACATCATGAACATCCGCAAGATGATCCGGTAACTCCAATTAGTATGCAACCTCTCCCACTCGTTTTAAGATTAAGAAGGGTCCGATAAAGCGAGGGGACAACTTTCCTTTGACTTTGAATCTTCTCATACCCCGGAGTGGAGACACCTTCAAATAGACATAATCTCCCTCCTTAAACTCAAGCAGTCTTCTCCGGGTATCGGCATAGCTTTTCTGCCTTGAATGTGCAGTTCTCAAATTCTCCCTTATTTCCTAAACTTGCTCCTCTGCTTCTTGTATAATCTCAGGCCCAAACAACTGTCTTTCACTAGTTTGATCCCAATACAGTGGAGTCCTGCACTTTCTGCCATACAAAGCCTCAAACGGTGACATCTTCAAACTGGCCTGATAGCTATTATTGTAAGAGAACTCCGCATACGGTAGACTCTTATCCCAACTACCACCATGCTTAAGGGCACAAGCTCTTAACATATCTTCCAGCACTTGGTTAGTCCTATCTGTCTGCCCATCAGTCTGTGGATGGTAAGCCGAACTAAAGTTCAATCTAGTATCCAAGGACTCGTGTAACTTCTTCCAATACCGAGAGGTAAATTGTGATCCCCGGTCTGACACAATCTTCTTTGGCACACCATGTAGGCATACAATCTGTGCCATGTACAACTCTACCAACTTAGCTCCTGAATATGTGGTCTTCACTGGAATAAAGTGGGCTACTTTAGTTAGCCTGTCCACAATCACCCATATAGAATCATATCCAGCAGACGTGCGGGGTAATCCAACAATGAAGTCCATGACAATCTCTTCCCATTTCCACTCTGGTATCTTCAGTGGATGCAGTAGTCCAGCTGGCCTCTAGTGTTCAGCCTTAACTCTTTGACACACATCGCACATAGCCACATGTGCAGCCACATCTCTCTTCAATCCATACCACCAATATTTTTGCTTCAAATCCTGATACATCTTGGTACTTCCAGGGTGGATAGAATAAACTGAGTCATGTGCCTCCTTCAATATGGTTTCCCGAAGACTATCAATATCGGGAACACAAATCTGATTCTTGAACCATATCGTGCCTTGCTCATCTTCTGTGAAGTCTGGGCCTCTACCCTCTATTATCAGATCCTTGATCTCCTGAATCTTAGCATCACCAACCTGACCTTTACGAATTTCTTGCTCCAAGGTAGGTTCCAATTCGATGGTAACTCCTTTCGTATGTGTAACAATTCCCAGGTTGAGCCTCTCAAAATCTTTTGCTAATTCATCAGGTAGCTGGACAACGAAAGCGGAGTGAACATGCTCCTTCCGACTTAAGGCATCTGCAACCAAATTTGCCTTGCCTGGGTGGTAATGGATCTCCAAGTCATAATCCTTAATAAGCTCCAACCAACGGCGTTGCCTAAGGTTGAGATCCTTCTGAGTGAATATGTACTTCAAGCTCTTATGATCCATGTATACTTGGCACTTAGTTCCCATAATGTAGTGTCTCCAAATCTTAAGTGTATGCACAACGGCAGCCAGTTCCAAGTCATGAGTGGGGTAGTTCAATTCATGTTTCCGCAACTGACGAGATGCATAGGCGATCACATGTCCTTCTTGCATGAGCACACATCCCAATCCTTGGCCACATGCATCACAATAAATATCAAATCCCTTCTGTAGATCTGGCATAATCAATACTGGTGGTGACATCAATCTCTCCTTGAATTGATCAAAGCTTTCTTGGCATTTCTCATCCCACTTGAATTCTCTTCCTTTCTCCAAAACCGAAGTCATAGGCTTGGCAATTTTAGAGAACGCTTCAATAAATCTCCGATAATATCCTGTGAGTCCCAAGAAACTCCGAATCTCAGTAACTGTAGTGGGCACTCTCCACTCCATTATCTCCTTCACTTTAGCAGGATCCACTGCTATTCCTCCATTAGAAATAATATGACCAAGGAATGGCACCTTGTCAATCCAAAACTCACACTTGCTGAACTTAGCATAGAGTTGATTATCTCGCAGCTTCTGTAGCACCAACCTTAGATGTTGTTCATGATCACTTTCATTCTTAGAATAGATAAGAATATCGTCAATGAACACCACGACGAATCTGTCCAAATACTCCATAAACACCTTATTCATCAAATTCATGAAATAAGCTGGTGCATTGGTTAATCCAAATGACATAATAGTGAACTCATATAAGCCATATCGGGTTGAGAAAGCTGTCTTAGGAATGTCCGAGGGTCTAATCTTCATCTGATGGTATCCCGATCGGAGATCAATCTTCGAGAATACCCTGGCTCCTCTCATCTGATCAAACAAATCCTCAATACGGGGTAATGGATACTTGTTCTTCACCATGGCATCATTAAGTGATATATAGTCCACACACATCCGTTGCGATCCATCCTTCTTCTGTACAAATAACACCGGTGCTCCCCAAGGTGAGGAACTCGGACGAATGTACCCCGCTTCTTGTAACTCAGTTAACTGCTTCTTAAGCTCCTTCAGTTCTTCTACAGCCATCCTGTATGGTCGCTTAGAAATAGGGGCAGTTCCAGGTAAAAGATCAATCACAAACTCAACTTCCCTATCTGGTGGCATCCCTGGTAACTCCTCTGGAAAGACATCCGGAAAATCTCTAACCACCCGGATGTTGTCACCAACAAACTCCTCAGGTATAAAGAACATTGCACGCATGGATGAGGTGGTTACTGCAATATTAACTTGAAATGTTTCTCCTTTAGGACTAGTGAGCTCTATAGTACCTCTACCACATGCTATAATGGCCTTTGCCTTCCTTAACCATGACATACCAAGAATCAGATCTATACTGCTAGCATCTAATATTATAGCAGTAGCTCCAAATTCTCTTCCCATAATTGATAATGTCAATCTACGTGTCATTTGATTCGCCTCAATAGGCCCTTTAGGTGTGATTACTATCATTGGTTTTCTCATATTTAGCAAGGGTATTTCATTAGTGTTGGCATATCGAGCAGACATGAATGAATGTGTAGTACCAGAATCAAATAATATTGTTGCAGGAAGGGCATTAATTAAAACATACCGAGTACGATGTCAGCACCATCAGGAGTATCATCAACGCTGACTTGATTCACCCTGGCTATAGAATATCCCTTGCCAGGAGTCTGTTGCTTGTTCTTAGCTGGTGTACCAGAATTTCCCATCGGACAAGCATTAGCATAGTGCCCAATCTGACTGCACTTGAAGCATGTAGGGCCGGTCTTCTGTCTTGTCGACCTCGTCGGGGTGCCAGTGGGAGTGGCATGACGAGTAGGTGTCCGTGGATCGAGAGCCCTGTGGAGCATACTGAACTGGGAGTAGTCCTCCTGGTCGAGTCGGTGTACCCTGTGGCGGTACGTAGCGGGGACGAACACTGCTGCTACCCTGTCCCTGCAAGATAGCCTTCCTCTTCAAATCACCCAGTTGAACACGCTTGTGTTCAATAGCAAGAGCCTTATCCAGTAGCCTCTGAAATGATGGAAAGGTGTGTGCAACCAGTGCATACTGCAAGGGTCCATTAAGTCCTTCAATAAAGTGCTCCTGCTTCCTCTCATCCTCAGCAACCTCCTCTGGAGCATATCTCGACAGCTGAATAAATTTGTCTTTGTACTCGCTGACCGACATATTGCCTTGCTTCAATGACAGAAACTCCTTCTTCTTGATCTTTATCATACCAGCTGGAATATGGTAGTTCCTGAACTGTGTACTGAACTCTGCCCAAGTAATAGTATCAGCAGCATCATGGGCAGCAGTATAAGAATCCCACCAGTCAGCAGCAGGACCTGTCAGACGACCCGAGGCATAAAGAACTTTCTCCCGGTCTGAGCATTGTGCAATGTTGAGCATCTTCTCAATTGACTTCAACCAATCATCTGCATCAAGTGGATCTGGCGAACTGGTGAAGGTCGGTGGCTTATGACTCATAAACTCCCGGTGCTTATCATGAGGTGGAACTGGTGGTGGTGGTGGAGGAGGCAATGGCACTTGTTGCTGTTGCTGCTGTTGTTGAAGTTGTTGTTGCAGCTGCTGTTGTTGCGTCCTTCTCTCCTGGCGTATCTCCTCTCTCTCCTGGCGCAACTCCTGGCGTATATCTTCTCTTTCCTGACGCATCTCCTGGCGTTCTTGCTGCATCTGAGCACACATATCAGCCATAGTGTCCGCCATTTGCTGCATCACCGCCATCTGTGCTGCAATCAGTGGATCAACTCCGCCTGGTGGAGGATTAGGAGGATTCATCCCTGCTGGCTGTGGCTGAGGTTGTCTATATATCCTTCGAGTGTGTCGATTAGGAGGCAAATCAATTCCACCACCCTGCCTGGTATTTACCATCTGAGTTAGATACATAAGGTAAGGGAATAGCAGACAAGGCAGTAATTACGAATCATGTTACTTTGGGGGATTTATTAGCTAAGCAGTTTAATGTTTTACCTACCATAGCTAATTTATTACCTTATGCTGGCACATGCTAAGATGTCCATATATAATATCTCAATCAATCAAAGAAGCAAATCAGGCATTGATCATCAGAACAATCAACCAACATTTTTAATAGAGAAAATAATTTTATTTTTTTTGTCTTAGGTCTCCTATCTCTTAAAAATGTCATAGGGGTAGGGATTCCAAGGTGTGAAATCCATCTTGTCTCAGAGTGGAAAAGGTAAGAATGATCAGAGTAGAACAGTAGAAGGTGAGACAGGATCAAGATAAGTATAGAAAGAATCAGAGTAAGGTGAGTGTAGAATGAATCAGAATGAGATAAGTAGGTAAGGGTTTGTCCATTCTATCTAGGTTTCGTCCTACAGTCAACATTTGCTCTGATACCACTTCTGTCACACCCGGTTTTAAAGGACAAAGCCGGGTGCATCTCATACATGCGCCAAAGAAGACAACATATATAATAACAGAGTGTATAGAGATAAATGTCACAAAACATCAGAGTATTTATTACATAGCGGAAGACTTATTACAAAGTAAAAGAATAAATATAAAACGAACTAAGGATCGTTGGCGCCAACGTCAACTGAGAAACACCACCTAGATCAAATCGAATGCCTCAGAGTTAGGCGGCTCCTCTTCGACCACCTGTTCTTCTCCTATGGGGTGGTGTGAGACAGCAAGAGTGAGCTCACATACGTTCATAGCTCAACAAGTCGTGGGGAATAATGTGACATGAACTCACCAAAGGTGGGTGTTCATGAAGTGTAAGGCTGATCAATGAGATAAAGGCTGAAGCTGAGCATTGCATTTATAAGTTGGTCAAAATTTTATTAGCAATTACTAAGTGTAAGTATATACCAAACCTTAATAATAATAAAGAAAAGTAACAATAAAATAATCCCAAATGCGATGCAAATGTCAAATTAAATTTAAGTTCCATAAATTAATCATGTGAGGGTCCGAGCCGCTCATGACCGTGAACATGGCTAGTATACTAGTTTTACACTCTGCAGAGGTTGCGCATCTTTACCCACAAGTCATGTTACCCATCTGCCAAGAGACGGCCAATCCCATACACCTCTACCGAGGAGGCGAGGCAGGGTAACAATACGAGGCCTTTACAAAGTTCCACTAGCTTTAGAAATCCCGTTACAGTTTATAGGAAGCTCCAGTGCAGGAATCCCTCGCCTGACCGCCATTGCAGCAAAATCAACCCAAGGACCTCCCTACACTGACCACTCCCCTACTGCCCTTGCCCCTTTCAGGTAAGGAAGACCTCCACTAGCTTTCCTAGTTAATCAGCCAAGGGCGTCCCATTAAACCCTTGTGGTAGCACTGTTTTCCCGGGTGGTCGCTCCATGTTCCCATTAATTTAATGATCTTAACATGAACAGTAGTAATAACAAGATAATAACAGAATAATCATGAATAGTATATCTTCATACCCAAATCCACATAAAGCAATAGCAGGTACTACCCAAAAATATTTCAGGGGTGAACTAGGTATAAAGATAACCAAAACTGGGGTAACCTAAAGGATCCCATCAAAATTAACCTATGCAGATCATTAAAATTAATAAGAACATGGCTGGGAAAAGTAAGTGATCAAGGGCACAACTTGCCTTCAATGAGCTCCTGCTCAGCTAATTCTACTTGTTGAACCTCAGATTCCACAGTGGCTTGCTCGTCTACTCGCATCAACACAATACATACATAGTATAGCATAAATTAACATCACATCAAACATGCAAATAAAAGATACAATAAAAATCTACACATTAAAATAAGATCATAGGAACTGGAATCACTAGATTTGGAGTTATAGATTTCAAGTTATGAATTTCCTAAGGTTTAATGTGATTAAAATAGGATTAGATGATAAATTAATTTTCTTACTGTTTTCATGTCAAAACAGAGACTCTAGTGTATAGACAATAATGTTACAAAAATTTAGAAACTGGAATGGCCCAATTTGGAGTTCATATGCATTTTCTATGAATTATACAAATTCTATGGTTTATTTTCATATTAAAAATCCAATTTCCAATTCATTTAATCAACTTAACTCGGTATTGGACTGGGCCTCGTTTTTCAGAAAGTCCAGGGGCTAGCGCAGAAAAATTCCCTAGACTCAGTCTACTGTTAATGAGGACGGCGGGTTGGTTTCTGGAAAGCAGAGGGGCTCTTTTGCAAAAGATACCCGCGAAGGGGTATTGATCCATCCAGGCCATTTAATCCAAGAGCTATGGCCACGATTAGATCGGAGGCTTTATGAATCGGTACGAAACTGAGCCCATCCGATCCAGATCCAACGGTCAGCGTTTAAAGAAGCCCAGAATTGCTTCCTACCGTAGGATCTTACATCTACGGTCACCAACTGCCCGAGCGAACGATACGCGGCTTCAAATCCTAGCCGACAACAGTGGATCCGACGGCCCACGCTATTCCCTCCCAGATCTAATCGCGACCGCTCCTTCACGAATCAACGGCCAGCGCGCCCGTCTCCAAAATCCAGCCCAATCGCGCAAACGCCGGTCACTGCGCACGGCGGCGCCATCACCGGGCCTCCCCTGCTTTTTTATCCTAAGCGCATAACTCCAATCCGAAGGGCGATATACGGAGCGGAGGTGAAGGCAAGAAATGAGGTAGCGTTCTCACCTGTAGTTACGCAGCGCTGAACCCCGACCACGGCGCTATCCGAGTTTGCGGCGAAGCACCAACTCCGGCGAGGAATTTCACCCGCGCCGAACGCCCACAGACACAATGCCTTTGCTCACCACGCCCGCTACAGCTTCTGAGACCCCCCCGGAGCTTTCACGAGGCGGATGGGACCGAGGAACGCCGATTTCGAGCAGTGGCTGGATCTTGCGCCGCGCTATGGCTGAGACAGTTGACGGCGAAGGCTTGTGGGGCCGAAAGGCTCAAAGGAGGCGCGCGAGATAGAGGCAGGGGAAGAGCGGGTCCTAGGAAGAGTCTTTATGAGCGGCCGGTCGTGAATGGAGAGGATTCCGGAACGCGACCGCCATGCACGGAGTCGGTTGATGGGGCTGGAGACGAAGTCCGCGCGCGTGGGAAGAGCCTCTGGCCAGTGGGCCCAACAGCTTAGTGAACAACCGAAGCTCAGTTGCGCCGCAGCGTATGACGCGTGGGTCCCGCGCGTAACTGGTGCACGCGCGGTGGAGTGGATCGGGCTGCGCGCTGTGGAAGTGTTGACTGGGCCGAGAAGCGCGGTTGGACGGCCCATGTAGCGTATTACCCTTTTCTTTTTCTTTTCTTTCTATTCTCTTTTTATTTTCTTCATTTTTTTGTTTCAAATTTTGAATTCAAATTCTGTTGTGAATTTTGTACTTAGACTTGGATGTATGACTTGGACATTCCATTGTGAGTTGAGTCTACTTATTTATAAATTCTTGTTTGTGCTTTATAGTATTTCTCCCTTCTTTTCCATTTTCAAATCCCAATTTCAAATTTAGGTTTTGATCCACATCTCAATTCATTATTACATTTTATTAGTGTTATTATTATTCAATGCGCAAGCAAAACTCCAATATGATGCACCTTTTATTGGGGTATAATTTATTTTTAAGCATGTCCCCCTAATAATTCTTGTGAATGAGATGGCATTACACATAGGTTTATTTTCCTCTCTTATAATTCAAAATTGAGTATTACATATTCCAAAGTTATAACCTTGTCCATTAGTTTCTGAAAGGATGGGAATGAGTCGGACATCAGTTGGTATTGGAGTGGCCCGATCAATCCCTCCAGAAATAGTTCCTGCTTTTTCTCATCATCATCAACTTCCCTTGGAGCATACCAGGATAGTTGGATGAATTTGTCTGTATATTCGCTTACTGACATGTCTCCTTGTTTGAGGGATAGAAACTCCTTAATCTTCATAAGACCAGTAAGAATGTTGTAGTTCCTAAAGTTGGTGGAGAATTCTGCCTAGGAAATGGTGTCAGCGGCAGCATGTGCTACGCAGTATGCATCCCACCAATCCGTAGCGGGGCCGGTGAGGCGACCCGATGCATAGAGTACTTTCTCCTTGTCAGTGCACTATGCTACGTTGAGCATCTTTTCTACAGACTTCAGCCAGTAGTCAGCTTATAGTGGGTTGGGAGTTCTAGAAAAAGTGAGGGGTTTATGGCTCATGAATTTGCGATGCTTATCCCTGGGTGGTGGTGGTGGTGGTGGAGGTGGTGGCTGCTGCCTATCTTGGCAGAGCTAAGCTTGTATTTCTGCCATAGTGTTGTCCATTTGTTGTAGCCATTGCATTTGAGCGGCAACCACGACATCAGTCCAAGCAAGTGGGGAATTCGTAGGAGGATTCATTTCCGGTTCTAGATTAGATACGACCCTTCTTCCACATATACGTGCAGGTAGATCGACACCTCCTCCCATCCTGGTATTACCATCTAGGTTAGAGACATAGGGTAAGATAGTTTTGCAAGAGACACAACTTAGTAGGTCTAACAGATAGCATAGTAGTTGGTTACCAACTAAAGGAGATTAGGCAGAATTTTGGTTTTTTATTTTTTGTCTAGGTTGGGATAACTATGTGTTGGGGACTTGTTCTCAAATGCTTCGAATTAAGAACAAGACAACATAAAATGTTAAATATTAATGCTCTTCGTCCGCTGAAGCATTATCTCCTCAAGGATTTAATGAACTTCAGACGAAGGTCATGAGCAAAATATCACGAAGATCACACCTTCGTGATTAGACTTATAAAACAATGTGAAATGAAATATGAAATATTAAAACATTAGAGAAAGATATACCGAAAATAGATAATATTATTCACATATTTTATTATACAAACTTAAATATTAAAACATAATATTTAGGTACGTTTATACCTTCGCCTTGGCAGAAAGCAATAATTCCAACGTAATGTGTTGGCGATTACAAGATTCCGTGAACAGTACAGGGGTACTGTTCACCTATTTATAGGCACAGGGCGCAACCTGTGTAAAATTACATTTATCCCCTTTACAATCAACTACAATAATGACACAGAACCTTATGGGTCTTTTAGGTCATTTCATCTTTAAGTCGGTTCACCCCTTCGTCTCAAGACATGTCACTGTGTCGAAGCTTTATAGGCGATAGCTTCGACGCTGCTCTTGAGAGGATCTGCCGAAGGTGTTTTCTTTCTTTAGGATCTTTGGCTACGAAGCATACCCCCAACAGTAGCCCCTTCGTGGTGCTAGATCGTTTTTCGTAACGAGCTTGATCCACGAAAAAGTCTTCTAGGCTTCGGGATGCCGAAGATCCGAAAAACACCTTCCCTGAGCTCGTTGGCGAGAAACGATTAAAATGATTCACGCGCGAGGTGGCCCCATCTTGCAGCAGTTATGCGCGCACAGACGATTCACCTTCTCGGACTCTGTGGCCCACCGTTCAGTGAGTGCGGGTGGCTGTTTGTCCAGTGCGGGAGACCTTGACGATTCACCTTCTCACCTGCGGCACTATATAAATAGACGGGTAGGTGTGAAGTTACCACAGCATTCATTGCTATTGCACTGTTTTGCTGCCAAAATATTGACCAAAGCCGAAGCTTGCTCACTGCTTCCTCAACCGAAGCTATTTATTTTGCTCAAGCTTCGTAACAAGAAAGAGCTTTGGCAGAATAAAAAAAATTCAACTTCATTCAAAAATCAAGAAATTCAATTATCAAATGGCCAGAGTACGTTCCACAGCTAAGGTTACGCACGACGGAGAGGAAGCCGAGGGTGCTGAAACTGCCCCAATCTCCGAAGTGATGAAGCGCTCAGGGCTGGTAGCATCGGAGGATGCACCTGCCGCTGAAGTAGAGCAGGCTGATGTTGAGGAGACTGAGTCTGAAGATGATTACAGCGCAGTGCCAAGTAAATCCAGCCACCTAGATTTTGGGAAATCCACCATCTTCGAAGGTGATTTGCCTAAGCTGTTGAATTTGGGCTATTTTAGTGAAGCGAAGAAAGAGCTGGTTCGTTTGGTGGGGAAGAGGCTACTTCGAAGCCAGGAAAGGATGAAGTAGTAGTCTTCAAAAGTTTCTTTAAAGCTGGTTTAAGATTTCCTTTGAACAAGATGATTGCTGATGTATTGAAGAAGTTTGGGAACTACCTTCATCAGCTAACTCCTAACACTATCGTTAGGCTTAGCGTTTATATCTGGGCTCTCCGAAGCCAAGGGGTGGAGCCATTTGGCGAAGGCTTCTGCCGAGTGCACGAGCTTCATTATCAGACGAAAGCTAGAGGAGATGGGCTACATGAAAATTTTGGCTGCTACAATTTTGCCTATCGCAAGTGGCCAGCTAGCTGGAAGTCTGAATGGTTTTACGTCAAAGTTGACGAAGACAAGGAGGAGCTGGTCCAGAGTCCGCTAGAATTGATCTTCAGAGAGACCAGACCGCAGTGCAACATGACACCAGGGAGTCCAAGCCAAATTGCTCTGGTTGAATTTCGAGTTATTGCAGATCATGTCGGCACTAGGGACTTTGTGCAAGAATTTTTGGCCTTCAGAGTGTTCCCAACTGTGAAAGAGTGGGACATGCCGAAGCTTAAATGAGAAAAGAAAAAGGGGGAACTTATTCGGTTACCCTATCATTATAAATTCAAGAAATATTTCAAAGTGCCTTGCCAAGAGTGGCTAGACACGATTGAAGTGATGTGCAATGAAATTCTCGGCAATTACTCCAAAAAAGAAGATCAACTAATGACTGCAGCCTTCGGCACCCGTCCGAAGCGAAGGTTGAACCGAGTAATGGATGCTCTGCACTTTGAGTATCCTGACTACGAGCGGCTAGACAAGGATGCCGAAGGGCAGAAAAGAAAGAGAGTGGCTGGTGTTCTGAATAAAGACGATGAAGAACAATTGAAAAAGAAAAAGCTGAAACTTGAGCCGAAAACAGATGCTTCGAAGAAGAGAAAAGCTATAGCTCTGAAGCAGAAGGCAATTGACGAAGAAGAAGAAACTGCTGCAACACCCTCTACCACCAACGTGGAGGAAATTTTAAAGGTAATGACTAAATCTTTGCCTGTCAAGCTGAGTCCACTGGGGCCACATCTGATGAAGCTTTTTCAGAAGGAAAAGGAGCCCGCAAAAACAAAGAAGGCAACTAGGCCGAAGAAACAAAGAATCATTACAGTGACGGAAGTTATTGAAGGGACACCACCACAAGCTTCAGCTCCGAAGGCACCAGCTGTTGATAGCATAACAGGTACCGAAGCTGCACCTTCGGAGGCCACAGCTGCCGAAACTGCCACAGCCGAAGATATTCACTTAGAAAGCACAATTGCAAATATTGATAAGATACTGCTAGACATGGTCGCAGAAGAAGCTGCTGGAGCCACCAAAGAGACTACGGCCCTAGAGCCCGAGAAGAAGAAAGAAATAGCCGAAGACACTTCGGAAGATGAAATTTTTAACTTTCAAAACTTAATTGGACAAGAGCTGACAAAGGCTGAAAAAGAAGAGCTCAAAGAGTATGCCATATCTTGTGGATATTGGCCGAGGGCAATTCTCTTCGGTGGTGTCGATGACGAAAAGTTGGGATGCGTCCGGGATCATACCGGAGCGAAGGTTATTGGTACTCTATCAAAGAGTATTGGTTTCCCGAAGCTCGAAACGGACATTAGCCGCTACCGACGACAGCACATCGTCGGTAGTTTATTCTATTCCAATTTCAAGGTAAACAACTTTTCTTTAAATTTATTGTTTCAACAACGAAGATGTTTTCTAACAAAGGTTGTTTGTGCGTAGAGTATGCTTTTGAGTAAAGCTTTGAAAATGCAACAAGATTTGGAAGATAAAAAACACGAAGTTGTAATTGAGAGTTTAGAAAGCAAAATAAAAGACCAATCAGTTGCTCTTGAAAAGAAGGATTTTGAGCTTCAGACAACCGAAGGCTTATTAGTAGAAGCTGAAGCTAAAATAGCAGAACTAAATACGAAACTTCTCTCTCAGTTAGAAAACTTCGAACAAGAAAAGCAGGAGATTAATGCAAAATTTGAAGCCAAGGTCCAGAAAAGTTTAGATTTGCAAAAATCATTGACAGGGTTTCAAAACAAATGTCTGGAGTTCAGTAATCGATGTATACAACGACTGAAGCATGTCTTTTATTCGGTTGGGGCCAGCAGCGAGAAATTTAATCCTTCGACTGAAGACCTACCAGGGGCCTTCGAACATATCGAAGGTGAAATTGATGACCTTGATGAAGTTATAGCTGGACATGGTGACTTTTGTGCCCTGGTAGCTTCTCGGGGCACAGCTGTCGCCTTCCTGAAATCTGGCTGCGAACATGGGAAGGTTGTCAATAGACCCAATTATCATCAGCAGATCTAGAGAATATTCCCAACCTTGCCTAAAGCATAGCAAATAGATTTATAACTTAGGTTTGGATAAAAGGCGGTCGAAAAATAGCTGGCGACGAAGCTCGAAGTCATCTTAAGCCGGTAAAAATAACTTATATTACCTTGCCTTCTCTTTGAACCTTGCAGTTGTCTCATACCGTTTTAACATGTATAGGATGACGAAGCCGAGGAAAAATGAGCCGAAGCTTGACAAATGTTCCGAAGCTCAAATGGTCCTTCCAAAGCTCAGACGATCCAAAGCTTAGTCAAAACTGAATATCTTGCTGCAAAAGATTCTTAGAGAAATTTTGTAATCTCATTGTTATTTTAAAAACCAGATACTAACTCTGTAAATTCGTGTGTACCTTGTAATATAATTTACCTCTTTGTCCATTTATGAACTGCTTTGCTGTGGACGAAACTTTTATATTTTTTGAGCCGAAGGCGAAAAAACACCTTCCCTTCTTTTCGTTCACATCGAAGCATAAAACTACTTTCCCCCTTTTTCTTTATTTTTGCCGAAGCCTTATCCTTTTGACCGAAGCATCTGTATGATATGATGATGATCCTATGTATGTCTAAATGGATGTTTATGAATGCAAATGTTATGATGTAATGAGCTTGTGCAAATGAATATCCAAACACGCACATACAAAGCCACAACCATAGCCTTCATTCCCTTAGGAATAATCAAAGTCTCTTTGCCGTTTATTTTTCGGCTTCACCGTTTATTTTTCGGTGTATCAGTGCTGACTTTTCGCTGTAAGTTCTGCATTCCCTTAGGAACGTCTTTTGAACTTCTTCGCCTTCTATTTCGGCGGTATCGCGTTGACTTTTCGTGCTTCACCTTATATTTCGGCGGAATCAGCGTTGACTTTTCGCTGTAAGCTCTGCATTCCCTTAAGAATGACTTTTGAGCAGAAAACTTACACTGCGCTCCCTTAGGAACGGCTTTTTGTAGCTTCGTCGTGCTCTGCATCCCCTTAGAGACGTCTTTCGAGCTTCTCCCTGCTTTTTTCTTTTCTCTTTGCACTCGATGGTGCGCGCTCAGCTTTTACATTTACATTTTTTGGGGGATATTGCTCTTGTAGAGCTGAGATAAAAAAGAGAAATTACATGCTATGGCCCCATTAAAAACCTTTCTCCCCCTTTAGAAAGGAAAAGGGTACCATAGGGAAAAAATAAAAAATAAAAAGATTACAACAAGCTATACATAATATCGCTGAAGCTCATCCGCATTCCAAGATCTAGGAATGTTGTTGTCGTCCATATCCTTCAATCTGTAGGAACCGGGTCTTGACGAAGATACTACCAGAAAAGGTCCTTCCCACTTCAACTGTAACTTGCCTACTGTATCTGGGTTGGCAACTCTCCGAAGTACCAAGTGCCCTGGCTTGATATTTTTTAACCGAACTTTTCTGTCATGCCATTTTATTGTTTCGGCTTGATATTTATTGATGTTCTCCACAGCCTGAAGCCTGATCCCTTCTATAGCATCTTTTGCCACAGAATAATCAGCTTCGTCCTCTGCCGAAGCCACTGTTCTTATTGATCCTGCTTTAGCTTCTTCCGAGGTTATTGCTTCGTCACCAAACAGTAATTTGAATGGTGTAAAGCCTGTTGACCTTGAGATTGTTGTGTTGTGGCTCCACACCACTTTGATCAATTCATCTGGCCACTTTCCCCTGGGCTGATTGAAGATTAGCTTCATTATTCCTGTCGTTATAATGCCATTAGCTCTTTCGACAAGTCCATTTGACTACGAATGTCTAACCGATGCAAAATGGATCTTCGTGCCAATTTGTTCACATAACTCTTTGAAAGCTTCGGCATCAAACTGTGTTCTGTTGTCCACAGTAATAGCCTTCGGCACTCCGAAGCGGCAAACAATATTTTGCCAGAAAAATTTCTGAACAGTGACCGAAGTTATTGTGGCTAAAGGCTTCGCCTCAATCCATTTGGAAAAATATTCTACCGCCACCACAACATATTTTAAATTTCCTTGTGCTGGTGGAAGTGGGCCTAGCAAATCAAGGCCCCACCTTTGCAACGGCTAGGAGGGCTGTATTAACTGAATCAGAGATGAAGGCTGTTTTTTATCTCTTGCACATTTTTGACAACCTTCACACTTTTGGACTAATTCTGCTGCATCCAAAGCTGCCTTCGGCCAATAAAATCCTTGACGAAAAACTTTTCCCAGCAAGGGTCTAGATCCGATGTGAGACCCACACAGACCTGCGTGTATTGCATTCATCAATTCTATACCTTCAGCTCTAGATAAACATTTGAGCAATGGAGAGCAGACTCCATGTTTGTATAACTCCCCTTCTATTATTACATATGGTCGGGCTCTTGCCTCTATTCTCTTATTATAAGCTTCGTCATCTGAAAGGCAATTGTCCTGGAGAAAGGATATAATCTCAGTTCTCCAATCTTCACTATGGACAGGAGATATATTGAGCACTGCTCTTTCAAGAAGTTCCACCGAAGGTGCTCTTATTGTCTCAAAGAATACTTCCGAAGTTAAAGGCAGCCCCTGTGCCGCTGACTTGGCTAGCAGATCAGCGTGCTCATTTTCTCCTCATGGAATATTCTTGACAGAAAACCCTTCGAAAGAAGCTTCAAACCTTCGAACTGTATCCAAGTATTTCTCAAGCTTTGGGTCTCTTGCTTTACAACTCTTGTCAATATGACTAGAAATAACTTGGGAATCGGTTTTAAGAACCGCCCTTCTGATACCCATTGTTGGGGGCCTTCGTCCTCCGAAGGTCCTCAAAAACAAGATTTGACGATGTTTTCCAAGTGAATTATATGAACAGGTATCTTCGGACTCAGATTATGAACATGGAGTACGGTCAGGACGAAGCCTAAGCCAGTCGAAGGGGGATTGAGATGAAGGACGGGCTGATTACCAAGCTGTACGAAGGATGGTGCACAGCCGAAGCTATGCGCAGGAAAGCTTCGTCTCGATAGCAGAAAGGGGAACCGACCTAAAGATGAAAAGACTACTTAGGCCTTAATAGATTCCCATAAGTCATTAGCAAATGTAACGGGCATGAATGTAATTTTACATGGGCTGCGTCCCACGCCTATAAATAGATGAACAGTACTCCCATACTGTTCACGCTGACTTGGCATTTGCTTTTGCGTCATCCTTATACTCTTGCCTTCCTGCAATCCGAAGGTACACTTGTAATCTGAAATCATTTCTATTTTTCTATGATAATAAAATAGAAATGATGTTGTGATAATATTTAAATGTTTATATTACTTCTTATGTTACATATAAGTTCTTCATCGTTATTTATTGTGCTTACGAAGGTATGTTGTTTGTGGTCTTCGTCCGAGATACATTATATCCCGAAGGGAAATAATGTGTCAGAGGACGAAGGACTTTATCATTTAACACTTTTTATGTTGCCTTGTTCTTAATCCAAAGCATTTGAGAACAAGTCCCCAACACCCATTGCCTTTAACTTCCGAAGCCCCAAAAGCAAAGCTTCGTATTCAGCAATATTATTTGTGCAGCTGAAATCAAGTTTCACTGCATAGCATGTTCTAACTTTGGAACGTGCAACCAAAACAGCAGCTACACCTGCCCCGAAGGTTCCCCAGGAACCGTCGCAGAACACTATCTAAGCTTCGACATCTTTACTTGCTTCTTCTTCCTGAGCCCCTGGCGTCCAGTCAGTGATGAAGTCTGGTAACGCCTGGGACTGGATCGAGGATCTATGCACATAATCAATGTTGAATTCATTGAGTTCCGCAGCCCACTTTCCAATCCTTCTAGTAGCTTCTCTGTTTCTCATAATATCCTTCAAAGGCTGTGATGAAGGAACAATTATATGGAATGCTTGAAAGTAATGCTGAAGCTTCCTAGAGGCCATTAAGACAGCATATAGCACCTTCTCCAATTCTGTATAGTTTTTCTTTGATAAATTAAGGACTTCGGATACAAAGTATACTGGGCTTGCTTTTTAGTTTGTCCTTCAAGCTTCTCCTGGACAAGTGCTGCACTCACTGCAGAGTGTGAAGCTGCCACATACAACAGCAGAGGAGCCCCTGGCGCGGGTGGAGTTAGCGTCGTTAGGTCTATCAGGTACTGCTTCAGCTCTTCGATGGCTTTCTGCTGAGCTGATCCCCATTGAAAGACTTCAGCTGACTTCAGCACTTCAAAGAATGGTAAATTTCTCTCTGCTGATCTAGATATAAATCGGTTCAAAGATGCCAGTCTTCCTGTCAGCCGCTGTGCTCCCTTCTTTGTACTTGGCGGCTCCATCCGAAGAATAGCTTCGATTTTATTCGGATTAGCTTCGATTCCCTTTGTCGAAACTAGACAACCAAGGAATTTTCCCTTCTTTACTCCGAAGACACATTTTTCTGGATTCAACTTCAGGCTAGCTTGCCTAAAGTTAGCAAATGTTTCCTGTAGATCAGCTATGTGATTTTCTTGCTTCGTGCTTTTTACTATGATATCATCTACATAAGTTAGCACATTTCTGCCTATCTGAGAATGGAGGACTTTGGCTGTCATCCTACTGAAGCTTCCTCCAGCATTCTTGAGCCCCTCAGACATCCGAAGATAACAATATATGCCACTGCGGGTTATGAAGCTAGTTTTTGGCTCATCTTCCTTCTTCATCCAGATTTGGTGGTAGCCTGAATAACAATCTACTAGACTCATGAGTTCTGATGAAGCTGCTGCTTCTACTAGAGAATCTATTCTTGGTAATGGGAACTCATCCTTTGGACAAGCCTTGTTGAGATCAGTAAAATCGATGCACATTCCCCATTTGCCATTGGCCTTCTTCACCATAACAGTGTTGGCTAGCCACTCTGGGTATTTTACTTCTCTGATGATACCAGCACTGAGAAGTCTTTTTACTTCATTCCGAGCACCTTCGGCTTTATCATCAGACATTTTCTGAAGCCTCTGCTTTCTGGGTCTAAAGGATGGATCGACATTGAGTGAATGTTCAAGGACATCCCTGTTGACACCACATAGATCGTTGGCTGACCATGCGAAGACATCTTTATTGTTGAACAAAAACCTTACTAGAGTTTTTTCCTGCTCCTCAGATAATTGAGATCCCAGCAATACTTTCTGCTCTGCTATGTCTTCACACAGAAGCATGGGTTTCGGCTGATCGGCCGAAGCAGCCATCTCCCTTCTGTACTTGTACTGCTCACAAGCTTCGGTTCCGTCTATATTATGGATTGCTTTTGAATCTGTCCAATTTCCTTCAGCCTTTCTAGCAGCTTCCTGACTTCCATGAATAGCAATAGGTCCTTGTTCCGAAGTTATCTTCATGCATAGATATGCTGGGTGAAGAATTGCTTCGAAAGCGTTGAGTGTCCCACGACCGATGATTGCATTGTAGGGGTATTCCATGTCAACAATATCAAAAACAACCTATTCAGTCCACGTATTGCAGACAAAT
Organism: Zea luxurians; assembly: GCA_029449295.1. Taxonomy (NCBI): domain Eukaryota; kingdom Viridiplantae; phylum Streptophyta; class Magnoliopsida; order Poales; family Poaceae; genus Zea; species Zea luxurians. The sequence goes on along the minus strand of JAOPSE010000004.1, from coordinate 55,072,003 downwards.
CCGAAGGTCACTGGCATTGTGATTTTGCCAAGTGCTACAATCTGCCTTTCTCCGAAGCCACAAAGTGGGTGCGTAGCATCATGAATCTTATCCTCTGGCTCTTGCATCTGTGTAAAGGCCTTGGCAAATATGATGTCCGCTGCACTGCCTGTATCAACCAGAACATTGTGGACTAGAAACCCCTTGATGACATAAGAAATGACCATAGCATCGTTGTGAGGATAATCCTTGAGCTGAAGGTCCTCCTGGGAGAAGGTTATTGGGATATGGGACCATTTTGACTTGATGAAGGGTCCCTGCACGCCGACATGTTGTACCCTTCTCTGTGCCTCCTTCTTCTGCTTCTTGTTGGTCGGCTCTGAGCATGAACTGCCTGTTATCGGGAGTACCAGCTTCGTAGTCGAAGCAGCTCCAGCTTGGTTGTTGAACGAAGCCATCAGCTCAAAAAGTGTAAGTGAGTTCACCAGAGGTGGGCGCCAATGTTGGGGACTTGTTCTCAAATGCTTCGAATTAAGAACAAGGCAACATAAAATGTTAAATATTAATGTTCTTTGTTCGCTGAAGCATTATCTCCTCAAGGATTTAATGAACTTCGGACGAAGGTCTTGAGCAAAATATCACGAAGATCACACCTTCGTGATCGGACTTATAAAACAATGTGAAATGAAATATGAAATATTAAAACATTAGAGAAAGATATACCGAAAATAGATAATATTATTCACATATTTTATTATACAAACCTAAATATTAAAACATAATATTTAGGTACGTTTATACCATCGCCTTGGCAGAAAGCAATAATTCCAGCGTATTGCGTTGGCGATTACAAGATTCCATGAACAGTACAGGGGTACTGTTCACCTATTTATAGGCACAGGGCACAACCTGTGTAAAATTACATTTATCCCCTTTACAATCGACTACAATAATGACATAGAACCTTATGGGTCTTTTAGGTCATTTCATCTTTAAGTCGGTTCACCCCTTCATCTCAAGGCATGTCTGTCACACCCGGTTTTTAGAAGGCAAACCGAATGCGAACCATGTACGTGTCAGGATCAGCAATTCACGTACACAACGATTACATAATGTGGACATCATCACACAGTGCTCAAATAGTATTAAAAAGGGAATAATAGTCGATTACATCATATGTCTGAGACATCCACATAGTCTTTACAATAATCAAAGTGCGAAAACGAAACGTAGATAACTGCGGCCTTCACAGGCAGCCGACTGGGGGTTGCCGCTAACCCACACCTAGAACTGAAAGTAGCCTAGAGGGGGGGTGAATAGGCTACACCTGAAAATTTTCACTAAAAACTTCGAAATATTGTTAAATCAAAGTTGCACAGGTGCAAACCGGTTCAGTCGATTTTAATCACAACTGAACAAGTTTGAACCCGCTCAACTCAAATTAGATAATCTATTTAACAAGTGTGAAGTAGTGAATAATACAACTGAAGATTTTCTCTACACAAAAGCTACTTAAATGAATAATATGAGCCAACCACAGAATATAAAGTGCTTGACAAGAACACACGAGAACACGCGATATAACCCGAGGTTCGGCAACCACCACAAAGGTGTCCTACTCCTCGTTGAGGAACCCACAAAGGGCCGGGTCTTTTCCAACCCTAATCCTCCACAAGCCGACCACAAAGGTCAAGGCAATCTCTTCTCAAATCTGCTCAAGGAGCGGGTGATACAAACTTCTTGGGGTCGTCCACAAATTTGGAGACTCCCAAGCAACCTCTAACCGTCAAGGAACACAAGGTTCCAAGAGTAACAAATCCGCACACGGTTAAGTTTGCAACGAGCTCAAGAACAAGAGAAAGGGAGAATCGAGATGAAAATGACAGCGAGTTCGATCGAGTTCACCTCACACCAAGGATCCTTCAAATGATTGAAGGTGATGCGATTGCGGGTGTGAAAGGTGAAATGAATGCTCTTGTTTGGAGGTTGGTCAGCTCAGAATTCGTGAGAGGGGCGAAGTTAATGAGAGAGAGAGTGTGAGGGGGTATATAAAGGATCCCCCAAAAGCTGGCAACCGTTGGGAGAAAGTGGGCAAAAACCGGTTGAACCGGTTTCTAAATCGGTTGAACCGGTTTCCACCAGGAAGAAACCGGTCCACTGAGCTACTCAGCCGGACACTCGACCGGTTTCAAAACCGGCTGAGTAGGGACAAAAATAGGCTCAACCGAATTTTAAAATAAATCTGCTGCGACTTTTTCTGACAGCTTTGACTGTCAGATAGGTCAGAGCAGAGGTGGCAGGTGAACAGTACCGAAACCGGTTGAACCGGTTTCAGGACCGGTTGAACCGGTTTCAGGGGGCTGAAACCAAACTTTGAGAATTTTGAAGGGAACAAAAGGGGAGACTTTGGGGAAGTAAAATTTGTTTTTCTCAAGAGCATTCATGATCAAGGAAAATGATCTCCAAGGAGTTTTTCAAATCATTTTGAACTTGGCTCGTTCCAACTTACTTAACCGTTGCGGATCCCTCTTAATTGTACGGTGATTCCTATGACTCAAAAGTTATAAATTTTGCACCGCCGTTGTTTCTTGGCATTTTGAGCACGCCATTTGATGTGGAATTTTAAATCCGCTGTGCTATATATCTTTATGCTCGTAAGATCTGTGCTTCTCCTGTCTGTAGAAATACTGTGTACATACTAGAAGCAAACTTGTTAGATTCTTAGTTTGTTTTGTCATTAATCACCAAAACCCTCAATTAGGGTTGATTGCACTTACAATCTCCCCCTTTTTGGTGATTGATGCCAAAACAAACTATAATGGAAATAAGAATTAACAGTTAAAAGTACTTGCAATATAAAACCTTTTGTGTATGTGTAGCTCCCCCTAAATATGTGCATGAGTTTTGCGATATTAACATTGACTTGATATGTCAATTTGCAACATATTTAGAGAGAGAATAGTCAACACTATACACAACAAAGATGAGGTATGAAGCATAAATGAATAAAAAGTACAAGCACATTCAAGCTCATTATTGCATAGCATATGATATGAAAAGAAAAGTTCTACAGCTATTACAATAATGAGAGCTTGTCTCAACATATCATAAAGGTGTTTATGGCATTCAAGCCATGGAGTTTATGGCATTCAAGCCATGCATGCATCACATAGTTATTACAGACCAAGAGTTCATTACAAAAATAGTATGGCATTCAAGCCATGGAGTTTATGGCATTCAAGCCATGCATGCATCACATAGTTATTACAGACCAAGAGTTCATTACAAAAATAGGGTTACTGCATAATAAACTTTCTCCCCCTTTTTGGCATAAGAACCAAAAAGAGAGAGAACCGCCGAACGAAATGATCACCAGTGAGGAGGAGGATGATGAGGACCGAAGAAATGGTGCGCCAGGTCAGCGGCAAAGTGTTCCTCTCCAGACTGGGCCGGAGGAGGAGCACTGCCCGAAGGGTCCTGGGGCGGAGGATAAGACGACGATTGTCCCGGATCCCCATGATACGAGGGCGGGACAAACTGCTCTGGATCATCAACAAAAGTCTCTTCTTCTTCGATGTCATCAGCTGTAGAGAAAGGTACTCCATACGCCTGCTGGTACCACTCATTGATATCTGGAGGAGTAGGGTGGAGAGGTACATCAGGAGAGCGAGGAGCAAAGGGAGTACCCAACGCAGAAGCTTGACGACGCAGGTTGTCGTCGGTCTCCCTCTGACGGCGAGCCACCTCATGGACGTCTGCAGCTATATTGCGGCACATGGAGAAGAAGGTCGCAATCCCGTGGGCCAAACGGGCACCCATCCCACGACCACGACCTCGACCACGACCACGACCACGTGGTGTGGGAGATCCACGGCCAGGGGAAGAGCGCGAGGCACCAGCAGCAGCAGCAGCACCAGCACCAGCAGCAGCACCAGCACCAGCAGCAGCAGCAGCAGACGGACCCGCAGAGGCATGTCCACGAGAACTGGAAGGAGCTTTCCGAAGGCGCCCAGCTGGATTGTTGGGATCAATCCAGAAAGGGGTGTAGGACTGATGTCGGGTACCCTTGTCAAATCTGAACTGGGTCACGACCTCAATCATCTTCATAATGAAAGGAGCATGAAGACACCCCTTCAAAGGAAAGCAGGCAGCATGAATAATTTCCTGCCAAATCATGTCAAAGACATTTATCCTTTCTGAGCTGTTGGGCTTCATAAACGAGAGCAGGACCTTGCTCTCCCCAAGGATGTTCATCTGATTTCCCCCTTTAGGAATGAGGGTCATCCTGCAGAGGGAGTTGATATAACGATAATACTTATGAACATTGGTTGACTCCCAATACTTGCCAGACTCAGACAGATGAAGATCCTTGGCTTCTTCTCTTGTGGGCTGCCGGAAATCATGAATTTTGATCTTGTCTCCAGATATGTCCTCGTCAGAAAAGCCAAGAATGTGAGCAAATCGACGATAGCTCACTTTGTACCAACTACCTTCAATGAAAAAGTTCAGATATGGGTAGTTGTAGTGACTCTCCTCATCAGCAAGCTTTATCCAGAGAGTAGAATAAAATTGAGCAATGACTTCATCATTCCAGTCATACTGGAATGTCATGATCTCCTTCATCTGTTTCCTTTCACAGGCCCTCAGTGCCTGTGACATCTCTGGATCACCAATAGCTTCACAACCTTCCCAGTTAATAAATCGTTGATGCAGGATTGGTTGATGCTTCTTGGGAAGAATGACTGAGTTGTAGAAATCCACATGGTGAAGAGTCCAAAATCGATTTCCATCGATCCTGGCATCGCGAATACGCAATACAGGATTCTGGAAACGAAGATCCTGGAGAAGGGCCGAGCCTCCACTGGCAGTGAAGTCAGTGACTGGCTCATTGCCAGCACGCCGAGCTTCAGCACGGTGGAGGACCAAACCCCGAATCACCGGAGCATGGGCCGGGGGAAGATCAACATCATCGTCCTTCCCCCCATCATCATCACTGGCAGGCTCCCATGCCTGCGGATTTGCCGCAGGTCGAGACCGCCCGGAAGGGTTCCGAGACGTCCGACCGCGAGCATGTTGAGACCCGGAGGCCTCAGCACCTGGCAAGACATTGCCACTTCCGCGCCCTCGCTTGGATCGAGAGCGAGGAGGAGAATCTTCTCGGATTTCCTGGTCGTCCGAGGAGTCGGACTCGACCACCGATGGGTTCCTTCTTCGCACCATTCTAATAAATAAGAAATAGAACCTATGATGAGCAAGGATCAAACACGTTGGAGAAGAACCGCATAAGACATTGAGCATGCACTTCAACCGTTCATATGAGCGGTTCAACTACAGTGAACAACATCAAATAGCTAATCTCTAACAATGTTTGAGACAAAATGGGGATAATCTAAGTGTTGCAATCACTTAAACTAAAATGTACCCAATGAATGATACATAAGATAATCAAGAACGCGTAGGATCGAGTACAAGAAAATAACAAAGAGCAATACCTCGATCCGAAGATTTTGGGGCAAAAACTCCCAAGAAGATGGAGGAAGATGGTGGAGACACGCCAAGAAGAACGGATCTCCAACCACACTTCCAAACAAGTGAGGGCACGAGAGAGTGAGAAGGTGAGAGAGAGAACTGAGGGGACGGCGGCGGCTGGAAAAACAAGAGACTGAGAAGGGAAAAGGAGAGAGGGAGAGACATAAAAGGGAGAGGAGTCGGCCGCCAAAAAGTCGAAAACCGGTTCAACCGGTTTCAAAACCGGTTCAACCGGTTTCAAGTCAAACTGCGCAGTAAAAGCGCGCAGAAAACAGTGTTGACTGCGCGAAAATCCTGGCAGTCTGACAGCACAGACTGCAAAACTGACAGCGCAGACTGCGCAGCTGTCAGCGCAGACTGCGCACAGACTGACGGCGCGACGGCCGAAACCGGTTCAACCGGTTTTTATACCGGTTCAACCGGTTTCCACCAGGGAGAAACCGGTTGAGTGGCCTACTCAGCCGGTTTACTCAACCAGTTTCCAGATATTGCCCGTAAGGGCTGTAATAGCACTTAGCAAATATGACATGAGATATTTTAAAGATAAAAGTGATATTTCTCATTTCAAATTGCTCAAACAATCAATTTTCAATCATCAAATTTTATCAAAATTTTAGTTATTAAGTCACGTTTCGAGAATCTAAGATATTTAGCTCACTCCTAAGGAAACAAAACCTAGTCTCATCAAGGGGTTTTGTGAAGATATCGGCTAGTTGATTTTCGGTGCTCACATGAAATAGTTCGATATCTCCTTTGGCTTCGTGGTCTCTCAAGAAATGGTGTCGAATGTCAATATGTTTAGTTCTAGAGTGTTGCACAGGGTTGTTTGCAAGTTTTATGGCACTCTCATTGTCACACAAAAGTGGAATTTTGTTAAACTCACAACCAAAGTCTCTAAGGGTTTGCTTCATCCATAGCAACTGTGCACAACATGCCCCAGCTGCTATGTACTCGGCTTCTGCAGTGGAAAGTGCAACACAATTTTGTTTCTTGGAACTCCATGACACTAAGGACCGCCCAAGGAATTGGCAAGTCCCAGTAGTGCTTTTTCGATCTACTTTGCAACCGGCATAATCTGAGTCAGAATAGCCAAGTAAATCGAAAAGGGAGCCTTTAGGATACCATAAGCCTAGGTTTTGGGTGTGGACTAAGTATCTTAGAATTCTCTTAACGGCTACAAGATGACAGTCTTTAGGATTTGCTTGAAAACGTGCACACATGCAAACACTCAACATTATATCAGGTCTAGATGCACATAAATAAAGCAGTGATCCTATCATTGATCTATATAATTTTTGATCTACAGGTTTACCTTCCTCATTTAGGTCAAGATGTCCATTTGATGACATTGGAGTCTTGGCGTGCTTTGCTTTTTCCATGCCAAACTTCTTGAGCATATCTTGAGTATATTTAGTTTGGCATAGAAAAGTACCTTCCTTGAGTTGTTTGACTTGAAATCCCAGGAAGTATTTAAGCTCGCCCATCATAGACATCTCAAACCTGTTTGTCATCACTTTGCTAAACTCTTTACAAAAGTTTTCATTAGTACTACCAAATATAATGTCATCAACATATATTTGGCACACAAATAATTCATTATCAACTTTTCGAGTAAATAAAGTAGAGTCAGCTTTTCCTATAGTAAACCCATTTTTAATTAAAAAATCTTTAAGACAGTCATACCAGGCTCTAGGGGCTTGTTTAAGCCCATAGAGTGCCTTGTGAAGAAGATAAACATGATTTGGCTTCTTTGGGTCTTCAAAGCCCGGTGGTTGCTCCACATATACTCTTTCTTGAAGTGGTCCATTTAGAAAAGCGCTCTTGACATCCATTTGGTATAACTTGAAATCATGGTTAGTAGCATAGGCAATTAATATTCTAATTGATTCTAACCTTGCTACCGGCGCATATGTTTCACCAAAGTCAAGTCCTTCCACTTGAGTATAGCCTTGGGCAACCAACCGTGCCTTGTTCCTTGTGACCACACCATGTTCATCTTGCTTGTTCCTAAAGACCCATTTAGTCCCAATCACATTTTGTTTGGGTCTTTGGACTAAGGACCAGACTTCATTCCTGGTGAAGTTGTTTAACTCTTCTTGCATGGCCATTATCCAATCCGGATCACCCAATGCTTCTTCAACCCTAAGTGGCTCAAGAGAGGAAACAAACGAGTAAAATTCACAAAAATTAGCTAAACGAGATCGAGTTGTTACCCCTCTCCTGATGCTACCCAGGATGTTGTCCACTGGATGGTCCCTTTGAATTGTTTGATGGACTCTTGGATGAGGAACTGATGGATGTCTTTGTATTTGCTCCTCCTCATCAATTGCTTGTTCAAGAGACACTTCACCATCAATGCTTTCATGTTCATTTTCTACCACTATTGGCATTCTTTGATGATTTTCTTCGTTGCTTGGATGACTTGAGGTTGATGGGTTTGCTTGGGTGGACACTTTGTCACTCACCACCCTTGCACCCACATCAACTACCTCATTGGTCATCCATAAGGTTCCTTCTTCATCATCTCTTTCTTGAGGTCTCACCTCACCTATTGCAAGTTTCTTTATAGCCTCACAAGGTAATTCTTCATTTCCTGCAGTGTCATTAGAAACGTGCCCTTGCGAGCCATTAGACTCATCAAATGTCACGTCTATCGCTATTTCAACAAGACCGGTGGTATTGTTGAAAACACGATATCCATGGGCATTTGATGCATAACCAAGCAAGAAGCCCTCGTCCACTCTAGGAGCAAACTTTGAGCTCTTGACTTTCTTGTTGAGAATAAAACATGTACAACCAAAAACTCTAAAGTAATCAACTTTGGGTTTGTTACCAGTGAGAAGCTCATAAGCAGTCTTTTTGTAGATCTTATGAAGATAAAGACGGTTGATTGCATGACAGGCGGTGTTGACCGCCTCTGCCCAGAAGTTGTCAGGTGTCTTGTATTCATCCAACATGGTTCTTGCAGCTTCAATTAGGGTTCGGTTCTTTCTTTCCACAACACCGTTTTGTTGTGGAGTGTAAGGCACCGAGAACTCATGTTTGATTCCCTCTTCTCCTAAGAATTCTTCAACACCTGTGTTCTTGAATTCCGTCCCATTATCGCTTCTCACTTTCTTGATTTTGAGCTCAAATTCATTTTGAGCTCTCCTCATGAATTTCTTCAAAATTTCTTGGGTTTCACCTTTGTCACTTAAAAAGAAAACCCAGGTAAATCGAGAAAAATCATCAACAATAACTAAACCATACTTACTACCACCAATGCTAATGTAGGCCACCGGTCCGAAGAGGTCCATGTGAAGGAGCTCCAATGGCCTCTTTGTTGTGACCACATTCTTTGATTGATGTGGGACTCCATGTTGCTTTCCTGCTTGGCATGCGCCGCAAACCCTATCTTTCTCAAATACAACATTTGTTAGTCCAATGATGTGATTATCCTTTTGAAGTTTGGCCAAATTCCTCATACCGACATGGGCTAGCCGGCGATGCCAAAGCCAACCCTTGTCGGACTTTGCCACTAAACAAGTCCCAGACGTCACTTTACTTGTTGTGAAATCAACAAGATAAAGCTTGCCCTTCAAGCGACCGGTAAAGGCAACTGAGGAGTCCTCCCTTCTAAGGATCTTCACATCCACATCCGAAAATAGGCAATTATAACCCATTCCACAAAGTTGTGAAACGGACAACAAGTTATAGCTTAAAGAATCTACTAATAAAACATTTGAAAGTGATTGTTGGTCTGAGATAGGAATTTTACCAATACCAATCACCTTACTTTTGCCACTATCTCCAAACACAATTTCTTGTGCTTCTTGAGTTAGTTGCAATGTATGAAACATGTCTTTCTCCCCGGTCATGTGATTTGTACATCCACTGTCAAGCACCCAACTTGACCCACCAGAGGAGTAGACCTGCAAAACAAGTTTAGGCTATGCCTTTAGGTACCCAAATTGAATTGGGTCCTACATTGTTAGTTATAGCCTTGGGTACCCACACACTTCTTTTCATTACTTTTCGTTTAGTGTAGGCACCCACATATTTCACAACCAATTTTCCTAAATCCCAAGTCAACATATAATCACAAAGATATGAATGGGAAATAGGAGCATTAAATTTTTTACCACTTGAGGATCCCACTTCCTTCATCTTACTCTTTGTGGAACTCAAGTTTACTTTTACCTGAGGTGACTTGTCATTTGAGGAGTGAATCCTCCCCAAGGCATCATATAGGGTGGTTCCCTCTATGAACTTGGGGGATCTCCACCCCTTATGCACTGTGCTAGGGTTTTCCTTGGATGAGTTGAACCCAAGCCCCCTTCTTCCATTGTTGGGCTTAAGAGACTTGTACTTGGGTTCAACTTTCTTTAACCCATCATTGCTAGAGCATCTTTTCAAAATTTCTTTGACCTTCACCTGTGGGCTACTTTTCCTTGCATGGTTAGTTAGACAACAAGAAGCATGATATTTGGCACAATGTTTGCAAGAATTATCATTTAAGCTAGACTTAGATTCAAGCACTAAAGATGAGGCATTGATGTTCTTGCAATTTTCAAGTTGCACTTGAAGTTCTTGTTTTTGAACATTCAAGCTTAATATGCTTGCTTCAAGTGCATTCTTTTCATTTGCAAGATTAGCTATAGAGGTTTTCATGTTAATTACTTCTTTATCTTTATTCTCTATAGTTATCTTGACTAAAGATACTTCCTTAGTCAAGACATCTAGCATTTCATCTTTATTGTGAAGCAATTCTTGAAGCTCTAGGTTTCTTTCCTTTTCAAGGATAAGCAAGTCTTCTTGAGCATCAAGAGTTGCTTTTCTTTTATCTAGCTTCTCCATTAATTTGGTGATCACATTGTATCCATTCAAGCCAAATTCTTTAATCATTTTATTTTTCATGGCAATTTGTTCATCATCATCATCATTTGAAAAATCATCACTAAATAAAGTTACCTTATCTCCTTTTGCCATGAGGCAAGTTGGAGTGTAGAATTCGTCTTGTAGGTTGGTGAAGAGTTGCGAGCTTGATGTAGATTGGATGGCCACGTTTGCCACCACTTCCTCTTCCTCGGAGCTAGAACTCTCTTCATCGGAGTTCCATTCTTCACCAATATGGGCTTGACCATATTTCTTCTTCTTGAAGTATCCCTTGGTCTTGCCCCCCTTTTTGAACTTGTCCTTCTTGTATTCCTTCTTAGCTTCTTGTTCCTTCTTGTTAGGACAATCCGCTATGAAATGACCGGTTTGGCCACATTCATAGCATGCCCTCTTCTTTCCTTTCCTTTGGAACTTGTCATTTTTCCTTACAAATTTCTTGAATGTTTTGATGAACATAGCAGTGTCTTCATCACTTGAGCTATCTTCATCACTTGAGGTCTCGACCACCTTCTTTGCTTTGTGGTCTTTGTTCTTCTTGGTGTTGTCTTGTTCATTAGTGATCAACGCATGAGAATCCCTTGACTTGATAGGGGCTTCTTCGGACTCATGTTGTTGAATCTTTGCAAATAACTGATGAGGCGTCATATCCTCATAGTCATCACGATCCCTAATCATCCTTGCAAGACTCTTATCCTTTTCTTTATAAGCTCTCATGAACAATCTTGTGACCTTGGAGTCACTCCAATCTTCACTTCCAAGAACTCTTATTTTGTTGACCAACACCATCAACCGATCAAAGAGTGATTGAAGCGATTCACCCTTTATCCAATCATATCTTGCAAGCTCACTTTCCAAAGCCTCAACTCTATGTCTTTTAGCTTTGGGATCTCCTTCGTGTGACATTTTAAGAATGTTCCAAATGTCACGGGCATCTTCTCTTCCTTGAACTTTCCGGTATTCTTCCGGAGAAAGACTTCCTTTGATTATGCTCACTGCTTGAGCATTTCGATGAACCTCTTGCATCATCTCCGGAGTCATCTCTTCTCCTTGGGCGGGTTTATACATACCTACATTAACAATCTCCCAAAGACTAGGATGCACACCGATTAAATGCGACTTCATCTTGTCGGCCCACTCATCGTAGTTCAACTCACTAAGAGTTGGTAACTTTCCAAGTGGGGCGGAAGAGAAGTTGGGAATAAAATTTCTAGAGTAATCGAATTGAACTTTGCTAAAGTCATTACCTTTGCTTTTGGTAGATGATCCTTCAGTGTTGAGACTTACCTTGCTCAATACCTTAGACACCAAAAGATTCACTAGATCATCATTATAATCAAATGTTCCCTTACCTTTGTCTTCTTCGGCCTTTCTTCTTGATTCTTCTTCTTCGGCCTTTTTCTTAGCATCTTCCTCTTTCATCTTGAGGAACATCCTCTCGGCAATCTTCATGGCGAGGTCGAGGACCTTGGGGTCCACTTCCTCACCGGTGGATGTGACGGGAATATCCTCGAGGATAGGATCCACATGGTCCCGTTGAGTAGACATAATCGCTTCCTCACGCGGTTAAGCGTAAAATGAGGTACGAGGCTCTGATACCAATTGAAAGTAGCCTAGAGGGGGGGTGAATAGGCTACACCTGAAAATTTTCACTAAAAACTTCGAAATATTGTTAAATCAAAGTTGCACAGGTGCAAACCGGTTCAGTCGATTTTAATCACAACTGAACAAGTTTGAACCCGCTCAACTCAAATTAGATAATCTATTTAACAAGTGTGAAGTAGTGAATAATACAACTGAAGATTTTCTCTACACAAAAGCTACTTAAATGAATAATATGAGCCAACCACAGAATATAAAGTGCTTGACAAGAACACACGAGAACACGCGATATAACCCGAGGTTCGGCAACCACCACAAAGGTGTCCTACTCCTCGTTGAGGAACCCACAAAGGGCCGGGTCTTTTCCAACCCTAATCCTCCACAAGCCGACCACAAAGGTCAAGGCAATCTCTTCTCAAATCTGCTCAAGGAGCGGGTGATACAAACTTCTTGGGGTCGTCCACAAATTTGGAGACTCCCAAGCAACCTCTAACCGTCAAGGAACACAAGGTTCCAAGAGTAACAAATCCGCACACGGTTAAGTTTGCAACGAGCTCAAGAACAAGAGAAAGGGAGAATCGAGATGAAAATGACAGCGAGTTCGATCGAGTTCACCTCACACCAAGGATCCTTCAAATGATTGAAGGTGATGCGATTGCGGGTGTGAAAGGTGAAATGAATGCTCTTGTTTGGAGGTTGGTCAGCTCAGAATTCGTGAGAGGGGCGAAGTTAATGAGAGAGAGAGTGTGAGGGGGTATATAAAGGATCCCCCAAAAGCTGGCAACCGTTGGGAGAAAGTGGGCAAAAACCGGTTGAACCGGTTTCTAAATCGGTTGAACCGGTTTCCACCAGGAAGAAACCGGTCCACTGAGCTACTCAGCCGGACACTCGACCGGTTTCAAAACCGGCTGAGTAGGGACAAAAATAGGCTCAACCGAATTTTAAAATAAATCTGCTGCGACTTTTTCTGACAGCTTTGACTGTCAGATAGGTCAGAGCAGAGGTGGCAGGTGAACAGTACCGAAACCGGTTGAACCGGTTTCAGGACCGGTTGAACCGGTTTCAGGGGGCTGAAACCAAACTTTGAGAATTTTGAAGGGAACAAAAGGGGAGACTTTGGGGAAGTAAAATTTGTTTTTCTCAAGAGCATTCATGATCAAGGAAAATGATCTCCAAGGAGTTTTTCAAATCATTTTGAACTTGGCTCGTTCCAACTTACTTAACCGTTGCGGATCCCTCTTAATTGTACGGTGATTCCTATGACTCAAAAGTTATAAATTTTGCACCGCCGTTGTTTCTTGGCATTTTGAGCACGCCATTTGATGTGGAATTTTAAATCCGCTGTGCTATATATCTTTATGCTCGTAAGATCTGTGCTTCTCCTGTCTGTAGAAATACTGTGTACATACTAGAAGCAAACTTGTTAGATTCTTAGTTTGTTTTGTCATTAATCACCAAAACCCTCAATTAGGGTTGATTGCACTTACAAGAACTCGTCGTAGTCTTGAAACTCCTGGAAGTCTCCTTCCACGGCTTCATCTTCTCCTGAGCAGTGGTTGCAATGCTGAGAACCTGGGGATGGGGGGGTTTGGTGTGTAGAGCAAGGGTGAGTACACATCAACATACTCAGCAAGTATCCTGTTTGGCTGTAGTGGACTAGCTTTATGTGGGGATAAGTTAAGCAGTTGCTTTTAGTTGGTCAGATTATTATTTTACTAATAGAAAGCCAGGTTTTAACATTAACCCAAGTTATTAGCCCGATGTACCCTTTCCAAACGGAAAGAATACCGCTTACCAGTACCATAGTCATAACCAACACCATCGATCTCATAGCCACCTGTAAACCAAAATGTCTCTGATCAAGTACCACTAATCACTGGAGCTCCCTTGGCCGCTCATAACCGCGAGCACGGCTGATATATCAGTTTTCAAACACTCTGCAGAGGTTGTGCACTTTACCCACAAGCCGTGATTCCCTTTCTGCCCAGAGAGAGCTACTCCCCATTGACCACTACCTAGGTGGCCTAGCAGGGCATCACTACGTAGCCTTTACAAAGATTCCCCGGGGCTGTAGCCACCCGTTAGGTTTCCTAAATGTATCGCACTCCTCCCCAAGGGACAAATCAACCTTGGCAGAGCGAGCCGCATACACCGAGCCCCATTGACAGCACGACGGCGAAGCGAACTACACCCCGGATCCTCTAATTATTCAGCTAAGGGCATCCCATTCCACCCTCATGGTTGCACTGTTTTCCCGGGCGGTCATCCATAGAACAGGTCCTTACATAGAGGCACTCGAGAAACCGCTCGAGCCCCCTTAAAGGCCACAAGTACAACATCATAGTAAGAGAAGGGAAAACAGCGTATCATAGATAATCTCATCATGTTCATTGATTAGAGTTTGAGCAATAGCATAAAGCTAAACAATAATAATCCAACCCAAATAGGTAAACAAGGACATGGACAACAAAACTAGTCAATCCTTAGGCATAAATGTGTAAAGCGAGAGGTGAATTAAAGAATGAATAGGATAGAGATAGGTCAAGGGACACTTGCCTCCACCAACCAACTGCTGCTCAGGGGCTTCTCCTGCGAGTTCCTCGGGCTCTTCAACCGGATCGTTCTCACTACAGGAAACGCATAAATTTTCGTGGGCCTAGATATTTTCGTCGGTCGGCCCACGAAATTACATAGTTATTTTCGTCGGCCCTCGGGACCGATGAAAATTTGGCTTATTTTCGTGGGCCAGTACATATTGTCGTCGGCCTGCCCACGAAAATAGGAAAGATATTTTCGTGGGCCCCGAGGCCGACGAAAATAAGCTGTATTTTCGTCGGTCATAGCCAGACCGACGAACATAAGTCAATTATTTTCGTTGGCCTTCCGGCCGACGAAAATAAGGCATTAACTGACCACTATTTTCGTCGGCCTCAGTGAGGCCGACGAAAATAATGGTCCGTTAATCGGCCTCAGCCCACTTTCTCTCTCTCGCTCGTCTCGCACTTCCTGTTTGCGCCGCCGCCCGCCCGCCCTCCGTCTCCGCGCCGCCGTCGGCGCCTCCGTTCCCCCGTGCTCCCTCGCCGCAACGCCGCAACGCCGCCCGCCGTCCTCCCTCGCCGTCACGCGCCGCTGCCGCGCCGCGCGCCCGCGCCTGCCGCGCCGCCGCTACGCGCCCACTGCGCGCCCGCCGCTCCGCGCGCCCGTCGCCCTTCCCTCCACCGGCGATCAGGCGGCCCGCCACATCGCGCCCCGGCCCCCTGCAGCTCCGGCGGCGCCCGCCCCATTGCGCCCCTGCTCCTCGACGGGGCACCGCTCGCCCGTGCAGCTCCGGCGACACGCGGCCCCACTGCTCGGCAGCCTCACCCCCACCACCGCCCTCGGCCCGAGAGCCTCGGGCACCGGCCACTACAGGAAACGCATAAATTTTCGTGGGCCGGGCTATTTTCGTCGGTCGGCCCACGAAAATACAACGTTATTTTCGTCAGCCCTAGTGACCCACGAAAATATGGCCTATTTTCGTGGGCCAGGCTATATTTTCGTCGGCAGGCCGACGAAAATACGAAAGTTATTTTCGTCGGTCTCCACACCGACGAAAATGCTGTCTATTTTCGTCGGTCCCAGCCCGGCCGACGAAAATAAGTCCTTTATTTTCGTCGGCCGCAGTGAGGCCGACGAAAATAGATGCCGTTAATCTTGAATCCCAGCCTCACCGCACCTTCTCTCTCGATCGTCTAATCTCTCGCCGCCGCACTCTGCCTCACGCGCCCGTCCACCGCGCCGCGCGCCCGCCTCGCGCCCTCGCCGCTGCGCCCCCGCCGCGCCGCCACCACGCCGCGCCCTCGCCGCTGCGCGCCCGCCGCGCGCCCTCCCCTCCACCGCGCCGCGCGCCCGCCTCGCGCCCTCGCCGCTGCGCCCCCGCCGCGCTGCCACCGCGCCGCGCCCTCGCCGCTGCGCGCCCGCCGCGCGCCCTCCCCTCCACCGGCGATCGGCCAAACTCCTCTGCTGTCTTCAGGTTCAAACTCCTCTGCTGTCTTCGCTCTTGCTTTGCTTTGCTCTTGCTTTGCTTTCCTTTATGTTCCTTTTTATGCTGTTTCACTGGAACAATAGCATAGCATTGATAAAACGATAAAACACGTGGATTCTTGGATTTAGTACCTTATGATGAGCATCCAAAAATGTCCAAAGCTTCGAGTAAAAAGCATCGCAAATTGCCATGGATGGAGAGTGATCAGGACTTGTGTATTCCACAACATCCATTACAAGTATGATTTCCATATCAGCATACATGCATAGGCTTTTCTCGTCATGTAGAAGTACCCTCTTAATCTGGATTGCTTCTGGAAACAAATACTTCATTTGGGCCAAATGACAGTACGATAACTTCCTGCAATGTAGAAATATTATCACCCAACTGTAACAAATAGATAAAAAATATTCCACACAGAAACTTTTGTCAAACACAAATATTTCTCCCGTAGTTATTACCTTTTTGCAAGTATTTCAAGTCATTGAGCAGTGGTCGACTCCAACCTCCGTTAAAGAACTACGCAATTTTTAGGTTAGGTTGGGTTCTACCATAAAATTTCTGCTCTTTATATGGACACCGGACTATCAATAGGCCTTTGAACTACTTAAAAAGGCACTGATCACGGCTTCCGTTCTGGCTCTACCGAATTTCACACAGCAATTTTGCATCTGCATTGATGCCTGTCAGTATGGTATAGGCGTCGTGCTCATGCAACGTGGTCATCCCTTAGCATTCCTTAGTCATGCTCTAGGTTCCAAGAATCAAGGGCTATCGACATACAAAAAAGAATACTTGGCTATTATCCTAGCAGTGTCACACTGGCGTTCCTACCTGCAGTTGGCTGAGTTCGTAATATACACCGATCATAGCAGCTTAACACAGTTGAACAAGCAGTGTTTGCACACCATCTGGCAACAAAAGGTGTACTCCAAGCTAGCAGGTATGCAGTACGCCAGTACTGCATTGTATACAAGAATGGCATAGAGAATACTGTTGCAGATGCCCTATCTAGACAGCCTAAAAGTGTCGCTTCCTATTTGTCGATCTCTCATTGCACACCAACCTGGTTGCAGGAAGTCATAACAGGATATGGGGATAATCCGCTGGCTCAGGAATTATTGGCCAAACTCACTATCAATGCCAGTACTTGGGGACATTTTTCTTTGACTAACGATGACATACGTTACAAAGGGCGTATTTGGCTGGACAGTAATACCACACTATAACTCAAAGTAATTCAAGCCATGCATGACTCAGCTCTTGGGGGACACTCCGGGGTGCCGGTGACGTATCGTCGTCTGAAACAACTTTTTCATTGGCTTAGTATGAAATCTGATGTTCACTCCTATGTCTAGTCCTATTCTATATGTCAACAGGCCAAACCTGATCGCGCTAAATACCTGGGTCTTCTATAGCCATTGCTAGTCCCTCCTCAACCATGGCACCACCTCCTCAATGAATGAATGAATGAAAATATAATTTTTAGCGCAAAGGGAAATCGTTCACCTTGCATTTTTAGCTTGGAGGGACTGGTTGTGCTCGTGGTCGGTGCAGAGATGAATCTTCTTCGTTGAGACTTTCAGCCTCCACACACAGTGACACAGATTCTGAAACAAGAAAACACATATTCTAAAACAAGAAAGAAGAAAAAAAAATAATATAGACCATATGAATGAACTGAACTTTGCAAACTGAAAATAGGAATGGCTTGAATGGCTCTGTTATTGTGAATAACATATATACATAGTGTCAAACTGAAAATAGAAATAGACCATCTAGACCCACAAACTGGAAATAGGAATAGACCTACGACGTGACGGAAGAGTAAAGTTGGCATCATGGCATACCCAGCCGTGGAGCATGAGTTCAAGAATTACACCGGGGATTCAAGAAGTAAAGCCATGGGACCACAAAGAGCAATGTCAGAGGAAAGCTTACCAACATATGGTTGATCCGGCAACTGACTAACAATATCGCAGATCAGTTCAAGACCACCCTCGTTGCTGTCTTCTCCACATTTGCCCAACATTAGCACCTCAGCATTACACTTGAAGCAGTATCCTCTTTCTAGATCACTGTACAGAACGGCGAACCAGTGCTTCTTCAGGGCGTGTCATCGAGAGTACCCAAACGGGTAAGCAATTGACCCAACCCCCCAACAGAGATGGTTGTAGCATCCCACGGAGATCAAGAGGTCCCTCTTCTTGGACCTGCCTTTGAAGATCCCCTTCTCGTCATTGCGCCGACAAGCACAACAAATCCAAATAGCGAATTTGTTTTGTTGCTTTCTTCCGCTGCGCATCGGGATGTTTTTCAGTAATAAAAAAGTGTATTCTTGGATTTATACAGTACAGTGAATTAAGTGATGATGCCGTTTTAGGTGCTTAAGATATATGTTTTTTTTCATCAGGAAGCTGATTCCACCTGTGTTAGTTCCAATTCGATGCCTCGTGCTATCTATATTATCTCCCTGCACTAATTAACATATCAGAATGTAGATTAGCTGTTCTTGTCTGGAAGAAATGTGCTCAAATACAATATTAGAAGTGCTTAATGCCATAGTCCAAGTGTTCCTAGACTATCAGGAAAACTGCGTTCCCTACCTGTTTCCTTATTTCTTCATTATTACTGTGACAGGGACATAAGCAGTGGCTGGCAGAAGTACAGTTCCTTGGTGTTCTGGAGCACCCAAATCTTGATAATTGTTCTACATCCGGCTTTCACAGGTAGCTAGTGTTTTCTGATTAGGCTAACTAGTTACATGCTCTATCATGGCTTTTCGGAATTAGTGTGGATGAAAATATTGTTTAGCATATACTGGTCAGCATATTGTTTATTATGTAGCTATCGTGTAGTTTTCTGTGTTGGCAACCATCATGTTGTTGTTTATTTGCAGGTTTTAGAAACATCACTTTATAGGGGAGGTGCTGCCGAATTTTTTATTGACAATAATATTTTTTGTACATAGGTGTTCTTCCGACTAGATCTTCTCCACCGTTAGCTAGACTCGTACATTATTCTCAAGTATACATTGTTTTCGTAATTTCTCAGGTATACATTATTCTCAGTTTTAATCGTTAACCGTAGCGAACCGTATGTGTCACCCGTTCGGGAACGGCGAACGTCACACTGGCTTGTGAGGTTTGCCGTTCCGGAATTGTCCACGTATTTTGGACAGCCTGAGAGTGTAGGCCGATGCTTGTGATTTGTGACATGTGCCTTACGATTGACGGGGAATTTCGGTTGTGTAACCCAGTTGTTCTCCAACACACCGTGTTCAGGCGTGTGCTTGGAGAGCAGCGGGGTTATGCTGCCGAAATTTCACGGCAATCGTAGGCTACACATCACAAATCACAAGCATCGGCCTACACTCTTGGGTGGGTTTAGGGCCTTTACCTAATAGGGAGTTCACCTAAGCCACGGACGATCGTTGATGTTATTTGTCTTTTGTTTAATTAGCCTTTGAAATGGACGGTGATCGGAGGGTGATGTATGACGGGTGGAGAAAGGATGGGGCACATTCGAATGAATGGATGGTTGTAACAAAGGCTTTTCTTGAGCATGCTTTCAAAGACGCAACTGGTCGTCTAGTGAAGTGTCCTTGCAATCGTTGCGAGAACAAGTGGCCTCAGAAGAAGGAAGAAATGGAGAAACACCTTTGCAAAAGTGGGTTTATGCCGAACTACCTTGTATGGTACTGGCATGGAGAGTGTATTAGACACGTTGACGCAGAGGTGGAACTTGATGATGATCATGATAGGATGGACGACATGTTGCATGATCTTGGTAGGGAGGTTGAAATGAACGCTGAGGAGCCGGGGCAGCTTCCACGCGATGCTCAGGAATTCTTCCGGCTACTCGCCGCGGGGGAAGAGAGACTGCACGAGCACACTCAGATGTCAGTTCTTGGGACTCTCACAAGACTAATGGCGATAAAGTCGAAGCACAACATTTCAAACAGTGCTTACAACGACATCGTCCAACTAATGGGCGAGGTTCTCCCGGAGAATCATAAGTTGCCAAAGAATATGTACTTCGCAAAGAAGATGTTGGCTGGTCTTGGGATGACATATGAGAAGATCGACGTGTGTCCCAACAGTTGCATGCTATTCTTTGAGGAGGATGACAAGCTGAACCGTTGTAAGCATTGTGAAGCTTCTAGATATGTCGAGGTGACAAATGATGAGGGTGAATTGGTAGTTACGAAGGTCGCAGCTAAGCAACTTCGTCGGTTGCCCATCATTCCTCGGCTTTCAAGGTTGTTCCTCAACAAGGAAATAGCTCTGCATATGACATGGCCAAAGAATGGTGTACGTCTCGTCACTGATCCAGACATAATGGTCCATCCGTCGGACGGTGATGCGTGGAAGGCAATTGACGAGTTTGATCCCGAATTTGCAAACGACCCTAGGAGTGTACGGCTTGGTCTATCGACGGACGGATTCACACCTTTCAATACCAGTGCAAGCCCTTACTCGTGTTGGCCTGTCTTCATTGTGCCATATAATCTTCCTCCTGAGTTGGTCAATAAAGAAGAGTTCATGTTCCTTGCACTAGTCATCCCAGGCCCCGAGCATCCAGGGCCAAAGCTGAATATGTTTGTTCGCCCTTTAATTGAAGAGCTGAAACAATTGTGGAGAGGTGTGAAGGCTTATGACAGCCATACTGAAAAGGAGTTTACCATGCGCGCTGCTTATTTGTGGTCAGTGCATGATCTGCTGGCGTATGGAGATTGGTCTGGATGGTGTGTTCATGGTCGGTTGTGCTGTCCCATATGTATGAATGATACGGATGCATTCAGATTGAAGCATGGTGGGAAAGTGTCATTCTTTGATGCTCATCAACGTTGGACTCCATTCAAGCATGATTTCAGGAATTCGCTTACTGCATTCAGAAGTGGAGCCAAAATCAGAAATGGGCCACCAAAGAGGCAAACTGCACCGCAGATAATGGCATGGCATGCTTGTCTGAAGCAAGGAGAAAATGATAGGTTTCAAGGCTACGGGGAGGACCACAACTGGACCCATATTTCATCAATATGGGATCTTCCGTATGCAAAAGCCTTGATCATGCCGCACAACATAGACTTGATGCACCAAGAGCGTAATGTTGCTGAAAGCATCATAAGCACATGTTTCGATGTGACTGATAAAACGAAAGATAATATGAAGGCAAGAAAAGACATGGCTGAAATTTGTAAGAGACCGATGCTCGAGTTGAAAGTAAGCGATAAAGGGCATGAGAGTAGGCCGCGAGCTGATTACTGCCTCAAGCCAGATGAAAGGAAAGAAATATTTAAGTGGTTGAAGAATCTGAAATTTCCAGATCGATATGCGGCAAATCTGAAACGGGCAGTCAATCTGAAGACCGGTAAATTGATCGGTTTGAAAAGCCATGACTACCATATTATTATGGAGAGGCTGATGCCCATGATGTTTCGAGGCTATTTTAAGGATGAGCTTTGGAGCATATTTGCAGAGCTGAGTTACTTCTATAGGGAAGTATGCGCAAAGACGGTATCGAAGAGGTTGATGCAGAAATTTGAGAAAGAAATTCCAATTCTTATTTGTAAATTTGAAAAGGTTTTCCCGCCAGGATTCTTCAATGTGATGCAACATCTAATTGTGCATTTGCCTTGGGAAGCTTTGGTAGGCGGACCAGTGCAATTCAGGTGGATGTATCCTATAGAAAGGGCGTTGAAAAAGCTCAGGGCGTCTGTTCGCAACAAGGCTAGAGTCGAAGGGTGTATTGCGGAGGCTTTTGCCCTTAAGGAGATATCTCAATTCTCAACCAGGTATTTCGCTCGAGCCAACAATGTGTTTGCTCCTTCAGTGCGACTTCATGTCGAAAATGAATCGCCCCAAAGCACCCTTCAAATTTTTGCGAATCCGGGTAAAGCAGTTGGAAAAGGGAGTGTACGTCACATTGAAGGATCAGATTTGAACACGCTAATGCTATATATGTATAGCAATATTGACAGCACACAGGAGGCGTTCGAGTAAGTTTTCCTCATAGTTACTTCCATTTTCTCATCTCATAATTTCTATAGTGTGTAATCTCCATGTTTCTAATATGTCCAGCATGTTTGATGAAGAATGTTGGAAATCTACTAGTAAACCTACGGCCATCCAATTAGAAAATCTTCGACGTGATGGGTTGAAAGGTGGACCAAACTTCGTGCAGTGGTTTCGTAATTATGTTAGTAATTGTCGTTCTCTCATTGTCCATACTTAATCTTTGAATTTTGGACTTCGAAGATATAATGCATATACTAATTCCTTGTATAGGTTTCCAAAAACTCTGTGCACCCGGACTTGCAGCAAATGGCACATACCTCTGTGTCCGTCCGGAACTATACTCGCTATGATGTAAATGGATATCGCTTCCGAACCGCGAAATTGGAGAAGAGTCGACCATTGGCAGCCACCACCAATAGTGGTGTGTTGGCAAGTTCATATGTTGACGATGACAAAGTAGTGGACTATTACGGTGTTCTTCAAAACATTGTAGAGTTGATTTTCGATGGCCCCAAGGAACTTAAAGTCGTGTTTTTCGAGTGCGACTGGTTTGATGCTCATAGTGGGACTCGTGTCGACAAGTATGGTAATGTCGAGGTGAAGCATAGCTCTAGGATTTCGAGCAGTATGAGCGATGTTGTCCTTGCAAATCAGGCAAAACAAGTGTACTACCTGCCATATCCTCACCCAAGCCTTAGGGCTTGGTGGGTTGCAATCAAAGTCAACCCAAAAGTCGTCGCTCCAGAGAGTGCTGACTATGTGAATACGAGCAGGGACAACGATGACGCTGTTTTTCAACCAGAAGCGGTGTCGAATCAAGACATAGCTCACCGATTCCATGTGACCAATGGAGAAGGCCTTGAAAATCTCTGTTACAATTCAAGCGACTTAATTGAAGAACCTAGGTCAAAGCGCAAACGACCTGTCGTCGTTAGAAGATCAGTAAGGATCCAACGAAATCAAGAGCGTATGAATAAACAACGAGCCGAAGAAGCATCATCGAATGCGGATGACTTTTGATTAGTATGTTTCTTTTATTTAATCAATTAAGCTATGTATTCCAATTTTCACATTATTAATTTTCATATTATTTGTTTCATATACTGTGGTTTGACATTAATTTATCTACAGTTGAACATGTTCAAGCATAGGAGATCGAGGAGGAGTGGGGGCAGCGCGGCCAGCGAGGACAGCTCGGGCAGTGGGCTTTTTCAGGGCACCTCACAGAGCCGACGGAGGCAGCAGCAACTTCTCGACTGTCTAGATGAAGTGCATGGTGAGGAGGGTGAGCAGGAGGCTCCTCAGCAGGATGCTCATGTGCAGGGTGAGGAGGGTGAGCAAGATGAGGAGGGTGAGCAGGATGAGGAGGTTGACCCTATGGGGGCAGGCAGCGCGGGCGATGCGTCAGATGGTTCTACATCCTTCAGGTATTATTATGCATATTAGTTTAATTGATATTAGTTTTAAATCATTTCATCATATTTAATTTACTTGTATACTTAGGTATAAGAAGAGCAATGCGCTTGGTCCGAGGCCTGCTGAGAGGAGGCTCATCCGGCCGCATGGAGAATGGTGGGGCTTATTTCTGTTGTGTTAATTTTTTAATATGAACGTGATTGCACTGGTTTACTTGTTTTATTAATGTTTGTAGGTCATGGGAAGACTTGACTTGGGACGGTACAGGCAGACGTCCCAAGGTGAACGCGGTGTTGGGTAGCCTCTGTCGCTTCTACTACCCTGGCATGGTGGAGCTCAATGGCGAGAGGTTCGCGGCTATGCAATGGGCCGACTGGGGTCTGAAGGACTATGTCCAGCCAGGGGAAAGCAGTAGCGGAGGGGGAAGTTCAGAACAAAAACCAAGGACTTGTCAGGTGGCTGTGTGGGACGAGTTCTGGGTGAGTTTACTTTCGTATATAAGCAATTCACTGCATTATTGCTTCTCCTAATCTTACTTTAACTTAACTTCTCCATTGATATGTAGGGGAGGTTCCAATTGCCGGATGACATCGAGGCGGATCAGGCTCAGTGGGCACGTGTGAAGAGACACTTTCGGAAGTGCGCTGATAAGGTCATCAAGGATGCCATGTACAATGCTCGCATCGCGGCCGTCAACTACTACTACAAGAAGATAAAGGGGCAGAAAATGAGCAAAGCATTAGGGGCCAATGAGATCTACCTCACAGAGGAGCAGTACCTGGAGAGCGTTGTGGATTGGCTGGCGAAGGACATGGAAGCCTGGAGGTGGTTGGCAAAGAGATGGGCGTCGCCTGAGTGGATTGCAGAGTCCAACAAGCACCGTGTCAACCGTGGCACTGAAGGACCGGGGCATAGGTACGGCGCCGATGGACACCTTGGTACCGCACGCCGCATGGTAAGTATATAAATCAAACTTGTATGTTACATCTATGAAAATTCTATGGTTTAACTCTTCTTTTTCATGCAGGAAGCTGAAAGTGGAGTTGCTCCAAGTTTTATGGAGGTTTACGTGCGTGGTCACCGTGGCCCTGATCCGGCTAACCCTGATGTGCTATGCAGCGAGACGGCAAGGGAGAAAATGGTAAACAAGTTTGTATTTACGAATTAAATTGCATATTTTGTGTCTAACTCCAACTCTAACTTTCTTTGCAGAATGCATATGGGGAGGAAATGACTCAACGCCATGGGCCTGACTTCGACTGGATGCATTCAGACTTAGATGTCTCGGCGTTGTACCACAGTGGTGGGGGTAGAAAGCATGGCAGGTGAGGTGTTTGTGTTTGATTCGACGATTTCATTAACAAGAATGTGTCCACTTAATGGCTCAACTATGTGTATCATGCAGGTTTGCCTTTGGCACCGGCGTTGTGGATTATAACAGGACAATAGGTCAAGGGAAGGCATCGTCTTCGGGAGGGAGTTCTCGCTCCTCCAGGTCTGCTCGAGAGGCTCAGCTGGAGGAGGAGACTCGGGCAGCACAGGAGCAGGCTCGAGCAGCACAGGAGCAGGCTCGAGCAGCGCAGGAGCAGGTTGGGCAGCTGACGCAATATATGGCTTCTTATTTTCAGGTAATTCGTCTATCTCATCACGTGTCGTCATTGAATTCAAAGTATAATGTTGTGATTCTAACGTTGCATCCATTTGCAGGAAATGACTACTAGACTCGGCCCTGATATGAACTTGCCCGCTTTTCGCCCTCCCCAGGTAACACTATCTGAACACTTCAATTCCATAGCAACTCTTTTTTATTATCAAAAATGGCTCGCAGGCACAAGGATGGGGACAGTGGCCAGGACAAGCTCCAGCGTCGCAGCCACCCGGGACCGGTGTTGGGTGGACGCAGGCACCTCCAGGCACTTGGACGCCTCCACCACCCCAAGGATCGTAGCCAGTCCGGGGATGGGTGCCACCGGTCTTCCAGCCACCGGCGGGCTCTCAGCCATTTCAAGCGTGGATGGCACCGCCACCGACGGGGTGGGTGCCACCACCTCTGGGGTGGCCAGCACAACAGTACCCGTGGATGCATGCAGGATCACATGTGACGTTCCATGTTTAATTTTATGCAAATCGTGACCAAACATTAGGGATAGCAATACACAACCTTATTTGAATGCTTGATGAATTGCAGGGTTCAGTGTCAAATGCTCAGGGATCGGAGGGTGCTGCCAACGTCCAAGGCTTCCATGGTTCTGGAGGGAGTGGCCACCTTCCTGGTGGCGGAGGAGGGAGTGGCCAAAACTCCCACAGCCCGCAGGAGTGAGTTTGATTATAGACTATGTATGGACTATGTATACACTTTATTATAGATGTGATTATGGTATTGAAACTGTATGAACTGTATGAACTATGTATGGACTATGTTTGAAACAATTATGGTATTGCTTGTGAATATGGTTTGTGAAATCTGTATTGCTTGTGAAATCTGTATATGTCATTGTGGATTATATGTATTTTGCTGTGAATTAAAAGGTGCAGAAATCTGTTTTGGGGGGGTATCATTAATTTTCGTCGGCCTGTTCGGAGGCCGACGAAAATAAAACAGCTATTTTCGTCGGCCAAAGAGGCCCACGTAAATAGCTGCTGTATTTTCGTCGGCCAAAGAGGCCCACGAAAATATCTTGTATTTTCGTCGGCCAAAGGGGCCCACGTAAATAGCTGCTGTATTTTCGTCGGCCTTGGACAAACCGACGAAAATATGTTATTTTCGTCGGTGCCGATGAAAATAGTTGCTTATTTTCGTCTAACATATTTTCGGCGGCTATTTTCGTCGGTATGCCGACGAAAATAATCTATTTTCGTCGGTTTAAGCTTATTTTCGTGGGTTTTTGGCCCATGAAAATTTAGGCGTTTCCTGTAGTGGGCTCTCTCCAGCGCCGTCCCCCGTCGCAGCCGCACCGAGCTCCGCCTCGCCTCCTAGTCCGACAGGTAAAATTTTAAATTTTTTTATTTACTTAGCACATGGTAAAGTATATTGTTTAACATAGCACTATGTTAAACTAACTATATAGTGATTATATAGTTAGGAAATTGTTAGTATATTGGATGAAGGAAAGTTAGTGAGTATATAGTTAGCATATAATTGTAGCATATTGTTTAGCATATACTTGTAGCATATTGTTTAGCATATACTGGTCAACATATTGTTTAGCATATACTGGTCAGCATATTGTTTATTATGTAGCTATCGTGTAGTTTTCTGTGTTGGCAACCATCGTGTTGTCGTTTATTTGCAGGTTTTAGAAACATCACTTTATAGGGGAGGTGCTGCCGATTTTTTATTGACAATAATATTTTTTGTATATAGGTGTTCTTCCGACTTGACCTTCTCCACCGTTAGCTAGACTCGTACATTATTCTCAGGTATACATTGTTTTCGTAATTTCTCATGTATACATTATTCTCAGTTTTAATCGTTAACCGTAGCGAACCGTATGCGTCACCCGTTCGGGAACGGCGAACGTCACATTGGCTTGTGAGGTTCGCCGTTCCGGAATTGTCCACGTATTTTGGACAGCCTGAGAGTGTAAGCCGATGCTTGTGATTTGTGACATGTGCCTTACGATTGACGCGGAATTTCGGTTGTGTAACCCAGTTGTTCTCCAACACACCATGTTTATGCTGCATGATCTGCTGGCGTATGGAGATTGGTCTGGATGGTGTGTTCATGGTCGGTTGTGCTGTCCCATATGTATGAATGATACAGATGCATTCAGATTGAAGCATGGTGGGAAAGTGTCATTCTTTGATGCTCATCGACGTTGGACTCCATTCAAGCATGATTTCAGGAATTCGCTTACTGCATTCAGAAGTGGAGCCAAAATCAGAAATGGGCCACCAAAGAGGCAAACTGCACCGCAGATAATGGCATGGCATGCTTGTCTGAAGCAAGGAGAAAATGATAGGTTTCAAGGCTACGGGGAGGACGACAACTGGACCCATATTTCATCAATATGGGAGCTTCCGTATGCAAAAGCCTTGATCATGCCGCACAACATAGACTTGATGCACCAAGAGCGTAACGTTGCTGAAAGCATCATAAGCACATGTTTCGATGTGACTGATAAAACGAAAGATAATATGAAGGCAAGAAAAGACATGGCTGAAATTTGTAAGAGACCGATACTCGAGTTGAAAGTAAGCGATAAAGGGCATGAGAGTAGGCCGCGAGCTGATTACTGCCTCAAGCCAGATGAAAGGAAAGAAATATTTAAGTGGTTGAAGAATCTGAAATTTCCAGATCGATATGCGACTTAATTGAAGAACCTAGGTCAAAGCGCAAACGACCTGTCGTCGTTAGAAGATCAGTAAGGATCCAACGAAATCAAGAGCGTATGAATAAACAACGAGCCGAAGAAGCATCATCGGATGCGGATGACTTTTGATTAGTATGTTTCTTTTAGTTAATCAATTAAGCTATGTATTCCAATTTCCACATTATTAATTTTCATATTATTTGTTTCATATACTGTGGTTTGACATTAATTTATCTACAATTGAACATGTTCAAGCATAGGAGATCGAGGAGGAGTGGGGGCAGCGCGGCCAGCGAGGACAGCTCGGGCAGTGGGCTTTTTCAGGGCACCTCACAGAGCCGACAGAGGCAGCAGCAACTTCTCGACTGTCTAGACGAAGTACAGGGTGAGGAGGGTGAGCAGGAGACTCCTCAGCAGGATTCTCATGTGCAGGGTGAGGAGGGTGAGCAGGATGAGGAGGGTGAGCAGGATGAGGAGGTTGACCCTATGGGGGCAGGCAGCGCGGGCGACGCGTCAGATGGTTCTACGTCCTTCAGGTATTATTATGCATATTAGTTTAATTGATATTAGTTTTTAATCATTTCATCATATTGAATTTACTTGTATACTTAGGTATAAGAAGAGCAATGCGCTTGGTCCGAGACCTGCCGAGAGGAGGCTCATCCGGCCGCATGGAGAATGGTGGGGCTTATTTCTGTTGTGTTAATTTTTTAATGTGAACGTGATTGCACTGGTTTACTTGTTTTATTAATGTTTGTGGGTCATGGGAAGACTTGACTTGGGACGGTACAGGCAGACGTCCCAAGGTGAACGCGGTGTTGGGTAGCCTCTTTCGCTTCGACTACCCTGGCATGGTGGAGCTCAATGGCGAGAGGTTCGCGGCTATGCAGTGGGCTGACTGGGGTCTAAAGGACTATGTCCAGCCAAGGGAGTCAGGGGAAAGCAGTAGCGGAGGGGGAAGTTCGGAAAAAAAACGAAGGACTTGTCAGGTGGCTGTGTGGGACGAGTTCTGGGTGAGTTTACTTTCGTATATAAGCAATTCACTGAATTATTGCTTCTCCTAATCTTACTTTAACTTAACTTCTCCATTGATATGTAGGGGAGGTTCCAATTGCCGGATGACATCGAGGAGGATCAGGCTCAATGGACACGTGTGAAGAGGCACTTTCGGAAGTGCGTTGATAAGGTAATCAAGGATGCCATGTACAATGCTCGCATCGCGGCCGTCAACTACTACTACAAGAAGATAAAGGGGCAGAAAATGAGCAAAGCATTAGGGGCCAATGAGATCTACCTCACAGAGGAGCAGTACCTGGAGAGCGTTGTGGATTGGCTGGCGAAGGACATGGAAGCCTGAAGGTGGTTGGCTAAGAGATGGGCGTCGCCTGAGTGGATTGCAGAGTCCAACAAGCACCGTGCCAACCGTGGCACTGAAGGACCTGGGCATAGGTACGGTGCCGATGGACACCTTGGTACCGCACGCCGCATGGTAAGTATATAAATCAAACTTGTATGTTACATCTATGAAAATTCTATGGTTTAACTCTTCTTTTTCATGCAGGAAGCTGAAAGTGGAGTTGCTCCAAGTTTTATGGAGGTTTACGTCCGTGGTCACCGTGGCCCTGATCCGGCTAACCCTGATGTGCTATGGAGGCGAGGCGGCAAGGGAGAAAATGGTAAACAAGTTTGTATTTACGAATTAAATTGCATATTTTGTGTCTAACTCCAACTCTAACTTTCTTTGCAGAATGCATATGGGGAGGAAATGACTCAACGCCATGGGCCTGACTTCGACTGGATGCATTCAGACTTAGGAGCAGGCTCGAGCAGCACAGGAGCAGGCTCGAGCAGCGCAGGAGCAGGTTGGGCAGCTGACGCAATATATGGCTTCTTATTTTCAGGTAATTCGTCTATCTCATCACGTGTTGTCATTGAATTCAAAGTATAATGTTGCGATTCTAACGTTGCATCCATTTGCAGGAAATGACTACTAGACTCGGCCCTAATATGAACTTGCCCGCTTTTCGCCCTCCCCAGGTAACACTATCTGAACACTTCAATTCCATAGCAAATCTTTTTTATTATCAAAAATGGCTCGCAGGCACAAGGATGGGGACAATGGCCAGGACAAGCTCCAGCGTCGCAGCCACAGTGGACCGGTGTTGGGTGGACGCAGGCACCTCCAGGCACTTGGACACCTCCACCACCCCAAGGATCGCAGCCAGTCCCGGGATGGGTGCCACCGGTCTCCCAGCCACCGGGGGGCTCTCAGCCATTTCAAGCATGGATGGCACCGCCACCGACGGGGTAGGTGCCACCACCTATGGGGTGGCCAGCACAACAGTACCCGTGGATGCATGCACAACCTCCTCCTCACCATGGATCACAGGTGACGTTTCATGTTTAGTTTTATGCAAATATTGACCAAACACAGCAATGTATAGGTATAGGGATAGCAAAATACAGCCTTATTTGTATGATTGATGAATTGCAGGGTTCAGCGTCACATGCTCATGGATCGGAGGGTGATGTCAACGTCCAAGACTTCCTCATCCATGGTGCTGGAGGGAGTGGCCACCTTCCTAGTGGCGGAGGAGGGAGTGGTCAAAACTCTCACAGCCCGCCGGAGTGAGGAGTATATGTGAATGTTTATGTATATGTGAATGGACTATTTATGTATATGTGAACCTTCCTGGTGACTCTGGACGTATTTGAATGGACTATGGACTATTTATGTATATGTGAATGTGTTTTGTGAATTATGTATTTTGCTTGTGAATCTGTATATGTGAATTGTGATATTGTGTATTTTGCTGTGAATTATTAATATGTGCAGAAAAATCTGTTTTGGGGGGGGGGGAACCATCAATTTTCGTCGGCCTCCGTGGTGGCCGACGAAAATATGTTCCCAGAATATTTTCGTCGGCCTCGGTGGTGGCCGACGAAAATATTCTGGGAACATATTTTCGTCGGCCACCACGGAGGCCGACGAAAATATTCTATGCACGTATTTTCGTCGGCCACCATGGTGGCCGACGAAAATAGTGAGTCTATTTTTGTCGGCCTTGGGAAAGCCGACGAAAATAGGTATTTTTCGTCGGTACCGACGGAAATAGGTGCCTATTTTCGTCGAACTTATTTTCGGCGGCTATTTTCGTCGGCCTGCCGACGAAAATGTCCTATTTTCGTCGGTTTAGGCTTATTTTCGTGGGTTTTTGGCCCACGAAAATTTATGCGTTTCCTGTAGTGTCTCTATGCAATTGCAAGCATACATACATCCATCCATTCAAATTAGGAAACAAACAGTACACCATACAAGAGAACAAATAAAGTAAATATGCATAGAATATCTCATACGATAATGAATTTACCATGGTTAGAAAGAGGCGGGGAAAGGTCTCACGAGGGTTAAAGCTTATGCTCGAGGCGCATTACGGGTAGGCGAATAACTAGACGTTACGCGCTCTAGTTCCAGTTGGTTCTAACAAAAGGATTAGCTACATGCACTAATGTAAACGTGACCACTTTTAGTACATTAACATTGAATGAGATAGATGATTAGCTATACAAATTAACTAACGTAACCAATTTCCAAATTGAGACTCCTATCTTATTAATATAAACACGTGATTAGCGCGCATAGGACACGGGGGGGGGGGGTAGACGGGGCGTCTGGGGGTAGACGGGGGCACGATGGGTCGTGCCAAGGCACGCACACTACGCGAGCACTCGCGCAAGGCCGCACGCACACGCCACGAACTAGCCGTGCGCTAGCCGAGCTCAAGGCCGCGCGCCATGGGCACGCTGGGCCGAGCTCGAGGCCACGCCGGGACCGTCACGACGCGAGCAAGGCACGGCGGGGCCAGCGGGCAAGCACGCCGGGGCAAGCGAGCAAGGGCGAGCGAGGACACGGCCGGCCACCACGCCGGGGCGGGGATGGCGCGGCCGAGCCGGGCACGGGGCGGGCGGCCGAGCCGGGGCGGCCGAGCCGGGCACGGGGCGGCCGGGGCGGCCGAGCCGGGCACGGGACGGGGCGGGGCGGGCGCGGGCGCGGCGAGGCAGGGGGGCGGGCTCGCCGGGCGCGGCCAGGGGCGGCCGGGGCGAGGCCGGGCGCCGGCGAGCGCGGGACGAAGCCGCGGCGGCGCGGGACGAAGCCGCGGCGGCGCGGGGCGAGGCCGGGCGCGGCCGAGCGCAGTGAGGCGGGGCCGAGGCGTGGTCGGGGCGCGGCAGGGCGGGACCGGCGCGGGACGGGCTCGCCGGAGCGGCCGAGCCGGGCGGCCGAGCACGCCGGGGCCGGGCGAGCGTGCCCATGGCGCGGGGGAGGGCACCGACGAGAGGGGGAAGGGGGAGGGAGGGGAGGGAGAAGGGGGAGGAGGGGGGAAGCCTCACCGTGGGCGGGGGAGGGCACGGCGGCGGCGCTAGGGTGGCGGTGGCGCTAGGGCGGCGGCGGCTAGGGCGGCAGCGGCTAGGGCGGCAACGGCTAGGGTTAGGGGAGAGGGAGTTGGGGGAGGGGATGACGGGCGGGGCCTGCGGGAGAGGAGAGAGAGGGAATTTGGGGGGGGGAAGGGGCGGCTGGGCCGCTTGGGCCCAAAGGGGAAGGGGGGGCGCGGCTGGGCCGCCAGGACGGCCCACGGCGGGGGAGGGGCGGCTGGGCCGCCGCGGGGCCCACGCGGGAAGGGGGGAAGGGGGGCGGCTGGGCCGCCAGCTGGGCCGGCGTGAAGGGGGAGGGGGCGGCTGGGCCAAAAGGGAGAAGGGGGGAGAGAAAAAGAAAAGGCTTTTCTTTTTCTAATTTCCATATTTTCTTATGTGCCTAATTCTCCAATTCACCTGACCACAAGCAGAAGAGTGCATAATCCGGCATGATGCAACAACCAAAAATAGTTCTAGGTTTTGCTTACACAAGATGTCAAGCTAATTCTCGCTATAACTTTTGGAAAAGATCAAGGCTTAGCGAGAAGAAAAGGGAAAAGGAAAGGGTAACGCCTGAATTTGGTGAGAGAAAAGAAGAAAAAAAATCTACCCCCAAATTCAGGGCGTTACAATGTCACTGTGTCGAAGCTTTATAGGCGATAGCTTCGGCGCTGCTCTTGAGAGGATCTGCCAAAGGTGTTTTCTTTCTTTAGGATCTTTGGCTACGAAGCATACCCCCAACACTATGCTTATAAGATGAATCTCCTAGGATAAGATAGAATCTGTTAAGATGAGATGGATCTATGACTCTAGATACATTTTAATGGGGTATAATCTATGTTGACAGGTTACCTTATAATCTTATTTTTATACCTAAGTATATGCAGAGGTAATCATGGACATTACTCCACAATTCATCACACTCAATCAAAGAACCAAATCAAACATGTACCATAAGAAAAAGCATTCACATATATAGATACCTACAAAAATAGTTTTCTTTTATTCATATGATTAGGTCTCCTATTACTTAGGGACAATTCGGTATAGGATTCCAAGGTGTGAAATCCTCTTTGATCTTTAGAATAGAAAAGGTGAGATTAATGAGAGTATAGCGGCAATAGATGAGAAAAGATTAAGGAAAGTATAGAAAGAATTAGAGTAGTAAGGGTAAGTAGGTAAGGGTTTTGTCTAGTTCGATCTAGGTTACGTCCTGCAGTCAACATTCCTCTAATACCACTTCTGTCACACCCGGATTTAAGGGCAAATCTAGGCACGAATCAAATGTGTGCTAGGATCATGTCTCACACATATGATGTCTCATGGTACAAAAACGAATGTCACATATTTACTATATAATAGGAGTTCTATACAAAATAACTAAACAACTACATCATACGTAGACAACGATCCTCCGCAACCATAGTTGACTGGGAGATGATGGCCTAGACCACTCACGAACTCATCGCGACCTCCTTCATGCTCCTCATTTTGCGGTATCTGTTCTTGACCTGGGGATGTGAGTACAACAAGAGTGAGCTCACATATGTTCATCGCTCAACAAGTTGTGGGGAATAATGTGCATGAGCTCACTTACGGTGGGGGCTCATGTGAAGTGTAAGGCTTACCAAAGAAGATGGTTAAAGTTCAGCATTGCTTTTAAAGTTGGTCAAAGTTTTATTAGCAATTACTAAGTATAAGTAGTGTGGCGGAACTGCCCGAATTATTCCAACTTAAGTGCCTAAGCCCTGCCTTAGAGGCTAGACCACACTTAAATGGGAATAACCCGTCAACTCCTCGGATCTAGTCCGACACGGCCACTGACAGGATCAAGTACCACACTCTCACTCGACAGTGAGTAACAGAGCAAATACAATAAAGCATAAAACCATGCAGGTAAGGGTGTTAAATTATTACATCATCATCATCGGAGTTTTGCAAAAGTGACCATCATTGTTCGAAGTGCAGCGGAATAAAACTAACGGAAAATAAACCGAGGGATGGGGAAGCCTGTCCCATCACTCTTCATGCTCCTCCTCAGCCGAGGCGGGGTCCCACTCGACAGTCCAACCCGGTGGCAAGATGGACGGCCAAGTCACTCCAGCAACCATGTCCTCCAGAGAACCTGTAAAATTATGCCACAAGCAAGGCTGAGTATACTAATACTCAGCTAGACTTACCCGGTGTGAGGAGTCTACTCCTCTACCTCTAGACATGCAGCTGTTTGGCTGTGGAGTTTGGTTGCCAAAAGCACTAGCTGAGTTTCTAAATCAAGTTTTAACTTTGTCAAATTTAAGTGTGACTCTCTTAAGGCTAAATATGTACTATCTACTCATACATAGTAGCAAACATTTTTAGCAATCAACATCTTGTATCAACTCATCACATTTCCACTTGTTACTCAATGTAGCAGCATGGATCAAGCAGTCTCATTAGCTGCGAGAAGCAGACGATTCGAATCGAGTTTTTAAACCTTGCAAGGTAAACCTAAACACACGACGTGGCGAGGCACTCCGTCCCCACACACATCAACTGTCCCCATCGATTCCCTGGCAACAGAAAGGGGCTCACCGCCTTGGCGTACAATGCCCCACTGACCCCGACTGCCGTCGTGCAGTGGCCGCACTTGTACCCACCATAACCGGAATGGGAGACCACGTCTCATGTCGCGTGAGGAGGGCAATCTGCGGGCAGGTTCACTCAGGTACTAGGCTTACCGATTTACCATATTTCTCGGTATGTGTTTAGTACGTTCAAACGCTTGACACACGGTACCACACCTTAATCCTTATTCAAATTTCCATCCCGTGGGCAACTAATCCCCATGGATTGTTGTCCACAAACCAGCAACATTATGATAATAAAGTGGATACAACCAATTTCTTGACCTCGCGTTAGTGCTAGAAAAATCACTCGACTTCTACCGAGATCCTAATTAATAAAGCAGCTACTCGACCTAGCATACTAGTATCCATCTCAAAAGGAATCCTAAGTTCATGCAACTAGGGTTTCAAACAACTCCTACACTTAAGTGCACAATCAATCCTACAATCATTAAGTATAGTAAAATAGCATAAATAACAGGTTATGCATAAAACCGGGGCTTGCCTTCCAAAGCTGTGGCAGGCAGATCCTCTGGTGCAGACTCGGGTGCTGGATCCGGGGCTACCTCCTGAGCAGCTCCTTGCTCCGGCACGAGGACGTACTCTCCGTCAGCAAGGTTACAGTCTATCGAATGCAATGAACATGTATGTCATGATTATGCAGGACTTAATAACATTATGCTAAAGAAGAAAACCGAGTTAAGGAGTAACTTAGGATTCCTTGGTCATGCGGGGCTTTTAGTGGGTTATGTTTATCACCTTTAGGTTTAAGTTTTTATTGAGGATAAGTATAGGGAATTGGTATTGCCTTTATATACTTCAGTGGACAAGTTATAAAGAGTTTTTGGGATGACACCAATTTCCTGTTATTCACTTTTCCCTTTCTTCATTTTCTACTTATGGTTTCTAGTGTAGGTTTGAACTACGACAGTGGGTTAACATTTTCCAAAAATTCTGTAAAAATTACAGTGGGTTGCCATTTGCTATTCTAGCCTGTTGTAAGAACCTGAGGCTTAAAATATGAAGGCTATGCTTTAGACAAAAACAACAAGGGTTGTGTAAAATGGGCCACTTTGTACTACAACTCTTAACTAGGAGTAGGTTCTGCCCTAAGGGTTATTTTTGTTGGCATCTAACAGTAACAATAAACCTCTGTGCCAAAAATCACAAAAAGTTAATTGTTGGTTATTTAGTTGTGATTTTCTAAAGTTTTATGCCGAAAAGGTGCTTATAACTAACTTGCCATTTGAAAAATATCAAACAACAGATTTTGTATTTTTCCTATGTCCATAATAACCAAACATTTGTCATCCCATGGTTTGAGGTGTTTTCATTTTAGGGTTATTTTTGTAGGGTTTTTCTAAGCTTTCCTTGTTTTCTTAAAATAAAAGAGATCCTACTTATTTTATACTACACCAGGGTATGATAGATTTTTCTAGTAAACTACATGGAATAAGTACTCTAACAAAATAGGGTTGCCCTCTGGTTCATTATTTAAATCATCTTTTCTATTTTTCTTAATCTTAAGCATATTGTAAAATGAATGGCAAAAACTAATTTAATGGGGTGGACAAAGAGGTTTAACATTTTTTAAATAGGTCAGTAAGTGGATAGAAACTCCTCCAAATTTTTCTAACCCTAGTCAAACAGTGCAACTATTTTTATCCTCATTATTTAGCTTTTGGCCAAAACAATAATTAATTTAGAACCCTAAAGTTTTCTGTAGTACATAGGGGGTTTTATATTTTTCTTAAGTAGGTTATATTATTTAGAGTCCGACAAAATTGGTTTGACCAAATTTGGATGAACTAAACAGAAGTTATGGATTTTCAAAGTTTCTGTTCAAATTTAAAGTCAGGTTTAATAAGGTTTTCTGAAAAAGCAGTTTACACCGAGGTCCCCAGGGTCTTTCCTAATTAATCTTCGCAGTTCTACCCTTGCGCCACTATTCCTCTGTGCGACTGACAATGCGCAAAACCCCCTGACTTTCTCTTCCTCTCCCCCGCGGTCCTTCCCAAGTGTAAACAGTACCGCAGAGAAGAAAGGGGTGGCGCGGCTTACCGGCGGCGAGATAGGTCCGGCGAGGGGTAGGGTTAGCTCGGGGAGGCTCTGATGGTCACAACGATGTACGGCTCGACGGCGGGGATGGCCGGAATCGCTCGGTCGACGTGCGCAGGCGAGTGCCCTCGTCGGCGGCGGGTGTGCCGGCCAAACCACGGCGATCTAAAGCAATCCAGTGGCACGGTGAGCTTCACGGGGTGATGTAGAGACTGTGTGTACAAGGAATCGGAAAATGGTCCAGTGGATTACCCGGTCCACGCACTCCGGCGGGGTTGGGAACTCCGGCGACCGTGGACTGGCCTCTTCGGCGAAGCAGGCTTCGATTCCTCGCTCGGGGAGCTTCACCGAGGTGTGCTCTCTCGTCTCCGAGGGTTGGATGGGGTTGGGAAAGGCTGGGCTTGCCTGTCTACGGCGGCAGGGGCTCGGGTGGCCGCGGACACGCCGTGCATGGGCAAACGACGGTGAGTTGAGCTCCGGTGAGGTTTGAGCGTGCGCGGAGAAGTATGGTCGACGCTTGAGTGGGCTTTATAGGCGCGGCGTACACAGGGGACACAGGCGCGGCTCGGCGCGGCGTGGGGTCGGGCGTGGGCGTGCTCTGGCATGCGCAGAGCGCGTCGAACACGTGGAGCTTTTCTTCTGCCCTTGTTCCACAGCTCACCCAAGTAGCAAATGTGCGAATCTTGGCAAAAATCCGGCGCGAGTCTTTTCCTGGCACCTAGGGCTGTCTCTCATCTGTGAGTTGCCAGGGCAGATATGGCCTAGGTAGGGAGATCTTCGGTCGCCAAACCAAGTATGTCACTCTGCCCACCTCGCGACAAAATCCATGCCAAGGCATGTCAAACGTCAGAGTCTCGGGCTCAACTTTTTCCAGTGGGTGCCCTAGGTGGTATGCCACATTTTTGGTATAATACATAGGTGGTTTTGGTGCCATCTTCAAGGTGAACACGGTTGATCTTTAGTGTAGGTGTAGTTTTTGACTTAGAGAGAATTAGAGAGCTCTAGCTCTCACTCTACTTGGAGATTTGATTTGGGGTTTCTCCAGGGGTCTTTTTGCACTATTTCCTCTCTATAATTGTAGGTTAATAAGTTACTTAACTTGGTGTCAAAATTTTAACTCATGGTTTGCACAAATGCTCATTCTCTCCCCCTTTCAACCATGGCTTTGGAAGATGGGGTTCAAGGGGGGTCTAGGGTTTATTCTCTTCTTGTCCAAGGTGGTTTGTGCACAAAAGCTTGAGTGATGCTCTTAGGTCATTAACATCCTTGATTAACCCATGGCTTCCAAGGTTCTTATGTTCTTCTCAAGTTTCTACCACATGTGATCACAGTCACCAGTGCATAGATGTGCTCTAGCAATGGTAACACCTAAGGTGTTACAAGTAGATACCAACGTAAATAAATAAGAGACCAAAATTAATAATAAAACCCTCAATGCAATGCAAATGACAGATTAAGTTTAATTCCATAAGTTATTCATATGAGGTCTGAGCCGCTCTTGACCGTGAGCACGGCTGATATACCAGTTTTACACTCTGTAGAGGTTGCACATCTTTACCCACAAGACGTATTTCCCGATTAGCCAGGGTTAGCTAGACCCTTAGACACTTCCAAGTTGAATGGCTACGTATCTACGAGGCCTTTACAAAGTTCCGCTAGAGGAGAGAACCCGCTACGGATTCTGGGTCAAAGGCGATGTAGGAAGCCCTTGTCCGAAAGCTGAAAGAGAGTCCATCTCGAGGACCTCCCTACACCTGCACAACTCCACCCCGCTTGCCTCTTTCAGGAAAGGATTAACTCACACTAGCTTTCCTAATTATTCAGCTAAGGGCGTCCCATTCCACCATTGTGGTAGCACTGTTTTCTCAGGTGGTCGCTCCATGTTCCATTTAAAATAATAACCTTAACGTGAACAATAATTAAACCAGCAATATTAATGGAACATGATCATAATTCAATAGTTATCATGACCTCGGTGCTATAGCGAGTCTACCCAATAGTTCATTTGTTTGCAAGGTGTGGGGTAAACAAAACTAGGGAAACCTATTATGTCCCATTAAATTAACCTAAGCATGTCACAGTGATTAACAGAGAACATTATTAGGTAAAGAGGAGTGACAAGGGCACAACTTTCATGTGACTTGAGATTCCAAGTCCTTCCCCAAGTTGGTCTTCGGGTTTCTCGTGACCTCGCTGCTACTCATAGCAATACATACAGATAAGAAAGGAATATATAAAAAAACATTACACCAAACATGATAAAAAACTGCGTAGGAATATACTACGTGTCACTACGAGATCGCAGGTTTGAGAACCGCCAAAATCGGAGTTACGGTTGGAAAGGCATGGTGTTCTGGAGTCTTTAGGTGATTACACGATAGAACTATATTCTATGTTGCTTAATGTAAATCATGTGAGAAGAATAAAATTAACTCTACTTTAATTTAAGTTATAACTACGATGAATAACATATTTGAGTCATCTTATATTTCATAGACCAAATTAAAACATCACATTTAGTTTTTTTAATTGGAAAAATTTATCCGGTAACATAGACCAAACAATTTAGTTAGTTACTTTTGAAAACCTGACACATGGTCAAATATTGTTACTAAAGCGTAGGCAATATTATTACGAAGCTAACGCAACTAGAACGGATTAAAACGGAGTTAAGCTACAAAAGTTATGGGCTAATGAGTTTTAGGGCATTTTAAGGTTTATTTTTGCACTAAAAATGGATTCCAGGGGTGTTTTTGTGAATACTAGGGACTACTTTGTAATTTAAGTATTCAGACAAGGATTCAATCATGGGAATTAGGATGGAGAGTTTTAATCTGATGAAACTGAGGGTCTCTTATGCAAAAATCCTCGGCGAAGGGGTATCGGTTAATCCTGACCACCTAGTTTTGATCCTGCGGCTCGGAACAAATCTACACTAATCTGAACCGGTATGTTATAGCAGCCGCATGATTGGGTATCGACGGCTTTTATTTTAAACACCCGGATCTATTGACACACACCCAACCCAGATCGGATGGTTCCCATTGATTCCATTCGATCTGGCGTAGGGTTTTAATCTACACTGTTGCATAGGGGATCAATGGCCCTAGATCCATCTGCTTCCTCCAGGCGGCCAACCGCAATGGACCTCTGCTCCCGTAGAGGCACCACCCGGCAAGCAACCCTGCCGTGCGATGCCACGCGCTCAAGCCCAAATTGAAAGGAGCTACACCCTGCTACGTTTATGGTGAAACAAAGGAGCAAGTTCTTACCCACAACCGAGCAGTGCAAAGCCCAGTCGATGTCGACAATGCTCTCGTCTCTCTATCTCTCTCTCTCTCTCTCTCTGCTCCCCGTTCGATCACCCTCTGCCTTTCTTTGATCCTGCTATGACATTGGGCTTCGAGTTGGTGTGGATGGAGGGGTCGCGAGGTCTCGACTAGTTAAATAGGGGCGAGGATGTGTGATAGAGGTGGCTGGTGAGCAACCCCAGCGAACACGGAGGAGTCTGTTGCGGCATTTCTGTTAGAGACCGGTGCCGAATTGGAAGCAGGGTCTACCATGGCGGGTCCATGCGTTAGCGTAGATACGCGCGTGCGGATGGGGTCCGGGAGCGCGCAGGCGTGAGGCTGAGCGGTGGGGACCCTGTCGGTGCGCTAGCGCAATGCTGAGCTGAGTGGGCTGACGCGGGGGTTTGAGCCCAAACTCGCTTTCCCTTTTTTGATTTCCCTTTTTCTTTTCCAATTTCAGTTTCCTTTTCAAATTTCTATTTTGAATTCAAATCTAAGTTTGACTAGTAAACTCAAATATAAGTGCAACAAACAAAGAGCCAACATGGGATGCATGTCATGTTTACTATTATTATGTTGATTATTTATTTAGGACAATGTTTAAATTATGGAACACACACATTATTTATTTTAAAATGTTATCATCCTTAAATGTATATACGAATTAGAGTACATAAAAATGAATATTAATTACCCATCTAACCTATCATAAGTTAATATAACATATTTATCAAGATTTACTTTAACACATAATATTTTTATATATAGCCCTTGAAAGGAACAATCTATTCTAATAAAGTAAACCCCTTTCTATTATTTCTTGAAACTCACAAATTGAATTTATGTTTCTATTTTGTTTTAACTAACCTTGTTTTGATAGATTTATTTATTTTTAGAAAGGGTGAAATCCAATGTATAATTATTTATCAGGGACACTTTACTTTGGTTTTCTTTTGGAAAGTTTACTAATCCCAAAATCAAGATTCTGGGTGTTACAGAAGAGGAGGCATGATCCCCTCTGCGATAGGGTGCTAGAGGAAGTCACCAGGGGTACTGGTCGAGTGGAACTCCCACTCAACATGACCCATGGTCGACTTAGTCTAGCCACTCATCTTGGAGGATCAGATATGGTGGCACCTCGTACCCAATGCATCTTCCCCAATGGTGTCATGGGTATTAAAGTGGCTCCTCATCATCGTATCAAGGTATGTCCACTAATCCAAATTATGCAATTGCAGGACTATCAACCTCCTTGCACTATGCCTCTGATAGCTAGATCACGAGACACCACGACTCCAAGAATGAGGAGATGCATCTCCATGACCACCATAATATGGTGATGAGGGATAAAGTCCATGAGATCAATCAACACACTCTAGAAATCCCACATTAGGTGGACCATGACCATGACATTCTCTGGGAAACCAGAGAACTCACAATTACGCTATTGGAGCGCACCCATCAATACCACATCTAGTAGGTTTTTATCCCCTTCAGTAGCTTGGTTCAAGATTGGGAAGGTAATAAGCCACCTTATCATGGGTATGTCTACTGCCTCCTTTTTGTCATACTAATTTGTTATCATTCCTGTTTTTTCGTTGGACTGGACTCACTAAGAGAGAAAGGAATAGAGATAATACTAGTGTGCTATAAATATATATTACATATTATGAGCTCTGGACTTCCAATAACTAGGGAAAGCCCTCACCCAATGGTACATTTTGGTTCAACCGCACCACCTGAAGCAGACCAGGCCCTAGGCCATCTATAACCCCCCCCCCCCAAACTACCATGATTAGGGTTCCACCGACGATGATGGCGATGTGAGGCACGAGCGGAGGAGGTGACAGTGCGAGACCTGTGCGATGGTGGAGTCCATGAGAGGAGCGATGGCAACGACCACTCGAGGCTCATGTCATGGTGGCACCCATGAGAGGAGCGATGGCGACAGCCATGTGTGTCCTATGTGATGGTGGTAGCACACAAGTAGTGATGGCGGTGGACGTGCAAGGCCCAAGCGATGGTGGTGGTCGCATGAGGAGCAGCGGTGGCGGCAATGCGAGGCTCGAGCATTAATGGCGGCCATGCAATTATCGAGCAACATATACTACCGTGCGAGGCCCTAGAGGCAGTGGTGGCCACACGAGGCGTGCATGGCGGTGGTGGTTGCACGAGGCTAGAACAAGAGGGCGGCGGTTGTGCGATGCGGGCTATGTGCGTGGCGGTTCGACGAAGAGATGGCGGCCCGATCGAGCAAGGGAGGCGTCCCCCGCCGTTCGAATCCCCAACAGCTCGACAAAGAGGTGGCGAGCGGTCCAACTAGGATTTACACTCTATTTATCACTATTTACGGTCAAAACTGATGTTTTTTACGCTCAAACCTAGAATGTGTCCAATAGTTACTGCATGCCATATTTACCGCGTGCACATTAAAAAGGGTATATGTTGATTTATGGTGCCTTTGACTGCCACAAAATAATAAAAATCCCTAATCAACTCCCTTAATTAAATTCCCTAATTAACTCTCGTAATCAAATCCCTTGATTTATGGTGGCCGCATGGACATGGTGGTCTGTTGGTTGGGAGTGAATCAGCATTTACAATATATTTAACACTATTTATGCTCAAACTTCAATATTTTTATGATCATGAATACAACACATCAGGGTTATCAATGTCACTCATGGTTGCTTGATATTTACGATAAAAACTGATAATTTTTATGCTTAAAATAGAAGAATTTTAAGCCTGATCTTGGAGTGCGTCCACTAGTGTACCACATACCATATTTTCCTTGTGCATGGTGAAAAAGGAATCCCTTGATTTATGGTGTCCAAGACTACCACAAAAAACAAATACCCTAAGAGAATTTTCAAAAAATCTTGAAAAAAACCTTGAAATCCCCTAAGAGATAAATCCAAAAAGAACACGAAGTGATCTATGTGTTGTGGAAGTGATCATTCTTTCTCTGCAGCTAAGGTAGACAGATGGACAGATGCACCATAGGTATGATATGTGGCAAGCTCCGATCATTTTTCCATTCAGAATAAATATGAAGCTAAGTGCTTATTCTTAGTCATCTTATCAAAATACATGTTGCAACAACTCCTGATCCAATACCTTTGTCTTAGCTTTGCTCGAGGAAGAGGAAAGGTCTAAGCCTGGGGGTGTTGATGGTCATTATTTCACGATCTTGGCCCTTGTTGGTCACTTGTTCTCAAATGTTGTGAATCAAGAACAAGGCAACACAATTGTTAAGTATTAAAGACCTTCGTCTTCTGAAGCATTACCTCCTTTCGGATATAAAATCATTAGACAAAGGTCATGAAGGACATACCTTCATCATTTCATGGATAAATAAGAATACATAACGATAATGAGTGTAATTCATTATTTCATTCACATTTGTATTTTGCAACATACACATGAACATTAACAAAGTTGTTATTACATTGATACCTTTGGCTTGTTTGAAGGTGCTGACGAGAGAGTGATTATAATCCAACGTGAACAGTATGGTGCTATTGTTCATCTATTTATAGGTACGGGACACAGCCCGAGTAAAAGTACATTTATGTCCTTGACATTTACTTATGATCGTAACATAAATCATTAAGGAGTAGCTGGTGTTTTTTCCCTTTTGGTCAGCATCAGGTTTGGTCATCATCACCATTTTAAGCCAAAGCTATTACTCTTCGGCCATAGCTTCGGCGTCCATTCTTGTCATCTTCAGATTATATCTTCACATCATATGCCTTTGCCATGAAAGAAAACTTCCATTCTAAAGTCGAGGCTCCCGGGAATAATCCATATCATGCTAAAAACATATGGTTAGTCATGTTTTTAGGACTTTCGAAAGAGGAAGGCCCCCAACATCCCTCAACTATCAATAAGGATGACAGAAAACTATATGACAAAGTGAATAAACTACTAATTAAGTCTACAAGTTGTGTTGAGATATTTGGATGCAGGTGATAAAATATGGCAAACATGTGACCATGGACACATTTGGCCAATACCAAGCACATGCATGGTCGATTGACATATGTGATGGTCGGCTAGCCAAAGAGAGGTCACCTAGCCACTCTGGTTACCCATCTCGCCTCCACTTCTATCCTACACATGTGTCATGACTCAAAACAACACAATTTGTAGATGGTTGGCACGTTTTCAAGTCAGAAGAGGACATGTCATCAATCCATGGGATTGGCACCTCATATGTGTGCTAGCACCAAATTCCACACATATGATGACTTAGTGTATAGAAACCAATGTCATAACTTTATTGTATAAGTATAATGTCTTTACAAAAATAACTAAATACATAAACTAAACGACTACGTTCCCGATAAAGAACCACAGGCAAGTTCACCGCAGCGATGACAACCTAGAAATCATCGTACTAGTATTCCTCTTGATGACCTACTTTTCAGCAATAAATCTTGCAAGGGTGAGTACACTTATGGTGGGTACTCAACAAGTGTGTAGGAAACAATGAAATGTAAGGCTTACAAAAAGGATATGTTGAGGCTAAGCATTCCGCTTTTAATTACGTTGGTTAAAATTTTATTAACCATTACTAAGTATAAGTATATACCATGCTAATTAATAAATGATCATAAATATAATACCAACGATAAAAAATACATGTCTAGCTTAATTTAATTTCATAAATTACTCATATGAGGGTTTGAGCCGCTCTTGATCATGAGAGCGGCAGATATATCA
This sequence comes from Zea luxurians, assembly GCA_029449295.1. Taxonomy (NCBI): domain Eukaryota; kingdom Viridiplantae; phylum Streptophyta; class Magnoliopsida; order Poales; family Poaceae; genus Zea; species Zea luxurians. Next base: position 55,027,159 of record JAOPSE010000004.1, on the reverse strand, counting down.
GTTTTACACTCTACAGAGGTTACACATCTTTACCCACAAGTTGTGTTACCCATTTGACAAGGGATCATGACTCTTGTACACCTCTTCCAAGGAGGTGGGGCAGTGTTCACTACAAGGCCTTTATAAAGTTACACTAGTATGAGAAAACTCGCTACAGTAGGCAAAGGTGGTATATGCCTCCCTCATCTAAAAATCCACCACATGGCAGATCATCCTGAGCCGACCAATATTGGAGCAACTCCTCCTCACTTGCCCTTTCGGGTAAGATTCTCACACACTAGCTTTCCTAATTAATTAGCCAAGACTAGAGCTATAATAGTCCTTGTGGTTGCACTATTTTCTCAGGTTGTTCTCCATGTTCCAATTAAATAAAGTGATCTTATCATGCATAATAATAAAACCAATAACAGTAAATCATAATAAAACATGATCATGATTCATATGTACCATTATCACAAAAACCAATAGAACACTAGCATGTGTACCCAAAAGTAGCAAACCAGGTGTAAACAAGGTATAGAGAAAACAAATCTAGGGTAACCTATTAGGTCCCATTAGGTCAACCTAACAATGGAATGCATAGGTGAGAACATAATAGTAAATATTATATAGGTCAAATAGCATGATCAAGGACACACTTGCCTTCCTTAGTAAACTCATGTTCCTCAGATGCTTCAGTAGGTTAGGCTTCAAGTTCCTCAAATACTTGCTCCTCTACTTACAACAATACAAACAAACATGCAAACAACAAATAAAAATAATGTTACACTAAACATGAAAACATAATGTGTAAAACAAACCTACGTGTTGAGACAAATTCGTAGGTTCGAGAACCACTAAAATCGGAGCTTAAACATGAAAGTTATGGAATAAATAAGAATTTGGATTAGTTTTACATTATATTATAAATGTTAGGGCTTAAATGTGGTAAACAAGGACCTTTTCATAAATAATATTATAAACCAAGGAACTATAGTGCAATTCTGACCCTAACGGACGGTGAGTTGTATTTATTGAAACTCGATGTTATAATTATAAAGGTTTGGACCTGTTTGTAATGATTTTCCTGTAGCTATGCAATGCAGGTTAGTTCCTTATCATCCGGGGTCTCTTTAGAAAGATGTCCATAGCCATTATAATAGTAGATCTATCTGGGCCGCTAGATCCTGATCCAACGTCTTAGATGCTCAGCCCGAACCGTTACCCGTCCGACCTAATCGTGACTGCTCAATCTAAAATCAATGGTATGGAATTGAAACTCCATATCATTATCCCATATCTAATCTCAACCACTGATATCCCAATCAATGACCACCATCTCCCATTTCTCATCCACGATGTTCCTAACAGCGGCGCCTACTCCGCACAGTGAGGCATCACCATGAACATCGTCTCAATCTCTTCAGTTTGCTATAGTACATGTGGCTACGTGTGGGACAGAACATAGAACATGACGAAGACGGGTGGGAATATATCACCTACTATGAAGGCACCAACGATGTTGTCCATGATATGATGCAGTCCCACTGTGGCAAAAAAACCACGGTGAGGAATTCCTCTTCCTTCGGTGACCCTTTTTACTCCACTAGGTTATGTACACCTTCCTCATACTCATGCGAAAACCTTGGGTTGCACTCAGAGCCTCGTCGACGATGTAGGCGGGAATACAACTTCAGCGACGCCTATCCCTCTCTCTCTATCCTGTCTCGGCGTTGACTCTCTTGGTGCACGCCGAACCAACTTTGGTTTGATGGAATGGGGTGGTCACGGTGCCCGGTATTTATATTCAGAGCGGGAAGAGTCCAATCGAGGAGAAGAACGGTACCAAGAGGATGCTTATGCTGCTTTCTGTGGTGCGTATTTGAAACAAACTCAAGGATAGGGAGGAGTCCAACACGGCAGTCCCACCCATTAGTGATAGTGTCGAGGACACGCGACGACGACGTGAGGCTGACTTCGTGGACCCAACTATCAGAGACACTTTCGCGCCATGAATTAAAGAGATGGAAAGGTGGCTATGGTGAGGTTGAGGCGGGATGGGCTGGCACTACCGGAATCCGGCCCTTTGCCGAGTGCCGGAGGCTTTGCCGAGTGCTTTTTATCGGGCACTCGGCAAAGCCGACTTTGCCGAGTGCCGCCCTCGACAGAGTCCTGCGCTCGGTAAAGAGATTGTTTACCGAGTGCCGGGCACTCGGCACCGCCAAGCACTCGGCAAAGACTGTTGTGCCGAGGGTCAAGCACTCGGCAAACATGGCTCTCGGCAAAGGGCCGTTAGCGGCCGTCTACCACTGACGGTCGTCAGTCTTTGCCGAGTGTCAAATATCTAGCACTCGGCAAAGACAGTCTTTGCCGAGTGTCCTACGTAGACACTCGGCAAAGCATATTTTTATTTTTTTTATTTTGGTCACCAAACTTTTTGTGGTATGTTCCTACACTATGTAGACCTACATGTACCATTTTAGGACAATTATAACAATGTTTTCTATAGCTAGTACATTTAGTTTGTTTATTTGAATTTCTTCGGAAAATTCAGATTTGAACTGCAGGTCACTCGAAACTTGGAAAACCGTGCATGCAAAAATGATATCCATGCTACTTAGCACAAGTTTCGACCGATTTCAGGAGCGGACCGGAAACGTCGAGCACCATGCTCACTCAACATGACCGTAAACTTGCCATCCAGGTGTTTAAAAATTGTATAAAACAGAAAAAAGTCAGAAAATCATGAAACTTGTCCACGTGTCATAATATCATATGTAGAGGCTGTGATAAAAATTTGAAAAAGTTTCGAGAAAGGTGTAACGCACTATGTGTACAAACCTAAGAGATCCACATTGAAACTCTATGATTTCATGTGTGGTTCTCTTAGGTTTCTACACATAATGTCTCACAACTTTCTCCAAACATTCTAAATTTTTTATCACAGACTCTACATATGATATCATGACACGTGCACAAGTTTCATGATTTTCTGACTTTTTTCTGTTTTATACAATTTTTAAACACCTGGATGGCAAGTTTACGGTCATGTTGAGTGAGCATGGTGCTCGAAGTTTCCGGTCCGCTCCTGAAATCGGTCGTAACTTGTGCTAAGTAGCATGGATATCATTTTTGCATGCACGGTTTTCCAAGTTTCGAGTGACCTGCAGTTCAAATCTGAATTTTCCGAAGAAATTCAAATAAACAAACTAAATGTACTAGCTATAGAAAACATTGTTATAATTGTCCCAAAATGGTACATGTAGGTCTACATAGTGTAGGAACATACCACAAAAAGTTTGGTGACCAAAATAAAAAAAATAAAAATATGCTTTGCCGAGTGTCTACATAGGACACTCGGCAAAGACTGTCTTTGCCGAGTGCTAGATAGCTGACACTCGGCAAAGGGTAGTAAAAGATTCTTTGCCGAGTGCCGTCCAGCTGACACTCGACAAAGGACTCTTTGCCGAGTGCCCGCGATCTGGCACTCGGCAAAGAATATTTTAATATTTTTAAAAAATCTTTGCCGAGTGCCCGCGATCTGGCACTCGGCAAAGAATATTTTAATATTTTTAAAAAATCTTTGCCGAGTGCCCGCGATCTGGCACTCGGCAAAGCCGTTGAATAATAAACCGGTCGTCTTCCTCTCTTCTTCTCTTCCTCACACTCTCTCTGTCTATTTCCACCGCGCGCCGCGCCGCTCCTGCCGCCGTCCCTCACGCGCCGCCAGCCCGCGCGCCCCGCCATCCCACGCGCCACCCCTGCGACCTCCGCCGCCGGCCACGCCATCCTCCGCCGCCGGCCACGCCCTCCACCGCCGGCCACGCCCTCCGCCGCCGGCCATGCCATCGCTCCGGCCCGGCCATCCTCCCCGCTCCGGCCATCTCCGCCATCCCCCCGCTCCGGCCATCTCCGCCAACCACTGTCACTCCGGCTATATGAAATTGTTATACGATCTTGAAAATGTTATATGAAATTGTTATACGATCTATGAAATTGTTATATGAAATTGTTATATGAAATTGTTAGGTTTGAAATTGTTATATGAAATTGTTAGGTTTGAAATTGTTATTTGAAATCTCCCGCTATGGTTATATGAAATTGTTAGGTTTGCTATTAAGTGAGTTTGGTTGCCGCCGTCGTCTCACTCTCACTCACTCACCCGCTCGCTCGCCGTCGTCGCGCCCACCGTCGTCTCACTCTCAGTCACTCACCCGCTCACTCTCTCTCACTTAGATGTGACTTGCATTCATCGTGTCGTTTGTATATGTGCGTGTCAGCCATCGTGCTGTTAGATCTATTTGCAGGTTTTGAAAACCTCCCCATACAGGGGAAGTGCTGCCGATTTTTTTTGACATGCTTGTTTATTTTTTATAGAGAAGATACTTGTCTTCCTAGCCACTGCGGGTCTGCATGCACCGCGTCGCGTCGCCACTGCACCAACCCGCCACAGCCCCGCTAGCCTGACTCCACCGCCACCCTAGGTATGACCTCTATGTCCGCATCATGGTCGTAGATCACGTAACCCAGTTAGGCGTCTCCCGTTCGAAAGAGATACGGTGTAGATATGCAGATCTTTGCATATCTATAAATGTATCAGTTTCGGATTGTCAACGTTTTTTGGACAGCCCGCGGTTGCGTAGATGGTGTTAGTTTCATGCTCTACTCCGGTCCGAGATAGAGTTTCGGCGTCACCTCCCTGTTGTTCTCCGGACAGTACACTCTCCCTGCCAGGACGTGTATTCGGAGAACAGCGGGGAGGTGCTGCCGAAATTCTATCTCGGATCGGAGTAGAGCATGGAAACTAACTCCATCTACGCAACCGCGGGTGGGATTAGGACCTATCATCACCTATTAGAAGGTAGGAACGTAGTGTACATGCATTACATGTCTATATTAAACTATACTCGGTTATATATGTTAGAGGATGGAGGACCGTGAGTGGATGTACACGGGCCGCGTTCGACGTAATGATGTCACCCCTGAATGGATTAGGAAGACCGATGCTTTCGTGGAACGGGCATATGGCGAAGCTGCTAAAGGAGCTAGCCTAGTCCCTTGTCCGTGCAGCAAATGTGACAACCGGAAAAGAAAACCAAAGAAGGCCATGGTAGAACATATTTGGAAGAATGGATTTACGCCGGACTATACTCGGTGGATCTTCCATGGTGAAGCGCATCGCACGAGAGAGGAGGTGGTGAGACAACGCGTCGAGGATTACGATGCTGATGCTGGGGTAGGAGACATGTTGAACGACTATCACGAGGCACAGTTCGCCGAAGGACGTACGGAGGACGAGCTAGAGGCGACCGCAAAGGCATTCTACGACATGTTTGACGCGGCACAGAAACCCCTTCACGGCAAGACAAAGGTTTCTCAACTGGATGCCATTGGGCGTATAATGGCGTTCAAGTCGCAGTATAGCATGAGTCGAGACGCATTCGATGGTTTGTTGACAGTTATTGGCAGCCTGCTTCCGGAGGATCATGTTCTACCAAAGAGCATGTATGAGGCACAGAAACTCCTTCGTGCACTCAAGATGACGTATGAGCAGATACATGCTTGTCCGAAGGGCTGCATCCTATTTAGGAAAGAACACACTGAGGCAAAGTACTGTCCGAAGTGTAAATCATCTAGGTTCATGGAGGTAGACTCTGGTGATGGACAGAAGAGGCAGCTCGACATCCCCGTGACAATCCTACGCCACCTTCTGTTCATACCGAGGATCCAGCGTCTATACATGACAGAGGAATCCGCGAAACAGATGACATGGCACAAAAAAGGCAAACGATACAATCCTGACAAGATGGTTCACGCATCCGATGGTGAAGCATGGACCCACTTTGATGCCATTCACCATGAGAAAGCCAAAGAGGCTCGTAATGTTCGTGTTGCGCTGGCCACAGATGGGTTTAATCCCTATGGAATGACCGCTGCCCCATACACATGTTGGCCCGTGTTCGTTATCCCCATCAATCTCCCCCCCGGCGTATGCTTTCAAAGACAGAACATATTCGTGTCGTTGATAATTCCTGGACACCCGGGGAATAAAATGGGCGTGTACATGGAGCCTTTGATTGATGAATTGGTCCGTGCTTGGGAGGAAGGGGTATGGACGTACGACCGAGCTACGAAGACAAACTTCAAAATGCATGTTTGGTACCAGTACTCCATGCATGACTTTCCGGCGTATGGGCTATTTTGCGCCTGGTGTGTTCACGGTAAGTTCCCATGCCCAGTTTGCAAGGAAGCTCTTAGGTTCATTTGGTTGAAGAAGGGTGGCAAATATTCGTCATTCGATAAACATCGACAATTTCTCCCTCCTGACCATGCATTCCGACTAGACATCAAGAACTTTGCGAAAGGTGTTGTGGTGACAGACCGCCCACCTGCAATGATGACTGGTGCCGAAGTTCGCGAACAGATAGATGGTCTCGTGGCCAACCCAGAAGGTGGTTTTGTGGGATATGGTGAGCAACATATGTGGACACATAAGTCGGGCTTGACTCGGCTCCCCTATTATGATGACCTGCTCCTTCCACACAACATTGACATGATGCACACTGAAAAGAATGTCGCCGAGGCACTTTGGGCGACAATTATGGAGATTCCTGATAAGTCAAAGGATAACGTAAAGGCAAGAGTGGATCTGGCAGAGTTATGTGATAGACCAAACCAAGAGATGAAGCCGCCTAGTGGTGGTAAGACATGGAGAAGGCCTAAGGCCGATTTCGTCCTGAGCAGGGCCCAGAGGAAGGAAGTACTACAATGGATCAAGATGTTAATGTTCCCTGATGGGTATGCAGCTAACCTTAGTAGGGGGTGAACTTATCTACTCTGCGAGTCTTAGGGATGAAGAGTCATGACTTCCACATATGGATTGAACGAATTCTTCCGGTGATGGTTCGAGGCTATGTCCCTGAGCATGTCTGGCTAGCGCTTGCAGAGTTGAGCTATTTCTTCCGCCAGCTTTGTGCAAAAGAGTTAGCTCGGATCATGATTGCAGACTTGGAAAGGATGGCACCTGTGTTACTGTGTAAGCTGGAGAAGATCTTTCCACCCGGCTTCTTCAATCCGATGCAGCATTTGATTATTCATCTCCCGTATGAGGCACGAATGGGGGGGCCGTGCAGGGACGTTGGTGCTATCCAATCGAGAGATGTCTAAAGAGTATCCGAAAGAAATGTAGAAATAAATGCAAAATCGAGGCTTCCATTGCAGAGGCATACATACTGGAGGAGGTGTCAAACTTCACAACAACTTACTATGGTGACAAACTGCCGAGCGTGCATAATCCACCCCCTCGTTACAATGATGGCGGCAATGAATCGAACCTCAGCATTTTTCGAGGGCAACTCGGAAGCGCGAGTGGTTCGACCACCAAGACCCTGAGACATGAAGAGTGGCACCATATCATGCTATATGTATTGACCAACCTTGAAGAGGTGACGCCATACATGGAGCAATTTCTTCATGAATTCTGGCATCGATCAAGGGACCCAACTCCACAGGAATATGATACCCTTCTTAGAAAGGGTGCGGGAAATGGATTGCCCGATTTCATTTCCTGGTTTAAACATAAGGTACGTGCTTAGTTTGTTATTCCAAGTTGCTCTTACGTGCGAATAATATAACAATCTAGCGTGTTTGAACTTGCAGGGCCAAAGAGAGCCGTGTATGAGTGCCGAGTTGAGACAAGTAGCCAATGGCTTTGCCTATAGGGTCAGGAAATTTTCTGGGTATGACGTCAATGGATACCGTTTTCGCACAACAAGCTACGACCAAAGTCGGCCCAATCGAAAAACCACGTGTTCTGGAGTCTTTACGCCCGGGCTTGACGAGGTCGAGTATTATGGAAGAATTGAAGAAATATATGAACTCAATTTTTATGGTTCCAAACCTCTTACTCCAGTGACATTCTAATCTTGGGATAGTCGAAATTCGACAGGATTCCACCTTAACAGGAGACGATGTCTATATTGTGGCCCAACAGGCCACACAAGTGTATTATCTTCCATATGCGTGCCAAACGAAACAACATCTTAAGGGTTGGGATGTTGTGTATAAGGTATCACCGCACGCTAAATTACCTGTTCCAAACGATGAAGATTATAACTTAGACCCGGACACATATGACGGAGAGTTCTTCCAAGAAGATGGGCTCGAAGGGCAATTTGAGATAGACTTAACCGAAGCGATCGGAATGGAAGTAGATATTGAAATGGTTGTTGATGACGAGGATGATGAGGTGCAAAATGAGAATGACTTAGAAATACTTGAAGGCAATGCCAATGATGAAATTGCGCCTTCAGATGATGTTGACTATAAAATGGTTGATAGTGATGATGACACTTATGATCCGGCTAACCCGGACACATATGAAGATTATTTTTAATCGATGTAATGCTATATTTCATTTATTTTGCATATGTTTCTAAATACATATTTTTTTATCTGTGCTTAATTGTTTACTCTTAATTGCAGGTTGTTGGACAAAGATGGTGGGCGGTGGGACGAGGACGAGGAGGGGGAGGGGGAGGAGGAGCACCCGTAGGACGGAGGAGGAGGCGCAGCAGGACGACGCCGTACAGCAGCAGGTGGAGCAGCAAGCCGCTGTCGATGCGGCACAGCAGGACGACGACGATGCGGCGCAGCAGGACGACGACGACGACGACGCCGCTCAGCAGGACGTCTCAGGTTCTGGCTCCTCAGGTTCGAGGAGTATCTACCTGCGAGGTCCCGCGAGCCTACCTAAGCGACCCATACTTCGTGACAGACGTCCGCTGATACGACCCGATGGAGAGAGGTAGGTAACTTTAGATGTTGTTGCTGCTTTTTCATATTATATGTTCAAATTAATAATAGAAACTAATACTTCATCTTAATCACTTCGATAGGTCTTGGATGGTTTTGGAGACTGCAGGGGGTCACGGCCGCAACCCCAATGGCATCCTCGGCCTTCTATGCCGGGAACACTTCCCTGGACTTGTCGAGTACGCCGGAGTGACGAGCCCAGCATACACCTTCGACCACTACGCCGTCGCCCCCGATGCAGTAGATCGGGACGGCAGACAATTCAACAACAAGGCGGAGCGGGTGAAGCAAGAGCTGTGGGTAAGTCTTCCTCGCACTATATTGTTTAATAAGTCGCATTTGTTGCATATTCTTGAAATAATGTATGGATACATCGTCTTTGTATGTAGGATTTCTTCAGGTGCGATGCTGGATACGAGGCCAGGGCGGATGTGGTGTCTACGACGTGCTGTAAGAAGCTCGTCGTGGACATGCACTACGAGGCGCGCATCCAGGCCATCGTCACTTACCACGGCTCCATCCTTGGGGAGAAGGTGAACAAGAAGGACGCCCGAACCATGTCATTGACTGCGGACCAGTACTTGCAGGTAAATACAAAACTTTATTATTGGTACTAAATATGCTTATTCTTATCTTCTGATATGCGGTGTACTTATATTTTTTTAGATGATTCCTCATTGGTGCGCCGCGCATCCTGAGTGCTGGGAGAAGATGGTGCAGAGGTGGTGCTCGGCTGAGTGGGACGAGGCGCACAACGCTAGCCGGGAACGGCGTTTGCTGATGCAAGGTCCCTCCCACCATCAAGGCAGCCGTAGCCTGGGCAAATACGCGGAAGCATGGGTACGCGCTCTTTTTTATTTAGGTATATAACTTTCGATTAGACATGATTTCTAACCATATCGTTGGTTTTCTCGCAGTCGACGGCACATGGTGGCGCGCCTTGCTCCACGTTCTCGGCATATGCCATGGCCCACAAGGGGAAGGCAACGACCGACGTCACCTACAACCCGGATGACGGGCCCGAGGCGTACACCAACCCCGCCATCCACAGCCGACTCAGTGAGTACACCGCCATGGCCAAGGAGGTCCATGGGCCAGATTACGATCCAAGGACCGAGGACATCGACGGAGATGTCCTCATGAGGGTCGGAGGAGGCAAGAGGCATGGGCGGTACTGGATTGCCGACGGGGCAATCGACTCGTCCTCCACTCCCACTCTCTCTCAGGTGCGAGCAAGGAGCACGAGCGCGAGCCCAGCCATACGACCTCGGCAGGACACCTCACAGCATCGTATCCAGCAACTCCAGGTTATTCCTTATCTATTCATCGTTCATTGATTTTTATATATCTTCTCTTTGCATTATCGTAACATTAGGGCGAAATATTACAGACTCAGCTAGATGATGAGAGGAGGCAACGTGAGGAGCTGGAGAAGAGGATGGCGGAGATGTTCGCGTACATGCAGAGCCTTGGTGCCGCACAGGGTCATGCTCCACCACCTCCGTTGTTCCCTGCAGCTCACCCTACAGAGTTCACTACTCCTGTGAGTATCAAAATTTTAGTACTGCATGATATTTATTCATATGTTCTCACACATACAATCTCTTCTCTGTGCAGGGTCAATCGGCGGCGTCGAACAACCCTCATGCTTCGTCCAGCCCTTCGCCGAACCAGTCCAGATGCCCACCTCGTTGATGATCTGTTTTGTGATGATCCAGACTTACCTTTATGAGTGTTGGTGATGTTAGTTAAACTTTATCTTGTGAGATACTTGGTGATGTTAGTGATGACGCAGACTTATATCTGTTTTGTGATGATCCTTACTTATATTTGTGAGACTTTAGTGAGACTTTGTGATATATATGGTGTTGATGATAAATGTGTTCATTCTGTGATGTGATTGATATATAATGTGATGTGAATCATATATATCTTTTGTTTGTTTGGATGGAACAACAAAAGCAAATAAAAAAGGGACATTCTGGTCACTTTGCCGAGTGTAACACTCGGCAAAGGGGCGCTTTGCCGAGTGCTATGACCATGGCACTCGGCAAAGAAGGCAACCTGGGAACCGGTAAAGCCATCTTTGCCGAGTGCTGACAATGGCACTCGGCAAAGAAGGAAACCTGGGAACCGGCAAAGACATCTTTGCCGAGTGCCATTGCCAAGGCACTCGGTAAAGGGACTGGCAAAGGGGCCCACTGGAGGGTTCTTTGCCGAGTACCTGTCCAACAGACACTCGGCAAAGAAGCCTCCTTTGCCGAGTGCCTACTAGAGCTCTCGGCACAGGGACTGACAGTGGGGCCCACTGGGTCAGTCTTTGCCGAGGGCCTCTCGAGCAAACACTCGGCAACATTGACCTCTTTGCCGAGTGCACAGACGGCACTCGGCAAAGGATCCGTCACCGTTACTTGGCGCCGTGACTGTGACTTTTCTTTGCCGAGTGCCCGACAAATAGTACTCGGCAAAGAGGTTGTTGCCGATGTACAGTTCACCGAGCGTTCTTTGCCGAGTGTAACACTCGGCAAAGCATTTGCCGAGTGTAAGATTGCCTTTGCCGTGTGTCTGAGACACACGGCAAAGGAGCTGATTCCGGTAGTGTGGGGAGGTGGTTTTAGCACACGGTATTTTTTTCTTTTTCCCCTCCTTTCAAACTTGAATCTATATGCAACAAGCAAATCTCCAGCAATGCAATGCAACATTTTTCATACATTAGTTATTTGTTTTTTTTAATTTCAACTGTATATTTCGTATCAGAATGGTTCGCACATTAAATAACTAAAGACCATTTTTAATTAATTTCACACTGAAATTTTGGGTATTACAAATATATAAGGATTTGAATATGTATTAATATATTATAGGTGATGTAAATATACATAGAAAGTTAATAACCATTAATTGGGGCGGGTATCCTCTTTAGTTCCGGTTGGTGGCTAGAATCGATATTAATGTAACATCTAAATTGTGGCTAGAACCTGGTATAAAAGGGTGTAGAGCGTGGCTCCTCTTGGGTCACGTAACTCTTTTTTACAATGTACTAAAGGCATCAATTAGCAGTGAACCATGGAACCAAAATTAATGACTAAGGCCTTTAATCCTAGTTGTATAGTACTGGTCGAGAATTTAGTACTATAGCCTATTCCTACCGATACTAATGTATAATTCTATATAAGTGGTGGAGGCAAGGGAAGCTAGCAATCAGCCATTTCTATTTCTAGTTTTTTTAATTAATCCCCATTCATTTCTCTGTTATCCCTTTTCGAGAATTCGGCATAACTTGGCACAAACTAGTAAGCACTGTCAGAGCACCCTTAATAATAATAGAGTCAACAACCTAGCTCATGTGAAATTATACATTAAAAAAGCCAAATTTTACCGACATCGAAATATTCCTAGTATCATTTTGAAAGTGTGCATATTTGCCATAGTACACCGTACTTGATTGTTTTATTATTTTATTAACGGATTTCATGAGAGAGAAAAGGTGAGAATAATGTATTTTCATTCAATCATTGTCTTTGACCTCCGGTTGTTCACTGTTTATCTTAGCGACTTCTGATTGGAGTCGGCTCTGCCAAAAAAAAAAGACACTGTTGCTACAAATTATGCAGTACACTGTAATTTATCTGAAAAACTTTTGTTATTTATTTGTCGTGTTGCACAATATTATGGTCGTGCCGTATCTTCTGATGGGTCATGCACATACAGGTCCTCATACAGAGGTCGTGTCGTGTTATAGTGACACTCACACGTTCACGCAACGGTACGGTTTAGATTGTTCGCTTTGGATTAAAGCTAGCTGTTCAGATTGCAACAATTATAATATATAAAAACAAAACATAGTAAAAGTAGTAGAAGTCTATAGTGATAAAGCTAGACTGCAACCAAAGCCTAGGCACCATAGATAAGCAATGATGTCACTTCTTACCCCTCCTTCCTTAGCAATGCATCTAGCTTGAGCCTAAAACTATGCACGACAAAGCAGCGAGTGGCACGACATGGTGGAGAGGAACGCCATGCTTGTGCTCTTCGTGCTCTCATCATCTTCGTCTCGCTTCATGCATCATCACGCAACGCATGCCAATGGTGGAGCCCGGGCATGTGCCCAGGCTAGCCTAGTTGTTGTTTTGCTAGGTAGAGTTAGAAACCAGCTGAACTGGGCTCGGCTCGCTGGCTGACCGAGCGGAGAGCTCGACTCGTTCATTCAACGAGTTAAAGAAAGAGACTCGGCTTGGATCAAAGTCAGCTCGCCAGTTACACTTTGATAAGTAATATTATATTATATAGTGACTTAATGGGATATATAAACGTAAAATATATAACCATCATTTAACAATATAAGAAATCTAAATTACAAACTGTCCTATATTCATCATTAGTTTATAGATTGATTAATTTGGTACAGCTTGTGAGCTACCTCGTCTCGGCTAGCTGCACCAACAAGCTTGAAAACTCGGTTCGAGGATCGCTAGCTAGCCGCTATGAGATAAGCCGAGCCGGCTCGTGCACATCGAGTTTTTTTTTTTTGAGCCCCGTCACTAGGATAAGCTATATCTCATTACATTACGGGTATAAGCTTTATGCAGAGATAAGATAGGTAAGTATTCCCATATATGTTGCAGGCTTGCAGCTGCTGAGCTAGCTACGATACACTTGTCTGTCCCGGAGATCGGCACCTGATATTTATGCGATAAAGCATTAAAGCATGCCGGTGCAGCACCTAAGCCGGACGACGACGACGACGGACAGCCTACGTGTGTTGCGAGCAGCACCGTACCCGAACATAGCACATTCCTCCGCGTGAACCGAAAACACGTAAAAAAAGGTCGGTCGATCGAGGTAGATAAGATAGATTAGGTGTAGGCATATGCTGATCATTCATCATCGTCGGGCACATGACATGATGCATGCTTGCAGTGCAAGGACCGAACCAGATCGTGACGAAACTGGACGTCACCGGCCATACCGTCTGCGACAGCTAGCTAGCTAGCTCAGCCATGTGTTGGGTGAAGCCGGCGTCAAGTGATGCGATACGCATATATCGATCCAAACGCATGCAATCGTTTTTCTTTTATTGCAATGTACAATGAAGTCGCATGCAGCATGCAGTTTGTTGTCCCCAGAAGTGGCACTACATCTCCTGCGAGGAAATTGCACGACTTTTCCGTGTTTCTACATAGTTAATCGTAATTGGCCTGTCGGTATAAATGTTCAAACAGGTGAGCTGTACCGGTTCGGCACGGACCCACCTTCGACCCGGCATATCTAGACCCGTTAGGTTGATGAGACTGTGTTGGACTGGGCCACCATACTACATCTCAGACCCAAGCACATCACAGATATAGACACGTCGTGTCAGGCCGGCCCATAGTTTTGACCGGACGTGTCTCAGCAATGCCTTATGTCTGCTCTCGCAAGAAAAACTCCCTTGAAAAAGGGAATGACCACGTGCACCAGAGAGTATCCTTCTAGCCACATTAAGGAACCCCTCGTCGTGTGCCTAGTTTTCCTACTATTAATCCTGTTCAATAGGAAAAAAATAAAAGTATTAGCCCCATAAAATTAAATATAGTTAATAAAAATCAAATAATACATAAATAATTTAAAGCAACTAAAAGTAGAGTATGTATTACACATCAAAATTTATCGGAATTACGATCAAGGAGTCTTCTCCGATCCACACCCTTATCGATAGTGATATCATCATGGTCTCCGACTAGTGAGTTGAGTGCAACACCCTCACCGATAGTAAAAGTGATTGGCAATTCTTCTTCTTGATAAACCCCATCGGCTTGGTCGTCTTCAAATTGATAACCAATAGTGCAAGGAGTGTGTAAATGTTCCCTAGGGTTCACCTTGTGAACTACCCACCATGCTTTAAACTTCGGGTTTGGGTACGACATATAGTACACCTGCTCGTACTGGTGTGCAAAGATAAAATTATCATAGCCTCGAAGTCATTCCTTGTGCTTGACTTCAGTTATGCCATATTGACTTTGTCTAATCTCATTATTGTTGTCGAACCAATCACATAGGAAGAATAGTACTTTTAGAGTTTTGTTCCCTGCAAAATTAAACCCAAGGATGTTTTGAATCATGCCATAATAATTAGTTTCTCTTCTGTGTGTATCGAGTGCCCTAGTCACAACTCTAGTATTACGTATGGTTACACGAGGAAGAGACTTTTCAAATTGGTCTGGACGAAAACGGAAGTCATTCACATTGTATCGACCCAACCTTCTATAAGTCACTTTTCATAAGATAGTTGTCTCAAGTCCTTGTATATGTTATGGGTCTTTGTACACTGCAAATGATACAGAGTTAAAATAACAAATACTACCTCGTTAAAAAAGTTAAATGACATCAAAGTAAGGGATATAAAAAGTTTACATGATCCTTAAATCACTCAACAAAATTATGTGTTCCTTGTCTCGCATGTCGTCGTATCGTATTTAGTTGTTTGTTTGTAGGCTGATGTGAATGTGTCCAATTTTACCCGTCAAACTTATTGTACGACAAATAAGTACCTCGTTATAACTCGATGGAGGGGATGTTCCCGTTGGCAAGGTCATCAACGTACTTGACATCCTTAACCATCTTGATGGCTAATAAATTGCTAGGTACCTACTTGAATAGTTGATATCATGAATTGGAATAGCTGTATGTTACGTAATTCAATATGATATGACAGTTTATTGTGATAAGATATTAGATTGAATGATTGATAATAGGATTAATAGCCTAAGGTGGTTCTAGCATTACTGCACAGAAAACAAGAGATTGGGCTGGATACGAAGCAGCATCCAAGCACGAGACAGCCAGCGGCTGCTGCTATAGGTTGTGCACATGCCGCCCCACTACTACCACTCACTAGTCGCCATAATTTGGTGTGGCCTACCTTCCCCCCAGCAAAGGCAAACCCCCATCCCGGTGCAGCAATATAGCAAACGTGTCCCGGTTGTCTGCCGCCGTTGCACAGCACTGGGATGACCGGTGTCCAAGAGCCGCTCAGTTCCGTTCCGTGCTCCGCGGGCGGGCCCGCCGCTCCACTCGCCGCGCCCTCCCGACCTCCCGCCACGTGCCCCCCTCGCCGTGACGTGGGTGGTGGACCTCACCACCACCCGCCGCGCGCCTGGCCGCCTCCATATATACCGCGCCCAGCCTCTCGCCTTCCGCCTCATCACTCTGCTAGCTGCCCCGGCCTCCTCCTCACACTCCCTCTATCGCCAGGCAACAGCAGCGCATGCCAGCATCAGCGCTCCCGATTCGGCGCCACCTCGATCCCCCAGTCCCGTCCACACCACCCAATCCTGCTGTGTTCTTGCTGCAGCCGTTGGTCTCGTGCTTTGTTCGGGTGCTAGCTGCCACGCGCGATGCCTCCTAACGCCCAAGACGTGCACGGCAGCAGCGGCGGGCTCGCCATGACAGCCCCGGCGGCGTCCAAGATGGACTGCTTCTTAACCGCCGTCTGCACGCCGCTCAACCTCCAGGTACGTCGTATGCCTGCGCTGCGACCTAGCTAGGATCGACTAGCCAGGACGAAGCAACCACTCGACACGCCATTGGAGTGAACTGAATTTAATCCCTCATCCATGTCGTCGTCGTCGTTTGTCTGCAGTTCATCGACGTGTCGTACCGTGTGAAGCAGACGGAGCGGTCCTCGAAGGCGGCGCCGGGCGGGCGGATATCGCACTCCGGTTCCGGCGCCGCGGCGCCGGAGGAGCGGACGATCCTGAAGGGGATCACCGGCGAGGCGCGGCCCGGGGAGGTGCTGGCGGTGCTGGGCCCGTCGGGGAGCGGCAAGTCGACGCTGCTGTCCATACTGGGGGGCCGCCTGGCGGGCCACCACGGCGGGACGGTGCTGGCGGGCGGGCGGCCCCCGTGCCGCGCCGTGCAGCGGCGCACGGGGTTCGTGGCGCAGGACGACGTGCTGCACCCGCACCTGACGGTGCGCGAGACGCTGGCGTTCTGCGCCATGCTGCGGCTGCCGCGGTCGGCGCCCGCCGCCGCCAAGGCCGCGGCGGCCGAAGCCGTGATCGGCGAGCTGGGCCTGGGCGCGTGCGCCGACACCATCGTCGGGAACGCCTTCGTGCGCGGCGTGTCCGGGGGCGAGCGCAAGCGCGTCAGCATCGGGCACGAGCTGCTGGTGAACCCGAGCCTGCTGGTCCTCGACGAGCCCACGTCGGGGCTGGACTCCACCGCCGCGGCGCGCCTCGTGGCGACGCTGTCGGCGCTGGCGCGGAAGGGGCGCACCGTCGTCCTGTCCGTGCACCAGCCGTCCTCCCGCGTCTACCGCATGTTCGACTCCGTGCTGCTGCTCGCCGAGGGCAGCTGCCTCTACTTCGGCGCCGGGCGTGACGCCATGGACTACTTCGCGTCCGTCGGCTTCGCGCCGGGATTCCACGTCAACCCGGCCGACTTCATGCTCGACCTCGCAAATGGTGAGTCATCGTACGTACGTGTGCCGACGCCACAGGCTACTGCAGGTTTGCCTTGCATGTGTGTCTCTCTCTGCTAGCTGTTTCAGTTTCGATCTATTCATCGTCTTAACTAATAAGAAGAATTTTAAAGAGTTGAAACACACATTTAGAGACATGCATCAATAGATCGAGTACTAAATTCTGGCATGCAATTGAGCGACGGCACCAATAGAAAGAGGTATACATATACATCGCCTTAAGATGGAGAGGAAAAGTGGCGTTGAAGTCAGAAGTACTATAGCTACCCTTTTCTGCAATTGTGAGGACTAGATTCATCAAGTGGCCGGAGACAAGCAAAACATCGAGTGAGTGGAGTGCACCGAACAAGGAAGAGAGAGAGAGGCATGAGAGGAAAAAAGGAGTGGAGAGAGAGAGAGGGTGAGTAGTGCCTCACTGCCTCTTGCATCCATAGTGTTCTCTCGCTTTCTTTTTCCTTTCTGCAAAGCACTTTAAGGTTGAAAAAAAACACATCTAAGGGACACCTGTCACTGAAGGTCTGAGGCTGTGCGCAGCGGTACACCCTAGCGATCCCCCTCCCCTTGCATGCGGCGCGTAAGGGGCACCCTATGGCCGCAGCGGTGCCCCCTATAGCGCTCCCTACGTGTCGGTCCCCTTCTCTCTCCCTCCAGATATAGTGTGTCACTGTTCATCACCCTAAACACTGTGCTGTGGGTCCACGAGTAATTGTTAGTAGATAAAAAATTGATAGTTGGTATAGAAAATGATATTTTATAGTGGTAGTGGGGTATAGGGGGAGTATTTAGGGGGAACCGCTGCGGGAGATGAAAAAATAGGGAGGGAAATATGGGGAAAAAGTGATATAGGGGGAAAAATTTAGAGGTAACGGTTACGGATAGCCTGAAGGTGGGAATTAGGACACTACCCCAGTGGCTCCTCCTCCCACGGAATGGTAGATGCTCACGTTATTTTCAATCCTAAACCATTCTAGCCTCAACGTATTAGATACTTAGGTATACGTAGAGAGAGAGAAAAAAAGTTATATATATATATATATATATATATATATATAACCATAATGACTTATAATTTAAAATAGATGCAGTAATAGATATTCGCGGGTGTGTGCGCGAATGCTGTTCGAAGACATCCTATAGTATATATAGTGCCGTAGATAGTGCATGTGCATGGCTCCTTTAGTTAATTTGTGTGTATATATCACCACTCAGCTCGGACTACCACCCAAAGATCGAGTTGAAAGCATCCGTGTGTTGCAACTTCCAAGACCTGTTTCGGCATAGGCGGCCACTCGTAAACGACGCGCGTCGACAGGCACCAACATGGGGTTTGGTTTGTCGAAACAGGCGATTAATTGTTAGTGTGTACAGAGAAAGTTGCGGATGAGCTCCATACACTACTGAACGTGAACCCAAGTACCCACCACGCTAGCACAGGCCAGTGTGCATGACGCATGGATCTCCGGCACTCGGGGCAGCTTTTAGTTGGATCTGGTTTGCTTTACTAATTGCCTCTTTTTTTTAGTTTATACACGCATGGTGGATTGCATCATGCACGCATTAAAGGCTGATTTGGTGACCGGGAATCCCTATGCGAAGAAAACCTATTGTTATTCAAAATTGAATTGTAAGGGGATTTCTCCCCTATGGATCCCCTTGGTATCCCTGATCACCAAATTAGTCGGTTTTATCGGAGTTCTATGTATGTTAGATATGCTGATACACGGTATTATTATGTTGATGAAGAGAGAGAGAGAGAGAATTCCATAAGAATGAAACTATATGGTATAGACTTCCATGAGGACTGACTTAGGCTAGCTATGGGTAGCAGATGGTGCATATGACCGTCTAAAGTATTATTGCTGTACTGTTCAGAGGAGAAGTTTAAAATAAGAGATAATATAAGTATCGATGGATACGTGTGCGTGCATGGTTCCGAGCCACGTTAGTTCCCTGTCTCACTGGCTAGACTTTGGAAACATATACCCCTGCTTCATGCCGGCTTTGGACAGGAGAAATCATATCGTTTCCTGGTGCAGAATTGTCCTGTTTCTGGAGCCGAGGCCACTTTCGATCTCTTCTGATCTCCCCCCTTTTTGCCTTTATTTGGAGTTGGGCCGGGGGCACCCTCACCTCTTTTTATACTTCATTCATTAGCTTAGTGCACCAGCACATCAGACCAAAGCTAGCACGATGGCATGGCAATACTCGATGAGAAATTGTTATACTGGCCCCGCCTCCAAGAGATTTTTTTTCTCAAAATTTATTTTGAACAGGTTTCGCCCAGGCAGACTACAATGCCGTCACAACACAACAGCAAGGCGGCAGCAGCAGCGTGAAGCAGTCGCTCATCTCATCCTACAACAAGGTGCTGGCCCCGAGGGTGAAGGCCTCCGTCGTGGCCGCGGAGCCGCCGCCGCCCGTGCAGAGCGGCGGCGAGGCGGCGGAGAGCTGCAGCACGAGCTGGTGCAACCAGTTCACGGTGCTGCTCCGGCGCAGCCTCAAGGAGCGGCGGCACGAGGCGTTCGCGTCGCTGCGCGTGTTCCAGATCATGGCGCCGGCTCTGGTGGCGGGCGCCATGTGGTGGCGGTCGTCGCCGCTGGCGGTGCAGGACCGCCTGGGCCTGCTCTTCTTCGCCTCCATCTTCTGGGGCGTCTTCGCCTCCTTCAACGCCGTGTTCGCGTTCCCGCAGGAGCGCCCGGTGCTGGCCCGCGAGCGCGCCTCGGGGATGTACGCGCTCTCGTCCTACTTCCTGGCCCGCACGGCGGGGGACCTGCCCATGGAGCTCGCCCTGCCCACCGCCTTCACCGTCGTCGTCTACCTCATGGCGGCGCTCAACCCGTCCCCCGTCGCGTTCGCGCTCACGCTCGCCGTCGTCCTGGCCTACGTCCTCGTCGCCGGCGGCCTCGGCCTCGCCGTCGGCGCACTCATGATGGACGCCAAGCGCGCGTCCACGCTGGTCACCGTCATCATGCTCGCATACCTCCTCACCGGCGGCTTCTACGTGCACAGCGTGCCGCGGTTCATGGTCTGGACCAAGTACACCTCCTTCACCTACTACTGCTACCGCCTGCTCATCGCCGTGCAGTACAGCGGACACCTCAAGCGCCTGCTCCCACCGGAAGCCGTCCACGGCGAGGTTGGCCCCGGGGCCTGCGTCGCCGCGCTCGTCGCCATGTTCTTCGGCTACCGCCTGCTGGCGTATGTCGCGCTGCGCCGCGTCAGGAAGTGATCCATCTGATGATCTCACCGCATGCTAGCTAGGGAAGTGTCCATTAGCTATTGCATGCGTGCGCCTTGGCCCGGCCGGTAAGGCCACCAAAATTCTCAATTCATGGAGGAAGCAACCTAGCATACTGAATTGCGCTCCGGCTTCCATTCCATCAGAGTGCGAAAGCTGAAAGCCATTGTTCTTTCTACCATGTGTGCAAGTTCTAACTTCTAGGCAAGTTTCTGTGTCACAAAGCTGAAAGCCACTGTTCGTTCTACTCTGATTGGACCGCCTGCTCTGCTAGGGAAGTGTCCATTAACTATTGCATTGTATGAACATAATGAAATCACAGACATGGAAGTCAAGATACAGCCTCTTCCCTGGTCTCATTCCAGTTGCTGTCCACTTAAAGTTAGTGCTAATGTGTTGAATTAGACGCAAGAGAGTGCAGCTTTCAGGAAATTAAAAAATGTTATCACTGAGGTGGTATATACAGTTCCAGCAACCTGTTGGCACCACTTGCGACTTGGAGCTGAATTGGTTCTCCTGTAGTAACATCCAACAACCTGTTGGCATCTATTGGGATGCAATTCTTAAGATGTCACAGAGCCAACGGTAATTTGTAAGCAGTTGATACACTGCAGAAATGTGGAAGCAAGAAAAACAAAAGCTTGATGCATACTTGGAATAACGGCTTGGGGATAAACTGTGTTTCAAGAGGGGGAGTATGTCACAATGCTACTCAGTGATTGGGCCGATCGAGCAATGGTCTTTGGGGTAGGCTACAGGACAAATATCGACCATGGATAAACAAGGGAAGCAATATAAAAAGGGGAGAATAGTAGCTAAGACTAAGAGGGCATCGAGGAAGATCTAGACGACGAACCAGGAAACCGGCGGCGAGCTCATCACGCTCGAGGTAACTAATTCCTCTTCTATATTCGAGTCGGTGGTAAACTGTATTGGGTCTGTTACATTTTGGTGAGGCAAATTTTATTTTTTTTTCAATGCCCCTAGATCCATAGAACCAATTCGAATTTGACGTTCTATGGCATGTCACAACCAAAATTCTTGGAAGGTACTTTTTGTTAGAGATATAATTTATATCCATCTATAGAAAGGTAGTTTAGGGGACTCGACACTAGTAGAAAAGAGCTCAAAGGCTGCGGCACCCATAAATTATCACTCGCGGTTTCAGTTACCGCGGGCCAGTAAAAAAACCAGGTGGGCCCGGCTTGGGAACCGCCAGTGGAAACTTATTTCCACTGGCGGTTATCTTAACACAACCGCCAGTGGAAATAACAGAACCACCAGTGGAAATATCCTATGTCCACTGGCGGTTGTGTTAAGAGAACCGCCAGTGGAAATAGGTTTCCACTGGCGGTTTTTCAAGCCAACCGCCAGTGAACTATCTGTTATAAATATCACTCTTCCTCCCCCGACAGGAGCTGTAGCTCGCAGCCAACTTCCATTGGAGGCGATTTTGGAGGTCTAGATTTCACAAAATACAAGGGGGAGGTTTTGGTCTTCATTTTTTGGAAGAAGGTGGATAAGAAAGGTTGGTTTATGTTTCTTTGTCAATTTTTGTTCATTCTTGCTCAATTTTAGCCACATTTTGGATCTAGGATTTTACATGTGAGAGAGAAGAGTATAGCTAGGTTATTTTCTCTATTTCCTCAAATGAGGTTGCTTAAGATGGTTAGATTTTGTCTATTCCCTCTCCTTTTTCATGTTTTGTTGTCAAATAAGTTTATCCATGACACATATTTAGTTGCTGAATGGTGAATGTGTTGTATGGAGAGGGAGGATGATAGGTTTGGTAATTAAGATTGTTTTTATTAATTGTTATGAAAGGTTGGTTTAATTATGTTTCAATTGCCAATTATTGTTCATTTTTGCTCAATTTTAACTATATTTTGAAACTAGGCTTTCACCATGTGTTAGAGATAGGTTTGGGTATTAAGATTTTTTGTTTATTAGTTGCTAGGAAAGTTTGTCTTATGTTTCTTTTGCCAAATTTTGTTCATTTTTCCTCCATTTTAGCCACATTTTGGATCTAGGGTTTCACCATGTGTTAGGATGATAGGTTTGGTAATTAAGATCTGTGTAGCTCGCGCGCAGCCCAACTTTTATTGGAAGGCCAGATTTCACAAAATACAAGGGGAGGTTTTGATCTTTATTTTTTGGAAGAAGGTCGCTAAGAAAGGTTGTTCATGTTTCTTTTGCCAATTTTCTTTATCCATGATATATTTAGTTGTTAGGAAATATTGGTATATGTTTCTCTTGCCAATTTGTGTGTCTTGTGTGTTTTATGTTACTTTTTTTACAGGTGATGATGGAGAGGATATCCTGGATGTATAACTTATCAAGGCTAGATCCATCATATATATCTGAGGTCCATAAGTTTATTGTTGTTTCTACGAACCATGCTTGGAGAACAAAGACAAAGCACATATATTGTCCATGCATGGACTGCAAAAATGCTGTTGTATTTGATGACACAGAACAAATCATATCTCATCTGGTATGCCAAGGATTTGTGAAGGATTACATAATTTGGACAAAGCATGGAGAGGGTAGCTCTTCGCCTTATACAACTGGAAACCCTGCGAACATCGACAACATCTTTCAGTTCGTTCACGAGACACAACAACCTCTTCCACAGAGCGAACATGTAGTGCCAAATGTTACTGATCATGGTTACGCCGGAGGAAATGAACGTGAAAGAACCCATGTTCTGCCAAATGTTATGGATGAGGAAGATGCAGAGTTGTTAGAGGCAATGTTGCGTCGTCATACAGATCCATCGATGTTCTTCATGAAAGGTATGGAGTCCCTGAAGAAGGCAGCAGAAGAGCCTTTGTACGACGAGTCTAAGGGCTGTACCAAAGAGTTCACGACGCTCCGGTCTGTGTTAAAGCTGTTGATGTTAAAAGCTAGATATGGTCTGTCTGATGCTGGCTTCGATGCGTTCTTGAGTATTGTCGCAGACATGCTTCCAAAGGAGAACAAAGTGCCTGCTAACACGTACTATGCAAAGAAACTAATCAGTCCACTCACTATGGGCGTGGAGAAGATCCACGCGTGTAGAAATCACTGTATCCTTTATCGAGGTGATGATTATAAAGACTTGGAGAGCTGCCCAGAGTGTGGTGCAAGTAGGTACAAGACGAATAAAGACTATCGAGAGGAAGAGTGTGTTGCATCTGTGTCTAAAGGGAAGAAGCGAAAGAAAGCCAAAAAGAAGACTTCAAAATCCACGAGCAAAGAAAAAGAAGAAGTAGACTATTATGCGCTCAAAAAGATTCCTGCTTTGGTGATGTGGTACCTCCCCGTCGTCGATCGATTGAGGTGTTTGTTCGCTAACCCTGAGGATGCCAAACTTATGAGCTGGCATGCTTCTGATGAGCACAAAAATGATGGGAAGCTTCGACATCCAGTCGATGGGAAGCAGTGGCAAGATTTCAATGAGAACCACCGAGACTTTGCCGATGAACCAAGAAATGTTAGGTTCGCACTGAGTACTGATGGAATGAATCCATTTGCTGAAAGGAGCAGCAAGCATAGCACATGGCCAGTGATCCTCACCATATACAACCTTCCTTCATGGTTGATGCAGAAACGGAAGTACATTTCGCTAACCATGCTTATTTCTGGACCTACACAACCTGGAGTTGATATGGATGTATTTTTAGAGCCCTTAATGGAGGATATGAAAATATTGTGGGTAACGGGTGTTCAAATGTTGGATGAGTATCGTAAAGATTCATTCACGCTGAGAGCAATTATTTTTGTTACGATCAACGATTACCCTGCACTCTTCACATTATCAGGCCAGTTTAAGGAAAAGGTTGGCTGCACAGTATGCATTGATGAAACTGCTTACATGTCCCTTACTGCATCTAAGAAGATAGTGTACATGAGGCACAGACGCTTTTTATTGGAAGGACACAGGTACCGCATGTGAAAGATGGATAAGTACTTTAACAATAATGGTGAACTACATTCTACTGTTCCATCGGGTAACAATAAAGGTCATAGAGTTTTTGAAATAGTCAGGAATATCAAGTTTGTTTTCAGGAAGAAGACAAAAGACGGAAAAACAAGGAAGGATGCCAAACCAGCTCCGGGGGCTATATTCAAGAAAAAGTCTATTTTCTTCGAGTACTTGCCTTACTGGAAAGAGTTAGATGTGCGGCATGCGATCGATGGTATGCACGTTCAGAAGAACGTGTTTGAAAGCATAATTGGCACCTTGCTAGACATAAAGGGCAAAACAAAACAAGGGCTCAATTCACGCATGGACTTGGTAAATTTAGGCATAAAAAAGGAACTACATCCTGTTCTTCAAGAAAATGGGAAGTATCATCTCCCAGCAGCAAGCTACAATCTCAATGTAGATGAGAAACATGTGATGTGTGTTTGGCTTAAGAATTTGAAAGTCCCATCCGGATTCTGCTCTAGCATACGAAGTATTGTGTCAATGAAAGACCTGATAGTCACCAACTACAACTCACATGATTGTCATGTCATGCTGACTACATTCCTACCTATTGCCATCAGGGCTATAAATCCTTTGTTTTTAAAGATGGCAATCACATGGTTGTGCTACTTTTTCAACAGAATTTCACAAAAGGTAATTGACCGTGATGAGTTGGCATCTCTTCAGGAATTCGCAGTGGAGACAATATCACAGTTTGAGATGTGTTTCCCTCCATCGTTCTTTGATATTATGGTGCACCTTGTGGTGCACTTGGTGCCACAAATAGAGGCATTGGGTCCTATGTACTTGCATGAAATGTGGACGTACGAGCGTTTCATGTCAATACTGAATGGCTATGTATCAACCCGTGCTCGTCCCGAGGCATCCATGATAGAGGGGTACTGTACCAAAGAGGCCATTGAGTCCGGAGGTCCATTCTGCAATAGTATCCTAAAAGACCAGGTTGCAATAGGTCTGCCTCCGTCACGACACGAGGGTAGATTGTATGGAAGCGGGAGGATGGGACGGAAATCTTTCATCCCACCAGATTACAATACATTACTTGAGGCACATCACAACATCCTACATCAGCTAGCGATAATAGAACCATTTATCCAACAACACATCAATGAGCTTCACGAGCAAAATCCTGGGCATACGGTTGATTGGGTAATGAAGCAACATAAGCAGCGGTTCAACACATGGCTAATGGTGAAGGACATTCCACGTGGAGAAACAATAGAAGAAAAAAACCATCAAGGGGTTGGCATCTGGACCATCACGCCAGGTCACAACATGGCAAACCTATGACATTAGTGGATTCATATTTTGTACCAAGTACAAGGACAAAAAGAGCATGTCACAAAACAGTGGTGTTCGATGCAAGGCCATAGATGATGAAACTAGTGAGATTATTACATATTTTGGCTTTATTGAGGACATATGGGAACTAGACTATGGTACATTTCAGATCTCGGTTTTCCGATGTCAATGGGTTGAGGACAAACATGTCATGGTAGACAACTATGGGGTCAGAGTTCTTGATCTAAGTAAGGTAGGTTACAAAAATGACCCATGGATCCTTGCTAATCGTGCTGCACAAGCCTTCTATGCTGAACAGATCATTTCTAACAATGAGAAGAAAAGCACCGACAAACCGAAGCATGTAGTTTTTCCTGGAAAACAACAAGCTATAGGAGTTGATGGTGTATCTGATTTAGAGGATTTTAACCAGTTCAACGACATGTCTCTTTTCATAGACCATCCAACCAAGATAAGGAACGTTGAGCGAAGCATCCCATGCAATTCGATGCCCTGGGTACGCCACGATGGACAAGGCAGAACAATAGCTCCCTAGATTATATAGTTGTCATGTAATTGATTATTGTTAGGACATGTCATGTAATTGATTATTGTTAGTGACAAACTGAAGCATGTAATTTTACACGACTTTCTAGTGACTTTCTAGAGAGGAGAGGGAGAGGGAGAGAGAGCTATTGTTGCCAATGCGCTCGGAGCAGGTCCAGCATTTACCGTTCGTGCGGATGCAGCACTTTGCACATCCAGAATGCCCGTTCTTTAGCGCGTCCTTCTCCACGGATAGTGTCACAGTCGCCTCTTCCTCATCCTCCAACCCCACCTCTTCCTCATCCTCCACCACCACCTTGGCTTTC
This sequence comes from Zea luxurians, assembly GCA_029449295.1. NCBI lineage: Eukaryota > Viridiplantae > Streptophyta > Magnoliopsida > Poales > Poaceae > Zea > Zea luxurians. The sequence continues at coordinate 55,000,541 of JAOPSE010000004.1, read as the reverse complement.
TTTGGAGTGCCGCCGTCAGAGGAAGTCGTGGTCTTTTTCCCGTTCATGGTTTATCACCTAGAACGCGAGGTAAAATAAAAGCAGGGAGGACTATTCAACTAATATATATATATATATATCAGGCAGTAAGAAACAAGCATCTTCAAAGAACATGCTGTGAAAGAACATGGAAAGATGTTTACCAGATCTGATACTTGTGAAAGAACTTCACACCAATGGTGACGAGAGACGCGAAGCCAGGAGACGACGTAGTATTTAAACACTGCAAGAACGGGCATTCTAGTGACTTTCTAGAGAGGAGAGAGAGAGGGAGAGAGAGGAGAGAGAGATAGGAGAAAGAGAGAAGAGAGAAAGGAGAGAGAGGAGAGAGAGAGGAGAGAGAGAGAGGAGAGATAGAGGAGAGAGAGAGAGGGAGAGATAGAGGAGGGAGAGAGGGAATAGAGAGGAGGGAGAGAGAGAGGAGAGAGGATAGAGAGAGAGAGGAGAGAGAGAGGAGAGAGAGAGAGAGGAGAGAGAGAGAGAGGGAGAGATAGAGGAGGGAGAGAGAGGGAAGAAAGAGGAGGGAGAGACTATTCAACTAATATATATATATATATATATATATATATATATATATATATATATATATATATATATATATATATATATATATATATATATATATATATATATATATATATATATATCAGGCAGTAAGAAACAAGCATCTTCAAAGAACATGCTGTGAAAGAACTTGGAAAGATGTTTACCAGATCTGATACTTGTGAAAGAACTTCACACCAATGGTGACGAGAGACGCGAAGCCAGAAGACGACGTAGTATTTAAACACTGCAAGAACGGGCATTCTAGTGACTTTCTAGAGAGGACAGAGAGAGGGAGAGAGAGGAGAGACAGATAGGAGAAAGAGAGAAGAGAGAAAGGAGAGAGAGGAGAGAGAGAGGAGAGAGAGAGAGGAGAGAGAGGAGAGAGAGAGAGGAGAGAGAGAGAGGAGGGAGAGAGAGAAGTAATATATAAATATATATTATGTATACTAAATATATATATTTATATATTTAATAAGTATAAAAATTTATATACTTAATGTATGAATATACAATAAAAAATAATATACTAAAAATATTACTACTGGTGGTTCACAACGAAAACCGCCAGTATAAATGGCCTCCACAGTCTGTGGAAGGCATTTCTACTGGCGGTTCTCGATGACAACCGCCAGTAGAAATGATTTCTACTGGCGGTTGTCATTGTCAACCGCCAGTAGAAATATCTCCAACATAAAGGAGCGCGCGCGGGGCCAAAAATTTCGCTAAGTCTTTGGTGCCCTGTCTTTTACACTTCCCGCCGTCAGGCTGCCGAAATTTCGCCCCGGCGATCTTCTCCGCCGTGTGCCGCCGTCGTCCACGCCGTCGTCCCCGCGCCGTAGGTAAGTTCTCCTCTCTCTCTCTCTCTCCCTTCTTCGACTATGATCGCTCGGGCACGCCGCCGCCGCCGTGCACGCGTCGCCGCCGCGCGTGTAAATCCTAGGCCTAGGAAGAGTGAGAGAGTGAGAGGGAAGAGAGAGGAGGGAGAGGGAAGAGAGGGAGAGGGTTTAGGGTTTAGGGTGTAAACCCTGCACGCGTCTCTGCAGAGAGTGAGAGAGAGGGAGAGGAGAGAGGGAGAGGGAGAGGGAAGAGAGAGGAGAGGAGAGAGGGAAAGGGAAGAGAGAGGAAAGAGAGTGGAGGGAGGGAGAGAGAGAGAAGAGAGAGGAGGGAGAGGGAGTGTATATATAGGAAAGAGAGTGGAGGGAGAGAGAGAGGAGAGAGAGGGAAAGGGAAGAGAGAGGAAAGAGAGGGAGAGGGAGGGAGGGAAGAGAGAGGAAAGAGAGGGAGAGGGAGAGAGAGAGAGAGGAGAGAGCAGCAGAAAGCATGTTTTTTTGGCTTCCACTCTTTAGTATAAAATGTAGACTAGATTCACTTCACTTCTGCCACGGAGCAATTCAGTTTTTATCTGTTTAGCTTTATAGAGTTATGTGAGCTCTACCAGATGTCCCTGGCAAATAGTTGTCTGATTGTCTTAAACAACGTATTCCATTGTAGTACTATTAGCTAGTGAAATTAGAAGACGACGTACGGCACACTTGCGTTGCTTCGATTAAGAGCAACTCATTAGAACCCCACTTGACCAGAGCGAGTTCTCATCACCTGTCCTTGGTCTCTCTCACACAAAGAGTATGCATCAAGCTTCATTAGCAAAGCAAAAAAAAAATCAAAGCTTCATTAACAACGCCATTTCCTACGACTCTCTCTATGTCCTATACGACTCCTCCTATACGTTCTATATGACTCTCCATCTCTCTCTCTCTCTACGTCCTATACGACTCCTCCTCTCTCCCTCTCTTCCTCTCTATACGTTCTATACGACTCTCCATCTCTCTCTCTCTACGTCCTATACGACTCCTCCTCTCTCCCTCTCTCCCTCTCTATACGTTCTATACGACTCTCCATCTCTCTCTCTCTACGTCCTATACGACTCCTCCTCTCTCCCTCTCTATACGTTCTATACGACTCTCCATCTCTCTCTACGTTCTATACGACTCTCCCTCTCTCCCTCTCTATACGTTCTATACGACTCTCCATCTCTCTCTCTCTACGTCCTATACGACTCTCCCTCTCTATACGTAACTCGATAATATCCGTATCACAATATTAGGGGTTAGGGTTAGGGCTTAGGGTTAGTGTTAGTGGTTAAGGGTTAGGGTATTTGTTAATATGAATTTAATTATTGCTTATGTTAATATGTGTTAATATGTATTTGTATATATATAGCTCAATGAGTTCTCCAACCAAGGACCAAGGATTAGGGCCCGACCACATGGACAAGAGTGTTGCTCAAGAAGAATCCAGCAGTGAAGGATATGAAACGCCTAGCGACCCTTTTCCTACCACTAGGAAAGATAGGGCCGCTGCGCGTGAGTTGCAACGTGACCCTACTTATGATCCACAAGACCATGAGGTAAATTACACATCCTTAATTTCGTGTGTGTACCTAATTAATTAGCTGATTTCACAATGTCTATTACACATGCATGATTTCTTGTGCATTTTATTACATGAATAGGAGGTCTTGTCTCAATTTCACGCGATGCTCGAAAAAGCTGCGGCACGATACCAAGACGCACCGGAACCGACCCAAGACGCACCGGAACCGACCCAAGGCGCACCGGAACCGACCCAAAGCGCACCGGAATCGACCGAGACAACCACCGAGAGGTCAAGGAAAAGGAAGCAGAGCGATCGGAACAGAGGTGACAGGGGGCTAAACAAGTTTCCTGACAAGACATATAAAATCGCAGACATGAGCCCAAATGGTTAGCCCCTAGCTCCAGAAGAGGCACTGCCTAAGTTCTGGAATGCACTTGGGTTCTTAGTTAGAGATAATCTTGACATCACAATTCGACAGTGGAGAGATGTATCAGATGATGTCAAGAATCAAATGTGGAATAAGCTAATAATGAGGTTCGTTTTGCCTAGGGGTTCAGAAGAACTCGTGAAAAAATACACGATGAAGCAGTTTGCAATCAATTTCCGAAACTGGAGGTCTGAGATGAATACAAAGTTTGCAAAGAAAGGCCTAGACCCGACGAAAAAATATAAAATCTCAGCAGGTCAGTGGGCAGTATTTCTAGAGCAGAGGAGCAGCCCTGATTTCATATCGCTAAGTGAGGCAAATTCGGAACTATCTAAGAAGAACAAATACCACCACCACCTTGGCACAGGTGGTTACAAGCGTCAGGTTCCTAAATGGAGACAAGAAGACGCCGAGAAGAAGGCTGCAGGGTTGCCAACGCTGTCCGAGCAACTTGGTGAAAGGACAGCTAATTGGATCTGTGCTAGAAAACTAAGGGAAACTGAGTCTGGTGTATCTTTTGATGATCCCACTGTCGAAGAAGCGGCAAAAAACATATATGCAATTGCAGCTAAGCAGAGCCAAGGAACATTTAAGCCGCAAAGGGAGAGAGACATTCTAACGGCTGGTCTCGGTAACCCTGAGCATCCTGGTCGTGTACGAGGAATCTCATCTAAGGAAGGATGGAAGGAAGGATTCGGACCACAATGGAAAGGTCTGTACAAGAAACGTGATCGTTACAAGGAAGAGATGGCGAATTATTTTAAGGAGGAGGCCAAGAAAGAGTTCAAAGGCCTGATGTCTGAAATGCTATCGAATCCTCCTCCAGAATTGATGTAGCAATTGGCGATAGCGAGTGCGATGTCTGTTCAACAGATGACCACTCCTCAGATGCAAAGAATTCCAGCAGCTCAAACGCCGGCTGCCACCGAGGGTACGACCATCCCAAGCTCTGTCGCGTCAACGGGAAATAAGGTTCGCTATCCAGTTGATGACATCACAAGGCCTGTGGCATGCACACTAGTTATAAGATATGGTATTAACAATCAGCGTACAAAGAAAGTAGCCACAGGCCTTGCGATCCCAGGACGCAAGTTCCATGGAAACGACATTCCAGAAGAATATTGCAGGGTAGAAGTGACGACAGTCGTCCAAGGATACGAGGGCGACATGCTAGACATCCCTGGACCCAAAGGTATCGAGACACTTGGACAAGCTATCAAGAATTTTATCCTTTGGCCTCGAAGGGATGTCGAATTGGTTGATTGGTCGAATTCGTCGCAGGCCCAACCGTCTCTACCTTCTCAAATTGTTGTTCCTATTGTACATCCATCATCACCTCCTCAAACTTCACATGCTGCTCCTCATCCTCTTTCTGACCCTCCTTCTCCTCATCCTCATGGTGGCCCACCATCTCCGCCACATAGATCGCCCTTCAGGGATCCACCTTCTCCACAGCCATCTCCACGACCATCAAAGAAATCTAAGTTTCTATACCAAAATTAGTGTCCTCGTTCGAGAAGAAAAAGAAGAGTAAATCCACTACTGGCACAACTCGTTTTTTGAAAGGGATTGGACGGAGCCTCACGTCAGACACTGTTGATTTGGCCGATCTCGAGGAGTCCGCAAAAATGGCTGAGGCAATGGCCCCAAAGATAAAGAAGCCAACTAAGGCAGATTATAAAAACATGCCTAAAAAATATGTGCCGGGCAGACCACTACTCACTTTTGAGAAACTAAGGAAGGTCCCAGCTAATATTAAAAGCTTGCATGATTGGTACATGCGGGCATCTTCAGTTGGCATCGACACCATCAGTGTTAATATACCAGCCCATGCTTTTATTGGTTCAAATCAAAAAGCCGTTGTTGCATTCGAGGACATGTGGTTAATGATGAACCTTCAGAGACTCGACGTGCAACTTGTAACCATATTTGCATTGTAAGTGTCACTCATACTCCACATATATGTGTTATTATTAGTGAGTTGTATAAATTTTCAATATCTGACATGCACGTGTGCGTTGCAGAATGCAACATGATCAGCAGGAGATCCTTTATGGTACCAATCCCAATGCTAGTGCCAGTAAAAGGGTTGGGTATCTCAACCCAATAAAGATATGCGAGGATAACCACACTTTTAGAATCGGAAAAGGCAACGAAGCATTACAGGGACTAACGGACGAAGAAATTGAGGTGCGTATCCAGGATCTGAAGAAGGATTTTGAAGCAAGATACGCCACCTACATAGGACACGCAATGCTTCAATTTCAAGACAAGGAATCCATAGTGGCCCCGTACAACTTTAAGTAAGTGTGATTTTGCATAAATAAAATCAATAATTTCAATACACATGTATCACAAGTTTGATTCATACAGGGACCACTGGATATGCTTCTTCATTTATCCTAAGGTTGGAAAGGTGCTGGTGCTCGACTCCTTGCACACCGAGCCTTCGACCTATTCAAAATCCCTCGACATCTTAGAGCTGTAAGCCTTTTCTATGCATGCATACTTATATCGATGAGAATTGTAGAATAACATGGTGATTCTATTTGAGATCACAGGGCATTTAGGTTTTATAAGCTACAAGGTGGAAAGTACGACACGTCCAAAAAAGGCGTGCCACTAGACATCCATTATAACTGGCCGGTAAGTATGTGAATTTATGAATACATATCATACATGTACGTACATAGGACAATGTTGCAACTAAATAACCAATCTCCCGTTATGTAATGCCACAAGCAACCACCCGGATCGGTCCTATGTGGGTTCTACGTGTGCGAGTTCATGAGAATGAACGGACGATACATCACGAACCCTGGCAAGGTATTATTAGTAATAGTCACGTATGTATTTATGTCATTAAAGATGCAAATGTGTTATTATTGAGTATAAATAGATGATGTTTATAAACTTCCTTTACAGCAATTTCACCAAGGAAGCCCGGAGAACTTGACTGAAGGTGCATTGTATGGCATTGTTGAGGACCTGTGCACATTCATATTGAAAGTGGTCATTCCCGCAGAAGGGAAATATCACGATGCTTCCGGAACATTAGCTTTGCTAGAGTTTAGAATACTAACAGAAATTAGTAGACTATCTCTTAGCCGAGATAGTTATTAGAGCTTAAGTGAAAACTTTGATATATATAATGTGTGATGCATACATGGTTGTAAACAAGACTTTGATGTATATAAATGTATGATAGAATTTAATTCCATGTTGCTTTTAATATCAATACTACATGTTTATCAATATCAATATATATATATATATGTTTGTGTGTGTAAATATATAAATTTCAGTACGAAAATTTAAAAAAAGGCGGGAAACCTTTCCACTGGCGGCTAAATAAAACAAACCGCCAGTGGAAATAGCATTTCCACTGGCGGTTTTCTTAATAAAACCACCAGTGGAAATGCTATTTTTACTGGCGGTTTCTTAAGAAAAATGCCAGTGGAAGGCGGTTCTTGAATAACCGCCAGTGGAAATGGCGATTTCCACTGGCCCATAGCACTGGCGGCACTGAAAAACGCCAGTGAAAATAGTTTTAGGACCGTCACTATAGAACTTCTGTGTACTAGTGTCGATATTCTCTCTTGGTCTTGTGGAGCTGCGCCTCCTTTTTCTTCTATATTTGTTACATAATCCTTATCATGTAAGTAATCCTCTTCTATAAATATGAGAAGGCGTGACCTATGAACGTCAAGGCGCCATACATTAACATGGTAACAGAGCCATAATTTTTCCAGCAAAATCTAAATTTATCCTCTACCTCCTCCTCTCCTTCCACCACTACTACCACGCTTCCTTCCATGGCGTCTTCCCTTCTGCCAATTCCTATTCATCATCCTTTTACAATACGACTCACAAAGTCTAACTTCCTCCTCTGGCGAGCTCAATTACTGCCCTTTCTCCACAGTGCCAAATTGATAGGCTATCTCGATGGTTCTGTTTCATCTCCAGCTTAGCAGATTGCATCTACATCTGACAATGGCATCACCATGTTCTCCAATCCAGATTATGATTGCTGGTTTGACCAGGATCAGCAGGTTCTTAGCGGTCTACCGTCATCCATGTCTGAAGAGGTTCTGCGAGATGTGATATCGGCCTCCACATCAAAGGAGGCTAGGGATATCTTGTAGCGAATGTTCTTCTCTGCTACTCGTGCTCGCATGGTGCAAATTCGAGTTGAACTAGCTACATCCAAGAAAAGAGATCTATTCGCGACTGATTTTTTTCGCCGAATCAAGGGGCTAGTCAATGAACTTGTTGCTGCAGGTGCTGCTTTACGTGATGATGAGATAATAGCGAATCTACTGGCTAGTCTTGGCTCAGACTATGATTCTTTTGTCACATTGATGACCACCAGATCTAAAACCATTACATTGGATGATGTATTTACCCACCTCATGGCGTTTGAAGCCCGCCAACTTCAACATCAGGCCGAGCTACAACTTCATACTGGTTCATTTGCCAACTATGCCGGACGTAGCGGAACACCAATGAATCGTGGCCGTGGTCGTGGCCAGTTCCTGCCTCCTCGTGCTGATACTTCTACTCGTTATTCAGGGGATAATCGAGGATCATCTACTCAACCAACTTGTCAGCGACGATATTTTAAATTTACCTAGAGTTGTTTATAATGATTAAATGCGTAGCGTAAATTTATTTTATGCATAGCGTGATTGTTAAATTAATATGATTATGTTTAGACAAATATTTTAATCTATAGCTGCTTAACGTAATTACCTTTCGACCGTAGCCTCGACCATTGTAATTTCTTTCTCGCATAGTCGTAGATGCGAGCCCTGCGCCACACGTCTATTTATTTGTTATATTTTATTGTGTGGTGTATTGTTTCTTTCTATGTTAGGATTGTAGAATGAATGTTTGGACTCGTAGAGATAACAGTCCGTTGGTGGAGTCCGAAGGAGTTGCAGGCGTAGACCCTAAGCAACAGCTAGTTGGTGAAGGCGAGTGTCCTTTGAACTATCGATGTCCCACTCATTTTATAATTCACTCTCCGCATTTACATAATTTTTACCTAAGGACTAACTAGCTTTGTTTATCTTGTCCTTGTTCACCTATTTAGGTTGGATCATTTTTGGTTTAACTCTATGCTAGTGCTTCACTTTAATCAATGAACATGATGAGATTATTTATGATACGATGTTTACCTTTTGACTATGATGATGGTATTCTGGCATTTATGGGGGCTCGAGCGGTTTATCGAGTGCCTTTCCGTAAGGACTAGTTCGTTGGATAACCACCTGGGAAAACAGTGCAATCATGAGGGTGGTATGGGACACCCTTAGCTGAATAATTAGAGGAACTGAAGTGTAGTTTGGTTCACCGTTGTGCCATCAATGGGGCTCGGTGTATACGGCTCGCTCTGCCAAGGGTGGTTTGCCCCTTAGGGAGGAGTGCGATACATTTAGGAAACCTAATGGGCGGCTATAGCTTCAGAGAATCTTTGTAAAGGTTACGTAGTGAAACCTTGCCTACTCACCTTGGTAGTGTTTAAGGGTTTGATCGGCCCGAGGCAAAAAGTAATCACGGCTCGTGGGTAAAGTGTGCAACCTCTGCAGAGTGTTATGAAACCGATATATGATTCGTGCTCACTGTTATGAGTGGCCTTGGGAGCTCCATTGATTAGAGGCACATTGATTAAAGATACTATGGTTACAGATGATGATGAGGATAATTGTGGTTTTTATGATTATGATTATGATTATGGTTTCTATTATTCTTTCTGATTGGAAGGAGTACTTTTGGGCTAACAACTTGGGTTTAATGCTAAAACCTGGCTCTCTACTAGTAATAATTACTTGACCAACTAAAAGCAACTTCTTGATCTTAACCCCACATGAAGCTAGTCCACTACAGCTAAACGAGACAATTGCTGAGTATGTTGACGTGTACTCACCCTTGCTTTACACACCAATCCCCCTAGGATGTCCACATTGCAACCACTGCTCAGGAGAAGATGAAGTTGTGGTGGAGGAGTTCTAGGAGTTCCAAGATTATGATGAGTTTTAGGCGTTGTTTAGCGGCAAACGCCCAGTTGGCTTCCTATGAAGGCCGTGTTTAGTTACGTTTCATTTTCGCACTTTGATATATGTTAATGACTATGTGGATGTCTCAGGCATCATGATGTAATCAGATTATTTATCTTTTATGTTATTATTTGAGCACTATGTGATGATGTCCAGTTATGTAACTGCTGTGTACGTGAATTGCTGATTCTGGCACGTACATGGTTCGCATTCGATTTGCCTTCTAAAACCGGGTGTGACATAAGTGGTACCAAAGCCGTGCTGACTGTAGGACCGCTAACCTAGAGTAGAATGGCCATTCTAAGGATTATAGACCCCTATTCTCACCTTGACCTTGGTGTCACTTCAAAGGTTGGTCATATCGACCAATTCTATGTTCTACTATATATATTATACCTTGCTGAAAATTTTGTTTTATTTTATTTCCTAATTTTTTATGGTTTACTTGCTGGTCATATTAGTTCTATTCTTACTCTTATGCTTACGATGTCTTTTGTAGATGGCTCGTCTAAGACACACAACACGAAAGTCAGTCATTCCTTTCTTGCACTCTCGTCTTGCGGAGCGTCCACTTTGTCGCCTGGTGACTAGTCAATCCAGCCACTTGGAGAGGTTGCACCACCGCCTGCACGAAGAGCAGGAGCGTCGGCGCCAGGAGCTAGAGCAGCAGGGCTCTTCTTCCTCGCCTCAGCAGGAGGTAGAGTCTGTGAGGCGTTACTCTCCTGTGCCCCCGCTGGAGGCACCCCCTGCACCACCACTGGGCATCCCGGCCGCTGGAGTAGTTGCTAGAGGAGACCCTAACGACGGAGACAACAACGATAGCAGCTCGAGCCACAGCACTGACCTCTCAGAGGAGCAGGAGCCAGAGTGATGGGTTGCCTGACCCATCACTCGTGACGTGCTCGCGGGTGTCACTTCCATGATGCGCTCGACACCTTGCTGTGCCAGGCACTTGACCGGCACACCTGGTCCATCGGGTATCGCCGTGTGGTCTTCTAGCATAGTCACGGGGCATACCCGAACCGCTGGGAGGCGACTTGCTTGGTGCACCATTCGGAGGATAGTCTCTGAGGTGCGGAGGTCTACTCAGAGCATCATTCTATCTCTGAGCGAGACTCAGCCGAGGCGGCCTTGCAGGATGCCGCACGGCGTGCGCTTTCGCACTACTGCTCGGTGCTCGGTGGGGTGGTTGATGGTCTTGACCTGAGGTATTACCCCCATTGTCCATCTAGCAGCATAGGAGGCATGGTTGTCTCACCTATTAGTGAGGACAATCCTAGGTTGAGCAGCACAGTCAACCTTAGCCGTCGTGCTAAACACGGAGCTGGACCATGCTTTAGACGAGCTGTGTAGGGATCGTGCTGGGATCGCCCAGTTGCGGGCTGAGCGCGTGAAGCGTCGTCACCTAGCAGATGGCTCTCCTGCCCCCGTCGGGACTTAGCACCCTTACCCCTCGCCTCAGCGTGGGCGCCATGTCTATAGCAACCTCGACTGCAGGACCAGGATAAATTTAGGACCATAGATCGTCAACATTGGATTTTGTAATTAATGCTTAAAATAGGAGTTTTGGTCCTAGTTTTAGTCTTAGTCAGTCTTAGTTAGTCAGGATAATTTGCTTATACTGTGTTTTTATGTTTGTCATGATGAACTATGATGGATTTGGATCTTTGTAATGACTGTTGCCAGAGTGTGGGTACTCCCTGCATTTTGGTTTAGCTATTAATGTTAATAAAATTAGTTATTTAGTTGGGAAGCCTTTTTGTCTCTACTTTCCTCTTTATCTGAGAAGCTGTGTTTTCTTGTATTGGGTGTTAGTGAAGATGCTTGTTTGTTCAGTGTTGTGGAAGAACTCTATACCCTTTTCTTGTGTTGTAAGATTTGCTAGATCAGCTCTGATGTGTGATTGCCTTACGTAGATATCAGACAATAGGTGTAGAGGAGGGAGGCGTGCCCAGCAAGAGCAGCAGGCACCACAAGATGAGGTACCCCAACAGCAGTTGCCACCACCGCCCCCAATGACAATACAGTAGATGTTTTTGATGCAGACTCAAGCAGTCCAGGCGATTGGTTAGACTCTAGCCTCCATGCAGCAAGTACAACAGCCCCCACCCTAACCTCAACTGCAAGTGCAGATGCCCAAAGATAAGCGTGCAGAATTCATGAGAGGTCATCCCCCAGTGTTCGCTCACTCTGCTAACCCCATGGATGCCGAGGATTGGCTGCGTACAGTGGAGTGTGAGTTGCACACCGCTCAGTACAACGATAGAGAGAAGGTTCTGTTTGGTCCCCGTCTGTTGAGGGGAGCAGCTCAGTCTTGGTGGGAGTCCTACCTCGCCACCCACGTCGACCCTGAAGCCATTACTTGGGAAGAATTCAGAGATAACTTCTGCTGATATCATGTTCCAGCAGGTCTGATGACAGTGAAGAAAGAGGAGTTTCTAGCATGAAAGCGAGGGCCAATGCTAGTCAGTGAGTACAGAGACATGTTTCTGCAGCTGTCCCACTATGCTCCTGAAGATGTCAACACAGATGCCAAGAGACAGTATCATTTCTTGAGAGGCTTAGTCGATCCCCTGCACTATCAGTTGATGAATCATACCTTCCCCACCTTTTAGCACCTGATCGATAGTGCAATCATGATAGAGAAGAAGCGTAGGGAGATGGAAGATCGCAAGCGCAAGATTAGTGGACCTCAACCTAGGAGCAACAATCGCCCCCGTTTCTTAGGTAATCCACCTCAGCAATTCAAGCAGAGCGACCCTCAGGGATATCAACAGTAGACCCAGCATCCGCCTCAGAAGCAGTTCTAAAGGCAGTACCCTCAACATCAGCAGCAGTACCGCCAGAATAGTCAGCCAGGAGGAAGTCAGTTCCAGATGCAGAATAATCAGGCACCTCGTCCTCCTACACCAACAACCAACCAGAGCAGTCAAGTAGCCCCAGTGCAAGGAGGCAGAGGATGTTTCCATTGTGGAGAGCAGGGCCATTGGGCGATGCATTGTCCGAAGAAGGTAGTTCCATAGCAGCTAGGCCCCATTGCCCTAGCAAAGCAGAATGTACCTTAGCAAGGAGCAGGCAATTGTGTTCAGACGCGCTACAACCATGGGAGGCTGAACCATCTGGAAGCCAAAGCAGTCCAGGAAACACTAGGCATGATAGTAGGTATGTTTCTAGCTAAATCCCATGTTGAAGAAGTGTTATTTGATATTGGAGCAACACATTCATTTATTACTTCATCATGGGTAGAAGCACATAATCTCCCAATAACCACCATGTCAACACCAATTCAAATTCACTCAGCCGGTGGAAGTCCGGACCGATATTGTATGCTTGAATGTAAGAGTGGAAATAAGGTGGAAAGAGTTTCCCGCTAACCTCATAGTGATGGATACTCAGGGAATAGATGTTATCCTAGGGATAAATTGGCTAGATAAATACCAAGCAGTTATCTGCTGTGATAAGAGGACAGTGAAGTTGGTGTCCCCACTAGGAGAAGAAGTGGTGACTGAGCTAGTCTCACCTGAGCAAAGGAGAGGAGGTTGTCACCAGATGGCTATTGATAGCACAGAGGCCGATCCACTCGAGGCTATCAAGGTTGTGTCAGAATTTTTGGATGTGTTCCCTAAAGATTTACCAGGTATGCCACCTGAGTAGAAAGTTGAGTTTGCCAACTTATTCCTGGCACTGCCCCTATTTCTAAAAGAGCCTATAGGGTATCTGGACCAGAATTGGTTGAGCTCAAGAAGCAGATAGATGAGCTATTAGAGAAAGGTTACATTAGGCCAAGTACCTCACCTTGGGCCGCCCCTATCCTATTCGTGGAGAAGAAAGACATCACTAGGAGGATGTGCATCGATTATAGAGCTCTGAATGAAGTCACGATTAAGAACAAGTACCCCTACCCAGAATAGAAGATCTGTTCGACCAGCTGAGAGGAGCCAGCATGTTCTCGAAGATAGATCTAAGGTCAGGTTATCATCAGCTCAGGATCCGACCTTCGGACATCCCGAAGACGACATTTATTACCAAGTATGGGCTGTATGAGTACACCGTTATGTGTTTTGGCCTAACGAATGCGCTGGCCTTGTTCACGAATCTGATGAACAATGTGTTCATTGATTATCGAGACACGTTTGTGGTGGTATTCATTGATGATATTCTCATATATTCACAAAGTGAGGAGGAGCATGTGGATCATCTAAAGATGGTATTGTAGGGGTTGCGAGAGCACCAACCGTATGCAAAGTTGAGCAAGTGCAAGTTCTGATTGATGAAGTCCTATTCTTGGGTCACGTTATAAATAGAGATGGATTGGCTGTTGATCCAAAGAAAGTGACAGACATTCTAAACTAGAAAGCGCCAACAGATGTTCAAGGAATGAAGAGCTTCATTGGCATGGCCGGACATTATTGGTGATTCATTGAAGGATTTTGAAAGATTGCGAGACCGATGATAGCTTTGCTAGCAAATAAAGTTGAGTTCAAGTGGACCTAGAAGTGCCAAGAGGCCTTTGAAGCACTCAAAGAGAAGTTGACTACAACGCCTGTCTTAATTTTGCCTGATGTGCACAAGCCATTCTCGGTGTATTGTGATGTTTGCTACACTGGCTTGGGATGTGTATTCATGCAAGAGGGAAGAGTTGTGGCATACTCAACCCGACAGTTGAAGGTTCATGAGAAGAACTATCCAATCCATGACCTAGAGTTAGCAGCAATGGTTCATGCACTGGAGACTTGGAGGCACTATATATACGTGCAGAAGTGCGAGGTTTATATAGACCACAAGAGTCTGAAGTATATATCCACCCAGTCAGAGCTGAATATGAGGCAGCGAAGATGGTTAGGGTTCATCAAAGATTATGAATCGGAGATTCACTACCATCCAGGCAAAGAGAACATGGTGGCAGCTGCTTTAAGCAGAAAAAGGTCAAGTCAATATGATGGCCATTCATCCGATGTCGTACGAGTTGGCTAAAGAATTTGACAGATTGAGCCTCGAATTTTTGAACAACACGCGAGGAGTAACTGTTGAATTAGAGCCCACCTTAGAGCGGGAAATTGAAGAAGGGCAAAAGAATGATGAAAAGATCAATGAAATCCGGCATCTAATTTTAGAAGGAAGAGGCAAAGATTTTCATGAAGATGCAGAAGGTGTGGTATGGTTCAAGGGCCGCTTGTGTGTTCCCAATGTCCAATCCATTCAAGAGTTGATCCTTAAGGAAGCTCATGAGATAGCTTATTCCATACATACTAGAAGCAAGAAGATGTATCAGGATCTAAAGAAGAAATTCTGGTGGTACAGAATGAAAACGGAGATTGTAGAGCATGTGGCTCTATGTGATAGTTGTCAGAGAATCAAAGCAGAGCATCAGAGTCCCGCCAGTTTGTTGAGGCCATTGCAAATTCCTTAGTGGAAATGGGATGAGATCAGAATGGACTTTATAGTCAGGTTGCCCCGCACTCGAGCTGGCTACGATTCTATTTGGGTAGTAGTGGACCGCTTGACCAAGTCAACCCATTTCATACCTGTCAAGACTAGCTATAACAGTGTATTATTGGCAGAGCTGTACATGTTCCGGATCGTTTGTCTTCATGGTGTGCCAAAAAAGATAGTGTAGACCGAGGAACGCAGTTCACCTCTCATTTCTAGCAGCAGTTGCATGAAACTTTGGGTACACATTTGAATTTTAGTTTAGCTTATCATCCACAGACATACGGTCAGACTGAAAGAACTAATCAAGTCCTAAAAGATATGTTGAGAGCCTGTCGTTGCAAGATAAGTCTAGATGGGACAAGAGATTACCTTATGCAGAATTTTCCTACAACAACAGTTACCAGGCCAGTTTGAAGATGTCACGGTTCCAGGCACTTTACGAAAGGAGTTGTAGAACTCCATTGCATTGGGATCAGCCTGAAGAAAAGCAAGTGTTTGGCCCCAACATTTTGCTCAAAGCCGAAGAGAATATCAAGATGGTTCGGGAGAATCTGAAGATAGCGTAGTCAAGGTAGCGAAGTTATGCAGACACAAGAAGAAGAGAGCTGAGTTTTGAAGTGGAAGATTTTGTATACCTGAAGGTATCGCCTATCAGAGGAGTTAGAAGGTTCGGAGTCAAAGGCAAGCTAGCACCCCGATATGTTAGTTTGTATCAGATTCTCGCAAAGCGTGGAGAAGTGGCATATCAGCTCAGTTTGCTAGAAGATTTGTCAGTGTTGCATGATGTCTTCCATGTGTCTCAGTTGAAGAGTGTATGCATGTGCCCGAAGAGAAGTTGCCAATGGAAGGTCTGGAAGTCCAAGAAGACTTGACCTACATAGAGAAGCCAACACAGTTTCTTGAGACTGCAGACAGGGTCACACAGAGGAACACTATCAGGATGTGCAAAGTCAGATGGGGTCACCACTCTGAGGAAGAAGGAACTTGGGAGCGTGAAGATGATCTGATGGCCAAGTATCCTGAGCTCTTTGCTGGCCAACCTTGAATCTCGAGGGCAAGATTCTTTTAAGGGGGATAGGTTTGCAACGTCCTGAATTTGGGGGCATAAATTTTCATCTCCAATATTCACCAAATTCAGGCGTTACTCTCTTTTCTCTTCCCGTCTCGCTCCTTCCTCTCATTTTCAAAGCAATATAGAGACTTGTGTCCGTATCACGTGTAAACAAAACCTAAGTCGATATCGTTGTTGCATCATGCCGAAGCATATTTATTTTGCCTCATGTTGTGCCTAATCGTGCGTTCATTTTGTTTTGGTTTTTGATTCGCGATTTAATCTCGATTAGAAGCATGCGAGAGCGAGTGGCGGGTAGTCGGCCAGGCTCGTGGCCTAGCCCGATCTGTGGCGCGGCCACTCAGCCTAGGCGCGCGTGCCCTAGCCCCTCCCTAGGCGCGCCGCACCCCTCCCGCTCATTCTTTCTTTCCTGCGCAGCAACCTCCCTCTCCCTCTCTTCCACCTCTCCACCTCCCCTTGCCCTAGGTTGGATCCCGGTGAGCAGTTGCCGCCGATCGTCGAGCCCCGAGGTGAGCTTCCCCTCTCCTCTCTTCTCTCCCTCTTCTCCTTCCCTCACCCTGCGCGCAGCACCCCCGGTGGCCCCTTCCCCTGGCGCGGCGCGCACTCGTCGGCGCGACCCCGACGCAGCCCCGTGGCGTGGCCCCGACACGCGCAGCCCCGTCCCCGTGTGCGCAGCCCTAGCGCGTGTAACGTTTAAATTCAGTTTAATTCATGTGCTGCATCGCGAGCTTCGTCGCGTGATGATTCATTTTAAATTCGGATTAATTAGTGTGTTGCGTTGCGCGCTTCATCGCACGACAATTCGTTTAAATTTTAGTTTACGTAATGTGCTATGTCGCGCGTTTTGTCGCGCGACGTTTCCTTTTGAATTCAGATTAATTAGCGTATGCCGTCGCGCGCTTCGTTGCGTGACATTTCATTTTAAATTTAGATTTAGTTTATGTGTAGCATCGTTTGCTTTGTCGCGTGATGATTTGTTTTAATTTTAATTTAGTTTAAGTGTTGTGTCGCTCGCTTCGTCACGCGATGATTCGTTCTAATTTCAGTTTGGTTCAAGTACAGTGTCGCACGCTTCGTCGCGTGACGATTTGTTCTAATTTCAGCTTAATTCGTGCGTGCTGTCGCGTGTTTCGTCACGCGACAATCGTTTTTAGTTTCAGTTTAGATCGTGTTGCGTCACGCGCTTCGTCGAGCGACGATCTGCTTTAATTCCGTTTAAGTTATGCGTTGTGTTGCTCGTTTTGTCGCGCGACAATCTTTAAAATTTACCTAGAGTTGTTTATAATAATTAAGTGTGTAGTGTAACTTTATTTTATGCATAGCGCGATTTTTAAATTAATATAATTATATTTAGACAAATATTTTAATCCATAGCTGGTTAACGTAATTACCTTTCGACCATAGCCTCGACTGTTGTAATTTCTTTCTCGCATAGATGTAGATACGAGCCCTGCGCCACGCATTTGTTTATTGTTATATTTTATTGTGTGGTGTATTGTTTCTTTCTATGATAAGATTTTGGAATGCATGTTTGAACTCGTATAGATAACAGTCCGTTGGTAGAGTTCGAAGGAGTTGCAGGCGAAGACCCTGGACAGCATCTGGTTGGTGAAGGCAAGTGTCCTCTGACCTATCTATGTCCCACTCATTTTATAATTCACTCACCGCATTTACATAATTTTTACCTAAGGATTTACTAGCTTTGTTTATATTGTTCTTGATCACCTATTTGGGTTGGATCATTTTTGGTTTAGCTCTATGCTAGTGCTTCACTAATCAATTAACATGATGAGATTATTTATGATATGATGTTTACCTTTTGATTATGATGATTGTATTGTGACATTTATGGGGATTCGAGCAGTTTCTCCAGTGCCTTTCCTTAAGGACTGGTTCGTTGGATGACCACCCGGGAAAACAGTGCAACCATGAGGGTGGTATGGGACGCCCTTAGCTGAATAATTAGAGGAACTGAGGTGTAGCTTGCTTCGCCGTTGTGCCGTCAATGGGCCTCGGTATATATAGCTCGCTCTGCCAAGGATGGTTTGCCCCTTGGGGAGGAGTGCGGTATATTTAGGAAAACTAACGGGTGGCTACGGCCTCAGAGAATCTTTGTAAAGGCTACGTAGTGAAACCTTGTCTACTCACCTTGGTAGTGTTTAAGGGTTTGATCGGCCCGAGGCAAAAAAGAATCACGGCTCGTGGGTAAAGTGTTCAACCTCCACAGAGTGTTATGAAACCGATATATCAGCCTTGGGAGCTCCATTGATTAGAGGCACATTGATTAAAGATACTATGGTTACAGATGATAATGAGGATAATTGTGGTTTTTATGATTATGATTATGGTTTCTGGTATTCTTTCTGATTCGAAGGAGTACTGTTGGGCTAACAACTTGGGTTTGATGCTATAACCTGGCTCTCTAGTAGTAATAATTACCTGACCAACTAGAAACAACTACTTGATCTTAACCACACATAAAGCTAGTCCACTACAGCCAAACGGGACAATTGAGTATGTTGATGTGTACTCACCCTTGCTTTACACACCAACCCCCCAGGTTGTCCATGTTGCAACCACTGCTCAGGAGAAGATGAAGTCATGGTTGAGGAGTTCCAGGAGTTCTAAGACTAAGATGAGTTCCAGGCGTGGGTTAGTGGCAAACCCCCAGTCGGCTGCTTGTGAAGGCTGTGTTTAGATATGTTTTGTTTTTGCACTTTGATATATGTTAATGACTATGTGGATATCTCGGGCATCATGATGTAATCAGATTATTACTCTTTTATGTTATTATTTGAGCATTGTGTGATGATGTCCGGTTATGTAACTATTGTGTACGTGAATTGCTGATCCTGGCACGTACATGGTTCGCATTCGATTTGCCTTCTAAAACCAGGTGTGACATTTCTCCTAGCACCTCATCCAACTTCTTGTGAACACATGTCCTTACTGATGCCTCGAGTGTGCCCTAGGACTAAAAACGTGTTGCCATTCGAGCAACATTTGTCGATGACTCGATGCACAAGACACCCGTCATCGCTTGACTACGATGAGCCTTTCTTATCGCTATCCCATGCTTAGCCCTCAGAAAAAATCTCGCAAATACGCTTTATTCACCACTGCCTAAGGGGTTTATAAACGGGGCATGGATCTGCTCCACCCCGATGCCTACTACAGGCCCTCGCAGGAAGTGTTTCGTCTGACGATCCCTCTATGTCCTACCGTGTGTAGCGCCCCACGAGCTTCTTGTCAATGGGGCCACATCAGCCAGGCGGTCTTCGTTCTCCTCACTGCTAGAGTGTTCTTCCTTAGTGCTCTCTAGGAGACTCAGATCCGAGTCCGAGTCCATGCATAGTGCGTCAAAGTTGTGGTCCCCACAGCCGTTGGCAATCCCCACAAACTCCAAGCCATCATAGGTGGAGAGATGGCCACGGGCCACTAGGGCGGTGACCACCGCTGGGGCAATGGAACAGTCGACGTGGGAAGGCGACGAGGATGCTGCTAGATCCACTGTAGTAGGACATCCTTTCTATGTCATATAACATGGAAAGCTCTGCGTAGGAAGTGAAAAAAGTCAACAGATCGTCATACGAGGGGTTAGGCCCCATATGAATCGTGATATGTTGCCTTATTTTGTCAGTCTCGGAAGGCGGGGCCAACCTGTGCCTCTCACGCCACCCGTGCCCGGCGAGGCTAAGGCCGCCAAGGGCCTCCGGATTGCATCGAGCCTCTTGGGTGGAGGAGGCCTAGTGGCTACCGCTCTGACTATATCGCCCTCCTAGTTGATGATGAAATTGAGGCTTCCGAAGCGGACGACCGCTCCAGGGGCATATTCGGTGCGAGGGCCACCACCACCCCTCATGGTTGTGCCAAGAGTCCTTGGTGGAGGAGGTCAGGCTTCTAGGGACCTAATTGCCTCACCTTCGTCGTTGAAGGAGAAGTCCAGGCTCCCATAACGGATCGTCGTTGCAGGAGATCTATTGGCATCGCAGTTGGCCATCTGGAGCTTGTAAAACATTGTTTGGAACACACAAGCCCCTACCTAGCATGCCAACTATTAGTGTTTCAAACCTCGCTCTGACAAGTAAATTTATTGTGCACGTTCCAGGCTCCGGACGGTGTGTGTGGTGGGCGCAACATTTATAGTGGTTCAAGCAGAACGTCCTAACTTCCAGTCATCGGTGGCTTGCACTACCGACACCTTTGATGATCAAAACTCGTAGTAGGGGTTACAAGCGGGCGAGAGAGGGAGGAGAGGCTACCAAGTCTCTTATTCGTGGTGGTGGTGGTTACTAGGCATGAAAACAGTTTCAGATTTTTTTGGTATTTCGGAAACTGATTTCGAAGTTTTTCGATCAGATTCATCAGTAACGGTATTTTTCAAAAACGAAATCGGTTTTTGAAATTTTCTATCGGAATCGGTATCGGAATCGGCGTGGTGTTTTACCGACCGTTTTCTTCAGTTACCGGTTTTCGTCGGAAATTACCGGATTTGTGCCTCGGAATTTTTTTCAGAATTTTCCAACATGTGATTTTTTCGCATCGCCTGTACGTCTCTGGATAAGGATTACTTATTTTTGTATTTTTTGGACGCCTTAAGATTTTTTAGGATAGATGGTGTTGGAAGGCAGTTGAGATTAACGATTTGGTCTCTCGAACGAATCCACCCTTTTCTATGCACATGTTATGTATTAGTAATATATAATGATAGAGAGCCGACAGTCTGTCTTTTCCACACACTAGATTTTAGGGTTTTCCTGTGAGGCTGTGAAAAAACTCTTTATGTGAGCAAAAAATATTTCATGAGTAAGCATACCATGTCAGCTAAATCGAGTGGATATTGTGAATTGTGGACTTTGAGTCTGTGAACTTGTGATCTTTATGAACTTGTTATACTATGAACTTGTTATATTGTGAACTTGTGATCTTTGTAAACTTTTTATATTATAAATTTGTGATCCTTGTGAACTTTTTATATTGTGAATTTATTATATCATGAATTGTGAACTTGTGGTCTTTGTGATCTTTTGTCAACTTTGTTGTACTGTGAAGTTTGATATGTTTACCGATCGTATTTTAGATTTCAACCGTTACCGGTGTATTTTCCGCACCGAACATTCGTTTCCGATGTTTCCGAAATATCGATATCGTTTCTGTTTATGGAGTTACCGTTTTCGATTTTGTTTCCAATAAAAAATATGAAAATGGTAACGGTTTTAGTGTTTACCGACCATTTCCAACTGTTTTCATCCCTAGTGGTTACAAGGTGGAGTCCTAGCTAAGTCTCGGCTTGGCAGCGGGGCTTCGGGCTCTAGGTCCTCCTCCTGTTCGTCGATCCTTCTAGGCATCTCCTTCGTCTGGGGCCTGTCCTTGCGTCTGTCGTGTATCCAGGGAAAGGAACCTCTTGTGTCTGGGGACTGGCCTCCTCATTTTATAGGCCAAGGAGTGGGGTTGGCCAGCGGTGTCTTCCTTTGGAAGGAGCCACCTGGTGAGGGTAAAACTAGGTTTTATACCATGGGGTAAAGTCACGCGTGCTCGCGGTTGCCTATGTGTCTCGTATTCTTTTATGACGGATGGCACGGGCTGTGTGGGGCTAGAGCTCCATCATTTGGACTATGCCGACCCTTAGGCTCGGCGCGGTTCGTCGTGTTGTGCCCTGCCAGCTGTCTGCGCACTCAGGCCCAGTCATGATAGATCATGAGTGCACCGCCTGCTGGGGTATGCATGGGCCATAATTGTGCCTTAGTCCGAGGGGCGGGTAGGTCATGAGTGCTCTATGACTCGAGGGTTTCGTAGGTCATGAGTGGGAGGCGGATCGGCACCTCCGCTGTGGCTTGGTGAATGGCGCTGTTAACACGGTCGATCATTTATGACGGGTCAGTCTCGGGCCGGGCATAGGATCCACTTGAGTGGTTTCCCTTCGGCACGCCTGACCCCCCTGTCAGGTTCCAGCACGCCCGACCCCAGGCTCGGTGTTGTGGGGTTCGTCCGGGGGTAGGTTCTTCTGATATAGATGTTATCTATCTCGTTCAGCTGAACGATGGGCCCCAGATGCCAGGATCCTCTCCCCATTGTGCTCGCTTACCGATGGGCCCTAGGGACCGAGGGTCATATCCCTGACAGTAACTAAGGGCATAAACATAGTATAGTTCCTAAGACCTTGGTTTACCGTATAAATACCTCTATCCCATCCATGGATGGGACATGCTTGACAGGATGTTTTGGAGCTTCGTGCCATCTATTTTGTTGTGACACCCATCTCACCTATTCTCGAATGCTTGGGCCCACATGTTAGGACCTAACTGTTGGGGGCCTTCGTCCTCCGAAGGTCCTCAAAAACAAGATTTGATAATGTTTTCCAAGTGAATTATATGAACAGGTATTTTCGGACTCAGATTATGAACATGGAGTACGGTCAGGACGAAGCCTAAGCCAGTCGAAGGGGGATTGAGATGAAGGACGGGCTGATTACCATGCAGTACGAAGGATGGTGCACAGCCGAAGCTATGCGCAGGAAAGCTTCGTCGCGATAACAGAAAGGGGAACCGACCTAAAGATGAAAAGACTACTTAGGCCTTGATAGACTCCCATAAGTCATTAGCAAATGTAATGGGCATGAATGTAATTTTACATGGGCTGCGTCCCACGCCTATAAATAGATGAACAGTACTCCCGTACGGTTCACGCGGATTTGTACTCGCTTGCGCATCACGTTTGTATTTTTGCCTTCTATCAAGCCGAAGGTACAAATATAATTCAATATTGCTCTTATTCTTCCATGATTATATAATAAGGACATGTAATAATGTTATGTGATTATTCATGTTATTCTCTCATGCTTCATATGCTTCTCCTTTTATCAATATAAACTGTAATCATGAAGGTATATCCTTCATGACCTTCGTCTAAAGACGGTTATATCCTAAGGGAAATAACACTTTGAAGGACGAAGGGTATTTACCACTAACTTCTTTCTGTGTTGCCTTGTTCTTAAGCCGAAGCATTTGAGAACAAGTCCCCAACATTGGCGCCCACCTCCGGTGAACTCACTTCCACTCTTTGAGTTTTTGAACACCTTCAGAAGCCATAAACCTTTGCTATGGCGCCGAAGAAAGCTTCAGCAACTAGGGCTGCAGCCCTGCAACTGCTGGACCCCAATCAGGAGACTCTCTCTCTTCGGGAGGCCCGAAGCCAGAAGAGGAAGGCTGTCAGCCCGACACCTCAAGAGGATGAGCTAGACCAAGAGATCAGAGATATGGAGATGCTTCATCAACAGGTGCAGAGGAAGAAGGAAAAGATGGCCAGGCTAGCTGAACTGCAAAGGCAGATAGACGAAGCTTCTGAAGAGGTTCGCCATCTTACTCACGATGAGCAGAACCGAAGGCCTCAACAAAAAGACCTTCATCAGGAGGGTTTCTTCAACGAAGATGACTGGTATGACAATTTCCATCATGGAAATTTTGTTTTCGATGATGCTTCTCCTCTGTCCGCTGAGCTGCAGGCTACACCTTGGCCTCCGTCCTACAAGCCGCCACAGCTTCCCATATTCGATGGCCATTCAGACCCGAAGCAATTTTTGATGAGCTACGAAGCAACAGTATCTTCGTATGGTGGCAATGCTGCAGTCATGGCAAAGTCTTTTGTTATGGCTGTCAGGAGTGTTGCTCAAACCTGGTATTCCTCCCTTCGACCAGGAACGATCACTTCATGGCAAAAACTGAAGGACATGTTGTTAACCAGCTTCCAAGGGTTTCAAACGAAGCCGGTCACTGCTCAGGCCCTGTTTCAGTGCACTCAGGATCACGAAGAATATCTTCAGGCGTATGTCAGAAGGTTCTTGCGTTTGAGGGCGCAGGCACCAACGGTGCCCAACGAAATTGTCATTGAGGCCATGATCAAGGGACTTTGGCCTGGACCTTCAGCTCAGTACTTTGCTAGGAAGCCTCCTCAAACTTTGGAGAAGCTGCTCCAGAAGATGGACGAGTATATTCGTGCCGACAATGATTTTCGCCAAAGAAGGGAGGAGGCTTTCAGGTTTTCCGAAATGACCAGGGGCTTCGGAGGAAGATTCTATCCGAGGCATGTCAGGTCAATCCACAACTCTACTCAAAATGATGATAAGGGGAGTCAGCAGCACAGGCCGCAGTGCTCCTCACAGGCTTCGGGGTGTAACACCCCTGGTGTTACAATAACTAAAACTTGAGCATGGCATCATGAGCATGGGCATTGCATATGTTTGACACACCTAGAGTGCATTCACTAGGCAAAAATTTCAAACAAGTTGTATTGTTTTACTATTTTACAAATAGGACCCTGGTTTAAGGACTTAACCCTAAATAGTGGTTAAAGGGGTAAAACTTAACCTAAGTTGAGAAAAACTTTAGGGCTTGTGAGAAAAGTCATAAAATATCCCCAAACACTAAGTTGAATCACATTTATACCCCTGGAATACTAGAAACCCTAATTGGAACCCTGGAAAGCCCTAAAACCAAACCCTAGGGACCTAAGTGCAAAATTAGTCCACTTTTGGACTAAAGTGCAAAAACCAAGTCAAATCAGTATTTTAAGTCCTTTGGTTCACAAATGTGTGGACTTGTAAGCCAAACATTGGATTTTGGACTTAAATGCAAAATGGACCTCAATTAGGTTCTATTCTAAGTCTGAATTTCAGTGTATTGTGCTCAACTTTGAGATCTTGTAACTTCTAAACAAAAGAGATTCTGCCCTAGGTCACCACATCAAACTTTTAGCCCTATTATAGGAGAACAATTTTGCTGAAGAGAGCAAACCATGTTCTTGTGAGAAAGTTGAAGATAATCTTGTCCAAAGTTGGACTATCAGACTAATATAGACTGAATTTCGGTTGGACAGTGACTTTGATCCAACATTAAGAGCCAGTTAGACTATAATCCAGTGGGAATTTGCCTTGGATTGCTATAACAAAGTTGTAGCTGGATCTTAAAACTATAACTTTGCTAAAGATTGTTGATCATGTTATTACACAAAGTTGGGAGTAATTAGCTCTGCAATTCGGGCTGTCAGTTCATCTGAATAAGGAATCCCATGGTACAGTAGACCTGTGGGGATCAGATCGACAGCTCGGCTCACCGCCGATGACCTCCGTCGTGATCCGTGCCGACCGGCGTCAAGATTCATGCCCGGGTAAGGGGATAACGCCGCGGGGAAATGGATCATTGCCGCCGGTGAGCTGGGTACCACCTTGGCCAGTCGTAGTACTCCTCTCCTTGTTCACCGATCGCGCGGATGAGGTTTCACCGCTGTTAAGTCATCCCTGCCGTCCGCCGCGTGTCCAAACGCCTTACCACGTCGCAGCTAACCATCCTATACCTGGCCGGTGATCGCCGGAGGAGCCGCCACCGTGAAAGCTATATCTTCCACGCGCCAGTACCATTGTTCTCTCCGACCGCCAGCACATTCCAGTAAAATTGGGCGCCACCGCCGTTAGAGGCTATAAATTGCCGCCACCATCCGCTCCTTTAGGTAGTTACACAACCAATGAAGCAACTCGTGCTTCGAATCACCCCCTAGAGCTCGCAAATTTCTCGTTTCCCCCAAATTGGTTTTCCGCCGCCGCGAGGAACACCTCCCCGTGGTCAGTCCAATTCGGGTCAGCTCCTTCCCTCTGCTCCCTTGTTTAAGCATTCACCTACGTCGGCGATACTCGCCAACCCATTCAATTGAGCTAGGATCCCATGAATCATCGGGAACATGTGGGTTGTTAATTCATCCGCGCGCTCACCATGGCCAGAAACATTTGGTTAGCCGTTCCTGAAATTAACTTAGGGGAAACGTTCGCGGGGCCCTGAATCTGGTTTAGGATGAAGGAGGACGCCGTTCCTCGCGTAAATCGGCCAGTACACGGGCTCGCCGGAGCCCTGTCGTGCTGCTCACCGGCGAGGATCGGGCGGTGTAAAGGAATAGAACCTCAGGGGTTTCTTTGTAAGTTGTCAGTGACCTGTTACAACAGTACGCTGAACTTGGTTCTAAATTTGCAAAACCACGGGGGTCTCCACGCAAAGTCACCACAGGCGCGCGTGCGGGCACGATTTTTCCCTCTGGGCTGGGCCGTGTGGGCTGCTTCTGGCCCAGCACTGTTTAACTTTTCTCCTTTTCTTTTTCAGTAGAACTTTGAGAATCTGTAGAAAAATGTAGAAAAATGCTAAAATTGTGAAACCAATTTTCCTAGGCTTGTTATTTTCCATAGTATTTAATAAAAATAGTTTTATGATTTTTAGTTTGAACAGGGAATTTTAGGATATTTAAAATAGCCTAAACTATTGATTCTGGATTTTTAGAGAATAAATAATAAGTCCAAAATTCCCCAAATTTTTTATGTGAGCTTTCCACATTATTTAGAAGCCATGGGTAGAATTTGGGTTGATTTGGACCTTGTTTGATCACAAAACCCAAAACCACCCCCCCTGCTCCATGAACTCCTTTACTGACTCCGGAAACCCTAGGTTCTCGGAGTACCGTGAAGGAAAGTTGTACTCAAGACATAAATAATAAGTTTATGCTATCTTTGCATCCTCATGAGCATTCCATGACATCCATTCTTATGCATGTATATGGTGATATTAGAGCAAGAAGAAGAAGAAGAAGTTTCCGAAGGAGGGATACCACCCACCTCTGATCCCCAGGCATACAACTGTTTCTATTTTGATATCTGTGGATCCGAGCCAGACACCTCTGATAACAAAGGCAAGCCCCGGTGCATTTGCCACCTCCCTTGATGTTTTTAAATACTTTTCGCACACTTTAAGTCTAGTGAAATGTGCATTAGGTTCATAGGAGTTACTTGAAACCCTTTGATGCATTGCTATCCTTGATATCCATACCTGTTTAGATACTTCTGTGAAGTATCAAAATATGATTTACAAAAATGCTTAGCCTTGCTTAGATCTTGTGGATAGAGGTTGTCCTCAATTTAACCATGGAGAGGATGGCTTCTACCCACAAGAATATTTTCATTTGGAGCAATAGTGGGATCTTACTGCAAAGTTCCCTAAGATGCTCTTTCCTCCTAAGGAACAGACACAATCCTAAGGATGGAAATACTCAAATTGAGACTTGGGGGTAGGAACAGGTGATGTTCTACCCAGGTTGGTTAAGGATTAACGCGTATGTAGGCGTGCTGACCGAGGACCCTTTAACTGGTCACATGCCTCGTCATGGGTAAGCCTTGCCTCGGGCAGACTAAGGCCGGAATAAGATAACACGAAATGGGAGTGGAGCGATGGCGAGAGTAGCGTGTACCCTCCGTGGCAAGAGGCTGGACGGTGGTGTATCTGTGCTCTCGGTTTGCGTGAACCTGATCCGGTCTTAAGAACCCCGGTGGCGGGTTGACATATGCAAGGGTTAAGTGCTACATATGTCGTGTGATTGGAGATCCTCAGCTGAGTACAATCGATTCGGATCGCCGTACCTTCGCGGTTATGAAGACTTGGTCACTTCCCTGCAACCTAGAGTCAGGATGTGAAAATGATGGATAAAAATGATGTTGTCGTGATGTGATGCGAAATTAGACTAGATGCAAAAGGAGTCTATTAATACTTAATATGGCGTTAAAAGACTGAAAGTAAGGACTCACTTTAGTAAGCAACTTCTGCGAAAGTATAAGTTGACTTTTGCTAAAGCCTTCCCTTGACTCCTAGTTATCCAGCATACCCTTGAGAGTCTTTTCCTTAGTCGGGTAAGACTTGCTGAGTAATTCCATACTCAGGGTTTATCCCTTTGTTGTTTTTAGGTGGGGAAGTAGCAGACTTCTGCTGCTTCTGTGCTAAGGTGGTTCCCAAGGATGAAACCCAAGACTGAAGTGCGGGAGGACTCGGTCCTCCATCTTAAGATCTTTTGTTTTTTAGTCCTTCGGGAGAAGTTTGTGTCTCCCTGGTTTGTATAATTAATACTCTTATGCACTCGTTTTTAGAACTGGTCTGTAATAACTTAACTTGAGCTTACTTTGGAAATAAATGTAAGTTTATGTAAATCGCTTCCGCATTTCTTTATCTCCGATGGTCTGTAATGTCTGCAAGACGGGTGAAACGTTCCTGGTAAAGTAAGGAAAGATACCGAGCTTGCCAAGTAACTTAGGAACATCTACAGGGTGTCTGATGTCTGTTAGACAAGGACAACTGTAGGTGGGCCTGATTACTTGGGAGGTTCCGTCACAGCTGGTATCGGAGCGTAGCCCTTCTTTGCAGATATTCCGGGACATCTTCAAAAGGGTTTTCAAGAGTCTTACCTAAAGATTCTTTTCTCTTCTTACCTAAGTAGTCTGAAGAGTTTATATTAAAGACCAGTTAGGAAGAGTGCAACGTATAGAAGGTTGAATCAACCAAGGTTGATTCTGTATTTACTCATGCATCATGCTAAGAATTATACTAATAAATTTCCCCTTTAGAAAATGCCGCCGCGCACAAGAAAGACCGCGCGTAAGTCGACTGGACCACTTGGAGTGCCTCGACACCAACTTGCTCCGCGAGATGTAGATAGTAGTAGCGGGAGCAATGATCCTATAGGGGATCTGGAGGCAGAAGTAAGCAGGCTCCAATTGGAACTCCGCCGCAGGACAGCTATATGGATTGGAGATGGTGACCGTATAAATGAGTTACGAAGAGACGTTCGCCATCTACAAGACCAGCTGGCCGATCGGGATTTGGCACTCGATTGGGCTGTTCAATCTCGTTCATTGGCATGGGCCAAGGAGGCAAGGGCTCAGGCCCGAGTGAAAGAACTCAGCTCAGCTGTCGATGACTTGCAGGTTTACTGCAATTCATTGCATGAAGAAGTCCATGTGCTCTATTCGCAACTACACCCTAGTGAGCCTACACCCCCTGCTGAGGCGGAAGCCGGACCTTCTCACGTCGCGGGACGCGCGTTGGGTGGGGAATTAGACCTGTATGAACCTCCTCCTTCTTTGAGGTTGGTTGACGTCTGGACTCCCACACCTGATGATGAAGCCGCCAAAAGCAATGGAAAACATGACTAGTGGTGTAATAAGAGTAGAGTAGTGTATTGTAGGGTGTACTGTATTGTAGGGTGTATGGTTGTATAATAGGTTAAACTTTTGTAAAATGGGTAATGTATCCTGTTGTGTAATGTCGAGTCTGTACCATTACTTTTTACAGTAATGTAAAACGGAAGGTTTTCTTTGGCACATTATGTTTATTCAAATGTTTTTGCCTCAGATGCCGACCCGGACTCGAGGACAGGATGCAGCTGGAACATCCGGGGGTCGGGATGCTACCCCGAATCCACCTCCCGTTCCACCCACGCTTGCCGAGGCAATCGCTGCCTTGGTAAATGCTACAGCCGACAATACCCGCTTCCTGAGGGAGATGGCGGGTCAGCAACAGCTTCAGCAACAAGCAGGAAGAGGATTTCAACAGGGTCCCCGTGAGACCACTTATCTGGATTTCTCTGAGACTCGTCCGCCTCTCTTCGTCAAAGCAGAAGATCCGCTCGAAGCTGACAAATGGATAAGGGTCATTGAACAGAAATTTGGCCTTCTTCGCTGCTCAGAAACCCAGAAGCCATTATTTGCAGCACAGCAACTTCGAGGCCCTGCCAGCACTTGGTGGGGGAACTTCGTGGCCATCCAACCGGATAATCATCAAATTACATGGAACGAGTTTAAAGCAGCATTCCGCGAGCATTATATTCCTGAAGGAGTGCTGCACATGAAGCAAGAAGAGTTCATGAAATTGAAACAAGGGGGAGATACTGTGAACCAGTACCTCAACAAGTTCAATCACCTGTCCCAGTACGAAATTGATCAGGTGAATACAGATTTGAAAAAGAAGAATTGTTTTATGAGAGGTCTGAACGACCGGATGCAGCGGAAAATGGCTGCATGTATTGATCTTACTTATGGAAAGGCTGTCAGCACAGCCTTATCTGTGGAGGCCAAATATGCAAATTCTGGGAAAAGTAAGGGATTCAGTGGTGATCGGCCTAATCAGGGCCCGGTAAAGAGGCAACGGTTTATTCTCCGGCCCTCTAACCAGAACCGTTCAAGTGCACCATCTTTCCCTTTCAAGCAGCCCATAATTATTCGTCCCAACAAAGCTCCCACTGTCCAAAGTCAGCCGGGTGCCCCAGGCACTCGATTCCCTGCACTGCCAAGTTCTTCAACTGGATGTTTTAACTGTGGCAAATCTGGGCACTTTATTAAAGATTGTCCCTATCCTCGGCAAAATCAGGCCAATAATCAGCAAGGATCGGGAAGTTCAGCTCCAGGCAAGGGAAGTACTTCGGGCAAGAATACCAAGAAAACGGGGCGAGTATATTATACGCAAGTGGCTACTACACCGGAGGGAGAGCCGGTGATGATGGGTACGTTCCCTGTGGCCAGCCACCCTGCAATAATTCTTTTTGATTCTGGTGCTTCGCATACCTTTATTAGCAAGACATTTGTGGAGCAACATCACATTACATGTCATGAATCAAAAGAGGGTTTTAAAATTCATTCACCTGGGGGATACATTTTTACTAAAGAAGTGGCCTATGGAGTGCCAGTAACTATGGCCGGGCGGAACTTTCCTGCTAACATGATTGTTCTACGAGGCCAAGATATAGATGTAATTTTGGGGATGAATTGGTTAACCCAACACAAGGCAGTACTCAACACTGAACTCAGAACCGTCAGGTTGAGTTATAATCAAGAAGAAATTCTCTTGTCTCTCCCCAAAACCAATCCAGCCAAAGCTTCTGGTAGAATCTTTGAAGCCATTGTACCGGAAATCAAGAACATTCCGGTAGTATGTGAGTTTCCAGATGTGTTTCCGGAAGATTTGCCTGGACTACCCCCTGAAAGAGATGTAGAATTCGTAATTGAGCTAAAGCCCGGTACGACTCCCATTTCCCGAAGGTCGTACCGTATGCCCCCTAATGAGTTGGCAGAACTGAAGATTCAATTACAAGATCTGCTGAATAAAGGATTTATCCGGCCAAGCTCGTCCCCGTGGGGTTGTCCCGCCATCTTTGTGAAGAAGAAGGATCAAACCTTGCGAATGTGTGTGGACTATCGGCCCCTGAATGAGGTCACCATCAAGAGTAAGTACCCTCTTCCAAGGATCGACATCTTATTTGATCAACTGACTGGGGCGAGGGTGTTTTCCAAAATTGATCTCAGGTCGGGCTATCATCAAATCCGTATTCGGCCCGAGGATATACCGAAGACCGCATTTACTACGCGGTATGGATTGTTTGAGTATCTAGTAATGTCTTTCGGGCTCACAAATGCTCCTGCCCACTTCACCTATTTGATGAACTCGGTGTTCATGCCCGAGTTAGATAAGTTCGTGGTGGTCTTCATCGACGATATTTTGATATATTCTAAAAATGAAGAGGAGCATACTCAGCACTTACGGATTGTATTGACGCGCCTGAGGGAACATCAGCTGTATGCCAAGTTCAGCAAGTGCGCGTTCTGGCTGGAGGAAATTCAATTTTTGGGGCACGTATTGTCAGCCAAGGGAATTGCGGTAGATCCTAGCAAGGTCAAGGATATTCTGGAATGGAAACCTCCAACGACTGTTCACCAAGTCCGGAGTTTTCTTGGACTCGCAGGATATTATCGCAGATTCATACCTGATTTTTCTAAGCTTGTGAAGCCAATCACAAGTTTATTGAAGAATGATACTAAGTTCAATTGGTCTTCTAAATGTAATGAAGCCTTTGAGCAACTGAAGACACTATTGACCACTGCTCCGGTATTGGCTCAACCGGACATCACTAAACCTTTTGATGTATATTGTGATGCGTCAGGCAGTGGACTCGGCTGTGTGTTAATGCAAGAAGGCCGAGTAATTGCGTATGCTTCAAGGCAGTTACGCCGACATGAAGAGCACTATCCAACTCATGATCTGGAGTTAGCTGCGGTGGTTCATGCCCTGAAAATTTGGCGTCACTATCTGCTGGGAAATATCTGCCACATATATACAGATCATAAGAGTTTGAAGTATATATTTACCCAGTCAGAGTTAAACATGAGGCAAAGACGATGGCTTGAGCTCATTAAAGATTATGAACTGGAAATCCATTATCACCCAGGCAAGGCCAATGTGGTGGCAGATGCTTTGAGTCGTAAGACTTCCTGCCACTGTCTTATGGTAAAGACCTCCGAAAACACTTTGTGTCAAGACATGGAAAAGTTAAACCTGGGGATAATCCAGCAAGGGACTCTGAATCAACTAAAGCTTGAGTCAACCATTTTGCAAAGGATAATTGATGCTCAACAGGATAATCTGGGCATGAAGCACATACGAGAGAAGATCAGGGCTGGAACAGCCCAATGTTTCAAGGAAGATGATCAAGGTGTGATATGGTTCAACAACCGCATAGTAGTGCCGAAGAATGAAGAACTCCGCCAGCAAATCCTAGATGAAGCGCATCTTAGACGCTATTCCATTCATCCGGGAAGCACTAAGATGTATCAAGATTTAAAGCAACATTACTAGTGGACAAAGATGAAGATTGAAATTGCACGCTATGTGGCTAAGTGCGACACTTGCAGACGTGTCAAAGCCATACACATGAAAACTGCTGGTCCATTGCAATCTTTGCCAATCCCAACATGGAAATGGGAAGATATAAGTATGGACTCCATCGTGGGACTGCCCAGGACGGCCAAAGGGTATGATTCTATTTGGGTTATCGTTGATCGACTCACAAAAATTGCTCACTTCTTACCCGTCAGGGCCAAATATACTGTAGCCACTTATGCAGCATTGTATATCAGCCGTATTCTCAGTTTGCATGGTGTTCCAAAAACCATAGTATCGGATCGTGGACCCCAATTCGTATCCAAGTTCTGGGAAGAACTTCATAAATCCTTGGGTACCAAATTGATCCACAGTTCGGCCTATCATCCTCAAACCAGTGGACAAACTGAGAGAGTAAATCAAATCCTCGAGGATATGCTGCGGGCATGTGTCCTGGATTTCTCGCAAAAATGGGATGAATGTTTGCCCTTAGCGGAGTTTTCATACAATAACAGTTATCAGGAGAGTATCAAGATGGCACCTTTTGAAGCTTTATACGGGCGACAGTGTCGAACTCCGTTAAATTGGTCTGAACCTGGAGAAAGGTATTTCTTTAGGCCTGATATGGTGAAAGAGGTCGAAGAAAAGGTTCAGAAAATTATTCATAATATGAAGAAAGCTCAGACTCGACAAAAGAGTTATGCAGACCGACGACGACAACCCTTATGTTTTCGGGTAGACGACCATGTCTACTTGAAAGTTTCACCGATGAAGGGTGTATCGCGTTTCGGGGTTAAAGGAAAACTTGCACCCAGATACATTGGTCCATTCCGGGTACTTGAGCAATGTGGACCAGTGGCATACCGACTTCAGCTCCCCGAAACATTGTCTGCCGTACATAATGTGTTCCACGTATCACAATTGAAGAAGTGTCTACGGGTTCCCGATCGAACCGTTGAAGTGACTGATGTTGTCCTGGAACCAGATTTAACGTACTCGGAACATCCCATTCGAGTTCTGGATCAAAAGGACAGGGTTACCCGGAGAAAGACTCTTAAGTTTTATAAGATACAGTGGAACCAGCATTCGGAAGATGAGGCTACATGGGAAACCCAAGATTTCTTAGATAAGAATTTCCCAGGCTTTCTAGCCTCTTGTAAATTGTAAAGTTTGTATAGCTGTGTAATAAAGGAATGAACCCCCACACCACCCCTGCCTTGTACCAGAAATCAGGAAATAAAAACATGACACATTTCCTTTTCCATTACTCACCCTAGGACTTTAAATCTCGGGACGAGATTCTTTTATGGGGGGAAGGATGTAACACCCCTGGTGTTACAATAACTAAAACTTGAGCATGGCATCATGAGCATGGGCATTGCATATGTTTGACACACCTAGAGTGCATTCACTAGGCAAAAATTTCAAACAAGTTGTATTGTTTTACTATTTTACAAATAGGACCCTGGTTTAAGGACTTAACCCTAAATAGTGGTTAAAGGGGTAAAACTTAACCTAAGTTGAGAAAAACTTTAGGGCTTGTGAGAAAAGTCATAAAATATCCCCAAACACTAAGTTGAATCACATTTATACCCCTGGAATACTAGAAACCCTAATTGGAACCCTGGAAAGCCCTAAAACCAAACCCTAGGGACCTAAGTGCAAAATTAGTCCACTTTTGGACTAAAGTGCAAAAACCAAGTCAAATCAGTATTTTAAGTCCTTTGGTTCACAAATGTGTGGACTTGTAAGCCAAACATTGGATTTTGGACTTAAATGCAAAATGGACCTCAATTAGGTTCTATTCTAAGTCTGAATTTCAGTGTATTGTGCTCAACTTTGAGATCTTGTAACTTCTAAACAAAAGAGATTCTGCCCTAGGTCACCACATCAAAATTTTAGCCCTATTATAGGAGAACAATTTTACTGAAGAGAGCAAACCATGTTCTTGTGAGAAAGTTGAAGATAATCTTGTCCAAAGTTGGACTATCAGACTAATATAGACTGAATTTCGGTTGGACAGTGACTTTGATCCAACATTAAGAGCCAGTTAGACTATAATCCAGTGGGAATTTGCCTTGGATTGCTATAACAAAGTTGTAGCTGGATCTTAAAACTATAACTTTGCTAAAGATTGTTGATCATGTTATTACACAAAGTTGGGAGTAATTAGCTCTGCAATTCGGGCTGTCAGTTCATCTGAATAAGGAATCCCATGGTACAGTAGACCTGTGGGGATCAGATCGACAGCTCGGCTCACCGCCGATGACCTCCGTCGTGATCCGTGCCGACCGGCGTCAAGATTCATGCCCGGGTAAGGGGATAACGCCGCGGGGAAATGGATCATTGCCGCCGGTGAGCTGGGTACCACCTTGGCCAGCCGTAGTACTCCTCTCCTTGTTCACCGATCGCGCGGATGAGGTTTCACCGCTGTTAAGTCATCCCTGCCGTCCGCCGCGTGTCCAAACGCCTTACCACGTCGCAGCTAACCATCCTATACCTGGCCGGTGATCGCCGGAGGAGCCGCCACCGTGAAAGCTATATCTTCCACGCGCCAGTACCATTGTTCTCTCCGACCGCCAGCACATTCCAGTAAAATTGGGCGCCACCGCCGTTAGAGGCTATAAATTGCCGCCACCATCCGCTCCTTTAGGTAGTTACGCAACCAATGAAGCAACTCGTGCTTCGAATCACCCCCTAGAGCTCGCAAATTTCTCGTTTCCCCCAAATTGGTTTTCCGCCGCCGCGAGGAACACCTCCCCGTGGTCAGTCCAATTCGGGTCAGCTCCTTCCCTCTGCTCCCTTGTTTAAGCATTCACCTACGTCGGCGATACTCGCCAACCCATTCAATTGAGCTAGGATCCCATGAATCATCGGGAACATGTGGGTTGTTAATTCATCCGCGCGCTCACCATGGCCAGAAACATTTGGTTAGCCGTTCCTGAAATTAACTTAGGGGAAACGTTCGCGGGGCCCTGAATCTGGTTTAGGATGAAGGAGGACGCCGTTCCTCGCGTAAATCGGCCGGTACACGGGCTCGCCGGAGCCCTGTCGTGCTGCTCACCGGCGAGGATCGGGCGGTGTAAAGGAATAGAACCTCAGGGGTTTCTTTGTAAGTTGTCAGTGACCTGTTACAACAGTACGCTGAACTTGGTTCTAAATTTGCAAAACCACGGGGGTCTCCACGCAAAGTCACCACAGGCGCGCGTGCGGGCACGATTTTTCCCTCTGGGCTGGGCCGTGTGGGCTGCTTCTGGCCCAGCACTGTTTAACTTTTCTCCTTTTCTTTTTCGGTAGAACTTTGAGAATCTGTAGAAAAATGTAGAAAAATGCTAAAATTGTGAAACCAATTTTCCTAGGCTTGTTATTTTCCATAGTATTTAATAAAAATAGTTTTATGATTTTTAGTTTGAACAGGGAATTTTAGGATATTTAAAATAGCCTAAACTATTGATTCTGGATTTTTAGAGAATAAATAATAAGTCCAAAATTCCCCAAATTTTTTATGTGAGCTTTCCACATTATTTAGAAGCCATGGGTAGAATTTGGGTTGATTTGGACCTTGTTTGATCACAAAACCCAAAACCACCCCTCCCTGCTCCATGAACTCCTTTACTGACTCCGGAAACCCTAGGTTCTCGGAGTACCGTGAAGGAAAGTTGTACTCAAGACGTAAATAATAAGTTTATGCTATCTTTGCATCCTCATGAGCATTCCATGACATCCATTCTTATGCATGTATATGGTGATATTAGAGCAAGAAGAAGAAGAAGAAGTTTCCGAAGGAGGGATACCACCCACCTCTGATCCCCAGGCAGACAACTGTTTCTATTTTGATATCTGTGGATCCGAGCCAGACACCTCTGATAACAAAGGCAAGCCCCGGTGCATTTGCCACCTCCCTTGATGTTTTTAAATACTTTTCGCACACTTTAAGTCTAGTGAAATGTGCATTAGGTTCATAGGAGTTACTTGAAACCCTTTGATGCATTGCTATCCTTGATATCCATACCTGTTTAGATACTTCTGTGAAGTATCAAAATATGATTTACAAAAATGCTTAGCCTTGCTTAGATCTTGTGGATAGAGGTTGTCCTCAATTTAACCATGGAGAGGATGGCTTCTACCCACAAGAATATTTTCATTTGGAGCAATAGTGGGATCTTACTGCAAAGTTCCCTGAGATGCTCTTTCCTCCTAAGGAACAGACACAATCCTAAGGATGGAAATACTCAAATTGAGACTTGGGGGTAGGAACAGGTGATGTTCTACCCAGGTTGGTTAAGGATTAACGCGTATGTAGGCGTGCTGACCGAGGACCCTTTAACTGGTCACATGCCTCGTCATGGGTAAGCCTTGCCTCGGGCAGACTAAGGCCGGAATAAGATAACACGAAATGGGAGTGGAGCGGTGGCGAGAGTAGCGTGTACCCTCCGTGGCAAGAGGCTGGACGGTGGTGTATCTGTGCTCTCGGTTTGCGTGAACCTGATCCGGTCTTAAGAACCCCGGTGGCGGGTTGACATATGCAAGGGTTAAGTGCTACATATGTCGTGTGATTGGAGATCCTCAGCTGAGTACAATCGATTCGGATCGCCGTACCTTCGCGGTTATGAAGACTTGGTCACTTCCCTGCAACCTAGAGTCAGGATGTGAAAATGATGGATAAAAATGATGTTGTCGTGATGTGATGCGAAATTAGACTAGATGCAAAAGGAGTCTATTAATACTTAATATGGCGTTAAAAGACTGAAAGTAAGGACTCACTTTAGTAAGCAACTTCTGCGAAAGTATAAGTTGACTTTTGCTAAAGCCTTCCCTTGACTCCTAGTTATCCAGCATACCCTTGAGAGTCTTTTCCTTAGTCGGGTAAGACTTGCTGAGTAATTCCATACTCAGGGTTTATCCCTTTGTTGTTTTTAGGTGGGGAAGTAGCAGACTTCTGCTGCTTCTGTGCTAAGGTGGTTCCCAAGGATGAAACCCAAGACTGATGTGCGGGAGGACTCGGTCCTCCATCTTAAGATCTTTTGTTTTTTAGTCCTTCGGGAGAAGTTTGTGTCTCCCTGGTTTGTATAATTAATACTCTTATGCACTCGTTTTTAGAACTGGTCTGTAATAACTTAACTTGAGCTTACTTTGGAAATAAATGTAAGTTTATGTAAATCGCTTCCGCATTTCTTTATCTCCGATGGTCTGTAATGTCTGCAAGACGGGTGAAACGTTCCTGGTAAAGTAAGGAAAGATACCGAGCTTGCCAAGTAACTTAGGAACATCTACAGGGTGTCTGATGTCTGTTAGACAAGGACAACTGTAGGTGGGCCTGATTACTTGGGAGGTTCCGTCACACGGGGCAACAGCAAAGCTTCTTCCGGCCACCAGCTCCAAGAGGCAGAGGCGCCAGGGGCTTCGGCGGAAGATTTGGAGATCAACCAAGGAGAATATTTTGCTTGTTCTGTGGTGAAAACAAGGGCCATACCACCAGGATGTGCCATGTTACCATCCAGAAGCAAAAGGAGATAGCCGAAGCTGCAGCACAACAAGCTCAGCCGAAGCAGGTCATGCATACTGCTTCGTACCATCCGCCTTACATCCCAGACTACGTAGGCAACCACCCTGCAGTTTCTGTTGCTTCGGCGAGTCAACCTCAAGCTTCCTGGCAACAGCCTCCGCCTCCACCACCGCTGCAACAAGGCCAACAGCCAGAAGGGAGCCAATATGCTCCACATCAAAGGGACTTCAGAGAACAATCCGAAGCTCGCACAGTCAATAGCACTGTGCCAGAGTCGAAGCACATCTATTGACAAATATCCTACCTTGATAGCAGTCTTTTCCATTCAGTTCTATTTTCTGTGTAATAAAGAACATCTTTTAGTTTTCATGTAATAGTTTCGTTGTTTGCCACAAGAAAAATATA
This sequence comes from Zea luxurians, assembly GCA_029449295.1. Taxonomy (NCBI): domain Eukaryota; kingdom Viridiplantae; phylum Streptophyta; class Magnoliopsida; order Poales; family Poaceae; genus Zea; species Zea luxurians. Next base: position 54,962,173 of record JAOPSE010000004.1, on the reverse strand, counting down.
TTTTCTCCACAGGCTTAAGTTGCTGAAGCTTTAAGATTTGTGATAACAAGGAGGACCTTCGAATTATCAAAAATCCTTCGAAGTCACAAAAAGCCGTTCCAAAGGGAACGCAGTGTAAGTTTTCTGCTCCAAAGTCGTTCCTAAGGGAATGCAGAGCTTACAACGAAAAGTCAGCGCTGATACCGCCTAAGTAAAAGGCGAAGAAGCTCCAAAGTCGTTCCTAAGGGAATGTAGAGCTTACAGCGAAAAGTCAACGCTGATACCGCCTAAGTAAAAGGCGAAGAAGCTCCAAAGTCGTTCCTAAGGGAATGCAGAGCTTACAGCGAAAAGTCAGCGCTGATACAAAAAGATTGTGTGTTTTACGGGGATATGTGTGTATCTTCGGAACAAAAGTCATCTACATAACATAACATCATCACATCATTTTGCATAGCATAAGCATCATACATCATGTTGCATATGGCAAAAGAAGGGAACACAGTATCGACCTTCGGAAGGATGCTTTGAGAAAGTGAAAATCGTGCTAAGTCACAAGGGGATACAATAGTGATCTTCGGAATATAGCTTCGGAGAATGTTTTCATGAAGTTTGGATATTCTTCATCAGAGCGCTATGGACGTTGAGATGCATAAAAGTTTTTCCATCTTCACGAAGCATGAAAAGAAGGGAAGGTGTTTTTTCGCCGAAGGGTCAAAAACGGTACGTATGTAAAGTTTCATGCATCGTAAAGAATCGAATTATTAAAAGCAAATATATTACAGGGTTACAAAATGTTACACATATTTCATTTCAGAAGTTTTTACAATAGTGCTTAATCTTCTCTCAAAACAACTTCTGCAGCTTCGTTCAGGAGTCGGTTAACAACTCCATCCATAATAGCTTCAGCCATCTTTTTAATTTCCTCGTCTCCTTTCGGGTGAGGGCCCGGAGACGCTTTAGTAGGATCTGAAGGAGGACAGGATATGGCCACACTGCTATTACAAATTGCGAACGAAGTTTAAAATCAAAAATTACAACACAATAAAAACCATTAGCTAATACCTATTTGCCCTTCGGGCTCTAAGCTTTTGTCAGCGGCCTTAGCTACTTCTCTAGCCTCATGAATGCCTTTCTCACTTTTCTGAATAATTTCTCGGGCCATTTCTCGGCCATCATTGTCCCAGACGTCGGTGAAAAATTTTCCACCAGCCTGGCTGGCTTCGGCCGAGGGGTCTTTAATATCTTCAGGGGATAAGCTGGCATCGGATTGTGCAAGAACCTTAACATGATCGCAGCCTTTTTTCTCCAGCATAGTACCCGAGAAGGCGCAAATGTCTCCGCGACTGTTTAGAATTTCTTCGAAGGCTTCAGCTTCGTGGCTGATCCATTCGATCGGTCCTTCTGGGTTACCTCTCACGAAATCTTCTTCACTCGAAAATGCGCCAACACTGGCGAAGCTGGTTTTTATCTTCTTTACACATTCCATGGATTTTTCGTAGCATCTTTTCTTAGAAGACCGAAGCTCTTCAACGGTTCCTTCCAAATGATTGGCCCATTGGTTGCTACATTCCCGCCTCGTTTCTTCAAGTATGCGTTCTTCTTTAGCTCGGGCTAATTGCTTCCGAAGGTCGGCAATCTCGTGTTTTTGAGCTGCAGCTTGTGCTTTAGAGGCAGCTTCGTCCTCCTTTATTTTATCCACCAATGCAACTAGAATTTTGTCCTTTTCCATGGCTTCGTTCCTTAGTTTGATAACCTCTGATCGAAGGTTGTTAAAGGCAATTTCATAGCTCTCGTCTTCGGCATTCTTTTGCGCTCTCAGCGCGTTGCTTAGTATTAAACCCTATATGTAAAAAGTTAGTATAAGAATAAAGCAATAGATTTCAAATCATAAAGATTCCAAATGCGCAGATCCCGTACCTTCAGGCTATTATACGCAAGGCTGTCCGCAAGATCGTCCTTTGTCATCGCGCAGAGGCCAGCCTCCAGCTTCGGAAACCCCATGCTTCGGGCCATTTCCTGGCAGACAAGTAGTTCTTTGTTATCCGGGAGGCAGTATAGGAAATCTTCTTCATTTGTACCATTGAACACTAGTGCCCCCTTCGGATATTTCAATTCTTTAGCATAATGATTAGCTTCAAAAATTTCTTCTTCTGATAACTTTTTCCCCGAAGCATGTCGAACAATATAATCAAGGACTTTGGGGGATGCTTCGGGGGCAACAACACTGATTTTTTCAACAAGAATTGGCTGTGTCATTTTTTCTTCTTCGGTTTCCAAGGATTTTACCTTCGTGGGCTCCGAAGGCCCAGCTTCAGCTCCAGCTTCTTGCTCTGGAGCTTTAGTATCAAAAATCTCAGTTTTCGCTTCGGAGGTTTCAACAGTTTTCTTCGGAGTTGTACTTGAGGACTTAATTGTTTCCAGAACATCTAGCACATTAGCCATTCTCTTTCTTTTCGGAGTCACTGCTGACACCTTTTGACCTTTTACTGTCTCAACATTTGCTGCAGGACTCAAAACTTCTGATGTTTTTTCCTCAGTTGGTTTTTTCGCTTCTTCCATTTTTTCTGTGGATGGCGCTTCGTCCATTTCTGCCACTTCTGGCGGCAAGGTTGGTTTGGTTGGTTTTTCAGCTTCGGTGGCCGAAGAAGTTTCTCCGGTGAACTCAGGCACCGAAGCTGGTTCAATATAGCGTGGCCGATGTGTGAGGACCTTTATCCTCTTTCTTTTCGGTTCTGGTTTGCTAGGAGCAGTTGCAGCTTCTTCTTTCGCAGAGGTTGTGTTTTTTCTTTTCTGCCCTCGAATGGGATAACGATAGTCAGGGTAGACGAACCCGATTGCATCAAACACCCGGTTCAGCCTTTTCTTTTTTCGGCCTCCGAAGGCTGCTGACAGTGCAGTATCTTCGGCCTTCGAATAAACCCCAAGCAGTTCATCACTTAAATTTTCAATACTCTTTAACCAGTCATCATCTGGCTCAACGAATTTATCTCCGAACTTGAAAGTATACTTTAGCCTGATAAGTCCACCTTCGTCGGCCTCTTTCATGGTTTCTTGCGGCATTTCCCATTTCTCCGCGAGCGGCCATACTCTGAAGGCAATATGTTCTTGTACCAAATCTCTCGTTCCAATAAAAGAACAAATAACTCCGAAGGCTCTCTGGCATTCTTCGGCAGCTTCATTCATCTCAACCTTCGGCTTTCGCAGGCCAAAACTTTGCCAAATAGGGCGCATAATTATACCTTTAATATCTTCCCGTGCTTTCAGGTCATTTTTCACATAGAACCATTCTGTCATCCAGTCGCCGGGCCATCTCTTCCGAAATGTTGGCACGGGACAGATGGACCCAGACCGAGAAACGAAACTGTAGCAGCCAAAATTATTGTGATATTGTTCCTTACCCCAGGGTTTTGTCTCGTATGATAACTCGTGTATGTTGCAGAAACTTTTCGCATCAGGTTCCAGACCTTGGCTTCTTACGGCCCACACGAAGATATTCAGCCTTATAATTGCTTCGGGGGTAAGTTGATGAAGGTAGATTTCAAACATTTTCAGCACTTCTACGACGAAGCTGCTCAGGGGAAATCGCAGTCCAGCTTTCAAAAAGCTTCGGAACACTACAACTTCATTTTCTTCAGGGGTCGGGCAAGTTTTCTCTCCTTCGTCGACCCTTACAATGGATAAATCCCGGAAGTATCTTCCCCTCATGGTGACAAGATGATTTTATTTGATACCTGACTTGCCAAAGACTGAATGGCTTGGTCGCCAGGGGCGATCTTCGGAGTCTTCACCACCACTGTCCACATCATAACTGTCGCTGTCACCAGTATCTGCAGACAAACCTTCCAGAATCTCCTTGGTGGTTTTTTCCGAATTGGTCTTCGCCATCGCTATAAGAAACCCCAAGTTCTTCTCTTCGTCGAGACTCAGCTTCATCTCAGCAGCAGCCTTCTTATCTTCAGACATCTTCGGAAACACTAAAAAACTGTTTTCAAAGCCGAAGCTTCAAAACTAAAAGATCAGCAAATCTTAGTGCGCAAGAGCTAAAAATTCAGTGAGCGGGAGCAGATGGCAAGAGAGCGTACCAAATGCGTTTGCGGTATGATCTTATTTATACGCCCAGTGCGTTGAAAATTGAAAGACCCCGCTTGTCAGTGAATGTTGCTATTCTAGCAAAGGGAAGGTGTTTTTTCGGACCTTCGGCTTAAGGCCTTCGTCCATATCACAATCTGAATTTATCACTAACAAATTAATATTGCGAGGGGCTACTGTTGGGGGCCTTCGTCCTCCGAAGGTCCTCAAAAACAAGATTTGACAATGTTTTCCAAGTGAATTATATGAACAGGTATTTTTGGACTCAGATTATGAACATGGAGTACGGTCAGGACGAAGCCTAAGCCAGTCGAAGGGGGATTGAGATGAAGGACGGGCTGATTACCATGCTGTACGAAGGATGGTGCACAGCCGAAGCTATGCGCAGGAAAGCTTCGTCGCGATAACAGAAAGGGGAACCGACCTAAAGATGAAAAGACTACTTAGGCCTTGATAGACTCCCATAAGTCATTAGCAAATGTAATGGGCATGAATGTAATTTTACATGGGCTGCGTCCCACGCCTATAAATAGATGAACAGTACTCCCATACGGTTCACGCGGATTTGTACTCGCTTGCGCATCACGTTTGTATTTTTGCCTTCTATCAAGCCGAAGGTACAAATATAATTCAATATTGCTCTTATTCTTCCATGATTATATAATAAGGACATGTAATAATGTTATGTGATTATTCATGTTATTCTCTCATGCTTCATATGCTTCTCCTTTTATCAATATAAACTGTAATCATGAAGGTATATCCTTCATGACCTTCGTCTGAAGACGGTTATATCCTAAGGGAAATAACACTTCGAAGGACGAAGGGTATTTACCACTAACTTCTTTCTGTGTTGCCTTGTTCTTAAGCCGAAGCATTTGAGAACAAGTCCCCAACACTAACATGGAGACCTGGCAATGCTATATCAAGGCAGGCAATTTCATTGCCTAGCACTAAAATTATGGTGTGACTCCAAACGTTGTACTAGCAATGCGCTGATAAACATGTATTCCAAGTGTGATCGAATTGGATCCACAAGGCTAGCATTTGAAGTCATGCATCTCGATGATGTCACATCCTAGAACTCATTGATTCATGGTTTTGCACAACATGGAGATGTGCGGACACAAGGTTGACTTGTCCCTTGTGGTTTGGGTTGATGACGAGTGTTTGTCAATGGGTAGCACTCTGGGGTAGTCAGTGGACTGACCAGAGTGTGAGATTATGCTTGTGCAACCATGTCAATCCACTTGTGGTGTGCAGATGTGGAGCACATGAACGGTGGTCGACGGTTGAGGTGAAGGTCATGCGGGCTCGTGCTGATGGACTGGGAGCGGTGAAGGGTGAGTGCTGGGTCTTGACTAATGGATCATAGTAGCTAGGTGACCAACCATGGTGGCTGACACCTAGGGCACGCACTTGTGCGAGGACGTGGTGGAGAGGATCGTGTTGCCGGCGTGGTCGAGGATTGGCGGGACATGCGTCTGATCGTGGAGGACGTGCACGAGGTGCTATGGTCACAGCAGGTTTGGTGGTTTGGGCCACAAAACCACCCAGCGCTACAAATGGAGGGTTTTGCTGAGTTTGGGCCTCAAAACTTGGCAATGGCGGTTCCGGAGGGAACCGGTGGCGGCACATGGCGTGATCGCGGAGGGTGCGTCAAGGCGAAGCAACTCCGTGTGAGGGACGTGGCCGTCGGATCGAAAACCTAGAAGTTGGTCCATTTCGCCCCTGGTGGAGTGGATAGACTCTATGTAAATAGAGGTAGTTTAGGAAGTGAGAATATCCTTCTATAAATAGAGGGGATGGCTGGTTAGTTCAGCATCTCTTGGCTACCATTTGTTTTAAGCACTCATTGTAGAGCTCCTAGTTTTCTCTCTAGGTAGACACTAGTTGAGTTGAGGGTTAGGCAGTGATTTTGTTCTTCGACTAAGTTCTTGATTTTCAAGTTTAATCATATGAAGGGTCGCCGGTCCGGCCCACAGGGTTCTTTGGCTTCAAATCATAGTTTGTACCCCTGCTGGAATTTCTGAAGTTTTATATTCTTAGTTTCTTATTTTCCCCGATCTTGTGTTGTTGGTGAAAAACCTTTGATTCCTTTGAGAGGATTTGGTTTGGGGATTGATTGGTTGTGAGTTGCACTCTTCGTACCACTGTATACACCTAGTTGTCGTAGATTTTGGTCGCGATTTGAGAAAAACTCTGTTTGAACTCATTCTAGAAAACCCCAACAAAACCCCAGTTTATGGCTGTATTTTTATATCTGTGGGTGATTCACAAGTCTGATTGAGCTCAAAATTTGGGGAGATATTGGAAAAGTATTTGCTCAGGTGTATGTAAAATTTCATCTCAATCGGAGTTTGTTTGGTTCAGTTTTGAATTCAAGAACAGAATTTTGTACTGCTGAAAACAACTTGTTGACGATACTGTATTGGACTGTTTTGTACTTTTTTTGTGTCTGATTTGCGATCCATTTGTTTTGCTAGTCTCATGTGAGTATTAGGAATATTTTTAATCATGAGATCACTCGTTCTCTGATGTGTTCATGGTTTGAGCACTTGCTTCATCTCAATTGAAGTGAAGTGTTCATTTTCAGTTTTTGGAAGCAAAATCCGATTGGCTCCCATTCACCCCCCCTCTGGTCGCCTTACCAGTGCTACAATTGGTATCAGAGTCGGTTAAGGATTTCCCTTCCCTAATCGGTTCGAAATCCACATAGGTGACATGGAAAGGTGTTGGCAAACCTCCATTCTTTGATGGGACCAATTACCCGTACTAGAAGATTCGCATGTCTACGTATCTTTAGAGCATCAGTTACCGGGTTTGGGAAATTTGCCTCGATGTGAATTTCGATGCTACAAGTGACCGGATCACTACAATTCAAATGGAGTTCCATGATTCGAACATCAAAGCTCTAAATGCTTTGTTCTCGTGTCTCTCGCTTGGTGAGTTTGAGCGAGTTGGACATCTGACTATGGCTCATCAGATCTGGTCTACCCTTGAGAGATTCCATGAGGGCAACAATAATGTGAAGACCAGACTATTTGAGATGTACAAGCGAGAATACGAAAACTTCACATAGTTGGCAGGAGAGACCATTGACACTATGTTATCCAGGTTCCAGTCAATTGTGAACAAGATGCCTGCCAACAAGGCACAACTACCCTATACTGGTCATGAGAGTGCGCTGAAATTACTACATGCTCTAGATTGGAGGGTTTGGGAGGTGAAGGTCTCGGCGATCACCGAGACGCCCAATTACGAGACTCTCGCCGTGGACGAGCTCCTCAGCAAGCTGAAGTCCAAAGAAATTGACCACCAGACTCGAGCCAAGATTGAGAACCCTGGTGCACCCACCATTGCCCTAGTCTTTGGAGGTGGTTCTGCAACTAACTCCTTACCTACTATGTTTTCTCTATCTTTTTTGTTGTCTATTGCAGAGGAGTAGATGGAGAACCTTGGGGATGAGGAGCTCGCACTTGTGGCCAGCCAGTTCACGCGGTTCCACAACAACCGTATGAGCCGACAGTGTGGTGGGTCCAAGGACGGATGCTACAAGTGTGGTGATCCTGACCACTTCGTTGCCAGCTGCCCCAAGAAGGGAAAATTGGAGTCTGGCCCGCGTGATCATCACTCTGGTCAGCACAAGGGCAAGTACTCCTCCAGCAAGTACAAGTCCAAGGGAGGATTCGACAAGGAGGCGCTCAAGAAGAAGTACCTTCAGAAGGCAAAGATCAAGGAGCGTGCCTTCCTCGCCACCCTCAGCAACCTCGACCACGACTCCGACGATGTTGTATCTTCCTCGAGCGATGAGGATACTGAGAGGCGGGTCGAGGACAAGGTGAACGGGCTATGCTTCATCGCCAACACTGCAGGAGGCTTCTGCACCATGGCACTTGGTGAGGACGCGGTCGGCACCGGCGACGACAAAGACATCGGCTACGACACTACTTCTGAGGTACTACCTTCCGCTGATGATCTTGCCGCTGAGATAGAAGAGCTGAATGTTGCTTTGGCTAATCAGGATAAGTTGCTTAGGTAGGCTGCTCGTGAGAGGAGAGAGTTTAGATCCAAGTACGAGAGGACGCTTGGGGAACTTCAGTCTGCTAGTGCTTCAATTGTGGTGTCCAACGAGACTGAATGTGATGAGTGCGCTCTACACATGTCGAACATCACCACTTTATAGACCAAGTACTCCACCTTGCTAGATGAGCGGGACGAGTTGAGATCTAGGTCTATCCCATTGGGTGCATGTACCGTTTGTCCTGGCTTGCAGTTTGAGCTAGGAGAGAGACGCTAGGATAGCTTTGCTTGAGAAGGCTAGCTCAATGAGTGCCCCTGCACCTGCACAGTGTGCACTTTGTGAAGGTTTGCAGTCTGCCCTTGAGTCCTACAGACATGACAAGACAAGAATCGAGGAAGAAAACACATACCTTCGATCTGTCTTGAGTTGGGTGTCGTATAGTGAGCCCTGGTTGGGCATGATGGTCAGTTAGTTCAAGAGGGGAACTGGCCAACCGAGGTTAGGCTTTGCTGCTAAGGATGGAAGTGTTGCTCGCTATGGGAAGGTTGGTGAGTGTAGTGGTTTGATAGCTTTAGAGAAACCTCACCCACTCCCAAGCTTATCAAAACCACCCCTGCTAAGTCTATCACCCCTGTGAGAGATGGTGTGATTGATGAACCTGTGAGAGCTCCTCCTTAGAAACAAGTGTGGCTTCCAAAACCTAACCATCTCAGGAACACACTTGACACCTTTCCTGAAGTCTCTAGCGATCCCCTTCCTAGAGCCCCTCAGCCATCCAAAAAGAAAGCCCCCTCCCACAAACAAAATCCACCCAAGAGAGAGGTGAGGTACCATTGTGAGTATTGTGAGAGGGATGGGCATCTAGCTACTTTTTGCTTTAGGAGGAAGAGAGATGAGCAGCGGGTTTCTGAGTTGAGCAGGAAGGACATGAACCGCCCCTCTCATGGTGTTCATGCTCAGCCTATTCAGAGACGTCCTGTGAAGCCTAGAGGTGTTTTGCCTCTTGCCGCTAGGCCTCAGGCAGTGAGACCACGTGGTGGTCGTGCCCGACGGTATGCTAGTCGTGTGCCATATGGCCAAGGACCATATGACAGAGGTTTTGGTTCATACTTCCCCAGCGGACCACAATTTCCTTCTTGTGGTGATCGCTTCCCTTCGGAATCGAGGATGTTTGGTGTTTTCCCTAACACTTTTCAAGGGCAAATGTCGCAGCACTAGTATTCTTCATAGTTTACTTACCCCAGTGCTATGCCATTTGCTCACTCCGTGTCTTACTATTGATGCAGGACAGAGGCCTAGAGAACACGTGGCTCATGGATTCCAGCTGTTCGCGCCACATGACCGGAAGCTCAAAATGGTTCTCCAGCCTCGACCCCATGATTGGTAAGGAATACATCACATTCGGGGATTAGTCAAGAGGTAAGGTTGTTTCTCGTGGCACCATTCGGGTGAACAAGAGCTTTATTCTCAAGGATGTTGCTTTGGTTTCGAATCTGCGTTTCAATCTGCTTTCAGTTTTGCAACTCCTTGAGGAAGACTATTAAGTGCGCTTTTAAAAAGGGCTTGTCTCGAGTTTTGGATGCTCGTGGGGATCTTATTTGCCAGATTTCCCCTTTTGGTCGAGTTTTCTGTGCTGATTTTTCACATTCTTCTGGCCCTTCTCGATGTTTGCTGGCAGGATCTTCCTCTTCTCTTTGGAAGTGGCATAGGAGGCTAGGTCACTTGAGCTTTGATCTTTTGTGTCATTTGAGCTCACTTGACCTCATCCAAGGATTGCCCAAATTAAAATTTGAGAAATGTCTTGTTTGTCACCCTTGTCGTCATGGCAAAATGATTGCCGCTTCCCATTCCCCGGTCACCAAGGTGATGACCTCGCATCCTGGCGAATTGCTTCATATGGACACTGTTGGTCCAGCCAGGGTTTGCTCTTTTGGAGGAAGTGGTATGTGCTTGTGGCTGTCGACGACTTCTCTCGCTACTCTTGGGTGTTCTTTATGACAGCGAAGGATGAGGCTTTTACTCATGCTCGAGATTTGATTCTTCGGTTGCAAAATGAGTTTCCTAAAAAATGCCATGAGAGCTATACGCAGTGACAATGGCACAAAATTCAAAAGTACTCAATTTTTTGTGCTTCTTTGGGACTCGAGCATCAGTTTTCCTCTCCATATGTGCCCCAGCAGAATGGTATTGTTGAACGCAAAAATTAAACCCTTATTGAGGTGGCCAGAACGATGCTTGATGAGCATAGGACTCCTAGGCGTTTTTGGGCCGAAGCGATCAACACTGCTTGCCATGTGTCCAATCGCATCTTTCTTCGGGCTTTTTCTAAACAAAACTTCTTATGAGTTGCGATTTGGACGGCCACCCAAGGTCAGCCATTTCAGGGTATTTGGCTGCAGATGCTTTGTGCTGAAACAGGGTAATCTGGACAAGTTTGAGTCCCGGTATTCTAATGGGGTATTTCTGGGTTATGCATTACATTCTCATGCTTATCGTGTTCTTAACCTAGAGACTAATCGCATTATGGAGACTTGTGAGGTTACATTCGATGAGACTGCACCTTGTCCATCCCTAGATCAGATGGGATAGACCATCTTTGTGGAGGAGGAGCATGATGACGCCGATTGGGTTGCTCTCGAGCCAACTCCACCGGCCACCCGAGTCGAGCCTTCTTCCACTACTACGGCTGGCGGACCCAACCCCACTCCTTCCACCACTTGGGGTTCGGTCGAGCCAGCTCCTGCTGAGACTGGAGGAGTTGAAGCTGCTGTTGAGGGGGAGGTCACTTCCTCAAGGGAGGCTCCTCAGCATATTCAGCGCCATCACCCACCTCAACAGATGATCGGGGAGTTTCACGAGCGAGTCACTCGCTCTAGGTCACAACACATTTCTCATTTTTCTCACTCAGCTTTTGTTGATACTTTTGAGCCCCAAGATGTTGGACATGCTTTATTTGATCCTAACTTGGTTAATGTCACACCCAGGTTTTAGGGGTCCAAAACCCGAGTGCGAAATAATCACCAGGTGTGCTGGGACCAAGTCTCACACATATGATGAATAGTGTACAGAAACGAATGTCACATCTTTATTGTATTATATGAGTTCTGTACAAAATAAATAAATAATTATATCATAAGGAGACAACGATCCAGCAACCCAAAGTTGACTGGGAGACGACGTCCTAGACCTCTCACGAACTCATCACAGCATCCTCCAAGCGCCTCATCCCGCAGTACCTGTTCTTGACCTATGGGGGGATGTGAGATAGCAAGAGTGAGCTCACATACGTTCATGGCTCAATAAGTTGTGGGGAATAATGTGCATGAACTCGCCAAAGGTGGGAGCTCACGTGAAGTTTAAGGCTTACCAAAGAGGATGGTTGAAGCTGAGCATTGCTTTTAAAGTTGGTCAAAATTTTATTAGCAATTACTAAGTATAAGTAAATACCAACACAATTAAGAAGTAGAACAAAAGTAATAACAACACCTGCGATGCATGACAAATTGAATTTAGTTCCATAAATTATTCATGTGAGGGTCCGAGCTGCTCATGACCATGAGCACGGCTGATATGCCAGTTTTACACTCTACAGAGGTTGCACATCTTTCCCCATAAGTCATGTTACCCATCTGCCAAGGGATCACAACTTCCCATACAACTTTACCGAGGAGGCGAGGCAGGGTAACACTATGAGGCCTTTACAAAGTTCCACTAGCTTTAGAAAACCCGCTACAGTTTATAGGAAGCTCCAATACAGGGATCCCTCGCCTGACCGCCATCGCAGCAAAATTAACCCCAGGACCTCCCTACACTGACCACTCCCCTACTGCCCTTGCCCCTTTTGGGTAAGGTAGTCATCCACTAGCTTTCCTAATTAATCAGCCAAGGGGTCCCATTCCTCCCTTGTGGTAGCACTATTTTCCTGGGTGGTCGCTCCATGTTCCAATTAACATAATGATCTTAACATGAACAGTAAATAACAACTGATAAAGGTATAATCATGAATAGTAATGTGTATCTCTATACCCAAAACCACATAAAGCAATAGCAGGTACTACCCAAAAATTCAGTGGTAAACAAGGTATAAAGATAGTCAAACTAGGGTAACCTATTGGGTCCCATCAAAATTAACCTATGCAGATCATTATAATTAATTAGAACATGACTGGGTAAGAAGAAGTGATCAAGGGCACAACTTGCCTGGCACTTGAGATTCCAGTACCAATCTTGCTCTTCAGGTGGCTCGTAACCTCGCGCTAGTCGTAACAATACAAACAAACATGGTATAGGTAAAATTAACATCACACCAAACATAAGAACAAACTGCATAATAATATTCTACACTGCGTAACGAGATCGTAGGAACAAGAATTACTAAATTCGGAGTTTTGGTTACTAAGTTATGAATTTCTGGAGTTATTTAGTACCTAGAATAGAGTAATTCATGTGAATAATTTAAAATCAAGTTTCATGGTTAGGCAAAGGTACTAGGTGATAAACAATGTTTAAACAAAATAAATGCCACTAGAATGAATCAATTTGGAGTTATGGATTTTAAGTTATGAATTTCTAAAGGTTTTATGTGTTCGGTAAAAAATCAATTAAGAGATAAATTTCATTATGATTTTCATGCTAAAACAGTATTACTGAGTGATGAACAATATTAAAACAAAATTATAGGGACTAGAATGGGTAAATTTGGGCTTAATATGAATTTTCTATGGGTTATACATGTTTCCTGATTTATTTTTGTATTAAAAATCAATTTCTATAATCCTTTTTCAGTTTTATCTATTTCTGGGACCGTGTGCATAATAAACAGAGAGCTCGAGGGTCTACTCGCAAATTTTTCCATGACTCAGGATTAACCCGGGTGGACGGCGGGTTGATTTCTACTTCTCCAGGGGACTCTTTAGGAAATCGGCACACGCTGGCCGTTGGATCTGTTTTTAAGGGACCAGATTAGATCTAACCCTGCCAACACACCAGAGCCGCCCGATCAAATCTGAGCGATTAGGATTAGATTGTGGACGCAATAAACTAGTACGCAGTGAGGACCGCAGGATCAACTATCTACGACACAGATTTAATATGGAGAAGGGTTATGGAATCACCTAATCGCGACCGTCGGTTCAAACGCGTGCGGCACAGATCCAATCCGAGCGCGAATTAATCCCAGTCGCATACATCCGATCGAACGGCCAGGAAACCATCATTGACCTCCTAGCAGCGAAGCTCGGCCGCGCACACCCCGCCCGCGGTGGAGACCTCCGACGTTGGGCCAGCCACTGCCCTAACGCCCTATTTCTTAATTCGACATGCTCTATACAGTACTCAGGGGATTGCGGTGCAGTTAGAGGTGTCCTCACCGGTAGTGAAGGGGGAGGTGATGATGGTCGCGGTGCACGGCGGTTCTAGCGTAGCCAAGGTGCTCCGGCGAGAAATTGGAGGTGACCCAGCTGATCTATATGCCCCCGGAAGACTTGTCCAGGCTCCAAGCGATCTGGACAAACCCACATCCACCATCCGGGGCACCAGCGCTAGCGTATCGACGTCTTCCCCCGCGGCGGATCCGCCGCGCCTCTCTCTGCGCACCAGCGAAGAATTGCCCCGCGACTTCTTTTGGAAGGTGGAGCACCTGTGAGGGAGTCAGGGTCGTGGCACTTTATAGGGCTAGGCAGGCACCCAGGGTGGGCGAGATCAACTGGTGACTATCCCACACCGGCAGCAGGGTTGTTGTGCTCCTGTCGGTCTCGCGGGGTTGTTGGGGGAAGAAGAAGATCCGTCCTGCCAGGGCGGACCCACTATGCCACAGACAAACGGTGCATACGCAGTGACTGGTGAGTGGGCCCACGTCAGCGCGAAGCCGAGACAAGCGTGGGAGTGAGGCCGCGACCATGGGCCCACCAGGCTGTGAGACAGGCCGCGACAACGGAAAGCACAGGCTCGGGCGGAATCAAGCCCAAGGCTGACCGATGGGTTCCACCCGCTAGTGTCACACGCGCAGATTGGGCTGGTTGAAGGAGGAATGGGAGTGGGTTGAAGAGTTAGGAATTCGGCCCATCAGGAGAAAACTGTTTTCTTTTTCTCTTGTTCATTTCTATTTTTCATTTTTAATTTTCAAATCCACTTTCAAATTTGGTTTTGGATTTCAACTTCAATTAAATGCACAATCATAAGAACCAGCATGAGATGCCATTATATTTGTATATATATATATGTATTTATTATTCTATTTTGCAAGTATTCTAGCTATGTAATTTTCACATAAATAGTTTTTTTACCTTATTTTTTTAGACAATGTTTTCAATATGCAACACATAATACTCATTTTAGGAAAGGATTTTGAATGTGTAGTTCATTAGAAGTTTATTCCAAAGCTTCAATATTTATTACTTATTTTATTTTATGAGGAAATACTTTCTAATATATAATCACCAAAGGTTTCATAATCCCAAAACACTCACTTATAAATCTTTCTATTTATTTATTTTTATTATTTTTCCCTTTCATAAATTTTGGGTTTTACAAATTCTACCCCCTTAACAGAAATCTCGTCCTCGAGATTAGTAAGAAAGGGGATCCAACAAGTTTGGTTTGTAGTCTATGCTTTAGTTTCTAGTTGGTTTTAATACCAAAAGATTTGTTTTTTTATATCACAAATTATCAGGTGATTAGGAAAGCATGGGTATATATAGCTACTTTATTATGTAGGATAAAAGATGTCTCCAAAGCATGGATAGGTTTGGGTAAGGAAGGACTCCATCCCGGATTGTGGATCTTGACTCACTCTTGGTGATCTCACTTGATCCTTGAAGATTTGAGTTGGTGCTTATCCTTTCTTGATGAGGTTGATCATCTTCGGTCTCCAATCTTGGTGTCGCCATCTGAGCTAGGGAGATGTAGTTAAGATAGCTGGGGTCTATGGATAGGGCATTTTTTTATCAATAGGTTCACATAGATGGATTATGTAACCTATTGGGAGTGTATGGCTGAGTTGATCTATGGCACTAACTGAGGCTTAAGTGAATTAGGAGTATGGTTTTATCCTTTGTACTAGCATTAAGTCACTCACACTAGATTAGATCATATTAGATTAGGTAGGATCTAGATTAGGTTTGTTATGACTAGATTAGCCTAGTTTAGGTTAGATGGATCTACTAGGGTGGGATAAATATTATTAGGATATGTTAGAATCCTTTTGAGATAAGATGAATTATATGGTGTAGGTAAGTCAGAATCTCTGTTAGGTTAACACAGAGAGGTTATGCAACCATCAGATGGTTAAGGTAGTTGCATATGGCCAAGTTGGTTTGTCATTCTTAATTTAGTGCAGAGTGAACTAAGTTAAAACATGTTCTATAGGAGTATAGTCTAATCTATATTTTTTCACTATGAACTGGTTAAGTGACTGACGTTAGGTTAGCTCAACTTAAGGTTAGACTTCGTTAGGTTAGATTAACCTATTAGATTAGATCAGATCTAGAATAAATTGATATGACTATTTTAGACAAGATAAGATCTCATTAATTTGGATTAGATCATGGTTGTTACACTAGTGTGGGATAAATATGCTCATTAGGGCAAGATGAATCCATAAGGATAAGGTCGAAGCTTTTGAGGTCAGTTTGGTCTATTAGGATAACATAAATTATTTTCAAGGTAAGATGATTCTATTAAGGTGTAACGCCCTGAATTTGGGGGGTAGATTTTTTCTTCTTTTTACTCACCAAATTCAGGCGTTACTCTCTTTCCTTTTCTCGTTTCGCTCCTTCTTCCCCAATTTCAAAGCAGTATAGTGACGGGTGTCCGTGTCATGTATAAACAAAACCTAAGTGTCATGGGTGTTGCATCATGCCGAAGCACATTTCTTTGTCTGATGTCGCATGCTCATCTTGTCTCGTTTTGGATTTTGGTTCGCGATCGGATTCCGTTTAGTGGTCGTGCGTGTCGTGGGTTTCGATCCGCGATGTGGCCCAGCCCAGCCCGGCCCGGCCTGGCCCGGTCCGACCCGCGCGCCCCTTCCCTCCCCATGCGTGCGCCCCTCCCTCCCCGTGATCCATTTGTCTCATTTGATTTCCTCCCGCGCAGTAACCTCCCTCTCCCTCTTCCACCTCTCTCTCTCTCTCCCCGTGGTGCCCTAGGGTTTGGAGACGTGATCGCCGGAGTTTGGATCCCCGAAGGTGAGTTTTCCTCTCCCCTTCCCTCTCCCTCTCTCTCTCCTCCCCCTCCCCTTCTTCTTCCCCGCGCAGCCTCCCTGCCCGCGCTCGGCCTCGCGCCCCCAGCGAGCCCCTCCCCGTGTGCTCGCGTCCCCGGCGAGCCCCTCCCTGCGCGCTCGCCCTCGATGAGCCCCTCCTCGGCCGCGCCTACCCTCGGCGAGCCCCTCCCCGGCCGCACCCACCCCGGCGGCTCCCCTTCTTGGCCGCGCCCGCCCCCAGCGAGCCCCTCCTCGGCCGCATCCCGTCCCCGGCCCCGCGCCCCGTGTCGCGCCCTGGCCACGCCCCTGCCCGCGCCTGTGCCCCGGTGACTCGCGTCCCGCACGCCTGCACGGCTCGCGTGCTCTCGCGCATGCGACCGTAGTCGCGCTGCGTTTAACCCTCGTTTTAATCCTTTTTAATTTTTGTTTAGTCGACGTGCTGCGTCGCGCGCTTCGCCGCGCGACGGTTCGTTCTAATTTCATGTATTAATGTGTTGCGTTGCGCGCTTCGTCACGTGACGATTCCTTAAATATATATTTATTAATGTGTTGCGTCGCGCGCTCCATCTCACGACGATTCGTTTAATTTATATTTATTACAGTACTGCGTCGCGCGCTTCGTCGTGCGACGATTCGTTTTAAATGCAGTTCTGTTGACGTAAGCCGTCATGCGTTTTGTCACACAACGCTTAACGTTTATCTATAATTGATGCAAGAATCTCGTTGTGCGCTCTGTCTCGCGGCGAGTCATTTATTTCTTAACTCAATTCAAATGTTGTGTCGTACGTCTCGCCATGCGACTGCTCCCTTTCATTCATCGTTATCTATTTATAATGATTAAATGTGGAACATGACATTACTTTATGCTGAATACAGTGGCCAGATTAATGCCCTTCTGTTAAGCGAGTGGTTTAATTTACAATTATGTAACGTGATCGCTTCTCGACCATAAACTCGACCGTCAATTTCTCTTTCTTGGTTAACCGTAATTGCGAGCCCCGCGTTGAACGTCTGTTTGATTATTGCATTCCATTGTATGGTGTACTGTTCTTTTGTATTAAATGTGTGGAATGTACGTTTGAACTCGTATAGATAACGGTCAGTTGGTGGAGCCCGAAGAACTCGCAGGAGAAGCCCCTGAGCAGCAGTTGGTTGGTGGAGGCAAGTGTCTCTTGACCTATCTTTGTCCTATACATTCTATAATTCACTTCCCGCATTTACACAATTATACTAAGGATTGACTAGCTTTTGTTATCCATGTCCTTGTTTACCTATTTGGGTCAGATTATTATTGTTTAGCTTATTGTTAGTGCTTAACACTAATCAATGAACATGATGAGATTTATCTATGATACGCTGTTTTCCCTCTTATTTATGATGATATACTTGTGGTATTAAAGGGGACTCGAGCGGTTTCTCGAGTGCATCTCCGTAAGGACATGTTTGTTGGATGACCACCCGGGAAAACAGTGCAACCATGAGGGTGGAGTGGGACACCCTTAGCTGAATAATTAGAGGAACCGGGGTGTAGTTTGCTTTGCCGTCATGCCGTTAATGGGGCTCGGTGTATGCGGCTCGCTCTGCCAAGGTTGATTTGTCCCTTGGGGAGGAGTGTGGTACATTTAGGAAACCTAACGGGCGGCTACAGCCCCGGGGAATCTTTGTAAAGGCTACGTAGTGATACCCTGCTGGGTCACCTTGGTAGTGATCAATGGAGAGTCATGATCTCCGGGCAGAAAGGGAATCACGGCTTGTGGGTAAAGTGCGCAACCTCTGCAGAGTGTATGAAAACTGATATATTAGCCGTGCTCGCGGTTATGAGCAGCCAAGGGAGCTCCAATGATTAGTGATACTTGATCAGAGATGTTCGGATTATAGGTGGCAATGAGCTTGATGGTTTTTGGTATTGACTCTGATGATGGTAAGTGGTATTCTTTCCATTTGGAAAGGGTACGTTTGGGTTAATAATGTGGGTTAATTCTAAAATCTGGCTTTCTCTACTAGTAATAATAATCTGACCAACTAAAAGCAATTGCTTGACTTACCCCCACATAAAGCTAGTCCACTACATCCAAATAGGACACTTGCTGAGTATGTTGATGTGTACTCACCCTTGCTCTACACACCAAACCACCCCCAGGTTGTCTGCATTGCAACCACTGCTCAGGAGAAGATTAAGCCATGGAAGGAGACCACCAGGAGTTCCAAGATTACGACGAGTTCTAGGCGTGGGTTAGCGGCAACCCCCAGTCGGCTGCCTGTGAAGGCCGCGTGTATCTACGTTTCTTTTCTGCACTTTGATTATTGTAAAGACTATGTGGATGTCTCAGACATATGATGTAATCGACTATTATTACCCTTTTATGTTATTACTTGAGCACTGTGTCATGATGTCCAGTTATGTAACTGTTGTGTACGTGAATTGCTGATCCTGGCACGTACATGGTTTGCATTCAGTTTGCCTTCTAAAACCGGGTGTGACATAGGTGGTATCAAAGCCATGCTGACTGTAGGACCGCTAACCTAGAGTAGAATGGTCGTTCTAAGGATTTTAGACCCCTATTCCTACCTTGACTTTGGTATCCCTTCAAAAGTTGGTCATATCGACCAAACCTATGTTCTACTATATATTATACCTTGCTAAAAATCTTTTGCTTATTCTAATTCCTCATTTTATTTATGGTTTATTACTTGCTGGTCATATTAGTTCTGTTCTCATTCTTATGCTTACGGTGTCTTTTGTAGATGGCTCGTCTTAGACACACTGCACGGAAGTCTGTCATCCCCTTCTTACCCTCTCGTCTCGCGGAGCGTCCGCTTCACCGTCTAGTGACTAGTCAGTCTAGCCAATTGGAGAGGCTGCACCACCGCCTGCACGAGGAGCAGGAGCGTCGACGACAGGAGCAGGAGCAGCAAGGCTCTTCTTTCTCGCTCCAGCAGGAGATAGAGTCTGTGAGGAGCTACTCCCCCGTGCTCCCGCTGGAGGCGCCCCCTGTACCACCGCTGAGCACCCCAGTCGCTGGAGTAGCTGTTGGATGAGACCTAGACGATGGAGGTGGCAACAGTAGCTCGAGCCATGACACTGACCTTTCCGCCGCCCAGGAGCCGGAAGGATGGGTTGCTCGACCCATCACTCGCGACGCTGCTCGCGGGTGTCACTTCCACGATGCGCTCGACACCTTGCTACGTCGGGCACTTGACCGGTGTACTTGGTCTATCGAGTATTGCTGTGTGGTCTTCCAGCACAGTCGCGGGGTCTACCCGGACCGCTGGGAGGCGACCTGCTTGGTGCGCCATCCGGAGAACAGTCTCCAGGGTGCGGAGGTCTGCTCAGAGCACTATTCCATCTCTGAGCGGGACTCAGCTAAGGTGGCCATGCAAGATGCCGCACGACGTGCGCTTTCGCACTACTGCTCAGTGCTCGGTGGGGTAGCTGATGGTCTCAACCTAAAGTATTACCCCCGCCGTCCATCTGGCAGCACAGGAGGCGTGATTGTTTCACCTGTTGGTGAGGACAATCCTAGGTTGAGCAGCACAGTCAACCTAGCCGCCGTGCTAAACATGGAGTTGGACCATGCGCTAGACGAGTTGAGTAGGGCTCGTGCTGAGATCGCCCAGCTATGGGCTGAGCGCGCGGAGCGTCGTCACCTGGATGATGGTTCCCCCGCTCCCGTTGGGACTCAGCACCTGTACCGCTCACCTCGGCGTGGACACCAGTCTTATGGCAACCCCGACTGCAAGACCAAGATAAATTTAGAACCATAGATCGTCAGCGTCAGATCTTGTGATTAATATGAAAATATATACATAGAAGCTATAGTCTTAGCGTTAGTCTTGCCTTTAGTTAGTCTTAGTTAGACAGGGTAGTTTGCTTATCCTGTGCATTTATGTTTGTCATGATGAACTATGTTGGATTTGGATCTTTGTAATGACTGTCACCAGAGTGCGGGTATCCCCTGCATTTTGGTTTACCTGTTATGCTAATGAAGTTAGTTATCTAGTTGGGAAGCCTTTTTATTCCACTTTCCTCTTTATCTAAGAAGATGTGTTGGTCTGTGTTGGAGATCAGTGAAGATGTTCATCCGTTCAGTGTTGTGGAAGAATTCTATACTCTTTTCTTATGCTGCAAGATTTCCAGGTCAGTTCTGATGTGTGGTTGCATTCTGCAGATGTCAGAAAATAGGCGCAGAGGAGGAAGACGTGCTTAGCAGGAGGATGCAGCGCTGCAGGATGAGGCACCCTAGCTACAGCAGCTACCACCCCCGCCCCCGATGTCGATCGAGCAGATGTTCCTCATGCAAACACAGGCAGTTCAGGCCATCGGTCAAACTCTGGCTGCCATTCAGCAGCAGCCACCACCTCAGCCTCAGATGCCCAGGGACAAGCGTGTTGAATTCATGAGAGGTCATCCCCCAACGTTTGCTCACTCGTCTGACCCCATGGATGCCGAAGACTGGCTGCGTACTCTAGAGTGGGAGTTGCATACCGCTCAGTGTGATGACAGGGAGAAAGTTCTGTATGGTCCCCGTCTGTTGAGAGGAGCAGCTCAGTCCTGGTGGGAGTCTTATCTCGCCACCCATGCCGACCCTAACACCATCACCTGGGAAGAATTCAGAAATAATTTTCGTCAGTACCATGTTCCTGTAGGTCTAATGACAGTGAAGAAGGAGGAGTTCCTGGCACTCAAGCAAGGGTCATTGTCTGTCAGTGAGTATCGAGACAGGTTTCTGCAGCTGTCTCGCTATGATCCGAGGATGTCAACACAGATGCCAAGAGGCAGTATCGCTTCTTGAGAGGCTTAGTTGATCCCTTGTATTATCAGCTGATGAATCATACCTTCCCCACATTCCAGCACCTGATTGACAGAGCAATCATGACAGAGAGGAAGCGTAAAGAGATGGAGGATCGCAAGCGTAAGATCAGTGGACCCTAGCCTGGAAGCAGCAATCGTCCTCGTTTCTCAGGCAATCAACCTCAGCAGTTCAGGCAGAACCAGCGTCCACCTCAGCAGCAGTAGTTCCAAAGGCAGTATCCTTAGCACCAGCATCTGAATCACCAGAACCATCAGTCGGGAGGAGGCCAGTTTCAGAGGCAGAATCAGCAGGCACCTCGTCTTCCTGCCCCAGCAAACCAGCAGAACAGTCAAGCAACACCAGTTTAGGGTGGAAGCAGAGCATGTTTCCACTGTGGAGAGCAAGGCCATTGGGTGATGCAATGTCTGAAGAAGGCAGCCCAACAGCAGTCAGCCCTAATGCCCCAGCAAAGCAGAATGTGTCTCAACCTGGAGCAGGCAACTGCTCTCAGCCACGCTATAACCATGGGAGACTGAACCACTTGGAGGCTGAAGTAGTTCAGGAAACCCCCGGCATGATAGTAGGTATGTTTCCAGTCGACTCCCATATTGCAGAAGTGTTATTTGATACTGGAGCAACACATTCATTCATTACTGCATCATGGGTAGAAGCACATAATCTTCCAGTAACTACCATGTCAACACCCATTCAAGTTGACTCAGCCGGTGGTAGAATTCGAGCTGATAGCATTTGCTTGAATGTAAGTGTGGAAATAAGGGGGATAGCGTTTCCCGCTAACCTCATAGTAATGGGTACTCAGGGAATAGATGTCATCCTAGGGATGAACTGGCTAGATAAGTATCAGGCAGTTATCAGTTGTGATAAGAGGACAATCAAGTTGATGTCCCCACTAGGAGAGGAAGTGGTGACCGAGTTAGTTCCGCCTGAGCCGAAGAAAGGAAGTTGTTATCAGATGGTTGTCGATTGCAGTGAGGTAGATCCACTTGAGATTATCAAGGTTGTGTCCGAGTTCCCAGATGTGTTTCCAAAGGACTTACCAGGTATGCCACCAGAGCGAAAAGTTGAGTTTGCCATAGAGCTTCTTCCTGGCACCGCCCCCATCTTTAAGAGAGATTATAGAGTATCTGGACTAGAGTTGGTTGAGCTTAAGAAGCGGATTGATGAGCTGTCAGAGAAAGGTTACATCCGGCCAAGCACCTCGCCTTGGGCCACCCCTGTTTTATTCGTGGAGAAGAAAGATGGCACCAGAAGAATGTGTATTGATTATCAAGCTCTGAATGAGGTCACGATCAAGAACAAGTACCCCTTGCCCAGAATAGAAGATCTGTTCGACCAGTTGAGAGGAGCTAGCGTGTTTTCAAAGATAGATCTGAGGTCGGGTTATCACCAGCTCAGGATTCGACCTTCAGACATTCCGAAGATGGCATTCATTACCAAGTATGGGTCATATGAGTTCACCGTGATGTCTTTTGGTCTAACAAATGCACCAGCCTTCTTCATGAATCTGATGAACAGTGTATTCATGGATTATCTTGACAAGTTTGTGGTGGTATTTATTGATGATATTCTGATATATTCTCAAGGCGAAGCAGAGCATGCAGATCATTTGAGGATGGTATTGCAAAGATTTTGAGAGCACCAGCTGTATGGAAAGTTGAGCAAGTGCGAGTTTTGGATTGATGAAGTCCTGTTCTTGGGTCACATAATCAACAAAGAAGGATTGGCTGTGGACCCAAAGAAAGTGGCGGACATTCTGAACTGGAAAGCTCCAATAGATGCCTGAGGAATCAAGAGCTTCATTGGAATGGCCGGATATTATTGGCGATTCATTGAAGGGTTTTCGAAGATTGCGAAACCAATGATAGCTTTGCTAGGTAACAAAGTTGAGTTCAAGTGGACCCAGAAATGTCAAGAAGCCTTTGAAGCGCTGAAAGAGAAGTTGACTACAACACTCGTCTTAGTCTTGCCTGATGTGCACAAGCCCTTCTCAGTGTATTGCGACGCTTGTTACACTAGTTTAGGATGTGTGTTGATGCAGGAGGGAAGAGTTGTGGCTTACTCGTCCCGACAGCTAAATGTTCATGAGTAGAATTATCCAATCCATGACCTAGAGTTGGCAGCAGTGGTTCACGCACCGAAGACATGGAGGCACTATCTGTATGGGCAGAAATGTGATGTTTACACAGACCACAAGAGTCTGAAGTACATATTCACTCAGTCAGAGCTGAATATGAGGTGTTGGGGGCCTTCGTCCTCCGAAGGTCCTCAAAAACAAGATTTGACAATGTTTCCCAAGTGAATTATATGAACAGGTATTTTCGGACTCAGATTATGAACATGGAGTACGGTCAGGACGAAGCCTAAGCCAGACGAAGGGGGATCGAGATGAAGGACGGGCTGATTACCATGCTGTACGAAGGATGGTGCACAGTCGAAGCTATGCGCAGGAAAGCTTCGTCGCGATAGCGGAAAGGGGAACCGACCTAAAGTTGAAAAGACTACTTAGGCCTTGATAGACTCCCATAAGTCATTAGCAAATGTAATGGGCATGAATGTAATTTTACATGGGCTGCGTCCCACGCCTATAAATAGATGAACACTACTCCCGTACTGTTCACGCTGATTGATACTCGCTCGTGAGTCACGCTTGTATTTTTGCCTTCTATCAAGCCGAAGGTACAAATATAATTCAATATTGCTCTTATTCTTCCATGATTATATAATAAGGACATGTAATAATGCTATGTGATTATTCACGTTATTCTCTCATGTTTCATTTGCTTCTCCTTTTATCAATATAAACTGTAATGATGAAGGTATGTCCTTCATGACCTTCGTCTGAAGACCGTTATATCCTAAGGGAAATAACGC
Source organism: Zea luxurians (assembly GCA_029449295.1). Classification (NCBI taxonomy): domain Eukaryota; kingdom Viridiplantae; phylum Streptophyta; class Magnoliopsida; order Poales; family Poaceae; genus Zea; species Zea luxurians. The sequence goes on along the minus strand of JAOPSE010000004.1, from coordinate 54,938,199 downwards.
TTCGAAGGATGAAGGGTATTTATCACTAACTTCTTTCTGTGTTGCCTTGTTCTTAATTCATAGCATTTGAGAACAAGTCCCCAACATTGGCGCCCACCTCCGGTGAACTCACTTCCACTCTTTGAGTTTTTGAGGACCTTCAGAAGCCATAAACCTTCGCTATGGCGCCGAAGAAAGCTTCAGCAGCTGGGGCTACAGCTCTGCAACCGCTGGACCCCAATCAGGAGACTCTCTCTCTTCGGGAGGCCCGAAGCCAGAAGAGGAAGGCTGTCAGCCCGACGCTTCAAGAGGATGAGCTAGACCAAGAGATCAGAGATATGGAGATGCTTCATCAACAGGTGCAGAGGAAGAAGGAAAAGATGGCCACGCTAGCTGAACTGCAAAGGCAGATAGACGAAGCTTCTGAAGAGGTTCGCCATCTTACTCACGATGAGCAGAACCGAAGGCCTCAACAAAAAGACCTTCATCAGGAGGGATTCTTCAACGAAGATGACTGGTATGACAATTTCCATCATGGAAATTTTGTTTTCGATGATGCTTCTCCTCTGTCCGCTGAGCTGCAGGCTACACCTTGGCCTCCGTCCTACAAGTCGCCACAGCTTCCCATATTCGATGGCCATTCAGACCCGAAGCAGTTTTTGATGAGCTACGAAGCAACAGTATCTTCGTATGGTGGCAATGCTGCAGTCATGGCAAAGTCTTTTGTTATGGCTGTCAGGAGTGTTGCTCAAACCTGATATTCCTCCCTTCGACCAGGAACGATCACTTCATGGCAAAAACTGAAGGACATGTTGTTAACCAGCTTCCAAGGGTTTCAGACGAAGCCGGTCACTGCTCAGGCCCTGTTTCAGTGCACTCAGGATCACGAAGAATACCTTCAGGCGTATGTCAGAAGGTTCTTGCGTTTGAGGGCACAGGCACCAACGGTGCCCAACGAAATTGTCATTGAGGCCATGATCAAGGGACTTCGGCCTGGACCTTCAGCTCAGTACTTTGCTAGGAAGCCTCCTCAAACTTTGGAGAAGCTGCTCTAGAAGATGGACGAGTATATTCGTGCCGACAATGATTTTCGCCAAAGAAGGGAGGAGGCTTTCAGGTTTTCTGAAATGACCAGGGGCTTCGGAGGAAGATTCTATCCGAGGCATGTCAGGTCAATCCACAACTCTACTCAAAATGATGATAAGGGGAGTCAGCAGCACAGGCCGCAGTGCTCCTCACAGGCTTCGGGGCAACAGCAAAGCTTCTTCCGGCCACCAGCTCCAAGAGGCAGAGGCGCCAGAGGCTTCAGCGGAAGATTTGGAGATCAACCAAGGAGAATATTTTGCTTGTTCTGTGGTGAAAACAAGGGCCATACCACCAGGATGTGCCATGTTACCATCCAGAAGCAAAAGGAGATAGCCGAAGCTGCAGCACAACAAGCTCAGCCGAAGCAGGTTATGCATACTGCTTCGTACCATCCGCCTTACATCCCAGAATACGTAGGCAACCACCCTGCAGTTTCGGTTGCTTCGGCGAGTCAACCTCAAGCTTCCTGGCAACAGCCTCCGCCTCCACCACCGCTGCAACAAGGCCAACAGCCAGAAGGGAGCCAATATGCTCCACACCAAAGGGACTTCAGAGAACAGTCCGAAGCTCGCACAGTCAATAGCACTGTGCCAGAGTCGAAGCACATCTATTGACAAATATCCTACCTTGATAGCAGTCTTTTCCATTCAGTTCTATTTTCTGTGTAATAAAGGACATCTTTTAGTTTTCATGTAATAGTTTCGTTGTTTGCCACAAGGAAAATATATTTTCTCCACAGGCTTAAGTTACTGAAGCTTAAAGATTTGCGATAACAAGGAGGACCTTCGAATTATCAAAAATCCTTCGAAGTCACAAAAAGCCGTTCCAAAGGGAACGCAGTGTAAGTTTTCTGCTCCAAAGTCGTTACAAAGGGAATGCAGAGCATACAGCAAAAAGTCAACGCTGATACCGCCTAAGTAAAAGGCGAAGAAGCTCCAAAGACGTTCCTAAGGGAATGCAGAGCTTACAGCGAAAAGCCAACGCTGATATCGCCTAAGTAAAAGGCGAAGAAGCTCCAAAGTCGTTCCTAAGGGAATGCAGAGCTTACAGCGAAAAGTCAGCGCTGATACAAAAAGATTGTGTGTTTTACGGGGATATGTGTGTATCTTTGGAACAAATGTCATCTACATAACATAACATCATCACATCATTTTGTATAGCATAAGCATCATACATCATGTTGCATATGGCAAAAGAAGGGAACACAGTATCGACCTTCGGAAGGATGCTTTGAGAAAGTGAAAATCGTGCTAAGTCACAAGGGGATACAATAGTGATCTTCGGAATATAGCTTCGGAGAATGTTCTCACGAAGTTTGGATATTCTTCATCAGAGCGCTATGGACGTTGTGATGCATAAAAGTTTTTCTATCTTCACGAAGCATGAAAAGAAGGGAACGTGTTTTTTCGCCGAAGGCTCAAAAACGGTACGTATGTAAAGTTTCATGCATCGTAAAGAATCGAATCATTAAAAGCAAATATATTACAGGGTTACAAAATGTTACACATATTTCATTTTAGAAGTTTTTACAATAGTGCTTAATCTTCTCTCAAAACAACTTCTGCAGCTTCGTTCAGGAGTCGGTTAACAACTTCATCCATGATAGCTTCAGCCATCTTTTTAATTTCCTCGTCTCCTTTCGGGTGAGGGCCCGGAGACGCTTTAGTAGGATCTGAAGGAGGACAGGATACGACCACATTGATATTACAAATTGCGAACGAAGTTTAAAATCAAAAATTACAACACAACAAAAACCATTAGCTAATACCTATTTGCCCTTCGGGCTCTGAGCCTTTGTCAGCGGCCTTAGCTACTTCTCTAGCGTCGTGAATACCCTTCTCACTTTTCTGAATAATTTCTCGGGCCATTTCTCGGCCACCATTGTCCCAGATGTCGGTGAAAAATTTTCCACCAGCCTGGCTAGCTTCGGCCGAGGGATCTTTAATATCTTCAGGGGATAAGCTGGCTTCGGATTGTGCAAGAACCTTAACATGATCGCAGCCTTTTTTCTCCAGCATAGTAGCAATCCCCCTGGCACCCGAGAAGGCGCAAATGTCTCCACGACTGTTTAGAATTTCTTCGAAGGCTTCAGCTTCGTGGCTGATCCATTCGATCGGTCCTTCTGGGTTACCTCTCACGAAATCTTCCTCACTCGAAAATGCGCCAACACTGGCGAAGCTGGTTTTTATCTTCTTTACACATTCCATGGATTTTTCGTAGCACCTTTTCTTAGAAGACCGAAGCTCTTCAACGGTTCCTTCCAAATGATTGGCCCATTGGTCGCTACATTCTCGCCTCGTTTCTTCAAGTATGCGTTCTTCTTTAGCTCGGGCTAATTGCTTCCGAAGGTCGGCAATCTCATGTTTTTGAGCTGCAGCTTGTGCTTTAGAGGCAGCTTCGTCCTCCTTTATTTTATCCACCAATGTAACTAGAATTTTGTCCCTTTCCATGGCTTCGTTCCTTAGTTTGATAACCTCTGATCGAAGGTTGTTGAAGGCAATTTCATAGCTCTCGTCTTCAGCATTCTTTTGCGCTCTCAGCGCGTTGCTTAGTATTAAACCCTATATGTAAAAAGTTAGTATAAGAATAAAACAATATATTTCAAATCATAAAGTTTCCAAATGCGCAGATCCCGTACCTTCAGGCTATTATACGCAAGGCTGTCCGCAAGATCGTCCTTTGTCATCGCGCAGAGGCCAGCCTCCAGCTTCGGAAACCCCATGCTTCGGGCCATTTCCCGGCAGACAAGTAGTTCTTTGTTATCCGGGAGGCAGTATAGGAAATCTTCTTCATTTGTACCATTGAACACTAGTGCCCCCTTCGGATATTTCAATTCTTTAGCATAATGATTAGCTTCAAAAATTTCTTCTTCTGATAACTTTTTCCCCGAAGCATGTCGAACAATATAATCAAGGACTTTGGGGGATGCTTCGGGGGCAACAGCACTGATTTCTTCAACAAGAATTGGCTCTGTCATTTTTTCTTCTTCGGTTTCCAAGGATTTTACCTTCGTGGGCTCCGAAGGCCCAGCTTCAGCTCCAGTTTCTTGCTCTGGAGCTTTAGTATCAAAAATCTCAGTTTTCGCTTCGGAGGTTTCAACAGTTTTCCTCGGAGTTGTGCTTGAGGACTTAATTGTTTCCAGAACATCTAGCACATTAGCCATTCTCTTTCTTTTCGGAGTCACTGCTGACACCTTTTGATTTTTTTACTATCTCAACATTTGCTGCAGGATTCAAAACTTCTGATGTTTTTTCCTCAGTTGGTTTTTTCGCTTCTTCCATTTTTTCTGTGGATGGCGCTTCGGCCATCTCTTTGGTTTCTGATAACAAAATCTTCGGTTCTTCCAATTCCATCTTTGATGGCGCTTCGGCCATTTCTGCCACTTCTGACAGCAAGGTTGGTTCGGTTGGCTTTTCAGCTTCGGTGGCCGAAGAAGTTTCTCCGGTGAACTCAGGCACCGAAGCTGGTTCAATATAGCGTGGCCGATGTGTGAGGACCTTTATCCTCTTTCTTTTCGGTTCTGGTTTGCTAGGAGCAGTTGCAGCTTCTTCTTTCGCAGAGGTTGTGTTTTTTCTTTTCTGCCCTCGAATGGGATAACGATAGTCAGGGTAGACGAACCCGATTGCATCAAACACCCGGTTCAGCCTTTTCTTTTTTCGGCCTCCGAAGGCTGCTGACAGTGCAGTATCTTCAGCCTTCGAATAAGCCCCAAGTAGTTCATCACTTAAATTTTCAATACTCTTTAGCCATGTAACACCCGGATTTTAGGGGTCCAAAACCCGGGCGTAAACATAATCACCAGGTGTGCTGGGACCAAGTCTCACACATATGATGAATAGTGGCACAGGATCGAATGTCACAACTTTATATATAACAGGAGTTCTATACAAAATAAATAATTACATTATAAGGAGACAACGGTCCAGCAACCCAAAGTTGACTGGGAGACGACGACCTAGACCTCTCACGAACTCATCACAGCATCCTCCATGCGCATCATCCTGCGGTACCTGCTCCTGACCTGTGGTGTGTGTGAGACAGCAAGAGTGAGCTCACATACGTTCATCGCTCAACAAGTTGTGGGGAATAATGTGTATGAACTCGCCAAAGGTGGGAGCTCACGTGAAGTGTAAGGCTTACCAAAGAAGATGGTTAGAGCTGAGCATTGCTTTTAAAGTTGGTCAAAATTTTATTAGCAGTTACTAAGTATAAGTAAATACCAAACCCAATTAAGTAGTGAACAAAAATAACAACTTCACCTGCGATGCAATGCATATGACAAATTGAGTTTAAGTTCCATAATTTAATCATGTGAGGGTCCGAGCTGCTCATGACCGTGAGCACGGCTAGTATACCAGTTTTACACTCTGCAGAGGTTGCGCATCTTTACCCACAAGTCGTGTATCCCATGTCGCCAGGGTTTGCAAGGCCCTTAGACACTTCCGAGGTGAATGGCTAGGGATCCACTACGAGGCCTTTACAAAGTTCCACTAGCTTCCGAAAACCCGCTACAGTTTATGGGAAGATCCAGTGCAGGAATCCCTTGCAGGACCGCCATCGCAGCAAAATCCTCCCGAGGGCCTCCCTACACTGACCTCTCCCCTACTGCCCTTGCCCCTTTCGGGTAAGGTAGTCTTCCACTAGCTTTCCTAATTAATCAGCCAAGGGGTCCCATTCCTCCCTTGTGGTAGCACTGTTTTCCCGGGTGGTCGCTCCATGTTCCAATTAACATAATGATCTTAACATGAACCATAAATAACAACTGATAACAAAAGTATAATCATGAATAGTGTAATCTTCATACCCAAAACCACATATAGCACTAGCAAGTACTACCCAGAAAGTTCAGTGGTAAACAAGGTATAAAGATAGACAAACTAGGGTAACCTATTGGGTCCCATCAAAATTAACCTATGCAGATCATTATGATTAATCAGAACATGGCTGGGTAAAAAGAAGTGATCAAGGGCACAACTTGCCTGGGCCTTGAGATTCCAGGTACCAGGATGATTCTTCAGATGACACGTGTCCTCACTGCTAGTCGTAGCAATACAAACATACATGGTATAGGGAAAATTAACATTACACCAACCATAAGAACAAAATACACATTAATAATATACATATTAAAATAAGATCATAGGAACAGGAATCATTAATTTTGGAGTTATAGATTTTAAGTTATGGATTTTCTAAAGATTTTATGTATTTAATACAAGATTAAGTATTAGATAAATTTAAATGAGCCTTTCATGCCAAAACAGAGGCACAAAATGATGAAGAATATTATTACAAAATTTTAGAAACTGGAATGGTTCAATTTGGAGCAAAAATGAATTTTCTATGAATTATCTAAGTTCTAGCAATTATTTTCATATTAAAAATCTATTTTCTATTTTATTTATTCAATTTAAACGCTCACTGGACTGGGCCTCAATTAAACAGAAGCACAGGGGGCTCGGGGTAAAAATTCCCAGACACAGCGCACAGTAACATGTGGACGGCGGGTTGATTTAGTGAAACCCGAGGGGTTCTTTAACAAAATCGACCCGCGAAGGGGTAACTTCTAATCTGGACCGTTGGATCACTCACAGATGGCTCGGATTAGATCTAATATATATCGAACCGGTACGCGCCCAGAGCCGTTGGATCGGCGATCAACGGCTCGAATTTAATGAAGCCGAGATCAACGCGCAACCCTCCGATTGAATCCTACGGCCCGGATCGGTCTAGCGAAGGGGTATCTCCCTGATCTAATCACAGCCGTTCCTGACGCATCCAACGGCCGCAAGCGATCGTCTACCTTTCGATTCCCCCCCCCCCGACGGCACACCGCGCCTCGCCGCGGCAAGCCATCACCGGAGCGGCCCCGAATTCGCCCACCCGAGAGCTGATTCGCCAAATCGGTCGGTGCAAAATGGAATTGGGAAGATGACAAATACAGAGGTGGGATTCTTACCGAGGATTAAGTCACCGGGAGTCCTGCCCACGGCGCACGGCGGAGGTCTTCACAACGGCAACGAATTGAGCTTGCGCAGTACGCCGGCGGGGGAAATTGACGGCGGCCGAAGCTTCGTCGCGCCCAACAGGTGCCCAGGCTATAGCGCAGAGAACTAATCGCGGTGTGAGTGAGGGCAATCGCGGCGGCGGGTTGGGTTCCACCACTGCGGCGGCGTGTTTTACGTCCCCGAGAACGGAAAGCGGTCAAGGGTGTCGGTGCAAGCGGATGAGGAGGGAAGGGGAGATCGCGGCACTTTATATAGGCGCGACATGGCCAGCTTCACCGAGAAAAAGGGCGAAGTCCGCCGTAGGACACGCCGCGCCGGTCGCGTTCTGTTGGTAGGGGTAGAGCTGACGTTAGGGGCCCATGCGTAAGTGACCGCGCGCGGGGTGGTGAGTCTGAGCAACGGGGCCCGCGGACCAGAGGAGGGGAGGGAGGAGCGAGCGCGTGTGCGGCCGACGAATGGGGCCCACAAGGCAGTGGAATAGCAGGTGCTGTCCGTGCGGTGTAAGGCTGACGAGGCGGGCCCACCTGTCGGCGCCTGGTTGGAGACTTGGGCTGCGCGTGGGAGGTTTAAGTGGGCCGAAATGTGTGGTTGCGGCCCAGTTAGGGTTTTTTTCTCTTTTTCCATTTTATTTTCTATTTCTTTTCTCCAATTTCAAATCCAATTTGAATTCAAGTTTGAGTTTAAACTTTGTGAATAACTTGTCCTCAGTTTGAAAGGTATACTTTATTAATATAAGTGTGAAGGATGTTTATTTATTTTATTTTATGTAATATTTTTCTTAGTTCTTCCCTTCTCTTTTATTTTCTATTTTCTATTCCAAATTCAAATTTATACTTCTATTTTAGTTTTCAGATTTTTCAAATGTATCAATTGAAATCCAAGGGTGAATATAAACCATACTATTTTATTATTACTAGTTTAAGTTTTATTCTCCTTGTTTATTTATTTCATGAAATGTATAAATGGTTTTAAAAGAAAAATTCTTTTTCTCCTCATTTTCTTATTTCCCAATGATACTTTGTTCAGATTTCTTCTACCAATTCCAAATTCAGAATTTGGGTGTTACAAATCCTACCCCCCTTAAAAATAATCTCGTCCTCGAGATTAGTAAGAAAGAGGATATACTTAGTTTGGTTAATTTTTTTTTTAAATACCCCCTTTTTTTTTGCTCAAGTTCTTCCATGGGTCTTTTTCAGTATCTCGCCATTTATTAGGTAGGATATGGTTAGAGGAAGTCTAGAATGAGGTGAGAAAGATATGGGCAAGAAAATCTTCCATCCTGGCTGGTGGACCTTGATGCATCCAGAGATCGAGGTTGTCTCTTCTCCTCCCTTGATGAAGTTGATCTTCTTTGGTCTCCAAATCTTGTTGTCTTCATTTGAGCTAGGAAGATACAGTTAAGATAGGTGGGTCTATGAGTAGGAGAGATTTTTTTTTTAATCAATAGGTTCACATAAATGGATTGTGCAACTTATTGGGAGTGTATGGCTGAGTTGATCTATGACACTAACTTAGGTTTAAGTGACTTAAGAGTATGGCTTAATCCTTGTACCAGCATTAAGTAACTCACACTAGATTAGACCATATTAAATTAGATATGATCTAGATTAGACTAGTTTAAGTTAGATAGATTTATCAGGGTAAGATATATCTTGTTAGGATATATTAGATTTTTTTTTTGAGATAGGATGGGGTATATGGTGTAGATAGGTCAGAAGCTCTATTAGGTTAATACAGAGGGATTATGCAACTATCGGATGGGTGAGGTAGTTGCATATGTATATGGTCAAGTTAATCTAGGGCATCAATTTATCTTAAATCATTTTTATAGGAGTGAGGTCTAATCCATTTTACTAGTACTAACTAATTTATTAAATAACTCACTTTAGATTGGATCATATTAGATTAGATGGAATCTAGATTGGTATCACCAGATTGGTCTAGACAATATCTAATTACTTTGAATTAGATCATGGTTGATATTTTAAAATATGCTAATTAGGGTAGGATGAATTCATAAGGATAAGGTATAATCTTTTGAGGTAAATTAGATCTATTAGGATAACAAAATCTTTTTAAGATAAGATGAATTTATTAAGGCCAGAGAGTATCTTGTAAGATAAGATGGATCTACTAAGATAAGAGAGTGTCTTTTTAAGATAAGAAGAACTTCTACGAAATAGATACCTTTTAGTGGAGGATAATCTAAGTTGTTTAGTTATCTTATGAATTCTATTTATGCCTATACGTACATGCATATGTAATTGTGGACATTACTCCACAACTAATCACACTCAATCAAAGATCCAAATTAGACAAGTGTCATAAGAACAAACATTCAAGTGCATAGATACTCATAAAATAGTTTTGTTTTTGTTCCTAGCATTAGGTCTCCTATTCCTAAAGTCACTTTAGGTATAGGATTTCAAAGTGTGAAATCCACATTTGTCTTTAGAAAAGGAAAGATAAGAATCATCAGAGTAAAGCGGAATTAGATAAGAATAGATTAAGGTAAGTTCAGAAAGAATCAGAGTAGCAGAGGTAAGTAGATAATGGTTGTCCAGTTCTATCTAGGTTTCGTCCTACAGTCAACATTCCTCTGATACCACTTCTGTAACACCCGGATTTTAGGGGTCCAAAACCCGGGCGTAAACATAATCACCAGGTGTGCTGGGACCAAGTCTCACACATATGATGAATAGTGGCACAGGATCGAATGTCACAACTTTATATATAACAGGAGTTCTATACAAAATAAATAATTACATTATAAGGAGACAACGGTCCAGCAACCCAAAGTTGACTGGGAGACGACGACCTAGACCTCTCACGAACTCATCACAGCATCCTCCATGCGCATCATCCTGTGGTACCTGCTCCTGACCTGTGGTGTGTGTGAGACAGCAAGAGTGAGCTCACATACGTTCATCGCTCAACAAGTTGTGGGGAATAATGTGTATGAACTCGCCAAAGGTGGGAGCTCACGTGAAGTGTAAGGCTTACCAAAGAAGATGGTTAGAGCTGAGCATTGCTTTTAAAGTTGGTCAAAATTTTATTAGCAGTTACTAAGTATAAGTAAATACCAAACCCAATTAAGTAGTGAACAAAAATAACAACTTCACCTGCGATGCAATGCATATGACAAATTGAGTTTAAGTTCCATAATTTAATCATGTGAGGGTCCGAGCTGCTCATGACCGTGAGCACGGCTAGTATACCAGTTTTACACTCTGCAGAGGTTGCGCATCTTTACCCACAAGTCGTGTATCCCATGTCGCCAGGGTTTGCAAGGCCCTTAGACACTTCCGAGGTGAATGGCTAGGGATCCACTACGAGGCCTTTACAAAGTTCCACTAGCTTCCGAAAACCCGCTACAGTTTATGGGAAGATCCAGTGCAGGAATCCCTTGCAGGACCGCCATCGCAGCAAAATCCTCCCGAGGGCCTCCCTACACTGACCTCTCCCCTACTGCCCTTGCCCCTTTCGGGTAAGGTAGTCTTCCACTAGCTTTCCTAATTAATCAGCCAAGGGGTCCCATTCCTCCCTTGTGGTAGCACTGTTTTCCCGGGTGGTCGCTCCATGTTCCAATTAACATAATGATCTTAACATGAACCATAAATAACAACTGATAACAAAAGTATAATCATGAATAGTGTAATCTTCATACCCAAAACCACATATAGCACTAGCAAGTACTACCCAGAAAGTTCAGTGGTAAACAAGGTATAAAGATAGACAAACTAGGGTAACCTATTGGGTCCCATCAAAATTAACCTATGCAGATCATTATGATAAATCAGAACATGGCTGGGTAAAAAGAAGTGATCAAGGGCACAACTTTCCTGGGCCTTGAGATTCCAGGTACCAGGATGATTCTTCAGATGACACGTATCCTCACTGCTAGTCGTAGCAATACAAACATACATGGTATAGGGAAAATTAACATTACACCAACCATAAGAACAAAATACACATTAATAATATACATATTAAAATAAGATCATAGGAACAGGAATCATTAATTTTGGAGTTATAGATTTTAAGTTATGGATTTTCTAAAGATTTTATGTATTTAATACAAGATTAAGTATTAGATAAATTTAAATGAGCCTTTCATGCCAAAACAGAGGCACAAAATGATGAAGAATATTATTACAAAATTTTAGAAACTGGAATGGTTCAATTTGGAGCAAAAATGAATTTTCTATGAATTATCTAAGTTCTAGCAATTATTTTCATATTAAAAATCTATTTTCTATTTTATTTATTCAATTTAAACGCTCACTGGACTGGGCCTCAATTAAACAGAAGTACAGGGGGCTCGGGGTAAAAATTCCCAGACACAGCGCACAGTAACATGTGGACGGCGGGTTGATTTAGTGAAACCCGAGGGGTTCTTTAACAAAATCGACCCGCGAAGGGGTAACTTCTAATCTGGACCGTTGGATCACTCACAGATGGCTCGGATTAGATCTAATATATATCGAACCGGTACGCGCCCAGAGCCGTTGGATCGGCGATCAACGGCTCGAATTTAATGAAGCCGAGATCAACGCGCAACCCTCCGATTGAATCCTACGGCCCGGATCGGTCTAGCGAAGGGGTATCTCCCTGATCTAATCACAGCCGTTCCTGACGCATCCAACGGCCGCAAGCGATCGTCTACCTTTCGATTCCCCCCCCCCCCCGACGGCACACCGCGCCTCGCCGCGGCAAGCCATCACCGGAGCGGCCCCGAATTCGCCCACCCGAGAGCTGATTCGCCAAATCGGTCGGTGCAAAATGGAATTGGGAAGATGACAAATACAGAGGTGGGATTCTTACCGAGGATTAAGTCACCGGGAGTCCTGCCCACGGCGCACGGCGGAGGTCTTCACAACGGCAACGAATTGAGCTTGCGCAGTACGCCGGCGGGGGAAATTGACGGCGGCCGAAGCTTCGTCGCGCCCAACAGGTGCCCAGGCTATAGCGCAGAGAACTAATCGCGGTGTGAGTGAGGGCAATCGCGGCGGCGGGTTGGGTTCCACCACTGCGGCGGCGTGTTTTACGTCCCCGAGAACGGAAAGCGGTCAAGGGTGTCGGTGCAAGCGGATGAGGAGGGAAGGGGAGATCGCGGCACTTTATATAGGCGCGACATGGCCAGCTTCACCGAGAAAAAGGGCGAAGTCCGCCGTAGGACACGCCGCGCCGGTCGCGTTCTGTTGGTAGGGGTAGAGCTGACGTTAGGGGCCCATGCGTAAGTGACCGCGCGCGGGGTGGTGAGTCTGAGCAACGGGGCCCGCGGACCAGAGGAGGGGAGGGAGGAGCGAGCGCGTGTGCGGCCGACGAATGGGGCCCACAAGGCAGTGGAATAGCAGGTGCTGTCCGTGCGGTGTAAGGCTGACGAGGCGGGCCCACCTGTCGGCGCCTGGTTGGAGACTTGGGCTGCGCGTGGGAGGTTTAAGTGGGCCGAAATGTGTGGTTGCGGCCCAGTTAGGGTTTTTTTCTCTTTTTCCATTTTATTTTCTATTTCTTTTCTCCAATTTCAAATCCAATTTGAATTCAAGTTTGAGTTTAAACTTTGTGAATAACTTGTCCTCAGTTTGAAAGGTATACTTTATTAATATAAGTGTGAAGGATGTTTATTTATTTTATTTTATGTAATATTTTTCTTAGTTCTTCCCTTCTCTTTTATTTTCTATTTTCTATTCCAAATTCAAATTTATACTTCTATTTTAGTTTTCAGATTTTTCAAATGTATCAATTGAAATCCAAGGGTGAATATAAACCATACTATTTTATTATTACTAGTTTAAGTTTTATTCTCCTTGTTTATTTATTTCATGAAATGTATAAATGGTTTTAAAAGAAAAATTCTTTTTCTCCTCATTTTCTTATTTCCCAATGATACTTTGTTCAGATTTCTTCTACCAATTCCAAATTCAGAATTTGGGTGTTACAAGCCAGTCATCATCTGGCTCAACGAATTTATCTCCGAACTTGAAAGTATACTTCAGCCTGATAAGTCCACCTTCGTCGGCCTCCTTCATGGTTTCTTGCGGCATTTCCCATTTCTCTGCGAGCGGCCATACTCTGAAGGCAATATGTTCTTGTACCAAATCTCTCGTTCCAATAAAAGAGCAAATAACTCTGAAGGCTCTCTGGCATTCTTCGGCAGCTTCATTCATCTCAACCTTCGGCTTTCGCAGGCCGAAACTTTGCCAAATAGGGCGCATAATTATACCTTTAATATCTTCCCGTGCTTTCAGGTCATTTTTCACATAGAACCATTCTGTCATCCAGTCGCCGGGCCATCTCTTCCGAAATGTTGGCACGGGACAGCTTGACCCAGACCGAGAAACGAAACTGTAGCAGCCAAAATTATTGTGATACTGTTCCTTACCCCAGGGTTTTGTCTCGTATGATAACTCGTGTATATTGCAGAAACTTTTCGCATCAGGTTTCAGACCTTGGCTTCTTACGGCCCACACGAAGATATTCAGCCTTATAATTGCTTTGGGGGTAAGTTGATGAAGATAGATTTCAAACATTTTCAGCACTTCTACGACAAAGCTGCTCAGGGGAAATCGCAGTCCAGCTTTCAAAAAGCTTCGGAACACTACAACTTCATTTTCTTGAGGGGTCGGGCAAGTTTTCTCTCCTTCGTCGACCCTCACAATGGATAAATCCCGGAAGTATCTTCCCCTCATGTTGACAAGATGATTTTCTTTGATACCTGACTTGCCAAAGACTGAATGGCTTGGTCGCCAGGGGCGATCTTCGGAGTCTTCACCACCACTGTCCACATCATAACTGTCGCTGTCACCAGTATCTTCAGACAAACCTTCCAGAATCTCCTTGGTGATTTTTTCCGTATTGGTCTTCGCCATCGCTATAAGAAACCCCAAGTTCTTATCTTCGTCGAGACTCAGCTTCATCTCAGCAGCAGCCTTCTTATCTTCAGACATCTTCGGAAACACTAAAAAACTGTTTTCAAAGCCGAAGCTTCAAAACTAAAAGATCAGCAAATCTTAGTGCGCAAGAGCTAAAAATTCAGTGAGCGGGAGCAGATGGCAAGAGAGCGTACCAAATGAGTTTGCGGTATGATCTTATTTATACGCCCAGTGCGTTGAAAATTGAAAGACCCCGCTTATCAGTGAATGTTGCTATTCTAGCAAAGGGAAGGTGTTTTTTCGGACCTTCGGCTTAAGGCCTTCGTCCATATCGCAATCTGAATTTATCACTAACAAATTAATATTGCGAGGGGCTACTGTTGGGGGCCTTCGTCCTCCGAAGGTCCTCAAAAACAAGATTTGACAATGTTTCCCAAGAGAATTATATGAACAGGTATTTTCGGACTCAGATTATGAACATGGAGTACGGTCAGGACGAAGCCTAAGCCAGACGAAGGGGGATCGAGATGAAGGACGGGCTGATTACCATGCTGTACGAAGGATGGTGCACAGCCGAAGCTATGCGCAGGAAAGCTTCGTCGCGATAGCGGAAAGGGGAACCGACCTAAAGATGAAAAGACTACTTAGGCCTTGATAGACTCCCATAAGTCATTAGCAAATGTAATGGGCATGAATGTAATTTTACATGGGCTGCGTCCCACGCCTATAAATAGATGAACAGTACTCCCGTACTGTTCACGCTGATTGATACTCGCTCGTGAGTCACGCTTGTATTTTTGCCTTCTATCAAGCCGAAGGTACAAATATAATTCAATATTGCTCTTATTCTTCCATGATTATATAATAAGGACATGTAATAATGCTATGTGATTATTCACGTTATTCTCTCATGTTTCATATGCTTCTCCTTTTATCAATATAAACTGTAATGATGAAGGTATGTCCTTCATGACCTTCGTCTGAAGACCGTTATATCCTAAGGGAAATAACGCTTCGAAGGACGAAGGGTATTTATCACTAACTTCTTTCTGTGTTGCCTTGTTCTTAATTCATAGCATTTGAGAACAAGTCCCCAACATGAGGCAACAAAGATGGTTAGAGTTGATCAAAGACTACGAGTTGGAGATTCATTACCATCCAGGCAAAGCGAACGTAGTGGCAAACGCTTTAAGCAGGAAGAGTCAGGTCAATCTAATGGTCACTCATCCGATGCCTTATGAGTTGGCCAAAGAGTTTGACAGGTTGAGTCTCGGATTTCTGAACAATACGCGAGGAGTCACGATTGAGTTGGAACCTACCCTAGAGCAGGAAATCAATGAAGCACAGAAGAATGATGAGAAGATCAGTGAAACCGGCAACTGATTCTAGAAGGCAAAGACAAAGATTTTCGGGAAGACGCAGAAGATGTGATATGGTTCAAAGACCGCTTGTGTGTTCCCAACGTCTAGTCTATTCGAGAGTTGATCCTCAAGGAAGCTCATGAGACAGCCTATTCGATACACCCTAGAAGTGAGAAGATGTATCAGGATCTGAAGAAAAAATTCTGGTGGTACGGAATGAAGAGGGAAATCGCAGAGCATGTGGCTATGTGTGATAGTTGTCGAAGGATCAATGCAGAGCATCAGAGGCCAACCGGATTGTTGCAACCGAAATGGGATGAAATCGGTATGGATTTCATAGTCGGATTGCCTCGCACTCGAGCCGGCTACGATTCCATTTGGGTAGTGGTGGATCGCTTAACCAAGTCAGCCCACTTCATACCTATCAAGACCAACTACAGCAGTGCAGTATTGGTAGAGTTGTACATTTCCCGAATCATTTGTCTCCATGGTGTACCAAAGAGGATAGTGTCAGACAGAGGAACGTAGTTCACATCTCATTTCTGGCAGCAGTTGCATGAAGCCTTGGGTACACATCTGAATTTCAGTTCAGCCTATCATCGAAAGACAGACAGTCAGACCGAAAGAACCAATCAAATCCTTGAAGACATGTTGAGAGCCTGTGCGTTGCAAGATCAGTCCGGATAGGACAATAGGTTGCCTTATGCAGAGTTCTCCTATAACAACAGTTACCAGGCCAGCTTGAAGATGTCACCATTTCAGGCGCTCTATGGGAGGATTTGTAGAACTTCGTTGCAATGGGATCAGCCTGGAGAAAAACAAGTGTTTGGGCCAGACGTTTTGCTTGAAGCTGAAGAGAACATCAAGATGGTTCGGGAGAATATGAAAATAGTGCAATCAAGGCAGCGAAGCTATGCAGACACAAGAAGAAGAGAGCTTGTGGCAGAACCGCCCGAATTATTCCAGCTTAAGTGCCCCAGGTCGCGCCCTTAAAGGCAGCAACACACTTAAATCGGAATAACCCGTCAGTCCCTCGGATCTAGTCCGATAAAGCCACTTATCCAGGATCGAATACCACTAGCTCACTCGAAAGTGAGGCATAGAGAAATACAATAAAGCATAATACCACAAATTTAATAAGTATCAATAGTGATTACATTATCGGAGTTTTAGAAATAATAACCATAAGTTTTTAATGCAGCGGAAATAACTAACGGAGAAAACCGAGTAACATGGCGAAGCCTGGCCACGCTACTCCTCCTGGTCCTCTCCTGCGGAAGCAATAATCCCTCTCGACCATCTATCCCGGTGGCAGGGATGGAGGCCAAGTCACACCATCAACCAAAATCAGGAGGTACCTGCAAAAATTATTCCACAAGCAAAGTTGAGTATACTAATACTCAGCTAGACTTACTCGGTGTGAGGAGTGTACTCCTCTACCTCTAGACCATGCAGCTGTTTGGCTGAGGGGTTTGGTTTGCCAAAAGCACTAGCTGAGTCTAAAAACAAGTTTTAGCTTTTCAAGTTCTAGAATAATAATTTAGACTAGATGAGAACCTATCTATTCATACATGATATCAAACATTATATCAATCAACATCTTTTGCCAGTATCTCATTTCCACTTATTACTCAATGCAGTACAATGGATCAAGCAATCTCATTAGCTGCGAGAAGCAGACGATTCGAATCGAGTTTTATCCTTGCAAGGTAAACCTAAACACACGACATGTCAGGGCACTCCGTCCCCACACATGTCAACCGTCCCCATCGATTCCCCATTCGCGGCCAGGCCTCACCGCCTTGGCATACAATGCTCCACTGACCCCGGCCGCCGCCGTGCAGTGGCCGCACTTGTACCCACCATATCTAGAATGGGAGACCCAGTCTCAGGTCGCGTGAGGGATAAAGTCCGCGCCCGGCTTCACTCAGGTACTAGGTTTACCGGTTACCATATTTCCCGACATGTGTTTAGTACATTGAAACGCTTGACACAGGTATCCGCACGTTAATCCTTATTCCAATTTCGTCTCATAGACAAACATCCCCATGGATCCGTTTCCATAGACTATCATCATTCTGTTATCAAAATGGATACAACCAATTCCTGACCTCGCGCGAGTGCTAGAAAAATCACTCGACTTCTACCGAGATCCTGATTTAGCATAGCAGCTACTCGACCTAGCATACTAGTATCCATCTCAAAAGGAATCCTGAGTTCATGCAACTAGGGTTTCAACCAACTCCTACACTTAAGTGCACGGTACAAGCCTACAAATATTAAGTGTAGTAAAATAGCATATATAACGGTTATGCTTAAAACCGGGGCTTGCCTTTAATTTAACACTTAGGTAGTGTTTGCTGGGGGAGGTACTCGCTTGACGAGCATCCACTGGTTAAGTCCATCCTTCCTATGGTCGTCCACCGACTGCACCTTTTGGTTGGCACCACATCACTTGCACGATCCTCCTCTCTCGGTCCTAAATGAGATGCAAGATGCATATGTATGATTATGATGAAAAATACCACAAGATATACAAAGACACAATAGCGAGCTAACATTAATTTAGAAGACACCGTAAACCACCACACGTTAGCATTAGTTATCTACACGTCATCAGGCATACGTAGTCGCTACCACTGGAAAGAAGACGGCGCTTACTTTACTTAACCAATACAAACATGACCACACAAGCATGAGCACAAGTGTTTACCACGTTCACTTTAATCATCCATTAGTTACCTAACATTAAATTAGTTAAGTACACAAGTTTGCTACGACTCATATATAGATAGACTTGGTTGAAAAGGAACTAGACACTTAATTGGGCTTTAAAATTATTCACTAGGCAAACACTTATTAGACCCTCACTAGTTAGGTTCACTAACTTAGCTAGACATATACTTGTTACTTATATAATTAGGCCCAATTGTATTAGTTATACTATCATTACTGCGGGTTCAACCAATCATCAAACGAGAAAAACAGCCAACTCGAGCCAAAGACAACAGAGTAGAGCAGCCACCAAACATAACAAAATCAGGACAGCAGCATAGCAGTCACTCATTTTAATCATAACTCTTCAAATATGAATCTAAAAATAGCAAACTAGGACTTTCTGAAAAGCTTAAAAAGTGTTCTACAATTTTGGTATTTTCATCTCAACCTGACTCAATACTTAACAGGGTCAAAACGTGCTAATACAACAACTTTGTCCAGATTTGGACAGATTCAGACTTGCGACTTCAAAAATTCACAACTAAAGATTCATACATCCAAACAAAGTGATTTTAGACTTTCTGGAAAGATAATTAAATGTTCTACAATTTATTTGTAAACATCACTTACTAGTTTAACATATATTAAGGGTAAAATACATTATGAAGGCTGTGCTGTCCAAAACTGGACAGATTCAGTCTTCACACTTTAAACATCCACAACTTAATCTTCAGACCACCCAAATGAGTGATCCAAGACTTTTTGGAAAGCTTAGCAAAAGTACTACACAACTTTTATAATCACCAAGAAGTGATTCTATGTTGAACTGAATCACACAATTCAGTTTTCGAAATCTGTTCTGACAGTGGACAGAACACAGCAACCAGTTTGTAAAATTCATAACTCTTAAACTGTCAAGCCTATGTTTATGAAATTTTAACACAAGCAAGATAAGAAAAGCATCTACAACTTTCTTATAATGACCATGAATATATTGTAACATTAAATTAGGCAAACAATGCATTTTCTGAAATTTGTACAGAACTTGGACAGATTCAGTTACTGAATTTGTAAAAAGCATAGCTCCTAAACGATCAGACTTATGCCTGTCAAATTTTAACACCAGCAAGATAATAAAGTTATCTACCACTTTTCTATAGCACATATCTACAGAAAACACCATTTGGTTCATCAAACATACAGCA
This sequence comes from Zea luxurians, assembly GCA_029449295.1. Classification (NCBI taxonomy): domain Eukaryota; kingdom Viridiplantae; phylum Streptophyta; class Magnoliopsida; order Poales; family Poaceae; genus Zea; species Zea luxurians. Next base: position 54,918,970 of record JAOPSE010000004.1, on the reverse strand, counting down.
CGGGGAAATCAATGTGTGCAGCCCAAAACAGCAATTAACAAATTTCAGCTCCTATATAATTCAAGAATTGCCGCGTTCTAGAGACTTTAACTATTCTAACACTTTATCATCTGTTAGAGTTAAAACAATCAAATTAGAACCAATAAGTAGAGTTACTAATTTTATACGGGTTATTTTGCGCGTTAGAATTACCGTACACAATCAACAAACACATTCACCACAATCATCAAACCCGGTATAAATGTGTATATCGATTGCGCCCTTCACACAATAATTTGCATTTTTCACTTAGATATCACATGAGCACCACTAATTTTACCCGCGACCATAACCATGCGCATTTGGACTACAACAACCAATTTATCGCGATTACGTGCTTAACTAAAGCCGTCCAACAATTCGACTAACTAGAGTAACGACATAGGCCGCTAAATAACATACACGTCGGCTAGTCCATTATTATCACAATCCGAGACACAACATACACTACAACAATTTTATAAACATCATATTCACAAGTATTTTCGCACATCGACCAATCTATACGAATCGTAAGCCACTAGTCTACAATCCGCAAATAGCATGCATTTACTTCCCGAATTACGAACGCATACATATTTATCACACGAACCGAGTATTTCAATAATTATCCTAAAACAACTAACTCCATTACACACTTGTATCACAAACCTATTTGACTTACTTGAAGTGTCTACTCGAAATCGTAAGCACAATCATACACTATATGCGAAGCCTAATTTATCGAACGCACAATACGCATCATCTCGACTCGACTTATAAATATAGAGAAAGCGACGACTACCTTGGCATGTCACCACCTCTCTATATAAGCCAAAGTAATTTCTATCTACAACGACCAAACATTCATGTCGAGCACACTTTATTTTACCGTGTCTCGCATACAACCATATGGTGGCGTGCACTCGAGACACTTCAATCAACGTGGCGCGACCACTAATATATGAACTCCGACACTCATGTATTAATAATTCATCCTCCACACAAATTAGCATTGTCTAAACTACTCGTCACATTAACAATTATATCCCCTATATAATCATAAATCACATCACATTGCATAAAACAAATACACTTTTCACATAAACACATATCGATACATTTCCCAAAACAAAATCCGCATTTAAACAACGCATCGCATATTTTTCCTATCAAATATAAAAATGTCCGAGTTCTTTCTACTTCGTTTTCTCCTCTACATGCTTTCATTCATACAATTATATTTTCACTCATATAAACACGCAGGCACATCATCGACCGAATATGTAAATAAAACAAATCGTGAATCACTCAATGCGAACAACCTGGCCGACTCGTGTCGCGCATGCATATATGTCGGTTTGGCTTTCTGTCGAGAAACGACGGGTGAAGCGCGACGATGACAAGGGGCTGTGATTTAAACGATATACACAATTATTACATAGTTATTTGTTCAGTCATTTTATAAAATCAAGGAACACGGGACAGCGAGGAGCTCACCGCGGGTTTTGACGACGGCACACAGGGCTACGCAAATCGACGACGAGTGGTCCGACTTGGCGAGCGCGACGCAGTGGAGGGCATCGCTGCTACTGCACGAGGTCGACGGCTGCGGGGTCGACGACGTCGCGGACGGGGCTGCTGCTGCGCGAGGACGACGACCGAAGGTGGAGGTCGAGCAAGATGCAGGGGCTTGTCTACTGCCTTGCCACGCGGAGGAGATGAAGCGGGGGAAAACAAACGTTGGCAAAGGAGAAGAAATTCCTCTGCGCAAGGAACAGAGAGGAGGGGGCTGGAGATAGGAGAAGGGGGTCGGACGCCCTGTATGGGAGGAGCAGAGGCGCCATGGGAGTGGTAGTCGTGCATCCATGGAGGCCAGCGTCGAGGGAGTTGTAGAGGCGAGCTCGGTCGTTCCTGGCGCGCAGGCACAGTCTGCTGCCTAGATGAAGGGGGGCGCCCCTGGGGAAGACGGACGGGGAGCGCTGGTGAGCTAGAGAATCGCAGGGGTGGCCTGGGCATGTGCTCGCGCGCGGCACTGGCAGACCAAAGCCGGAGCTTGACTGGGTGCCGGCGTTGGGGAAGAAGACCGGTTGTTCGAGCTCGGGCCAGGGGAGATCACTGCAGGCCGGGTGCTTGGAGAAAAGAGCTCACCACGGCCACCAGGACGAGATCTGGCAGGGAGGCAAGCTGCTCGAGCTCGGACACAGAAATGGAGCCCCGAGGGGCTGGAGCCGAGGGGAGGGGAGGCGCCATGGATGAGCTCGGTGCTCAAACTTGCCTGTTGGCCGACGCTGGAGGGAGCTCACGCGCCTGGGGAAAGGGAACGCGCGTGGGGGAGCTCAGGGCTTGCACGCCATGGGGAGAGGGAAAGATCCCTGCTGCTGGCGAGGTGCGCCAGGGAGGCCTGCAGGAGCGCAGGGAGGAAGACGCAGGGGGAAGCTGGCTGGAGATTTGTGGCGCCATGGATTGGGAAAATTTCTCCTGCCCGTGGAGAAGAAGGGCGCGGCTGAGCCGGGAAGACATGAGGAACGCTTCTGCGCTAAGGAATAGAGGGAGGAGGCTACGGCTGCTAATTGATTTAACAGGAGCTGCTGGCATTCCATTGGCTGGGATTGGGCGGCAATTCCCACTGGCCGGCTGCAGCCATTGGCGCAGAGAGCACGGGGCCAAGCGCCAGGATCAGGTGGTGGCGTGTGCAGGGAGAAGGGTGGTGTGCGTTGTGTGCGTGTGTTTTCATTTTTTTCACAACCCATAACAGCAATTCAAGAGAATAATTAATTAAAGAAACTAGGTTTTAAACTCTCCACTAAAATTAATTGTCGATGGGTTTCGAACTATATAAGATCACGACAAACGAATGCTGCGGCAGATCAGACAGGGGTTCGAGTCGACGTTGCTTGGAAAAATATTGTGTCTTATTATCCTTTTTTTAAAAAAATGCTTTGACTCAATTTGATCGTGCTCTTGAATTAGAACCTCGTAGCTCGGATTAAAAATAAATAACACAAATTGTTCCTTTTTTTTAAGAATTATTGTCGCTTTTGCTCGCACCAAAATGTAAAATTACGCCCCATTTTTATTCACGGCTCACTCAAAAAATATTGTTGTCATGAATTTAGGTTTACCATTTTGTGTGAGTCTTTATTCTATGTTTTCGAATTTGGATCGGCTACGAGTATTAACAAGTTAGGTCGGGTAAGATTTATTTTGAAGCTGACACATTAGAGATTCCGCTTAAGAATACGAACCCAGATAGAATATTTGGACATGGATCGCTAGTCGAGAAATCGGGTTTGGACATAGATCGAACATCGAGAAATTTGATTCGGATACAGCTCGACTAGCAACTGTCGAGCGCTTGATTAAATGAGCTTTAGACGAGATTTATAAATCGAGATGGATTATCGAGTTCGCATTCGTGCCGAGAAATAAAAGTTTTAACAGGATCTAAAACTGGTTGTTTCTCGTGATCGAATAAAATCAGAAATCGGTGAAACCTTCACAAGTAACTTGATAATTGGAGATAAACGCGATCGAGAAATAGAGGTTTTTACTGAGCATCCGAGATTAAGATAAATCTCCCGACATAACACGAAATAGACACCTGGGGTGTCACAGCCTTCCCCCCCTTAAAGGAATCTCGTCCCGAGATTCGAATGAGGATCCTTAAGGGTGGAGAAGCATGTAACTTCCAAGCTAAAGATAGAATGAAATTCATGAGATGTCATTTGACAAGATACTGAAGATAGATTTGGACCGAATATCATGACATATTGAGACAAAATGCCACGACCACTCTGAGAGAATGTTCACAAAACACAGCACATCGGTGTAGTTCCATAATGGATCACGACTATTAACCACGATACCTGCGCGTGCCGAGCAGCTCAACCATGTGTGCACCATAGTAGGCTCTCGGTTTCGTCGCGGCACCATCAATCGTTAGTCATAATACCATTACCAAACGCAACCAACGACAAATCCACGTGACATAAATAGATGGAGCCCATGGGAGCATGGCTCAAAAATAAGAAGGTGATCAGAGTTGAAGCAGAGATTGCTGGCAAAAGAGCATCACATGAGAATTTTCTTCAACTAAGAGAATTATCTTATGATTAACACGGAGATTATCAGGTCAGAGATTTATGCGAGAGTGGATATGAGGGGAACCAACCATGAGATCAAGATTGGCAACTTGCTGAGACATGAGAGAACTAAAGTCAACAGCATAATCCTTTGAACCAAATGGATACACTGCTTAGAGATAGAATCGATAAAACAGCGTCATGATCCTCAGAGAAGAGTATGAGAACGATCATAATGAGATATTAGACTGATCCGTATTTAATACTTGAGAGTGGGTTATAGAAGATAACAAGATGACGGGGTAGATCTCGATGAATGATCCAGAGATTCGGATGATAAAGTCACAACATGATTCACAAAGAAAAAGATTACCACATCCAGGTGAAAGGAGAGGTCATCAACCTAGATGGCTTCTAGGTTGAGCAGAAGAGAATTTAATGAGGATTTTGGACAAGGCTTCCAGGAAGAATTTGGGGCTGGATATTATTTTGCGCAACAGACACCAACCAAAGTTTTTTTTAACATAAACAAGTTCACAATGGAGCTTTAGGTTGAACAAGCGGTCTAGCTATGGGGTTCTATAAGCTGTGCAGGTGTAAATTCAAGGGTAAACACACGAGGGCTAAAAAACACCACACCATCATGGGATTAGATTTTTTAAGGGTTTCACTTGCTAAACTCAAGGTTGTTTGGAGGGGGGTCTTTTATGAACAGATCAAGCAAATTTTTTTTGCAAAAAGGGTTGAACAATTACAATACCACCTAGATAGCAAGACAAGATAAACACATAGCATGACCTAACAAGACTTACCAATCTGACACGAGGTAAGGCATTTCTAACATAGCAGTACATCACATTATTCACAAGTTCTTATTATTGGAATAAGGGTGAGGGAAGCATGTTGGTGCACAAGAGACAATGAAAATGTGACAATCATGATGCATGCTCATTCTAGTCATCTTCTCAGACCTAACTAATTTTTCGGGTGCTTCTACAACATCCCTATTAATAGTATTAGTAGCCTTTATGGCCTATATAAATAGCCACCTAACTACCCATCTATTTCTTAAGGCTTCACGTCCTAGGTCTATCCTTATCGTCCTGACGATCTATCCAACTTTGGTTTCTAAGCAAGTTTTACTTTAGAAAAGGTTGATAATCATGACTTATTGACTTCTCTATAATGGTATTCGCTCCGATACCAGCTGTGGCAGAACCGCCCGAATTATTCCAGCTTAAGTGCCCCAGGTCGCGCCCTTAAAGGCAGCAACACACTTAAATCGGAATAACCCGTCAGTCCCTTGGATCTAGTCCGATAAAGCCACTTATCCAGGATCGAATACCACTAGCTCACTCGAAAGTGAGGCATAGAGAAATACAATAAAGCATAATACCACAAATTTAATAAGTATCAATAGTGATTACATTATCGGAGTTTCAGAAATAATAACCATAAGTTTTTAATGCAGCGGAAATAACTAACGGAGAAAACCGAGTAACATGGCGAAGCCTGACCACGCTACTCCTCCTGGTCCTCTCCTGCGGAAGCAATAATCCCTCTCGACCATCTATCCCGGTGGAAGGGATGGAGGCCAAGTCACACCATCAACCAAAATCAAGGAGGTACCTGCAAAAATTATTCCACAAGCAAGGCTGAGTATACTAATACTCAGCTAGACTTACTCGGTGTGAGGAGTCTACTCCTCTACCTCTAGACCATGCAGCTGTTTGGCTGAGGGGTTTGGTTTGCCAAAAGCACTAGCTGAGTCTAAAAACAAGTTTTAGCTTTTCAAGTTCTAGAATAATAATTTAGACTAGATGAGAACCTATCTATTCATACATGATATCAAACATTATATCAATCAACATCTTTTGCCAGTATCTCATTTCCACTTATTACTCAATGCAGTACAATGGATCAAGCAGTCTCATTAGCTGCGAGAAGCAGACGATTCGAATCGAGTTTTATCCTTGCAAGGTAAACCTAAACACACAACATGTCAGGGCACTCCGTCCCCACACATGTCAACCGTCCCCATCGATTCCCCGTTCGCGGCCAGGCCTCACCGCCTTGGCATACAATGCTCCACTGACCTCGGCCGCCGCCGTGCAGCGGCCGCACTTGTACCCACCATATCTAGAATGGGAGACCCAGTCTTAGGTCGCGTGAGGGATAACGTCCGCGCCCGGCTTCACTCAGGTACTAGGTTTACCGGTTACCATATTTCCCGACATGTGTTTAGTACATTCAAATGCTTGACACAGGTATCCGCACGTTAATCCTTATTCCAATTTCGTCTCATAGACAACACATCCCCATGGATCCGTGTCCATAGACTATCATCATTCTGTTATCAAAATGGATACAACCAATTCCTGACCTCGCGCGAGTGCTAGAAAAATCATTCGACTTCTACCGAGATCCTGATTTAGCATAGCAGCTACTCGACCTAGCATACTAGTATCCATCTCAAAAGGAATCCTGAGTTCATGCAACTAGGGTTTCAACCAACTCCTACACTTAAGTGCACGGTACAAGCCTACAAATATTAAGTGTAGTAAAATAGCATATATAACGGTTATGCTTAAAACCGGGGCTTGCCTTTAATTTAACACTTAGGTAGTGTTTGCTAGGGGAGGTACTTGCTTGGCAAGCATCCACTGGTTAAGTCCATCCTTCCTTGGGTCGTCCACCGACTGCACCTTTTGGTTGGCACCACATCACTTGCACGATCATCCTCTCTCGGTCCTAAATGAGATGCAAGATGCATATGTATGATTATGATGAAAAATACCACAAGATATACAAAGACACAATAGCGAGCTAACATTAATTTAGAAGACACCGTAAACCACCACACGTTAGCATTAGTTATCTACACGTCATCGGGCATACGTAGTCACTACCACTGGAAAGAAGACGTCGCATACTTTACTTAACCAATACAAACATGACCACACAAGCATGAGCACAAGTGTTTACCACGTTCACTTTAATCATCTATTAGTTACCTAACATTACATTAGTTAAGTACACAAGTTCGCTACGACTCATATATAGATAGACTTGGTTGAAAAGGAACTAGACACTTAATTGGGCATTAAAATTATTCACTAGGCAAACACTTATTAGACCCTCACTAGTTAGGTTCACTAACTTAGCGAGACATATACTTGTTACTTATATAATTAGGCCCAATTGTATTAGTTATACTATCATTACTGCGGGTTCAACCAATCATCAAACGAGAAAAACAGCCAACTCGAGCCAAACACAACAGAGTAGAGCAGCCACCAAACATAACAAAATCAGGACAGCAGCATAGCAGTCACTCATTTTAATCATAACTCTTCAAATATGAATCTAAAAATAGCAAACTAGGACTTTCTGGAAAGCTTAAAAAGCGTTCTACAATTTTGGTATTTTCATCTCAACCTGACTCAATACTTAACAGGGTCAAAACGTGCTAATACAACAACTCTGTCCAGATTTGGACAGATTCAGACTTGCGACTTCAAAAATTCACAACTAAAGATTCATACATCCAAACAAAGTGATTTTAGACTTTCTGGAAAGATAATTAAATGTTCTACAATTTATTTATAAACATCACTGACTAGTTTAACATATATTAAGGGTAAAATACACTATGAAGGCTGTGCTGTCCAAAACTGGACAGATTCAGTCTTCACACTTTAAACATCCACAACTTAATCTTCAGACCACCCAAAAGAGTGATCCAAGACTTTTTGGAAAGCTTAGCAAAAGTACTACACAACTTTTATAATCACCAAGAAGTGATTCTATGTTGAACTGAATCACACAATTCAGTTTTCGAAATCTGTTCTGACAGTGGACAGAACACAGCAACCAGTTTGTAAAATTCATAACTCTTAAACTGTCAAGCCTATGTTTATGAAATTTTAACACAAGCAAGATAAGAAAAGCATCTACAACTTTCTTATAATGACCATGAATATATTGTAACATTAAATTAGGCAAACAATGCATTTTCTGAAATCTGTACAGAACTTGGTCAGATTCAGTTACTGAATTTGTAAAAAGCATAGCTCCTAAACGATCAGACTTATGCCTGTCAAATTTTAACACCAGCAAGATAATAAAGTTATCTACCACTTTTCTATAGCACATATCTACAGAAAACACCATTTGGTTCATCAAACATACAGCACGGGGAAATCACTGTGTGCAGCCCAAAACAGCAATTAACAAATTTCAGCTCCTATATAATTCAAGAATTGCCGCGTTCTAGAGACTTTAACTATTCTAACAATTTATCATCTGTTAGAGTTAAAACAATCAAATTAGAACAAATAAGTATAGTTACTAATTTTATATGGGTTATTTCGCGCGTTAGAATTACCGTACACAATCAACAAACACATTCACCACAATCATCAAACCCGGTATAAATGTGTATATCGATTGCGCCCTTCACACACTAATTTGCATTTTTCACTTAGATATCACATGAGAACCACTAATTTTACCCGCGACCATAACCATGCGCATTTGGACTACAACAACCAATTTATCGTGATTACGTGCTTAACTAAAGCCGTCCAACAATTCGGCTAACTAGAGTAACGACATAGGCCGCTAAATAACATACACGTCGGCTAGTCCATTATTATCGCAATCCGAGACACAACATACACTACAACAATTTTATAAACATCATATTCACAAGTATTTTCGCACATCGACCAATCTATACGAATCGTAAACCACTAGTCTACAATTCGCAAATACCATGCATTTACTTCCCGAATTACGAACGCATACATATTTATCACATGAACCGAGTATTTCAATAATTATCCTAAAACAACTAACTCCATTACACACTTGTATCACAAACCTATTTGACTTACTTGAAGCGTCTACTCGAAATCGTAAGCACAATCATACACTATATGCGAAGCCTAATTTATCGAACGCACAATACACATCATCTCGACTCGACTTATAAATATAGAGAAAGCGACGACTACCTTGGCATGTCACCACCTCTCTATATAAGCCAAAGTAATTTCTATCTACAACGACCAAACATTCATGTCGAGCACACTTTATTTTACCGTGTCTCGCATACAACCATATGGTGGCGTGCACTCGAGACACTTCAATCAACGTGGCGCGACCACTAATATATTAACTCCGACACTCATGTATTAATAATTCATCCTCCACGCAAATTAGCATTGTCTAAACTACTCGTCACATTAACAATTATATCCCCTATATAATCATGAATCACATCACATTGCATAAAACAAATACACTTTTCACATAAACACATATCGATACATTTCCCAAAACAAAATCCGCATTTTGTAACTTAGTTTTCGCATTTAAACAACGCATCACATATTTTTCCTATCAAATATAAAAATGTCCGAGTTCTTTCTACTTCGTTTTCTCCTCTACATGCTTTCATTCATACAATTATATTTTCACTCATATAAACACGCAGGCACATCATCTACCGAATATGTAAATAAAACAAATCGTGAATCACTCAATGCGAACAACCTGGCCGACTCATGTCGCGCATGCATATATGTTGGTTTGGCTTTCTGTCGAGAAACGACGGGCGAAGCGCGACGATGACAAGGGGCTGTGATTTAAACGATATACACAATTATTACATAGTTATTTGTTCAGTCATTTCATAAAATCAAGGAACACGGGACAGCGAGGAGCTTACCGCGGGTTTTGACGACGGCACACAGGACTGCGCAGATCGACGACGAGTGGTCCGACTTGGCGAGCGCGACGCAGTGGAGGGCGTCGCTGCTACTGCGCGAGGTCGACGGCTGCGGGGTCGACGACGTCGTGGACGGGGCTGCTGCTGCGCGACGACGACGACCGAAGGTGGAGGTCAAGCAAGATGCAGGGGCTTGTCTACTGCCTTGCCACGCGGAGGAGATGAAGCGGGGGAAAACAAACGTTGGCAAAGGAGAAGAAATTCCTCTGCGCAAGGAACAGAGAGGAGGGGGCTGGAGATAGGAGCAGGGGGTCGGACGCCCTGTATGGGAGAAGCAGAGACGCCATGGGAGTGGGAGTCGTGCATCCATGGAGGCCGGCGTCGAGGGAGTTGTAGAGGCGAGCTCGGTCGTTCCTGGCGTGCAGGCACAGTCTGCTGCCTAGATGAAGGGGGGGGCGCCCCTGGGGAAGACGGACGGGGAGCGCTGGTGAGCTGGAGAATCGTGGGGATGGCCTGGGCATGTGCTCTTGCGCGGCACTGGCAGACCACAGCCAGAGCTTGACTGGGTGCCGGCGTTGGGGAAGAAGACCGGTTGTTCGAGCTCGGGCCAGGGGAGATCACTGCAGGCCGAGTGCTTGGAGAAAAGAGCTCACCACGGCCACCAGGACGAGATCCGGCAGGGAGGCAAGCTGCTCGAGCTCGGACACAGAAATGGAGCCCCGAGGGGCTGGCGCCGAGGGGAGGGGAGGCGCCATGGATGAGCTCGGTGCTCAAACTTGCCTGTTGGCCGACGCCGGAGGGAGCTCACGCGCCTGGGGAAAGGGAACGCGCGTGGGGGAGCTCAGGGCTTGCGCGCCATGGGGAGAGGGAAAGATCCCTGCTGCTGGCGAGGTGCGCCAGGGAGGCCTGCACGAGCGCAGGGAGGAAGACGCAGGGGGAAGCCGGCTGGAGATTTGTGGCGCCATGGATGGGGAAAATTTCTCCTGCTCGTGGAGAAGAAGGGCGCGGCTGAGCCGGGAAGACACGAGGAACGCTTCTGCGCTAAGGAATAGAGGGAGGAGGCTACGGCTGCTGATTGATTTAACAGGAGCTGCTGGCATTCCATTGGCTGGGATTGGGCGGCAATTCCCACTGGCCGGCTGCAGCAATTGGCGCAGAGAGCATGGGGCCGAGCGCCAGGATCAGGTGGTGGCGTGTGCAGGGAAAAGGGTGGTGTGCGTTGTGTGCGTGTGTTTTCATTTTTTTTCACAACCCATAACAGCAATTCAAGAGAATAATTAATTAAAGAAACTAGGTTTTAAACTCTCCACTAAAATTAATTGTCGATGGGTTTCGAACTATATAAGATCACGACAAACGAACGCTGCGGAAGATCAGACAGGGGTTCGAGTCGATGTTGCTTGGAAAAATATTGTGTCTTATTATCCTTTTTTAAAAAAATGCTTTGACTCAATTTGATCGTGCTCTTGAATTAGAACCTCGTAGCTCAGATTAAAAATAAATAACACAAATTTTTCCTTTTTTTAGGAATTATTGCCGCTTTTGCTCGCACCAAAACTTAAAATTACGCCCCATTTTTATTCGCGGCTCACTCAAAAATATTGGTGTCATGAATTTAGGTTTACCATTTTGTGTGCGTCTTTATTCTATGTTTTCGAATTTGGATCGGCTACGAGTATTAACAAGTTAGGTCGGGTAAGATTTATTTTGAAGCTGACACATTAGAGATTCCGCTTAAGAATACGAACCCAGATAGAATATTTGGACATGGATCGCTAGTCAAGAATCGGGGTTGGACATAGATCGAACATCGAGAAATTTGATTCAGATACAGCTCGACTAGCAACTGTCGAGCGCTTGATTAAATGAGCTTTAGACGAGATTTATAAATCGAGATGGATTATCGAGTTCGCATTCGTGCCGAGAAATAAAAGTTTTAACAGGCTCTAAAACTGGTTGTTTCTCGTGATCGAATAAAATCAGAAATCGGTGAAACCTTCACAAGTAACTTTATAATTGGAGATAAACGCAATCGAGAAATAGAGATTTTTACTGAGCATCCGAGATTAAGATAAATCTCCCGACATAACACGAAATAGACACCTGGGGTGTCACAGAGCTGAGTTTTGAAGTTGGGGATTTTGTCTATCTGAAAGTGTCACCGATCAGAGGAGTTAGAAGATTCGGAGTCAAAGGCAAGCTAGCACCCCGCTACATTGGTCTTTATCAGATTCTCGCAAGGCGTGGAGAAGTGGCCTATTAGCTCAGTTTGCCAGAAGGCTTGTCCGCAGTGCATGATGTCTTTCATGTGTCTCAGTTGAAGAAATGTCTGCGTGTGCCAGAAGAGCAATTGCCAGTGGAAGGTCTGGAGGTCTAGGAGGACTTGACCTACATAGAGAAGCCAGCGTAGATTCTTGAGACTGCAGACAGAGTCACCTGAAGGAAGACTATCAGAATGTGCAAAGTCAGATGGAGTCACCACTCTGAGGATGAAGCAACCTGGGAGCGTGAAGATGATCTGATGACCAAGTACCCTGAACTCTTTGCTGGCCAACCTTGAATCTCGAGGGCGATATTCTCTTAAGGGGGATAGGTTTGTAACGCCCTGAACTTGGGGGGTAGATTTTTTCTTCTTTTTACTCACCAAATTCAGGCGTTACTCTCTTTCCTTTTCTCGTTTCGCTCCTTCTTCCCCAATTTCAAAGCAGTATAGTGACGGGTGTCTGTGTCATGTATAAACAAAACCTAAGTGTCATGGGTGTTGCATCATGCCGAAGCACATTTCTTTGTCTGATGTCGCGTGCTTGTCTCGTCTCGTTTCGGATTTCGGTTCGTGATCGGATTCCGTTTAGTGGTCGTGCGTTTCGTGGGTTTTGATCCGTGATGTGGCCCAGCCTAGCCCGGCCCGGCCCAGTCTAGCCTGCGCGCCCCTGGCGCCCCTGCCGTCCCCATGCACGCGCCCCTCCCTCCCCCTGATCCATTTGTCTCATTTGATTTCCTCCCGCGCAGTAACCTCCCTCTCCCTCTTCCACCTCATTCTCTCTCCCCGTGGTGCCCTAGGGTTTGGAGACGTGATCGCCGGAGTTTGGATCCCCGAAGGTGAGTTTTCCTCTCCCCTTCCCTCTCTCTCTCTCTCCTCTCCCTCCCCTTCTTCTTCCCTGCGCGGTCTCCCTGCCCACGCTCCACGCTGCCCCCTCGGCCTCCCCGCGCCCGGCCTCGCACCCCCGGCGAGCCCCTCCTCGCGCACCCGCCATCAGTGAGCCCCTCCCCTACCGCGCCCGGCCCCAGCGAGCCCCTCCCCCGGTGGCTCCCCTCCCCGGCGGCTCCCCTTCCCAGCCGCGCTAGCCCCCGGCGAGCCCCTCCCCGGCCGCGTCCCCTCCCCGGCCCCACGCCCCGCGTCGCGCCCTGGCCACGCGCTCTGCTCTGCGCCACGCCCTCGGCCGCACCCTCGACCGCGCCCCTGCCCGCGCCCGTGCCTCGGCGACTTGCGTCCCGCGCGCCTGCACGACTCGCGTGCCCTCGGCACATGCAGCATACTCTCGCGCATGCGACCGTAGTCGCGCTGCGTTTAACCCTCGTTTTAATCCTTTTTAATTTTTGTTTAGTCGATGTGTTGCGTCGCGCGCTTCGCCACGCGATGGTTCGTTCTAATTTCATGTATTTATGTGTTGCGTCGCGCGCTTCGTCGCGCAATGATTCCTTAAATTTATATTTATTAATGTGTTGCATCGTGCGCTCCGTCGCGCGACGATTCGTTTAATTTATATTTATTACAGTGCTGCGCCGCGCGCTTTGTCGCGCGACGATTCGTTTTAAATGCAGTTCTGTTGACGTAAGCCGTTGTGCGTTTCATCGCGCAACGCTTAAAGTTTATCTATAATTGATGCAAGAATCTCGTTGCGCACTCTGTCGCGCGGCGAGTCATTTATTTCTTAACTCAATGCAAATGCTGTGTCGTACGTCTCACCATGCGACCGCTCCCTTTCATTCATCGTTATCTATTTATAATGATTAAATGTGGAACATGACCTTACTTTATGCTGAAAGCTGTGGCCAGATTAATGCCCTTCTGTTAAGCGAGTGGTTTAATTAACAATTATGTAACGTGATCGCTTCTCGACCGTAAACTCGACCGTCAATTCCTCTTTCTTGCTTAACCGTAATTGTGAGCCCCACATTGAACGTCTGTTTGATTATTGCATTCCATTGTATGGTGTACTGTTCTTTTGTATTAAATGTGTGGAATGTACGTTTGAACTCGTATAGATAACAATCAGTTGGTGGAGCCCGAAGAACTCGCAGGAGAAGCCCCTGAGCAGCAGTTGGTCGGTGGAGGCAAGTGTCCCTTGACCTATCTTTGTCCTATACATTCTATAATTCACTTCCCGCATTTACACAGTTATACCTAAGGATTGACTAGCTTTTGTTATCGATGTCATTGTTTACCTATTTGGGTCGGATAATTATTGTTTAGCTTATTGCTAGTGCTTAACACTAATCAATGAACATGATGAGATTTATCTACGATACGCTGTTTTCCCTCTTATTTATGATGATATACTTATGGCATTTAAGGGGAGTCGAGCGGTTTTTCGAGTGCCTCTCCGTAAGGACCTGTTCATTGGATGACCACCCGGGAAAACAATGCAACCATGAGGGTGGAGTGGGACGCCCTTAGCTGAATAATTAGAGGAACCGGGGTGTAGTTCACTTCGCCGTCGTGCCGTTAATGGGTCTCGGTGTATGCGGCTCGCTCTGCCAAGGTTGATTTGTCCTTGGGGAGGAGTGCGGTACATTTAGGAAACCTAACAGGCGGCTACAACCCCGGGGAATCTTTGTAAAGGCTACATAGTGATACCCTGCTGGGTCACCTTGGTAGTGATCAATGGAGAGTCATGATCTCCAGGTAGAAAGGGAATCACGGCTTGTGGGTAAAGTGCGCAACCTCTGCAGAGTGTATGAAAACTGATATATCAGCCGTGCTCGCGGTTATGAGCGGCCAAGGGAGCTCCAGTGATTAGTGATACTTGATCAGAGATGTTCGGATTACAGGTGGCAATGAGCTTGATGGTTTTTGGTATTGACTCTGATGATGGTAAGTGGTATTCTTTCCATTTGGAAAGGGTACGTTTGGGTTAATAACGTGGGTTAATTCTAAAACCTGACTTTCTCTACTAGTAATAATAATCTGACTAACTAAAAGAAATTGCTTGACTTACCCCCACATAAAGCTAGTCCACTACAGCCAAACAGGACACTTGCTGAGTATGTTGATGTGTACTCACCCTTGCTCTACACACCAACCCCCCCCCAGGTTGTCTGCATTGCAACCATTGCTCAGGAGAAGATGAAGCCGTGGAAGGAGACCACCAGGAGTTCCAAGATTACGACGAGTTCTAGGCGTGGGTTAGCAGCAACCCCTAGTCGGCTGCCTGTGAAGGCCGTGTGTATCTACGTTTCTTTTCCGCACTTTGATTATTGTAAAGACTATGTGGATGTCTCAGACATATGATGTAATCGACTATTATTACCCTTTTATGTTATTATTTTAGCACTGTGTGATGATGTCCAGTTATGTAACTACTGTGTACGTGAATTGCTGATCCTGGCACGTACATGGTTCGCATTCGGTTTGCCTTCTAAAACCGGGTGTGACATAAGGTAAGAGGGTATCTTTTAAAATAAGATGGGTCCATTAAGATAAGATAGAATCTTTTGAGATATGATGAATTAGTTAGAATGGGATCTTTTAGGATAAGATAAATCTCTTAAGCTAGATATATTCCAATGGGGATAATCTAGATTGTCTAGTTATTTTATAAATATTATCCTTTATGCCTAGATATATATGAAGACGCAATTGTGGACATTAATCCACAACCCATCACACTCAATCAAAGATCCAAATCAGACAAGTATCATAAGAACAAACATTGAAGTACATAGATACCTATAAAAATAGTTTTATTTCAAAGTGTGAAATCCACATTTGTCTTTAGAAGAAAAAAAAGTAAGAATAATCAGAGTGAAGCGAAATTAGATGAGAAAAGATTAAGATAAGTTTAGAAAAGAATCAGAGTAAGGTAAGTAGACAATGGTTGTCCAGTTCTATCTAGGCTTCGTCCTACAGTCAACATTCCTCAGATACCACCTCTGTCACACCCGGGTTTTGGACCCCTAAAAATTTTAGGGGTCCAAAACCCGGGCGCGAAATAATCACCAGGTGTGTTGGGACCAAGTCTCACACATATGATGAATAGTGGTACAGAAACGAATGTCACATCTTTATTGTATTATACGAGTTCTTTACAAAATAAATAAATAATTACATCATAAGGAGACAATGATCCAGCAACCCAAAGTTGACTGGGAGACGATGGCCTAGACCTCTCACGAACTCATCACAGCATCCTCCAAGCGCCTGGTACCTGTTCTTGACCTATTGGGGGGATGTGAGACAACAAGAGTGAGCTCACATACGTTCATCGCTCAACAAGTTGTGGGGAATAATGTGCATGAACTCGCCAAAGGTGGGAGCTCACGTGAAGTGTAAGGCTTACCAAAGAGGATGGTTGAAGCTGAGCATTGCTTTTAAAGTTGATCAAAATTTTATTAGAAATTACTAAGTATAAGTAAATACCACCCCAATTAAGTAGTAGAACAAAAGTAATAACAACACCTGCGATGCATGACAAATTGAATTTAGTTCCATAAATTAATCATGTGAGGGTTCGAGCTGCTCATGACCATGAGCACGGCTGATATACCAATTTTACCCTCTGTAGAGGTTGCGCATCTTTACCCACAAGTCATGTTACCCATCTGCCAAGGGACTGCAACTTCCCATACACCTCTACCGAGGAGGCGAGGTCGGGTAACACTACGAGGCCTTTACAAAGTTCCAATAGCTTCAGAAAACCTGCTACAGTTTATAGGAAGCTCCAATGCAGGGATCCCTCGCCTGACCGCCATCGCAGCAAAATCAACCCAAGGACCTCCCTACACTGACCACTCCCCTACTACCCTTGCCCCTTTCGGTTAAAGTAGTCATCCACTAGCTTTCCTAATTAATCAGCCAAGGGGTCCCATTCCTCCCTTGTGGTAGCACTGTTTTCCTGAGTGGTCGCTCCATGTTCCAATTAACATAATGATCTTAACATGAACAGTAAATAACAACTGATAAAGGTATAATCATGAATAGTAATGTGTATCTCTATACCCAAAACCACATAAAAGCAATAACAGGTACTACCCAAAAATTCAGTGGTAAACAAGGTATAAAGATAGTCAAACTAGGGTAACCTATTGGGTCCCATCAAAATTAACCTATGCAGATCATTATGATTAATTAGCACATGACTGGGTAAGAAGAAGTGATCAAGGGCACAACTTGCCTGGCACTTGAGATTCCAGGTACCAATCTTGCTCTTCAGGTGGCTCGTAACCTCGCGCTAGTCATAGCAATACAAACAAACATGGTATAGGCAAAATTAACATCACACTAAACATAAGAACAAACTGCATAATAATATTCTGCACTGCGTAACAAGATCGTAGGAACAAGAATTACTAAATTCGGAGTTACGATTACTAAGTTATGAATTTCTGGAGTTATTTAGTACCTAGAATAGAGTAATTCATGTGAATAATTTTAAATCAAGTTTCATGGTTAGACAAAGGTACTAGGTGATAAACAATATTTAAACAAAATAAATGCCACTAGAATGAATCAATTTGGAGTTATGGATTTTAAGTTATGAATTTCTAAAGGTTTTATGTGTTCAATACAAAATTAATTAAGAGATAAATTTCATTATGAGTTTCATGCTAAAACAGTATTACTGAGTGATGAACAATATTAAAACAAAATTATAGGGACTAGAATGGGTCAATTTGGGCTTAATATGAATTTTCTATGGGTTATACAAGTTTCTAGATTTATTTTTGTATTAAAAATCAATTTCTATAATCCTTTTCTAGTTTTATCTATTTCTGGGACCGTGTGCATAATAAACAAAGAGCGCGAGGGTCTACTCGCAAATTTTTCCATGACTCAGGATTAACCCGGGTGGACGGCGGGTTGATTTCTACTTCTCCGGGGGACTCTTTAGGAAATCAGCCACCGAAGGGGTATCAGCACACGCTGGTCGTTGGATTTGTTTTCAAGGGACCAGATTAGATCTAACCCCACCCACACACCAGAGCCGCCCGATGAAATCTGAGCAATTAGGATTAGATTGTGGATGCAATAAATCCGTACGCAGTGAGGACCGCAGGATCAACCATCTACGGCACAGATTTAATATGGCGAAGGGTTATGGAATAACCTAATCGCGACTGTTGGTTCAAACGCTTTTGGCACAGATCCAATCCGAGCGCGAATTAATCCCAGTCGCATACATCCGATCGAATGGCCAGGAGACCATCACCGACCTCCCAGCAGCGAAGCTCGGCCACGCACACCCCGCCCGCGGCGGAGACCTCCGGCGTTCGGCCAGCCACCGCCCTGACGCCCTATTTCCTAATTCGACATGCTCTATACGATACTCAGGGGATTGCGCTGTAGTTGGAGGTGTCCTCACCGGTAGTGAAGGGGCAGTGACGGTGGCCGCAGTGCACGGTGGTTCTAGCGTAGCCGAGGTGCTCCGGCGAGCGATTGGAGGTGACCCTGCCCATCTATATGCCCCCGAAAGACATGTGCAGGTCCAAGCGATCTGGAGAAACCCACATCCACCGTTTGGGGCGCCAACGCTAGAGTATCAAAGTCTTCCCCCACGGCGGATCCACCGCGCCTCTCTCTGCGCACCAGCGAAGAATTGCCTCGTGGCTTCTTTTGGAAGGTGGAGCACCTGCGAGGGAGTCAGGGTCGTGCCACTTTATAGGGCTAGGCAGGCAACCAGGGTGGGCGAGATCAACTAGTGACGATCCCAGGCTGGCAGCAGGGTTGTTGCGCTCCCATCGGTCTCGCGGGGTTGTTGGGGGAAGAAGAAGATCCATCCTGCTAGGGCGAACCCACTATGCCAGAGACAAACGGCGCATACACAGTGACTGGTGAGTGGGCCCACGTCAGCGCGAAGCCGAGAAAGGCGTGGGAGTGAGGTCGCGGCCACAGGCCCACTAGGCGATGAGACAAGCCGCGACAACGGGAAGCGCAGGCACGGGCGGAATCAAGCCCAAGGCTCACCGGTGGGTTCCACCCGCTAGTGTCACACGCGCGGATTGGGCTGGTTGAAGGAGGAAAGGGAGTGGGCTGAAGAGTTAGGAATTCAGCCCATCAGGAGAAAATTGTTTCTTTTTCTCTTGTTCATTTCTATTTTTCATTTTTCATTTTCAAATCCACTTTCAAATTTGGTTTTGGATTTCAACTTCCATTAAATGCACAATTCATAAGAACTAGCATGAGATGCCATTATATTTGTATATATATATATATAATTCTATTTTGCAAGTATTTCTAGCTATGTAATTTTCACATAAATAGTTTTTTACCTTATTTTTTTAGATAATGTTTTCAATATGCAACACATAATACTCATTTTAGGAAAGGATTTTGAATGTGTAGTTCATTAGAAGTTTATTCCAAAGCTTCAATATTTATTACTTATTTTATTTTATTTTATGAGGAAATACTTTCTAATATATAATCAGCAAAGGTATCATAATCCCAAAACACTCACTTATAAATCTCTCTATTTATTTATTTTTATTATTTTTCCCTTTCACAAATTTTGGGTTTTACAGTTAATGCTATGCATGAGCTTGAAAATTTTAAAAGAAATCAGGTTTGGGTTTTGGTGCCACCTCCTTCTAACTGCCATCCCATCGGTACTAAATGGGTTTTCAAAAAAACAGAGTGAGGATGGTTTGGTAGTGAGAAACAAGGCAAGGTAGGTTGCCCAAGGGTATTGCCAAAAAGAAGGAATTGATTATGAGGAGACCTTTGCCCCTGTTACCCGTTTAGAGGCCATTAGGATCCTTTTAGCCTTTGCTGCTTCAAAGGGTTTTAAGCTTTTTGAAATGGATGTTAAAAGTGCCTTTTTGAATGGGTATTGTTGGAGAGGAAATTCTCCGGCCGTGTGGCGGAACGCACCCGCCCTAAATCCTAAGATGAGGAGAGGCCTAAGTATTTTGCCTGTCTGCTAAACGATGAATGAACACAAGAACACACAAGGGTTTAGAGTGGTTCGGGCTGCCGGAACGTAATACCCTACTCCACTGTGTGATGTATTGAGCTTGAGAGCTTGAATGAACTTGTGAGCCTGAGCTGTGTCCAAGTGAGCTTGTTTTTTTGCCCCCCTTTGTAACGTTGCATGCCTCCCCTTTTATAGCTCAAGGGGGCACGTACAAGGGTGCTGAGCCCCGACATGTGGGCCCAGGAACAAAATGGAGGGAAACAACTAACGCCTGCAACGTCCGGACCCTCTCCGAGTGTAGTAATGCCCGAACGCTTATAGTTTTGGCTTCTCTCCGCTGCTTGTTCGGTAACGCGCGAGTCATCATGAATACAGAACATGCGGTAGTATGGATACGCCACCTGCCAACAGATTGGACAGGCACGCCGCCTGCAGGATGGCCCGGTCGCTGTCTACTAGAGGAGTAGAGAGAGGGCGCATTAAATGCTAAGTGGACACATTGCCTGGAAATGGAGTGGACGGGGCTTGTTAAATGCTGAGACGGCACATCGCCTGTCAGGCGGCGGGCCTTGTCCGCATTAAATGCTGAGGCAGAGTAGCGTGTGGCGTAGCGCATGATGCGGCTCACGACGTAGAGGCTTTACATCAGGCTCTGCCCGCTGGCTTACATCACGGGCAGAGGGCCACGTGGCAGCATCGGGTCTCCGCCTGGGCGGGGAGCTGAGGCGTACTGGATGGGGCCTAGACACGTGGCAGCACCGGAACCCTGCTTGGTCTTTGACCAGGGCTTAAGTATTTTCTACCCTGGGACTCCGGGACCCTGCTATGAGCAGTCCGGACCCCTTGTGGGGAGGTCTGGTCCCCACCCCAAGGGCCCAGCATGCACATGTGGAGGTCCCAGACCTCCCCTGGGAGTCCTGGCTGCAAACCTAGAGGTCCGGCGCACTCCCATGGGGGTCCAGACTAACTGCCGATGTCCTGGAGCATCCCACTTTCTTGGACACGTGGCAGCTCCGATCTCGCCCATGTGGTGAGGCCGGGCGCCGCTGTGGCTCCTAAGAGGCCGCCCATGGTTGGGCCGAGGCACGCTTTGGTATCGGACGCAGCACCATTACCACGCGGCTAAGAGATAGCCGCGGGCACTGTGCCTTGATATAGTAGTAGGGGGTACCCCTGTTCGAGGGTACCGATAGTGGCCCCTGGGCCCACCTCAGGGGAGGATGCGAGCCTACAGGTGGGGCCAAAACTTGAACTTTGCATCAACACGGCACGACTGGTGACTGGGGTGCCACCTTAGAGCGTGCCGCATTAATCCGGCGCTTCTGGCGACGCACGCGCTGTCAGTCTGCCTTCGGTCACGTCAACTGTTGCGTCTTTCCTTGTGGTTGACGGTCGTGTGGCCCCCATGCTTGATGGCTTCGCCGGGCCATGCACGAGGCGCCTCGATCCTGCTGCCTTTAAAAATCCACCATTTTGTCTTCTTGCGGCGGTACTGAAAGGGGGCAGTACTGTTGCGAATGGTGGTTCGACTTCTCTGCCCTAGGAACCAATGCCCAAGGAGGATGACTTGTAGGCCTGGGCCCTTGCATCAGTGACTGGGCCGCTGGTTTTGGCGGAGGCGATGAGGCGTACTACCGCGGGCGGCAGTACGCTCCTCGCGCGTCGATTCGCCTTCTTCGCACTTGGAGACCACCGCGCCAGCCCTATGGGTTGTGGGACCGGGCCCCCGAGCCATAGATTGGATACACTAGTGTGCATCGGGGGAGACTTGCCCATGACGCTTTAGGGCGTGAGCGGCGGAATCTGCCTTTAAAACGGGGTTCATCCCTCGAGTAGCAGCCATGCCTTGCTTCTCTCCTACTCGTTGCGCCCCTTTGCCTTCAAGGTTTCTGCTTTCCGCTGCCGCAGTTGCCATAGCCTTGTTAGTTCATCCCGAGCACTTTTAGACTGAGTGGACGCTTTACTTGGCGCGCCGCCTGCCTGGATGGAGCGCGCCGGCGTCTGGTGGAAGGATCCGCGTCAGCGCCTTTCCCCTCGGCGATCTCGCCGCCGGGGAGCTCGCGCTCTTCATTTCTTATGCGATGGCGCTTCCGATCTCGCCTTCTTCTTGCTGTTGCTGGAGGAGCATGACCTCGTGGGGGTTGGCGTTCTTCTGCCAGTGCTCAGTTTCAAGGATGTTCATCAGCCTCGCGGTGGTGGGAAGCAAGCCGGGCTGCGGTCTCCCACCAGTGCTTGGCTTCAAGGATGATCACCAGCCTCGTGGTGGTGGGAAGCGAGCCGGGCTGCGGCCTCCCCCTGTCCTCAGCTTCAAGGATGTTCATCAGCCTTACAGGGGTGGAGAGCGAGCTGAGCTGCGGTTCCGCCTTCTGCATGAGCTGGTGGCCCGCCTCTTCCTCTAGCATTCGAAGGAAAGGATGTTTGTAATCCTTGTGAAGGAGGCAAACTTCGGCTACGCGGCACTGGCCAGGCCACAAGCGTCATCTGCCGCCATGCATTCAACTCTTTGGCTTTAATGGCCTCGTCGTCACCCCCGTAGGAAGACGGGGGTGAGGGCCTCTTCGCCATGGCGCCCGCGTTGAGGTGGCCACCGTTGCTGGCAAGCCCCCCGAGAGGATTCCGTGAGGACGGTGGCCCCAAGCTTCTAGCGTGACCCTGCTAGCGTCGAGTAGTTTACACCTATAGAGATGGAGCTAGGGCTCCGCTTGAAGGCGAATGTAATAACTTTTGCTTTTTAAGGTACTTTTTGAGTACTATTAATCAAGCAGTATTAGCACTTATCTGCATACTATTTGTCCCTATTGCGTGTGGTGTTGCCGACTCCTCCCTAGTACTTGGCCCCCCTAGGATGCACGCTCGATGTGTCGAGGTTGGATACTAGCGTACTTGAAAGAGTTGGCAACGACCCCGAGGAGGTAGCCCCGACCAGGACCTGGACTTGTACACAGCTTCAGCTAGGGGGCGTTAGTAGCACACCCATAGGATCCCTCGTTTGACATTAGCCATCCTTTGATACATGCTCGGGACTTGCAGGATTTAGTCTGGGAAGCCAAGTTGTGTGTCCGGACCCCTTGGGCCGTGGTTCTAGATACTAGGACACCCGTCGCAGAGTGGTGGAGCGTGCAGGCTTACGGTACAGGACCAGGCTAAGCGGCTACACCGCTCCAGACCACCCTAGGAGACAAGTGTCCATTCTCTAGAGCTAGACCCCAGGTTGTCGGACCCACAGGACTATAGCTCCAAATACTAGGGTACTCGTCATAGAGTGGTGGACTTTGCAGGCCTACGGTACGAGACCAGGCTAAGCGGCTACACTGCGCTGGACCACCCCATGGAACGAGCTCCCGTTCTTTAGAACCAGCCCCTAGGCTGTCGAACCCCTCTACTTTCGTAGAGGGGTCCTATGCTGCAAGCCTGGCTACTCAATTCGGATGTCATCACGTCAGGACAGATGGGAACTGTACGAGTGGGTTAGATAAATAGTATTATCCAGAAACTGTAGGATAAATCCGTGGAGTAGGAGGATAAAGTTATCATAGAAGCAGATTTGAGGGGGTAAATCTCGTCTTTATAGCTTGACATGCATGTGTGTAAACCAACAGGCCGGGTTTATGAGGGTGGACCTCACCGGGCTGGTGTACACATATGCAAAACCTAATTACAAAAGAAGAAAAACATAACCTCTCAGACTTGCTCCTACGGATTGAACTTATAGAGATGCTCCAAGGGTTAGGAAGAGATACTCCTTTAGTTATAGCAAGGCGGGCACCCCCCGGGCTGGCATATTTCCGTCACCTTGAAGGGTTGTTCCTAGCTAGGGGAGAGATTGCGGACCCCTTCTTGGTTCGGTACTTGCAGCAAGACTAGGTCCTGACCCTAGGCTCCCTACTATGCACGAACCGTTGGCCGTAGTGCATGGGCGCCTGGTTACAAAGTGCATTTATGGTTACCGCTTGACATCTGAGTTCGCTGATGGAGTCCATGTCCTTGCACTGTAACCGCCCCTACATAGGCTCATCAAAAGACTGGCCTCGTGGGGAGTCCAGAAGGGTTTCCGGGGGAAGACAGGCTTCGGCCTCGTAGACCAGGGAGTACGGGGCCCCCTGGTGGCCCGTCTAGTTGTCGTCACCGGAGTTGGAGCCTCCGGCGAAAACATCCTTTAGGACCCCCTCGGGTGACTGATACCCAAGGTCTGGTTCAGTCGCGGCCACCTCGTCGTCGTTGACCCTTTCCTTGCCAGGTCGGTGACGAGGTGGGGTGCCATCCCCGGAAGACTGCTCGCGCCGCGCGCTAACGCGTTTCACGAGGTCGATGATCTCGCGACACTCCGCGGTGCTATGGCGACCGTTGGGGTGCATAGGGCATGAGCCGCTGTTATCCCTCTGCGGCCGTGGGCATTTGTTGCGGTTGCCCCGGCCCCCAATCGCAGCTGCAACGACCAGAGCAGCAGAATGCGGCTTCTCGTGACCGTGGTTCTTCTTCTTCCTCTTACCGTCCTAGGTGATGGTACCAGAGCCACCTGTCTGGGCATCCCCAGCCTATGGCACCGAGTGCCACGCACGGCCCTCTGTGGCCCTGGCGCACTTGTCGGCCAGAGCAAAGAGAGTGGAGACAATTTCCACGTCATGCGTAGCCAACTTCTCCAACATCTTTTCATCATGCACTCCCTGGCGGAAGGCCGTGATGATAGAAGCATTGGAGATGTGAGGTATAGTACCTTGCACCTTGGTGAAGCGGGAGATAAACATTCGGAGAGTTTCTCCGGGCTCCTGCCTCACTGCGTGGTGGTGGGCCTCCACGCCGTGTTGTTGGAAAGCGCAGGCGAAGTTCGCTGTGAACCACGTGCAGAGCTCTTCCCAGGAGGGGATCGATCCTAGGGCAAGGTTCATGAGCCAAGTCCGAGCGGGCCCAGACAAGGCGACATGAAAATATGTTGCCATCATAGCAGTGTTTCCACCTGCTGTTGTGATAGCGGTGACGTAAACCTGCAGAAATTCCGATGGATTTGATGTACTGTCGTACTTCTCTGGCAGGTGCGGCCAGAACTTGGATGGCCAGGACGCCACGCGGAGATGATCCGCGAGAGCGGCACAGCCCACGCCGGCCAATGGGACACCCGCCCGGATCCGGGCGCACGCCGGTGTTGGCGGTATTACCGTAGCAAAGTCTTGATCGAGGTTACGACCCTCGATGTTCTGTGGGCGCTCTCGCGTCCTCTCCAGAGAGATGCGGGCATCTTCGCCCACACGCCTGCGGTTGAGTTCTGCCCGCAGGTCAGTAGACCTCTCCCAAGAGACTGGAGCGTCATCCGCCTCGCGCCGGCGGCTGAGCTCCGCCCTTAGGTCCTCAGCCGGCGCTGCCCTCATCGAGGGTGAGCGCATAGATGCCGACGCCTCATGTTGGCGCCGGAATGACCGCGGCCTCGACCTGGTCGAGCCGGAGTGCGCCATGCTGATGTCACACCCGGCTTTAAGGAAAAAGCCAGGTGCATCTCATACATGCGCCAAGAAGACAACATATATAATAACAGAGTGTATAGAGATAAATGTCACAATATAATCAGAGTACATATTACATAGCGGAAGACTTACAAAAGTAAAAGATAAATATAACAGGATCTAAAATCCATCCTTGGCGCCAAAAAGTCAACTAGAAGACGACGACCTAGACCTCTCATGAACACAGCGCAACATCCACCATGCGCCATCCAGTGATACCTGTTCTTGACCTGTGGGGGGGGGGTGAGACAGCAAGGGTGAGCTCACACATGTTCATCGCTCAACAAGTTGTGGGGAATAATGTGGCATGAACTCACCAAAGGTGGGAGTTCATGAAGTGTAAGGCTGATCAACAATAGAGGTTAAAGCTGAGCATTGCTTTTAAGTAGTTGGTCAAAATTTTATTAGCAGTTACTAAGTGTAAGTAATACCAAACCATAATAAATAATAATAGAACAAAATTAATAATAAACCCACACAAATGCAAATGACAAATTGAATTTAGGTTCCATAATTTAATCATCGGAGAGTCCTGAGCCGCTCATGACCGTGAGCTCGGCTAGTGTACCAGTTTTACACTGTGCAGAGGTTGTACCCTTTACCCACAAGTCGTGTTTCCCATGTCGCCAGGGTTAGCTAGGCCCTTAGACACTACCAAGGTGAATGGCTAGGGATCCACTACGAGGCCTTTACAAAGTTCCACTAGCTTCCGAAAACCCGCTACAGTTTGCCTGGCACTTGAGATTCCAGGTACCACCTTGCTTTTCAGATGACACGTGTCCTCGCGCTAGTCGTAGCAATACAAACAAACATGGTATAGATAAAATTAACATCACACCAAACGTAAGAACAAACTGAATAATAATAATCTACGCGTTGCTATGAGACTAACGGAACTTGAATGGATCAAATCAGAATTGAAACAAAGAAGTTATGAATTTCTAATGATTTTATGTGTTTTGCACAAGATTAAATTAGGAATTAGATTTTAAAGTGGTTTTCATGTCAAATCAGAGGTACTATGTGATAAACAGTAATATTACAGAATTATAGAAATTGGAACGGGCTCATTTGGATTTAATATGAATTTTCTATGGATTTAACAAGATTCTGGAATTGTTTTTATATAAGAAATTCATTTTCTAAATCAGTTATTCAAATTAAACGATCTCTGGACTAGGGCTCAATATCTGATAACAGCAGGGGCCACTGCACAAATAGTTCCAAGACTCAGGACACACCCCCTACGGATTGCGGGTTGATTTCTATTAATCGCAGGGACTCTTTAGCAAAAAGGGTGAGCCGAAGGGGTATCTGTTAATATGGGTCGTCAGATCTGAGATCAAGGTTCGTGATTAGATGGCGCTATAAGTGAACCAGTATCAAATCCTGGCCACCCGATCCTAAATTGACGCTACAGATTACATCTTCATCAATCCGAACCGGATGCAATCGCAACCGTTGGATCCTGTATCAACGCACCTGATATAAAACACCCAGATCTAATCCTGTCTGTTCGTAAGCTGCTCAATGGTCCGGATTTCGTCCCCTCGAATCGGCATGGCTAGACCTAATCACGGCCGTTGCGCTCCCATCCAACGGTCGAGACAGTTTCCCCCAAAACAACCCCGACGGCGGCGGCGCTGCACGGCAATGCGGCGGCGCCATGGCCGGCCACGGAAGTTCTCGTGTCCCACTGGGCCAAACTGAACGAGTCTAGTCCTACGCGATGTCCAGGAAAAGGCGAAACCGGTCGTGGGTCGCTTACCAGGAATGGGGGGGCCGCTGAAGCTATCCACGGCGCGGCGCGGTATGCGGCGGA
This sequence comes from Zea luxurians, assembly GCA_029449295.1. NCBI lineage: Eukaryota > Viridiplantae > Streptophyta > Magnoliopsida > Poales > Poaceae > Zea > Zea luxurians. The sequence goes on along the minus strand of JAOPSE010000004.1, from coordinate 54,891,683 downwards.
CTGCAAGTCGACGGCGAGAAATCCCAAGGTGCTGGGCCCCGGTTCGCCCCAGAAATATCGCTTGCAAACTTCCCCGTGACCAGGCGAATCCAATTTAACTCCCGCCTAAAGCTTTGGCTAGTCACGGCCCGAGATTCTACGGCGGCGGCAATATCCGCCCTTAACGACGCTGGCACAGCCGGGCAAGGGAAAAGGGAGCTATGGGGAGGTGCTTGGATGGGATGCAAGGGAAAAGGCCATGGTGTTTTGGTTCTTAAACCCCGCTTCGGTGGGAACGACGATTTAGTCAGAGGCTTGGACTCGGAATCAGCTGGTGGCGCACATGGCGCGGCGCGCGGCGCGAAGCTCGCAGACGGTTTGAGGAAGCCTTTGACCGAGGTGGTTCACGCGCCAGTCGCCCAAGCGCGAGAGATGGAAGTGCTGACCACGCGAAGAATACGAGAGAGTTGGCGAGATCCGAAGGCTGTGGAGGATCCCAGTGAAGCGGACCGCAGAGAAATCGTCGTGCCTGTTACGGTGGAGAAGATACTCCTAACAAAGGGGGTCCACAACAGAGACTTAAGCGAGGGAGATGGCATCTGGTAGCGCGGGTCCACCTACTATTGGCATGGAGCAACGCAAGCGCGCGCGGTCACGAAATGGACAAGCGGGCCCACTGGTCAGCGGGTAGCGCGTGGTGGAGATGGCTGGCAGCGCGGAGTGAACAAGAGATGGGCCGGTGCATGGGATTTTGGCCCACCAGCGTTCACTGTTTTATTCTTTTCCTTTTTCATTCTTCTTATTTTTATGTTCCAAATTCTAGAATTCAAACTATGTCTAAGTTTTTATTTTAAATTTCAGATTTCAATGATCCACAAATTATGATATGAATCATACTCCTACAGCCTGCATTGACATTATTTATTATTATTTTTATTATTAATTCTTCTCCTTATTCTTTTCTCTTTCAATTTCAAATTTAAATCCCAATTTGAATTTATATGTGTGACTTTCATACCTAGATCAACTGTATAATACCAATATGAACCTCATTGAATTAATTATTATATTTATTTTATATGTACAGTATTTTCTTCTCTTTCTCTATTTTCTAGAATTTCTTTTAGATGTTAAATTCCACTTTGGACTTTAATATATTTCTTGTCACATTGTTTTTATATTGTCACAAAATGCACACCAAATAAAATCCGAGCATGATGCATAATTTATTATTTTTTGGGGGGTATCTTCTGTTGTTTATTTATTTGTTTTCATGTGATGTTCTCATGGAATGATAAATATGGGTAACACATATATACACAGGAATATCATTTCTCCTTTTAGGTTATCCTCCACAAATTACCAGTTGGGTATTACAAATCCAACCACCCTTAACAAGAATCTCGTCCTCGAGATTTAGGAAGGACTAGGGAAAAGATGAGGAAAATCTATGCGAAGCTCTTTTTCTCTTTCCCAAGTAGCTTCATCTTCTCCGTGATGACTCCATTGCACTTTGCACATCTTTATCACCTTATTTCTTGTAACTCGAGTTAATGTATCAAGTATTTTGATAGGATATTCCGTGTAAGTCAAATCACCCTGAACACTGAGCTCTTCCATTAGTAACTGTTCCTCAGGGACACAGAGACACTTCTTAAGTTGAGACACATGGAATACATTATGCACATCAGATAGATTATCAGGTAGCGCGAGTTGATAGGCCATCTCTCCAACTCGCCTCAAAACTCTGAATGGTCCAATAAAGCGAGGGGACAATTTGCCCTTAACTTTAAATCTCCTCATTCCACGAAGTGGTGACACCTTGAGGTACACATGATCACCTTCCTCAAACTCCAATGGTCTTCTTCTATTATCAGAGTAGCTCCTTTGCCTGGTCTGAGCTACCCTCAAATTCTCTCGAATTATACGAACTTGTTCTTCTGCCTCTTGAATAAGTTTAGGCCCAAAGAACTGTCTTCCTGTAGTCTGGTCCGAAAATAGAGGAGTTTTGCAATTCTGCCATACAGAGTCTCGAACGATGACATCTTTAGACTGGCCTGGTAACTATTATTATATGAGAACTCAGCATAAGGTAGACTCTTGTCCCAACTACTACCATGCTGAAGGGCACAAGCTCTCAACATGTCTTCCAATACTTGATTAGTCCTTTGAGTTTGTCCATCAGTCTGAGGATGGTAGGCCAAACTAAAATTCAACTTCGTATCCATATTCTCATGAAAACTTTTCCAAAATATGGAGGTAAACTGTGATCCTCTATCCAAAATGATCTTCTTCGGTACACCGTGTAGAGACACAATTCGAGCCATATATAACTCTGCCAATTAAGATCCCTTATAGGTAGTCTTGACCGGAATGAAGTGAGCCACTTTAGTCAGTCTATCCACAATAACCCATATATACTCATATCCTTTCTGGGTGCGAGGCAATCCAGTAATGAAATCCATATCAATCTCTTCTTACTTCCACTCGGGTAGCTTTAATGGGTGTAGTAGTCCAGCTGGCCTCTGGTGTTCAGCCTTAACTCTTCGACCCACATTGCACATAGCCATATGTGCAGCCACATCTCTCTTCAATCCATACCACCAGTATTTCTGCTTCAAATCCCGATACATCTTAGTGCTACCAGGATGAATACAATAATCCGAGTCATGGGCCTCCTTTTTAATAGTTTCACGAAGGCTATCAATCTCAGGAACACATATCCGGTCCTTGAACCATATTGTGCCTTGTTCATCTTCCGCAAATTCTGGACCTCGACCTTCAGTAATCCAATCCTTAATCTCTTGTATCTTAGCATCACCAATTTGTCCTTTGCGGATTTCTTGCTCTGAGGTAGGTTCCACATCAAGAATAACTCCTTTAGTGTGACCAACTATCCCCAGGTTAAGTCTCCTGAAATCCTCAACAATCTCATCGGGTAGCTGGGCAACAACAGCTGAATGAACATGCTCCTTTCGACTCAAGGCATCTGCAACCAAATTTGCCTTGCCCGGGTGATAGTGAATCTCCAAATCATAATCCTTAATAAGCTCCAACCAACGACGTTGCCTAAGGTTGAGATCCTTCTGAGTGAATATATACTTCAAATTCTTATGATCCATGTATACTTGACACTTGGTTCCCATAATATAATGTCTCCAAATCTTAAGTGCATGCACAACGGCTGATAGTTCTAAGTCATGAGTGGGGTAGTTCCACTCATGTTTCCGCGTAGATGATCACATGTCCTTCTTGCATGAGCACACATCCCAATCCTTGGCCACATGCATCACAATAAATATCAAATCTCTTCTGTAGATTTGGCATAACCAACACTGGTGGTGACATCAATCTCTTCTTTAGTTGATCAAAGTTGTCTTAGCACTTCTCATCCAACTTAAACTCTCTTCCCTTCTCTAGAAGTGAGGTCATAGGCTTAGCGATCTTAGAAAATCCTTCAATAAATCTCTGATAATATCCTGCAAGTCCCAAGAAACTCCGAATCTCCGTAACTGTAGTGGGTACGCTCCACTCCTTAATCTCCTTGACCTTAGCAGGATCCACTGATATTCTTCCATTAGAAATGATATGTTCAAGTAATGGCACCTCGTCAATCCAAATCTCGCACTTATTGTACTTGGCGTAGAATTGTTTATCTCGTAGCTTTTGTAGCACCATTGTCAGATGTTCCTCATGATCACTATCACTCTTGGAATAAATAAGAATATCGTCGATGAGAACCACGACGAATCTATCCAGATCATGAACACTTTATTCTTTAGATCCATAAAATAGGCTGGTGTTTTAGTTAGTCCAAATGACATAACGGTGAACTCATATAATCCATATCGAGTCGAGAAATCCGTCTTGGGAATATCGGATGGCCTAATCTTCATTCGATGGTAACCCGATCGGAGATAAATCTTCGAGAATACCCTTGTACCTCTCATTTGATTAAATAAATCATCAATGCGGGGTAATGGACACTTGTTCTTCACAGTGACGTCGTTAAGAGACCTATAATCCACGCACATCCCTTGTGATCCTTCTTTCTTCTGTACAATTAGAACCGATGCTCCACAAGGTGAAGAATTCGGACGAATATATCCAGCCTCTTGTAATTCCATTAATTGCTTCTTAAGTTCCTTTAACTCTTCTACAGACATCCTGTATGGCCATTTTAAAGTAGGGGCAATCCCAGGTAAGGGATCAATGACAAACTCAACTTCCCTATATGGTGGCATCCCTAATAACTCCTCTAGAAAGATATCCGAAAAATCCCTAACTGCATGGATGTTGTCACCCACCAACTTCTCATCTACTAAGAATGTCGCTAGTCTGATGGTGGTAGTTACTACAACTTCAACTTCAAATCTTTGTCCTTTGGAATTAGTGAGTTCTACGGTTCCCTTAGCACAGTGTATATACTGCCTTTGCCTTTCTTAACCATGACATACCAAGGATCACGTCTATAGTGCTCTCTTCTAACACTATAGGGGTAGCCCATCTGGGTTAGAAACACAGGGTAAGAAAGGAAGAATTATAGACAAGGCATGTAATTACGAGCAAAGTTACTGTGGGTGATTTATTAGTTAAGTAGCTTAGTGTGTCACCAACTAAAGCTAATACATTACCTTATAGTGGTACATGCTAAGATGCCCAACTATAATGTTTCAATCAATCAAAGAAGCAAATCAAGCATTCATCATCACTACAATCAACCAACATTTTTAATAGAGAAAATAGTTTTAGTTTTATCTTAGGTCTCCTATCTCTTAAAAAGTTTATAAATGTAGGATTCCAAGGTGTGAAATCCATCTTTTCTTAGAGTTGAAAAGATAAGAGTAATCAGAGTATGACAGCAAAAGGTGAGACAGGATCAAGATAAGGTAAGTATAGAATGAATCAGAGTAAGGTAAGTAGGTAAGGGTTGTCCATTTCTATCTAGGTTTCGTCCTACAGTCAACATTTCCTCTGATATCACTTCTGTCACACCCAGCTTTAAGGAAAAAAGCCAGGTGCATCTCATACATGCGCCAAGAAGACAACATATATAATAACAGAGTGTATAGAGATAAATGTCACAATATAATCAGAGTACATATTACATAGCGGAAGATTTACAAAAGTAAAAGATAAATATAACAGGATCTAAAATCCATCCTTGGCGCTAGAAAGTCAACTAGAAGACAACGACCTATACCTCTCACGAACACAACGCAACATCCACCATGTGCCATCCAGTGATACCTGTTCTTGACCTGTGGGGGGCTGAGACAGCAAGGGTGAGCTCACACATGTTCATCGCTCAACAAGTTGTGGGGAATAATGTGGCATGAACTCACCAAAGGTGGGAATTCATGAAGTGTAAGGCTGATCAACAATAGAGGTTAAAGCTGGGCATTGCTTTTAAGTAGTTGGTCAAAATTTTATTAGCAGTTACTAAGTGTAAGTAATACCAAACCATAATAAATAATAATAGAACAAAATTAATAATAAACCCATGCAAATGCAAATGACAAATTGAATTTAGGTTCTATAATTTAATCATCGGAGAGTCCTGAGCCGCTCATGACAGTGAGCTCGGCTAGTATACCAGTTTTACACTCTGCAGAGGTTGTACCCTTTACCCACAAGTCGTGTTTCCCATGTCGCCAGGGTTAGCTAGGCCCTTAGACACTACCAAGGTGAATGGCTAGGGATCCACTACGAGGCCTTTACAAAGTTCCACTAGCTTCCGAAAACCCGCTACAGTTTATGGGAAGAGCACTTGCAAGAATCCCTCGTCTGACCGCCATCGCAGCAAAATCAACCCGAGAACCTCCTTGCATGCAACTCCCCTACTGCCCTTGCCCCTTTCGGGTAAGGTAGTCTTCCACTAGCTTTCCTAATTAGTTAGCCAAGGGGTCCCATTCCTCCCTTGTGGTGGCACGTGGTTCTCAAGTTAAGCTCCATGTTCCAATTAACAATAATATAATGATCTTGACATGAACATAAATAGAATAACAAAATAACTGGAACATGGATATAATAAATGATTATCCCAAAACCATATAAAGCAATAGCAAACTACCCAAGTGATTCAGGGGTAAACAAGGTAATGAGATAAACAATCTAGGATGACCTATCGGGTCCCACCAAAATTAACCTATGCATGAATAAATGATATTAAGGAACATTATTGGGTAACAAAGGTGAATCAAGGGCACAACTTGCCTGGCACTTGAGATTCCAAGTACCAACTTGCTTTTCAGATGACACGTGTCCTCGCGCTAGTCGTAGCAATACAAACAAACATGGTATAGATAAAATTAACATCACACCAAACGTAAGAACAAACTGAATAATAATAATCTACGCGTTGCTATGAGACTAACGGAACTTGAATGGATCAAATCAGAATTGAAACGAAGAAGTTATGAATTTCTAATGATTTTATGTGTTTTGCACAAGATTAAATTAGGAATTAGATTTTAAAGTGGTTTTAATGTCAAATCAGAGGTACTATGTGATAAACAATAATATTATAGAATTATAGAAATTGGTACGGGCTCATTTGGATTTAATATGAATTTTCTATGGATTTAACAAGATTCTGGAATTGTTTTTATATAAGAAATTAATTTTCTAAATCATTTATTCAAATTAAACGATCTCTGGACTGGGCCTCAATATCTGATAACAGCAGGGGCCACTACGCAAATAGTTCCAAGACTCAGGACACACCCCGTACGGATTGCGGGTTGATTTCTATTAATCGCAGGGACTCTTTAGCAAAAAGGGTGAGCCGAAGGGGTATCTGTTAATATGGGTCGTCAGATCTGAGATCAAGGTTCGCGATTAGGTGGCGCTATAAGTGAACCGGTATCAAATCCCGGCCACCCGATCCTAAATGGACGCTGTAGATTACATCTTCATCAATCCGAACCGGATGCAATCGCAACTGTTGGATCCTGTATCAACGCACCTGATATAAAACACCCAGATCTAGTCCTGTTTGTTCGTAAGCTGCTCAATGGTTCGGATTTCGTCCCCTCGAATCGGTATGGCTAGACCTAATCACGGCCGTTGCACTCCCATCCAATGGTCGAGACAGTTTCCCCCAAAATGACCCCAACGGCGGCGGCGCTGCACGGCAATGCGGCGACGCCATGGCCGGCCACGGAAGTTCTCGTGCCCCACTGGGCCAAACCAAACGAGTCTAGTCCTACGCGATGTCCAGCAAAAGGCGAAACCGGTCGTGGGTCGCTTACCAGGAATGGGGGGTCGCTGAAGCTGTCCATGGTGCGACGCGGTACGCGGCGGACTGCAAGTCGATGGCGAGAAATCCCAAGGTGCTGGGCCCCGGTTCGCCCTAGAAACATCGCTTGCAAACTTCCCCGCGACCAGGTGAATCCAATTTAACTCCCGCCTAAAGCTTTGGCTAGTCACGGCCCGAGATTCTACGGCGGCGGCAATATCTGCCCTTAACGACGCTGGCACGGGCGGGCAAGGGAAAAGGGAGCTATGGGGAGGCGCTTGGATGGGATGCAGAGGAAAAGGCCCTGGTGCTTCGGTTCTTAAACCCCGCTTCGGTGGGAACGTCGATTTAGTCGGAGGCTTGGACTCGGAATTAGCTGGTGGCGCACATGGCGCGGTGCACGGCGTGAAGCTCGCGGACGGTTTGAGGAAGCCTTTGACCGAGGTGGTTCACGCGCCAGTCGCCCAAGCGCGAGAGACGGAAGTGCTGACCATGCGAAGAATATGAGAGAGTTGGCGAGATCCGAAGGCTGCGGAGGATCCCAGTGAAGCAGACCGCAGAGAAATCGCCGTGCCTGTTACGGTGGAGAAGATACTCCTGACGAAGGGGGTCCACAACAGAGACTTAAGCGAGGGAGATGGCATCTGGTAGCGCGGGTCCACCTGCCATCGGCTTGGAGCAACGCAGGCGCGCGCGCGGTCATGAAATGGACAAGCGGGCCCACTGGTCAGTGGGTAGCGCGTGGTGGAGATGGCTGGCAGCGCGGAGTGAACAGGAGATGGGCCGGTGCATGGGATTTTGGCCCACCAGCGTTCACTGTTTTATTCTTTTCCTTTTTCATTCTTCTTATTTTTATGTTCCAAATTCCAGAATTCAAACTATGTCTAAGTTTTTATTTTAAATTTCAGATTTCAATGATCCACAAATTATGATATGAATCATACTCCTACAGCCTGCATTGACATTATTTATTATTATTTTTATTATTAATTCTTCTCCCTATTCTTTTCTCTTTCAATTTCAAATTTAAATCCCAATTTGAATTTATATGTGTGACTTTCATACCTAGATCAACTGTACAATACCAATATGAACATCATTGAATTAATTATTATATTTATTTTATATGTACAGTATTTTCTTCTCTTTCTCTATTTTCTAGAATTTCTTTTAGATGTTAAATTCCACTTTGGACTTTAACATTTTTCTTGTCACATTGTTTTTATATTGTCACAAAATGCACACCAAATAAAATCCGAGCATGATGCATAATTTATTATTTTTTGGGGGTACCTTTTGTTGTTTATTTATTTGTTTTCATGTGATGTTCTCATAGAATGATAAATATGGGTAACACATATATACACAGGAATATCATTTCTCCTTTTAGGTTATCCTCCACAAATTACCAGTTGGGTATTACAAATCCTACCCCCTTCACAAGAATCTCGTCCTCGAGATTTAGGAAGGACTAGGGAAAAGATGAGGAAAATCTATGCGAAGCTCTTTTTCTCTTTCCCAAGTAGCTTCATCTTCTCCGTGATGACTCCATTGCACTTTGCACATCTTTATCACCTTATTTCTTGTAACTCGAGTTAATGTATCAAGTATCTTGATAGGATATTCCGTGTAAGTCAAATCACCCTGAACACTGAGCTCTTCCATTGGTAACTGTTCCTCAGGGACACAGAGACACTTCTTAAGTTGAGACACATGGAATACATTATGCACATCAGATAGATTATCAGGTAGCTCGAGTTGATAGGCCATCTCTCCAACTCGCCTCAAAACTCTGAATGGTCCAATAAAGCGAGGGGACAATTTGCCCTTAACTTTAAATCTCCTCATTCCACGAAGTGGTGACACCTTGAGGTACACATGATCACCTTCCTCAAACTCCAATGGTCTTCTTCTATTATCAGAGTAGCTCCTTTGCCTGGTCTGAGCTACCCTCAAATTCTCTCGAATTATACGAACTTGTTCTTCTGCCTCTTGAATAAGTTCAGGCCCAAAGAACTGTCTTCCTGTAGTCTGGTCCGAAAATAGAGGAGTTTTGCAATTCTGCCATACAGAGTCTCGAACGATGACATCTTCAGACTGGCCTGGTAACTATTATTATATGAGAACTCAGCATAAGGTAGACTCTTGTCCCAACTACTACCATGCTGAAGGGCACAAGCTCTCAACATGTCTTCCAATACTTGATTAGTCCTTTGAGTTTGTCCATCAGTCTGAGGATGGTAGGCCAAACTAAAATTCAAATCTTTGTACTTTGGAATTAGTGAGTTCTATGGTTCCCTTAGCACAGTGTATATACTGCCTTTGCCTTTCTTAACCATGACATACCAAGGATCACGTCTATAGTGCTCTCTTCTAACACTATAGGGGTAGCCCATCTGGGTTAGAAACACAGGGTAAGAAAGGAAGAACTATAGACAAGGCATGTAATTACGAGAAAAGTTACTGTGGGTGATTTATTAGCTAAGTAGCTTAGTGTGTCACCAACTAAAGCTAATACATTACCTTATAGTGGTACATGCTAAGATGCCCAACTATAATGTTTCAATCAATCAAAGAAGCAAATCAAGCATTCATCATCAGAACAATCAACCAACATTTTTAATAGAGAAAATAGTTTTAGTTTTATCTTAGGTCTCCTATCTCTTAAAAAGTTCATAAATGTAGGATTCCAAGGTGTGAAATCCATCTTGTCTTAGAGTTGAAAAGATAAGAGTAATCAGAGTATGACAGCAAAAGGTGAGACAGGATCAAGATAAGGTAAGTATAGAATGAATCAGAGTAAGGTAAGTAGGTAAGGGTTGTCCATTTCTATCTAGGTTTCGTCCTACAGTCAACATTTCCTTTGATACCACTTCTGTCACACCCGGCTTTAAGGAAAAAAGCCAGGTGCATCTCATACATGCACCAAGAAGACAACATATATAATAACAGAGTGTATAGAGATAAATGTCACAATATAATCAGAGTACATAATACATAGCGGAAGACTTACAAAAGTAAAAGATAAATATAACAGGATCTAAAATCCATCCTTGGCGCCAGAAAGTCAACTAGAAGACGACGACCTAGACCTCTCACGAACACAGCACAACATCCACCATGCGCCATCCAGTGATACCTGTTCTTGACCTATGGGGGGGTGAGACAGCAAGGGTGAGCTCACACATGTTCATCGCTCAACAAGTTGTGGGGAATAATGTGGCATGAACTCACCAAAGGTGGGAGTTCATGAAGTGTAAGGCTGATCAACAATAGAGGTTAAAGCTGAGCATTGCTTTTAAGTAGTTGGTCAAAATTTTATTAGCAGTTACTAAGTGTAAGTAATACCAAACCATAATAAATAATAATAGAACAAAATTAATAATAACCCATGCAAATGCAAATTATAAATTGAATTTAGGTTCCATAATTTAATCATCGGAGAATTCTGAGCCGCTCATGACCGTGAGCTCGGCTAGTATACCAGTTTTACACTCTGCAGAGGTTGTACCCTTTACCCACAAGTCGTGTTTCCCATGTCGCCAGGGTTAGCTAGGCCCTTAGACACTACCAAGGTGAATGGCTAGGGATCCACTACGAGGCCTTTACAAAGTTCCACTAGCTTCCGAAAACTCGCTATAGTTTATGGGAAGAGCACTTGCAAGAATCCCTCGTCTGACCGCCATTGCAGCAAAATCAACCCAAGAACCTCCTTGCATGCAACTCCCCTACTGCCCTTGCCCCTTTCGGGTAAGGTAGTCTTCCACTAGCTTTCCTAATTAGTTAGCCAAGGGGTCCCATTCCTCCCTTGTGGTGGCACGTGGTTCTCAAGTTAAGCTCCATGTTCCAATTAACAATAATATAATGATCTTGACATGAACATAAATAGAATAACAAAATAACTGGAACATGGATATAATAAATGATTATCCCAAAACCATATAAAGCAATAGCAAACTACCCAAGTGATTCAGGGGTAAACAAGGTAATGAGATAAACAATCTAGGATGACCTATCGGGTCCCATCAAAATTAACCTATGCATGAATAAATGATATTAAGGAACATTATTGGGTAACAAAGGTGAATCAAGGGCACAACTTGCCTGGCACTTGAGATTCCAGGTACCAACTTGCTTTTCAGATGACACGTGTCCTCGCGCTAGTCGTAGCAATACAAACAAACATGGTATAGATAAAATTAACATCACACCAAATGTAAGAACAAACTGAATAATAATAATCTACGCGTTGCTATGAGACTAACAGAACTTGAACGGATCAAATCAGAATTGAAACGAAGAAGTTATGAATATCTAATGATTTTATGTGTTTTGCACAAGATTAAACTAGGAATTAGATTTTAAAGTGGTTTTCATGTCAAATCAGAGGTACTATGTGATAAACAATAATATTATAGAATTATATAAATTGGAACGGGCTCATTTGGATTTAATATGAATTTTCTATGGATTTAACAAGATTCTGGAATTTTTTTTATATAAGAAATTCATTTTCTAAATCATTTATTCAAATTAAACGATCTCTAGACTGGGCCTCAATATCTGATAACAGCAAGGGCCACTGCGCAAATAGTTCCAAGACTCAGGACACACCCCCTACGGATTGCGGGTTGATTTCTATTAATCGCAGGGACTCTTTAGCAAAAAGGGTGAGCCGAAGGGGTATCTGTTAATATGGGTCGTCAGATCTGAGATCAAGGTTTGTGATTAGGTGGCGCTATAAGTGAACCGGTATCAAATCCCGGCCACCCGATCCTAAATGGACGCTGCAGATTACATCTTCATCAATCCGAACCGGATGCAATCGCAACCGTTGGATCCTGTATCAACGCACCCGATATAAAACACCCAGATCTAATCCTATCTGTTCGTAAGCTGCTCAATGGTCCGAATTTCATCCCCTCGAATCGGTATGGCTAGACCTAATCACGGCCGTTGCGCTCCCATCCAACGGTTGAGACAGTTTCCCCCAAAACGACCCCGACAGCGGCGGCGCTGCACGGCAATGCGGCGGTGCCATGGCCGGCCACGGAAGTTCTCATGCCCCACTAGGCCAAACCGAACGAGTCTAGTCCTACGCGATGTCCAGGAAAAGGCGAAACCGGTCGTGGGTCGCTTACCAGGAATGGGGGGCCGCTGAAACTGTCCACGCCACGGCGCGGTACGCGGCGGACTGCAAGTCGACGTCGAGAAATCCCAAGGTGCTGGGCCCCGGTTCGCCCCAGAAACATCGCTTGCAAACTTCCCCGTGACCAGGCGAATCCAATTTAACTCCCGCCTAAAGCTTTGGCTAGTCACGGCCCGAGATTCTACGGCGGCGGCAATATCCGCCCTTAATGTGTAAGGCCCAAAACTTATATAAAAAAACTATAATAAAAATAATGAATAAATATATCTATATGATAATGCTTTGGGATTATGAAACCTAAGGCGATTAATTGATCCTTTTTAGTTTAACAAGTTCAAATAATAGGATTATATTAGTCAAATAACAAAATAAATAAATAAATAAATAAATGCAAAAAAAAATGGGCACCTCATAATGAAATTCTTGTATTTGTATTCAAATTTGTGAAACAAGTTTGAGTTAAAAAAATTAGAATTTGAAAATAAAAAGGGAACAGAAAAGAAATGGATGGGAATTTAAAGGAAACCATTTATTTCCCCCTAAATAAATGACAAGGAAAACAATAAATAAAATATTGGAAATAATAGATGTTATATTTTCTTCAAGGGTGTGTTTGATATTTGAAAACTTGGGAGTTCATAACATGAGTTGAATTGAATTTAAAGAGAGGGATTATAAATGGGAGAAGAATATAGAAAGGAAAAAGAGAAAATAGAGAAATCCCGGCTGGGCCGCTTTCCTCTTCGACCGGCCCAACTCAGCTTCTCTCCCCGCTCAGCCCATGGCGCTCACTGTTGTTCACGTATGTGGCTTACTAGTGGGGCCGCCCTGTCATCACCTATTCCTTGCTCCGTGCGCATCTCAACAGAACCCGCCATGCTCGCATGGTCAGCACTCCCTCGCCGCGATGTTCGTCGTTCGGTTCCCTCCGCTCGGACTTCACCGTGGTGCATAAAAGCCGAAGCTCCGCGACCCACCTTCCCTCCATCCACCAATTTGAGACTGCATCCGCCGTTGGGCTCGCCAGGCTCCACCGCACATGGGGTGCCTATGTCGTCGTGTTCGCCAAAATCTTCTCGCCGGCCACCGCAATCACGCGAGCTCTTCCCTCCTTGCCTTCGCTCGTGTGCGCCTCGTTGCTGGAATCACAGCGCCACCAGACACCGAGACCACCACCGCACCGGGCCATGGGTGGGAATTTTCCGCCGTCGCCATTCTTCATCAGTGCCGTCGTGAGGTTCGCAGATCATCCTCAGAGCTTCACGGCGCATAGATAGTTGCGTGCGCAAGCCATCCTGGCCGGACCATTGTTCGGGGGGGGGGGGGGGGTTCGTGAATCGTTCGCCGGTGTCCCAGATGTACCACGGACGCGGCTCGCCGTGAACCTGGCACCTCCAGATCTGCAGAAAATCTACCAACCGAGCACCTACTGCATCTTTGTTATGCATGTATGAACCGGACCCTCCTTACTCCCACCTTGGTTTCTTGTTGGGTGGCCAGTCGGGCGGAGGGGATTTGAAGCTTTGCAGTACGCAGGAGCCATGGCCGCCACCAACCTACTCCTGCGCTTCTTCCTTGGCCTCGGCGGGCATCCTCCTGGGCGCGCCGGGAACCAAGTTGGTGCCATCGCGCGAACAGGGCGGACCTGGGCACCGTGGAAGCCAGGGGACTTCCTCGTCGGCGCGCCGCCGTGCAAAGGGTGTGGCGCCGCCGTCAGGTCTGGCTCTGTGAAGAAGGGAGCGTCGTGGCCGTTGATGGGGTTAATCAACGGTGTGGATTGGGGGCTGGGTACCGGGCAGCGGGGGCCGTAGATTTCGAATCTAGCGGTTGTGGGTTAATTGGGTTTCATAAAATCTGGGCCGCAGATCTGGGGATCAGCGGTGCTCAGTGCATACCGGTTCAGGAAGTTGATCGATTTAATCTGTGTCGTCCATATCAGATCGGACGGCTCTGAATGGTCGATACCCCTTCACCGTGCCAGAGTTTCTAAAGAGCCCCTCGGTTTTATAATATTGAACCCGTCGTCCATGTTGAAAGCTCTCTTGTGAGTTTTGGTGTTTGGATGACAACTCAATTAAAGGACTAACAAGTGTACTAAGTGTTGAACAGGTGCTTAAGATAAAGTCTACAAGGTTCAACACAAGTGAACAAATGTGATGGTCCAAGAACTAGATTATGGATACATAATGGACATCACAAGTAAGATGGACATTGCATAAAGTGAGACTCGGGTGCGTAGCTCGGAGACAACTGATCAAGCCAAGGACGGAGGCAAGAAGAGCTTCGAGGTACCAAGTGCACGGGAGAAGGTCAAGGAGGCTGAGGAACCCAAAGCCAAGGGTGAAGAAGGAGGCTTGCAAAGTCAAGGGTGATCGAGTTGAGAACAGCTATGGCACATCAAGGATCACTACATAAGGACGTGACTTACAGCCAATGAGGTAACAGCTACAGTTATGTGGTGTAAGTCATAAGGCTCAAGATCAAGCTCTAAGAAGGAGATCAAGGTCACTAGAAGGAGAACAAGTGTCAAAACCAGAACTGGAAGCAGCCCAAAAGAGCTAAGTTCACCTTAATCTTTTGTTTGGGTTGTTCCTATGTTTGGAGATGTTCTATGTGACCTTTGCAGGATGTTGGAGCTAAGAAATGTCAATCTAGATCAAGTCAAGCCGACTTGATGATTTATGAGTCCAACATCAAAGCTCAAGCATGTGAAATGCTATAGATTTAATGATTAAGAGAAGGTATGTTTCTAGGCCTTAGTACATTGGTTTTGTGTACTAATATACTTGTCTAAGTGTTAGAAACAGAAAGAAGAAGAAAAGAAAAGAGGAGACAAAGACTTGGCTGTGTGCAGCCAAGACTCAGTTCGGTCTGGAGCACCGGACTGTCCGGTGTGCACCGGACAGTGTCCGGTGCGCCAGGCTGACTCGGCGCGAAGTGGCCGCTCTCGGGAATTCGCCGACGGAGTACGGCTAAAATTCACCGGACTGTCCGGTGAGCCAACGGTCGGCCGGGCCAACGGTCGGCCGCGCAATCTGCGCGGGACACGTGGCCGAGCCAACGGTCGGAAGACGGCACCGGACTGTCCGGTGTGCACCGGACATGTCTGGTGCGCCAACGGCTCCAGATCTGCAACGGTCTGCAATGGTCAGCTTCGCCGTAGAAGGAAAGAAATCGGGCACCAGACAGTGTCCGGTGTGCACCGGACTGTCCGGTGCGCCACCCGACAGAAGGCAAGATTTGCCTTCCTGGATTGCTTCCAACAGCTCCTAGGCTCCTTGTGCCTATAAAAGGGACCCCTAGGCGCCTCCAGCAAGATATAAGTGCAGCCAACAAGTGTAGACTTCATTGGAATTAATTCTCGCTCTCCCTCTTGTGTGTAACTCTATAGTTTGTGTAGAAGGCACAGCTATAAGCCTTTAGAGAGAGGAGTAGTGCTGCTAAGAGCTAGAGCAAGGTCTTGAGCGTATCGTTACTCTGTCGGGGTGCTGCCAAGAAGTTTGTAAGCAGCCGCGGTTCTGTTGTAACCCCACTCAATAGTGAAAGGCTCTATCTGTCATACTGACAGATCTGAGCAAACGGAGGAAGGAGTTGAAATAGACTCCAAGCCCAGGTGTGGCTAACTCCAACGAGGACTAGGCAAGCATTTCAGGCTTGGCCGAACCTCGGGATAAATCCTTGCGTCTGTGTGCTCTGTTCTGTATTGTATCCTGACTCTCTGTCTTACTCGTCTTTATATCTGCACTTCAATACTTATCTGTGGTATAAGCTTTATTTGAAGTGCAGGACACTTTTGAGACAGGATCTCTGATTCCGCTGCGACCTACTCGAAGAGTCTTCTCACTCCACTGCGTACTAAGTCTTCGAGTAGAGTAAGAATTTAAGTTTTAAAGTAATAAGTTTTATTCGCCTATTCACCCCCCCCTCTAGGCGACATCCAGATCCTGTTCCCGGGTCAAAGGGAACTTTCAATTGGTATCAGAGCTAGGCCTCTCCAGTGTGGGCTTAGCCGTCCGGAGATAACGATGTCGTCACAAGAGGTAACTGTAGAACTTCTTTTAGGCGATGGTTCTAATTACAAATCGTGGTCTGTCTCTATTTACAAAGCTTTCATGAATGTTGATCCTGATTTGAGACAAATCTTTAGTAGAAGTATTTTTCCCTCTGATTTTAGAAAAAATCCTTCCAATGAAGAACTAAGATGTTTATCTCTCAATCACCATGCTTGCAACATCTTAGTTGACTCTCTTTCTAGAAGTGCTTATTTTTCCATCATGAGTAGTGATAGTGATTTATTTGTTGATGCTCATGATTTATGGAGTAGAGTTAAAGAAAAATATTCTGTGGCAAATTGTGTTGCTCCTACTCCCTATATTACTTGTGTTACTAACCATTCAGAGGGAGAGGAACAAGAACGATGGCACCCAAACGATGAATCCACCTCATCGACAGGTTTGCTCTCCACTAGTGATAAATGTTTTATTGCTAACAATGATGGTGGAGACAAAAGCCATGATGAGGAGGAATATGAGGATGATAGCGAGGATGAATCTTCATCACCTCAAGGTACATTTTCCTATTTAGCTTCCACTGACATTAATGACAGGGAAAATGAGACCGATGAAGTGGAAGAAGAGGAGATTCGCCGTTTCTACATCCATCTCAACAAAGAGGACAAGGCACTCTTAGTTAAGCTGTTGAGAAGGAACAAGGAACAAGGCAAAACGCTTCTCAGGCTAGAGGAGTCGCTCATCAAAACCAACGACAGCCTAGAGAAGATGACCAAAGAACATGAGGAGCTAAAGTGCTCTCATGATAATTTGGTCCAACGGTATGAATCTATTTTATTTGAGCAAAGAAATAATCATGATGTATTATCTGATGTTGCTCAACTTAAAACTGAGAATTCTATGCTTAAGAGTCAAGTGGAAATGATAAATTTAGAAAAACTTGCTCTAAGTGAAAAATATGATATGCTATCTTATTCTCATAATGAATTAGTTGATAACCATATCATGCTTAATGTTGCTCATGAGGCTGTAATTTTAAACTTAAATTCATGTGAACCTCATTCTCGCACGTGTGCGCATTTGAATTGTATATCATCATGTGCTAACCCCTGTCGCTCAAAAGAAAGCCAATCATTGATTGAGCAACAAGTTTTAGGGTCACAAAAGAAATTCTGTGGGAATAAGAAGCAACGACAATTGAGGAGAAGACGCTTAGCTCAACTCTCTCAAGATATCCACGGGCGTGTGGTGAAGAAGCTTGAGAAAGGAAAAACTGCAGCAAGTGTTAAGCTCAATAAGAAGAATGTTCCCAAAGCTATAAATGAAGAAATCAATATGAACGAGGAAAAAGGTAAGAATTCGATTAGTCATGTTGTTTGTACTAATCATCTCTCCATGTCCTTCAAGCACAAAAAGGGAAGAGGAAAAAGGAGGTGTTTCAAGTGCAAGAAGTTAGGCCACCTCATCGCGTCTTGTCCATACAAAGACAAGAATGAAGGGACAAGGAGTTGTTTTGGATGCAACAATCAGGACCACACGATCACTTCATGTCCGGTCATGAAGAATCAAGGATGTGCATCCTCCAAGGTGGCCCTCACCAAGGAAAATGACAAACAGCAAGCGTCGTGTCAGATTGAGCGACGCTTCTGCTACAAGTGTGGTGAGCAGGGTCATCTATCCAAGGTATGTTATAAAGGTAAGATTCCTAAGCAAGTGAATTTGTGTCAATCTTATTCGGGTAGGAGACCCATATCATACACTTGTGCTAGATCTATAACGAGATCACCTAGAACTAGCACAAAGGCAATTTGGGTACCAAAGGCACATTTAGATGATCATTATGGACCCATCCCAAGATGGGTACCAAACTGTGCTAACTAGACCATGCAGGTGCCTTGAGATGGACTGGAGACCATGGGAGAGCTTAAGACGGTTATCTTAAACTCTATGCTTAAGCTGTTAATTGTTTTGGTGCCTTTATTGTGAAACACTAATCCCATGTTCATCTCAAGTGAAATAAGGTGTGTAGGTCCTGAATCATTATTGGTGAATCAAGTAAAGGACCTTGATGAGAATCTAAAACCTGCTCTCCAAAGGACGGTACCCGTGTATTTTAAGTACATCATTGCAATTTAGTATTGCTCTTAAGTTGGCTTGATGTGCTACCTGTCCTTAGAGTAGTTATGCTTTATGATGGCCTGCGTTAAATGAATCATAATGATGTTTGCTTAATCATGACTGGTGTTATATAGGATATATCTTTTGAATCATTCATGGGTAGTTCTTTCATTTGTTATATCCACAACGATCAACTCTCTTGGTGTATATGGATAAACCTGTAACTTTTTGTAAGTCATGCTATGTGCGAATATGACATTTTGTTTAGTCCATGTTCACATGATTACCCTAGTTTGGTACTGTGTGAATTTCAAATCCATGTCGTGCCCTTTTGAGCTATGAGGTGCGTAAGCAAAAGGAGCCCTGAATTGGTGATAACAAAGGCTCTCATAAAGGCAAAGGTATGGAAAATGGAGCTATGCAATTAAATATTCTTGAAACTCCATTCATTGTGATCATAGCTATGTGCTTGTCTTTAAATTGGTAATATCTTGACTTAGGTAATTTATGCCTTTAAATTGTTGTTTCTTTTGTGCATCTAAGAAACCTCCTTAATTATGACATGCTTAGATAATTCGCTTTATATACATGATTGTGTTGATCTTCAATTGGTATATGCAATGATAGTTAAATATGAAGCATGTCTAAGTTGCGTGTAAATGTTATACTTCCTTGAGTATTGAATTGGCTTAGATGCCACTGAGGCATGCATTGTTGAATTTAGTCAACCTTTCATTTAGCCTTCAATTGGTGTTAAGTGGTTTTTCAATTGATATTCAAATTGGCATCCTTGTGTGATGAAAATGATAGAGTATGCCTTGACCAAAGTATGTTGTGATCCCCTCTAGTTATAAGGAAGCTAGAATGTGCAGAGTACAAGTCATTCAAATACTTGATGCACAACTTGAGGGGGAGCACACATAACTTGTGTCTTTTGAGACTAACTGTTTCTTAAGCAATCTTGTATAGTCTCTAGGTGGAAATGAGAAGATAAGTCAAGAAATTGGTATCTCAAGTTGTGAGTAAGTGCATATTTTTAGATTGCTCATGCTCTATAATATCTGGTGATAAGAGATGCTTAAATATCATGGAGCCATGATAATAAATGAACTTTGCAATTGGTATCTTTAAATTGGTATCTTTCAATCGGTAGCCATAATAGTTCGCTTCAATTGACATCTTTTGATAATCATGAGAATAGAAGTTTCTTCTTGTGCCCAATACTATAACTTGTTCTAAGTTTGGTGACTTAGCAACAAGAAAAAGTTAGGAGAAAGAATCAGGCACAAGTGTGGAGAAGCTCTCGAGAGATTAACTACTTTCAAGATGGGAAGTACACTACAACATGGTAAAGGTACAAAAGGGAGTATGAATCTTTTTGCATATATGTATCTTACCTAAATGTTGATAGTGCATATGTTCAATAAGTAAGGGGGAGTTTTTAATAGTCGTTTTTCCCCTTGACACCCTGCTGTCCCTTGACATCATCCTAGGTTCTTGCTCGAGTATGGTTTTTGGTGTTTGATGTCAAAGGGGGAGAATTTGTGCATTAAAGCTTATCTCAACTTGAGAGGAAAGCTTATCCTAAGGGGTGATGTGTTAGTTTAAGCTTTGCTAGTGTGTTATTCATATGCTTCCTGCAGTATTATATGTGTTGCATCATATGGACTAGTGCTTTAGTGTGTTATTCATATGCTTCCTGCAGTATTATATGTGTTGCATCATATGGACTAGTGCTTTCGTTACTATGAATTAATTGGCATCTATTGTGTTCATTCTGAAATAGATAGTCATGTGGTTAATGGTGCTTTAAGATTGTCTTAAATCAGTGTATTAGTTTGAATTGGTATCTTAATGATGAATAGTGGTAGGTTGATATTCCTGTGATATATTCACTAAATTGAATGATGTTTAACTCTGATTACATGCATTTGTGTGGTATAGCATCATGGTTTGATTCTTGACACAATGCATACAAAAAGTGCTAAGGTGTAGAAATGTTTCGATTTGCCTAAGTATGTGCATATTGGCGTCTGAGGCCAAAATTATGTTTTTGAAGTAAGCACTTATTTAGGGGGAGCATTCTATAATCTTAGAATTCAAATTTGTGCTTCAAATCTTATTCTTATGTAAGCTTTAATTGTGTTGTCATCAATCACCAAAAAGGGGGAGATTGAAAGCTCTCTTGTGAGTTTTGGTGTTTGGATGACAACTCAATTAAAGGACTAACAAGTGTACTAAGTGTTGAACAGGTGCTTAAGATAAAGTCTACAAGGTTCAACACAAGTGAACAAATGTGATGGTCCAAGAACTAGATTATGGATACATAATGGACATCACAAGTAAGATGGACATTGCATAAAGTGAGACTCGGGTGCGTAGCTCGGAGACAACTGATCAAGCCAAGGACGGAGGCAAGAAGAGCTTCGAGGTACCAAGTGCACGGGAGAAGGTCAAGGAGGCTGAGGAACCCAAAGCCAAGGGTGAAGAAGGAGGCTTGCAAAGTCAAGGGTGATCGAGTTGAGAATAGCTATGGCACATCAAGGATCACTACATAAGGACGTGACTTACAGCCAATGAGGTAACAGCTACAGTTATGTGGTGTAAGTCATAAGGCTCAAGATCAAGCTCTAAGAAGGAGATCAAGGTCACTAGAAGGAGAACAAGTGTCAAAACCAGAACTGGAAGCAGCCCAAAAGAGCTAAGTTCACCTTAATCTTTTGTTTGGGTTGTTCCTATGTTTGGAGATGTTCTATGTGACCTTTGCAGGATGTTGGAGCTAAGAAATGTCAATCTAGATCAAGTCAAGCCGACTTGATGATTTATGAGTCCAACATCAAAGCTCAAGCATGTGAAATGCTATAGATTTAATGATTAAGAGAAGGTATGTTTCTAGGCCTTAGTACATTGGTTTTGTGTACTAATATACTTGTCTAAGTGTTAGAAACAGAAAGAAGAAGAAAAGAAAAGAGGAGACAAAGACTTGGCTGTGTGCAGCCAAGACTCAGTTCGGTCTGGAGCACCGGACTGTCCGGTGTGCACCGGACAGTGTCCGGTGCGCCAGGTTGACTCGGCGCGAAGTGGCCGCTCTCGGGAATTCGCCGACGGAGTACGGCTAAAATTCACCGGACTGTCCGGTGTGCACCGGACTGTCCGGTGAGCCAACGGTCGGCCGGGCCAACGGTCGGCCGCGCAATCTGCGCGGGACACGTGGCCGAGCCAACGGTCGGAAGACGGCACCGGACTGTCCGGTGTGCACCGGACATGTCCGGTGCGCCAACGGCTCCAGATCTGCAACAGTCTGCAACGGTCAGCTTCGCCGTAGAAGGAAAGAAATCGGGCACCGGACAGTGTCCGGTGTGCACCGGACTGTCCGGTGCGCCACCCGACAGAAGGCAAGATTTGCCTTCCTGGATTGCTTCCAACAGCTCCTAGGCTCCTTGTGCCTATAAAAGGGACCCCTAGGCGCCTCCAGCAAGATATAAGTGCAGCCAACAAGTGTAGACTTCATTGGAATTAATTCTCGCTCTCCCTCTTGTGTGTAACTCTATAGTTTGTGTAGAAGGCACAGCTATAAGCCTTTAGAGAGAGGAGTAGTGCT
Organism: Zea luxurians; assembly: GCA_029449295.1. NCBI lineage: Eukaryota > Viridiplantae > Streptophyta > Magnoliopsida > Poales > Poaceae > Zea > Zea luxurians. The sequence goes on along the minus strand of JAOPSE010000004.1, from coordinate 54,869,586 downwards.
GCTAAGAGCTAGAGCAAGGTCTTGAGCGTATCGTTACTCTGTCGGGGTGCTGCCAAGAAGTTTGTAAGCAGCCGCGGTTCTGTTGTAACCCCACTCAATAGTGAAAGGCTCTATCTGTCATACTGACAGATCTGAGCAAACGGAGGAAGGAGTTGAAATAGACTCCAAGCCCAGGTGTGGCTAACTCCAACGAGGACTAGGCAAGCATTTCAGGCTTGGCCGAACCTCGGGATAAATCCTTGCGTCTGTGTGCTCTGTTCTGTATTGTATCCTGACTCTCTGTCTTACTCGTCTTTATATCTGCACTTCAATACTTATCTGTGGTATAAGCTTTATTTGAAGTGCAGGACACTTTTGAGACAGGATCTCTGATTCCGCTGCGACCTACTCGAAGAGTCTTCTCACTCCACTGCGTACTAAGTCTTCGAGTAGAGTAAGAATTTAAGTTTTAAAGTAATAAGTTTTATTCGCCTATTCACCCCCCCCCCTCTAGGCGACATCCAGATCCTGTTCCCGGGTCAAAGGGAACTTTCACATGTTCAGTCAAAAAGAATATAATTCAGGTCCTGGAATTTGCAGATTTCCCCTTGGGCTTCTCTGAAATTGTGGCCTCGGTCCAGCAGTGGAATAAAATAACTATATTAATGTGGAAAATAGGTTTTTAGTATAAAAATAAATCTATAAACTTGTTTAATTTATATTTAATTCATTCTAAGTCCGAATTAGCCCATTCTAGTTCCTATATTTTTGTAATATTATTGTTTATTATTTAGTGCCACTGTTTTTACATAAAAGTCACATTAAAATTGTCATCCTAATTAATCTTGTACTAAGCACATAGAGTCTTTGGAAATTCATAACTTAAAATCTATAACTCCAAAATTAATAATTCTTATTCCTGTAATCATATTTCAACCTGTAGATTATTAATATGTATTTTGCATATATGTTTGGTGTAATGTTAATTTTGTCTATACCATGTTTGTTTGTATTGCTACGAATAGCGGTGAGGACACGTGTCATCTGATGATCATCCTGGTACCTGGAATCTCAAGTCCCAGGCAAGTTGTGCCCTTGATCATTTCTTTTTACCCACTCATGTTCTGATTAATCATAATGATCTGCATAGGTTAATTTTGATGGGACCCAATAGGTTACCCCAGTTTGACTATCTTTATACCTTGTTCACCACTAAATCTTTGGGTAGTACCTGCTATTGCTTTATGTGGTTATGGGTATAGAGATACACTATTCATGATTACACATTTGTTATCAGTTGTTATTTATTGTTCATGATAAGATCATTATGTTAATTGGAACATGGAGAACCACCCGGTAAAACAGTGCTACCACAAGGGTTTAATGGGACGCCCTTGGCCGATTAATTAGGAAAGCTAGTGGAAGACTACCTTACCCGAAAGGGGCAAGGGCAGTAGGGGAGTGGTCAGTGTAGGGAGGCCCTCGGGAGGATTTTGCTGCGATGGCAGTCCTGCAAGGGATTCCTGCTAGGGAGGCCCTCGGGAGGATTTTGCTGCAATGGCGGTCCTGCAAGGGATTCCTGCATTGGAACTTCGTATAAACTGTAGCGGGTTTTCTGAAGCTAGTGGAACTTTGTAAAGGCCTCGTAGTGTTACCCTGCCTCACCTCCTCGGTAGAGGTGTATGGGATTGGCCGTCTCTTGGCAGATGGGTAACACGACTTGTGGGTAAAGATGCGCAACCTCTGCAGAGTGTAAAACTGGTATACTAGCCGTGCTCACGGTCAAGAGCAGCTCGGACACTCACATGATTAAATTATGGAACTAAATTCAATTTTTCATATGCATTGCATCGCAGGTGATGTTGTTACTTTTGTTCTACTACTTAATTGGGTTTGGTATTTACTTATACTTAGTAACTGCTAATAAAATTTTGACTAACTTTAAAAGCAATGCTCAGCTCTAACCATCCTCTTTGGTAAGCCTTACACTTCACGTGAGCTCCCACCTTTGGCGAGTTCATGCACATTATTCCCCACAACTTGTTGAGCGATGAACGTATGTGAGCTCACTCTTGCTGTCTCACACACCCCCCCCCCACAGGTCAAGAACAGGTACCACCGGATGAGGCGTATGGAGGATGACGTGATGTGTTCGTGAGAGGTCTAGGCCGTCGTCTCCCAGTCAACTTTGGGTTGCTGGACCGTTGTCTCCTTATTATGTAATTATTTATTTTGTATAGAACTCCTGTTATATATAAATATGTGACATTCGATCCTGTGCCACTATACATCATATGTGTGAGACTTGGTCCCAGCATACCTGGTGTTTATGTTCGCGCCCGGGTCTTGGTGCCCCGAAACCCGGGTGTGACAGAAGTGGTATCAGAGGAATGTTGACTGTAGGACGAAACCTAGATAGAACTGGACAACCAATACTTACTTACCTTTGCTACTCTGATTCTTTTCTAAACTTCTCTTGATATTTCTCATCTATTTCCGCTTACTCTAATTATTCTTACCTTTTCTTTCTAAAGACAAATGTGGATTTCACACTTTGAAATCTCGTGCCTAAAGTGACTTTAGGAATAAAAGACCTACTCTTAGGAACAAAAATAAAACTATTTTTAAGGTATCTATACACGTGATTGCTTGTTCTTATGATACTTGTATGATTTGGATCTTTGATTGAGTGGGATGAGTTGTGGAGTAGTGTCCACAATTGCATCTACATATACTTAGGCATATATATAACCAATCAAACTTAGATTGTCCCTCATTAAAAAAAATGTATGTAGCTTAACAGATCCATTCTTATCTTAAAAGAATCTATCTTATCTTATCCTAACCACTTTGCTTATCTCACCTCAGAGTAACAATCATGATCCAATCCAAATTAATTAGATCTGATCTAGTTCAAGCTAGTCACACCAATCTAACCTAGATCTGATCTAATCTAAAGTGACTTATCAAACATGTTAGATAATACTGATGAATAGATTAGACTCTACTCCTATAGAACAGGTCTTAACTTAGTTCACCCTGCACTAAATTAAGAATGACAGATCGACTTGGCCATATGCAACTACCTTAACCATCCGATAGTTGCATAACCCCTCCATTTTAACCTAGCGGGAGATTCTAACCTACCTACACCATATAATCCATCCTACTCACATATATCCTAACCATATGTCCTTAACTCAGATGATAACTCCAAGATTAAAGACCGAAGATGATCAACCTCATCAAGGAAGGATAAGCACCAACTCAAGTCTTCAAAGAACAAGTTAGATCGCCAGATGAATCAAGATCCACTGTGCACGATGGAGTCTTTCGTTACTATAATCCTGGTTATGCCAACTTATCCATTCATTACCCTACATAATATGTGGCTAGATATCTATACTCTCCTTATCACCTATTAAAGATTATTATTAAAAAAATGGACTCTTAATTTTGAACTAATGGAAAACTAAAAGCTAATTTACACACCGATCTCTCTATATCCTCTTTCTTACTAATCTCGAGGACGAGATTTCTTTTAAGGGGGGGAGGATTTGTAAGGCCCAAAACTTATATAAAAAAACTATAATAAAAATAATGAATAAATATATCTATATGATAATGCTTTGGGATTATGAAACCTAAGGCGATTAATTGATCCTTTTTAGTTTAACAAGTTCAAATAATAGGATTATATTAGTCGAATAACAAAATAAATAAATAAATAAATAAATAAATGCAAAAAAAATGGGCACCTCATAATGAAATTCTTGTATTTGTATTCAAATTTGTGAAACAAGTTTGAGTTAAAAAAATTAGAATTTGAAAATAAAAAGGGAACAGAAAAGAAATGGATGGGAATTTAAAGGAAACCATTTATTTCCCCCTAAATAAATGACAAGGAAAACAATAAATAAAATATTGGAAATAATAGATGTTATATTTTCTTCAAGGGTGTGTTTGATATTTGAAAACTTGGGAGTTCATAACATGAGTTGAATTGAATTTAAAGGGAGGGATTATAAATGGGAGAAGAATATAGAAAGGAAAAAGAGAAAATAGAGAAATCCCGGCTGGGCCGCTTTCCTCTTCGACCGACCCAACTCAGCTTCTCTCCCCGCTCAGCCCATGGCACTCACTGTCGTTCACGTATGTGGCTTACTAGTGGGGCCGCCCTGTCATCACCTATTCCTTGCTCCGTGCGCATCTCAACAGAACCCGCCATGCTCGCATGGTCAGCACTCCCTCGCCGCGATGTTCGTCGTTCGATTCCCTCCGCTCGGACTTCACCGTGGTGCATAAAAGCCGAAGCTCCGCGACCCACCTTCCCTCCATCCACCAATTTGAGACTGCATCCGCCGTTGGGCTCGCCAGGCTCCACCGCACATGGGGTGCCTATGTCATCGTGTTCGCCAAAATCTTCTCGCCGGCCACCGCAATCACGCGACCTCCTCCCTCCTTGCCTTCGCTCGTGTGCGCCTCGTTGCTGGAATCACAGCGCCACCAGACACCGAGACCACCACCGCACCGGGCCATGGGTGGGAATTTTCCGCCGTCGCCATTCTTCATCAGTGCCGTCGTGAGGTTCGCAGATCATCCTCAGAGCTTCACGGCGCATAGATAGTTGCGTGCGCAAGCCATCCTGGCCGGACCATTGTTCGGGGGGGGGGGGGGGGTTCATGAATCGTTCGCCGGTGTCCCAGATGTACCACGGACGCGGCTCGCCGTGAACCTGGCACCTCCAGATCTGCAGAAAATCTACCAACCGAGCACCTGCTGCATCTTTGCTATGCATGTATGAACCGGACCCTCCTTACTCCCACCTTGGTTTCTTGTTGGATGGCCAGTCGGGCGGAGGGGATTTGAAGCTTTGCAGTACGCAGGAGCCATGGCCGCCACCAACCTACTCCTGCGCTTCTTCCTTGGCCTCGGCGGGCATCCTCCTGGGCGCGCCGGGAACCAAGTTGGTGCCATCGCGCGAACAGGGCGGACCTGGGCACCGTGGAAGCCAGGGGACTTCCTCGTCGGCGCGCCGCCGTGCAAAGGGTGTGGCGCCGCCGTCAGGTCTGGCTCTGTGAAGAAGGGAGCGTCGTGGCCGTTGATGGGGTTAATCAACGGTGTGGATTGGGGGCTGGGTACCGGGCAGCGGGGGCCGTAGATTTCGAATCTAGCGGTTGTGGGTTAATTGGGTTTCATAAAATCTGGGCCGCAGATCTGGGGATCAGCGGTGCTCAGTGCATACCGGTTCAGGAAGTTGATCGATTTAATCTGTGTCGTCCATATCAGATCGGACGGCTGTGAATGGTCGATACCCCTTCACCGTGCCAGAGTTTCTAAAGAGCCCCTCGGTTTTATAATATTGAACCCGCCGTCCATGTTCAGTCAAAAAGAATATAATTCAGGTCCTGGAATTTGCAGATTTCCCCTTGGGCTTCTCTGAAATTGTGGCCTCGGTCCAGTAGTGGAATAAAATTACTATATTAATGTGGAAAATAGGTTTTTAGTATAAAAATAAATCTATAAACTTGTTTAATTTATATTTAATTCATTCTAAGTCCGAATTAGCCCATTCTAGTTCCTATATTTTTGTAATATTATTGTTTATTATTTAGTGCCACTGTTTTTACATAAAAGTCACATTAAAATTGTCATCCTAATTAATCTTGTACTAAGCACATAGAGACTTTGGAAATTCATAACTTAAAATCTATAACTCCAAAATTAATAATTCTTATTCCTGTAATCATATTTCAACCTGTAGATTATTAATATGTATTTTGCATATATGTTTGGTGTAATGTTAATTTTGTCTATACCATGTTTGTTTGTATTGCTACGAATAGCGGTGAGGACACGTGTCATCTGATGATCATCCTGGTACCTAGAATCTCAAGTCCCAGGCAAGTTGTGCCCTTGATCACTTCTTTTTACCCACTCATGTTCTGATTAATCATAATGATCTGCATAGGTTAATTTTGATGGGACCCAATAGGTTACCCCAGTTTGACTATCTTTATACCTTGTTCACCACTAAATCTTTGGGTAGTACCTGCTATTGCTTTATGTGGTTATGGGTATAGAGATACACTATTCATGATTACACATTTGTTATCAGTTGTTATTTATTGTTCATGATAAGATCATTATGTTAATTGGAACATGGAGAACCACCCGGGAAAACAGTGCTACCACAAGGGTTTAATGGGACGCCCTTGGCCGATTAATTAGGAAAGCTAGTGGAAGACTACCTTACCCGAAAGGGGCAAGGGCAGTAGGGGAGTGGTCAGTGTAGGGAGGCCCTCGGGAGGATTTTGCTGCGATGGCAGTCCTGCAAGGGATTCCTGCTAGGGAGGCCCTCGGGAGGATTTTGCTGCGATGGCGGTCCTGCAAGGGATTCCTGCATTGGAACTTCCTATAAACTGTAGCGGGTTTTCTGAAGCTAGTGGAACTTTGTAAAGGCCTCGTAGTGTTACCCTGCCTCACCTCCTCGGTAGAGGTGTATGGGATTGGCCGTCTCTTGGCAGATGGGTAACACGACTTGTGGGTAAAGATGCGCAACCTCTGCAGAGTGTAAAACTGGTATACTAGCCGTGCTCACGGTCAAGAGCAGCTCGGACACTCACATGATTAAATTATGGAACTAAATTCAATTTGTCATATGCATTGCATCGCAGGTGATGTTGTTACTTTTGTTCTACTACTTAATTGGGTTTGGTATTTACTTATACTTAGTAACTGCTAATAAAATTTTGACTAACTTTAAAAGCAATGCTCAGCTCTAACCATCCTCTTTGGTAAGCCTTACACTTCACGTGAGCTCCCACCTTTGGCGAGTTCATGCACATTATTCCCCACAACTTGTTGAGCGATGAACGTATGTGAGCTCACTCTTGCTGTCTCACCCCCCCCCCCCCCACAGGTCAAGAACAGGTACCACCGGATGAGGCGCATGGAGGATGACGTGATGTGTTCGTGAGAGGTCTAGGCCGTCGTCTCCCAGTCAACTTTGGGTTGCTGGACCGTTGTCTCCTTATTATGTAATTATTTATTTTATATAGAACTCCTGTTATATATAAATATGTGACATTCGATCCTGTGCCACTATACATCATATGTGTGAGACTTGGTCCCAGCATACCTGGTGTTTTTGTTCGCGCCCGGGTCTTGGTGCCCCGAAACCCGGGTGTGACATAATGACGCTGGCACGGCCGGGCAAGGGAAAAGGGAGCTATGGGGAGGCGCTTGGATGGGATGCAGAGGAAAAGGCCATGGTGCTTCGGTTCTTAAACCCCGCTTCGGTGGGAACGGTGATTTAGTCGGAGGCTTGGACTCGGAATCAGCTGGTGGCGCACATGGCGCGGCGCGTGGCGCGAAGCTCGCGGATGGTTTCAGGAAGCCTTTGACCGAGGTGGTTCACGTGCCAGTCTTCCAAGCGCGAGAGACGGAAGTGCTGACCATGCGAAGAATACGAGAGAGTTGGCGAGATCCGAAGGCTGCGGAGGATCCCAGTGAAGTGGACCGCAGAGAAATCGCCATGCCTGTTATGGTGGAGAAGATACTCCTGACGAAGGGGGTCCACAACAGAGACTTAAGCGAGGGAGATGGCATCTGGTAGCGCGGGTCCACCTGCCATCGGCTTGGAGCAACGCAGGCGCGCGCGGTCACGAAATGGACAAGCGGGCCCACTGGTCAGCGAGTAGCGCGTGGTGCAGATGGCTGGCAGCGTGGAGTGAACAAGAGATGGGCCGGTGCATGGGATTTTGGCCCACCAGCGTTCACTGTTTTATTCTTTTCCTTTTTCATTCTTCTTGGCCCACCAGAATTCAAACTATGTCTAAGTTTTTATTTTAAATTTCAGATTTCAATGATCCATAAATTATGATATGAATCATACTCCTACAGCCTGCATTGACATTATTTATTATTATTTTTATTATTAATTCTTCTCCCTATTCTTTTCTCTTTCAATTCCAAATTTAAATCCCAATTTGAATTTATATGTGTGACTTTCATACCTAGATCAGCTGTACAATACCAATATGAACCTCATTGAATTAATTATTATATTTATTTTAAATGTATAGTATTTTCTTCTCTTTCTCTATTTTCTAGAATTTCTTTTAGATGTTAAATTCCACTTTGGACTTTAATATATTTCTTTTAAATGTACAGCAGCAGTGCTCGGCACTGGGCGGTTGGGAACCTGTGGCATGGAAGAAGCAGCTTCTTCCTCCATCAGGAAATCCACTGAAGTCTCGGCGTGGTGCTCAATGATTTGCACCATCATGCTGAGCAAGAAAACAAGCAAAAACCTAAAGCTTAAGGCCCCTACCTGGCGCGCCAAATGTCGGAGAGGAAATTCTCCGGCCAGGTGGCGGAACACACCCACCCTAAATCCTAAGATGAGGAGGGGCCTAAGCGTTTTGCCTGTCTGCTAAACGATGAACGAACACAAGAACACACAAGGGTTTAGAGTGGTTCGGACCGCCGGAGCATAATACCCTACTCCACTGTGTGATGTATTGAGCATGAGAGCTTGAATGAACTTGTGAGCCTGAGTTGTGTACAAGTGAGCTTGTTTTTTTGCCCCCCTTTGTAACACTGCATGCCTCCCCTTTTATAGCTCAAGGGGGGCACGTACAAGGGTGCTGAGCCCCGACATGTGGGCCCAAGAATAAATGGAGGGAAACAACTAACGCCTGCAACGTTCGGATCCTCTCCGAGTGTAGTAATGCCCGGACGCTTATAGTTTTGTCTTCTCTCCGCAGCTTCTTCGGTAACGTGCGAGTCATCATGAGTACAGAACATGTGGTAGTATGGATACGCCACCTGCCAACAGATTGGACAGGCATGCCGCCTGCAGGATGGACCAGTCGTTGTCTACTAGAGGAGTAGAGAGGGCGCATTAAATGCTGAGTTGGCACATTGCCTGGCAACAGAGTGGACGGGGCGTGTTAAATGCTGAGACGGCACATCGCCTGTCAAGCGGCGGGCCTTGTCCACATTAAATGCTGAGGCAGCGTAGCATGTGGCGTAGCGCGCAGCGTGGCTCGCAGTGCAGAGGCCTTACATCAGGCTCCGCCCGCTGGCTTACGTCATGGGCAGAGGGCCACGTGGCAGCATCGGGTCTCCGCTTGAGCGGGGAGCTAAGGCATACTGGATGGGGCCCAGACACGTGGCAGCACCGGACCCCTGCCTGGTCTTTGACCAGGGCTTAAGTATTTTCTGCCCTAGGACTCCAGGACCCTACTATGAGCGGTCTGGACCACTTGTGGGGAGGTCTGGTCCCCACCCCAGGGGCCCAGCATGCACACGTGGAGGTCCCGAACCTCCCCTAGGAGTCCTAGCCGCAAACCTAGAGGTCTGACGCACTCCCATGGGGGTCCGGACTAACTGCTAATGTCCTGGAGCATCCCACTTTCTTGGACACGTGGTGGCTCCGGTCCCGCCCATGTGGTGAGGCCGGCACCGCTGTGGGTCCTGAGCGGCCGCCCATGGTTGGGCCGAGGCACGCCTTGGTCTCGGACGCAGCACCATTGCCACACGGCTAAGAGATAGCCGCGCGGGCACTGTGCCTTGATACAGCAGTAAGGGGTACCCTTGTTCGAGGGTACTAACAGGTATATAGAGGAAGAGGTATATGTTAGGCAGCCCCCTGGTTTTGAGAGTTCCAAGTTTCCAAACCACATTTTAAACTCCAAAAAGCTTTGTATGGTTTGAAACAAGCCCCTAGAGCCTGGTATGAGCGTTTGAAATATTTTCTGTTTTCTAAGGGTTTTAAAATGGGCTCTATGGACAAAACTCTTTTTGTCCTCAAGCATAATAATGACACCCTTTTAGTCTAGATTTACGTGGATGATATCATCTTTGGTGGTTCTTCTAATGCTCTTATGTCTAGATTTTCAGCTCTTATGAGTAGGGAATTTGAGATGAGCATGATGGATGAGCTAAATTTCTTCCTTGGGATGCAAATCAAGCAGACTCAAGACGGGACCATTGTGCATCAAGGCAAGTATACAAAGGATGAACTGAAGAAGTTTGACATGGGCGAGGGCAAGCCTCTTTCGACACTCATGTCCACCTCGACGACACTTGACACTATTGAGGATGGCGAACCCGTGGACCAGAAGGAGTACAGGAGCATGATTGGCTCTCTCCTGTATTTGACTGTGATGAGGCCGGACATACACTTCGCAGTGTGTTTGTGCGCTTATTTCCTAGCTTCCCCACGCACATCTCATAGAAAGGCTATGAAACGGATTATGAGGTACCTACGTTTCACTCTTGAGTTTGGTTTTTGGTACTCCTCATCATTCGTTCTTTCCTTGTGCGGTTATTCTGATGCTGATTTTGCAGGTTGCCTTTTGGAGCGCAAGTCTACTTCTGGGACTTGTTAGTTTTTGGGTACTTCGTTGGTTTCATGGTCTTCTCGAAAACTGTCTAGTGTTGCCCTATCTACCCAGAGGCCGAGTATGTTGCTGCCGCTAGCTGTTGTTCATGGTTACTTTGGATGATGGCTACCTTACGAGATTTTGGCTTGGATTTTCATCATGTGCCTCTGCTTTGTGATAGCACGAGTGCCATAAGTGTTGCCAAGAATCCTATGCTGCATTCGAGGACCAAGCACATTGATGTCCGCTTTCTCTTTCTTCGTGATCATTATGAGAAAGGCGACATCGAATTGCGCTATATTGATACCACTCGCCAGCTTGCTGACATTTTTACCAAACCCCTTGATCAAAAAACTTTTGTTCATTTGCGAGGGGAATTGGGTGTTTGTTTCCCTTTTTGATTAGAGGGCTCCCTTTTGGTCTTTTCTTCTTATTTTCTGCTTTCACTTTCTTTTGTATTATACCTGCATGTCATATTGAGTTTCACTTGTATAACTGCTAGATTGTGATTCTGCACCTAGAAGTATGTTCTTTGTGTTCATGATATTGCTATGGCATGCTTAGGCTCTTTTTGCTCATATTGATACAATATTGTTGAGCTAAGCTGTTTTCATAATCGTGAACTTGACTATTACTTGCTCAATCTAAAGTTGTTCACCATTAAGATTGGCACCTAGCATGTGTAGGATGTGTTGAAATCCTTTTTGCTATTACTAGTATGCTAGGTGGCTATGTCTCATGCCTTGAGTCATTCACTTGTCTTATCGTGCTAAAAATTCAAAATCAAGATAAGTGATAATCAGAAAGATCGAGATGGGTTTGTATTTGTCACCACATCACTGTATCAAGACTGCTTCCATTTGCACTTTTGGATGAACTTGAGCAGTGTAGTGGATGATTGAAATCAGTGTTTTTAGCTTCTGATTGCTTGTCTGTATAGGCTACACCCGGTTGAAAAGTGAAAGGGAAATAGGCTTACACCTTTTCCTAATTGATTTTGGTGGTTGAATTGCCCAACACAAATAATTGAACTAACTAGTTTGCTCTAAATTATAAGTGTTACAGGTGCCAAAGGATCACAATAAACCAATACAAGTCAAAAGAAAGGGTTCAAACAATGGGAGCAAAAGATAACTGAAGGCAGCCCTGGTCTGGCGCACCGGACTGTCCGGTGTGCCACCGGACAGTGTCCGGTGCACCAGGGAACTCCAACTCCGAACTCGCCAGTCTCGGGAATTCTGGGAGCCACTTCGCTAAAATTCACCGGACTGTCCGGTGCTACACCGGACTGTCCGGTGTGCCAGTGGAGCAACGGCTACTTCAGCGCCAACGGTCATCTGCAACCGCATTGAATGCGCTACAGTGCGCGCCAGAGTCAGAGCAGCGTCAGAAGGCGCACCGGACAGTGCACAGTGACTGTTCGGTGAACCATCGGACTGTCCGGTGGCCCAGAAGACAGAAGCTCCAACGGTCGAACCCTAACGGTCGGGTGACGTGGCTGGCGCACCGGACAGTGTCCGGTGCGCCATGCGACAGACAGCCTCCCAACGGCCACTTTTGGTGGTTGGGGCTATAAATACCCCAACCACCCCACATTCAAGGCATCCAAGTTTTTCACCTTCCAACACCTTACAAGAGCTATAGCATTCAATTCTAGACACAACCAAAGAGATCAAATCCTCTCCCAAGTCCGGAATCACTCCAAATCAAATAGTGACTAGAGAGAGTGACATTTGTGTTCATTTGAGCTCTTGCGCTTGGATTGCTTCTTTTCTTTCTCATTCTTTCTTGTGATCAACTCAATTGTAACCGAGGCAAGAGACACCAATTGTGTGGTGGTCCTTGCGGGGACTTTGTGTCCCGTTTGATTGAGAAGAGAAGCTCACTCGGTCTAAGTGACCGTTTGAGAGAGGGAAAGGGTTGAAAGAGACCTGGTCTTTGTGACCACCTCAGCGGGGAGTAGGTTTGCAAGAACCGAACCTCGGTAAAACAAATCATCGTGTCACACTCCTTATTTGTTTGTGATTTGTTTTTGCTTTCTCTCTCGGATTCGATTTTAATTCTAATGCTAACCCTGGCTTATAGTTGTGCTTAAACTTTGTAAATTTCAGATTTGCCCTATTCACCCCCCTCTAGGAAACTTTCAATTGGTATCGGAGCCCGGTGCTTCATTAGAGCCTAACCGCTCGAAGTGATGTCAGGAGATCACGCCAAGAAGGAGATGGTGACCGGCGACAAGCCCATTACAAGCCAGGGGAAGGCTCCATCGGGAGAGTCCCACAACAAGGGGAAGGATAAGGAATCCTCCTCACAAAAGTCGCATCGGAGTGGCGACAAGAAAAAGAAGATGAGGAAGGTGGTCTACTACGAGACCGATTCTTCATCGCCATCCACCTCCGGCTCCGACGTGCCGTCCATAACTTCTAAGCGCCATGAGCGCAAGAAGTTTAGTAAGATTCCCCTACACTACCCTCGTATTTCCAAACGTACTCCATTACTTTCCGTTCCATTAGGAAAACCACCGGTTTTTTACGGTAAAGATTATAACATGTGGAGTGATAAAATGAGGCATCACCTAACCTCACTCCACACTAGCATTTGGAATGTTGTTGAGTTTGGTGTACAGGTACCATCCGTAGGGGATGAGGACTATGATTCGGATGAAGTGGCCCAAATCCAACACTTCAACTCCCAAGCCACTACTATACTCCTCGCCTCTCTAAGTCGAGAGGAGTATAATAAGGTGCAAGGGTTGAAGAGCGCAAAGGAAATTTGGGACGTGCTCAAGACCGCGCACGAAGGAGACGAGGTGACCAAGATCACCAAGCGGGAGACGATCAAGGGGGAGCTCGGTCGCTTCATGCTTCACCAAGGGGAGGATCCACAAGCCATGTACAATTGGTTGAAGACCTTGGTGAACCAAGTGCGCAACCTCGGGAGCACCAAATGGGATGACCATGAGATGGTCAAGGTTATTCTTAGATCCCTCGTTTTTCTTAACCCTACGCAAGTTTAATTAATTCGAGGTGATCCTAGATACACGCTAATGTCTCCCGAGGAGGTTATAGGGAAGTTTGTGAGCTTTGAGCTAATGATCAAAGGCTCAAAGAAAATCATCGAGCAAGGCGCCTCCTCCACGCCCGAGGCACAACCCGTCGCATTCAAGGCAACAGAGGAGAAGAAGGAAGAGTCTACATCAAGTAGGCTCCCCATCGATGCCTCAAAGCTTGACAATGAGGAGATGGCTTTAATCATCAAAAGCTTTCGACAAATCCTCAAGCAAAGGAGGGGGAAGGACTACAAGCCCTGCTCCAAGAAGGTTTGCTACAAGTGTGGTAAGCCCGGTCACTTTATTGCAAAATGTCCTATTTCTAGTGACAGTGACAGGGGCGACGACAAGAAGGGGAGAAGAAAGGAAAAGAAGAGGTACCACAAGAAGAAGGGCAGCGATGCCCATGTGTGCCGCGAGTGGGACTCCAACGAGAGCTCCACCGACTCCTCCTCCGACGAGGATGCTGCCAACATCGCCGTCAACAAGGGACTCCTCTTCCCAAACGTCGGCCACAAGTGCCTCATGGCAAAGGATGGCAAAAAGAAGAAGGTTAAATCCAAATCCTCCACTAAATATGCAACCTCTAGTGATGAGAATAATTCTAGTGATGAAGAGGACAATTTGCTTACTCTTTTTGCCGATCTTAACATGCAACAAAAGAAAAAATTGAATGAATTAATTAGTGCTATTCATGAGAAGGATGAACTCTTGGACTCCCAAGAGGACTTCCTAATAAGGAAAATAAGAAGCATGTTAAGGTTAAAAATTCTTATGCTCTAGAAGTAGAAAAATGTGAAAAATTATCTAGTGAGTTAAGCACTTGCCATGATTTGATTGTCAACCTTAGGAATGAGAATGCTAGATTAATTGCTAAGGTTGATTCAAATGTATGTGATGATTCATATGCCAATCTTAGAAATGATCATGCTATTTCTATTGCTAAGATTGAAAAATTGAATGCTTCTCTTGCTAGCCTTAGGATTGAAAATGAAAAATTGATTGCTAAAGCTAAAGACTTAGATGTTTGCAATGCTTCCATTTCCGATCTTAGAAGTGAAAATGACATTTTACATGCTAAGATTGTTGAACTAAAAACTTGCAAACCCTCTACATCTACCGTTGAGCATGTTTCTATTTGCACTAGATGTAGAGATGTTAACATTGATGCTATTCATGATCACATGGCTTTAATTAAACAACAAAATGATCATATAGCAAAATTAGATGCTAAAATTGCCGAGCATGAGCTAGATAATGAAAAATTTAAATTTGCTCGTAGTATGCTTTATAGTGGGAGACGCCCTGGCATCAAGGATGGCATTGGCTTCCAAAAGGGAGACAATGTCAAACTTAATGCCCCTCCTAAAAGATTATCTAACTTTGTTAAGGGCAAGGCTCCCATGTCTCAGGATAACGAGGGTTACATTTTGTACCCTGCCGGTTATCCCGAGCATAAGATTAGGAGAATTCATTCTAGGAAGTCTCACTCTGGCCCTAATCATGCTTTTATGTATAAGAGTGAGACATCTAGTTCTAGGCAATCAACCCATGCTAAATTGCCTAAGAAGAAAACTCCTAAAGCATCAAATAATCATAATGTTTCATTTAAAACTTTTGATGCTTCCTATGTGCTTACTAACAAATCCGGCAAGGTAGTTGCCAAGTATGTTGGGAACAAACACAAGGGATCAAAGACTTGTGTTTGGGTACCAAAAGTTCTTGTATCTAATGTCAAAGGACCCAAAACTGTTTGGGTACCTAAAATGAAGAACTAAATATATTTTGTAGGTTTATGCATCCGGGGGCTCAAGTTGGATCATTGACAGCGGGTGCACGAACCATATGACTGGGGAGAAAAAGATGTTCTCCTATGAGACAAACCAAGATCCCCAATGAGCTATCACATTCGGGGATGGAAATCAAGGATTGGTCAAAGGATTGGGTAAAATTGCTATATCACCTGACCATTCCATTTCCAATGTTTTTCTTGTAGATTCTTTAGATTACAACTTGCTTTCTGTTTCCCAATTATGTAAAATGGGTTACAACTGTCTTTTCATGGATACAGGTGTTACTATCTTTAGAAGAAGTGATGATTCAGTAGCCTTTAAGGGAGTATTAGAGGGTCAGCTATACTTAGTTGATTTCAATAGAGCTAAACTCGATACTTGCTTAATTGCTAAGACTAACATGGGTTGGCTCTGGCATCACCGACTAGCCCATGTTGGGATGAAGAATCTTCACAAGCTTCTAAAGGGAGAGCACATTTTGGGACTAACGAATGTGCATTTTGAGAAAGATAGGATTTGTAGTGCATGCCAAGCAGGGAAGCAAGTTGGCACTCATCATCCACATAAGAACATCTTGACGACTGACAGGCCACTCGAGCTCTTCCACATGGACCTATTCGGCCCGATCGCTTACATAAGCATCGACAGGAGTAAGTACTGTCTAGTTATTGTGGATGACTATTCTCGCTTCACTTGGGTATTCTTTTTACAGGAAAAATCTCAAACCCAAGAGACCTTAAAGGGATTCTTAAGACGGGCTCAAAATGAGTTCGGTTTGAGGATCAAGAAAATTAGAAGCGATAATGGGACGGAGTTCAAGAACTCACAAATTGAGGGCTTCCTTGAGGAGGAGGGCATCAAGCATGAGTTCTCTTCTCCCTACATGCCACAACAAAATGGTGTAGTGGAAAGAAAGAATAGAACTCTATTGGACATGGCAAGAACCATGCTTGATGAGTACAAGACTTCGGATCGGTTTTGGGCCGAGGCGGTCAAGACCGCTTGCTACGCCATCAACCGGTTGTATCTACACCGAATCCTCAAGAAGACATCTTACGAACTCGTAACCAGTAAAAAGCCCAATGTTTCATATTTTAGAGTCTTTGGTAGCAAATGCTTCATTCTTGTTAAAAGAGGTAGAAAGTCCAAATTTGCTCCTAAGGCTGTAGAAGGCTTTTTACTAGGATATGATTCAAACACAAGGGCATATAGAGTCTTTAACAAGTCCACTGGACTAGTTGAAGTTTCTTGTGACATTGTGTTTGATGAGACTAATGGCTCTCAAGTAGAGCAAGTTGATCTTGATGAATTAGATGATGAAGAGGCTTCGTGCGTCGCGCTAAGGAACATGTCCATTAGGGATGTGTGTCCTAAAGAATCCGAAGAGCCCATTCAAGCACAAGATCAACCATCTTCCTCTATGCAATCATCTCCACCAACTCAAGATGAGGATGAGGCTAAAGATGATGAAGAAGAAGATCAAGAAGATGAGCCACCTCAAGAAGACGGCAATGATCAAGGGGGAGATGCAAATGATCAAGACAAGGAGGATGAGCAAGTTCCAAGGCCGCCACACCCAAGAGTCCACCAAGCAATCCAACGAGATCACCCCGTGAACACCATCCTCGATGACATTCATAAGGGGGTAACCACTAGATCTCGTGTTGCTCATTTTTGTGAACACTACTCGTTTGTTTCCTCTATTGAGCCACACAGGGTAGAGGAAGCACTTCAAGATTCGGATTGGGTGATGGCGATGCAAGAGGAGCTCAACAACTTCACAAGGAATGAGGTATGGCATTTAGTTCCACGTCCTAACCAAAATGTTGTAGGAATCAAGTGGGTCTTCTGCAACAAGCAAGACGAGCATGGTGTGGTGACAAGGAACAAAGCCCGACTTGTGGCCAAGGGATACTCACAAGTCAAAGGTTTGGATTTCGGTGAAACCTATGCACCCGTAGCTAGGCTTGAATCAATTTGTATATTACTTGCCTATGCTACTTACCATGGCTTTAAGCTTTACCAAATGGACGGGAAAAGTGCCTTCCTCAACGGACCTATCAAGGAAGAGGTCTTTGTTGAGCAACCTCCCGGCTTTGAAGACAGTGAGTATCCTAACCATGTTTATAGACTCTCTAAGGCGCTTTATGGGCTCAAGCAAGCCCCAAGAGCATGGTATGAATGCCTAAGAGATTTTCTTATTGCTAATGGCTTCAAAGTCGGAAAAGCCGATCCTACTCTCTTTACTAAAACACTTGCAAATGATTTGTTTGTATGCCAAATTTATGTTGATGATATCATATTTGGGTCTACTAATGAATCTACTTGTGAAGAGTTCAGTAGGATCATGACACAAAAATTCGAGATGTCTATGTTGGGGGAGTTGAAGTATTTCTTAGGATTTCAAGTGAAGCAACTCCAAGAGGGCACCTTCATTAGCCAAACGAAGTACATTCAAGACATTCTAACCAAGTTTGGGATGAAGGACGCCAAGCCCATCAAGACACCCATGGGAACTAATGGGCATCTCGACCTCGACCTGGGAGGTAAATCCGTAGATCAAAAGGTATACCGGTCGATGATAGGTTCCTTACTCTATTTATGTGCTTCACGACCGGATATTATGCTTTCCGTATGCATGTGTGCAAGATTCCAAGCCGATCCTAAGGAAGTTCACCTTAGGGCCATAAAACGAATCTTGAGATATTTAGTTTATACTCCTAAGTTTGGCCTTTTGGTACCCCAGGGGATCCACATTTGATTTAATTAGTTATTCCGATGCTGATTGGGCAGGGTGCAAGATTAATAGAAAGAGCACATCGGGGACTTGCCAATTCTTGGGAAGATCTCTGGTGTCTTGGGCTTCAAAGAAGCAAAATTCTGTCGCTCTTTCTACCGCCGAAGCCGAGTATATTGCCGCAGGCCATTGTTGCGCGCAATTGCTTTGGATGAGGCAAACCCTTAGGGACTATGGTTACAAATTAACCAAAGTTCCTCTTCTATGTGATAATGAGAGTGCAATCCGCATGGCGGATAATCCCGTCGAGCATAGCCGCACTAAACACATAGCCATTTGGTATCATTTTCTAAGGGATCACCAACAAAAGGGGGATATCGAGATTGCATATGTTAGCACCAAAGAACAATTAGCCGATATCTTTACCAAGCCATTGGATGAACAAACTTTTACCAAACTTAGGCATGAGCTAAATATTCTTGATTCTAGGAATTTTGATTGATGTTTTGCACACATAGCTCATATATATATACCTTTGATCATCTCTTTCATGTGCTATGACTAATGTGTTCTTTCAAGTCCATTTCATGCTAAGTCATAGATTGAAAGGGAAAAGGAGTCTTCGGCGAAAACAAGGCTTCCACTCCACTCCATCGAATCATTCATCCTTCGCCGTCGCTCCTCACATCTCTCCAACTTTGGTATAATCTTCACTCATATCTTATTTACCATAGGGGGAGAAGGTAGTTTCAAGGGCATATATTTCACTCAAATATCCGTTTTTGGCGATTCATGCCAAAGGGGGAGAGAGTATTAGCCCAAAGCAAAAGCACCGCACCACCACCAATTTCAAAAATGTAGTCTTTAAAATTTGAGTTATGAAAAGAATTTTTCAATTAGTATCTTTTTTTATATAATTTCAAGTTGGTATACCCTCTTCAAAATTAATATCTAAAACCCTCTTGAACACTAAGAGGAGGATTTCATTAAGGGGGAGTTTTGTTTAGTCAAAGGAAAAGCATTTGAAATAGGGGGAGAAAATTTCAAATCTTGAAAATGCTTCTCAAACTCTTATTCATTTACCTTTGACTATTTGCAAAAGAACTTTGAAAAGAATTTGCAAAATAAAATCGGTGGTGCAAATGTGGTCCAAAATGTTAAATATGAAAATGGAGCTATCCATGCGTATCTTATGAGAATATTTATTGGTTCAATTCCAAGTAACCTTTGCACTTACAATTATGCAAACTAGTTCAATTGTGCACTTCTATATTTGCTTTGGTTTGTGTTGGCATCAATCACCAAAAAGGGGGAGATTGAAAGGGAAATAGGCTTACACCTTTTCCTAATTGATTTTGGTGGTTGAATTGCCCAACACAAATAATTGAACTAACTAGTTTTCTCTAGATTATAAGTGTTACAGGTGCCAAAGGTTCACAATAAACCAATAGAAGTCAAAAGAAAGGGTTCAAACAAAAGGAGCAAAAGATAACCGAAGGCAGCCCTGGTCTGGCGGACCAGACTGTCCGGTGTGCCACCGGACAGTGTCCGGTGCACCAGGGAACTCCAACTCCGAACTCGCCAGTCTCGGGAATTCTGGGAGCCACTCCGCTAAAATTCACCGGACTGTCCGGTGCTACACTGGACTGTCCGGTGTGCCAGCAGAGCAACGGCTACTTCAGCGCCAACGGTCGTCTGCAACCGCATTGAATGCGCTACAGTGCGCGCCAGAGTCAGAGCAGCGTCAGAAGGCGCACCGGACAGTGCACAAGGACTGTTCGGTGAACCACCGGACTGTCCGGTAGCCCAGAAGATAGAAGCTCCAACGGTCGAACCCTAACGGTCGGGTGACGTGGCTGGCACACCGAACAGTGTCCGGTGGCGCACCGGACTGTCCGGTGTGCCATGCGACAGATAGCCTCCCAACGGCCACTTTTGGTGGTTGGGGCTATAAATACCCCAACCACCCCACATTCAAGGCATCCAATTTTTCACCTTCCAACACCTTACAAGAGCTATAGCATTCAATTCTAGACACAACCAAAGAGATCAAATTCTCTCCCATGTCTGGAATCACTCCAAATCAAATAGTGACTAGAGAGAGTGACATTTGTGTTCATTTGAGCTCTTGTGCTTGGATTACTTCTTTTCTTTCTCATACTTTCTTGTGATCAACTCAATTGTAACCGAGGCAAGAGACACCAATTGTGTGGTGGTCCTTGCGGGGACTTTGTGTCCCGTTTGATTGAGAAGAGAAGCTCACTCGGTCTAAGTGACCGTTTGAGAGAGGGAAAGGGTTG
This sequence comes from Zea luxurians, assembly GCA_029449295.1. Lineage (NCBI taxonomy): Eukaryota > Viridiplantae > Streptophyta > Magnoliopsida > Poales > Poaceae > Zea > Zea luxurians. The sequence continues at coordinate 54,849,334 of JAOPSE010000004.1, read as the reverse complement.
AAAGAGACCCGGTCTTTGTGACCACCTCAATGGGGATTAGGTTTGCAAGAACCGAACCTCGGTAAAACAAATCATCGTGTCACACTCCTTATTTGTTTGTGATTTGTTTTCGCTTTCTCTCTCGGACTCGATTTTAATTCTAACGCTAACCCCGGCTTGTAGTTGTGCTTAAACTTTGTAAATTTCATATTCTCCCTATTCACCCCCCTCTAGGTGACTTTCAAAAAGTCAGACAAAGTCAATGCTTACAATGAAATTTGGAATCCGCTGCAAAATCCGATAAATCTTGGAAATTTCAAATGGTATCTATTTCAGATATGTTTCTAGCATGATGATTGATCACTGTTTGGGGTAGTTCACCTTGTTCACTTGTGACTGGCACCTAGTTGATTTCCTGCTTACTATATGCTTAGTGTTGTCTCTGTGGTGAACACCTCTTTGAAATGCTTAAAACTGAATCAAAATACTTACACATCACATATCTTGTGCATCTGCTAGCACGTGCATTTATTGCTACACACTTAGTACAACACCACTTAGAGCATTTTTTACACTCTGACTGGTATACTCCTGAAGCTCATGCATTTTCTCTATTTCATACTCTCTGTTGCATTTCAGTTTTTTCTTAGGGGAGGTTCTCTTGTCAAGGGGGAGTTTTTTCTTTCTACCCCTATCTATGCTTGATAAGTTCACTTGTCAACAAGGGGGAGAGATTTTGAGATTTCTCATTTCCTCTATCTATGGGGAGAATTTTGTATTTCAGGCTTCCTCTCATTCAAGAGGGCGAGATGTGTTATTTGGATCTATTGCTAGTTGTGTTGAGCCATTTGCCTCCTTGTGGAGGAACTAGCTTTGATTTTAGCTTTTGTGCTGATCTTATGCTCTAAATTGGTTTTTTTATGCTCTGATAAAGCCTTTTATTCTTCGATGAGATTTTGGCTTCTGGCTAGGGGTGTTGAACCCTGCTTTTGCCTCTTATTGAGGGCTAGCCTTTTCTTGCTTGGTCGTGTTGAGCCATTGCCCATTTCTTTGGGGGCTAAGTTTTGCTTACTCTAAATGACTTGTCTGGCTTTTATCTAGCTTATGGTCATTTGAGTGAGTTTCTCTTCTTCTTCCTCTTTCTATGTACATATGCTCATATGGTGGTGTTGACAATGCACTCATCAAAGGGGAGATTGCGAACATAAGTTTGACTTGTCCCTAGTGGTTCGGGTTGATGACGAGTGATTGTCAACGGGTAGCACTCTGGGGTAGTCAGTGGACTGAACAGAGTGTTAGATTATGCTTGTGCAACCATGTCGATCGACTTGTGGTGTGCAGGTGTGGAGCACATGAATGGTGGTCGACTTCTAAGGTGAAGGTCATGCGGGCTTGCGCTGATGGACCGGGAGCAGTGAAGGGCGAGTGCTGGGTCTTGACTAACGGATCAGAGCAGCTAGGTGACCAACCGCGGTGGCTGACACCTAGGACACGCACTTGTGCGAGGATGTGGTGGAGTGGACCGTGTTGCCGGTGTGGTCGAGAACTGGCGGGACACACGTCTGATCGTGGAGGACGTGCACGAGGTGCGGTGCTCACGAAAGGTTTGGTGGTTTGGGCCTCAAAACCAACCAGCACTACGGATGGCGGGTTTTGATGAGTTTGGGTCTCAAAACTCGGCGGTGGTGGTTCCGGAAGGAACCGGTGGCGGCACACGGCATGATCGCGGAGGGTGTGTCAAGGCAAAGCAACTCCATGTGAAGGACGTGGCCGTCAGATCGAAAACCTAGAAGTTGGTCCATTTCGCACCCGGTAGAGTGGATATGCTCTATGTAAATAGGGGTAGTTTAGAAAGTGAGAATATCCCTCAATAAATAGAGGGGAGGGCTGGTTAGTTCAGCATCTTTTGGCTGTCATTTGTTTTGAGCACTCATTCTAGAGCTCCTAGTTTTCTCTCTAGATAGACACCAGTTGAGCCGAGGGTTCCGCAGCGATTTTGTTCTTCGACTGTGTTCTTGATTTTTAAGTTTAATCAGAGGAAGGGTCGTCGGTCTGGCCCACATGACTCTTTGGTTTCAAATCTCAGTTTGTACCCTTGCTGGAATTTCTATAATTTTATATTCTTGGTTTCTCTTTTTCCCCGATCTTGTGTTGTTGGTGAAAAACCTTTGATTCCTTTGAGAGGATTTGGTTTGGGGACTGATTGGTGGTGAGTTGCACTCTTCGGACCACTGCATACACCTAGTTGTTGCAGATTTTGGTCGCGATTTGAGAAAAACTCAGTTTGAACTCGTTCTAGAAAACCCAACAAAACCCCAATTTCTGGCTGTATTTTAAATCTGTGGGTGATTCACAAGTCCGATTGAGCTCAAAATTGGAATTCGTTTGGTTCAGTTTTAAATTCAAGAACAGAATTTCGTACTGCTGAAAACAACACTTGTTGACGATACTGTATTGGACCGTTTTGGACTTTTTGGTGTTCGATTTGCAATCCGTTTGTTTTGCTGGTCTCATGTGAGTATTAGGAACGTTTTGTAATCATGAGATCACTCGTGCGCTGATGTGTTCATGGTTTGAGCACTTGCTCCATCTTAATTGTAGTGAATTGTTCATTTTCAGTGTTTGGAAGCAAAATCCGATTGACTTTTATTCACCCTATCTGGTCGCCTTACCGGTCCTACAAGATACAAACTTGAGGCATTGACTGAGATGTGTTCCAGCGGTTGCAAGCTAGATGATTCAACATTTCTAGAAATCTTGGTGGGATGCAATTATTCAAGTCTATTACAAGAAGCTACTATATTCTTTAGACTAATGATTGACCGATATTGTATCATGCCTACTCCCTCCCATTATGCGTGCATGATTGACATGCTGGGTCGAAATGGAAGATTTGATGAGGCGTTGAGCACGATTGAGAAGATGCCATTTTAGCCTGATGTTTTGATCTGGAATACACTATTAGCTTCGTGCAAGTTGCACTGAAATCTTGACATTGGGAAGCTTGCAGCAGACAAGCTGATGGATCTTTTAGAAAGAGACTCTACGAGCTACGTGCAGATGTCGAACACCTATGCGATCCATGGAGAATGATAGGATTCTGGGAGGGTGCGGCAAAGGATGGATGAAATGAGGGTGAAGGATGTAGGGTGGAGCTAGATTGAGCTCAAGAATGAGGTCCATGCCTTTTGTTGCAATAGATATGTCTCATGTAGACTTGAGATCGATGTATCAGATGTTTATGTGCAGATTTAGATATTAAAGTAAAATATGTGCATGACCACATCGTGTATGTCACCATAAAATGGTAGTCTTGATGATTTTGGAAGCTAGTAACATGTTAGCTTTCGCCAGAATGTATTTTCGTTGGCTGGAGAAGGCAATGTTGACCTGAGGAAGAAAATAATAATCTCATTGTCAATATACTAATCCTCATACGCAAAGCCACAACAACAGCATGCATAACATTTTCGACAGCCAGGGTAATTTTCGGCAGCCCAACCCTGGCCACCCAAAATAGTAAGTAACTTTCGACGGCTGTGAGTGGTTGCCGAAATAACCTTATTTACGGCGCCAAACGTGCCGGCCACCGAAAATTAACGAATTTTAACCCGACCTGTGCCATTTCTTCTCTCTTTCCTTCTCCCTCCCTCCTCTTTCCCGATGCCGCGCCTACTGCCCTCGCCCGTGGCTCGCCGCACTGCTCCTGCCCCCGGCTCGCCGCACCCGCACGCTGTCGGCTTGTGGTGCCGCCTCTCGATCCCGGCTCACCGCGCCGCCGCTCGCTCCGATTCACTGTGCCCTCAACCACACGCGAGGTTAATTTTTTTTGCATATTTTATTGTTTATTTCCGGTGGTCGCTTTTTGTTAGCCATCAAAAATAGTGATCTATAGTTTATTTAATGTTTGATAGTGATTAGTAGTTTATTTAATGTTTGATTGTACCATTTTTATTATTTATGATTAGTTATTTATTTATGCATTTAAAAACAGAATTATTACACATTTAGCCAACGATGTGTTTGATTATTGTTGGATTCCATTAACTAATATAATGTAGATATGCCTTATTACTTAGTTTGATTTTGTTAATAGCATATGATTTTCTATTTAGTGGTTCAAGATATTTTACTTGACTTTTATGTTAACATGCATTATTGTTTATAAGTACGTTGTAGTATTTCTCGATACTTTACTTTTTTAGTGGGTTTAGGACCTATCCTTGTCTATAGATGTAGGACTGATACCCTTGAGGAAGTTAAATGTTGTTTTTACGATATGGTCCGCTTTAACACTCTCAGACATGGCTGAAGATCGTGCATGGATGTATAATGGTTGGAGTATGAATGGGCATCATTATGATGAGTGGGTACCCAAGACCAAAGCTTTTATGGACCGTGTGTCACACCCGGATTTAGGGGTCCAAACCCGGGCGTGGCTCACATGTGTGCTAGGATCAAGTCTCACACATATGATGACTCATGGTATAGAAATGAATGTCACATCTTTAATATATAACGGAGTTCTGTACAAAATAGTTAAATAATTACATCATATGAAGACAACGATCCAGCAACCAAAGTTGACTGGGAGACGACGGCCTAGACCCCTCACCAACACATTGCGACATTCTTCATGCTCCTCATCCTGCGGTACCTGTTCTTGACCTAGGGGATATGAGTACAACAAGGGTGAGCTCACATTCATCGCTCAACAAGTTGTGGGGAATAATGTGCATGAGCTCACCAAAGGTGGGAGCTCATGTGAAGTATAAGGCTTACCAAAGGAGATGGTTAAAGCTGAGCATTGCTTTTAAAGTTGGTCAAAATTTTATTAGCAGTTACTAAGTATAAGTAGATACCAACCCAAATAAATAAGAGATCACAATTAATAATAACACCCATAATGCAATGCAAATGACAAATTAAGTTTAGTTCCATAATTTAATCATGCGAGAGTCCTAAGTCGCTCTTGACCGTGAGCACAGCTGATATACCAGTTTTACACTCTGCAGAGGTTGCGCCCTTTACCCACAAGTCGTGTATCCCATCAAGCCAGGGTTTGCAAGACCCTTAGACACTTCTGAGGTGAAAGGCTATGGATCCACTACGAGGCCTGTCGGAGACCATAATTAGGGGTACCCCCAAGACTCCTAATCTCAGCTGGTAACCCCCATCAGCACGAAGCTGCAAAGGCCTAATGGGCGCAATTCCGGTCAAGGCTCCGTCCGCTCAAGGGACACGATCTCGCCTCGCCCGAGGGTCTCCTCAAGCAACGGGCGCACCTTCGACTCGCCCGAGGCCCAGCTCGGGCAGGCTTCGCGGAGAAGCAACCTTGGCCAGATCACCTCGCCAGCCGATCGGATCGCAGGAGCATTCAATGCAAGGATCGCCTGACACCTTATCCTGACGCGCGCTCTCCAGTCGACAAGGCCGAAGTGACCGCAGTCACTTCGCCCCTCCACTGACTGACCTGACAGGAAAACAGCGCCGTCTGCGCTGCTCCGACTGCTGTGCCACCTGCCAGGGTGAGGCTGATAGCAGCCAAGTCCAGCCTCGGGCGCCATAGGAAGCTCCGCCCCGCCTGACCCCAGGGCTCGGACTCAACCTCGACTCCGGAAGACGGTCTTCGCCTCGCCCGACCCTAGGGCTCAGACTCAACTTCGACTCCGGAAGACGGTCTCCGCCTCGCCCGACCCTAGGGCTCGGACTCAACCTTGACTCTGGAAGACGGTCTCCGCCTCGCCTGACCCCCGGGCTCGGACTCAACCTCGACTCCGGAAGACGGTCTCCGCCTCGCCCGACCCCCGGGCTCAGACCCAACCTCGACCTCGGACAACGGTCTCCGCCTCGCCCGACCCCCGGGCTCGGACTCAGCCTCGACCTCAGAGGAGCCACCGCCTCGCTCGACCTTGGGCTCGGACCGACCACATCGTAGGGGGGTACATCATTACCCTACCCCTAGCTAGCTCAGGCTACGGGGAACAAGACCGGCGTCCCATCTGGCTCGTCCCTGTAAAACAAGTAATGATGGCACCCCGCGTGCTCCATGACGACGGCGGTTCTCAGCCCCCTACGGAAGCAAGGATACGTCAGCAAGGATCCGACAGCCCCGACAGCTGTACTTCTACAGGGCTCAAGCGCTCCTTTGATGGCCACGACGCCACATGAACAGGGCTCCAACACCTCTCCGATAGCCACATCGGCATGTACATGGGGCTCTGGCTCCCCTCTGCTAGACACGTTAGCACACTACTACACCCCCCGTTGTACACCTGGACCCTCTCCTTACGTCTATAAAAGGAAGGTCCAGGGCCCTCGTACGAGAGGGCGGCCGCACGGGAGAACGGGCTGACGCGCAGTCTCACACCCTACCTCTCTCTCCCTCGCAAACGATTGTAACCCCCTACTGCAAGTGCATCCGCCCTGGGCGCAGGACAACATGAGGCCGCGGTTTCCCCTCACTGTTTACCCCCCCTTGTGCTCCGTCTCGCGCCGACCCATCTGGGCTGGGACACGCAGCGACAATTTACTCGTCGGTCCAGGGATCCCCCGGGGTCGAAACGCCGACAGTTGGCGCGCCAGGTAGGGGCCTGCTGCGTGTTGACGAACAGCTTCCCGTCAAGCTCCAGATGGGTAGCCTCCAGCAACCTCTCCAACCCGGGACGATTCTCCGTTTCGGGAGTCTTGAGTTCATGTCCCTCGACGGCAGCTACGACATGGTACTCCTTGCTCCGCTGCGCGACAACGACAATGGCGGCCGTCAGCCCGCCCACCGGCGGCGGAATCGACGATGTCTTTCCCGCGTGATGGAAGAACAGCATCTGGGTCTGTCCCGTCTCCTTCCCCGCCGACGGAGGAGGAGGCGGGGTAACCATGGTCAAGCAGGAGGCGGCGCCTCGTCGGCCGTCGAGTGAGTCGACGGTGCCAGCGCCCCTGCGGGGGACACGTCGGGCGTTGACCTCGCGTCTGAGACGAAGACGAGCGTCGTTTCCCCGCAACACGCCAATCCCAAGCAGACGGACGATGCCAGCATGCTCGCGAAGGACTTGCTGGGCGTTAGCCTCGTACCTGAGATAACGGTGCAGTCTGTCCCCGACACGACTTCGTCACCATCCGTCGATCAAGAGGTACCGTCCGTTTCCCATCCTGTGCCTTTTAGATTCAGCTTCGACCCACCAAGCGATCCCGCTTCAGTGGATGCTTTCATAAAGGCATATCCGAACCTTCCGGGGTATCATATGTGGTCAACCTGGGACCGATTGATGGCCGTCTCGACCTACGGGCCCCCGGGTTCCAAGGAAGATGACGAGCCCGACTATGGTTGGGATTTCTCCAGGCTCGGGAACTCTAGTGCCATGCGGGACTTCATGACTGCATGTGACTACTGCCTCTCCGATTGCTCCGATGATAGCCATAGCCCCGGCGACGAGGACTGTGGCCCAAGTCGCGAATGTTTCCACGTCGATCTAGGGGGTCTCGACAAAGGCAACCACCTTGGTATGCCGGAGAACGGCGATCCCCCTAGGCCTGCGCCTCGCATTGACATCCTTCGGGAGCTAGCTGTGGTCCCAGTCCCTGTGGGGGGTCAGGACGCACAGCTCGAGCAAATCCGCGAGATGCAGGCCAGGCTCGACGGGGAAGCAGGACAACTTGTGCAGCTCTAGCAAAATATCGGGCAGGAGTGGGCAGGCCGAGCACTGGCCGGAGAAGCGCGTCATCTGGCCCATGACGTCCAGCACCGCATCACCGACAATGCTAGGGCAAGGCTGCCCCCGGCTTCCAGTGGGGTCGGCCAGAACCTGGCTGCAGCAGCAATACTACTCCGAGCGATGCCGGAACCATCCACCACCAAGGGGCGGCGTATCCAGGGAGAGCTCAAGAATCTCCTGGAGAATGCCACGGTCCGACGGGCCGAAAGCTCTGCCTCCCGAAGGCAGGGATACCCCCCGGAGCATCGCGCCACGACTTCCCGATTCATGCGGGAAGCCTCGGTCCACACCGGGCGCATGCGGGACATAGCGCCTGCGGCCCTGGGATGCCTCGGCAACGAGCACCACCGCCACGACCGTCGAGCCTGCCTCGACGAGAAGGTGCGCCGAGGCTACCACCCCAGGCGTGGGGGACGCTACAATAGCGGGGAAGATCGGAGCTCCTCGCCTGAACCACCCGGTCCGCAAGCTTTCAGCCGGGCCATACGATGGGCGCCATTCCCGACCCGGTTCTGAGCCCCGACTACCACTACCAAGTACTCGGGGAGACAAGGCCGGAACTGTGGCTCGCGGACTACCGGCTGGCCTGCCAGCTGGGCGGAACGGACGATGACAACCTCATCATCCGTAACCTCCCCCTGTTCCTCTTCGATGCCGCCCGAGCCTGGCTGGAGCATCTGCCTCCTGCGCAGATCTCCAACTGGGACGACCTAGTCAAAGCCTTCGCCAGAAACTTCCAGGGCACATACGTGCGCCCTGGGAACTCCTGGGATCTCTGAAGCTGCCGCCAGCAGCCGGGAGAATCCCTGTGGGACTACATCCGACGATTCTCGAAGCAGTGCACCGAGCTGCCCAACATCACCGACTTAGATGTCATCGGCGTGTTCCTCGCCGGCACCACTTGCCGCGACCTGGTGAGCAAGCTGGGATGCAAGACTCCCACCAGGGCGAGTGAGCTGGTGGACATCGCCACCAAGTTCGCCTCTAGTCAGGAGGCGGTCGAGGCCATCTTCCCGAAGGACAAGCAGCCTCAGGGGCACCAACCGAAAGACATCCCCGAGGTGTCCGCTCAGCGCGGCACGAAGAAGAAGGGCAAGAAGAAGTCGCAAGCGAAACGCGACGCCGCCGACACAGACCTTGTCGCCGCCGCCGAGCACAGGAGCCCTCGAAAGCCTTCCGGAGGCACCAACCTATTCGACAAGATGCTCAAGGAGTCGTGCCCCTATCTTCAGGGCCCCGTCAAGCACACCCTTGAGGAGTGCATCATGCTTCGGCGCTACTTCCACAAGGTTGGGCCCCCGGCGGAAGGTGGCAGAGCCCCCGACAACGACAAGAAGGAGGGTCACAAGGCAGAGGAGTTCCCCAAGGTCCACGACTGCTTCATGATCTACGGTGGGCAAGTGGCGAACGCCTTGGCTCGGCACCACAAGCAAGAGCGCCGGGAGGTCTGTTCGGTGAAGGTGGCGGCGCCAGTCTACCTAGACTGGTCCGACAAGCCCATCACCTTCGACCAAGGCGACCACCCCGACCGCGTGCCGAGCCTGGGGAAGTCCCCGCTCGTTGTTGATCCCATCGTCGGCAACGTTAGGCTTACCAAGGTCCTCATGGACAGAGGCAGCAGCCTCAACATCATCTACGCCGACACCCTCGGGCTCCTGCAGATTGATCTATCCTCGATCCGTGCCGGCGCGGCACCCTTTCACGGGATCATTCCCAGGAAGCGCGTCCAGCCTCTTGGGCAACTCGATCTGCCCGTCTGCTTCGGGACTCCCTCCAACTTCCGAAAGGAAACCCTCACGTTCGAGGTGGTCAGGTTTCGAGGAACCTACCACGCAGTGCTAGGGAGACCATGCTATGCCAAGTTCATGGCCGTCCCCAACTACACCTACCTCAAGCTCAAGATGCCGGGCCCCAACGGGGTCATCACCGTCGGCCCCACGTACCAACACGCGTACGAATGCGACATGGAGTGCATGGAGTACGCCGAGGCCCTCGCCGAATCCGAGGCCCTCACCGCCGACCTGGAGAGCCTCCCCAAGGAGGTGCCAGATGTGAAGCACCACGCCGGCAACTTCGAGCCAGCTGAGGCGGTTAAGTCCGTTCCTCTCGACCCCAGCAACGACACCTCCAAGCAGATCTGGATCGGTTCCGAGCTCGACCCCAAATAGGAAGTAGTGCTCGTCGACTTTCTCCGCGCAAACGCCGAGGTTTTTGCGTGGAGTCCCTCGGACATGCCTGGCATATCGAGGGATGTCGCCGAGCACTCACTGGATATTCGAGCTAGAGCCCGACCCGTGAAGCAGCCTCTGCGCCGATTCGACGAAGAAAAGCGCAGAGCCATAGGCGAGAGATCCACAAGCTGATGGCTGCAGGGTTCATCAAAGAGGTATTCCATCCTGAATGGCTAGCCAACCCTGTGCTTGTGAAAAAGAAAGGAGGGAAATGGCGGATGTGTGTAGACTACACTGGTCTAAACAAAGCATGTCCAAAAGTTCCCTACCCCCTACCTCGCATCGATCAAATCGTGGATTCCACTGCTGGGTGTGAAACCCTGTCATTCCTTGATGCCTACTCAGGGTATCACCAAATCAGGATGAAAGAGTCTGACCAGCTCGCGACTTCTTTCATCACACCCTTTGGCATGTACTGCTATATTACTATGCCATTCGGGTTAAGGAATGCAGGTGTGACATACCAAAGGTGCATGAACCACGTGTTCGGGGAGCACATTGGCCGAATGGTCGAGGCTTACGTCGATGACATCATAGTCAAGACGAGGAAAGCCTCCGACCTCCTCTCTGACCTTGAAACGACGTTCAAGTGTCTCAAGGCAAAAGGCGTAAAACTCAATCCCGAGAAGTGTGTCTTCGGAGTCCCCCGAGGCATGCTCCTGGGGTTCATCGTCTCCGAGCGGGGCATTGAGGCCAACCCGGAGAAAATCGTGGCCATCACCAACATGGGGCTTATCAAGGACTTGAAATGAGTACAGAGGGTCATGTGATGCCTTGCGGCTCTGTGCCGCTTCATCTCGCGCCTCGGCGAAAGAGGCCTACCCCTGTACCGCCTCTTGAGGAAGACCGAGCGCTTCACTTGGACCCCCGAGGCCGAGGAAGCCCTTGGGAACTTAAAGGCGCTCCTTACAAGCGCGCCCATCCTGGTGCCCCCCGCTGCCGGAGAAGCCCTCTTGATCTACGTCGCCGCTACCACTCAGGTGGTCAGTGCCGCGATCGTGGTCGAGAGATGAGAAGAAGGGCATGCATTGCTCATCCAGAGGCCGGTCTACATCATTAGTGAAGTACTGTCCGAGACCAAAATCCGCTACCCGCAAATTCAGAAGCTACTGTACGCGGTAATTCTGACGCGACGAAAGTTGCGACACTACTTTGAGTCTCATCCGGTGACTGTGGTGTCATCCTTCCCCCTGGGGGAGATCATCTAGTGCCGAGAGGCCTAGGGTAGGATTCCAAAGTGGGCAGCGGAGATCATGGGCGAGACAATCACGTTCGCCCCTTGGAAGGCCATCAAGTCCCAAGTCTTGGCGGACTTTGTGGCTGAATGGGTCGACACCCAGCTTCCAACAGCTCCGATCCAACCGGAACTCTGAACCATGTTTTTCGATGGGTCGCTGATGAAAACAGGAGCGGGCGCAGGCCTGCTCTTCATCTCACCCCTCGGGAAGCACCTCCGCTACGTGTTGCGCCTCCATTTCCCGGCGTCCAACAACGTGGCCGAGTACAAGGCTCTGGTTAACGGGTTGCGCATCGCCATCGAGCTAGGGGTCCGGCGCCTCGACGCTCGTGGCGACTCGCAGCTTGTCATCGACCAAGTCATGAAGAACTCCCATTGCCACGACCCGAAGATGGAAGCCTACTGCGATAAGGTTCGGCGCCTGGAGGACAAGTTCTACGGGCTCGAGCTCAACCACGTCGCTCGACGATACAACGAGACTGCAGACGAGCTGGCTAAGATAGCCTCGGGGCGGACAACGGTTCCTCCGGACGTCTTCTCCCGAGACCTACATCAACCCTCCATCAAGACCGACGACACGCCCGAGCCCGAGAAGGCCTCGACTCAGCCCGAGGCGCCCTTGGCTCAGCCCGAGGCAGCCTCGGCCCCGCCCGAGGCACCCGCGGCCCCCGAGGGTGAGGCACTGCGCGTCGAGGAAGAGCGGAATGGGGTCACGCCTAATCGAAACTGGTAGACCCCATACCTACAATATCTCCACCGAGGAGAGCTACCCCTCGACAGAGCCGAAGCTCGTCGACTGGCACGGCGCGCCAAGTCGTTCGTCTTGCTGGGTGATGGAAAGGAGCTCTACCACCACAGCCCCTCATGCATCCTTCAGCGATGCATATCCATCGCCGAAGGACAGGAGCTATAGCAAGAAATACACTCGGGGGCTTGCGGTCACCACGCAGCACCTCGGGCCCTCGTTGGAAATGCCTTCCGACAGGGTTTCTACTGGCCAACCGCGGTGGCTGACGCCACTAGGATTGTACGCACCTGCCAAGGGTGTCAATTCTATGCAAGGCAGACGCACCTGCCCGCTCAGGCCTTGCAAACAATACCCATCACCTGGCTATTTGCTGTGTGGGGTTTGGACCTCGTCGATCCCTTGCAGAAGGCACCCGAGGGCTTCACGCACCTGCTGGTCGCCATCGACAAATTCTCCAAGTGGATCGAGGTCCGACCCCTAAACAGCATCAGGTCCGAACAGGCGGTGGCGTTCTTCACCAACATCATCCATCGCTTCAGGGTCCCGAACTCCATCATCACCGACAACGGCACCCAGTTCACTAGCAGAAAGTTCCTGGACTTCTGCGAGGACCACCACATCCGGGTGGACTGGGCCGTCGTAGCTCACCCCATGACGAATGGGCAGGTAGAGCGTGCCAACGGCATGATTCTGCAAGGACTCAAGCCGAGGATCTACAACAACCTCAACAAGTTCGGCAAGCGATGGATGAAGGAACTCCCCTCGGTGGTCTGGAGTCTGAGGGCGATGCCAAGCCGAGCCACGGGTTTCACGCCGTTCTTTCTAGTCTATGGGGCTGAGGCTATCTTGCCCACAGACTTAGAATACGGTTCCCGGAGGACAAGAGCGTACGACAACCGGAGCAACCGCACCAGCCGAGAAGACTCACTGGACCAGCTGGAGGAGGCTCGGGACATGGCCCTACTACACTCGGCGCGGTATCAGCAGTCCCTGCGACGCTACCACGCCCAAGAGGTTCGGTCCTAAGACCTCCAGGTGGGCGACTTGGTGCTTCGGCTACGAAAAGACGCCCGAGGGCGCCACAAGCTCACGCCTCCCTGGGAAGGGCCGTTCATCATCACCAAGATTCTGAAGCCCAGAACATACAAGCTGGCCAACAGTCAAGGCGAGGTCTACCGCAACGCTTGGAACATCCGACAACTACATCGCTTCTACCCTTAAGATGTTTTCAAGTCGTTCATATACCTCGTTCACATACACAAGTAAAGTCTAACCATCAAGGAAGGGTCAGCCTTGCCTTGGCAAAGCCCGACCCTCCCTCGGGGGCTAGAAGGGGGGAACCCCCTCTGCATCAAAATTTTCCTCGGAAAAAGTCTTTCGGCCAAAACATCTTTCATGCTTTTCGACTACTTTGATAGTGGAATCCTGAAAACGACGGAGTACACGTAAGCAGCAAGGCCGACCGAGCCGAGGGACTCCTACGCCTCCGGGATACGGATACCTCACTCATCACCTTCTGCGATAAGTAACTCACGCTCGGATAAGCGATTCCGCTGTCTGAACAAGTCTTAGCGCTCGAAAATTTTTCGGCCGAAACGATTTTTCGTGCCATCTCGACTATATCGATAACATAATCCTACGGACGAGTAAGAGTACACGTAAGCGGCAAGGCCGACCGAGCTGAGGGACTCCTACGCCTCCAGGATATGGATACCTCGCTCATCACCTTCTGCGATAAGTAACTCTCGCTCGGATAAACAATTCTGTTACCGACGAACAAGTCCTGATACTCGAAACAAAGGGAAAAGAAACGCAGCTTTACAACACGATGACGGTATGTTTGGGCCTCGGCGGCCGCAAAAAACATACGCACACTACAGACAAACTGTTCCTGTAGGTTCAGACGTCAGTAGGGGGAGCAGCAGCACCCCCGGCATCAACTCCACCTTCGGCAGAATCCAGCCCGGCCTCGGACGGCGTCACGATCGAAGGATCTCCACCTCGAAGGAAGATGTCAGCACCGCGCCTCGGCCATCATCGCCAGGGTCTCCTCCAGGAACCTGGCCCAAGCAGATGGCCGGACCGGCCACTCTGTAGCCTCAGCCAGCTGTCCCCCGAGGACACCGGCCCGGCTCATGGCCTCGGCAGCCCGACTCCAGGGTTGGTCCCGCCAGTGGACAACCTAGCCAGGTTCCAGCCGCCGCTGCTACGCCTCCTCGGCCTGGGAAGTCCCCTACTCCTGGGCCGACGAAGTTTCTTCTCCAGCCGACTCCGCCTCTGTCCATTCTGACACCACTACCTCCGGCTTCGGCTCATCGCAGAGCAGCCGGGGGTTCCTCCACTAAGCAAGAGAAGCCTTGAGCGGCAAGGCTGACCGAGCCGAGGGACTCCTACGCCTTCGGGATACGGATACCTCACTCGTCACCTTCTGCACAGGGCAACTCACACTTGGTTAAGCGGTCCAGCTAGCCGACATGCGAGTCCTGGTGCTCGAAATAAGGAAGAAACATGACTTTGCGCCCAAATACACAGATGTTCAGGCCCCGACAGCCGCAATGAACATACACCGGCACTCAAAATGCCATTACAAACGGGACTCCGGTTCCGTTCTCGCGGGTATGGACAACCTCCATACCAGGAGGCCCGCGGGATGACGAACTCCAAGCGGCTCACCAACACGCTCCAAGATCCTCCCCCAATGACACGGGGGCTGGGTCCCACGCGTCATGCGAGCTGGCACAGGACAGAAGAAGCCAAACTGCCGCGCACGGAGCGCGCAACTGCCCAACGGTTACATGCACTCCTCCACTTTCGCCCAGACCAGCGGGTGAAAGGGCGGACCGCCATGCAGGCGGCATGCAACTACACCAAGGCCCACACCCTTTCAACTTCGACGCATCCAGCAGGGAGGCCTAGGCCCACACGTCATGTAACCGGCGCGCCGGTTACTACGTGCGAGAAACTGCACCGCCACTTGCGCCAGTGCCGCGCATCCTCGGCCGCGGAATCGGTGCCGCGACTCGAGGCAACCCTGCGCACGGCCCAGCAGTGCCAACTAGGCACGCCGGTCACGGGTCAGTCAGCCGCAGGAGAAGGCGCGATGGTCGATATGGCCAGAAGTGGGCCGACAGTAATGGTGGCAGCAGGCGAGCGGAAGCGGCGGTCAAATCGTCTGCAGGCTCACGTCCTCTCCTGGAACAGCGAGAGAGCCCTCTCCCACGGTGTGAAGACGACGCGCCCGTGTTCTGTTCCTTGAACGGCTCACGCATGCACAACGGCTGCCCCGTGAACCACTCGTCCCGTCGCATTAACTCTGCGCAGGGCAGGCGACACCTTTGGCAGGCGAAGCGGGCGACGCTTCACCTCCGCCATAATGACCGCATCAAAAAAGGTACGCCACGTCGTTCAATTTCGTATCCTTTTTCGCTTCCCCTTTCTCTCTCTTGCTACAGGGACCGGGAAAGGGGATCCTTCTCCGCGAAGGAAGCAGGCCCCGAGCCCTCCTACTGATCAGAGGTTCGAAGGCTGCCCCCCGGAAGGGTTCGATAGCCGCCTCAGAGCACTCGGGCTCCGCGCCCACTACTGGTCAGAGGTTCGAAGGCTGGCCCCTCGGAAGGGTTCAACAGCCGCCTCAGGCCACTCGGGCTCCGTGCCCACTACTGATCAGGGGTTCGCAGGCTGGCCTCTCGAAGGGTTCGACAGCCGCCCCAGAACACGCAGAGCGAGGGATGACTCTGGGTACGTCCGATACATGGCTGAGGCTTGGGCTACGCTCCCGAGGTACCCTAGGACATTTCCGAGACCAGCAGGAGCGACAAAGCCTCCAAGCGAGTACCCACACTCCCTTTGAGTCTCGGGGGCTACTATCGGGGACCATAATTAGGGGTACCCACAAGACTCCTAATCTCAGCTGGTAACCCCCATCAGCACGAAGCTGCAAAGGCCTGATGGGCGCAATTCCGGTCAAGGCTCCGTCCGCTCAAGGGACACGATCTTGCCTCGCCCAAGCCCAGCCTCGGGCATGAACAGTAGACCAAGGCAGATTCACGCCTCGCTCGAGGGTCTCCTCAAGCAACGGGCGCACCTTCGACTCGCTCGAGGCCCAGCTCAGGCAGGCTTCGCGGAGAAGCAACCTTGGCCAGATCACCTCGCCAGCCGACCGAATCGCAGGAGCATTCAATGCAAGGATTGCCTGACACCTTATCCTGACGTGCGCTCTCCAGTCGACAAGGCCGAAGTGACCGTAGTCACTTCGCCCCTCCACTGACTGACCTGACAGGAAAACAGCACCGCCTGTGCTGCTCCGACTGCTATGCCACCTGCTAGGGTGAGGCTGACAGCAGCCAAGTCTAGCCTCGGGCGCCATAGGAAGCTCCCACCCCGCCCGACCCCAGGGCTCGGACTCAACCTCGACTCGGGAAGACGGTCTCCGCCTCGCCCGACCCCAGGGCTCGGACTCAACCTCGACTCCGGAAGACGATCTCCGCCTCGCCCGACCCCAAGGCTCGGACTCTTCCTCGACTCCGGAAGACGGTCTCCGCCTCACCTGACCCCCGAGCTCGGACTCAACCTTGACTCCGGAAGACGGTCTCCGCCTCGCCCGACCCCTGGGCTCGGACTCAACCTCGACCTCGGACGATGGTCTCCGCCTCGCCCGACCCCCGGGCTCGGACTTAGCCTCGACCTCGGAGGAGCCACCACCTCGCCCGACCTTGGGCTCGGACCGACCATGTCGCAGGGGGGTACATCATTACCCTACCCCTAGCTAGCTCAGGCTACGGGGAACAAGACCGGCGTCCCATCTGGCTCGTCCCGGTAAAACAAGTAATGATGGCACCCCGCTTGCTCCATGACGACGGCGGTTCTCAGCCCCCTACTGAAGCAAGGATACGTTAGCAAGGATCCGACAGCCCCGATAGCTGTACTTCTACAGGGCTCAAGCGCTCCTCCGACATCCATGACGCCACATGAACAGGGCTCCAACACCTCTCCGAGAGCCACGTCGGCATGTACATGGGGCTCTGGCTCCCCTCTGCTAGACACATTAGCACACTGCTACACCCCCTGTTGTACACCTGGCCCCTCTCCTTACGTCTATAAAAGGAAGGTCCATGGCCCTCGTATGAGAGGGTGGCCACACGGGAGGATGGGCTGACGCACAGGCTCTCTCTCTCTTTCTCCCTCGCGAACGCTTGTAACCCCCTACTGCAAGCGCATCCGCCCTGGGCGCAGGACAACACGAGGCCGCGGTTCCCCTTACTGTTTTCCCCCTTATGTCTCCGTCTCGCGCCGACCATCTGG
This sequence comes from Zea luxurians, assembly GCA_029449295.1. NCBI lineage: Eukaryota > Viridiplantae > Streptophyta > Magnoliopsida > Poales > Poaceae > Zea > Zea luxurians. The sequence goes on along the minus strand of JAOPSE010000004.1, from coordinate 54,832,126 downwards.
GCTAGGACACGCAGCGACAATTTACTCATCGGTCCAGGGACCCCCCGGGGTCGAAACGTCGACAAGGCCTTTACAAAGTTTCACTAGCTTTAGAAAACTCACTACGGTTTCTGAGAAGGGCAATATAGGAATCCCTCGTCCAAAAAGCCATCGCAGGATGATCGACCCGAGAACCTCCCTATACGCAGCTCCTCTACTGCCCTTGCCCCCTTTCGGGTAAGGTAGCCCTCCACTAGCTTTCCTAATGAGTCAGCCAAGGGTGTCCCATTCCACCCTTTTGGTAGCACGGATATCTCAAGTTAAGCTCCATGTTCCAATTAACCCAATGATCTTGGCATGAACAATAATTAAAACAACAGCATAACTGGAACATGATCATAATATAACATTAATTTCCCAAAACCAGGCAGAAATAGCAAAACTACCCAATAGTTCTTTTGTTTGCAAGGTGTGGGATAAACAATGCTAGGGAAGCCTATTAGGTCCCATCAAATTAACCTGAGCATGCCACAGTGATTAATAAGAACATCATTGGGTAAAGAGAAAAGTGATCAAGGGCACAACTTGCCTTAGGCTCGAGATTCCTAGGTATCAACTTGGTCTTCAAGTGACTCGTAACCTCGCTGCTATTCGTAGCAATACAAACAAACATGGTATAGGAAAAATTAACATCACACCAAATATAAGAACAAACTTTATAATAATGTTCTATGTGTCGTAACTAGACCCTTGGTTCGAGAATCACTAAATTTGGAGTTACAGTTAAAGAGTTATGATTTTCCGAAGGTTTAAGTGTCTATTATAAAGCAAAGGAGGTACAAGATTTTAATCATAGGTCTCATGGTAATACAAGGAGACTAGATGATAAACAATATTAATATGAGCTTAATGCAACTGGAATGGATAAAAAGAGCTAAAAATGAATTAATTATGAATTAAACAAGTTCCTAGAATTATTTTTATACTAAAAATCATTTTCTAGTTTCTTTTATTAAATCTGAGATTTATTTGGACTACGGGTATGATTTATCAGTAGCACAGGGGCTAAGGCGCAATTATTCTAGGCTCAGTTGCAATTCATTTTAACTAGGGTAGGATGGCAGGTTCATTTATTAATACCTCGAGGGTTCTTTTGCAAAGTGGTGTGGCCCAAGGGGTATCTCCTACTGTGGGCCACACGATCAAGCATGGACAGACCCGATTAGATCAGTCCCGAGATGAATCCGTATGCTCAGGTGACTGCAACATCTGAGATCAACGACGGAGTTTTTAAATAACAGAGAACGCTTCCTGCCTGATTGATCCGAAATCGATGGTACAAAACCGATTGCACGAAGGGGTATGCTACGCTGAATCTGAGTCGCACGATCGCAAACTGACAGTTCAGATTAAATGCCGAGACGATCAATCTTATTCATGCGCCTCGAGATCAACGGTTACCATGCTATCTTCCCCCTGGTGATGCTCAGGCGGTGTCGCCGACGTACCGCGGTGGCTCACCGCCGGTGCACGACCTCAACGCCCCACCGAGACCTAAATCGATCACCAAGAGGTTCTACACAAAGCAGATAGCCGTACGAATTGGATAGACAGCGTATTATCGACGAGCGAAGTCCTGACGATGCCAGCCGCGGCGTGGGGCGGATTCACGGAGGGGTGTTGCTCCGGTGCGCAATTCATAGGGCTCTAGCGATCCTCACGTATGTCTGCTTGCATGACCACAGCACAAGGGGTCCAGCAAACACCACCGGACACAGGATGGGGCTCGAGCAATGGCACACACAGTTGTCGATGGTGGCGGTGTTAGAAATTACTGGTGCTTAGGATCATTTCCTAAGTCCCTAGAATACCAATCCGTGTCTAAAATACCTCGATGATGAGTAGATCTATTCTACTGAGGGGTACATGTATACATACCCCCGTTTTTGTTCCTGGCCATCATTGCGGCGGCGTCTTGTAGCAAAGACTCGCCTCCTCCTTCTTGTCGATCTCCCTGCTGGTGTCGAGGAGATTGATTTCCGTCGTTGATCGGCGGTGGATCAGCTCCTCCAATTTGCCTGCAGGGGGAATCTCAGATCCCGATGGGATAACGGGGATTTGAGACATAGTCACAGCGATTCCAGTCACTCCGAGCGCCTAGGGGATCGGTTCCTCTCAAAGTGTCGATTAGGGTTTATGGTCGAGCGATTAGCGTTGGCTAAACCCGTCGGCCCCCTTAATCTATTTATATGGCGTCGTGTGACCGGGGGCTGCAACCAACGGTTAGGATAGCCCCCCCCGATCAGGGGCGCGGTTAGACGGTTAGGATTAACCCTACCCCGGTTACTGTTAACCGGCTAGTGTAGAGGACACATCCTAACAATCTCCCCTTTGTTCTCTACATACCTCACACTCAAACTTTTATGAATTCCATCCTTTGACAAGTTTACACATAGAGACCAATGCGTGACAATGATCTGTTAAGTATCATCACACTCATTGACTACAACATGCTCCCCTGCTTCAGAACGAAAGATTTTACTAGGTTGCAATCTGTAGCCCCTGTGATTCTAGATCATAGGTACTCCCTTAATCCCATGCCGGCTGCGTGCTTACTAAACACGCTGGGTGGAAGACCTTTTGTGAGCGGATCCGCAAGCATCTAATGGGTTCTTATATGCTCAACTTGAATGGTGTGATCCAGAATCTTCTCCTTAACAATATAACACTTAATGTCAATATACTTGGCAGAGCCACTTGACTTATTGTTATGGGAGAAAAACACCGCTGGCTCGTTGTCGCAGTAAATTCTCAGTGGTCGCTCTATGCTATCAACCACTCTTAATTCGGGTATGAATTTCTTTATCCATATCGCCTGTCCAGTTGCCTCATACGTAGCTACAAACTCAGCGTGCATTGTCGACGATGCTCTCGCTGTCTGTTTGCAGCTCTTCCAAGAAATAGGTCCCCCAGAGAGCATAAAGACATACCCTGAAGTTGACTTCAGTGTATCTCTACACCCTCCCCAGTCGGCATCTGCATAGCCAACTATTTGTAGGGAATTAGATCTTCTATACGTAAGCATGAGACCTTTATTACCTTGAAGGTACCTTAGAGCCTTCTTGACTGCTTTCCAGTGTTCTATGCCTGGATTCTTCTGATAGCGTCCAAGCATCCCGGTGGTAAAAGCTAAGTCAGGGTGAGTACATACTTGAGCATACATAATGCTTCCGATAGCTGAAGCATATGGTACTGACTTCATCTTGTTTTTCTCATACTGATTCTTGGGACACTGATATTCCCCAAACTTATCACCCTTGACTATTGGACCAGGCGAGGCATTACACTTGTGCATATTATACCTCTTTAGTACATTTTCTATATATGACTTCTGTGAGAGTCCTAATACTCCCTTTTGTCTGTCTCTGTGAATTTCTATTCCAAGAACATAGGAGGCTTCTCCCATGTCTTTCATATCAAAATTCGAGGAAAGAAACCCTTTTGTTTCCGCTAGTAGATCCTTATCACTACTAGCTAAGAGTATGTCATCGACATACAGAACAAGGAAGATATACTTTCCTTTCCTAAATTTTGCATAAATGCAATTGTCTTCCTTGTTTTCCTCGAAACCGAACTTTCTTATAGTTTGATCAAACTTGATGTACCACTGTCTGGAGGCCTGTTTTAATCCATAAATGGACCTCCTCAAGTGACATCCCATGTGTTCTTTACCGCTCACAACAAAACCCTTTGGTTGTGCCATGAACACGTTTTCTTCTAACTCTCCATTTAGGAATGTTGTCTTTACATCCATCTGATGGAGCTCTAGATCAAAATGAGCAACTAGTGCCATGATGATCCTGAATGAATCTTTTGTTGAGACAGGTGAGAAGTTTTAATGGTAGTCAATGCCTTCTCTCTATGTGAACCCTTTGGCCACAAGTCTAGCCTTGTATCTTTCTATGTTCCCTCTGGAGTCATGCTTTGTCTTGTAGACCCATTTACAGCCTACTGTTTTGGCTCCATGGGGAATGGCTTCTAAGTCCCAAACTTTGTTCATTCTCATGGATTCTAATTCATATTCCATGGCTGATAACCATTTGGATGAATTTGTACTTCTCATAGCAGCTTCATATGTAGTGGGATCACCTTCTGTATCAATGTCCTCACTCATATAAATCTCATCACATTTTGTGTTTTCTGCTGCATAGACTTCATAGTCATCAGGAATCGCAGATTTTCTAAGTCTCTGTGACCTCCTGAGACTTGGTTCTGGTTCTAGTTCAGATTCTTCCTGGGGCTCCTGCAATGGTGCATCACTTAGCGCAACTCGATCATCATCTTCTGAACTATCCTGTGCAACTGGCTCAGGGCCAATATGCGCAGAAGGTGAAGCTACTTGCTCTGTAGTAGTTGCACTAGATGACGCCACATTTGCAGCAGGGGTTTCACCCACAATCGGTGTGACTGTTGGTGGAACCGCAGTGGGTATCGAGAAGTATGGTTCTTCAACCATCGGAAACGGGACATATGTCCTCTTTTCCTAAAGGTCAACCTCTCTGAGTACCTTACTCCCCTTGATCATGTCATCCTCTAAGAAAATGGCATGTATGGTTTCTATGAACTTGGTTTGTCTGTCAGGGCAGTAGAATCTGTAACCCTTTGATCTATCAGGGTAGCCGATAAAATGGCAGCTAGTGGTTCTCTCATCTAGCTTTCCCTGTCCAGGATTAAATATTCTAGCTTCTGCTGGACAACCCCATATATGGAAGTAGTTGAGCGTGGGTTTTCTGCCAGTCCACGACTCATATGGAGTTCTAGCCACTGATTTACTAGGAACTCTGTTGAGTATATGCATAGCGGTTTTTAAAGCCTCCATCCATAGACACAATGGCAGGTTAGAGTAACTTAACATACTCCTTACCATATCCATTAGCGTTCTGTTACGCCTTTCGGCAACCCCATTCTGTTGTGGTTCGCCAGGTGTTGAATACTGAGCAACAATACCATTTTCTCTTAGAAACCTTGCGAAAGGTCCTGGGACCTGGCCATACTCGGTATGGCGCCCATAGTACTCCCCCCACGATCTGATCGGACAATCTTTATCTTCAAATCATGTTGATTTTCTACTTCAGCCTTGAACTGTTTAAACTTGTCTAAAGCTTCTGATCTTTCCTTAATTGGATAAATATAACCGTAGCGAGAGTAGTCATCTGTGAAGGTTATGAATGAGTTAAACCCATCTACTGTCCTAACTGGAAAAGGACCACATATATCTGTATGAATAATTTCTAACACTCTCGTACTATGCTTAGCGTCTTTCTTAATCTGCTTCGCGAATTTACCCTTAATGCAATCTCTACATTGCTCTAAGTCTGTGAAGTCTAGGGGATGGAGAATCTGTTCCTTAACGAGACTTTCTATTCTCCCCCTCAAAATATGGCCCAAACGATAGTGCCATAATTTCGACGAGGTTTCTCCATCACTTCGTTTTCTTTTCCTGCCACTACTGGCTAGATCGTTTTCTGGTGTATCTAATACATTAACAACATCACTTTGCGAAAGTAAATAAAGCATATCTCGTCGGATGGCGAGACCAACATCTTTATTATCAAACTGAATGACACACTGTCTATCACCAAAATGGCAATGAATATGTTGATCATCTAATCTAGAAACCGAAATAAGGTTCCTTCGCAAGGAAGGTACATAAAGTACGTATCTCAACAACAGTACAAAACCATTAGCTAATTTAAGATGTATATCTTCAATGGCCTCAACTGCTGCTTCAACTCCATTTGCCACTCTAATTGTTCTTCGGCCCTTTGGGAGCCTTTGGCTTGTACGGAGTCCCTGTAGAGAGTTTGCAACATGAACAGTTGCACCTGAGTCAATCCACCAGGAATAACTGGGATATTCTAAGTATAAAGACTCATTCACAAAAGTAACTTGGTCCATACCACTCTCTAGTAGATACTGCAGGAATTCAGGGCACTTTCTCTTGTAATGATCTGTCTTCTTGCAATAGAGGCAGGTATCAGGGGGAACTGAGAAACTGCCTCCTTGTCTAGGCTGATTATTATTGCTCGAGGAAGTCTGGTTATTCTGTTTACCTTGCTTCTTGAACTTTTTCTTTGAGCTCTTGTTCTGTCTGGGGATATTGCCTTTGATGAGGTTGACAGAGTCTTCAGTCTGCTTTAACCTCTCTTCCTCCTGGACACACTATGCCAAGAGTTGGTCTATATTCCACTTATCAGTGACACTGGTGTTGTACTGTATGTGAAAAGTCTCAAACTCCTTGGGCAGAGACTTCATTATCATAAATACTACAAATTCCTCGTGTAAAGGAGACCTGAGGTACTTGTTTATCTTAGCTACGATGGATATCATTTTTTGAATGAATGGTCTGACACCATCTCCATCGTATTTTGCATTGACAAATTCTGTCATTAGAGAGCAAGCATAAGCCTTAGGAGACCCTTGATGATGAGAGGCTACCCTATCAAGGTATTCCTTGGCAGTCTCGCAATCTGGTATGGAACTCTTAAGAGGCTCCTTGATGCTCCTCTTAAGAATAATCATACATTTGTCATTTGATCTTTCCCACTTGACCTTGTCGATGCTGTATTGCATCCACCTGTGGTCATAGTTGGGAGTGCCCACTGTGGGCTCTACTGGTTTATCAAACCTCAGTGCGTAATCTATCTCACCCACTGTGGTTATCATATCAATATCCTCCCGCCAAGAATGGTAATTACTACCATCTAGCGGTTTCATCTGAGCAATCTGGCTAATCAGCATGGCGGTATGAGCACCTTTGCAAAATTAAAATAGAAAATATTTAGGACATCTGAAATAAATACTGAATACTGAATCATAGAACATGCATGAATTAAATATTTAACGTTGGTCAAATAATAACCATGCCATATTTATGAAAATTTCTGATCACAAAATTCTAAATCATCGTTGGATGATCTAGAAAAACATAAACTTGTATTAATTTGTGGTAACAATATCCTACGTTGGTTAAAATATTCAATCACCACAAAATTTTCTGAATTCTATGCAATTTAAACAATAATCAATCCACGTTGGTTTCATAATTAACTAGAAAAATTGCATAAAATATAAATAAAAGTACCAAAGTACGCAGCGGAATAAAATAGTCCATAAATATCTCTGAAATTTTCTATAACTGGAAAAATATAATTCTGAATTTTCTGCACTATTTTTCTTATTTCTTTTCTGGTTTTCCAATTTCTGGAAATAGAAAACAAAATTCCACGAAAAAATTGAAGCCATTTCGGCCCTGGTCGGCCGTGCGGCCCAATTCGCCGCTGGCGGCCCAGCCGAGTAGTGGCCGCGCGCCCAGGCCGCAACCTGGGCCTGGGCCGCGATTCCGGCCCATACAGGAGGCGCAGCCCCCCACCCCACCGAGATCCTGGCCATCCAGCCAGATGAACGGCCCAGATTCTAGCGAGTGCTCTATAAAAAACAGAGATCTCGGGCAGATGGAAACCCTAGTTCATTTTCACCTTGCCATAGCCGCCGCACCCCTGGCGTCTGGGCGCTTGGTGTCCTTTTCCTTTCTCTGTTTCTGTTGTTGCACCGCAGTGAGCTGCTCTCTGTGTATTTTCTTCACTAGTAAAGTGAGAAGCCAAGTGCATGTGTTGTATTCTTGCCACCGTGATGCACATGGACAAGAAACAGCTCTTGGTCTCTATTCCTTCTCTCTTTTCCTGTGTTTGGCCGAACGTCTATTCTTTCTCTATTTTTTTGTTTATTTCTTCTTTGGTTCTAGCAGGTGGCCGTCCATCAGTTCAAAAAAATGAGCACTGTGGGTGAGTGATGGCTCTGTTGCCGTCTCCTTTGAACTGCGTACCCGGATCTAGGCCTCAAAAACTCGATTCCCTTTTCTGTGTGAATGAATGTAAGAAATGGATATCTTGTAATGGTCTGAATCAAGTTCTTGAGGTTAAACGCGTAGATCCAGGGCCTATGCGGTGCTTAGTGCACTCGATCCGGATTTGATTTTTTAACTCGTTCTGCGTTTCTATTTCTTACTGACTGTTTCTTTGCTGCGGATCGTTGGATCTATAATCCTGTGCATCGTCTCTATTGACGGCTTAACCAATTAGGGTTAGGTCATAAACCCTAATCCTAGTAAGTTGTGAGAGCTCTCTGGTTTGAGGCCGAGACACACTCTGTCTCTTACAGTGGCCAAACCTAAATCTTAGGGTTAGGGAAAACCCTAACCCGAGAGCATCGACTTCTTTCTGTTCTATTCTATTTCTAATCTCTCTGTTCTCGGGTGATGAACGATGAAAAAAAATAATGAGTTCATTCACATAGATCCGAGACCTTTCTGTGATCTCATAAAACGATGCGGATTAGGAGATCTAGGGTTCTTAGGTGGCCTTTGATACCATTGTTAGAAATTACTGGTGCTTAGGATCGTTTCCTAAGTCCCTAGAATACCAATCCGTGTCTAAAATACCTCGATGATGAGTAGATCTATTCTACTGAGGGGTACATGTATACATACCGTCATTGTTGTTCCTGGCCATCATTGCGGCGACGTCTTGCAGCGAAGACCCGCCTCCTCCTTCTTGTCGATCTCCCTGCTGGTGTCGAGGAGATTGATTTCCGTCGTTGATCGGCGGTGGATCAGCTCCTCCAATGTTGCCTGTAGGGGGAATCTCAGATCCCGATGGGATAATGGGGATTTGAGACATAGTCACAGCGATTCCAGTCACTCCGAGCGCCTAGGGGATCGGTTCTTCTCAAAGTGTCGATTAGGGTTTATGGTCGAGCGATTAGCGTTGGCTAAACCCGTCGGCCCCCTTAATCTATTTATATGGCGTCGTGTGATCGGGGGCTGCAACCAACAGTTAGGATAGCCCCCCCGATTAGGGGCGCGGTTAGACGGTTAGGATTAACCCTACCCTGGTTACTGTTAACCGGCTAGTGTAGAGGACACATCCTAACAGGTGGCACACTCTTCTTCCCCAGACTCTCTCTAGACTCTGCTGCGACGGCGGCTAGCGTTTAGGTGGCGATGGAGACTTGGTCAGAGGGTTGGGGACATCGCAAGAGAGCCTGCTTTTATGGCCAGGGCACAAAGGGTCGAACTTGGACACGTACATGAGCTGGAGGGGTGGCACGGAAATTGGCCGCGTTCTATTGCGACGTGAGTAGATAAACAGTAGCGGGAATCCGAGCTGACACGTGGGTCCCATGGGCAGCGGCAGCAGATTGGATTGCTCGGGTGCAGCAGCTGATAAGCGGGCCCGGTTGTCGGCGCGCAGGTGATACACACGGTAAGTGGCTGGCATGAGGGCCCGGCCAATCAGTGGGACACTCGCCGCATGGTAGCTGACTGGGTGGTCCTAGGTGTCTGCGCCGAGTGCATCGAGGCATGAGCCGGGCTGAGCGACACATGCCAAGTGGGCCGGCGGCACTGGATTTGGGCCCAATAGCAGGTAAAAATACCTTCTTCATTTCTTTTATTTCCTGTTTTGTTTTCATTCTAAATTCAAAAATTTTTAAAATCAAGTTCAAATCTAAGTTGGAGTTTTAACCACCTTTTAAATGCTCAAACAAAAATACTCCAACATGAATATAATTTGTTTAATTAATTAATTTATTATACTACTTAATCAAATGCTTTTAAATATGAAATTCACACACACTAAAATAGAGAATAGGTATTTTAAGAAATACAATCTCTAGTTTATAAAACTCTTTAGAGAATAATTATAAATATATATTTCAACAAAGGGATAACTAAAACCATATAGGGTACTTTTATTAAATCTTTATTAGAAACTATATTTGTTTTAAGAGATGTTAACTTCAAGAATAAAATAAGTATAATTATTTTAAACTCTAAAATCTTTGGAGAATTTTTCTTAGTTTTCAAAATAGGATTTTGGGTGCTACACCGTGCTTTCTCCTTGTCATTAACCAGCACTATCATATGCTCTTGTAGGCGGCACGAAAACAGTATATTCCTTAATAAGGAAAGAGTTAGCTTATATCTCTATGAGTTTGGATTTATGCCTAGATATGAGGTGTGGGAACATCATGGTGAGGTAGTACCCAACCCGAATGTTGAATGTAACACCCTAAATTTGGGGGTATAAAATTTCTTTCTTATTATCATCCAAATTCAGGTGTTACTCTTCTCTATCTCTCTCTAGTTTCTATCTCTCTCTAGTTTCTCTCTCTCTCTCTTTCTCTTTTAGTTAGTGTTAGCTTAATTAGGTGAGATTAATTATTTATTTTTACCAAAACATTGTGAGTCATGACATGTTGCATCATGCTGAGGTTAAATATTCTTTGAATTGTTGCACATGTTTGATCTGGTTTGAATTTGAATTGAAAACCCTAGAGAAAATAAATAGAAAAGCAATTAGAAATTCCGTGCAAAATAGAAAAGCCAATTCAGCCCAAGTCGGCCCATTAAGCCTAGCCCCGCGCGCTGTAACGCCCTGAATTTGGGGGTAGAATTTTTTTTCTCCTTTTCACTCACCAAATTCGGGCGTTACTCTCTTTTCTCTTCTCGTTTCGCTCCTTTTTCCCAATTTCAAAACCAGTATAGTGGCGGGTGTCCGTATCGTGTATAAATAAAACCTAAGTGTCATGGGTGTTGCATCATGCCGAAGCACATTTCTTTGTCTAATGTCGCGTGTTCGTCTCGCCTCGTTTCGAATTCTTGGTTCGCGATCGGATTCCGTTTAGTTATCATGTGTGTCGTGGGTTTCGGTCCGCAATGTGTCCTAGCCCGGCCCAGCCCGGCCAGGTCTGGCCCGCGTGCCCCCGGCGCCCCCTGCCCTCCCTATACACGTGCCCCCCTCCCTCCCCCTGATCCATTTGTCTCATTTGATTTCTCCCGCACAGTAACCTCCCTCTCCCTCTTCCACCTCTCTCTTTCTCCCCGTGGTGCCTTAGGGTTTGGAGTCGAGATCGCCGGAGTTTGGAACCCCGAAGGTGAGTTTTCCTCTCCCCTTCCCTCTCTCTCTCTCTCTCCTCCCCCTCCCCTTCTTCTTCCCCGCGCGGCCTCCCTGGCCGTGCTCCGTGCCGCCCCTCAGCCCCGCGCCCGCGTTGCCCTCGGCCCCGCGTCCGCGTCGCCCTCGGCCCCGCGTCCGCGTCGCCCTCGGCCCCGCACCCGTGTCACCCCCTCGGCCTCCGCACGCTCGGCCTCGCACCCCCCGGCGAGCCCCTCCCTTGCCGCACGCCCGCCCCCGGCGAGCCCCTTCCCCCGGCGGCTCCCCTTCCCGGCCGCGCCCGCCCCCGGCGAACCCCTCCCCGGTCGTGTCCCCTCCCTGGCCCCACGCCCCGCGTCGCGCCCTGGCCGCGCGCTCCGCGCTGTGCGCTCGGTCGCGCCCCTACCCCGGCGACTCGCGTCCCGCGTGCCTGCACGGCTCACGTGCCCTCGGCACGCGCAGCGTGCTCTCGCACATGCGACTGTAGTCGCGCTGCATTTAACCCTCGCTTTAATCCTTTTTAATTTTTTGTTTAGTCGATGTGCTGCGTCGCACGCTTCGCCGCGCGACGGTTCGTTCTAATTTCATGTATTAATGTGTTGCGTCACGCGCTTCGTCGCGCCATGATTCCTTAAATTTATATTTATTACAGTGTTGCGTCACGCGCTCCGTCGCGCGACGATTCGTTTAATTTATATTTATTACAGTGCTGCGTCGCGCGCTTCGTCGCGCGCCGATTCGTTTTAAATGCAGTTCTGTTGACGTAAGCCGTCATGTGTTTCATCGCGCAACGCTTAATGTTTATCTATAATTAATGCAAGAATCTCGTTGCGCGCTCTGTCGCGCGGCGAGTCGTTCAGTTCTTAATTCAATTTAAATGATGTGTCGCGCGTCTCATCGTGCGACCACTCCCTTTCATTCATCTTTATTTATTTATAATGATTAAATATGGAACATGACTTTACCTTATGCTAAACGCAGTGTCCAAATTAATGCCCTTCTGTTAAGCAAGTGGTTTGATTTATAATTATGTAACATAATCGCTTCTCGACCGTAGACCCGACTGTCATTTCCTCTTTCTCTTTTAACCGTAATTGCGAGCCTTGCGTGGAACGTCTGTTCATTTATTGCATTCTATTGTATGGTGTACTGTTCCTTTGTATTAAATGTGTGGATGTATGTATGTTTGCGCTCGTATAGAGAACGATCTGGTTGAAGAGCCTGAGGAACTCACAGGAGAAGCCCCTGAGCAGCAGCTGGTTGGTGGAGGCAAGTGTCCCTTGACCTATCTATGTCCTATACAATTTTATAATTCACTTTCCGCATTTACACAGTTATACCTAAGGATTGACTAGCTTTTGTTATCCATGTCCTTGTTTACCTATTTGGGTCGGATTATTATTGCTTAGCTTATTGCTAGTGCTTAACACTAATCAATGAACATGATGAGATTTATCAATGATACGTTGTTTTCCCTCTTAATTATGATTATATTTGTGGCTTTCAAGGGGGCTCGAGCGGTTTCTCGAGTGCCTCTCTGTAAGGACCTGTTCGTTGGATGACCGCCCGGGAAAACAGTGCAACCATGAGGGTGGAGTGGGACGCCCTTAGCTAAATAATTAGAGGTACCGGGGTGTAGTTCGCGTAGCCGTCGTGCCGTCAATGGGGCTCGGTGTATGCGGCTCGCTCTACCAAGGTTGATTTGTCCCTTGGGGAGGAGTGCGGTACATTTAGGAAACCTAACGGGTGGCTACAGCTCCGGGGAATCTTTGTAAAGGCTACGTAGTGATACCCTGCTGGGTCACCTTGGTAGTGATCAATGGAGAGTCATGATCTCCAGGCAGAAAGGGAAATCACGGCTTGTGGGTAAAGTGCGCAACCTCTGCAGAGTGTATGAAAACTAATATATCAGCCATGCTCGCGGTTATGAGCGGCCAAGGGAGCTCCAGTGATTAGTGGTACTTGATCAGAGATGTTTGGATTACAGGTGGCAATGAGATTGATGGCTTTTGGTATTGATTATGGTAATGGTAAGTGGTATTCTTTTCATTTGGAAAGAGTATGTTTGGGGTAATAACGTGGGTTAATTCTAAAACTTGGCTTTCTCTACTAGTAATAATAATCTGACCAACTAAAAGCAACTGCTTGACTTACCCCCACATAAAGCTAGTCCACTAAAGCCAAACAGGACACTTGCTGAGTATGTTGATGTGTACTCACCCTTGCTCTACACACCAAACCGCCCCTTCCCCAGGTTGTCCGCATTGCAACCACTGCTCAGGAGAAGATGAAGTCGTGGAAGGAGACTTCCAGGAATTCCAAGATTACGACGAGTTCTAGGCGTGGGTTAGTGGCAACCCCCAGTCGGCTGCCTGTGAAGGCCACGTGTATCTACGTTTTTTCCGCACTTTGATTATTGTAAAGACTATGTGGATGTCTCAGACATATGATGTAATCGACTATTATTCCCCTTTTATGTTATTATATGAGCACTGTGTGATGATGTCCAGTTATGTAACTGCTGTGTACGTGAATTGCTGATCCTGGTACGTACATGGTTCGCATTCGGTTTGCCTCCTAAAACCGGGTGTGACATAGGTGGTATCAAGGCTGTGTTGACTGTAGGACCGCTAACCTAGAGTAGAATGGTCGTTCTAAGGATTATAGACCCCTATTCTTGCCTTGACTTTGGTATCCCTTCAAAAGTTGGTCATATCGACCAAACCTATGTTCTACTATATATTATACCTTGCTAAAAAATCTTTTTGTTTATTCTAATTCCTCATTTATTCATGGTTTACTTGCTAGTCATATTAGTTCTGTTCTCACTCTTATGCTTACGGTGTCTTTTGTAGACGGCTCGTCTTAGACACACTGCACGGAAGTCTGTCATCCCCTTCTTACCCTCTCGTCTCACTGAGCGTCCGCTTCGTCGTCCAGTGACCGGTCAGTCTAGCCACTTGGAGAGGCTGCAGCACCGCCTGCACGAGGAGCAGGAGCGTCGACGACAGGAGCAGGAGCAGCAGGGCTCTTCTTTCTCGCTCCGACAGGAGATAGAGTCAGTGAGGAGCTGCTCCCCTGTGCTTCCGCTGGAGGCGCCCCCTGCACCACCACTGAGCGCCCCAGTCGCTGGAGCAGCTGCTGGAGGAGACCTAGATGACGGAGGTGGCGACAGCAGCTCGAGCCACGACACTGACCTTTCCGCCGACCAGGAGTTGGAAGGATGGGTTGCTCGACCCATCACTCTCGACGCTGCTCGCCGGTGTCACTTCCACGATGTGCTCGACACCCTGCTACGTCGGGCACTCGAACAACGTACTTGGTCTATCGAGTATCGCTGTGTGGTCTTCCAACACCGTCGCGGGGTCTACTCGGACCGCTAGGAGGCTATCTGCTTGGTGCGCCGTCCGGAGAACAGTCTCTAGGGTGCGGAGGTCTGCTCAGAGCACTATTCCATCTCTGAGCGGGACTTAGCTGAGGCGGCCATGCAAGATGCCGCACGGCATGCGCTTTCGCACTACTGTTCAGTGCTCGGTGGGGTAGCTGATGGTCTCAACCTGAAGTATTACCCCCGCCATCCATCTGGCAGCACAGGAGGCGTGATTGTCTCACCTGTTGGTGAAGACAATCCTAGGTTGAGCAGCACAGTCAACCTAGCCGTCATGCTAAACACGGAGCTGGACCATGCATTAGATGAGCTGAGTAGGGCTCGCGCTGAGATCGCCCAGCTGCGGGCTGAGCGCACGGAGCGTCGTCACCTGGATGATGGCTCCCCCGCTCCCATCGGGACTCAGCACCCGTACCGCTCACCTCGGCATGGACACCAGTCTTATGGCAACCCCGACTGTAAGACCAAGATAAATTTAGAACCATAGATCGTCAGCGTCGGACCTTGTAATTAATACGAAGATATATACATAGAAGCTAGAGTCTTAGCGTTAGTCTTGCTTTTAGTTAGTCTTAGTTAGACAGGGTAGTTTGCTTATCCTGTGCATTTATGTTTGTCATGATGAACTATGTTGGATTTGGATCTTTGTAATGACTATCACCAGAGTGTGGGCATCCCCTGCATTGTGGTTTACCTGTTATATGTTAATGAGGTTAGCTATCTAGTTGGGAAACCTTTTATTCCACTTTCCTCTTTATCTGAGAAGCTGTGTTGGTCTGTGTTGGAGATCAGTGAAGATGTTCATCTGTTCAGTGTTGTGGAGGAATTCTATACTCTTTTCTTATGCTGCAAGATTTTCCAGGCCAGTTCTGATGTGTGGTTGCATTCTGCAGATATCAGAAAACAGGCGTAGAGGAGGAAGGCGTGCTCAGCAGGAGCAGGCAGCTCAGCAGGATGAGGCACCCAAGCAACAGCATCTGCCACCCCCGCCCCCGATGTCCATCGAGTAGATGTTCATGATGCAGACTCAGGCAGTTCAAGCCATCGGTCAGACTCTGGCCGCCATTCAGCAGCAGCAGCAGCCACCACCCCAGCCTCAGATGCCTCAGATGCCTAGGGACAAGCGTGTTGAATTCATGAGGGGTCATCCCCCAACGTTCGCTCACTCTTCTGACCCCATGGATGCTGAAGACTGGCTGGGCACAGTGGAGCGGGAGTTGCATACCGCTCAGTGTGACGACAGGGAGAAGGTTCTGTATGGTCCCCGTCTGTTGAGAGGAGCAGCTCAGTCCTGGTGGGAGTCTTATCTCGCCACCCATGCCGACCCTAACACCATCACCTAGGAAGAGTTCAGAGGTAGCTTTCGTTAGTACCATGTTCCTGCAGGTCTGATGACAGTGAAAAAGGAGGAGTTCCTGGCACTTAAGCAAGGGTCAATGTCTGTTAGTGAGTATCGAGACAGGTTTCTGTAGCTGTCTTGCTATGCTCCCGAAGATGTCAACACAGATGCCAAGAGGCAGTATCGCTTCTTGAGAGGCTTAGTTGATCCCCTGCATTATTAGCTGATGAATCATACCTTCCCGACGTTCCAGCACCTGATTGACAGAGTAATCATGACAGAGAGGAAGCACAAAGAGATGGAGGATCGCAAGCGCAAGATCAGTGGACCCCAGCCTGGAAGCAGTAATCGTCCTCGTTTCTCAAGCAATCAACCTCAGCAGTTTAGGCAGAACCAGCGTCCACCTCAGCAGCAGCAGTTTCAAAGGCAGTATCCTCAGCACCAGCATCAGAATCGCCAGAACAATCAGTTAGGAGGAGGCCAGTTCCAGAGGCAGAATCAGCAAGCACCTCGTCTTCTTGCCCCAGCAAACCAGCAGAACAGTCAAGCAGCCCCAGATTAGGGTGGAAGCAGAGCATGTTTCCACTGTGGAGAGCAAGGCCATTGGGTAATGCAATGTCCGAAGAAGGCAGCCCAGTAGCAGTCAGGCCCCAATGCCCCAGCAAAGCAGAATGTGCCTCAGCCTAGAGCGGGCAACCGCTCTCAGCCGCGCTATAACCATGGGAGACTGAATCACTTGGAGGCTGAAGCAGTTCAGGAGAACCCTGGCATGACAGTAGGTATGTTTCCAGTCGATTCCCATATTACAGAAGTGTTATTTGATACTGGAGCAACGCATTCTTTTATAACTGCATCATGGGTAGAAGCAAATAATCTTCCAGTAACTACCATGTCGACCCCCATTCAAATTGACTCAGCCGGTGGTAGAATTCGAGCTGATAGCATTTGCTTGAATGCAAGTGTGGAAATAAGGGGGATAGCGTTTCCCGCTAATCTCATAGTAATGGGTACTCAGGGAATAGATGTCATCCTAGGGATGAACTGGCTAGATAAGTATCAGGCAATTATCATTTGTGATAAGAGGACAATCAAGTTGATGTCCCCACTAGGAGAGGAAGTGGTGACCGAGTTAGTCCCGCCTGAGCCAAAGAAAGGAAGTTGTTATCAGATGGCTGTTGATAGCAGTGAAGCAGACCCACTTGAGATTACCAAGGTTGTGTCCGAGTTCCCAGATGTGTTCCCAAAGGACCTACCAGGTATGCCACCAAAGCGAAAAGTTGAGTTTGCCATAGAGCTTCTTCCTGGAATCGCCCCCATCTTTAAGAGAGCTTACAGAGTATCGGGACCAGAGTTGGTTGAGCTTAAGAAGCAGATTGATGAGCTATCAGAGAAAGGTTACATCTGGCCAAGCACCTCGCCTTGGGCCGCCCCTGTCCTATTCGTGGAGAAGAAAGATGGCACCAGAAGAATGTGTATTGATTATCGAGCTCTGAATGAGGTCACGATCAAGAACAAGTACCCCTTACCCAGAATAGAGGATCTGTTCGACCAGTTGAGAGGAGCCAGCATGTTCTCCAAGATAGATCTGAGGTTAGGTTATCACCATCTCAGGATTCGACCTTCAGACATTCCGAAGACGACATTCATTACCAAGTATGGGTTGTATGAGTTCACTGTGATGTCTTTCGGTCTAACAAATGCACTAGCCTTCTTTATGAATCTGATGAACAGTGTATTCATGGATTATCTTGACAAGTTTGTGGTGGTATTTATTGATGATATTCTAGTATATTCTCAAAGCGAAGAGGAGCATGCAGATCATTTGAGGATGGTTTTGCAGAGATTGCAAGAGCACCAGTTATATGCAAAGTTAAGCAAGTGTGAGTTCTGGATTGATGAAGTCCTGTTCTTGGGTCACATAATCAACAAAGAAGGATTGGCTGTGGATCCGAAGAAAGTGGCAGACATTTTGAACTAGAAAGCGCCAATAGATGCCCGAGGAATCAAGAGCTTCATTGGAATGGCTGGATATTATCAGCGATTCATTGAAGGGTTTTCGAAGATTGCGAAACCAATAACAGCTTTGCTAGGCAACAAGGTTGAGTTCAAGTGGGCCCAGAAATGTCAAGAGGCCTTCGAAACGCTGAAAGAGAAGTTGACTACAGCGCCTGTTTTAGTCTTGCCTGATGTGCACAAGCCTTTCTCAGTGTATTGTGATGCTTGTTACACTGGTTTGGGATGTGTGTTGATGTAGGAGGGAAGAGTTGTGGCCTACTCGTCCCGACAGCTGAAGGTTCATGAGCGGAATTATCCAATCCATGACCTAGAGTTGGCAGCAGTGGTTCACGCACGGAAGACATGGAGGCACTATCTGTATGGGCAGAAATGTGATGTTTACATAGACCACAAGAGTCTGAAGTACATATTCACTCAGTCAGAGTTGAATATGAGGCAACAAAGATGGTTAGAGTTGATCAAGGACTATGAACTGGAGATTCATTACCATCCAGGCAAAGCGAACGTAGTGGCAGACGCTTTGAGCAGGAAGAGTCAGGTCAATCTGATGGTCGCTCGTCCGATGCCTTATGAGTTGGCCAAAGAGTTTGACAGGTTGAGCCTCAGATTTCTGAATAATACGCGAGGAGTAACAGTTGAGCTAGAACCCACCTTGGAGCGGGAAATCAAAGAAGCGCAGAAGAATGATGAGATCAGTGAGATCTGGCAACTGATTCTGGAAGGCAAAGGCAAAGATTTTCGGGAAGATGCAGAAGGTGTGATATGGTTCAAGGACCGCTTATGTGTTCCCAATGTCCAGTCTATTCGGGAGTTGATCCTCAAGGAAGCTCATGAGACAGCTTACTCGATACACCCTAGAAGTGAGAAGATGTACCAAGATCTGAAGAAGAAATTCTAGTGGTATGGAATGAAGAGGGAAATCGCAGAGCATGTGGCGATGTGTGATAGTTGTCGACGGATCAAGGCAGAGCATCAGAGGCCCGCTGGATTGTTGCAACCATTGCAAATTCCTTAGTGGAAATGGGATGAAATCGGTATGGATTTCATAGTCGGATTGCCTCGCACTCGAGCCGGCTACGATTCCATTTGGGTAGCGGTGGACCGCTTAACCATGTCAGCCCACTTCATACCTGTCAAGACCAACTACAACAGTGCAGTATTGGTAGAGTTGTACATGTCTCGGATCGTTTGTCATCATGGTGTGCCAAAGAAGATAGTGTCAGACAGAGGAACACAATTCACCTCTCATTTTTGGCAGTAGTTGCATGAAGCTTTGGGCACACATCTGAATTTCAGTTCAGCCTATCATCCGCAGACCGACGGTTAGACCGAAAGAACCAATCAAATCCTCGAAGACATGTTGAGAGCCTGTGCGTTGCAAGATTAGTCCGGATGGGACAAGAGGTTGCCTTATGCAGAGTTCTCCTATAACAACAGTTACCAGGCCAGCTTGAAGATGTCACCATTTCAGGCGCTCTATGGGAGGAGTTGTAGAACTCCGTTGCATTGGGATCAGCCTGGAGAAAAGCAAGTGTTCGGGCCAGACATTCTGCTTGAAGCCGAAGAGAACATCAAGATGGTTCGGGGGAACCTGAAGATAGCGCAATCAAGGCAGCGAAGCTATGCAGACACAAGAAGAAGAGAGCTAAGTTTCGAAGTTGGAGATTTTGTCTATCTGAAAGTGTCACCGATCAGAGGAGTCAGAAGATTCGGAGTCAAAGGCAAGCTAGCGCCCCGCTATGTTGGTCCGTATCAGATCCTCGCAAGGCGTGGAGAAGTGGCCTATCAACTCAGTTTGCCAGAAGGCTTGTCCGTAGTGCATGATGTCTTTCATGTGTCTCAGTTGAAGAAGTGTTTGCGTGTGCCAGAAGAGCAGTTGCCAGTGGAAGGTCTGGAGGTCCAGGAGGACTTGACCTACATAGAGAAGCCAGCGCAGATCCTTGAGACTATAGACAGAGTCACCTGGAGGAAGACTATCATAATGTGCAAAGTCAGATGGAGTCACCACTCTGAGGAAGCAGCAACCTAGGAGCGTGAAGATGATCTGATGGCTAAATATCCTAAGCTCTTTGCCAGCCAACCCTGAATCTCGAGGGCGAGATTCTTTTAAGGGGGATAGGTTTGTAACGCCCTGAATTTGGGGGTAGAATTTTTTTCTCCTTTTCACTCACCAAATTTGGGTGTTACTCTCTTTTCTCTTCCCGTTTCGCTCCTTTTTCCCAATTTCAAAACCAGTATAGTGGCGGGTGTCCGTGTAGTGTATAAACAAAACCTAAGTGTCATGGGTGTTGCATCATGCCGAAGCACATTTCTTTGTCTGACGTCGCGTGTTTGTCTCGCCTCGTTTCGAATTCTTGGTTCGCGATCGGATTCCGTTTAGTGGTCGTGCGTGTCGTGGGTTTCGGTCCGTGATGTGTCCCAGCCCGGCCCAGCCCGGCCCGGTCTGGCCTGTGCGCCCCCGGCGCCCCCTGCCCTCCCTATATGCGCGCCCCCCTCCCTCCCCCTGATCCATTTGTCTCATTTGATTTCTCCCGCGCAGTAACCTCCCTCTCCCTCTTCCACCTCTCTCTCTCTCTCTCCCCGTGGTGCCTTAGGGTTTAGAGTCGAGATCGCCGGAGTTTGGATCCCCGAAGGTGAGTTTTCCTCTCCCCTTCCCGGCCGCGCCCACCCCCGTCGAGCCCCTCCCCGGCCGTGTCCCCTCCCTGGCCCCACGCCTCGCGTTGTGCCCTGGCCACGCGCTCCGCGCCGCGCCCTCGGCCGCGCCCCTGCCCCAGTGACTCGCGTCCCGCACGCCTGCACGGCTCGCGTGCCCTTGGCACGCACAGCGTGCTCTCGCGCATGCGACCGTAGTCGCGCTGCGTTTAATCCTCGTTTTAATCCTTTTTAATTTTTTGTTTAGTCGATGTGCTGCGTCGCACGCTTCGCCGCGCGATGGTTCATTCTAATTTCATGTATTAATGTGTTGCGTCGCGCGCTTCGTCGCGCGACGATTCCTTAAATTTATATTTATTACAGTGTTGCGTCACACGCTCCGTCGAGCGACGATTCGTTTAATTTATATTTATTATAGTGCTGCGTTGTGCGCTTCGTCGCGCGACGATTCGTTTTAAATGCAATTCTGTTGACGTAAGTCATCGTGCGTTTCGTCACGCAACGCTTAACGTTTATCTATAATTAATGCAAGAATCTCGTTGCGTGCTCTGTCGAGCGGCGAGTCGTTCAGTTCTTAATTCAATTTAAATGTTGTATCGCGCGTCTCGCCGTGCGACCACTCCCTTTAATTCATCTTTATTTATTTATAATGATTAAACATGGAACATGACTTTACCTTATGCTAAACGCAGTGTCCAAATTAATGCCCTTCTGTTAAGCAAGTGGTTTGATTTATAATTATGTAACATAATCGCTTCTCGACCGTAGACCCGACTGTCATTTCCTCTTTCTCTTTTAACCGTAATTGCGAGCCTTGTGTGAAACGTCTGGTCATTTATTGCATTCTATTATATGATGTACTATTCCTTTGTATTAAATGTGTGGATGTATGTATGTTTGCGCTCGTATAGAGAACGATCTGGTTGAAGAGCCCGAGGAACTCACAGGAGAAGCCCCTGAGCAGCAGCTGGTTGGTGGAGGCAAGTGTCCCTTGACCTATCTATGTCCTATACAATTCTATAATTCACTTTTCGCATTTACACAGTTATACCTAAGGATTGACTAGCTTTTGTTATCCATGTCCTTGTTTACCTATTTGGGTCGGATTATTATTGCTTAGCTTATTGCTAGTGCTTAACGCTAATCAATGAACATGATGAGATTTATCAATGATACACTGTTTTCTCTCTTAATTATTATTATATTTGTGGCTTTCAAGGGGGCTCAAGCGATTTCTCGAGTGCCTCTCCGTAAGGACCTGTTCGTTGGATGACCGCCCAAGAAAACAGTGCAACCATGAGAGTGGAGTGGGACGCCCTTAGCTGAATAATTAGAGGAACCGGGGTGTATTTCGCTTAGCCATCGTGCCGTCAATGGGGCTCGGTGTATGCGGCTCGCTCTGCCAAGGTTGATTTGTACCTTAGGAGGAGTGCGGTACATTTAGGAAACCTAACGGGCGGCTACAGCTCCGGGGAATCTTTGTAAAGGCTACGTAGTGATACCCTGCTGGGTCACCTTGGTAGTGATCAATGGAGAGTCATGATCTCTGGGCAGAAAGGGAAATCACGGCTTGTGGGTAAAGTGCGCAACCTCTGCAGAGTGTATGAAAACTAATATATCAGCCGTGCTCGCGGTTATGAGCGGCCAAGGGAGCTCCAGTGATTAGTGCTACTTGATCAGAGATGTTTGGATTACAGGTGGCAATGAGATTGATGGCTTTTGGTTTTAATTATGGTTATGGTAAGTGGTATTCTTTCTGTTTGGAAAGAGTGCGTTTGGGTTAATAACGTGGGTTAATTCTAAAACTTGACTTTCTCTACTAGTAATAATAATCTGACCAACTAAAAGCAACTGCTTGACTTACCCCCACATAAAGCTAGTCCACTACAGCCAAACAGGACACTTACTGAGTATGTTGATGTGTACTCACCCTTGCTCTACACACCAAACCCCCCTTCCCCAGGTTGTCCGCATTGCAACCACTGCTCAGGAGAAGATGAAGCCGTGGAAGGAGACTTCCAGGAATTCCAAGATTACTACGAGTTCTAGGCATGGGTTAGCGGCAACCCCCAGTTGGCTGCCTATGAAGGCCGCGTGTATCTACGTTTCTTTTACAAGAATACGTACATGGTTCGCATTCGGTTTGCCTTCTAAAACCGGGTGTGACACGCGCCCTCGGTGCCTGACAGGCGGGTCTCGCCTGTCGGCACCAACCAGCGCGCCCTCTCTCCCTCTCCCTCTCTCTCTCTCGCTGCCCCGTGGGCTAGGTCTGTCGGCGTCGTTCCTCTCACACGTGTGCTGCTCTCTCTCTGCCCTACCGACCCCACCTGTCAGCTCGTCTCTAACCTCCCGCCCACGATCCCCCGCAGTGGACGTGCCCACGACCGCGCAATCTCTGGCCACCTCCACATGTCCTCGCCCATTTTGAGCCCCACGCCCCGCTCGCCCACCTTCCCCCACTCACTTACGCCCTCAGCCGAACCCTCTAGCCCTCTATATCGCTCTGCACGCGCGACCAGAGAGCTCCGCCACTGCCCACCGTCGACTGTTGTCCGTTCTGCGACCGTCGTCGAGCCCGTGTCCCGTCTGTTGCCTCAGTGAGTTCCGCCTTGCCGTCAGCTACTTGGGACACCCTCTGGTTCACCCTTCCCCTCTCTGGTTTGCCCGGTCCACGCTCACCGGAGCGTTTCTTGCGCAGCCAGAGCCTTGCCGCCGTCGACCCGAGGCTCCATCCCACCCCCGCCGTTCTCCAAGCGTCCCGGAGTTCGCACTCGAGGTGAGCACCCTTCCCATGCCTTTATTTCGCCAAGTATCGCCCTAGAGCCCGCGCAATTGCTCACCAGAGTTGGTTGCGCCGCCGTGGGACTTTTCCCATTGCGGTCTCTGTTCTTTGGCGCCCCCGTGCCGGTTCTAGGCCCATGGTCATGTTCGCCGTGTCGCCCTGAACGTGCCTGACCCTTTCCCTAAGCCCTTAGAGCCTCGCCGTGGCCGCCCCCCTCGTCTCCGGTGAGCCCTCACCACGGGACCGAGCAGCGCCACCGCGCTTATGTCCGGCCCCCGGCTGTTGGATCTCGGGCGTTCGTTCGAGATCTAACGGTTTAGGTTTAATCAGTGCGGATCTAATCTCAGCCCTCCGATCTAGATTTGACCGCCCTTCTCTCTCCCCCTCACCCGCGCCCCTGCCGCTGGGCCCGGCTGGTCAGCCCGCCCTGGTTCGCTGACACCCTGTCCCCGCTTGTCAGTCGCGTCCGCGCGCTCGCGCCCGCGCGATCTAATCCTATCCGTGGATCTCTGATCCGATGGTCGAGATCACCTCGTACCCCTTCGTGTGTAGGTTTTACTTAAGCGGCCCTCGGGTTTTAGGAAATCAACCCGCCGTCCTGAGTTTTAGCGCGCAGACCCCTGGTTTCTTTTAAATAGCCCCCTGTGCTTTTATTTAATCATAGAATTAGCCCTAATTTCATATTTTAAACTTCAAAGCTTGTTTATTTCATATCTTTTTCATATGAACTCCAAATTTAGTGGTTCAAATTGCAAAATGTTCATGAAATTATTCTCTTCCCAAATAAATTATGTTCATCTAAGTTTGTACACTTTAATTTTACACCTAGAATATAGGATTAATGTATATGTTGATTTATTCATTTAATGAAATAAATAAACGGAAAGCCCTAGAAGTTAAAGTATATTTAATATTGTGAGATTAATAATATGTATTACATGAATTCATCTCTGGTTTAACTTTTAGGTCTCAATAAAATGAATAGAATTAGGTTATGTAATTATGGACAACACTTAAAGAATAATCAATTCCTAAATGAGATTAGTTCATCTTATAATTTAATCTCTTTCTTTGTTTAATTACCACTTTACCTTTTTGAGATGTGTTCCAAACACTTAGAGAGTAATCAACTCCTAATTAAGATTAGTTCATTTTATAATTTGATCTCATTCTCCTTTATTTAATATTATACCTTTTGAGATGTGTTCCAATGTTTGTACATGTTTGATGTGTTGTTCATTTGTACTTTCCAAATGTATTGAATGTATAGTCGCTTTATTTAGACAACGAGCAGCCCGTGGTTCCTGAGTGTGTTGCCGAACATCCCTTTGAGCAACAACCTGGTGAAGGCAAGTGTCCTCAGACCTATCATGTCCTACTTTACTTTATAATTCACTGTCCCACATTACATTATTGAAACTTAAGGATTGACTAGTCTATATTTACCTTACCCTTGTTTACCTTTTTGGGTTAATCATGGTTAGCTTATGCTATTGCTTTAACTTAATCAATGAACATGATGTGATTATTTATGATACAATGATGTTATCCCGATGAGGTTCTTGTGATTACTTTAGGGGACTCAAGTTGTTTCTTGAGTGCCTCTCCATAAGGACTTGTTTGGGGAGTGACAACCCGGGATAACAATGCAACCATGAGGGTGGAATGGGACGCCCTTAGCTGATTAATTAGAGGAACCAGAGGAGTAGTTGGCTTCGTTGTAGGACCGTCAATGGGGTCCGAGCACAGTACTTGCTCTGCCGAGGCTAGTTGCAGAGGTTCTTGATTTGGTTTTGTTAGTCACCCTTCCTTTAGGGAGATGTACTGTGTTTATCAAACTGGAGAAACCTAACGGGCGGCTATGACCTCTGGGAAATCTTTGTAAAGGCTATGTAGTGAGACCTTGCTAGGTCACCATGGTAGTGACCAATGGAGAGGCTAGAACCCCGGGCAAAAAGGGAATCACGACTTGTGGGTAAAGTGTGCGACCTCTGCAGAGTGTTAGAAACTAGTATATCAGCCGTGCTCACGATTATGAATGGCCTTGGGATCCTGTTTGATTAGAAGAACTTTGGTTACTTTTATGATGATGGTGTGCAATGATAGTAATAATTCATGCTCTCTGGTATTTCCTTTCGGAGGGAGTACTTCTGGGTAATAACTAGGTTTATTACTAAAATTTGGCTTTACTTATAATAATAAAACTTGACCAGCTAAAAGCAAGAACTTAACATTAACTCCACATACAGCTAGTCCACTTTAGCCAAATGGGACATTTGCTGAGTACGTTGATGTGTACTCACCCTTGCTTTACAAACCACCCCACCCCAGGTTGTCCCCACTGTACCTATTGCTCAGGAGGAGATGTTGGCAACATGGAGGACTTTGAGGAGTTTCAGGACTACGATGTGTTCTAGTTTATTTTAGTGGCAACCCCCAGTTAGCTGCTTGTGTAGGCTTATCTTCTACGTTTCATTTCTACACACTTTGATATTAATGTTGAACACTATGGATATGTATTAGACTCTATGGATGTCTCGGACATCTTGATGTAATTAAAGTACCTTTCTGCTATTTACTTTGAGCATTGTGTGATGATGTCCAATTATGTAATCACTGTGTACGTGAGTTCTGATCCTGGCACGTACATGGTTCGCATTCGGTTTGCCTTCCAAAACCGAGTGTGACATTGAAGAAGAGGAGGAGAACAATGATTGGGCTGGCGATGATGCGATGCATGAGATGCTAGATTCGCTACGTCCAGAGTTAAACCTAAGCTCTAAGGATCCTCCCACACCAGAGGTTTTGAGATTTTTTTAGCTACTAAAAGACTCTAAAGAGCCATTGCATGAACACACAGATGTGAGTATACTCGCTTTTGTGACCCGGCTCATGGACATTAAGTCCAAGTACTTTTTCTCGAAAAATTGTTACATTGAGATTTTAAAGTTATTCGGGGATGTGTTGCCAAATCCTAATAAGTTGCCTAAAGACATGTACCATTTAAAGATAATTATCAAAGGTCTCGGTACGGATTATGAAAATATTGATGTGTGCAAAAATAATTGTATGCTTTTCATGAAGGAGCATGCGTGAGATAAAAAATGTTTGAAATTGGACAATCTAGATTTGTGGAAGTTGTTAATGATGAGGGTGACAAGGTGATGATAGATGTTGCACATAAGCAGCTTCGCTGCTTGCCACTAACTCTTCGAGTGAAATGGTTGTTTCTATCGAAAAACCCTACCATGCACTTGCGATGGCATAAAGAAATTGTCCATGAGAACGATGAGCAAACGGTGCACCCTTCAGATAGGGACGCTTGGAAGGCTCTCGACACGTTTGATCCAGACTTTGCTTCTGAACTGAGGAATGTTCGAATCAGCCTCGCGGTCGATGGCTTCACACCTTTTTGTCAAATGGCATCATCGTACTCATGTTGGCCCATCTTTGTTATTCCATACAACCTTCCACCTTCTCTTTGTATGAAGTATGAATTTATATTTCTTTGCTTGATCATACCTGGCCCGGACCATCCTGGAAAGAAACTCAATGCCATGTTAAAACCCTTGATTAAAGAGTTGAAGAAGCTTTGGAAAGGAGTCAACGCATATAATGTTTTTAAAAAACAGATATTCAAACTTTGAGTCACGTATTTGTGGTCAGTGCATGACTTCATGGCATATGTTATTTTTGTCGGTTGGAGTACACATGGTAGATTGACATGTCTGTATTGAGGTTCAGATACAGATTGCTTCCGTCTTGCTCATGGTGGAAAGATCACTAACTTTGATTATCATCGATGTTGGTTGCCCAGGAAACACCCCTCTAGGAGCGATAAGAAAAACTTTATAAAGAACACCGAGTATTAGAGAAAAATGTGAAGAAGGTGTGCAAAGATGCATTTTCCAATGGTCGTTTATAGATTGTGAACGCGTACATGAAACGTCGAGGGCAATCTATCAACAACTTTCGACAATATTAGGACGTCTACTTGACTGTGGACTAGTACATGGAGGTAAAAATCTAATCTAGCAGCTCATTAAGATGTGAATGTAATTTTGTGCTAACAGTTAGATGCAGGTAACTCTTCCATGGATGGAACACCGGCCGCAGGCTTATAGAGATTTTTGTGAGATATGAGCTTCGCCAGAGTGGATTGAGAAGTAAACATGAATCAACATAGGCGGCGCCATCAACAGGACAGGGACGATGATGAGGTCATAGTCAACCATACCTATGGGACTGATGGACACGGTTGGCGAAGCGAATGATGAGTGTGTAGTATTCTATTTTACTCAGAAATGGAATCGGTTTAAAGTCATGCATTTGCAGGAGGCTCAAACTAGAGTTGTCTCGAGCCCAATTGATGTTTATAGGCGAGGGTATAGAGCGAAAAACAGTGAAATCCCCGATGAGCTATGCAGTCAGGCGGCCGCTGAGCGTCTGGTTAGTAGTTGTTAGGATTAATGTTTTCTAGCAAAATACATTACATGTGTGATGAACCTTCATATTATATTGCAGGAGACTTACAGACAGGAGATGGTTAGGAAGTATAGAGAAGACTATGGTTGGCGAGGAGCGCCTACCATTTATGATGAAGTTGTGCATTCTATTGGAGGAAAGGCCCATGGACGGTATGAACTTGTGAATTTTTTCCAATAAGATTAAAATTATGACCGAATAGTTAATTTTCTTGTTTTTCAAGGTATTCTATGTTTACCGGTGTGATCGATTCGATGGAGTTGCGGTCTCGTGGCGGATCTTCATCGCACGCGAGTTGTGGTAGCAGCCGTAGTCGGCGCTCGAGCATGGAGGAGGCTATGAGGGAGCAGCAAGAAAGGTTTCATGAAGAGCTGCGGCAGTAGCAAATAACATTCGTCCAACAACAATCAGAGGACATGGCTGCTTACAACACATAGGCGCAATAAGCAATGAACGTGAGTGTCTTATTATATTTGTCCTATAACTAATATATTGTATTTGCAACAGTCTTGGTTTCCAAAGCAGGCACATCAGCAACCATTCGTTTTTCCTTAATTTTAGCCGTCGATGCCTCAGTGGAGATTACATGTTCCGACACCTCCACCTCAGGTGTGTCGATAAGTATCTCTACTCAAATGTATTATGAACAAGAACTTACTATGAATTAGCTTCGGTGTGTCGATCAAATTCAATTTAGTTTAGACTTGTCGTTTGTATTAACCTTTCAAATCTTGACTTAACTTGATTTTGTAGGGATCGGGGGTTATGGGCCACAACACGCCACCCACCGGTGATACCAGCACTAGGAGGAGCTTTTGGAGGGGAGGGAACTGCTATAGAAGAGGTTTGTTTGACAACCAATTCGTTTGAATAGTGGTCAAGTTAACACTGTAGTTATTAATGTATTCTTCTTTCTTTCAGACTCCAAACCAGACAAATGATTTTGTCAACAACTTCTTCACTTCTAGAGGTAGTGGCCACAACTCAAACGACCCTTATATATGACCAATTGACTCTTGTGGTGAATTTGGCCCCTTGCGAGGGATTTGATATGAACTGTGATGGACTCTGATGTATGTGGTATTTTGTGATGGATGTGATATTTATGGTGAATGGAATGTGATACTTGTGTGGATAAATTGTGATTATTTTCAGCTTTTTGGCTGCCATAAACCACCGAAAATAAGCCTTATGTCACCGAAAATAACTTATTTTCGGCGGCATAAGGCTTATTTCTGACGGTTTATGGCCGCTGAAAATGGCTTCTGTTATTGTAGTGTACTCTAAGTTGTCTGTCAATATATGGTTAGTATTTTCATAGGGGCCGAAGCCAACACTCAACATTGGGACTTGGGAGGGACAAATTGCTTCTTGTGTTAACAAAATTACCAAAATTTCTTAGATCATTGGAGTTTTCATTAATAAAATCACCTTCATTGGGGGGAGCTTACCCCATGCCCCCTTTTGTCACCCCTATTTTCGTAGTTCCAATATAACACCATAGTATTTGATGACGAATGCTATGGTACTTTGGACTAAATGGTGTTTGTTTGCTTGTCCACCATGGCCTTTATGGTGTATTGTAAACTCTAGTGTCTAGTCCGTACCAAAGTTCTTATCCAAACGAAGAGATTAGTCAAACCAAAATACGCTAGTCAGAGAAAACAATGAAATAATAAATAGAGTGTTTGTTTTGAGGAATGAGCTAGTCCAACATCTTCTCACTCCTCACTTTTTTGTTTGGTTTGTGGAATGGAATGAGTTGATCCATCACCAACTCATTCATCATAGTTAATTAATACTCTCTCTGTTTCTTTTTAGTTGTCGCTGGATAGTGCAAAATTGAACTATCCAGCGACAACTAAAAAAAGGAGGGAATACTAATATGGGGAATGAGATCATCACACCAAATTCGAGAAATATAACAATAATACACCACCTCATTTTAAATGGAGTGATTTCTGGTAACCAAACACTCCCAAAGTTTATTGGTTCTCGTTTTCAGATATTCAAATATATAACAACTATAATTGTCTTGGCATCCTATTTTAATATGTTCAATATTTGTTAATGAAATTTCGCCCCTCGATCTCCGGGCCTGCTCATTAATCTTGCTGTGGTTGAGTACTTGTCTCTGACAGCTAAAGAATAATTAGGAACGTGGCATTGGGGCGCGCTCAGCAAGTAGGCCGGTGGATTTGTCCTTCGGAGAATCCCTACCAAACACATGTCTTTACATCGATTTCTTCAAATTTGTTTACTGCATCTTGGGCTCTTGGCTCATTGGCTGTTGCCTGTGTTCACCGCCGTTTAAAAGAACATTTGGATAAAGCGCAGCGCCCCATTTCATTTGAAATGCCTGGGGGCAGCATGGGCGGGACGGGAGAGAGCAACCCTCCCGCCTAAATCTAAAATGTAACTTCGAGAGTTTGTGACATCTCCTCATCTCACATTTAAGTGCTTACTAGTTAAATATAATAAAATCCGATCGGTGCACAAATTGTTTTTAAGTTCTTAAGGATCTGGTCTAAATACGTTAGGTTATATTAGTATTTTCGGTGCGAATTTCACCGAAATCCAGGCTGAATCCCAGGACCCGTAGGTCTTGTTTCTGCTGCAAACAATGTTAGTCTAAGTGACTAAAAAAATGTTCCCAACTCGTACAAAAGATTTTGTCACGTATATTTCTTTTCTTTACAAATTGCGCATCTCATCGTCCCATATTTTGTACATAACCCTCAAACGAGCTCTCAAACAAAAACGATATTGCAATTATTATATTGTGCTTAATAAATATAATGAAATCAGATCGTTGCACAAATTGTTTTTAAGTGCTTAATGATCTGGTCTAAATACGATAAGTTAGTCATTTTGTTTCGTTTGCATCATAGAAATGGGTGAATTCCATCAAAATTTAGGCGCTGAATCCCAGAACATCTTGTTCGAACCAAAAATGAGCGGCCGGACGGTCCGGCCCTGAGGCCGGACGGTCCGCGGTCCGGACAGTCCGCGCCTGTGGGCCGGACGGTCCGCGCGTGCGCAGAACAGATTAGGGTTCCGAGTTTTGTGTTACGGTTGTTAGCTAAAATCACGGGAAAAGCTCGGAAATTAGTTTGTAAAGGGTCCAGCCCCCCTCCTCTATAAATAGAGAGGTCTACGGCCGATTTGTAATCATCAACAATCGAATCAATACAACTTCTATTTCGCATTTTATCTTAGGAGTAGTTCTAGTCTAGTTTAGGTTTAGTCTTCCAATCCCCAAATTCTTCGTCTCTCTTCGGCTCTACGTCGATTAGAGGAGTCTAGGTCGGCCAGCCCGAGCCTAGACACAACCTAGGATCTCTACTCCCCGACGGGGTCCCTCCCGGGAGCGAGATCCAGGCGCCGTCGGCGATCTTCCGCCGTCCCTGCGTACGCGCGGACCGTCCGGCCCCAGGGCGCGGACCGTCCGGCCGTCAGGCAGGAGCCCTAGCCGCGCACCAGGCCGCGGACCGTCCGGCCCCAGGCCGCGGACAGTCCGCCCCTGCGCAGAGAGTACCACCGCGCCTCGCACCAGGCCGCGGACCGTCCGGCCCCTGCGCGCGGACCGTCCGCCCCTGTGCAGAGGGCACCGCCACGGTTCTTGTTGAGTGTTTGGCGCTCCGAAAAGGCGTCAACATACTTTTTGGCGACTCCGCTGGGGAAGACATATCTAAGCTCATCAAATCGGCCCTCAATGGCCGGTTCAAGGGACAGCTCTGATATTTCTCCAAGCAACATCATAGAGCCGACTTGGGAAACCTTGCCGGCTGACGAGCAGCTCCAGTTCGAGGAGCACAAGGAGCGGATGATCCAGGAGGCGAAAGCAAAGTTCTTGGCCAACTTCAAAGTGGACAGGAACAACAAGGTCGTCCGACATCGGGCGACGGATCCGGCTTCGCTCCAACCCACGCCAGATATCCCCAATGTAAGTAATACCAACGATCTGCAATCTCTTAGAAATTATGTAGAAGATCAGCGTGAACAAATGCAGAACATCATAGGGGGTATGCAAAGCGATCTTAAGAGACTAGTACGTGCATTTGATAAATCTAGTACCGCAAATTTTCCTTCGCACGAGGTTGAGTTAGGAAATAACGCGTGTAACACATCGGCTAAAGGTTGTCACGACCAGTCACAACCCCTTTATGGGATGCCGATGGACACATACCCTAAGCAACCGCAAATCGGCAGCAAACCAGCCGATCTGCACATGTCCGAACCGTCCGCACGTGAGCGCGGACCGTCCGGGCCAGCAACAGTCGGGCCTATTTTTAATGAGTTACCTAGGTATGCGCCCGAGCCACCACACACGACACAGAACCCAAACTACCCAGCCGGACGGTTCGGGTACGTATCCGGACAGTCCGTGCAGGAGTCTTTTGAGGAGGATTATTACATAAATCCTCGCCCGTCCCAGCAACACTTCCCATCACACTATACAATGCATCAACCCATTAATTCAAGATCCAGAGCCCAGGAAAGCTTTTCGGCCCCACCCAGGAGGCCGGAAAGAAACGATCAAACCTATGACCCATATAGGGCAAATGAAAATGCACCACGTAACTCAAACCAATGGGGGGAAAGACAGCATGCTAATATCCAGCCAACCCCATCTATGTTTGACCAGAGAGCCGGTGGTCTCGCACCGGCTGCCATTGATATAGTAAGGGAAGAAATAGCCGGGGCGTTCTGAGATAAGCTCGGAGTAAGCATGGTCCCTGGGGGGCAATCATATCGGAAACCTTATGACAGCCGATTTGATCACCACCCATACCCACAGGGAACCAGGATACCCGAATTCGCAAAGTTTTCGGGTGATCAAGGGAAAAAACACACGCGAACATATAGGCCAGTTCTTAGCACAATTGGGAGAATTGGCCGACACAGAGGCATTTCGCGTGCGTTTATTTTCATTATCGCTAACAGGAACCGCGTTTGCATGGTATGCCACTTTACCTCCTAATTCCATTTCATCATGGGGGGATTTAGAACAAAAATTTCATGATCATTTTTTCTCCGGTGACTATGAGTTGGATTTAGTAGATTTAGTGTCGTTGCGACAAACAAAAGATGAATCGGTTAATGATTACATCCGGAGATTCCGAGATACAAGAAACCGATGCTTTCAAATTCATTTAGCAGAGAAACAGCTAGTAGGATTAGCTTTTAATGGTCTGCGGTATTATTTAAAAGAAAGGTTAGAAGGCATCCAATTCTTTACACTAGCACAATTACACCAGAGAGCTTTGGCTTGTGAAAGCCGAAGCAAAGAAACTGCTAAAACAACTCGTCACAACGTACATGTAGTAGAATGCGACCAAAGTAGCTCAGAAGACGAATCAGCAGAGGTGTATGCTGCTGAAATGGTTTGGCCAAAGCAGGCCAAATCTTCGGCTTGTGCTTCCTTACAGCCGGTTCAAAAGAAACGGCAAGAGGAGGTTAAGTTTACATTTAATGTTGGTAAGTGTGATAGAATATTTGATGAATTACTTAAAAATGGCAACATTAAAATAAATCACACTGTTCCATCCGCCGACGAGCTAAAGCGTCGTGCATATTGCAAGTGGCATAACTCATTTTCTCATGCCACTAATGATTGTAATGTATTCCGTCGACAGATTCAATCGGCCATTAACGAAGGACGATTGAAATTTCAGGAAATGCAGGTGGATACAGAGCCTTTTCCGATGAACATGATTGACTTCGAGGGCAAGAAGGTCCTAGTCCGGCCAAACACAGCCGATAAAGACAAAAGCAAAGAGACAATCATCGGCAATGCTAAAGAGGCCAATGGAGATCGTAAAGTGTCTTGCAGGAAAGTGGTGGCCGAGAAGACTCCCGATGGAGGGGAGACCCTAAAGGTGACCATCACAGCCTCCAGTACTGGGGGGCAAGCGCAGGCAGGGAGACAAATGCAGGAGCCCGTGCTGCGTATCCCGGACGGTCCGGCACGTAGGCGCGGACGGTCCGGGACTCCACCGGACGGTCCGGAGAGCTCCGGCGGACGGTCCGGCCATACTCAAGATTCACAACGTCCACGTACTTTCAAACCACGACGACCAGAGATAGGTACGTGGAAAACAAATACATTCAAAGCAGCTGGTCGGTTGGTTAAAGCCGGCCCAACTTTTGATCAATTATTGTCTAAATACGTAAAAAAGAAGGCCGGCCCTAGTGACCGGCCAGCAAAGCGACCCCGCTCACCCATTAATGAGCAGCGTCAGGTTAGGCCGATTGGACCACCCCACCAATCGGAAGAAATGAAAGGTCATACTGTACAAGTGAGACCTAACGTACCTGCATGGACACCTCCACCTCCATATCCACCTATGCCATATCCATACACATATTTACCTCCGCCATATGTCCCAAATCAAATGTGGGGCATGCCACCATATCCATTTGGGATGCCTCAGTACCCCGCCTGGGGGGCACCCCAAATATCTGTTTTTGACAGGTTGACGCCACCAGTACAAGACCGATTGAGCACTGCTCAATCCGGTCACCAGGCACAAACCCAACAGGATTGCCGGACTACTCGGCCTTCCAGGCCGACCAATCCGGCAGGGGGGCATATGCCTGCAGCAACTCAAAAAACAACAAAAAAGGATATCATCAAAATAGGCACTGCAGATGTTGTCATACAAGGAGACAATAAAGGGCCGATGATTTTCGGCGAATCGGCCAACATGACCGAAAAGGATACGGCTACCATCAAAACAGCCGATCCAAAATACTCCATGCCTCGATGGTGCCCAGCAGGATTGACACGATCTCAAAAGAGAAAGTTACAGCGCCTAAGAGCGAAGGAGAGCCAGGAGAAGGAGGCGGAAAAGACATTTAATGACACACATCCACTATACCCGCCACCACAAAAGAAATGGAGACCGAAGGCCGTTGAGAAAAAACAAACGGCCACAGAAATAGAAAGTCAACCTGCACCAGGTGCGGACCGTCCGGCCCCCGCGTGCGGACCGTCCGCCGTTCACCAGGAAGGCTCTGGACAACCTGCACCAGGCGCGGACCGTCCGACCCCCGCGTGCGGACCGTCCGCCGTTCATCAGGAAGCCTCCAACAACACGACAACATCCATGGAAGAGGACGACCTGCTAGGAGAAGACCTGGTCGACTACGAGGCTTCTCCAGAACGCCCAGGTATGGATGTAAATATTATTACATTTTCTTCCGATTGCACTATCATTGGCGACGATGAACCTGTTGCTGCCCAGTTCGATTTTGGTCCTAAAGAAGCCGCCTTTACTAAACCAAAGGAATCGGTAAACCATTTAAAGCCGCTCTTCGTGCGCGGTCACATTGATGGAATACCGATTGCTAAGATGTTGGTGGATGGAGGGGCGGCTGTAAATCTAATGCCTTATTCATTATACAGAAAATTAGGTAAACAAGATGACGAACTTGTTAAAACCAACATGACCCTCAGCGGTGTTGGGGATAGTTCGATTAAAGCCAGGGGAGTCACGTCCGTTGAATTAACCATCGGGACTAAGACCCTTGCTGCTGCATTCTTCGTCGCTGATGTAGAAGGGAATTACAGTTTAATTCTAGGCAGAGATTGGATTCATGCCAATCAATGTATACCTTCTACATTACATCAAATGCTAATACAATGGGTAGGCGATGAGGTAGAACAAGTACATGCTGATGTATCGGCCTGCATCGCTGTGGCCGATGCCCCTGTACTCTGGACTTATGAGACTGCTACATGTCTCACAGGAGTAGATTTTTCTGATTATCAGTTCATAAGTATAGATAGGAAGGGTTTCATTCCTGTAATGCTAGAGCCAATGGAGAATCGGCTGAATCCTAAATAGAGTTTAAATGATGAATACACACAAAGTTCATGAGTCTTTGATCACGGACAATTCGGCTCTCAAAGCCGGATGGCCCGGTCTTTCGCAAAACAGTTCGGACTTTAAGACCGAACATCTATCACAGCAAAAAGACAGTATTACGGATGATCCGGTCCCCGAGACCGGAAAGTCCTCCATCACACAAAGATCATCTGATTCCTCTGTGGGGGACATGATAGAGGAATTCAGAGATCTTGATAAACTAGGACAGGGGTGTGGGGGATAGATATCCCCCGGGTCCACTAAAAGAGTAAAGGACCTCACGAAAGGCCCAAGGGCCCAATAAATCGTAAGGTTATTTCTTTCGTGGGCCTGGGGAAAAGCAACCAGCAACGCAGGACGACATGAGGCCGGATTGGTGCAAACCCGGACGGCCCATAGCGTCGAGCGAATGGCTGCAACGGAGATCCGACTTTCCCGCGTCGGGGCCTCCATGCAACGGAGCCACGTGAAGATAAGTCGGCGAGGGTTACGTGAAGGATAATCTCGAGAGGTTCACTATCTTTTAGCCACTTGTTGTTATCCTATCCATATGTACTGCCCCACGGTCGAGTATATAAGGCCTAGGGGGCACCCCTTCAGAACATTCGACCCATTACTTATCCACCCACCTCGACTCTCTGTATTCTTAATCCAGAGAGCTCTCCTGTAATCATCCCCACCAAGCATACTCATCGGGACGTAGGGTATTACGCATCACTAAGCGGCCCGAACCTGTAAACCTTGTCTACCGTCCCTCGTGCAATCAGCACGAACCATTTTGCTACAGTTGTCGACACCTTCCTACTCCTAAAACACCTCGAGGGGCAACCCCAGGTGTGCGGTCGGACCCTAAACACCGACAGCTGGCGCGCCAGGTAGGGGGTGTGTCGACAATCCAAGCTAGCTCAATGGCCATCTCCTTCTACAGCAAGATCGCCCTACGCCCTGGATCTATGTTCTGCTTCGGAACAATCTTATTCATAGCGGACGAAGAAGGAATTCTGCACCGTATCGCGAATCCGCCGGAAAAGGAATCTTCCCCAACAAACTCCGAAAATACCGGAGAAGGGCAATCTCCGACTCTCCGAAAGAAGATCACTACGACGACGGCACCATTCTACCCCGACATCCTCTTCGTCGGAAGGGCGGAATCGCCCGCCATCTCCGACGACGAGCCGACTGTACCAGGGGAGGAACCGCTTCAGCGAGAATCCCGTCGACGGAGGAACCGGCGCAGGAACGTTCGACGACATCACGCAGCCGGAGAGCAGAATCCGGAACAACCTGTCTCGCGAGACGAGGTCTCGGAGGTAGGAGAAACCCCGGAAGAACGCGTCTTCAGAGAGCGAAGGAACTCCCGACGACGTGATCGCCGACGAGCTCAGGAACATGCTGAGCAGGATGCAAGGCAACGTCGAGAGAATCCACTCTTCGGCCGCAATCTGAACCCCGACTTCGCCCGAGCCATGAACACGCCGAGCGAAGTCGGAGGGGTGCTGGCTCGGATAGCGGAAGGACTTCCTCGGACTCCTGACGCCGACGGCTACCGACGACTGTTCACCCAGGCGGCCAACCATCTTCTACCGCTTGCTCACCCGCCGAACGATCTACGACACGCCATCAACAGTCGCCGAGACGCGCGGAGCTCCATCAATGCTTCGCGAGAACGGCGGCATGAGAACGAAATCCGTCGTCGAGAGGAGTACGACAGGGATCATGGCGCCCCGACTCAGAGCCAAGCTACCAGGACTGAGTCGGCAACGGCCTCAACTGGCGGAACCTCCCGGGGACGGTCGAGGAATCGCAACCACGACTCCCCTCCCCGGGATAGACATCGACCCCGGCGACAGGAGGACACGTGCGGAGTGTCCGCCCATACTCCGCGCCTCAGGGCCATCCAATGGCCTCCCAACTTCAAGGTATCCAATGTTGACAAATATGAACCTAAGCAGGATCCGTGGGGTTGGCTAGCCGTCTACACCACCGCTGCTCGAGCTGCCGGAGCGTCCGAAGACGTGATGACCGCGTACTTACCCATTGTCCTTGGGCAAGACGCGCTGCAATGGCTGCGACATCTACCGCGACACTGCATCGACGTCTGGGGAGATTTCAGTCGGCGCTTCACCGCCAACTTCCAGTCCCTCTCCGACAAGCCGGCGCAGCCGTGGGACCTTAAATCTATCAAGCGCCGGGGGGACGAAACTCTCCGGTCATACCTCAAGAGGTTTCAAACCATGAGGAATCGTATCCCCGATGTCACGGAGGCGGCCGTGATCGAGGACTTCTACCGAGGATCTAATGATTCGGTTTTCGTCCGGGCCATACTACAAAAGGCGCCGACCACCTCTGAGGAGCTGTTCCGGGAAGCCGACCTCTACATCACCGCCGACGAGCGAGCCCAGGACCTCATCGGAGGAGCGAAGCCCGCACCGGCTGCACCACGACGCGACGCGAACCAGCAACCTGACAAGCGGTGGGAGAAGAGGCCGCGCGAAGAAGTGCACGCCGCCGGACCACCTGCCTCTCGCGCTCGAGGAGGACCTCGTGGAGGCGAACGCACGCTGGACGACATCCTCGACGCCCAGTGCCCGTACCACAAGGACATGCGCCACACTCTTCGAAACTGCCGAGACTTCAAACACTCCGTCGGACACGGCCGACCCTTCCAACCTCTGCCTCCTCCTCCGCCGAGGGGAGGACCAGATGAACCACGACAACCCCATCGGCAGGAGGAGGGAGGAGGAGGAGGAGCTTTTCCACGCGTTGACAGGGAGGTCAACGTCATCTTCGGCGGACATGGATCGCAGGAGAGCAGAAGACAGCAAAAGCTCAATGATCGCCAGATACTGGTGGCGACCATCGGTCCTCCCGCTCCATACCGGTGGTCGGAGCACCCGATCACCTTCACTCGGGCGGATCAATGGCTCAACTTCGACCACCCGGGCAAGTACCCGCTTCTCGTCGATCCGGTGATCCGAGAAAGCCGGGTGAAAAAGGTGTTAGTGGATGGGGGGAGCAGCATCAACATCACCTTCCCCCGAACACTCCAAAGCTTGGGAGTTCATCTCAAAGAGCTCCATGAGTCGGATACTCCTTTCTTCGGCATCGTGCCGACGGAAGGGGAATACCCGCTGGGCCACATCTACATGCCGGTCACCTTTGGAACTCCGGAAAACTACAGAACCGAGTTCCTAAGGTTTGAAGTGGCGAACTTCGACTGCGGGTACAATGCCATCATCGGGAGGCCTGGATTGGCCAAGTTCATGGCCATTCCACATTACACCTACATGATACTGAAGATGCCAGGACCGCAAGGGATCATAACTGTGCGCGCCGACTTCCAAGGCGCCGCAGAATGTTTCCGAGTGGCTATTCAAGCAGCCCTCACCGCCAAGCCATCGACAGCTCCCTCCGCAACGGCGAACTCTAAGCCTGAGGAGAACCTCGTGATACCAGCGAATGAAGCTCAGACCGCGACCTCTATGCGGCCGACTGAAGAAACCAAGAGAATCAACCTGGGGTTCGCTGATGAGCGCAAGACGGCCATCATCAGCTCCAGTTTGGATGACAAATAGGAAAGCGCGCTCGTCCGGTTTCTGCAAGATAACCGAGATGTATTCGCATGGCAACCTGCGGATATGCCGGGAGTCCCGAGAGAACTGGCCGAGCACAAACTGAAAGTTTTTCCCCAGGCAAGGCCGATTCGACAGAAATTACGTCGTTTCACGCCTGATAAGAGGGAAGCCATTCGCGCCGAGTTAGCTCGCTTGGTTGCGGCTGGATTCATTAGAGAAGTATTACATCCCGAGTGGTTAGCCAATCCTGTTCTTGTACTCAAAAAGAATAAAGTGGACTGGCGCATGTGTGTTGATTATACCGATCTCAACAAACACTGTCCGAAGGATCCCTTCGGGCTCCCAAGGATAGATCAGGTGGTGGACTCCACCGCTGGATGTTCTATGTTGTCTTTCCTGGATTATTATTCTGGATATCATCAGATTAGTCTGGCAAAGGAAGACGAAGAAAAGACGGCATTCATTACCCCGTTTGGTGCTTTCTGTTATACCTCCATGCCGTTTGGCCTCAAAAACGCTGGAGCGACTTACCAGAGAGCTATTCAAACATGCTTAGCCGATCACTGGGGCAAGCGTGTGGAGACTTATGTGGATGACGTGGTGATCAAAACACAGGACTCAAAAGACTTCATCGAAGACTTGCAACTGGTTTTCAACAGCCTGAGGCGGTATAGATGGAAGCTTAATCCCGAGAAATGTGTTTTTGGGGTACCAGCCGGAAAGTTGCTCGGATTTATTGTCAGCCACCGAGGAATTGAGGCTAATCCGGATAAGATTGAAGCTATCATGAAGATGGAAGCACCTCGATCACAGAAGAAGGTTCAGCGACTCACTGGATGCATGGCAGCTTTAAGCAGATTTATATCCAGGCTGGGGGAAAAAGGTTTGCCGTTTTACAAGTTACTCAAGAAGGTGGATAAATTTCAGTGGACTTCAGAAGCGCAAGAAGCTCTGGATGCTCTGAAAAAATTCTTAACAACACCACCAGTACTAAAACCACCTCGGCGAGCTACGTCAACTCAACCAGCTGAAGATTTGCTATTGTACATCTCTTGCACGACTCACGTGGTGAGCACCGCGTTGGTAGTCGAGCGAGTAGAAGAAGGGCATGCCTATCCAATACAACATCCTGTCTACTTCATTAGTGAAGTCCTCGGCCCTTCAAAGAGAAAGTATCCTCAAGTTCAGAAATTATTATATGCAGTACTTCTAACTGCCCGCAAGCTGCGTCACTACTTTGACGACCACAAAGTCATAGTAGTCACAAGTTTTCCAATAGGGGATATTCTTCACAACAAGGAAGCCATCGGTCGAATAGCCAAGTGGGCCTGTGAGCTGGGATCTCATGACATCGAGTTTCGGCCTCGCACTGCCATCAAAACCCAAGCACTGGTTGATTTCGTATCAGAGTGGACTGAACAACAAGTACCAGACAACCCGGAGACTGCAGAAGTATGGCGAATGTATTTTGATGGCTCACTCAAGCTGCAGGGAGCAGGAGCGGGGATTCTTTTCACTGCACCAGGAGGCGAACACCTCAAGTACGCCCTCCAGCTGCTATTCCCGGCCTCCAACAATGCAGCCGAGTATGAAGCTTTGATCCATGGATTGAACATTGCCATATCATTGGGCGTCAAAAGATTAATGGTATATGGGGATTCTCTGGTAGTCATCAGCCAGATAAATAAGGAGTGGGATTGCTCAAACGATTCGATGGGAAGATACTGCACTGCCGTCCGAAAACTGGAGGATAAATTTGAGGGTCTAGAATTTCATCATGTGGAAAGAGATCGGAACACGGCAGCCGATGTACTGTCCAAACTAGGGTCCAGTCGAGCTCAGGTCCCATCCGGGGTTTTTGTGCAAGAAATTCTGCAGCCGAGTATCTCAATGGATCAAATGGAAGAGTGCAACGTCATAGGTCAACCTGAATCAGATCCCGATGACTGGAGAAAGCCAATCATTAAGTACATAAGGAATGAAGAAGAACCAGACGATAAGAACTCGGCAGAGCGCATTGCAAGATAGTCGGCTCATTATACACTTATTGGGGAGACATTATACAGAAGGGGAGCATCAAGCGTCTTCATGAAGTGCATTCTCCCATCCACTGGAAAGCAACTCTTAGAAGAGGTCCACGCTGGACAATGTGGGATACATGCAGCCTCCAGAACACTAGTTGGGAAGGTCTTCAGGTCAGGATTCTATTGGCCAACAGCAAAGAATGATGCAGCCGAGTTAGTTCAGAGGTGCGAAGCCTGCCAATACTTGTCAAAGCAACAACACCTGCCAGCACAGCAGCTGCAGACCATACCAGTAACTTGGCCTTTTGCATGCTGGGGGCTGGATATGATTGGACCTTTCAAGAAAGCTCAAGGGGGATATACTCATGTGTTGGTAGCGATTGACAAGTTCACTAAATGGATAGAATTCAAGCCCATTGCCTCCTTGACTTCTGCTAAGGCCGTGGAATTCATACAAGACATAATATTCAGATTCGGGATACCCAACAGCATCATAACTGATTTAGGATCCAATTTCACGAGTTCAGAATTCTTTGACTTCTGCGAGCAAAAGAGCATTCAGATCAAGTATGCATCTGTAGCCCATCCAAGAGCCAACGGGCAGGTTGAACGAGCTAATGGGATGATTTTGGATGCACTTAGGAAAAAGATTTTCGATAAGAACGAAAAATTCGCAGGAAAGTGGATAAGGGAATTACCCTATGTTGTTTGGAGTCTAAGGACCCAACCTAGCCGAGCTTTGCATGGAAACACTCCTTTCTTCATGGTCTATGGGTCGGAGGCAGTGCTGCCTGCTGATCTCAAGTTTGGGGCGCCAAGGCTGATCTTTGAAAGTATAGCAGAAGCTGAGACCACCAGGCTGGAGGACATAGATGTACTCGAGGAAGAACGGCTAAACGCAGTAATCTAATCAGCAAGATACCAGCAGACTCTAAGACGCTATCACGACAAGGCTGTGCGGCAACGATTCTTCTCAGTAGGGGAGCTCGTCCTTCGCCGAATTCTAACGGGAGAAGGACGACATAAGTTATCACCCTTATGGGAAGGACCCTTCATAGTAGCAGAAGTCACTCGGCCCGGATCATATCGCCTCACTCAGATGGATGGCACGGAAGTTGGGAACTCCTGGAACATAGAGCACCTGAGAAAGTTTTATCCTTAGCCGTACCTCAAAACTGCTGGGATAACGATGATGTACTCTGTAAAGTGGAAATA
The DNA here is from genome assembly GCA_029449295.1 of Zea luxurians. NCBI lineage: Eukaryota > Viridiplantae > Streptophyta > Magnoliopsida > Poales > Poaceae > Zea > Zea luxurians. Next base: position 54,789,806 of record JAOPSE010000004.1, on the reverse strand, counting down.
TGTCATCAATAAAGAAAAGGTTTCAAGGATACTCAATTTATTTACGATTGACTTGCATTCTTACTTAAACTCGGGGTGACCACTATGCCCTGCTAACGGAGCAATCAACTTAAGACGGCAACGACTTAAGGCGGTGCGACATGCTCACGCTTACTTAACTCGGGGTGACCACTATGCCCTGCTAACGGAGCAATCGACTTAAGTCAGCAACGACTTAAGGCGGTGCGACATGCTCACGCTTACTTAACTCGGGGTGACCACTATGCCCTGCTAACGGAGCAATCGACTTAAGTCGGCAACGACTTAAGGCGGTGTGACATGCTCACGCTTACTTAACTCAGGGTGACCACTATACCCTGCTAACGGAGCAATCGACTTAAGTCGGCAACGACTTAAGGCGGTGTGACATGCTCACGCTTACTTAACTCAGGGTGACCACTATACCCTGCTAACGGAGCAATCGACTTAAGTCGGCAACGACTTAAGGCGGTGTGACATGCTCACGCTTACTTAACTCAGGGTGACCACTATACCCTGCTAATGGAGCAATCGACTTAAGTCGGCAACGACTTAAGGCGGTGCAACATGCTCACGCTTTACTTAACTCAGGGCGACCACTATGCCCAGCTAACGAAGCAATCAACTCCAGTTGGCGCTTACCTAAGACCAATGCAACATGCTCTCGCCTATTTAATTCAGGGGATGATTTCCATATCCCACAGGCAAAATTCATAGTCATCATGCGTCATAACTACCAAACTCATTAACTAAAAAATTCTAATACAATGAGTGAATAACTATGCTATTCAAATAAACCGGTGTCCTCTAACAAATGTTCAATCATGCAAGCTGCGCGCTTGGAGCACGCGAAATGTTTTCTCTATTTTGCAATGTCTTTTCCAGGAGCAGTTGACGAAGAAGGACGACTCGAGGAATCAGGGGCAGCGTTCACGTCAGCCCTTATATCTTCAGGAACGACTACGCCGGGTCTCCTCATCAGAATTCGTCCCGCTCGAATGGCCTTATCCATGGCCCTATCGCGCTGGGCTCTCAGAGTATTGGAAGTCTCTTCAGCAACCTTGACAGCCAACTGGGCAGCCTCTAGCTCCTGGGTAACAGATTTCTTGGAAGCACGCAGATTCTTGATGACAACGTCTTTAGCCGATATCAACTCCCGAAGGCGAATCACATCATCCAAGGACTCCTGCAGCTTATAGCGAAGATTGTTCAACTCCTCCATGGAAAAGCGATTACTCCTCTCCAGAATAGTCAACGAGTTGCTAGAATCTCGATACAACCTATCAAGATTGTCACGAGAAGCAGCAAGGATACGTTTTTCTTCCTGCAAGCACAAATCAGTTCCTTCAGAAAACCAGGCAAATAATAGGAGTACAGCAAGACAAAAGCGCAGTTTTGTATATCACCTTTTCGCAGTCAAGCTGAGCATGCAGGGAAGAACTTAACGCATTGGCATCATCCAAGGCGGCAGAGACCTGACTCAGCTCAATCTGACCTTGAGAGTACTTTTCCTCAAGATCAGTGCATCGCTGAGACAGTTCAGCCCGATCTTGAGAATGTTTTTCCTCAAGAAGCGCAATCTGTCGAGTCATTCCTAGCAAAAGATAACCAAACAAAACGAGGTCAGAAGGTAAAACAGTCCACAGCAAGCGCGAAGAAAAGAAAAAAGGGCACTAACCAGCGTTAGTCGCCTCCAACTCGGATACACGGCGATGAAGAGACACCGGATTCCAACACGAAAAGGATGAAGCTACTTCTGGGATAGGAGCACCATGCAATTTCAGCTGGCTGGTCATCCCATCCACCAAAACCTGATGAGAAGAGCAGATGAGCATAATGGCAAGAATTCATGTAAAAGTCAAGCTAAGAAATAGCACGGTACCTGGAGGTTGGAGAAGAACGAAGGGATCCCCAAGTCAGGAGAAATCAGATGATAACCAGGCGCAAGGTCATCACCCGAAGCAGCATGCAATGGAACAGTGGGAATCAGTTCATCTCCTTCAACAGAGCCGGATACCCGATCAACGGGGACGCTGCCCTCCAAAGCGACGCCCCTGTCTGAAGTTTGGGCCACCACCATGCAGCCAGAGTGAGGAGGTGACCCAGCGTGAACGTCCATGGAAGTGCCGGAAGGAGACCCTGTTTGGGTACCCTCGGGGACTGGGCCATAGTTGGCACTGCCCACTTGAGCTGGATTATCCCCGGCAGCACCCTCGGGGGCTGGGCAGTAGCGCGCACTCTTCGCCCGGGCTAAGTCATCCCCGACGACACCCTCGGGGGCTGGACATGTGTCAACACCATCTTTGGGGTCCAAACTTTCAGCAGTAACCATCTCTAAGGTTGATGGGCCCTCGGCTACTTCCATGGAATCAGGACAATCCAAGTTAACATCCCGTCCCTCAAGATCGCACTCTAAGGTTGATGAGGCACGGGATGACCTCAACCCAGCGTCCGGCACGGCACCACAAGCTTCCGTCACATCATCATCCACTGGCCCTGATAACAAGTCCTCTGGGATCATATCCTCGAGAGTTTGATCAAAGTCGGCCAGGGATATGTTTTGCAGACCAACAAGAGCAGATAAAGCCGGAGAAGGAACCCCGCTACTTTCCCCACTGGCAAGGAGTTGCCGACTGTTCTTCCGAGTCAGAGGAACCTCATTCTCTTCCTCTTCGTCGTCTTCATCAGCAACACTGGCAACACCCCCATTGGGATCAGCGATGGATAGGGTACACCCATTGGGTTCAGCGACAGTCATACCACACCCATTGGGATCAGCATCAGCAAATTCAGGCGCAGGAACCTCCTCATTGGCAGGAATCGAGGGACCAGCACCCTGATCCAAACTAGATACTCGCCGAATACGTCTCTTCTTCTTTTTCTGCTCATCAACAGAAAGATCAATCTGATTGGTTCGGCGGGGACGCCTCGAGCGAGCACGGACACATGCTCAATAGTAGATGTAGAGGGTTTGCAAGACTTTAATTCAATAACCTTAGCATGCAACAAATCATTCTTAGTTCTAAGGTCAGAAATAGTAGTATTGCAAACATCAAAATCCTTAGCCTTAGCAATTAATTTCTCATTCTCATTTCTAAGGCTAGCAAGAGAAATGTTCAATTTTTCAATCCTAGCAAGCAAATCATTATTATCATTTGAAATATTGCAAATAGGAGAATCAACCTTAGCTAACAACTTGGCATTTTCATTTCTAAGGTTGTCTAAAGTCTCATGGCAAATACTTAGCTCACTAGACAATTTTTCACATTTTTCTCTTTCTAGAGCATAAGCATTTTAACCTTAACATGCTTTTTATTTTCTTTAATAAGGAAGTCCTCTTGAGAATCCAAGAGATCATCCTTCTCATGTATAGCACTAATCAATTCATTTAATTTTTCTTTTTGTTCCATGTTAAGGTTGGCAAAAAGAATACGCAAATTATCCTCTTCATTTTTATCATCATCCTCATCACTAGATGTTTCATATTTAGTGGAGGACTTTGATTTTACCTTCTTTTTGCCGTCCTTGGCCATGAGGCACTTGTGGCCGACGTTGGGGAAGAGGAGGCCCTTGGTGACGGCGATGTTGGCGGCGTCCTCGTCGTCGGAGGAGTCGCTTGAGCTTTCGTCGGAGTCCCACTCCCGACAAACATGGGCATCGCCGCCCTTCTTCTTGTAGTACTTCTTCTTTTCCTTCCTCTTGCCCTTCTTGTCGTCACCCCTGTCACTATCACTTGATAATGGACATTTAGCAATAAAGTGACCGGGCTTACCACACTTGTAGCAAACCTTCTTGGAACGGGATTTGTAGTCCTTCCCCTTCCGTTGCTTGAGGATTTGCCGGAAGCTTTTGATGATTAGGGCCATCTCCTCGTTGTCGAGCTTGGAGGCGTCGATCGGTTGTCTACTTGGTGTAGACTCCTCCTTCTTCTCCTCCGTTGCCTTGAAGGCCACGGGTTGCGCCTCGGATGTGGAAGGCTCATCAAGCTCGTTGATCTTCTTGGAGCCCTTAATCATGCATTCAAAACTAACAAAATTCCCGATGACTTCCTCGGGGGTCATTTGTGTATATCTAGGATTGCCACGAATTAATTGTACTTGAGTAGGGTTAAGGAAAATAAGGGCTCTTAGAATAACCTTAACCACTTCGTGGTCATCCCATTTTGCGCTCCCGAGGTTGCGCACTTGGTTCACCAAGGTCTTGAGCCGGTTGTACATGTCTTGTGGCTCCTCCCCTTGGCGAAGACGGAAGCGACCGAGCTCCCCCTCGATCGTTTCCCGCTTGGTGATTTTGGTGAGTTCATCACCCTCGTGCGCCGTCTTGAGTAGATCCCAAATCTCCTTGGCGTTCTTCAACCCTTGTACTTTGTTGTATTCCTCCTTGCTTAGGGAGGCAAGGAGGATGGTTGCGGCTTGGGAGTTGAAGTGCTCGATTTGGGCTACTTCGTCCGTGTCATAATCCTCATCCCCTACGGATGGTACCTGTACACCAAACTCAACAACATCCCATATACTTTTGTGGAGAGAGGTTAGATGAAATCGCATTAAATTACTCCACATAGCATAATCCTCACCATTAAAAGTTGGTGGTTTGCCTAATGGGACGGAAAGTAAAGGTGTATGTTTAGGAATGCGAGGGTAGCGTAGGGGAATCTTACTATACTTCTTACGCTCTTGGCGTTTAGAAGTAACGGATGCCGCGTCGGAGCCGGAGGTAGATGTCGATGAGGTGTCGGTCTCGTAGAAGATCACCTTCCTCATCCTTTTGTGCTTGTCCCCACTCCGATGCGGTTTGTGAGAAGAAGACTTTTCCTTCTTCTCCTTGTGGTGAGAAGAGGAAGACCTTTTCTCCTTCCGCTTGGAGGAGATCTTCTTCTTCTCCCTTCTCTTGGTGCGGGACTCTTCCGATGAAGTGCTCCCTTGGCTTGTAGTGGGCTTGTCGCCGGTCTCCATCTCCTTCTTGGCGGGTTCTCCCGACATCACTTCGAGCGGTTAGACTCTAATGAAGTACCGGGCTCCGATACCAATTGATAGTCGCCTAGAGGGGGGGGTGAATAGGGCGAAACTGAAATTTACAAAAATAATCACAACTACAAGCCGGGTTAGCGTTAGTAATAAAGAAACGAGTCCGCGAGAGAGGGCGCAAACCAAATCGCAAGCAAATAAGAGTGTGACACAAGGATTTGTTTTACCGAGGTTCGGTTCTCGCAAACCTACTCCCCGTTGAGGAGGCCACAAAGGCCGGGTCTCTTTCAACCCTTCCCTCTCTCAAACGATCCTAAGGATCGAGTGAGCTTTCTCTTCTTCTCAATCAAACGGGAACAAAGCTTCCCCGCAAGGGCCACCACACAATTGGTGCCTCTTGCCTTGGTTACAATTGAGTGATGATCTCAAGAACAAATGAGAAAGAAAGAAAGCAATCCAAGCGCAAGAGCTCAAAAGAACACGGCAAATCTCTCTCGCTAGTCACTAAGGGTTTGAGTGGAATTGGAGAGGATTTGATCTCTTTGTATGTGTCTAGAATTGAATGCCTAGCTCTTGTAAGTGGTTGAGAGTTGGAAAACTTGGATGGCAATGAATGTGGGGTGGTTGGGGTATTTATAGCCCCAACCACCAAAAGTGACCGTTGCTGGAACTCCTCTGTTCGATGGCGCACCGGACAGTCCGGTGCACACCGGATAGTCCGGTGCCCCTGCCACGTCACCAGTGCCGTTGGATTCTGACCGTTGGAGCTTCTGACTTGTGGGCCCTCCTGGGTGTCCGGTGCACACCGGACAAGTACTGTTTGATGTCCGGTGCACCGGCATGGGCGATCCTGACGTCTGCGCGCGCTGCACGCGCATTTAATGCACCGCAGGGAGCCGTTGGCGCCGCAGAGAGCCGTTGCTCCGCTGGCACACCGGACAGTCCGGTGCACACCGGACAGTCCGGTGAATTTTAGCGGAGTGGCTGCCGAGCGAACCCGAGGCTGACGAGTTCCGGAGGCCACGTCTCTTTGGAGCACCGGACATGTCCGGTGCACACCGGACAGTCCGGTGAATTATAGCGCGCCGGCTTCCGAGAAATCCCGAGGGCTTAGAGTTTGAAGTCGAAGTCCTCTGGCCGCACCGGACAGTCCGGTGCACACCGGACAGTCCGGTGCCTCCGGCCAGAGGAGCCCTCGGTTGCCTTGCTGCTCCTTTGTTGAATCCAACACTTGGTCTTTTTATTGGCTGATTGTGAACCTTTTGCACCTGTATAGCTTATGCACTAGAGCAAACTAGTTAGTCCAATATTTGTGTTGGGCAATTCAACCACCAAAATTATTTAGGAACTAGGTCTAAGCCTAATTCCCTTTCACTAATTCCCTTTCACCGCCCCCGCCACTGCCGCTGTCGTCGTCGTCGTCGTCGTCGTCGTCATCGTCGTCGTCGTCGTCGTCGTCCCCGCCCTCGCCGCCGCCGTCCGAGTCCTCCTCATCAGAGGAGTACTCAGACTCATCCGAGCCCTCGAGCCCGGAGCGCTCGACGGCCCGGATGTACGCCCAGACCTCCGCGGCTATCCCCTAGGAGTCGTCCGAGTCATCGGACGACGCCGGGGGAGAGACGGGAGCCGGGGACCTCTCGGACTCGGAGGAGAACTCCTCCTCCGAGTATTCCGAGTCACCGAAGTCCTCCGACGGAGGAGTTGGCTCGCGCTTGCGTTTGTTGTTTTTTCCCATGGAGGCAGGTAGAAAAGAAGAGAAGGAAGCAGTAAGGAATAGCGAAGGGATGTGAAGAAACTAGAGGGGCAACAGCGTTATTTATAGAAGAGAAAGGCAACCGCTCACCTCCAACCGCGGCCACTGAACAGTCGCAAAGCATTCATTATGCACTTCCACCCGTCCAAAGACACGTCAGGCGGCTGACGCCGTTTCATGCAGCACTACACCCATTGGGACTCCAGTCAACAGTGCAAAGGATATGATTACACTCGCCGTCCCATCACATTACAACTCAGAAGCAGCCGGTTAAAACACTCAGCGTACCAAGCCGTCCCTTGCCCACACCCATTGGGGGGGGGACGCCCAGGAATTGTCAGTATATTTTTAAAAATTGGTCACATCTGTACAGAGCATGCAGTGAATGCCTCAAGACAAAAATGAGATATCAACAAGGGTTAGAGAGAAGCCAAGTATAGCCAGCAGAGTGCAAAATATGGTCGACAGACATGACTTGAAGACTAGACAGAGAACGTCCATCGAATGTCCAATCAGTTGCAGAGCAAATAAACTACGCTACCTAGCAGGATATGGAAGGATTGCAAATTCGGCTGCAAAAGACAAAACACATGCTGACCTCTGAAGCATAATGTTGATGACATAGCACGGATGACATCATGCCGACTTTTTTATAGGCAGAAAGAGTAATCTTCAGCAAAAGGACATAAAAAGGAGACCTTCAAGCGAATTATCCTCAAAAAATCCACTTGAAGGTCGGGGGCTACACCCATTGGGTGCACCTTCGGTGCACCCCATGGATTGTTATTCTAAGCCAGGATAGCACCAATTTCTAAGGGCATGGGACAGGATTAAGAAGCCAATCCTCAACTGGAATAAAGGAACACAAATGGAAGTAATCTCTGCTGAAGACCTTCGAGTAGATTATTTTCTAAAATCTACTCGAAGCTCGGGGGCTACACCCATTGGGTGCACCTCCGGTGCACCTAATGAAGTTCAGAATCCTACAAACAGGAATGCCGATCTCTAAGGCACAAGCACGAAGCTAGGTTTTGGTCAACAAGTGATCGAAGCAGGAGAGAACAGCAAGGAGCCATCTTTCTTCAAATCACCTACGAGCTGGACCTGAGATCTTCGGGTTGATTACCTCTAAATTAACCCAAAGATCGGGGGCTTGTGGGGGATAGATATCCCCCGGGTCCACTAAAAGAGTAAAGGACCTCACGAAAGGCCCAAGGGCCCAATAAATCGTAAGGTTATTTCTTTCGTGGGCCTGGGGAAAAGCAACCAGCAACGCAGGACGACATGAGGCCGGATTGGTGCAAACCCGGACGACCCATAGCGTCGAGCGAATGGCTGCAACGGAGATCCGACTTTCCCGCGTCGGGGCCTCCATGCAACGGAGCCACGTGAAGATAAGTCGGCGAGGGTTACGTGAAGGATAATCTCGAGAGGTTCACTATCTTTTAGCCACTTGTTGTTATCCTATCCATATGTACTGCCCCACGGTCGAGTATATAAGGCCTAGGGGGCACCCCTTCAGAACATTCGACCCATTACTTATCCACCCACCTCGACTCTCTGTATTCTTAATCCAGAGAGCTCTCCTGTAATCATCCCCACCAAGCATACTCATCGGGACGTAGGGTATTACGCATCACTAAGCGGCCCGAACCTGTAAACCTTGTCTACCGTCCCTCGTGCAATCAGCACGAACCATTTTGCTACAGTTGTCGACACCTTCCTACTCCTAAAACACCTCGAGGGGCAACCCCAGGTGTGCGGTCGGACCCTAAACACCGACAAGGGGTTTACATCGGCTGATCCTTTGGAGGAGATTGACATAGGAAATGGTAAAACTCCAAGGCCGACTTTTGTAAACAAGACCCTGGAGACCGATTCTAGAACTGAGATGATCGGTCTATTGAAGGAATATTCAGATTGTTTTGCTTGGAATTACACTGAAATGCCTGGACTAAGCCGAGAGATTGTCGAACATCGGCTGCCCATTAAGTCTGGTTTCAGACCTTTCAAGCAGAAAGCTAGAACATTTCGTCCAGATCTTCTCCCACGAATCAAGGACGAAATCCACCGGCTGCTAGAAGCTAATTTTATTAGACCTTGCAGATACGCAGAGTGGGTCTCCAATATTGTGCCGGTGGAGAAGAAGGAGTCAGGTAAACTTAGAGTATGCATTGATTTTCGTAATTTAAATAAAGCGACTCCTAAAGATGAATATCCCATGCCCATAGCCGACACATTAATCAATAATGCATCAGGGAATAGAATTATTAGCTTCCTTGATGGTAATGCCGGATATAATCAGATTTTCATGGCCGAAGAAGATGCGTCTAAAACGGCCTTTATATGTCCAGGCTTCATTGGTTTATTTGAATGGGTTGTCATGACATTCGGTCTTAAAAATGCTGGTGCTACTTATCAGAGGGCTATGAATCTGATCTTCCATGAGTTGTTAGGAAACACTGTGGAAGTCTACATTGATGATATTGTAGTCAAATCGGCTAAGTTTAGTTCTCATATAGCTGATTTGCGCAAAGCCTTTGATAAAATGCGTCGGTATGGTTTAAAAATGAACCCACGTAAATGTGCTTTTGGAGTGTCGGCTGGTAAGTTTTTAGGATTTGTCATCCATGAACATGGTATAGAAATAGACCCTGACCGAATCAAGTCTATTCGGAATGTGGGGCCTCCGACTTGTAAGGTCGAAGTGCAGAGGTTTCTCGGCAAGGTGAATTATTTACGAAGGTTTATTTCTAACCTAGCCGGGAAGATTGATGCCTTCACCCCTATCCTTCGGCTTAAGAATGATGCTGAATTCACTTGGGGGGCAGAACAGCAGGACGCATTTGATCTCATTAAAAAATATTTGTCTTCGGCTCCCGTGTTAAAAGCACCACAAGTAGGAGCGCCATTCAGATTATACATTGCAGCTGAAGACAAGGTTATTGGGGCTGTTCTGACACAAGAAACTGAGGGGAAGGAGCATGTGGTGACATATCTAAGCCGAAGGTTGGTGGATGCTGAAACAAGGTACACTTTTATTGAAAAGTTATGTTTATGCTTGTTTTATGCATGCACCAAATGTAGATGTTATTTACTGTCTAGTCATTGCACTGTTTCTGGTCAAGCCGATGTAATCAAATACATGTTGCATAACCCAATTATGAGTGGTAGAATTGGTAAGTGGGCTTATGCACTCATAGAATATGACTTGGCCTATGAACCATTGAAATCTATAAAAGGCCAAGTCGTAGCGGATTTTATTGTAGAACATCGGGTTAATGATATTCATGAACTAGACATGTCATACCTCACTGTTACTCCTTGGACTTTATATTTTGATGGATCGGTTTGCAGTGAAGGGCAAGGAATTGGCATTGTGCTTGTTTCACCAAGTAATGTCTCCTTTGACTTCTCTAGCCGATTGAAAACTTATTGCACTAATAATCAAGCTGAATATGAGGCCCTCCTATTCGGTTTAGAACTTTTAAATAGTATAGGAGTAAAACATGTGAAGGTATTTGGTGATTCTCAGCTGGTTATCCAACAAGTGTTAGAAGAATATCAATGTCTTGATGGTACTCTAAATAGTTATCTTGAGAAATGTTGGAGCATAATCCATTCTTTTGACGAATTCAGTATTCGACATATCTCTAGAGTTGAGAATCATAGAGCTAACGATTTGGCACAAGATGCATCAGGTTATCGGATAAAGAGAGGGAAATTTCACAAAACTGAAATTCCGATAACCAGTGCAGAGCCAAATTCCCAGGTCGCGGACCGTCCGCGTGACGACGCCGGACCGTCCGGGGTTTCCAGAAATGTTTTCTCAATCGATTCGGCTGACAATGAAGCCGATGTAAGTGATTGGAGGACACCTATACTTAATTATTTACGAAATCCCAATATTAGGACAGATAAGAACATTCGGCGAACAGCTTTCAAGTATGTTTTGATGAGTGATGAACTTTACCGCCGAACAGTCAGTGATGTCCTGCTGAAGTGCTTGGGCCCAGATGATGCTATATTAGCCATGGCCGAAGTACATGAAGGAATTTGTGGTACTCATCAATCGGCTCCAAAGATGAAGTGGTTGTTGCGAAGGTCTGGTTTTTATTGGCCTAGTATGATAGCTGATTGTTTCAAGTACTATAAGGGATGCCAAGTGTGTCAAAAATTCGGCGACCTACAGTTGGTCCCTGCAGCCGAATTGCATCCTATCATCAAGCCTTGGCCGTTCAGAGGATGGGGATTAGACTTTATTGGAGAAATTCATCCTTCATCATCAAAGGGGCATCGGTTTGTGTTAGTTGCCACTGACTATTTCACCAAATGGACTGAAGCCGTTGCTCTGAAAAACATGACGCACAAGGAGGTAATTGAGTTCATAACTGAGCATATTATTCATAGATTCGGCATTCCTCAGACCTTGACTACAGATCAAGGGACTTCTTTTATGTCAAAGGAGGTACGTGAATTTGCTGAATTATACAGAATTAAGCTGCTTAATTCATCTCCATATTATGCTCAGGCCAATGGACAGGCCGAGTCTAGTAATAGGACATTGATTAATTTGATAAAAAAGAAGATATCTGATAATCCTAAACATTGGCATAAAATTTTGTCCGAAGCTTTATGGGCTCATAGAATATCTAAACATAGTGCTACTAAAGTATCTCCTTTTGAGCTTGTCTATGGGCAGGAAGCAGTATTGCCTGTGGAAATAAGTTTGAATGCTGTCAGGTTCGCCAGACAAAATGACCTAACTGCTACTGATTATTATAATTCAATGATGGATAATATTGATGAGGTGACCGACAAGAGGATGATAGCTTTGCGAGCAATAGAAAAGGACAAGATCATGGTAGCCAGGGCCTACAACAAGAAGGTCAAAGCAAAATCATTCCAAGTAGGAGACTTGGTGTGGAAGACCATTCTACCTCTAAGGAATAAAGATCGAAAGTTCGGGAAATGGTCGCCAAGCTGGGAGGGTCCTTATAAAGTGAAGCAGGTGATGTCTGGTAACGCTTATTCACTACAAACATTACAAGGCAAGGATTTACCTAAGGCTTTGAATGGGCGTTTCCTCAAACAGTACCATCCTAGTATGTGGCAAGATGCCTAAGAAAACCGATGTGATCACATCGAGTTAGTTGCTTTTGGTTCGCCCAGCTCCACCAAAAGGCAGGGGGGCATATGTTCGAACCAAAAATGAGCGGCCGGACGGTCCGGCCCTGAGGCCGGACGGTCCGCGGTCCGGACAGTCCGCGCCTGTGGGCCGGACGGTCCGCGCATGCGCAGAACAGATTAGGGTTCCGAGTTTTGTGTTACGGTTGTTAGCTAAAATCACGGGAAAAGCTCGGAAATTAGTTTGTAAAGGGTCCAGCCCCCCTCCTCTATAAATAGAGAGGTCTACGGCCGATTTGTAATCATCAACAATCGAATCAATACAACTTCTATTTCGCATTTTATCTTAGGAGTAGTTCTAGTCTAGTTTAGGTTTAGTCTTCCAATCCCCAAATTCTTCGTCTCTCTTCGGCTCTACGTCGATTAGAGGAGTCTAGGTCGGCCAGCCCGAGCCTAGACACAACCTAGGATCTCTACTCCCCGACGGGGTCCCTCCCGGGAGCGAGATTCAGGCGCCGTCGGCGATCTTCCGCCGTCCCTGCGTACGCGCGGACCGTCCGGCCCCAGGGCGCGGACCGTCCGGCCGTCAGGCAGGAGCCCTAGCCGCGCACCAGGCCGCGGACCGTCCGGCCCCAGGCCGCGGACAGTCCGCCCCTGCGCAGAGAGTACCACCGCGCCTCGCACCAGGCCGCGGACCGTCCGGCCCCTGCGCGCGGACCGTCCGCCCCTGTGCAGAGGGCACCGCCACGGTTCTTGTTGAGTGTTTGGCGCTCCGAAAAGGCGTCAACACATCTATTTGTTTCTTCTTGAAACAATCAGAAAACTGGTTAGTAAAAATGTGGGCGAGGGAGAGAGCGCCTGCCACTCACATAGTCAAGTTCGTTCCATTCCATTCCATTCCATTCCATTCATCACTCGTCTCGAGATGATACTATGTTGACATAGCTAATTAGGTATATAATCAGATAAGATACGAACACACATTACTCGTTCTATATTTGTTTTCAAATTTTTCTTCGAATTTGGTTCGATGTCGGATATTATCAAGTTATGTTGGATAAGATTTGAATGGATATTGATATCTTATATATTTAATTTTGAGAATACGAATAGAATAAAGATCAGATATAGATCGGATATTGAGTACCCGAACTCAGATATGGATCGGATCTCAGCTTCCTCAGGGTTTGTTTGGTTAGAGGTGAATTCAGGGTATGGCTGGATATCGAGACAACTCAACTTGGCAAATCTCCAGCTGGCACGTTAAGATAACGAGCTGACTGAGAATTAGCTCGACTCGGCTTATTTGCGAGCTCGAGCTGACTCGTTTAGCTCGGGAGCCAAAAACCAATAAACATATATATACAATAAAATAATCAATTACTTATTAATTCTAGATCAATTAAACTCTAGAAAAGAGTAATAATACTCACAGTTTCACATACCACATCAATTCAACACTAATTTAACATAGTTCATTACTTATTAGTTCATCCAACATAAGTGCAAGCTTTGTTTTGCTGACCGATGGTTGCTCGTTCAAGCTAATGAGCTGACTCGTTAACAAACGGAGCTAAAATAGTAACTCAGCTCGTGACAAAATTGAAACAAGCCTAGTCGAGCTGAGTCAAGATAACCATAAGTCAAATGAGTTCATGAGCAACGACTATTTTGTCCGGTCTTAATTGAGTGAGATTGGTGGAGATTTAAATCCCCTTCCTACTTAATTTGAAATACAAAGATATTTATTCCCCTCCGGGTCTTATGCAACCGAATGAACCCTAGATGGATCTGATTTGAATACGAACGGAATATATATGTGTCATTTAATAGGGGTGAAAACGGGTCGGGTATACCCGCCGGGTACCAGATACGGATAGTGCAAATACCCGTTTTTTCGGATACGGATTCGGGTATTTTTATATTCGGGACGGATACGAGTAACACCCGGATAGTGCAGCTTCGGATTCGGGTCGGATACGGAGCGAGTACTACCTGTTAAATACCCGGATATTCGGGTCAGATACGGGTACCCGGAATTCGGGTACCCGTTTTTTCTTTTTCTGCATAATAATATAGTTATAAAATCATAACTTTTACATATGAAATCTAATGAAGATAAAGTTTATATAAAAATTGTAGAGCTCGAAGAGATCTATAACTTTGTAGGACATCACATTTTTGTTTAAACATATTTTTAGGCCAAAATAATTGAAATAATGTCTAAATTTATATCAAAATAATAGACTTTATCATTTTCATGTGGGGACTTAAGATTATCCCCATGTGAGAACTTAAGATTATCTTTTTATAAACTATTTATTAATACTGGTAACTTATTTACAATTTTAGGTCTATAATATTTGTATGAATTTAATTATATTTTGATGATTTTCTACAACAAGAAATTAATAATACACCAAATAGCCTAAAAATTCATAAATTTTTACGGGGACACAACATATATCCACATATAATTCTAAAAAGTATTTGGACTATAAAATCCACAAGATGTTAGTGTTTCTTCCATTTCACTCCCACTTATTGCGTGAGTTACACGTGAAATCATTTTATGTATTGAAGTTTCAACATAATCAATATTTCACTTATCATTTTCATGTGGGGACTTGAGGTTATATTTGATTAGAATGTTTATTTGTTTTGGTAAGTTTTTTTGTAATTTTGGGTCAAAACTAGTGTATTTTATGAATTTTAATTATATTTTGATGATTTCATGTAGAAAGAAATTAATAATGTATAAATAACCTCAGAAATCCATGAAATTATACGAAGGTACAACATATGGCCACATATAGTCATTAAAAATAATGGGACCATAAAATCCACAGGATGTTAACATTTCTTGTATTTTATTTCCACTTATTGCGTGAGTTACACGTGAAATCACTCTAAGTATCCAAGTTTCAACATAATCAATACTTCACTTTACCATTTTTATGTGGGAACTTGAGATTATCTTCTATTAAATGTTTATTAGTATTGATAATTTACTTGCAATTTCGTGGTCGAACAAGAATATTTTATGATAACCAATTAATGCATTATCCGACAAGTATCCGATATCCGATCAAATAATATCCGTATCCGTCACTTATCCGCCCGGATAAATATCCGGTCCCTGTATCCGTATCCATCCCGTTTCTATCTATCCGTATCTGATCCCGAATTCGTTTTAAATACATTAGGGTAGGATACATAATGAGTTACTATCCGTCCGTATCCGCCCGTTTTCACCCCTATCATTTAATAACAATTAAGCGTTGAGCTCATCAGAGTGCCCAAATAATTGTAAAAAACATTATACACACGTCATAAACAAAGAAAAGTTTAAAAATAGATAGTGAGACAATAGGCGGGCTGGTGAACTCATCATCGTTATGTGTAGCTGGTCGATGTTACCGTTTCTTTACTCCATCTCGTACGGTGGCGACCATTTTTTGATTTTTTTCATATGCAATGCAACTGCTTTGAACAGAAGGACATAGCTAAGCAAAAAAACACGATTAAAGGTATAGATGAGCACACCACCAAAACTAACGACATCAAATTTAAAAACCCTTTTTATATACGTTCATAATAAAAAAAGCAAATGCATGGTCTTGTGTATTAAAAAAAGAAAACATTGGTCTTCTCATCAGTTCTATATCTATGAATGATGGTACGTGCTGCTACCTAGTCGCTCCGTCCAACGGCCGGCAGCTCACTCAGCAGCGTCAGCAGCCATGGCGGTGTCACAACTCCATCTCGTGGTGATGGTGTTCCTAGTATCAGCAGTAGCATCTGCTCCCGGAGTAGCAGCGCAGTACCTAGGCGTCAACTACGGCACACTGGGCGACAACCTCCCGCCGCCGCACCGCGGGATGGAGCTGGCCCGCTCGGTGGGGGCCGTCTCCGTCCGCTTCTACGACGCCAACGCGACCCTCCTGGCGGCGGCCGCGGCGTCCGGCCTCGACTTCGTGCCGAGCTTCCCCAACGAGCTCATCCCGTCTCTCGCCGGCTCCCAGCGCGCCGCCGACGCACTGGTGGCCGCCACGCTGCTCCCGTTCCGCGGCAACCCGCGCCTCCGCTACCTCTTCGTCGGCAACGAGTTCCTCTCCAACCCGACCGCCAAGCCCAACTGGGCGCTGATCGTCCCCGCCATGGCCAACGCCGCCCGGGCGCTGCGGCGCCACGGCCTCGCGCACGTGAAGGTGAGCACCACGCTCAGCATGAACGACCTCGGCAACACCGTGCTCCCGCCGTCGGCCGGCGCGTTCCGGCCGGAGATCGCTGAGGCCGTGATGCGCCCGATGCTGGCCTTCCTGCAGCGCACGGGCTCCTGCCTGTTCCTGGACGCCTACACCTACTTCACCTGGTCGGCGAACCACACCATCTTCCCGCTGCCCTACGCGCTGCTGGAGCCGTCGCCGGGGTTCGCGTACCACGACCCCGGCACGGGGCTCTCGTACGCCAACCTCCTGGACCAGATGCTGGACACGGCGGCGGCTGCCATGTGCCGCCTGGGCTACTGCGGCGTGGGTCTGGCGCTGGCCGAGACCGGGTGGCCCACGGCGGGCGACCTGGACCAGTTCGGCGCCAACGTGCGGAATGCGGCCACGTACAACCGCAACCTGGCGCGGCGCCTGGCGTCCGGGGCCGGCACGCCGCGGCGGCCCGGGGTGCCGGTGCCGGCGATGGTGTTCGCGCTGTTCAACGAGGACCTCAAGTGGGGGCCCGACACGGAGCGGCACTGGGGCCTGTTCTACCCCAACGGCAGCGCGGTGTACGAGGTGGACCTCACGGGGCGCCGCCCGCTGGCGTCGTACCCGCCGCTGCCGCCGGCGACGAACGACCAGCCGTACCGGGGCCCATTGTGGTGCGTGGTGAGGACGGCGGGCATGAACGAGACGGCGGTGAGGGATCAGGTGGCGGCGGTGTGCGATGACGACGAGGCCGAGGACGGGCTGTGCGACGCCGTGCGGCCCGGCGGCGCGTGCTTCCTGCCCAACACGGTCGCCGCGCACGCCAGCTACGTCTTCAGCGCGCACTGGAACAGGTTCAGCGAGGACTACGGAGCCTGCTACTTTGACGGCTGGGGCATGGAGACCACCATCGATCCGAGTGAGTATACAGGATTAGTATTTTTTTTTTGAAATTTCTACTCTTTTAAAGTCTTAATTAGCTGACGAATGGTTTTGTTTTGTTTTCAGGCCATGGATCATGCAAATTTCCAAGCATCCATATCAAATAAGAAATATATATATCATGATGATATATAATGGAGAACCGGCTCAAATTTCCATGGGTCACTTAGCTTGTTCACCGAGTTATCGTGCTCATTTATCCTAATTCCCAACTGGATGTACTCCCAATTAATAAATGCAGAAAATGAGGAAGTATGATTTTAAAGAAAAAACGAAGCGTGTTATTTTCTTCATGTCAGCATATATAAAGACTGTCAAACTGTAATGCTGCCAACCAAATCAGACATGCTGATGTTGCGACACCAAATAGAACAATGCATTTTGTACGTGCAACATTTCATTTAACGTGTAGGGAGAATCTATTTTCGCACAGAACATTTTACTTAGCGCATAAAAATACTTTATTTTATGCGCGCTAGAGCATTTGATCCGGCATGTAGGCCATTTTTGTTTTGTGTGTGTACAGCTTGTGTTGTACAAGTAGCGCATTTGATTGTTCGGGCCGCAACATACCGTACCCCCCAAGAACTGATTCTTCATTGTTTTCTGCGCCAGCTTCAATCTCCGACTGTACCACCACAGTTTTCTTCCGGATTTTCTTTAGGAGTTTGTCCTCGAATATCAGGACAAGCATTAGCAGTTCTAGATAAGATATCAGCACTATGATCTCCTACTGTTAAATCTCCGCAATCAGAAGAGGGATGATACAACAAAGTAGGTTACGATGAAGGAGTGTGATTTCAGATCGAAGGCGTGCTCCGGCATTAGGATGTAGGTTAGAGAATGGGAAGATACCTTCATCAAAGATGACACTGCGAGAGACATAAACTCGCCCAGTAGAAACATCTAAACACTTGTACCCTTTATGAATATTACTGTTATAGGCGAAGATGTGGCTAGCAAGCACACCCAAAAATACGCAAAGCATTATAATCTAGTTTTTGATCAAACAGACGCTCCAAAGGAGTAGAGTCATGAATAGTTTTACTAGGAATTCTATTAATGAGATATGAAAGGCTTCAGCCAAAATTTAAGGGGCATAGATGCATAAGAAAGGGGAGATAACCCGGTTTCTACTAGGTGGCGATGTTTTTGTTCCGCGGAACCATTTTGATGATGTAAATTTACTAAAAAACTTCAGATTTAAACTTAATGAGATATATCCATGTAAATTTACTAAAATCATCAATGAATGAAACAAAACATAGTATTTCTTCCTTCCTACTGATTCTAGTGCAAGGCCCAGACATCAGAGAACACAAGTTCTAAGGGAAACTTTGACTCTCTCATGGATCTAGAATAGGGTATGAAAGGGAAATGTGTTTGGTTAGGTGTCAACAGGGGATGGGACGGGATCAACCCTGGGTTGACCCCGTCCCTTATTTTTTGAGGGATGGCTTCATCCACTATTTTTAGAGAATATTTATTGAACCTGACTCTGAACCTCCAAACCAAACATGAGTCAAATTAAAATGATCCCACCCCATCCCTCTTCATCCCTCCTCATCCATCCATCCAAACACTACCTAAGTGTCCAACACACCAACTTGGACTATCTAGTTTGATATGAGTATGAGTACATGTCCACTTCAAGGTAAATTGAAGGCACTATGTCCAAATGAGCTAAACTAGAGGATGGAAAGTGCAACGTTGGGTAAAACCGTAAAAACATGAGGGTTGAATGTTTGAATAAGTTACATATCTATTATACTATGTTTCTAGCACTTATGTTTGAAGTCTAACTCAATTCTATGAGAAAAGTGCTTTTAGGACTTAGTTTGAGCCATATTGCAAATCCTAGTGAAAGACCGAGTTAGTTTCCTACACTTAGTCAATTGGATTATGTTCTAATTATGTTTGTCTAAGTCGTAAGGAATCTCCCAAGGATAGCCAAAAGGAATTGAAGGACTTAGGCTTCAAATCTAGGTTGTTCTGGGCCTCAACTGACTGGTTCGGTGGTGCACCAAACCGAGTCCACAGAGGCCTAGTGTAAGGAAAATGGACCCCAACCCATTGGTCTAAATCATTTTGGTGTTTGATGATCAACATAATCTGTGGACTAATGTGTTTGCTAGAGTTTGTGTTTATAGTTAACTGGATGCAAAGAGGATTGGACTGAGGCTCTAAGGATGCAACACCTCAAAAGAAGACATAAAATTTGTAGAAGTCCAAGACTTAAGATCAAAAGAAGCCCATGGAAATAGCGAAGAAATCCGAGAAGAGGGCAGTCAGCCAGCGCTTTGGTGGCACACCGGACAGTCTGAGCAAAGCGACACGCAACCAGAGACTCTCGGGTGCCCAATTTGGAGTTCATATGCAAAAGATATGAAATTCATAAGTTTTAGAATCCAAAACACTAAATTAGACCCAGTTTTGTGATTAAAATAAAGTCCAGGGTCTTCTCTGCAAAGAAACCAGGGGCCTGGCTGCAAGAAACAGGATCGCGGGTTCTATTTCTAGGAAACAGGGGGGTCACTTTTTTACAAAACCGCTAACCGAAGGGATACGGGGTGTCCTCAGGCATCCGATCATAGATGGACGCCTGAGATTAGATCTGAGCGCGAGCGCTGACAGGCAGGCTAGGGAGGTCAGAGACTAGGGGGGAAGCGGGCTGACCGATCGGGCCCAGCACTAGGGGATGCAGGCGACTGACAGGTGGGACCTAGGGACAGAGTGCGCGCGCGAACTGGTATCCCGCGATCTAGATCATTGGATCAGGGACGAGCGGCTAGGATCTAGCGCATGGGTTAACAGCACGGTGACTGGGGCCGGTCCTATCCACGACGGTGGGGTCGCAGGAGATAGAGTAGACGCAGCCTCCGAGGGGTCTGGGGTCGCTGGGTTAATAGCACGGTGACCGGCGCCGCTCCTATCCACAACGCTGGGGTTAGCCGGAATTGGCGAGGAGGGCTCGACGAACTCACTAGCGGGGCTCCAGCCATGAGAACGGGACTGGAGGTGAGGGAACGACGGAGGGAGTGCACCAGGCAGGTCGGGATAACTCCGGCGAGGAATCCCAGCCACAGGGAGAGGGATCAGGCGTGCTAAAGCTCAGACTAGCTCCAGCGAGGGAAGGGGAACACTATGGACCACAACTGGGGCTCGGGACAGGGCCAATTTGGTCGGACGCCGCTCAGGCGCGTTGAACTGGCACGACCAAACTCTGGCGAACACAATTCAACTACGGTAGGATGGAATTAAGGCGACCAGAGCATGGGAGCGAGTTCCTCACCTTCGGCAGCGCTCGAGAAGGATTGGTGTGGCTTTTGGTGCCCTGGACGACCGACACGATGGGCGCTGGTCACCGGTGAGCTCTAGCAGCGGCGGCAGAGCGTGAGAGAGGGTGAGCGTGGGTGAAATGAGGCAGGGGAGAGAGAGCGAGGTGCGAGCGGTTCTCAAAAAGGAGCTAGGGCGTGTGGGCAGGCGATGTGGCCAAACATCTCGGTGTGTGTGCGCACACGGGTCAGCGACGGTTGCAGGGAAGGCGGAGCTGATAGGGCTGGCCCATGGTGCAGAGGCACGGGCACGCGCGCGAGGGGAACGGGCAATGACGCTGATGAGACAGGCCCATATAACATAGAGAGAATGCAGCGCGCGCAAGGGAAACCGGCACCGACAGATCGACCCCACCGACAGAGGGAGAGAGGGAGTTGGGACGCATGAGCGAGGGATGGCGCTGACAGGCGGGGGCCGCCTGTCAGGGAGAGGTGGGCGCATGCGTGGCGGCGGGGAGGGGACTGGGCCGAGCTGGGCCGGCTGGGATGAAATAGGTTTTTCCTTTTCCTTTGAATTTCGAATTCCTTTTTTCATTTTCTATATGGAATTCAATTCAAATCAAACCACAATTCAAATTCAAATATTTCAAACATGTGCATGAACCAAAAACAAAGTTTGAACTCAGCATGATGCAAACATTCATATTTCCCCTAAGTTTTAATATTCTAAAGAAAATAATATATCTCTCATATAGTTAACCCAAAATTCTATTAAAGACAATGGAAAAGAAAATCTATAGAGGTGAGAAAAGAAGTAACACCAGAATTTGGTAAATATTAGAGAAGAAATTTTATACCCCCAAATTCAGGGTGTTACAACTTCCTACTAATTCAAGCATGAAATCACTTCACAACAAACAATAAACAATTCAATATTCTGATGTAAGTAGTGAATGATTAATGATGCTTATGATGATGCTTTCATCATGCATATGAAATGTATGAGCATGCTTAACACAAGGGGTGTTACAGTCATCCCCTCTTAAATGAATCTCGCCCCGAGATTTAGGATTACTAACCATTTTTGGTAAAAATTGGGATAAACTTCTCATTGTTAGGTATCTGTCTCCCATGTTGCATCACGCTCATCGTGGTGACTCCACAATACTTTGTACGTCTTGACCGTGTTATTCCTTGTGATTTGGTCCTTAGTGTCCAAAATCTTGACATGTTGCTCTTGATACACCAAGTCTGACCCAATCTTTAGATCCTTGGCTTCCACTCTTTCTTAAGGTACTCTAAGACATTTCTTCAGTTGAGAGACGTGGAATACTTGGAAAATAGTGCTCATGTCTTCTGGCAACTGAATTTTGTAAGCCACTTCCCTTTTCTCTCGATAATCTGGTAAGGACCTACATATCTTGGTGCAAGCTTATTCTTTACTCCAAATCTTTGTATGCTTTTCATTGGTGATACCTTAAGATACACAAAGTCTCCGACTTGAAACGTAAGAGATCTTCGTCTTTTATCATCATAACTTTTCTAGCTATACTGTGCGGTTTGCATATTCTGGCGAATAACTCAAACTTTTTCTTCAGCTTAAGCGATTAAGTCATTCCCATAGAATTTTTGCTTTCTGGCTTCTACCAAGTTTAGCGGTGTCCAGCATCATCTTCCATATAATGCTTCGAATGGAGCCATCTTGATGCTTCTTTGGTAGCTGTTGTTGTAGGAAAACTCAGCCAACTGTAGCCATGATTCCCATGATCCTTTTGATGATAGCACACAACCTCTTAACATGTCTTCGAGGATTTGATTTAGCCTTTCGGTCTGCCCTGAAGTTTGAGGGTGGTATGCTGAGCTATGCACGAGCTTAGTTCCCAAACCTTTCTGTAATTGTTCCCAAAAATGAGCGGTGAATTGTGTCCGTTGATCCGACACAATAGTGTTGGGAATCCAATGTAAACGAACAATCTCAGCAATATATATGTATGCATACTTTGGTGGTCGATAGGTAGTTTTGACGGGTAGAAAATGAGCTGATTTGGTGAGTCGATCCATGATTACCCAAATTGAATCATTTCCCTTTTGAGTAACAAGAAGTTCCATAATGAAATCCATGCTTATTTCTTCCCATTTCCACTTAGGCACAGACAACGATTGCAATAAGCCAGCTGGTTTCATGTGAATAGCTTTGACTCTGCAACAATTGTCACATCTTGCAACATACGTGTTGGGGACTTGTTCTCAAGTGCTATGAATTAAGAACAAGGCAACACAAAAAATGTTAAATGCTAAGGTCCTTCATCCTTCGAAACATTATTTCCTTTGGAATATAATGATCTTCGAACGAAGGTTATGAAGGACATATCTTCGGCAACATAACATATAATGATGAAGAAGAAATCATATGAAATGTAAAAGATGGGATAAATAATTATATATCAACTCATTTCTGTTTCATCATTATGGAAAAATAGAAATGATATCAAATTACAAATGTACCTTCAGCTTGAAAGGAGGTAAGAGTACAAACGCGACGCAAAAGCAAAAATGCCAAGTCAGCGTGAACAGTACTGGGGTACTGTTCATCTATTTATAGGCACATAACGCAGCATGTGCAAAATTACATTTATGCCCTTTACAATCGACTACAATACTGGCACAAAACATCATGAGTCCTTAGGTCATTTTATCTTTAAGTCAGTTTACCCCTTCGTCTTGAGATCTGTCACTGTGCTGAAGCTTTATAAGTGATGGCTTCAGTGCTACTTCTGAGAGATCTGCCAAAGGTGCTCTTCTCTCTTTAGGATCTTCGGCTACGAAGCAAACCCCCAACAGTAGCCCCTTCGCGGTGCTAGATCGTTTTTCATAACGAGCTTGATCCGTGAAAAAATCTTCTAGGCTTCGGGATGCCGAAGATCCGAAAAACACCTTCCCTGAGCTCGTTGGCGAGAAACGATTAAAATAATCCGGGCGCGAGGTGGCCCCATCTTGCAGCACTTACGCATGCCCTGGCGATTCACCTTGTCGGACCCTGTGGCCCACCATACAGTGAGTGCGGATGGCTGTTTGTCCGGTGCGGAAGGCCTTGACGATTCACCTTCTCACCTGTGGCACTATATAAACAGACGGGTTGGTGTGAAGTTACCACAGCATTCATTGCTATTGCACTATTTTGCTACCAAAATATTGACCAAAGCCGAAGCTTGCTTGCTGCATCCTCAACCGAAGCTATTTGCTTTGCTCAAGCTTCGTAAGAAAGAGCTTCGGCAAAATAATGAAAAATTTTCAACTTCATTGAAAAAACAAGAAATTCAATCATTAGATGGCCAGAGTTCGTTCCACAGCTAGGGTTACATACGACGGAGAGGAGGCCGAAGGTGCTGAAACTGCCCCAATCTCCGAAGTGATGAAGCGCTCAGGGCTGGTAACATCTGAAGATGCACCTGCCGCTAAAACAAAATAGGCTGATGTTGAGGGGACTGACTCTGAAGATGATTACAGCGTGGTGCCAAGCAAACCCAGCCACCTGGATTTCGGAAAATCCACCATCTCCAAAGATGATTTGCCTAAGCTATTGAAATTGGGCTATTTCAGTGAAGCAAAAAAAGAGCTAGTTCGTTTTGGTGGGGAAGAGACTACTCCGAAGCCAAGAAAGGATGAAGTGGTAGTGTTCAAAAGTTTCTTTAAGGCTGGCTTAAGATTTCCTTTGAACAAGATGATTGCTGATGTATTGCAGAAGTTTGGGATCTACCTTCATCAGCTAACTCCTAACGCTATTGTCCGGCTTAGCGTTTATTTCTGGGCTCTCCGCAGCCAAGGGGTGGAGCCATTTGGCGAAGGCTTCTACCGAGTGCACGAGCTTCATTATCAGACGAAAGCTAGAGGAGATGGGCTACATGAAAATTTTGGCTACTACAATTTTGCCTATCGCAAAAACACAAAATTTCCAGTGATTAGCCACCGAAGCAACTGGCCGGCTGGCTGGAAGTCTGAGTGGTTTTATGTCAAAGTTGACGAAGACAAGGAGAAGCTGGTCCAGAGTCCGCTAGAATTGATCTTCGGAGAGACCAGATCCCAATGCAACATGACACCAGGGAGTCCAAGCCAAATTGCCCTAGCTGAATTTCGAATTATTGCAGACCATATCAGCACTAGGGACTTAGTGCAAGAATTTTTGGCCTTCAGAGTGTTCCCAACTTGGAAGGAGTGGGACATGCCGAAGCTGAAGGGGGAAAAGAAGAAGGGGGAACTTATTCGGTTGCCTTACCATTATAAATTCAAAAAACATTTCAAAGTGTCTTGCCAAGAGTGGCTGGACACGATCGAAGTAATGTGCAATGAAATACTAGGCAATTATTCTAAAAAAGAAGATCAATTAATGACTATGGCCTTTGGCACCCGTCCGAAGCAAAGGCTAAATCGAGTAATGGATGCTCTGGACTTCGAGTATCCCGACTACGAGCGGTTAGACAAGGATGCGGAAGGGCAAAAGAGAAAGAGAGTGGCTAGTGCTCTGAATAAAGACGATGAAGAACAGTTAAAAAAGAAAAAGCCGAAGCCTGAGCCACAAACAGATGCTTCGAAGAAGAGAAAAGCTACAGCTCCGAAGCAGAAGGCCATTGATGAAGAAGAAACTGCTGCGACACCCTCTGCCACCGACGTGGAGGAAATTCTAAAGGTCATGACTAAATCTTTGCCTGTCAAGCTAAGTCCACTGGGGCCGCATCTGACGAAGCTTTTTCAGAAGGAAAAGGAGACCGCAAAAACGAAGGCATCTAGGCCGAAGAAATAAAGAATCATTACAGTGACGGAAGTCATCGAAGGGACACCACCAGGAGCTTCAGCTCTGAAGGGGCCAGCTGTTGAGAGCATGACAGCCGCCGAATATGCACCTGCAGAAGCCACAGCTACCGAAGCTGCCGCTGCCGAAGATACTCATTTAGATTGCACGATTGCCGATAGTGATAAGATACTGCAAAACATGGCTGCAGAAGAAGCTACTGCAGCCACCGAAGAAACTATGACCCCAGAACCCGGGAAGGAGAAAGAAATAGCTAAAGACACTTCGGAAGACGAAATTTTAACTTTCGAAACTTAGTTGGTCAAGAGCTGACAAAGGCTGAAAAAGAAGAGTTAAAAGAATATGCTATGTCTTGCGGATATCAGCCGGGAGCGCTTCTCTTCGGTGGCATCGATGATGAAAAATTGGGCTGCATCCGGGACCAGACCGGAGCGAAGGTTATCGGTACTCTATCAAAGAGTATTGGTTTCCCGAAGCTCGAAACAGATATTAGCCGCTACCGACGACAACACATCGTCGATAGTTTATTCTATTCCAATTTCAAGGTAAACTTTTCTTTAACTTTTATTATTTCAATAACGAAGATGTTTTCTAACGAAGGTTGTTTATATGCAGAGTATGCTACTGAGTAAAGCTTTGAAAATGCAGCAAGATTTGGAGGATAAAAAATAGGAAGTTATAATTGAAAACTTAGAAAGCAAGATAAAAGACCAATCAGCTGCTCTTGAAAAGAAAGACTTCGAGCTTCAGACAACCGAAGGCTTATTGGCAGGAGCTGAAGCTAAAATAGCAGAATTAAATACGAAGCTTCTGTCCCAGTCAGAAAGCTTCGAACAAGAGAAGCAGAAACTTAATGCAAAATTTGAAGCTGAGGTCCAGAAAAGTTCAGATTTGAAAAAATCATTGGCAAGCCTTCAAAACAAATGTCTGGAGTTCAGTAATCGATGTGTTCAACGGCTGAAGCAAGTCTTCTATTCGGTTGGAGCTAGCAGTGAAAAATTCAATCCTTCGTCTGAGGACCTGCCGGGGGCCTTCGAACATATCGAAGGTGAAATTGATGACCTTGAAGAAGTTATAGCTGGACATGGTGACTTTTGTGCCCTGGTAGCTTCTCGGGGTACAACTGTCACCTTCCTGAAATCCGGCTGCGAAGATGGAAAGATTATCAATAGACCCAATTTCAGCTTATCACTAGGAGACCTAGATGATATTCCCAACCTTGCCCGAAGCATAGCAAATAGATTTATAAAACTGGTATGGACAAAGGGTGGTCGAAGCAAAGCTAGTGATGAGGCTCGAAGTCATCTTAAGCCGGTAACAAAATCATACCTTGTGCTTACCTCTTCCTTCAAACTTGAATTTTGCTTACAATACTTGAATACGTACAGGATGACAAAGCCGAAGCCGAAGCTAAAGATTGAGAAGATGAAGCCAAAGTTTAATGGATGACGAAGTCGAAGCCGAAGCTCAATGGATGCTAATGAAGCTTGAATAGATGACTGTAGAAAAAACTCTAAAAACCCTTGTAACAACCTTTGTAAAGAACAATGTAATTAATTTTTACTTTGTAAACTTTGTTCATACCTTGTAATATATTCTTACCTTTCCATCAATGTATAAAGTGCTTTGGTGTGAACGAAATTAGCATTTTTGAGCCGAAGGCGAAAAACACCTTCCCTTCTTTTCGTACACAGCGAAGCATAAGGACTGCTTCTTTTTCTTTTTGCCGAGGCCTTATTTTTAGAGCCGAAGCAACTGCATGTGTTATGATGATGATGATCCTATGTATGTCTAAATGAATGTTTATGAATGCAAATGTATGATGTAATGTATGGTGCAAATGAATGTCCAAACACACACATACGAAGCCACAACCATATCCTTCATTCCCTTAGGAATAACCAAAGTCTTTTTGCCGTTTATTTTTCGGCTTCATCGCTTATTTTTTGGTGTATCAGTGCTGACTTTTTGCTGTAAGTTCTGCATTCCCTTAGGAACGTCTTTTGAACTTCTTCGCCTTCTATTTCGGCGAAATCACGTTGACTTTTCGCGCTTCGCCTTATATTTCGGCGGAATCAGCGTTGACTTTTCGCTGTAAGCTCTGCATTCCCTTAGGGACGACTTTTGAGCAGAAAACTTACACTGCGCTCCCTTAGGAATAGCTTTTTGTAGCTTCATCGTGCTCTGCATCCCCTTAGGGACGTCTTTCGAGCTTCTCCCTGTTTTTCTTTTCTCTTTGCACTCGATGGTGCATGCTCAGCTTTTACATTTACATCTTTGTGGGATGTAGCTCTTGTAGAGCTGAATTAAGAAAAAAGAGAAATTACATGCTATGGCCCCATTAAAAACCTTTCTCCCCCTTTAGAAAGGAAAAGGGTGCCATAAGAAAAAATAAAAAACAAAAAGATTACATTAAGCTACACATAATATCGCCGAAGCTCATCCGCTTTCCAAGATCTAGGAATGTCGTTGCCGTCCATATCCTTCAATCTGTAGGAACCGGGTCTTGACGAAGATACTACCAGAAAAGGTCCTTCCCACT
This sequence comes from Zea luxurians, assembly GCA_029449295.1. NCBI lineage: Eukaryota > Viridiplantae > Streptophyta > Magnoliopsida > Poales > Poaceae > Zea > Zea luxurians. Next base: position 54,762,176 of record JAOPSE010000004.1, on the reverse strand, counting down.
TCAACTGTAATTTGCCTACTGTATCTGGGTTGGCAACTCTCCGAAGTACCAAGTGCCCTGGCCTGATATTTTTTAACCGAACCTTTCTGTCACGCCATTTTATTGTTTCGGCTTGGTATTTATTGATGTTCTCCACAGCCTGAAGCCTGATCCCTTCTATAGCATCTTTTGCCACAGAATAATCAGCTTCGTTCTCTGCTGAAGCCACTGTTCTTATTGATCTTGTTTTAGCTTCTTCCAGGGTTATTGCTTCATCACCAAATAATAATTTGAATGGTGTAAAGCCTGTTGACCTCGACACCGTTGTGTTGTGGCTCCACACCACTTTGATCAATTCATCTAGCCACTTTCCTCTGGGCTGATTGAAGATTAACTTCATTATTCCTATCATTATAATGCCATTAGCTCTTTCGAGAAGTCCATTTGACTCCGGATGTCTAACCGATGTAAAATGGATCTTCGTGCCAATTTGTTCACAGAACTCTTTGAAAGCTTCGGCATCAAACTGTGTTCTGTTGTCCATAGTAATAGCCTTCGGTACTCCGAAGCGACAAACAATATTTTGCCAGAAAAATTTCTGAACGGTGACCGAAGTTATTGTGGCTAAAGGCTTCGCCTCAATCCACTTGGAGAAATACTCTACCGCCACCACAACATATTTTAGATTTCCTTGTGCTGGTGGAAGTGGGCCTAACAAATCAAGGCCCCACCTTTGCAACAGCCAAGTGGGCTGTATTAGCTGAGTCAGAGATGAAGGCTGTTTTTGATCTCTTGCACATTTTTGACAACCTTCACACTTTTGGACTAATTCTGGTGCATCCGAAGCTGCCTTCGGCCAATAAAATCCTTGACGAAAGACTTTTCCCAGCAAAGGCCTAGACCCAATGTGAGATCCACACAGACCTACGTGTATTTCCTTCATCAATTCTATACCTTCAGCTCTGGATAAACATTTGAGCAATGGAGAACAGATTCCATGTTTGTATAACTCCCCTTCTATTATTACATATGGTCGAGCTCTTGCCTCTATTCTCTTATTATAAGCTTCGTCATCTGAAAGACAATTACCCTGGAGAAAGGATATAATCTCAGTTCTCCAATCTTCACTATGAACAGGGGATATATTGAGCACTGCTCTTTCAAGAAGTTCCACTGAAGGTGCTCTTATTGTCTCAAAGAATACCTCCAAAGGTAAAGGCAGCCCCTGTGCCGCTGATTTGGCTAATAGATCAGCGTGCTCATTTTCTCCTCGTGGAATATTCTTAACAGAAAACCCTTCGAAAGAAGCTTCAAGCCTTCGAACTGTATCCAAGTATTTCTCAAGCTTCGGATCTCTTGCTCTACAACTCTTGTCAATATGCCCATAAATAACTTGGGAATCGGTTTTAAGAACAACCCTTCTTATCCCCATTGCCTTTAACTTTCGAAGCCCCAAAAGCAAAGCTTCGTATTCAGCAATATTATTTGTGCAGCTGAAATCAAGTTTCACTGCATAACATGTTTTGACTTTGGAAGGTGCAACTAAGATAGTAGCTGCACCTGCCCCGAAGGTTCCCCAGAAACCGTCGCAGAACACTGTCCAAGCTTCGGCATCATTACTTGCTTCTTCTTCCTGAGCCCCTGGCGTCCAATCAGCAATGAAGTCTGCTAACGCCTGGGACTGTATCGTGGATCTATGCACATAATTAATGGTGAATTCGTTGAGCTCCGCAGCCCACTTTCCAATTCTTCCAGTAGCTTCTCTGTTCCTCATAATATCCTTCAAAGGCTGTGAAGAAGGAACAATTATATGGAATGCTTGAAAGTAATGCCGAAGCTTCCTGGAGGCCATTAAGACAGCATACAACACTTTCTCCAATTCTGTATAGTTTTTCTTTGATAAGCTGAGGACCTCAGAGATGAAGTATACTGGGGCTTGCTTTTTGATTTGTCCTTCAAGCTTTTCCTGCACAAGCGCTGCGCTTACTGCAGAATGCGAAGCTGCCACATATAATAACAGAGGAGCCCCTAGCGTGGGTGGAGTTAACGTTGTTAGGTCTATCAGATACTGCTTCAGCTCTTTGAAGGCTTTTTGCTGAGCTAATCCCCATTAAAAGACTTCGGCCGACTTCATCACTTCAAAGAATGGTAAATTTCTCTCTGCTGATCTAGATATAAATCGATTCAGAGATGCCAGTCTTCCTGTCAGCCGTTGGGCTCCCTTCTTTGTGCTTGGCGGCTCCATCCGAAGAATAGCTTCAATTTTATTTGGATTAGCTTCGATCCCTTTTGTTGAAACTAAACAACCAAGGAATTTTCCCTTCTTTACTCCAAAGACACATTTTTCTAGATTCAACTTCAGGCCAGCTTGCCTAAAGTTGGCAAATGTTTCCTGCAAATCAGCAATGTGATTTTCTTGCTTTGTGCTTTTTATTATGATATCATCAACATATGTTAGCACATTTCTGCCTATCTGGGAATGAAGGACTTTCGCTGTCATTCTGCTGAAGCTTCCTCCAGCATTCTTGAGCCCCTCAGGCATCCGGAGATAACAATATGTACCACTGGGGGTTATGAAGCTGGTTTTTGGCTCATCTTCCTTCTTCATCCAGATTTGATGGTAGCCTGAGTAACAATCTAGTAGACTCATGAGCTCCGACGAAGCTGCTGCATCTACTAGAGAATCTATCCTCGGTAATGGAAACTCATCCTTCGGACATGCCTTATTAAGATCAGTAAAATCGATGCACATTCTCCATTTACCATTGGCCTTCTTCACCATAACAGTGTTAGCTAGCCATTCTAGGTATTTTACTTCTCTGATGACTCCAGCACTAAGAAGCCTCTTTACTTCGTTCCGAGCACCTTCAGCTTTGTCATCAGACATTTTCTGAAGCCTTTGTTTTCTTGGCCTGAAAGATGGATCCACATTGAGTGAATGCTCAATGACATCCCTGTTGACACCACAGAGATCATTGGCGGACAATGCGAAGACATCTTTGTTGTTGAACAGAAACCTTATTAAGTTTTTCTCCTGTTCCTCAGACAATTGAGATCCCAGCAACACCTTCTGCTCTGCTATATCTTCACATAAGAGCATGGGCTTCGGCTGATCGGCTGAAGCAGCCTTCTCCCTTCTGTACTTGTATTGCGCACAAGCTTTGGCTCCATCTATATTATGGATTGCTTTTGAATCTGTCCAGTTTCCTTCAGCCTTTCTGGCAGCTTCCTGGCTTCCATGAATAGCAATAGGCCCTTGATCCGAAGGTATCTTCATGCAAAGATATGCTGGATGAAGAATTGCTTCAAAAGCATTGAGGGTCCCACGACTAATGATTGCATTGTAGGGGTAGTCCATGTCGACAATATCAAACACAATTTGCTCAGTTCTTGTATTGTTGACAAATCTGAAGGTCACTGGCATTGTGATCTTGCCGAGCGCTACAATCTGTCTTCCTCCGAAGCCGCAAAGAGGGTGTGTAGCATCATGAATCTTATTGTTGGGGCGAAGGCGAAGACGCCACCCTTCGCTCGATGCCTTCGCCGTAATCGTTGGACCAACGGAGACAAGACAACGGGCAGGCTCACCCTTCGCTCCATACGTCACCGGACGATGACCTGTGACGAGGTCGTCCCATCTTGCGACCTCGTCCAGCACGCAGGCCCACGGCCACACGGCCCATTGTAACAGGCCCTGCGTGGCCGCTGCGCATTACGGGCCTAATTTGTAAAGGCATCCCTGTAATTACGGTCTATAACCCCGCTTTGTGGGAATATTCCGGGGATAACCTAGGTGTCTGAGGGCACATGCGTCCTTAACACAGGACGCTGGGCACTCAGATACCTATAAATACCCCCGCACAGTGCCCGTGAGAGGCCAGATGAACAGAGCTTTTGCCATCACGTGCTGAAACCCTGTTTGCGCTATTACACCCCCCGTTGGATCAACTTGCGCCAGTGAGAAAGTTCCAACATTTGGCGCCCACCGTTCGTGCTACGAAAAAACCACCCACCATGGCACCCAAGAAAGCTAGCTCGAAGGCTGACGAGGCTGCGAAGGCAGCACTGCTGGCCGCAAAAAAGGGCAAGGCCCTCGCACTCACTGTTGGGGCGAAGGCAAAGGCGCCACCCTTCGCTCGAAGCCTTCGCTGCAGCAGCTGAACTAACAGAAACAAAACAGGCAGGGACACCCTTCGCTTCTTCCGCACCAGACGAAGACTGGCGGCGAAGGGCATCCCACGGTGCGGCCTCGTCCAGCTCGGAGGCCCACGTACAATCCGGCCCATTGTAACGGGCCCCGCTTGGCTGCCGTGCGTTACGGGCCTAATTTGTAAAAGCATTCCTGTAATTACGGTCTGTAACCCCGCTTTATGGGAATATTCTAGGGATAATCTAGGTAGCTGAGGGCACATGCGTCCTTAGCTCGAGGTGCTGCGCACTCAGGTACCTATAAATACCCCTGCACAGTGCCCGTGAGAGGCCAGATTAACAGAGCTTTTGCCATCTAGCGCGAGTGCCCTGTTGACATCACTGTTCACCCCTGTTGGATCCCCTTGCAACTGAGAGCAAGTCCCAACATTTGGCGCCCACCGTTCGTGCTACGAGAAAACCACCCACTATGGCACCCAAGAGAGCTAACCCGAAGGCTGACGAGGCTGCGAAGGCAGCACTGCTCGCCACAAGAAAGGGCAAGGCCCTCGCCCTCACCCAATCCACCCACCAAGAGGCCACTGAAGACGATGTCCCTCGCGCATGCGAAGACGGCACCCTCCGCACCTGCGACCCTGAGGGACAACCGCAGCCACCCTCAGGCTTCGCACCACCGGAGGGCGCGGACCTCGCCGAGGATGGTGAAATCCTCGGTGTCTCAGCAGAAGAACAGCTACAGCTGCGCGCCCTGCGCCTCAAGAACCGCAATCTCCAGAGGCAGAAGGAGATACTGGTGGCCAAGCGCCAGCGTGTGTCCTCACTATCCAAAGTGCGGCAAATGATACGCGACGAAGAGTACAAGGCCCAGGAACTCGAGCGGGAGGTTGCGCTGATGCAGCGCGAAGGTGAGAGCACCTAGAGGGGGGGGTGAATAGGTGATCCTGTAAAAACTTCAAACTTAAGCCACAAAAACTTGTTAAGCGTTAGCACGATTTATGCCAAGTGGCTAAGGTGAAGTCTCAACAAAACACAATACCACAAGAATCAAGCACAGAGGGACACAGTGGTTTATCCCGTGGTTCGGCCAAGCCAATGCTTACCTACTTCCACGTTGTGGCGTCCCAACGGACGAGGGTTGCAATCAACCCCTCTCAAGCGGTCCAAAGACCCACTTGAATACCACGGTGTTTTGTTGTTCCTTTCACTATCCCGTTTGCAAGGAATCTCCACAAATTGGAGTCTCTTGCCCTTACAAGTATATGATCACAAAGAAAGCACAGAGTAAGGGAGGGAAGCAACACACACAAATCCACAACAAAAGCGCACACACACGGCCAAGACTCGAGCTCGAATGACTATCTCAGAGTTCACACTAGAACAGAGCTCGAATCACTTAGAATCACAAACGAATGCGCAAAGAACTTGTGTGGATGATCAAGAATGCTCAAGAGTTGCTTGTGTGTCTCCTCCATGCGCCTAGGGGCTCCTTTTATAGCCCCAAGGCAGCTAGGAGCCGTTGAGAGCAATTCTGGAAGGCTATCCTGGCCTTCTGTCGTCGGGGGCACCGGACAGTCCGGTGCACACCGGACACTGTCCGGTGCCCGATTTGTTTCCTTTCCTGGCGCTTCCGACCGTTTGAAGACTGCCGTAGATCTGCGAGCCGTTGGCGCACCGGACAGTCCGGTGCACACCGGACAGTTCGGTGCCGTCTTCCGACCGTTGGCTCGGCCACGTGTCCCGCGCGGATTGCGCGGCCGACCGTTGGCCCTGGCCGACCGTTGGCTCACCGGACAGTCCGGTGCACACCGGACAGTCCGGTGAATTTTAGCCGTACGCCGCCGGCCAAAATCCCGAGAGCGGCCAGTTCGAGTCGAGTCAGTCTGGCGCACCGGACACTGTCCGGTGCACACCGGACAGTCCGGTGCTCCAGACCGAGCTAGGACTTGGCTGCACACAGCCAAGTCATTCTCTCCCCTTTTCTCTTTTTCTTCTTTCTGTTTCTAACACTTAGACAAATATGTTAGTCCACAAAACCAATGTACTAAGGCTTAGAAACATACCTTTACTTCATGATTTGCACCTTGTTCATCCATGTACATAAATTCACAATTAAGCACATGTGTTGGCACTCAATCACCAAAATACTTAGAAATGGCCCAAGGGCACATTTCCCTTTCAATCTCCCCCTTTTTGGTGATTTATGCCAACACAACATAAAGCCACTAGAACAAGTGCAAACTCAATTCAAATAACACTTAAATTTATTTTGAATCAATTTTGGCATATATGGATCATCCTTTGCCACCACTTGGTTTGTTTTTGCAAATCGAACACAAATCTCTATCTCTAAGTTAAACACACATGTTTAAGCATAAAGAGAGTCATTCAAAAAAAGATTGATCAAGGATTTCAAAAACTCCCCCTTTTTCCCATAATCAATACTTCTCCCCACAAGAAGCCAACTTTTGACAAGAGAGACAACTTAAGAATTTTGACAAATCAAAAACTCTATTCTACTATTTTCAAAATCTCTCAAGTGGTAGCTGATCCAATCTCTCAAGTGGTACCTGATCCATTTATTGCTTTGGCCTTTATTTTCTCCCCCTTTGGCATCAAGCACCAAAACGGGATCAATTGTGGCCCTTTAACCCCATTGCCTCACCAAAATCTTCAATTAAGAGCAAATGGCAATAAGAGTTCATGAGATGGATTTGGAATAAGTTACCCCTCATCGGAGTGCAGTGGAAGTCTTTCATGGTCCAAGTCCACCTTTTCCCTTTCAATTCTCCTTTGTGACTAACACAAGCAAACTCAAACATATGGTTAGTCTCAAAGGGTCAAGTTGTAACACATCTCCCCCTAAACATGTGCATCACATTGCAACGGACTTGTGAGGTCCAGGGAGTGTTTGTACAACTTGAGCACCATAATAAGCAACAAAATGCAGAATGAACATGATCAAAGGCATGAATACATGTATGCTACAATTCAATCCAAGTTCCGCGAATCTAAGACATTTAGCTCACTGCGCAGCCTGCAAAAGGTCTTCTCATCTAAAGGCTTGGTAAAGATATCGGCTAGCTGGTTCTCGGTGCTAACATAAAACACTTCGATATCTCCCTTTTGCTGGTGGTCTCTCAGAAAGTGATGCCGGATGTCAATGTGCTTTGTGCGGTTGTGCTCAACAGGATTTTCCGCTATTCGGATAGCACTCTCATTATCACATAGGAGTGGGACTTTGCTCAGATTGTAGCCAATGTCCCTGAGGGTTTGCCTCATCCAAAGTAGTTGCGCGCAACACTGACCTGCGGCAATGTACTCGGCCTCAGCGGTGGATAGGGCAACGGAGGTTTGTTTCTTAGAGTTCCATGACACCAGGGACCTTCCTAAGAATTGGCACGTCCCCGATGTACTCTTCCTATCGACCTTACATCCAGCATAGTCGGAATCTGAGTACCCAATCAAGTCAAAGTTAGACCCCTTTGGATACCAGATCCCGAAGCAAGGCGTAGCGACTAAATATCTAAGAATTCGCTTCACCGCCACCAAGTGACACTCCTTAGGATCGGATTGAAATCTAGCACACATGCATACGCTAAGCATAATATCCGGTCTACTAGCACATAAATAAAGTAGAGATCCTATCATTGACCGGTATGCTTTTTGATCAACGGACTTACCTCCTTTGTTGAGGTCGGTGTGTCCGTCGGTTCCCATCGGAGTCTTTGCGGGCTTGGCGTCCTTCATCCCAAACCGCTTCAGCAGATCTTGCGTGTACTTCGTTTGGGAGATGAAGGTGCCGTCCTTGAGTTGCTTCACTTGGAACCCAAGGAAGTAGTTCAACTCGCCCATCATCGACATCTCGAATTTCTGCGTCATCACCCTGCTAAACTCTTCACAAGACTTTTGATTAGTAGAACCAAATATTATGTCATCGACATAAATTTGGCACACAAACAAATCACCATTACAAGTCTTTGTAAAAAGAGTTGGATCGGCTTTCCCAACCTTGAAAGCATTAGCAAGTAAGAAATCTCTAAGGCATTCATACCATGCTCTTGGGGCTTGCTTAAGTCCATAGAGCGCCTTAGAGAGCTTACACACGTGGTCGGGGTACCGCTCATCCTCGAAGCCAGGGGGTTGCTCCACGTACACCTCCTCCTTTATTGGCCCGTTGAGGAACGCGCTCTTCACATCCATTTGGTACAACCTGAAAGAATGGTGAGCGGCATATGCTAGCAAAATACGAATGGACTCTAGCCTAGCCACAGGAGCAAAAGTCTCCTCAAAGTCCAAACCTGCGACTTGGGCATAACCTTTTGCCACAAGTCGAGCCTTGTTCCTCGTCACCACCCCGTGCTCGTCCTGTTTATTGCGGAACACCCACTTGGTTCCCACAACATTTTGCTTGGGACGAGGCACCAGCGTCCAAACTTCGTTGCGCTTGAAGTTATTAAGTTCCTCCTGCATGGCCAACACCCAATCCGGATCTAGCAAGGCCTCCTCTACCCTGAAAGGCTCAATAGAGGAGACAAAAGAGTAATGTTCACAAAAATTTACTAATCGAGATCGAGTAGTTACTCCCTTGCTAATGTCACCCAGAATTTGGTCGACGGGATGATCCCTCTGAATCATCGCTCGAACTTGGGTTGGAGGTGCCGGTTGCGCTTCTTCCTCCATCACGTGATCATCTTGTGCTCCCCCTTGATCACACGCCGCCTTTTGATGAACCTGTTCATCGTCTTGAGGTGAGGGATGCACCGTCGTTGAGGAAGAAGGTTGATTTCGTTCATCTTGTTCCTGTGGCCGAACGTCTCCAATCGCCATGGTTCGTATAGCGGCCGTTGGAACATCTTCTTCATCTATATCATCACAATCAACAACTTGCTCTCTTGGAGAGCCATTAGTCTCATCAAATACAACGTCGCTAGAGACTTCAACCAAACCCGATGATTTGTTGAAGACCCTATACGCCTTTGTATTTGAATCATAACCTAATAAAAACCCTTCTACAGCTTTGGGAGCAAACTTAGAATTTCTACCCTTCTTCACTAGAATGTAGCACTTGCTCCCAAAAACACGAAAGTACGATACATTGGGTTTGTTACCGGTTAGTAGCTCATATGACGTCTTCTTGAGGAGGCGGTGAAGGTAGACCCTGTTGATGGCGTGGCAAGCCGTGTTCACGGCTTCCGACCAAAAGCACTCGGCGGTCTTGAACTCTCCAAGCATCGTCCTCGCCATATCGATTAGCGTCCTGTTCTTCCTTTCTACCACACCATTTTGTTGTGGTGTGTAGGGAGCGGAGAACTCGTGCTTGATCCCTTCCTCCTCAAGAAACTCCTCCACTTGAAGGTTCTTGAACTCGGACCCGTTGTCGCTCCTAATCTTCTTCACCTTGAGCTCAAACTCATTTTGAGCTCTCCTGAGGAAGCGCTTGATGGTCCCTTGGGTTTCAGACTTATCCTGCAAAAAGAACACCCAAGTGAAGCAGGAAAAGTCATCAACAATAACTAAACCATACTTACTTCCTCCTATGCTTAGATAGGCGACGGGTCCGAAGAGGTCCATATGCAGCAGCTCCAGAGGTCTTGACGTGGTCATCACATTCTTGCTGTGATGTGCTCCTCCCACTTGTTTTCCTGCCTGACAAGCTGCACAAGGTCTATCTTTTTCGAAATAAACATTTGTTAGACCTATCACGTGTTCTCCCTTTAGAAGCTTGTGGAGATTCTTCATCCCCACATGTGCTAAGCGGCGATGCCACAGCCAGCCCATGCAAGTCTTAGCCATTAAGCATGCATCTAGACCGGCCTCTTCTTTTGCAAAATCAACTAAGTAAAGCTTGCCGTCTAGTACACCCTTAAAAGCTAGTGAACCATCACATCTTCTAAAGACAGACACATCTACATTTGTAAATAAACAATTATATCCCATTTGACATAATTGACTAACAGATAGCAAATTATATCCAAGACTCTCCACTAGGAATACATTTGATATAGAATGTTCATTAGAAATTGCAATTTTACCTAACCCTTTTACCTTGCCTTGATTCCCATCACCGAATATAATTGAATCTTGGGAATCCTTATTTTTGACGTAGGAGGTGAACATCTTCTTCTCCCCCGTCATATGGTTTGTGCATCCGCTGTCGATAATCCAGCTTGAACCCCCGGATGCATAAACCTGCAAGGCAAATTTAGGCTTGGGTCTTAGGTACCCAACTCACGTTGGGTCCTGCAAGGTTAGCACAAATGTCTTTAGGGACCCAAATGCAAGATTTATCTCCCTTGCATCTAGCCCCTAATTTCCTAGCAACTACCTTCTTACCCTTTCTACAAATAGCAAAGGGAGCATTACAAGCATAATAAATGGTAGAAGGTTCATTCACTACTTTCCTAGGAGCATGAATAACATTCTTTTTAGGTACATGAGCACTATCTCTCCTAGGCATATGTACAACATTTCTCCTACTCATATTTCTATCATGCTTATGAGAGGAACTAGAGGCAAACATGGCATGAGAATCATAAACATGTGAATCAAAATCATTATAAACATTTCTAGCATGTCTCCTATCATGGTATAAGAAAGCATGGTTCTTTTTAGCACTATTAGCCATAGGGGCCTTCCCTTTCTCCTTGACGAAGACGGGAGCCTTATGGCTTGTTAAGTTCTTGGCTTCTCTCTTGAAGCCAAGTCCATCCTTAATTGAGGGGTGTCTACCAACCGTGTAGGCATCCCTTGCAAATTTTATTTTATCAACTTCATTCTTGCTAGTCTTAAGTTGGGCATTAAGACTAGCCACTTCATCATTTAATTTGGAAATTAGAACTAGATGTTTGCTACAAGTGTTAACATCAAAATCCTTACACCTAGTGCAAATTGTAACATTTTCAACACAAGACTTAGATTTATTTGTTACTTCTAATTTAGCATTTAAATCATGGTTAACACTTTGTAAAGTAGCAATGGTTTCATGACAAGAAGATATTTCACTAGAAAGCACTTCATTTCTTTTCACTTCTAAAGCATATGATTTTTGTGCCTCTATAAACTTATCATGTTCATCATACAATAAATCCTCTTGCTTCTCTAAAAGCCTATCCTTTTCATTCAAAGCATCAATCAATTCATTGATTTTATTTATCTTAGATCTATCTAAGCCTTTGAACAAGCAAGAATAATCTATGTCATCATCGTCACTAGACTCACTATCACTAGAAGAAGCATAAGTGGAGTCTTGAGTACTCACCTTCTTCTCCCTTGCCATAAGGCAAGTGAGACGCTCGTTGGGGAAGAGAGCCGATTTGTTGAAGGCAGTGGCGGCGAGTCCTTCGTTGTCGGAGTCGGAGGAGGAGCAATCCGAGTCCCACTCCTTTCCTAGATGCGCCTCACCCTTTGCCTTCTTGTATTGCTTCTTCTTCTCTCTTTTGTTCCCCTTTTCCTGGTCACTTTCATTATCGGGACAGTTAGCGATAAAATGACCAAGCTTACCGCATTTGAAGCATGAGCGCTTCCCCTTGGCTTTGGTCTTGCTTGGCTGCCCCTTGCGACCATTTAGCGCCGTCTTGAACCTTTTGATGATGAGAGCCATCTCTTCATCATTGAGCCCGGCCGCCTCGACTTGCGCCACCTTGCTAGGTAGCGACTCCTTGCTCCTCGTTGCTTTTAGAGCAATGGGTTGAGGCTCGTGGAGTGGTCCGTTCAACGCGTCGTCGACGTATCTTGCCTCCTTGATCATCATCCGCCCGCTCACGAATTTTCCAAGTACTTCCTCGGGCGTCATCATCGTGTACCTGGGATTCTCACGAATATTGTTCACGAGATGAGGATCAAGTACGGTAAAGGACCTGAGCATTAGGCGGACGACATCGTGATCCGTCCAACGCGTGCTTCCGTAGCTCCTTATTTTGTTGATAAGGGTCTTGAGCCGGTTGTACGTCTGAGTTGGCTCCTCTCCCCTTATCATGGCGAACCGTCCAAGCTCGCCCTCCACCAACTCCATCTTGGTGAGCATGGTGATGTCGTTCCCCTCGTGAGAGATCTTGAGGGTGTCCCATATCTGCTTGGCATTGTCCAAGCCGCTCACCTTATTGTACTCTTCCCTGCACAAAGATGCTAAGAGAACAGTAGTAGCCTGTGCATTTTTATGAATCTGTTCATTTATAAGCATAGGGCTATCCGAGCTATCGAATTTCATTCCGTTCTCCACAATCTCCCATATGCTAGGATGGAGAGAGAATAAGTGACTACGCATTTTGTGACTCCAAAATCCGTAGTCCTCCCCATCGAAGTGTGGAGGTTTGCCAAGAGGAATGGAAAGCAAATGCGAATTCGAACTATGTTGAATACGGGAATAATCAAAAGAAAAGTTCGAATTGACCGTCTTCCTGTAGTCGTTGTCGTCGTCCTTTTGGGAAGAAGTGGATTCATCACTATCGTCGTAGTAGATGATCTCCTTGATACGCCTCGTCTTCTTCTTCTTCCCTTCCTTTCGTCTATGGCCCGAGCCGGAGTCGGTAGGCTTGTCGTCCTTTGGCTCGTTGACGAAGGTCTCCTTTTCTTTGTCGTTGATCACAATACCCTTCCCCTTAGGATCCATCTATTCGGGCGGTTAGTCCCTTTGTGAATAGAACGGCTCTGATACCAATTGAGAGCACCTAGAGGGGGGGGTGAATAGGTGATCCTGTAAAAACTTCAAACTTAAGCCACAAAAACTTGTTAAGCGTTAGCACGATTTATGCCAAGTGGCTAAGGTGAAGTCTCAACAAAACACAATACCACAAGAATCAAGCACAGAGGGACACAGTGGTTTATCCCGTGGTTCGGCCAAGCCAATGCTTACCTACTTCCACGTTGTGGCGTCCCAACGGACGAGGGTTGCAATCAACCCCTCTCAAGCGGTCCAAAGACCCACTTGAATACCACGGTGTTTTGTTGTTCCTTTCACTATCCCGTTTGCAAGGAATCTCCACAAATTGGAGTCTCTTGCCCTTACAAGTATATGATCACAAAGAAAGCACAGAGTAAGGGAGGGAAGCATCACACACAAATCCACAACAAAAGCGCACACACACGGCCAAGACTCGAGCTCGAATGACTATCTCAGAGTTCACACTAGAACAGAGCTCGAATCACTTAGAATCACAAACGAATGCGCAAAGAACTTGTGTGGATGATCAAGAATGCTCAAGAGTTGCTTGTGTGTCTCCTCCATGCGCCTAGGGGCTCCTTTTATAGCCCCAAGGCAGCTAGGAGCCGTTGAGAGCAATTCTGGAAGGCTATCCTGGCCTTCTGTCGTCGGGGGCACCGGACAGTCCGGTGCACACCGGACACTGTCCGGTGCCCGATTTGTTTCCTTTCCTGGCGCTTCCGACCGTTTGAAGACTGCCGTAGATCTGCGAGCCGTTGGCGCACCGGACAGTCCGGTGCACACCGGACAGTCCGGTGCCGTCTTCCGACCGTTGGCTCGGCCACGTGTCCCGCGCGGATTGCGCGGCCGACCGTTGGCCCTGGCCGACCGTTGGCTCACCGGACAGTCCGGTGCACACCGGACAGTCCGGTGAATTTTAGCCGTACGCCACCGGCCAAAATCCCGAGAGCGGCCAGTTCGAGTCGAGTCAGTCTGGCGCACCGGACACTGTCCGGTGCCCACCGGACAGTCCGGTGCTCCAGACCGAGCTGGGACTTGGCTGCACACAGCCAAGTCATTCTCTCCCCTTTTCTCTTTTTCTTCTTTCTGTTTCTAACACTTAGACAAATATGTTAGTCCACAAAACCAATGTACTAAGGCTTAGAAACATACCTTTACTTCATGATTTGCACCTTGTTCATCCATGTACATAAATTCACAATTAAGCACATGTGTTGGCACTCAATCACCAAAATACTTAGAAATGGCCCAAGGGCACATTTCCCTTTCAGAAGGCCACCTCGGCCTGCAGCACGAGTCACCCCTCCAGCAGCACGCACAACTCGAAGACACGCGCGAAGGCCACCCCGGCCTGCACCATGGGACACCCCTGCAACACCGCGCGCAACCGGAGGACCCGCGTTTCCCCCAACGCGACCACACCTTCCCGCACGCCGCGCCATTCCAAGGGGTCAACTATCTCGATGAGCGAAGTCCCCTAGCGCCTCACCTGCAAGTGACGCTGTGGCCGGCTAACTTCCGGGCAGGGACCTATCCCAAGTACAACGGCAGCACCGACCCGGCTCAATACATAATGAGTTATCAGGTCGCCGTTGCGTCGTCCGGGGGGGACGACGCCACAATGGCGAAGTCTTTCATCATCGCCCTCGAGGGCCCCGCACTCACCTGGTTCACCAGGTTGCCTCCGCTGTCCATTGATTCCTGGAGAAGTCTCCGGGACAAGTTCCTGCTCAACTTCCAAGGGTACCGCCCAGATACCGACGCCCTGGCCGAACTTTCGCTCTGCAAGCAGCTAGAAAAGGAGACCCTGAGGGAGTATTACCGCAAATTTCTAACACTCAAGTCACAGCTGCCCTCAGTCGATGACCAGATTGCCATCCACTATGCTATCAGTGGCCTTCGCGCCGGCGTCCTTTACAGCCACTGCATCAGAGATCCGCCAAAGAACCTCCAAGAGTTATATCAGCTGTTTGAAAAGTACGCCAGATCCGAAGAGCTCCACCAGCGCAAGATTGAGTCCCAAAGGAAGCCAAAAGATGCTCCACAGTCCAGCCGCACGTGGACAAGGACTCCGCAGCCAGACTCCGGTCGAGACGGCCGCAATCAGCAGCAAGTGCACAACATCGCCAACCAGCATCCCGCTGCTGACCCCCCTCGTCGCCAGGAATATCCCCCCAGGGCCGCGGAAACGGCACTCGTGGCAGGGGCCGAGGGCGTGCGCAGCCGCCGCGCCGATTCTACTGCCTCTTCCATGGCGAAGACTGCGCCCACCAAACCAAAGACTGCCCCGAAACGAAGGCTACCAGAGACAGAATGGCACGGGCGCAGCCAGCCGACAACCCCAGAATTGTCGCGCACAATTACCAGCAACCCCCTCCACCATATATCCACGCTCCCGCCGCGCATCCACCACACCACGTTTACCAACACCATCAGGAAGTACAAATCGTACCTCCTCCACCCCCACCACCACACCAGCAACATCAAAACATCCCCCATGCCCCAAAGCAGGAAGACTTCGCCGATCAACCATATCGCGGAGTCATCCACATCATAACTGGGGGGTCCAGCACCGACTTCGACACCAAGCGGCAGAAGCGGGACCACTACCACAGCATCAACCATGTCGCCGTCACGGGCCCAGTCGTGCAGACAAAGTGGTCCCACATACCGCTTACCTTCGACGCACGGGACGTCGACTTGCGCAGCGCCCCCCACTGCGACGCCATGGTTATCAATTGCAGCGTGGTAGGATGGGACCTGCACAAGGTCCTCGTTGACAACGGCAGTCAGGCGGACATCATCTTCCTCCACGCCTTCGATCGCATGGGCATAAGCCACAACCTGCTTAAGCCTTCGGACAACCCGTTGTATGGCTTCGGCGGCAAAGGCACCTTCCCCGTCGGCAAAATAGAGCTGCCTCTCTCCTTCGGTGTAGCACCCAATGCCCGAAGCGAGCATATAACCTTTGACATTGTGGACATGGTATATCCTTACAATGCCATCATGGGCCGGGGCTCCATCAATAAGTTCGAAGCAGCCATTCACGGACTGTACCTATGTATGAAGATACCAGGTCCGTTAGGCGTCATCACAGTCTTCGGCAATCAACAGACTGCGCGTAACATAGAGCTGGACTTCGTGCCCGGTCAAAGAAACGTGCACTGCCTCACGGCCCAACGCGAGGTCCCCGCGCCTGCCAGCCCAACCAATAGGCAACACGACAAGGCGCAGTTGCAGAGCCACGACGGGACCAAGACTGTCCCCCTCGACCAGGCCACGCCCAGGCAGACAGTCATTATCAGTGAAGACCTTACTTCGCATGAAGAAGAAAAGCTCCTCTGCTGCCTGTCCAAGAACAAAGATGTCTTCACCTGGTCGGCCCTCGATCTGATCGGGGTCAGCCGTTCAATAATTGAGCATAGTCTAGGAATCGACTCTTCGGTACGGCCGAAAAAGCAGCGGCTTCGCAAGATGTCCGACGAAAACACGGAGGCCGCCAAGGCAGAGGTGCACCGCCTCCTGGAGGCCAAATTCATCGAGCCGATGGCTTACCCCACATGGCTCTCCAATGTCGTGATGGTGCAGAAAAAGAGCGGGAAGTGGCGAATGTGCATCGACTTCACCAGTCTCAATAAAGCCTGCCCAAAGGACAATTTCCCATTGCCGCGGATCGACAAAATAGTCGATAGCGCGGCCGGATGCGAGGTCATGTCCCTCCTCGATTGCTTCTCCGGTTACCACCAGATATACATGAAGGAAGAAGACAAGGCTAGCACCAGCTTTATAACACCCTTCGGCACATATTGCTTCATCAGAATGCCGGAGGGACTCAAGAACGCCGGGTCCACCTTCTCCAGGCTTACCAAAACAGTGCTCGAAGGGCAGGTTGGCAGAAACATATTCACATATGTAGACGACATTGTCGTCGCCAGCAAGAGCAAGGAGGACCACCTCGCCGACCTCGCCGAAACATTCGCGAACATGCGAGACGCACAACTCCGCCTAAACCCGGAAAAGTGCGTTTTCGGCGTTCGCCAAGGCAAAATATTGGGCTACCTGGTATCACACCGCGGCATCGAGGCCAACCCAACCAAGATTCAGGCCATCTTGGACATGATGCCTCCGCAGTCCGTCAGGGACGTCCAGCGCCTGACAGGCAGGTTGGCCGCTCTCAACAGATTCATCTCCAGGTCCGCCGAGCGAAGTCTCCCCTTCCTCAAGACACTCCGTGGTGCAAAAGACTTCGCCTGGGGACCAGAGCAGGCGGCGGACTTCGCCTCATTAAAACAGTACCTAACAGAGTTGGCTGTCCTTACCAGCCCCGACCCCTCGCTCCCCCTGCTGCTCTACGTCGCGGCCTCGCCACATGCGGTCAGCGCGGCACTAGTGCAGGAGCAGACTGTCGAGGGCGTGGTCCGGCAGTGCCCCGTGTATTATGTCTCCGAAGTGCTGACACCGTCCAAGTGCAACATGACAGAGCTGGAGAAGATTGCCTATGCAGTCGTCATGTCGTCGCGCAAACTGCGCCATTACTTCGAAGCATTCAAGGTCCGAGTCACCTCAAATAGGGGGCTCGGCGAATTATTCAGAAACCCGGAGGCGTCGGTGAGGATTGCCAAGTGGGCGGCCGAACTCTTCGGCTACCACATCTGCTTCGAGCCCAGGACAGCTATCAAGTCTCAAGTCCTGGCAGACTTCGTCGTCGACTGGACTGGACCAACAACACAGCCAGATCTGTCCGCAGAGAAGACTTGGACGATCCATTGTGACGGCGCATGGTGCCATGCGGGGGCAGGCGTCGCTGCAGTCATCACCTCACCAGTCGGGGTCAAGCACAGATATGCAGCACGACTCAGCTTCAATCTGGAATCCGACAGATGCACAAATAATATAGCAGAATACGAAGCAGTCATCCTCGGCCTCCGCAAGCTAAGGGCCTCGGAGTCACCACCTGCATTATCAGAACAGACTCCAAGGTAGTTGCCGGCCAAGTCGAGAAAGACTATGCAGCCAAGGACCCCGCGCTCATGCAGTACCTCGCGGCCATCCGAAGCCTCGAGAGGCAGTTCAAGGGGTTCACCTTGCAGCATGTGGATCGGGCCAAGAATGAGGAGGCCGACGCATTGGCCAAGGCCGCCGCCAGGGGCGAAACTCTGCCCTCCGACGTGTTCTTTCATGTCATCGGCACGCCAGCAGTCCGGAGCCCTGAAGGGCTCCAAATAACCAATGACACCGAGGGCCACCGCACAGTCAACCTTATCATGACCGAAGACTGGCGGGCACCCTTAACCCTGTTCCTGCAGGGGTATTATCATCCAGCCGACATCAGTGAGGCCAAGCGTCTCAGACATCGAAGCCGAGACTTCGCACTGATTGAAGGCCAACTCTACAAAAAAGGAGTTAGTCAGCCAATGCTTAAGTGCGTCACCAAAGCCGAAGGCATGCAGATTCTACGTGAAGTCCACAGTGGCACGTGCGGCTCACACGCAGGGCCGAGGGCCCTAGCTGCTAAGGTGATCCGCCAGGGCTTTTACTGGCCCGCAATGATCTACGCCGCAAATCGGGTCACACGGTCCTGCGAAGCCTGCCAGAAGTTTTCTCCTCGGTCAGGCAGCCCCTCGCAGTATACAAAGCTGATCGCCCATACATGGCCTCTCCAGCGCTGGGGCTTCGACATTGTCGGACCCCTGCCCACCGCTCAGGGGAACCTTAAGTTTGCCTTCGTCGCGGTCGAGTACTTCACCAAATGGATCGAGGCGCGGGCTGTTTCTACAATAACATCAAAGACTGCCCAAAAATTCTTCTGGCAGAACATCGTTTCCCGCTTCGGAGTACCGTCCGAACTAACAGTCGACAACGGCAAGCAGTTTGACAACCAAGACTTCAAGGATTTTTGTTTCTCCATTGGCACCAAACTCGCCTTCGCCTCGGTCTATCATCCGCAGTCCAACGGGGTCGTGGAGCGCGCCAACGGGAAAATCTTCACAGCTATCAAGAAAATGCTCCTTGATGAAAAAAGGGCAGATGGACCGATTTGTTACCTAAGGCAGTCTGGGCACTAAACACGACTGAGTGTAGGGCGACTGGGTTCACTCCCTTCCGCCTTCTATACGGATCGGAGGCCATGACCCCGCAAGAAATAAAGCACGGGTCCCCGCGAACAGTTTCGTCAGCTGTCCCCGATGTGGACGAGCCAACTTCAAAGGATCTCATCGACGGAGACCGAGTCTTCGCCCTACAGGCCCTGAATAAATACCAAGCCCAGACCAAAGCATGGCGCGACCACTTAGTCATCCCGAGGGAGTTCAGCGAGGGGGACCTCGTACTCGTTCGAACAGCTCGGACGGAGTCCAAGGGCAAGCTGGAGCCCAGGTGGGAGGGCCCCTTCATAGTCAAGACAAAAGCTTCCCCCAACGCTTACAGGCTCACAACGCCAAACGGCGAGGACCTGGAGCACTCCTGGAACATCGACAACCTCCGCAAATTTTTTGTTTGATTCCTCAGGGCCGTCTTCGCCCTTGTAATTCGCAAAAACAATCTTGTACCGGCCCGCACTCTTTTCCTCCCGGGGGGTGAGGTTTTTAACGAGGCGGAGCCATGTAATATATGTGTGAAAAATCCCTCGCAAAAACATGCGTCGAAAAAGACCGCGACGACGGTCTTCGACATTCGACCAACACGAGGTCACCACGAGGCTAAGCGCTAGCTACCCTCGCGTGCGACAAATCCGTGCAGAAGTCGCCTAAGGGTGCAGCCGGATTAGCACAACAAGTGCGAAAAAATCAAAGTCTATCGCGAAGACTATCCGTGCAGAAGTCGCCTAAGGGTGCAGCCGGATTAGCACAACAAGTGCGAAAAAATCGAAGTCTATCGCGAAGACTATCCGTGCAGAAGTCGCCTAAGGGTGCAGCCAGATTAGCACAACAAGTGCGAAAAAATCGAAGTCTATCGTGAAGACTATCCGTGCAGAAGTCGCCTAAGGGTGCAGCCGGATTAGCACAACAAGTGCGAAAAAATCGAAGTCTATCTCGAAGACCATCCGCGCAGAAGTCGCCTAAGGGTGCGGCCGGATTAGCACAACAAGTGCGAAATAATCGAAGTCTATCCGCGCAGAAGTCGCCTAAGGGTGCAGCCGGATTAGCTCAACAAGTGCGAAAAAATCGAAGTCTATCGCGAAGACTATCCGCGCAGAAGACACCTAAGGGTGCAACCGGACTAGCACAAGAAAGGCAGAAACGACAACATCAAACCGTCCACGCCAAGACCAACTTTAATCACACCAACACAGCACAACAAAACAAACCAAACAAAGTACACAACGCCTTCGCACACATATGCAAGCGAGGGCACACAATTTCATCATACAAGCCTCTACATATACAAGCGAGGGCACCACACTCTACATCGGCTCAACCTTAGGAATAATTCCCATCTCCCTATAATTAAATAACATTATCCTAAGCTCCTCACCTGCAAAAAGACTTCGCAGTTCCCCTTCACCTGTATTCTCGGCGGCCGGCAAAGACAACAGTTCCTGCCGGCCAGCCCCACTCACATGAAGCCGAGCCCCCTCCGCCCCACTAACTCTACGTTTCGCAACTGCCCTTCGTCGCCGTCGCCCGGTGCTAGGACCTGGCACATCCCCTGCGTCCGTGGCATGCGGCGAAGCCTCCGCCACAGCCACATCCAAGGCCGCGAAGAAGTCCAAGTCCTCCGACGACTCCTCAGTCCACTCAATCGAGCTCCCAGAGTCAGCACAATCAAAAAACTCAGATGCAGACCCACCACATTCATTACCATCTTCCGCGATCGAAGCCGCCAAAAATTTAGTAGTAGCGGTTGTGTGCGCAGGCCTAAAATCTTGAACCTGCACAGCAACCAAAATTCAGTAACATGTACAGATTCCCCCAACCCTCTACACCCACTACGCCACCTGCGACGGCCCTGACGTTGCGGGAGCCTCCGCCGTTGGCTCCGCCGTTGCTTCCGCTGTTATCTCCGCCGCTACCGCTGCGGGATCTTCAGCACTCGGCGCGGCAGCTGCGGAAGCATCAGGCGCGCCTTCAGCGACCTCTGGGGGCAGGTCTTCGCCGGCCGCAGCGGCTGCGGGGGCACCCGACGCGTCCCCCGCAGCGTCCGGGGTCGGCTCCAGGGCGACCCCAGACACGGCCTCCGCCGGGGTCGACTCCGGGTCAGTCAGCATGCTGTTCAGCGCCCCGAAGTCGTCGACCCTCTCGCCACGCGCCGCCTAAGCCAAAACACACAAAATTCATCAAACACACACACAGCCCACGTCCAACAAATACCAAACAAGCGAAAACGTTACCTGAGCCCTCGCCGTCTCGGCGCGCTCCCTGACCACCTCGCGACCGTGTGGACCCCACAGCCGGTCGAAGATAGCTCCGGCGGATTCCTTCACTACGGGGTCCTCAACCTTGAAGATATCTTGCTCAAAATCTTCTTCGACTTGGTCGAAGACATCAAAGTGCCGGCACCCTTCGCGGGAGAGCGCGTTCATCGCCCCCTCGCAGGTGACCAGGGAGGCATACGCCATAAACCCCTCCACGACAGTGGGGAGCGCCTGCAACTCCTCCTGCACCCACTCCAGGCACCGAAGTCCGGGCTCTCGGTCCGGCACTTCGAATTCATCGGTCCCCGCGCCCAGGCCACGGTATGTATCTACAAGCAGTTGGCGCGTCCGCTCTGCCTCCGCTCGTGACGCGGCCTCGGCCCCCTTCACGCGGCTCTCCAGGGCGGTGAGCCGCTCCTGCAGCTGCTCGGCGCGCTCCCTAGCAAGATTGCCCTCCGCCCGTGCCAGGTTGGCCTCCGCCTGCGCAGCCTGCGCCTTGACAAGGGCCTCGTTGGTCTCCCTCCTTTCCCCCGCCAGCTGGCGCCGGAGGGCGGCCTTCTCTTCCTCCAGTGTGGCCACCTTGTCCGCCAGCTTGCGACACTTGCTGTCGGCGGCCGATTTTTCACGGACGGCGTCAGCATGTTGTGTCCGAAGTCTTTCGACTTCGGCAGCCACAGCTGCCGTGAGGGCCCCCGACGCAGTGCGGCTGGCGAAGTCAGCCACCTGCAGAGCAATCGTAAGACCGCGGCCCCTGCAAGCCAAAAAAAAGGAACGAAGTCCAACTCAGCGGACCTGACGTAGCGCCTCCGTCACCTCCGTCAGCCGGCGGGACGCAGCGCCCGCCTCATCCATGACAACCGCGAGGGCCGACGCCTCGCCTCCGGCACTAAGAGCCCCGCCCTTCGCCTTCGGCACTGCGGCAGCCGTCGTGGTCGTCGCGACAGGCGCAACCATAGCAAGTTGGCCTTCGCCCAACCCTGCAACGTACCAACGAACCAATCAAAAAAAAAAGAAAGCCAAGCCAACAACTTACCACCGAGATAGTCGTCAACGCTAATATCAGTGACGAAGTCGGCGACACGTTTGCCCGCCAACGGCAACGCTCGGGCCGCCTTCGCGACCTCCGCCACTCCGCTGGACGGCGGCACCGACTTCGCCGATTTCGAGCCTCCGGCGCCTGCCGTTGCCTCCGGCGCCTTGCTAGATGTAGGGACGCCCGACTTCGCCGCCAGCGGCGGCCGGCCTCCGCCGGGGGCCGCAGCCTTCGCAGCCCCCCGCTGCCTCTTTGGCCTGGCTTCAACGAGCCTGACAGCCGCCTGGCGCTTCTGTGCAGCTCCCTGGCGATCCTTGTCCATCACTGCTGACACAACAGCAGCAATATTCTGCCCGTAAGGAAATACCCTCCATTCACGAACCATGCGAGATGTAAAAAAGTCCTCGCCAGCCGCGCGGGGGACAGGAACATTCCTAGGCCAGCAACCCCCGGTAACCCTCATCATCCGAGCCGAAGACTCCCGGAGCTCGGGCGAAGACATCCTTTCCCCCGGGGCCACGCACGTCCTCATCAACTCTCTAGCAAAACGATCAGAAACTGTAACACCCGGATTTTAGGGGTCCAAAACCCGGGCGTAAACATAATCACCAGGTGTGCTGGGACCAAGTCTCACACATATGATGAATAGTGGCACAGGATCGAATGTCACAACTTTATATATAACAGGAGTTCTATACAAAATAAATAATTACATTATAAGGAGACAACGGTCCAACAACCCAAAGTTGACTGGGAGACGACGACCTAGACCTCTCACGAACTCATCACAGCATCCTCCATGCGCATCATCCTGCGGTACCTGCTCCTGACCTGTGGTGTGTGTGAGACAGCAAGAGTGAGCTCACATACGTTCATCGCTCAACAAGTTGTGGGGAATAATGTGTATGAACTCGCCAAAGGTGGGAGCTCACGTGAAGTGTAAGGCTTACCAAAGAAGATGGTTAGAGCTGAGCATTGCTTTTAAAGTTGGTCAAAATTTTATTAGCAGTTACTAAGTATAAGTAAATACCAAACCCAATTAAGTAGTGAACAAAAATAACAACTTCACCTGCGATGCAATGCATATGACAAATTGAGTTTAAGTTCCATAATTTAATCATGTGAGGGTCCGAGCTGCTCATGACCGTGAGCTCGGCTAGTATACCAGTTTTACACTCTGCAGAGGTTGTACCCTTTACCCACAAGTCGTGTATCCCATGTCGCCAGGGTTTGCAAGGCCCTTAGACACTACCGAGGTGAATGGCTAGGGATCCACTACGAGGCCTTTACAAAGTTCCACTAGCTTCCGAAAACCCGCTACAGTTTATAGGAAGTTCCAATGCAGGAATCCCTTGCAGGACCGCCATCGCAGCAAAATCCTCCCGAGGGCCTCCCTACACTGACCACTCCCCTACTGCCCTTGCCCCTTTCGGGTAAGGTAGTCTTCCACTAGCTTTCCTAATTAATCAGCCAAGGGGTCCCATTCCTCCCTTGTGGTGGCACGTGTTACTCAAGTTAAGCTCTATGTTCCAATTAATATTAATGATATCAACATGAACATAAACAGAAATACAACAAGAATTGGAACATAGAGGTAATAAATGATTATCCCAAAACCATATAAAGCAATAGCAAACTACCCAAGTGATTCAGGGGTAAACAAGGTAGTGAGATAAACAAATCTAGGGTGACCTATTGGGTCCCATCAAAATTAACCTATGCAGATCATTATGATTAATTAGAACAGGAGTGGGTAAAAAGAAGTGATCAAGGGCACAACTTGCCTGGGCCTTGAGATTCCAGGTACCAGGATGATTCTTCAGATGACACGTGTCCTCACTGCTAGTCGTAGCAATACAAACATACATGGTATAGGGAAAATTAACATTACACCAACCATAAGAACAAAATACACATTAATAATATACATATTAAAATAAGATCATAGGAACAGGAATCATTAATTTTGGAGTTATAGATTTTAAGTTATGGATTTTCTAAAGATTTTATGTATTTAATACAAGATTAAGTATTAGATAAATTTAAATGAGCCTTTCATGCCAAAACAGAGGCACAAAATGATGAAGAATATTATTACAAAATTTTAGAAACTGGAATGGTTCAATTTGGAGCAAAAATGAATTTTCTATGAATTATCTAAGTTCTAGCAATTATTTTCATATTAAAAATCTATTTTCTATTTTATTTATTCAATTTAAACGCTCACTGGACTGGGCCTCAATTAAACAGAAGCACAGGGGGCTCGGGGTAAAAATTCCCAGACACAGCGCACAGTAACATGTGGACGGCGGGTTGATTTAGTGAAACCCGAGGGGTTCTTTAACAAAATCGACCCGCGAAGGGGTAACTTCTAATCTGGACCGTTGGATCACTCACAGATGGCTCGGATTAGATCTAATATATATCGAACCGGTACGCGCCCAGAGCCGTTGGATCGGCGATCAACGGCTCGAATTTAATGAAGCCGAGATCAACGCGCAACCCTCCGATTGAATCCTACGGCCCGGATCGGTCTAGCGAAGGGGTATCTCCCTGATCTAATCACAGCCGTTCCTGACGCATCCAACGGCCGCAAGCGATCGTCTACCTTTCGATTCCCCCCCCCCGACGGCACACCGCGCCTCGCCGCGGCAAGCCATCACCGGAGCGGCCCCGAATTCGCCCACCCGAGAGCTGATTCGCCAAATCGGTCGGTGCAAAATGGAATTGGGAAGATGACAAATACAGAGGTGGGATTCTTACCGAGGATTAAGTCACCGGGAGTCCTGCCCACGGCGCACGGCGGAGGTCTTCACAACGGCAACGAATTGAGCTTGCGCAGTACGCCGGCGGGGGAAATTGACGGCGGCCGAAGCTTCGTCGCGCCCAACAGGTGCCCAGGCTATAGCGCAGAGAACTAATCGCGGTGTGAGTGAGGGCAATCGCGGCGGCGGGTTGGGTTCCACCACTGCGGCGGCGTGTTTTACGTCCCCGAGAACGGAAAGCGGTCAAGGGTGTCGGTGCAAGCGGATGAGGAGGGAAGGGGAGATCGCGGCACTTTATATAGGCGCGACATGGCCAGCTTCACCGAGAAAAAGGGCGAAGTCCGCCGTAGGACACGCCGCGCCGGTCGCGTTCTGTTGGTAGGGGTAGAGCTGACGTTAGGGGCCCATGCATAAGTGACCGCGCGCGGGGTGGTGAGTCTGAGCAACGGGGCCCGCGGACCAGAGGAGGGGAGGGAGGAGCGAGCGCGTGTGCGGCCGACGAATGGGGCCCACAAGGCAGTGGAATAGCAGGTGCTGTCCGTGCGGTGTAAGGCTGACGAGGCGGGCCCACCTGTCGGCGCCTGGTTGGAGACTTGGGCTGCGCGTGGGAGGTTTAAGTGGGCCGAAATGTGTGGTTGCGGCCCAGTTAGGGTTTTTTTCTCTTTTTCCATTTTATTTTCTATTTCTTTTCTCCAATTTCAAATCCAATTTGAATTCAAGTTTGAGTTTAAACTTTGTGAATAACTTGTCCTCAGTTTGAAAGGTATACTTTATTAATATAAGTGTGAAGGATGTTTATTTATTTTATTTTATGTAATATTTTTCTTAGTTCTTCCCTTCTCTTTTATTTTCTATTTTCTATTCCAAATTCAAATTTATACTTCTATTTTAGTTTTCAGATTTTTCAAATGTATCAATTGAAATCCAAGGGTGAATATAAACCATACTATTTTATTATTACTAGTTTAAGTTTTATTCTCCTTGTTTATTTATTTCATGAAATGTATAAATGGTTTTAAAAGAAAAATTCTTTTTCTCCTCATTTTCTTATTTCCCAATGATACTTTGTTCAGATTTCTTCTACCAATTCCAAATTCAGAATTTGGGTGTTACAAATCCTACCCCCCTTAAAAATAATCTCGTCCTCGAGATTAGTAAGAAAGAGGATATACTTAGTTTGGTTAAATTTTTTTTTAAATACCCCCTTTTTTTTTTGCTCAAGTTCTTCCATGGGTCTTTTTCAGTATCTCGCCATTTATTAGGTAGGATATGGTTAGAGGAAGTCTAGAATGAGGTGAGAAAGATATGGGCAAGAAAATCTTCCATCCTGGCTGGTGGACCTTGATGCATCCAGAGATCGAGGTTGTCTCTTCTCCTCCCTTGATGAAGTTGATCTTCTTTGGTCTCCAAATCTTGTTGTCTTCATTTGAGCTAGGAAGATACAGTTAAGATAGGTGGGTCTATGAGTAGGAGAGATTTTTTTTTAATCAATAGGTTCACATAAATGGATTGTGCAACTTATTGGGAGTGTATGGCTGAGTTGATCTATGACACTAACTTAGGTTTAAGTGACTTAAGAGTATGGCTTAATCCTTGTACCAGCATTAAGTAACTCACACTAGATTAGACCATATTAAATTAGATATGATCTAGATTAGACTAGTTTAAGTTAGATAGATTTATCAGGGTAAGATATATCTTGTTAGGATATATTAGATTTTTTTTTTGAGATAGGATGGGGTATATGGTGTAGATAGGTCAGAAGCTCTATTAGGTTAATACAGAGGGATTATGCAACTATCGGATGGGTGAGGTAGTTGCATATGTATATGGTCAAGTTAATCTAGGGCATCAATTTATCTTAAATCATTTTTATAGGAGTGAGGTCTAATCCATTTTACTAGTACTAACTAATTTATTAAATAACTCACTTTAGATTGGATCATATTAGATTAGATGGAATCTAGATTGGTATCACCAGATTGGTCTAGACAATATCTAATTACTTTGAATTAGATCATGGTTGATATTTTAAAATATGCTAATTAGGGTAGGATGAATTCATAAGGATAAGGTATAATCTTTTGAGGTAAATTAGATCTATTAGGATAACAAAATCTTTTTAAGATAAGATGAATTTATTAAGGCCAGAGAGTATCTTGTAAGATAAGATGGATCTACTAAGATAAGAGAGTGTCTTTTTAAGATAAGAAGAACTTCTACGAAATAGATACCTTTTAGTGGAGGATAATCTAAGTTGTTTAGTTATCTTATGAATTCTATTTATGCCTATACGTACATGCAGATGTAATTGTGGACATTACTCCACAACTAATCACACTCAATCAAAGATCCAAATCAGACAAGTGTCATAAGAACAAACATTCAAGTGCATAGATACTCATAAAATAGTTTTGTTTTTGTTCCTAGCATTAGGTCTCCTATTCCTAAAGTCACTTTAGGTATAGGATTTCAAAGTGTGAAATCCACATTTGTCTTTAGAAAAGGAAAGATAAGAATCATCAGAGTAAAGCGGAATTAGATAAGAATAGATTAAGGTAAGTTCAGAAAGAATCAGAGTAGCAGAGGTAAGTAGATAATGGTTGTCCAGTTCTATCTAGGTTTCGTCCTACAGTCAACATTCCTCTGATACCACTTCTGTAACACCCGGATTTTAGGGGTCCAAAACCCGGGCGTAAACATAATCACCAGGTGTGCTGGGACCAAGTCTCACACATATGATGAATAGTGGCACAGGATCGAATGTCACAACTTTATATATAACAGGAGTTCTATACAAAATAAATAATTACATTATAAGGAGACAACAGTCCAGCAACCCAAAGTTGACTGGGAGACGACGACCTAGACCTCTCACGAACTCATCACAGCATCCTCCATGCGCATCATCCTGCGGTACCTGCTCCTGACCTGTGGTGTGTGTGAGACAGCAAGAGTGAGCTCACATACGTTCATCGCTCAACAAGTTGTGGGGAATAATGTGTATGAACTCGCCAAAGGTGGGAGCTCACGTGAAGTGTAAGGCTTACCAAAGAAGATGGTTAGAGCTGAGCATTGCTTTTAAAGTTGGTCAAAATTTTATTAGCAGTTACTAAGTATAAGTAAATACCAAACCCAATTAAGTAGTGAACAAAAATAACAACTTCACCTGCGATGCAATGCATATGACAAATTGAGTTTAAGTTCCATAATTTAATCATGTGAGGGTCCGAGCTGCTCATGACCGTGAGCTCGGCTAGTATACCAGTTTTACACTCTGCAGAGGTTGTACCCTTTACCCACAAGTCGTGTATCCCATATCGCCAGGGTTTGCAAGGCCCTTAGACACTACCGAGGTGAATGGCTAGGGATCCACTACGAGGCCTTTACAAAGTTCCACTAGCTTCCGAAAACCCGCTACAGTTTATAGGAAGTTCCAATGCAGGAATCCCTTGCAGGACCGCCATCGCAGCAAAATCCTCCCGAGGGCCTCCCTACACTGACCACTCCCCTACTGCCCTTGCCCCTTTCGGGTAAGGTAGTCTTCCACTAGCTTTCCTAATTAATCAGCCAAGGGGTCCCATTCCTCCCTTGTGGTGGCACGTGTTACTCAAGTTAAGCTCTATGTTCCAATTAATATTAATGATATCAACATGAACATAAACAGAAATACAACAAGAATTGGAACATAGAGGTAATAAATGATTATCCCAAAACCATATAAAGCAATAGCAAACTACCCAAGTGATTCAGGGGTAAACAAGGTAGTGAGATAAACAAATCTAGGGTGACCTATTGGGTCCCATCAAAATTAACCTATGCAGATCATTATGATTAATTAGAACAGGAGTGGGTAAAAAGAAGTGATCAAGGGCACAACTTGCCTGGGCCTTGAGATTCCAGGTACCAGGATGATTCTTCAGATGACACGTGTCCTCACTGCTAGTCGTAGCAATACAAACATACATGGTATAGGGAAAATTAACATTACACCAACCATAAGAACAAAATACACATTAATAATATACATATTAAAATAAGATCATAGGAACAAGAATCATTAATTTTGGAGTTATAGATTTTAAGTTATGGATTTTCTAAAGATTTTATGTATTTAATACAAGATTAAGTATTAGATAAATTTAAATGAGCCTTTCATGCCAAAACAGAGGCACAAAATGATGAAGAATATTATTACAAAATTTTAGAAACTGGAATGGTTCAATTTGGAGCAAAAATGAATTTTCTATGAATTATCTAAGTTCTAGCAATTATTTTCATATTAAAAATCTATTTTCTATTTTATTTATTCAATTTAAACGCTCACTGGACTGGGCCTCAATTAAACAGAAGCACAGGGGGCTCGGGGTAAAAATTCCCAGACACAGCGCACAGTAACATGTGGACGGCGGGTTGATTTAGTGAAACCCGAGGGGTTCTTTAACAAAATCGACCCGCGAAGGGGTAACTTCTAATCTGGACCGTTGGATCACTCACAGATGGCTCGGATTAGATCTAATATATATCGAACCGGTACGCGCCCAGAGCCGTTGGATCGGCGATCAACGGCTCGAATTTAATGAAGCCGAGATCAACGCGCAACCCTCCGATTGAATCCTACGGCCCGGATCGGTCTAGCGAAGGGGTATCTCCCTGATCTAATCACAGCCGTTCCTGACGCATCCAACGGCCGCAAGCGATCGTCTACCTTTCGATTCCCCCCCCCCGACGGCACACCGCGCCTCGCCGCGGCAAGCCATCACCGGAGCGGCCCCGAATTCGCCCACCCGAGAGCTGATTCGCCAAATCGGTCGGTGCAAAATGGAATTGGGAAGATGACAAATACAGAGGTGGGATTCTTACCGAGGATTAAGTCACCGGGAGTCCTGCCCACGGCGCACGGCGGAGGTCTTCACAACGACAACGAATTGAGCTTGCGCAGTACGCCGGCGGGGGAAATTGACGGCGGCCGAAGCTTCGTCGCGCCCAACAGGTGCCCAGGCTATAGCGCAGAGAACTAATCGCGGTGTGAGTGAGGGCAATCGCGGCGGCGGGTTGGGTTCCACCACTGCGGCGGCGTGTTTTACGTCCCCGAGAACGGAAAGCGGTCAAGGGTGTCGGTGCAAGCAGATGAGGAGGGAAGGGGAGATCGCGGCACTTTATATAGGCGCGACATGGCCAGCTTCACCGAGAAAAAGGGCGAAGTCCGCCGTAGGACACGCCGCGCCGGTCGCGTTCTGTTGGTAGGGGTAGAGCTGACGTTAGGGGCCCATGCGTAAGTGACCGCGCGCGGGGTGGTGAGTCTGAGCAACGGGGCCCGCGGACCAGAGGAGGGGAGGGAGGAGCGAGCGCGTGTGCGGCCGACGAATGGGGCCCACAAGGCAGTGGAATAGCAGGTGCTGTCCGTGCGGTGTAAGGCTGACGAGGCGGGCCCACCTGTCGGCGCCTGGTTGGAGACTTGGGCTGCGCGTGGGAGGTTTAAGTGGGCCGAAATGTGTGGTTGCGGCCCAGTTAGGGTTTTTTTCTCTTTTTCCATTTTATTTTCTATTTCTTTTCTCCAATTTCAAATCCAATTTGAATTCAAGTTTGAGTTTAAACTTTGTGAATAACTTGTCCTCAGTTTGAAAGGTATACTTTATTAATATAAGTGTGAAGGATGTTTATTTATTTTATTTTATGTAATATTTTTCTTAGTTCTTCCCTTCTCTTTTATTTTCTATTTTCTATTCCAAATTCAAATTTATACTTCTATTTTAGTTTTCAGATTTTTCAAATGTATCAATTGAAATCCAAGGGTGAATATAAACCATACTATTTTATTATTACTAGTTTAAGTTTTATTCTCCTTGTTTATTTATTTCATGAAATGTATAAATGGTTTTAAAAGAAAAATTCTTTTTCTCCTCATTTTCTTATTTCCCAATGATACTTTGTTCAGATTTCTTCTACCAATTCCAAATTCAGAATTTGGGTGTTACAGAAACCCCAAGTCCTCCCATAGCAGTACCTAATTTTCTCTTTTTAGAGGATGGGGGCGGCCGCCGGCGCAGGGTCGTCTCCGGTCTCCACCGCCGATTTCTTCCCACGGCGGTCCGCATCGTCTTGACCAGGGTAGCCGTCATATGGCAATTGATTTAATTCAAAAACCCTGTTCAAGCGGTCATTCGACTCGCGGATATCCCAGCTGCGCTAGCCCTCTGTCCTCGGCACATAGCGTCCAACAAGCCGCACCGCCCCATCCTCCGCCTCACGCATAGCGGCGGCCGGATCGCGGTTTTGCAGATTCAGGGCGAAGGCGGGACTCCGCACCACCCTTCCACCATGAAAAGGCATCTGGCGAGGGCATACTTCGCCCAACGCCCAGCCATGCGCCAAGGGCCACACCCCGTACGCCACAAATTCTTCAACCAAGTCGCGCCCACTGCTAAGGCCGGCGGCGCACCGAAGAGCCCCTTCGTCCTCATCCCCCTCCGCCACTTCAAAGGGCGGGTACGCTGAGTAAAAATGAGAACACATCGTGGACACGGGGAGTCCCTCATGGCCTTCGACGGTACCCTCAGCGACGTAAAACCAAAATTCATTCCAGTTGCCCCACTTGTTGCGGGCGCAAGGAACCAACTCGACTACCTGCATCGTGGTTTTGCCGGTCTTCGGCGTGAATGTGCAGGATCCAAACTGAGCAACTTCGCCTCCAATCATCCTCTTCTGCCAATGCAAACAATAATACTTCGCAAAAACTTCCACTGATGGCTGTCCGCCGTACGAAGTCGTCGCCCAGACATACTTCGACAGAGCCACTATGACATTCGGTGTCAGCTGATGTATTTGAATGTTGAACCTGCGCAGGACTTCGCCAACGAATCGGTGCGCAGGCAAGCGGAGTCCGGCGGCGAAGAACGCCTCGAAAACGACCAACTCGCCCTCTGGCTCGGGGACTTCCTCCGTCCCCGGGACTCGACCAACTCCGCCGCCGAAGTAACCCAACCGCTGCATATCTTGCACGCAGGCCGACGACATCCGCGATACGCCAAAATCAACAGAATCGCCGGCGCGCAACTCCTCCGCCATTAAACTACTCAGTGTCTCCTCAGACGAGGCGGCGGCCGGCGGCGAGGGAACGGCCGGCGGTGTAGCGTAGCGGAAGAAGACGAGGACGGCATCGCTACGTATCGTCGGCGGCGGCGGGCGGTCTGCTTCACTCGAGCCAGATCTCCGGCGAACAAGCGCACGGCGGGCAGACGAGCAGCAAGACGATGGAAAGGGCGGCTAGGGTTTTCGCGGAGCGCGGAAGGTGAAGTTCAAAAAGCGCCGACCCCCGCCCCTTTTATAGACAGGGCGCGGCTCTTCGGGAAACCCGCAATCCAACAGGGCGCGGCGCTTCGGGAAACCCGCAATCCAACAGTACGCCGTCAATCAACGGTCATATCAAAAACCCCCGCGGAACCACTTCGAGCGAGGGCAGCGTCTCCGCCATCTAACAACGTCTTGGCACCAGGTGACTTTGTCGAACTGGTCCCTCGGAGGGCAAATGTTGGGGCGAAGGCAAAGGCGCCACCCTTCGCTCGAAGCCTTCGCTGCAGCAGCTGAACTAACAGAAACAAAACAGGCAGGGACACCCTTCGCTTCTTCCGCACCAGATGAAGACTGGCGGCGAAGGGCATCCCACGGTGCGGCCTCGTCCAGCTCGGAGGCCCACGTACAATCCGGCCCATTGTAACGGGCCCCGCTTGGCTGCCGTGCGTTACGGGCCTAATTTGTAAAAGCATTCCTGTAATTACGGTCTGTAACCCCGCTTTATGGGAATATCTAGGGATAATCTAGGTAGCTGAGGGCACATGCGTCCTTAGCTCGAGGTGCTGCGCACTCAGGTACCTATAAATACCCCTGCACAGTGCCCGTGAGAGGCCAGATTAACAGAGCTTTTGCCATCTAGCGCGAGTGCCCTGTTGACATCACTGTTCACCCCTGTTGGATCCCCTTGCAACTGAGAGCAAGTCCCAACACTCACCCACTCCACCCACCAAGAGGCTGCTGAAGACGACGTTCTCCCCACCTGCGAAGACGACGCTCTCCGCACCTGCGGCCTTGAAGGACAACCGCAAACTCCCCCAGGCTTCGCCCCACCGGAGGGCGCGGACCTCACCGAGGACAGTGAAGTCCTCAGCGTTTCAGCGGAAGAATAGCTACAGCTGCGCGCCCTGCGCCTCAAAAACCGCAATCTCCAGAGGCAAAAAGAGATACTGGAGGCCAAGCGCCAGTGCGTGTCCGCACTAGCCAAGGTGCGGCAAATGATACGCGACGAAGAGCAGAAGGCCCAGGACCTCGAGCGGGAGATCGCGCTGATGCAGCGCGAAGGCCACCTCGGCCTGCAGCATGGGCCACCCCTGCAACAGCGCGCACAACCGGAAGGCATACGCGAAGGCCACCTCGGCCTGCAGCACGGGCCACCCCTGCAACAGCGCGCGCAAATGGAAAACCCGCACTTCGCCTTCCCGCACGCCGCGCCATTTCAAGGGGTCAACTACCTCGACGAGCGAAGTCCCCTGGCGCCACATCTGCATGTGACACCCTGGCCTGCCAACTTTCGGGCAGGGACCTATCCCAAGTACAACGGCAGCACGGACCCAGCACAATACATCATGAGTTATCAAGTCGCCGTTGCATCTTCCGGAGGGGACGACGCCACAATGGCCAAGTCTTTCATCATCGCCCTCGAAGGCCCAGCTCTCACCTTGTTCACCAGGTTGCCCCCGCTGTCCATTGACTCCTGGAGAAGCCTTCGGGACAAATTCCTGCTCAACTTCCAAGGGTACCGCCCAGACACCGACGCCTTGGCCGAACTCTCACTCTGCAAGCAGCTGGAAAAAGAGACTCTACGGGAGTATTACCGCAAGTTTCTAACACTCAAGTCACAGCTGCCCTCAGTTGATGACCAGATCGCCATCCACTACGCCATCAGTGGCCTTCGCGCCGGCGTCCTTTACAGCCACTGCATCAGGGACCCGCCTAAGAACCTCCAGGAATTATATCAGCTATTTGAAAAATACGCCAAATCCGAAGAACTCCACCAGTGCAAGGTCGAGTCTCAGAGGAAACCCAAAGATGCTCCACAGTCCAGCCGCACGTGGACGAGGACTCCGCAGCCAGACTCCGGTCGAGACAGCCGCAATCAGCAGCAAGTGCACAACATCGCCAACCAACACGCCACAGCTGACGCCCCTCGCCGCTAGGAGTATCCCCCCAGGGCCGCGGAAACGGAACTCGCGGTAGGGGTCGGGGGCATGCGCAGCCGCCACGCCGATTCTACTGCCTTTTTCATGGCGAAGACTGCGCCCACCAAACCAAAGACTACCTAGAAACGAAGGCCACCAAAGACAGGATGGCACGGGCACAGCCAGCCGACAACCCCAGAGTTGTCGCGCACACTTATCAGCAACCCCCTCCACCATACATCCACGCCCCCGCCCCGCATCCACCGCACCACGCATACCAACACCACCAGGAAGTACAAATCGTACCTCCCCCACCCCCACCTCCACACCAGCAACATCAGAACATCCCCCACCCCACGCCCCAAAACAGGAAGACTTCGCCGATCAGCCGTATCGCGAAGTCATTCATATGATCACTGGGGGGTCCAGCACCAACTTCGACACAAAGCGGCAGAAGCGGGACCACTACCGCAGCATCAACCACGTCGCCATCACCGGCCCAGTCGTGCAGACAAAGTGGTCCCACGTACCGCTAACCTTCGACGCACGAGACGTCGACCTGCGCAGCGCCCCCCACATCGACGCCATGGTCATCAACTGCAGCGTGGTAGGCTGGGACCTGCACAAAGTCCTAGTCGACAATGGTAGTCAAGCAGACATCATTTTCCTCCATGCCTTCGACCGCATGGGCATAAGCCACAGCCTGCTCAAGCCTTCGGACAACCCATTGTATGGTTTCGGCGGCAAGGGCACTTTTCCCATCGGCAAAATAGAACTGCCTCTCTCCTTTGGTGTAGCACCCAATGCCCGAAGTGAGCAAATAACCTTTGATATCATCGATATGGTGTATCCATACAATGCCATCATGGGCCGGGGCTCTATCAACAAGTTTGAGGCAGCCATTCACGGACTGTACCTGTGCAAGAAGATACCAGGTCCGTTAGGCGCCATTGCGGTCTACGGCAATCAACAGACTGCGCGCAACATAGAGCGGGACTTCGTCCCCGGACAAAGAAATGTGCAATGCCTCATGGCCCAGCGTGAAGTCCCTGCGTCCGTCAGCCCAACCGACAAAGAGCACAAGGCACAGCTGCAGAGCAACGACGGGACCAAGACCGTT
This sequence comes from Zea luxurians, assembly GCA_029449295.1. Classification (NCBI taxonomy): domain Eukaryota; kingdom Viridiplantae; phylum Streptophyta; class Magnoliopsida; order Poales; family Poaceae; genus Zea; species Zea luxurians. The sequence goes on along the minus strand of JAOPSE010000004.1, from coordinate 54,726,906 downwards.
CCCCTCGACCAGGCCACGCCCAAGCAGACAGTCACCATCAGCGAAGACCTCACTTCGCAGGAAGAGGAGAAACTCCTCTGCTGCTTATCCAAGAACAAAGACGTCTTCGCTTGGTCAGCCCTCGACCTTGTCGGGGTCAGCCGATCCATAATTGAGCACAGCTTGGGAATCGACCCCTCGGTGAGACCGAAAAAACAGCGGCTTCACAAAATGTCCGACGAGAAGACAGAGGCCGCCAAGGCAGAGGTACACCACCTCCTGGAAGCCAAATTTATCGAGCCAGTGGCTTACCCCACGTGGCTCTCCAACGTTGTGATGGTGCAGAAAAAGAGCGGCAAGTGGCGAATGTGCATCGACTTCACCAGTCTCAACAAGGCCTGCCCAAAAGACAACTTCCCTTTGCCGCGGATCGACAAAATAGTTGATAGCACGGCCGGATGCGAAGTCATGTCACTCCTCGACTGCTTCTCCGGTTACCACCAAATAGACATGAAGGAGGAAGACAAGGCTAGCACCAGTTTTATAACACCCTTCGGCACATATTGCTTCATCAGAATGCCGGAGGGACTCAAGAACGCCGGGTCCACCTTCTCCTGGCTTACCAAAACTGTGCTCGAGGGGCAAGTTGGCAGAAACATATTCACATATGTGGACGACATCATCGTCGCCAGCAGGAGCAAGGAGGACCATCTCGCTGACCTCGTCGAGACATTCGCGAACATGCGAGACGCACGACTTCGCCTCAACCCGAAAAAGTGCGTCTTCGGCGTTTGCCAAGGGAAAATATTGGGCTACCTAGTATCACACCGCGGCATCGAGGCCAACCCAACCAAAATTCTGGCCATTGTCTACATGACGCCCCCGCAGTCGGCAAGAGAGGTCCAGTGTCTGACGGGCAGATTGGCCGCCCTCAACAGATTCATCTCCAAATTCGCTGAGCGAAGTCTTCCCTTCCTCAAAACACTCCGCGGCGCAAAAGACTTCGCTTGGGGACCAGAGCAGGTGGCGGCCTTCGCATCACTAAAACAGTACCTGTTGGAGTTGGCGGTTCTTACAAGCCCCGACTCTTTGCTACCCCTATTGCTTTACGTGGCGGCCTCGCCGCACGCAGTCAGCGCGGCACTAGTTCAGGAGCAGACAGTAGAGGTGTGATCAGAAAGTGCCTAGTTTATTACATCTCCGAAGTGCTCACACCGTCAAAGTGTAACATGACGGAACTTGAAAAGATTGCATATGCAGTTGTTATGTCTTCGCGCAAACTGCGCCACTACTTTGAAGCATTCAAGGTCCGCGTCACCTCAGATAGGGGACTTGGCAAATTATTCAGAAACCCGGAGGCATCGGTACGGATCGCCAAATGGGCGGCTGAACTCTCCGGCTACCACATCACTTTTGAGCCCAGGACGGCGATCAAGTCACAAGTTCTAGCAGACTTCGTCGTCGACTGGACCGGGCCAATAACACAGCCGGACCCGTCTGCAGAGAAAGTTTGGACAATCCACTGCGACGGCGCTTGGTGCCATGCGGGGGCAGGCGCTGCTGTAGTCATCACCTCATCCGCCGGGGTCAAGCACAAATACGCGACACGCTTAAGCTTTGCTCTGGAATCTGACAGATGCACAAACAACATAGCAGAATACGAGGCTGTCATCCTCGGCCTCCGCAAACTAACAGCCCTCGGCGTCACCACCTGCATAGTCCGAACAGACTCCAAAGTGGTCACCGGCCAGGTCGAGAAAGATTATGCAGCAAAGGACCCCGCTCTTATGCAATACCTCGCGGCCATCCGAAGCCTCGAGAGACAATTCAAGGGATTCACATTGCAGCATGTGGACCGGGCCAAGAATGAAGAAGCTGACGCATTGGCCAAGGCAGCCGCCAGGGGTGAAGCCCTACCATCCGACGTGTTCTACCACGTCATCGGCACGCCAGCCGTTCGCAGCCCCGAAGGGCTCCAAATAACCAACGACAGCGAGGGCCACCGCATAATCAACCTCATCATGACCGAAGACTGGCGGGCACCAATAACCCTGTACCTGCAGGGGTACTATCACCCAATCGACAGCAATGAGGCCAAGCGCCTCCACCACCGAAGCCGGGACTTCGCACTGATCGAGGGCCAACTTTACAAGAAGGGGGTCAGTCAACCGATGCTTAAGTGCGTCACCGAGCCCGAAGGCATCCAAATCCTGCGCGAAGTCCACAAGGGGACCTGCGGCTCCCACGCGGGGCCAAGGGCCCTAGCGGCAAAGGTGATTCGCCAAGGTTTCTACTGGCCCGCCATTATTTGCGCCGCAATTCGGGTCGTCAGATCCTGCGAAGCCTGTCAGAAATTTTCCCCACGCTCGGGGCGCCCATCACAGTTCACGAAGCTGATTGCCCACATGTGGCCCCTTCAGCGCTGGGGCCTAGACATTGTCGGGCCCCTGCCCACGGCTCAAAGGAAAACCTCAAGTTCACCTTCGTCGCCGTTGAATACTTCACAAAATGGATTGAAGCAAGGGCAGTAGCCACCATCACATCGAAGATAGCCCAGAAATTCTTCTGGCAAAATATTGTTTGCCGCTTCGGAGTACCGTCCGAACTCACGGTCGACAACGACAAGCAGTTCGACAATCAAGATTTCAAAGACTTCTGTTTCTCCATCGGCACCAAGCTTGCCTTCGCCTCCGTGTACCACCCCCAGTCCAACGGAGTCGTGGAGCGCGCCAACGGCAAAATTTTCACAACCGTCAAGAAAATGCTCCTCGACGACAAAAAAGGCAAGTGGCCCGACCTGTTACCCGAAGTGGTCTGGGCACTGAATACAACCGAGTGCAGGGCGACTGGGTTCACCCCCTTCCGCCTGTTATACGGATCGGAGGCCATGACTCCGCAAGAAATAAAGCATGGGTCGCCTCGGATAGCCGCGTCGGCCGTCCCAGACGTAGATGAGCCGACTTCGAAGGACCTCATCGATGGAGACTGCGTCTTCGCCCTACAAGCCCTGGACAAATACCAAGCCCAGACAAAAGCATGGCGCGATCAGGCAGTCATCCCAAGGGAATTCGGCGAAGGGGACCTCGTACTCGTCCGTACAGCTCGAACAGAGTCCAGGGGCAAGCTGGAGCCCAAGTGGGAGGGCCCTTTCATTGTAAAGACGAAGGCCTCCCCCAGCGCATACAGGCTCGCAACGCCAAACGGCGAAGACCTGGAGCATTCCTGGAACATCGACAATCTCCGTAAATTTTTTGTTTCACTCATCAGGGCCAGCTCGCCCTTGTAATTCGCAAAGACAATTTTTATTCTAGCCCGCACTCTTTTCCTTCCGGGGGGTGAGGTTTTTAACGAGGCGGAGTCATGTAATATACAAGTGCAAAATCCCCCACAAAATCTACGTCGAAAAAAGACCGCGCCGACGGTCTTCGACATTCGACCAATACATAGTCACCGCGAGGCCCAGCATCAGCCACCCTCACGTGCGACAACTCCGTGCAGAAGTCGCCTAAGGGTGCAGCCAGACTAGCACAACAAGTGCGAAAAATCGAAGTCTTCCGCGAAGACTATCCGTGCAGAAGTCGCCTAAGGGTGCAGCCGGACTAGCACAACAAGTGCGAAAAATCGAAGTCTTCCGCGAAGACTATCCGTGCAGAAGTCGCCTAAGGGTGCAGCCGGACTAGCACAACAAGTGTGAAAAATCGAAGTCTTCCTCGAAGACTATCCGTGCAGAAGTCGCCTAAGGGTGCAGCCGGACTAGCACAACAAGTGCGAAAAATCGAAGTCTTCCGCGAAAACTATCCGTGCAGAAGTCACCTAAGGGTGCAGCCGGACGAAGCCTAACAAGTGCGAAAAATCGAAGTCTTCCGCGAAAACTATTCGTGCAGAAGTCGCCTAAGGGTGCAGCCGGGCTAGCACAGCAAGTGCGAAAAATCGAAGTCTTCCGCGAAGACTATCCGTGCAACAGTCGCCTAAGGGTGCAGCCGGACGAAGCCTAACAAGTACGAAAACAACTACACCAAACCGTCAACGCAAAGACCGACTACATGCGCACCAGCGCAACATAACAAACGCACCAAACCAAGTACGTAACGCCTTCGTGAGCATAGCCGAAGGCACATAACTTCATCATACAAGCTATTACATATGTACAAGCGAGGGCATCACACTTTACATCGGCTCAACCTTCGGAATAATTCCCATCTCCCTATAGTTAAACAGCATTATCCTCAGCTCCTCACCCGCAAAAAGACTTCGCAGCTCCCCCTCACCTGCACTCACAGCGGCCGGCAAGGACAACAGTTCTTGCCTGCCAGCCCTACTCACACGAAGCCGACCACCGTCCACCTCACTCACTCTACGCTTCACGACCGCCCTTCGCTGCCTACGCCCAGCACTCGAACCAGGCACAACTTCAGCATCCGCAGCATGCGGCGAAGCCTCCGCCGCCGCCACATCCAAGGCCGCGAAATAGTCCAAGTCCTCATCCGACGACTCTTTGGTCCACTCAACCGAGCCCCCAGAGTCACCAAAATCAGAAAACTTAGATGCAGACTCATCCGATTTATTCCCATCATCCACGGTCGAAGCCGCCAAAAAATTAGTAGTACCGGTTGCGTGCGCAGGCCCAAAATCTTGAACCTGCGCAGCAACCAAGGTTCAGCAACATATCCAAAATTCCCTAACTACACAGACCCACTAAGCCACCTTCGAAGACCCAGCCGTCGCGAGGTCCTCCACTGCCCGCTCCACCGCCATCTCCACAGGATCCTCAGCCCTCGGCGCAGCAGAGGGCGACGGGCCTCCGCCGGCCGCAGTGGTTGCGGGAACATCAGGAACGCCTTCGACGGTTTCCGGGGGCAGCTCCGGGGCGGTCTCGGACGCAACCACCATCGGGTTCGCCTCAGAGTCAGGCTACGCGCTGTTCAAAGCCCCGAAGTCATCCACCCTCTCGCCATGCGCCGCCTGAGACACAACACACAGATTCAGCAAACCCACATTCAACCCACGTTCAACAAACACCAAACAAAAGCCAAAACATTACCTGACCCCTCACCGTCTCAGCCCGCTCCCTGACCACCTCCCGACCGTGGGGGCCCCACATCCGGTCGTAGAGGGCTCCCGCGGATTCCTTCACCACAGGGTCCTCAACCTTGTAAATATCGCGCTCAAAATCCTCATCAGCTTGGTCGAAGACCTCATAGTGTCGGCACCCTTCACGAGATAGCGCGTTCATCGCCCCCTCGCTGGTGACCAGGGAGGCATAGGACATAAACCCCTCCACGATGGCGGGGAGTGCCAGCAACTCCTCCTGTATCCACTCGAAGCAGCGGAGTCCGGGCTCTCGGTCCGGCACCTCGAAGTCAGCGGTCCGCGCGCCCAGCTCATGGTATGAATCCACAAGCTGTTTGCGTGTCCGCTCAGCCTCCGAGCGCGTCGAAGCCTTGGCCCTCTCCACACGGGCCTGCAGAGCGTTGAGTCGCCCCTCCAACTCCTCGGTGCACTGCCTAGCAAGACTGCCCTCCGCCCGCGCTAAATTGGCTTCCGCCTGCGTAGCCTGCGCCTTGGCGAGGGCCTCATTGGCTTCCTTCCTTTCCTCCGCCAGTTGGCGCTGGAGGTTAGTCCTCTCACCCTCCAGCGCGACCACCTTATCCGCCAGCTTGCGGCATTTGCTGTCGGCGGCCGACTTCTCCCGGACGGCGTCAGCATGTTGCGTCCGAAGTCTCTCGACTTCGGCAGACACAACTGCCGTCAGGGCCCCCGACGCCATGCGGTCAGCGAAGTCAGCCGCCTACAAGGCACATATAAGACCACAGCCCCAGCAAAGCCGGTAAAAAACCGAAGTCTAGCTCAACATACCTGACTTAGTGCCTCCTTCAGCTCCTTCAGCCGGCGGGACACAGCACCCGCCTCGTCTCTGACGGCAGCGAGTGCCGGAATCTCTCCACCAGCACTAAGAGCACTGCCCTTCGCCCTGGGCACCACGGCAGCCGCCGCGGTCACCACGGCAGGCGGAACAACAACAAGTTGGCCTTCGTCCGACCCTGCGACATATCAACATATAAAAAAAACTCGAGCCAGCGACTTACCAACAAGATAATCTTCCACACTAATGTCGGTGGCGAAGTCGGCGACGCGCTTGCCTTGCGGCGGCAACTCTCGGGCCGCCTTCGCAGCCTCTGGCGCCCTGCTGGGCACAGGGGCAGCCTTCACAGACTTGGAACCACCGGCGGCAGGCGCCCTGCTGGATGCAGGGACGGCCGACTTTGCCGCCAGCGGCGGCTGGCTTCCGTCGGGGGCAGCAGCTTTCGCAGTCCCCCACGGCCTCTTCAGCCTGGCCTCATGAAGCCTGACGACCGCCTGGCGCTTCTGTGCAGCTCCCTGGTGATCCTTGTCCATCACTGCTGACACAACAGCAGCAATATTCCGCCCGTAAGGAAACACTTTCCAGTCACGAACCATGCGAGATGTAAAAAAGTCTTCGCCGGCCGCGCGGGGGACAGGAACATTCTTAGGCCACCAACCCCCGGTAACCCTCAGCATCCGCGCCGAAGACTCCCGGAGCTCGGGCAAAGACATCCTTCCCCATGGGGCCGCGCATGTCCTCATCAATTCCCTAGCAAAACCATTAGACACACCCAGTCCTCCCACAGCAATACCTAGTTTCCTCTTCTTAGAGGATGGGGCGGCCGTCGGTGCGGAGTCGTCTCCAGTCTCTACCACCGGCTTCTTCCCGCGACGATCCACTTCATCTTGGCCGGGATAACCGCCATACGGCAGACGGTTCAACTCGAAAACACTGTTCAAGCGGTCATTAGACCCGCGAATATCCCAGCTACGCTGGCCCTCTGTCCTCGGCACGTACCGACCGACGATCCGCACCGCCCCATCCTCCGCCTCACGCACAAAGGCGGCTGGATTGCGGCTATGCAGATCCAGCGCGAAGGCGGGACTTCGCACCAGCTTCCCACCATGGGAAGGCATTTGGCGAGGGCATACTTCGCCCAACGCCCAGCCATGCGCCAAAGGCCACACCCCGTACGCCACAAACTCCTCAACCAAATCGCGCCCGCTGCTCAGGCCGGCGGCGCACCGAAGGGCCCCTTCGTCCGTATGCCCCTCCGCCACTTCAAACGGCGGGTATGCTGAGTAATAATGTGAGCACATCTCGGCCACGGGGAGTCCCAGATGGTCTTCGACTGTGCCCTCTGCAACGTAGAACCAAAACTCATGCCAGTTGCCCCACTTGTTGCGGGCGCAAGGAACCAACTCAACTACCTCCATCATGGTCTTGCCGGTCTTCGGCGTAAATGTGCAGGACCCAAACTGGGCAACCTCATTTCCGATCATCCTTTTCTGCCAATGCAGGCAATAGTACTTCGCGAAGACTTCGACCGATGGCTGTCCGCCGTACGAAGTCGTCGCCTAGACATACATCGACAGAGCCACCACGGCATTCGGAGTCAGCTGATGAATCTGGACGTTAAATCTGCGCAGGACTTCTCCCACAAATCTGTGCGCAGGCAGGCGAAGACCAGTGGCAAAGAAAGCCTCGAACACAACCAACTCGCCTTCCGGCTCGGGGACATCCTCCGTCCCCGGGACACGAGCAACTCCACCGCCAAAGTAACCAAGTCGCTGCATATCTTGCACGCGGACCGAGGACATCCGCGACACACCGAAATCCACCGTATCGCCGGCGCGCAACTCCTCCGCCGCCACAGTGCTCAACGTCTCCTCAGACGACGCGTCGGCCGGCGGCGTAGCAGCAGCAGAAGAAGAAGAGGTCGGCATCGCTACGTACCGTCGGCGGCGGCGGGCGGTCTGCTTCACTCGGGCCAGATCTCCGGCGAGCAAGAACAAGGAAAGCAGACGAGCAGCAAGAAGGTGGAAAAGTGGCTAGGGTTTTCACGGAGCGCGGAAAGATAAAGTTCAAAACGCGCCGCCCCCCACCCCCTTTTATACATAGGGCGCGACACTTCGAGAAACCCGCAGTCCAACAGTACTGTGTCAATCAACGGTCATGTCAAAAACCCCTGCGGAACCACTTCGAGCGAGGGCAGCGTCTCCGCCATCTAGCGACGTCTTTGGCACCAGATGACTTAGTCGAACTGGTCCCTCGGAGGGCAAATGTTGGGGCGAAGGCGAAGACGCCACCCTTCGCTCGATGCCTTCGCCGTAATCGTTGGACCAACGGAGACAAGATAACGGGCAGGCTCACCCTTTGCTCCATACGTCACCGGACGAAGACCTGTGACGAGGTCGTCCCATCTTGCGACCTCATCCAGCACGCAGGCCCACGGCCACACGGCCCATTGTAACAGGCCCTGCGTGGCCGCTGCGCATTACGGGCCTAATTTGTAAAGGCGTCCCTGTAATTACGGTCTGTAACCCCGCTTTGTGGGAATATTCCGGGGATAACCTAGGTGTCTGAGGGCACATGCGTCCTTAACACAGGACGCTGGGCACTCAGATACCTATAAATACCCCCGCACAGTGCCCGTGAGAGGCCAGATGAACAGAGCTTTTGCCATCACGTGCTGAAACCCTGTTTGCGCTATTACACCCCCCCGTTGGATCAACTTGCGCCAGTGAGCAAGTTCCAACACTTATCCTCTAGCTCTTGCATCTGTCTGAAGGCCTTAGCAAATATAATATCCGCTGCACTGCCTGTGTCAACCAGAACATTGTGAACCAGAAATCCTTTGATAACACAAGAAATAACCATAGCATCATTGTGAGGGTAATCCTTGAGCTGAAGGTCCTCTTGGGAGAAGGTAATTGGGATGTGGGACCATCTTGACTTGATGAAGGGTCCCTATACCCTGACATGCTGTACCCTTCTCTGTGCCTCCTTCTTCTGCCTCTTGTTGGCCGGCTCTAAGGATGAACCGCCTGTTATCAGGAGTACCAGCTTCGTAGCCGAAGCAGCTCCAGCTTGGTTGTTGAACGAAGCCATCTGCTCAAAAAGTGGATGTGAGTTCACCGGAGGTGGGCGCCAATGTTGGGGACTTGTTCTCAAGTGCTATGAATCAAGAACAAGGCAACATAAAAAATGTTAAACGCTAAGGTCCTTCATCCTTCGAAACATTATTTCCTTTGGAATATAATGATCTTCGGACGAAGGTTATGAAGGACATACCTTCGGCAACATAACATATAATGATGAAGAAGAAATCATATGAAATGTAAAAGATGGGATAAATAATTATATATCAACTCATTTCTATTTCATCATTATGGAAAAATAGAAATGATATCAAATTACAAATGTCCCTTTGGCTTGAAAGGAGGTAAGAGTACAAACGCGACGCAAAAGCAAAAATGCCAAGGCAGCGTGAACAGTACTGGGGTACTGTTCATCTATTTATAGGCACAGGACGCAGCCTGTGCAAATTTACATTTATGCCCTTTACAATCGACTACAATACTGGCACAAAACATCATGAGTCCTTAGGTCATTTCATCTTTAAATCGGTTTACCCCTTCGTCTTGAGATCTGTCACTGTGCCGAAGCTTTATAAGTGATGGCTTCAGTGCTACTTCTTAGAGATCTGCCGAAGGTGCTCTTCTCTCTTTAGGATCTTCGGCTACGAAGCATACCCCCAACAATACGCTGCAATTTCTTTCTTCATCTTGGTCCACCAAAATTTTGATTTCAGATCATAGTATATTTTGCTACTACCGGGGTGAATCGATAGTTTGGACTGGTGAGCTTCATCTAGAATCTTGGTTCTAAGCTCTTGATCCTTTGGCACAACAAGACTATCGTCAAACCATAATACACCTCTGTCATCAAGTTTGAAGCGGCTATCGGGTCCACTCTTCATCTTTTCCTTTATATGAAATATACCCTTATCGGATTCTTGTTTCTGGATAATTTGATCTTCTAGCGAGCAACGAATCTGGATGTCTAGTAGCACTGCTGGATGTAGCAAATTAAATCCATCTTCTAGGAGTGCTTGAAGACTAGGGCAATGTGACTTCCGGCTCAAAGCGTTAGCCACAACGTTAGCCTTCCCTGGATGATAGTGTACTTGTAGGTTGTAATCCTTAATTAATTTGAGCCATCTACGCTGTGGCATATTAAGCGGTGGCTGAGTGAAAATATACTTTAGGTTTTTGTGATCGGTGAAGATGTTGCACACATTTCCTAGTAGATAATGTCTCCAAATTATTAATGCGTGAACAACGGCAGCAAGTTCCAAATCATGTGTTGGATAATTGATCTCATGTTTCCTTAGTTGGCATGAAGCATAAGCAATTACCTTGCCTTCTTGCATGAGAACACAACCATGTCCAATCCCTGCGCCATAGAACATATCAAAGGGTTTCTCAATATCAGTTGAGCCAAGACAAGTGTTATGGTCAACAATGTTCATAAGGTACGAAAAGATGTTTCACACTCTTCTGTCCAAGCAAACTTATGATCCTTGTCTAACAATTAGGTCATAGGTTTGGCAATCTTTGAGAAATCTGGTATGAAGCGACGATAGTATCCAACCAATCCTAAGAAACTTCTTATTTCAATGACTGAGGTAGGTGCTTTCCATTCCATCACTTGTTGACCTTTACTCAGGTCCATGGAAATTCTCTTTTCTAACAGAATGTGCCCTAGAAATTGCACTTCTTTCAGCCAAAACTCACACTTGCAAAATTTAGCATACAACTTGTGTTCCCTGAGTCTAGTTAGCACTATCCTCAAGTGCTCTTCATGTTCCTTTTCACACTTAGAGTAGACCAGTATGTCATCAATGAATACTATGACAAAGCGGTCTAGTTCAGGCATAAAGACTGAGTTCATCAAATACATAAAGTAGACAGGAGCATTTGTCAAGCCGAAAGACATGACTAATTCTGATTTGATGGTATCCCAATCTGAGATCGATCTTGGAAAATACCTTAGCTTTGGCTAGTTGATCAAATAGAATGTCAATATGAGGCAAATGGTATTTGTTTTTGATAGTTACCGCATTGAGAGGGCGGTAATCTATGCACATTCGCAAGGATTGATTCTTCTTCTTTATAAATAAAGCTGGACTACCCCATTACAAGGTGTTGGGTCTAATCAAACCTTTATCCGATAATTCCTTTAGTTGGACTTTCAATCCTGCCAGCCCATTGGGTGGCATCTTATAGGGTCTTCAAGATATTGGTGTGGTGTAGGGTATCAATTCTATAGCAAACTCCACATCTCTCTTAGGTGGAAATCCCGATAAATCTTCTGGAAAAACGTTAGAAAATTCACAAACTACTGGGATTCCTTCTATTGTAGTTACTTGGGTTGCAAAAGTGTCACACCCGGATTTGAGGGATAAAGCCGGGTGCGTCTCATATGTGCGCCAAAGAAGAACAACACATATAATGACAAAGTGTATAGAGATAAATGTCACAAATATCATCAATGTCATTATTACATAGCGGAAGTCTTACAAAAATAAATGATAATAATAAAGCGAACTAAACGCCATCCTTGGCGCCACAAAGCTGACTAGGAGACGCCATCTAGATCAACTCGTACACCTCGTTGTACGGCTCCTCGTGGACCACATGTTCTTCTCCTGTGGGGGTGGGGGTTGACATATCGCAAGTGTGAGCTCACAAAAGATCATAGCTCAACAAGTTATGAGGAATAATGTGCATGAACTCACCAAAGGTGGGAGTTCATGTGAAGTGGGTGGGAGTTCATGTGAAGTGTAAGGCTGATCAACGATAGGGGTTAAAGCTGAGCATTGCTTTTAATAAGTTGGTCAATTTTTATTAGCAGTTACTAAATGTAAGTAAATACCAAACCAGAATAATAATAGATCAAAATTAATAATAAATCCCAAGGCGATGCAAATGACAAATTGAATTTAATTCCATAATTCAATAGTCCTGAGCCGCTCATGACCGCGAGCACGACTAGTATATTAGTTTTACACTCTACAGAGGCTGTACCCTGTACCCACAAGTCGTGTATCCCATCTCACCAGGGTTAGCTAGACCCTTAGACACTACCAAGGTGAATGGCTAGGGATTCACTATGTGTAAGGCACAAAATTTGTATAAGAAAAAATAAATAAAGAAATAAAATAGTAAATTCAGATATCTCAAATTGCACTTGAGTTTTGAAACTTGAGGACTGAATTTTGAAACAGAGAATTATTTTAGAAAAGAGGTAATAGAAAGGTTTTCTATCCAACTGAATGATTATTCATTTCATTAAAAAAATGAAACATCACAAGCATTTATTTAAATGAGTATAGACACATAAGGATAGTATTAAAGTTTGATGACTCTAATCTAAACTGGACATTTAAAGTTCTAAACATAACGTGGGACTCAAAAAGAAATAATAATGAAAGGAGGATTTATCTTTACATTAAAATTATATTTGAGATCATAAAAATTCAAACAGGATTTTGAATTTGAATTGGATATTTGAGACTTGAAATAGGAAACTTAAATTTTTGATGTTGAAGCACAAACTTGAAAAGAAATAAGGAAAGAAAAATAGAAAAGAAAAGGTGAAGCTCGTCTCTGCACTTGGGCTGTATCTGGCGCCCTTGGCCCTTCTCCTTCACGCCGACAGTCGGGCCCCACGCACAGTCTCCTATTCCCAGCCACTTGCTCACTCGCTGCTGCCTAGGCCCCACATGTCAGGTCAACCGTCCTCTCAGGTTGTTGAGTCAAGTCCGCTTCTTTCGCCGTGGCTCACGCACCGGCCGCGCGCATGGCTGGCGAACCCGCCGTGGATCTCGCCGTTCGTGCGGACTCCACCCGGGAGGACTCTCATCCCTGCGCATATATGCCTGCCCATGCGGCCCTCCCCTAACCTCCTAGCTCGTCGACAAAAGAAACAAAACTGAGAGAGAGAAACCGACCGCTGCCGCCGTACTCGGCCTTCGCCGCCATTTGAAGTTCGCGATGAGGATGGGGATGGTCGCCAGGGCGTGTACAAGCTGGTCGTGGCGTCGCTAGGTGGAGAGCACCACCGTTTTGGGGTCCAATTTCTCACCGAGGGACTCTGCTCGCCGTGGATCCACCCTTCAACGCTGGCGCACATGTCTACACACAATCCCGCGGTGAGGACCCTCTGCCATGCTCCGTTGTCCTCTCCACATAGTGATGAAATTGGGGTAGGGAAATTGGGGCCTCAATGCTGCAATCGAGGACTCCTCCGGTGGGGGTCCATCGTGGCCCTGGCGGTGCCGCTCTACGTCGTGGGTAGATTCCATGTACATCCGAACCACTGAAGTGATGTATCTATGTGATTCGTTAGACGCTCTGCTTCCCATATCGCGAGCCAGAGGTAGAGATCAGGGCTCTATGGCATGACTGGGCATTCCCCGGCGGTGCTCCACCATGGGGGGAAGGTCTGCGCCGCCGTCTCGTTAGCCAGGGGAAAGGGGATAGGTTGTGGCCATTGATTGTCACGTGAACGGCCACGATTGCGCCTAGCATATCCGTGTGGCCCGCGAGGATTCTGGTCTGTCCGATCAAAATCAAACGGGCTAGGGTTGTGTACCGGTTCAGGATTTAATCTGGTGCATCGGATCCTGATCGAGCGGCTGTGGTTGCTCCTTGCCCCTTCGCTGTGCACATTTTTCAGAAAAGACCTTATGTTTTCAGAAAACCAACCCGCAATCCACTCGGGTGATTCTCTGAGTTTAGGTAATTTTACCCCTGGGGCCCCTGCACTCTCTAAATATTATGCGCCCAGTCCAGGAGATAGAAAATCCATGGAAAATGAAATAGAAATCCATTTTTAATATAAAAATAAATGATAGAATGTGTTAAATTCATAGAAAATACATATTAAGTCCAAATGAGTCCATTCTAATTTCTATAATTATATAATATTATTGTTTATCACATAGTACCTCTGTTTTGACATGAAAGTAAAATTAAAATTTATATCCTATTTAATCTTGTACAAACACATAAAATCTTTATAAAATTCATAACTTCTTTGTTTTAATTCCGATTTGACCCGTTCTAGTTGCGTTAGCTCCGTATAAATATGTACTACGCAGTAAGAACATTTATTATACCTTGTCGCATACTTTTATATTTACTATTCCTATGTCTACCAGATTAGCTCTTCTAAACCAAATCTAGCTTGTACATAATTATAATTTGATTAGAATATGGTCTTTAGTCAAGTTATAATTAAAACTAGTGTTGAGTTAATTATCTATAGAATATGTTCTCATATGGTGTACTCTAACCAATTTATAATATAGTTTAGCATTTTAATCACATAAATCCTCTATAAGATCATGACTCCTTAACCACGACTGCGATCTTACTAGTTCTCGATTCCACGATCTCATAGTAACGCGTAGATTATTATTATTCAATTTGTTCTCATGTTTGGTGTGATGCTGATTTTGTCTATACCATGTTTGCTTGTATTGCTACGACTAGCAGTGCGGTCACGAGGATCCGAAGAATCACCCTGGTAATTGGAATCTCAAGTGCCAGTCAAGTTGTGCCCTTGATCACTTCTTTTACCCAGTCATGTTCTTATTAATCATAATGATCTGCATAGGTTAATTTTGATGGGACCCAATAGGTTACCCTAGATTTTGATTATCTTTATACCATGTTTCACCACTGGTTTTACTACTAAATTTTTGGGTAGTACATGCTATTGCTTTATGTGGCTTTGGGTATAGAGACATTCATCACTCAATGTTATACTTTTTATTATCTGTTTATTATTTATTGTTCATGACAAGATCATTATGTTAATGGGAACATGGAGAACCACCTAGGAAAACAGTGCTACTACAAGGGTTTAATGGGATGCCCTTGGCTAATTAACTAGGAAAGCTAGTGGATGACTACCTTACCCGAAAGGGGCAAGGGCAGTAGGGGAGTGGCCAGTGTAGGGAGGTCCTTGGGTTGATTTTGCTGCGATGGCAGTCAGGTGAGGGATTCCTGCACTGGAGCTTCCTATAAACTGTAGCGGGTTTTCTGAAGCTAATGGAACTTTGTAAAGGCCTCGTAGTGTTACCCTGCCTCGCTTCCTTGGTAGAAGTGTATGGGATTCATGACCTCTTGGTAGATGGGTAACACGGCTTGTGGGTAAAGATGCGCAACCTCTGCAGAGTGTAAAACTGGTATACTAGCCGTGCTCGCGGTCATGAGCGGCTCGGACACTCACATGATTAATTTATGGAACTTAAATTCAATTTGTCATTTGCATTGCATGGGATTTGTTATTAATTTTGTTCTATTATTTATTATGGTTTGGTATGTACTTATACTTAGTAATTGCTAATAAAATTTTGACCAACTTATAAAAGCAATGCTCAGCTTCAACCTTTATTTTGTTGATCAGCCTTACACTCCACATGAACTCCCACCTTTTCGGAGTTCATGCACATTATTCCCCACAACTTATTGAGCGATGAACATGTGTAAGGTCACCCTTGCTGTCTCACACCCACCACAGGTCAAGAACAGGTACCACTGGATGAGGCACATGGTGGATGTTGCGCTGTGTTCGTGAGAGGTCTAGGTCATCGTCTCCCAGTCGACTTTCTGGCACCAAGGATGGATTTTAGATCCTGTTATATTTATCTTTTATTTTGTAAGACTTCCGCTATGTAATAAGTACTCTGATGTTATTATGACATTTATCTCTATACACTCTGTTATTATATATGTCGTCTTCTTTGGCGCATGTATAAGATGCACCCGGCTTTGTCCCTTAAAGCCCGGGGTGTGACAGAAGTGGTATCAGAGCAAATGTTGACTGTAGGATGAAACCTAGATAGAAATGGACAAAACACTTACCTACTTACCTTACTCTGATCTTTTATATACTTATTGTCACACCCGGGTTTCGGGGCACCAAGACCCGGGCACGAACATAATCACCAGGAGTGCTAGGACCAAGTCTCACACATATGATGAATCATGGCACAGGATTGAATGTCACATCTTTACTATATAATAGGAGTTCTGTACAAAATAAATAAATAATTACATTATAAGGAGACAACGGTCCAGCCACCCAAAGTTGACTGGGAGACGACGGCCTAGACCTCTCACGAACACATCTCTGCATCCTCCATGCGCCTCATCCTGTGGTACCTGTTCTTGACCTGTGGGGGGTGTGAGACAGCAAGAGTGAGCTCACATACGTTCATAGCTCAACAAGTTGTGGGGAATAATGTGCATGAACTCGTCAAAGGTGGGAGTTCATGTGAAGTGTAAGGCTTACCAAAGAGGATGGTTAGAGTTGAGCATTGCTTTTAAAGTTCGTCAAAATTTTATTAGCAATTACTAAGTATAAGTAAATACCAACCCAATTAAGTAGTAGGACAAAAGTAACAACATCACCTGCGATGCAATGCATATGACAAATTGAATTTAGTTCAATAAATTAATCATGTGAGTGTCCGAGCTGCTCATGACCGTGAGCATGGCTTGTATACCAGTTTTACACTCTGCAGAGGTTGCACATCTTTACCCATAAGTCATGTTACCTATCTGCCAAGAGACGGCCAATCCCATACACCTCTGCTGAGGAGGCGAGGCAGGGTAACACTACGAGGCCTTTACAAAGTTCCACTAGCTTGAGAAAACCCGCTACAGTTTATATGAAGCTCCAATGCAGGAATCCCTCGTCTGACCGCCATCACAGCAAAATCAACCCGAGGACCTCCCTACACTGACCACTCCCCTACTGCCCTTGCCCCTTTCGGGTAAGGTAGTCCTCCACTAGCTTTTCTAGTTAGTCAGCCAAGGGCGTCCCATTAAACCCTTGTGGTAGCACTGTTTTCCTGGGTGGTTCTCCATGTTCCAATTAACATAATGGTCTTATCATGAACAATAAAAAACAACTGATAATAAAGGTATAATCATGAATAAAATGTATTTCTATACCCAAAACCACATAAAGCAATAGCATGTACTACCCAAAAATTTAGTAGTAAAACCAGTGGTGAAACAAGGTATAAAGATAGTCAAACTAGGGTAACATATTGGGTCCCATCAAAATTAACCTATGTAGATCATTATGATTAATCAGAACATGACTGGGTAAAAAGAAGTGATCAATGGCACAACTTGCCTGGGACTTGAGCTTCTAGGTACCAACTTGCTCTTTAGGTGACTCGTAACCTCACTGCTAAATGTAGCAATACAGACAAACATGGTATATGCAAAATTAACATCACACCAAACATAAGAATAAACTATGTAATAATAATCTACACGATGCTACGAGAGCGTAGGTTCGAGAACTGCTAAAATCGGAGTTAAGGTTAAAAAGTTATGATGTTCTGAAATCTTATGTGATTAAATAGGAAAACTAGATTCTAGGTCGATTTTAAGTAATATAAATAATGTGAGAAAGATAATCCAAAGAGAGAACTAACTTACTCTTGATCAAATTATACTTGATTAGAAAACATATTTTAGTCCATTATAATCATAGACATAGTAACTTTGGTTAGTAAGATAAATCTACTAAACATAGGATAAATAAATGTCTAATTATAAAAGTATATGACATGATACAATTAAGGCTAATACTGTATAGGTAATTTTATTACAAAGCTATCGCAACTTGAACGGGTCAAATCGGAGCTAAAATGAAGAAGATATGAACTATCTAAGTTTCTGGAGTTACTAACAACTCATTTTCTGATTTAACATAATATAAATTTATAACAGCTGGATGACGGGCAAGTTTTGTAGAAGGTTTGGAGTCTGTTTTAAATAAACTGGATTTCTCTGTAATTACTTTAGACTGGTCATGGAGATTACTATAGACTATAGGGGTTTTTTTAAAGCGTGGGCGACCTCCATAACTAGGAGCGCTCTAGGCCACCCGATCAAGTGCCAACGGCTCAGATCATATTATTTGCCCCATTGAACCGATATGCTCGAATTTAATCATGGACGTCCATCTGAGATCGACGGTGCTGAGATCTTCTCCTACCTCTTTGCTCCGACCTAAGGCGGCGCTCCGTCTGCACAGCGGCGTTCTGGTGCTCGATTCATCATGTGATTAAGTGCTAAATGCTTTAGAGCTCCAGACAAATTAGTGGGACAGGTTCTTACCGAGGGACACGTCGTAGATGCTGCAAACCACGCCGCGCAGTAGCCCCACGGCTATCATCGACGTCCATGAGATCTTGAGCACACCAATCACCAATAATGCTCAGTTAGGCCATGAGAATCTTCCTGCGGTCTTGGCGAATCTCCCTGATCTGCCAACAGGCTTTCAACAACGGTGTAACCGGGTTCCTCTGCGGCGGTAATCTCTTATGTGCTCGTTGTGTTCATGGCATAAGGTCTTCGATAGCTGGCTAGCTGGCTGATATGGCCCAGAGATGAGGGGCGGCATGTGTTTATATCCCCGCGTATGAGGAGTAGCAATCGGGGATGGTGGTTATGTCAGCTGGCTCGCGGCTAGGTTGGTTACTACGCGCGGTGATCGCGGAAGGAAGGCGTACAAGTCAGTTTGGTGAATCAACTAAAATAGAAATAACAAAAACACGAGATCACTAGGCACGGACTTGAGGGAGAACGAAACTCCACTCAATGGTCCCACATGTCATTGAGCCAGGGTGACATCATCCATGATATTATGGTGACATAGGCATCTGGTTAAATAATAAAGAAATAAAAAAAGATGTGGGCTTGCACGCTAGGGAGTTTAGGCCGTACGTAGCTCTCCTTTCTCCATTTCCATTTGTATTCCTATTTCTATTTTGTTTTCTTTTTATTTTCTAGTTTACTTTCCAAATCCAAATCTCGGCTTGATTTCTATCACATGCACAAAAAAACTCCAACATGAGAAGCAAGTTGTTTTTTATATTAATTATTTATTTAGTCAAATACTTCAATTATGGTGCACACACATTACTTCTTTTAGAAGGATATTATTTTGAACGTGTGATCAAAAGTTAAATAAAACGATTTTTTATTTTATTTTAGGATAAAGTAATGTAAAACTTTTACCAAGAATTACCTAATATTGAATATATTTTTATTTATGAGCATTCTTTAAATTTCATGAGAAGAATTTCTTATCATACTTGATGGATGATATTTCTATTTTATCTTATGTTTACTCTATTTCTTAGTGTTACTTCCTATAAAAAGACGTAGAAGGAATATATGAACTCCCAATTTATTTTTAGGGTTTACAAATCCTACCCCCTTAACAAAAATCTCGTCCTCGAGATTTGTAAGAAAGAGGGATATAAAAGAATTGGTTTGTGATTTTTAGCCTTAAATTTCTAATTGGTTCAAAAATTCAGAGTCTCACATTTTTTCTTCATAGTGGGTGATTAGGAGAGCATGGGTATATATATGTATATTCACTTTATTATGTAGGATAAAAGATTTCTTTAAAGCATAGATAGGTTTGGGTAAGAAAGAGTAGGGTAAGTTAGTTTATGGTGGAAAGAACTCCTTGTTGGGTGGTAATGCATCTGAAGATCGAGTTTGACTTCTCTCCTTCCTTGACGAGATGGATCTTGTTCTTTTTTGGTCTTGGTCTCATTGAGTCGGGGTCAGTGTATATCATTGGAGTTACCGAAGTATGGTTCAGATAGATATGGGTGAGATAGACTACATGATGTAGGTCAAAAGTTTGTTCGATGTTAGATAGAGATAGACTGATTATGCAATCCATCATGACTCTATTGGTTGGGTTAGTCCATGGGTGTTATTCTAGAGTGGGATAAATATGCTAATTAGGTCAAGATAAATCTATAAGAAAAAAATATGGAATCTTTTAAGATAAGATGGTTCTATTAAAATAAGAGAGAATCTTTTAAGATAAAATGGATATATTTGATATATTCTGGTGGGGGGTATTCTTAGTTGATCTAGTTTATCTTATAAACATATCTAGTTTAATAGATCCATTTTAATAGGGATTATTCTGTGTGGTCTATTTTGTAAATATTTTCCCTTATGTCTAGGTGTATATGTAGATGCAATTGTGGACATTACTCCACAACCCATCACATTCAATCAAAGATCCAAATCAGACAAGTATCATAAGAACAAGCATTCAAGTGTATAGATACCTACAAAAATAATTTTTGTTTTTGTTCCTAAGATTAGGTCTCCTATTCCTAAAGGTCACTTTAGGCACATGATTTTAAAGTGTGAAATCCACATTTGTCTTTAGAAGAAAAAGGTAAGAATAATCAGAGTAAAGCATCAGTGGATGAGAAAAGATTAAGGAAAGTTTAGAAAGGATCAGAATAGCAAAGGTAAGTAGATAATGGTTGTCCAGTTCTATCTAGGTTTCGTCCTACAGTCAACATTCCTCTGATACCACTTCTGTCACACCCGGGTTTCGGGGCACCAAGACCCGGGCGCGAACATAATCACCAGGTGTGCTAGGACCAAGTCTCACACATATGATGAACCATGGCACAGGATCGAATGTCATATCTTTACTATATAATAGGAGTTCTGTACAAAATAAATAAATAATTACATTATAAGGAGACAACGGTCCAGCAACCCAAAGTTGACTGGGAGACGACGGCCTAGACCTCTCACAAACACATCTCTGCATCCTCCATGCGCCTCATCCTGTGGTACCTGTTCTTGACCTGTGGGGGTGTGAGACAGCAAGAGTGAGCTCACATACGTTCATAGCTCAACAAGTTGTGGGGAATAATGTGCATGAACTCGTCAAAGGTGGGAGTTCATGTGAAGTGTAAGGCTTACCAAAGAGGATGGTTAGAGCTGAACATTGCTTTTAAAGTTGGTCAAAATTTTATTAGCAATTACTAAGTATAAATAAATACCAACCCAATTAAGTAGTAGAACAAAAGTAACAACATCACCTGCGATGCAATGCATATGACAAATTGAATTTAGTTCCATAAATTAATCATGTGAGTGTCCGAGCTGCTCATGACCGTGAGCACGGATAGTATACCAGTTTTACACTCTGCAGAGGTTGCACATCTTTACCCACAAGTCATGTTACCCATCTGCCAAGAGACGGCCAATCCCATACACCTCTGTCGAGGAGGCGAGGCAGGGTTGTAGGATCTAGGACACCGGCTAGAGGGGGTTGAATAGACGGTTTTGACTAAAATCAAAAACACTAGGGAAATTTAATCAATATAACAAGAGGAATAAATTCTCTAGTGATAACAAGTAAACAATCTATGAGAATCAACTAAGGTGATTGAATACTTGAAGAACAATATGCAAAACACTAATCACTTGCACGGCAATAAGTAATGCAAGAAAGTAGAGACACCGAATTTTATCCCGTGGTATCGGTGATTTGCCGATCACCCCTAATCCACGTTGAGGTGGACTTCAAGCTCTCACTTGCTCCTCTATCAAGACATGGCTTTATCTTTGAGCCAAGTGGACAAGAAATCACTCAATACCTCGATTCCACTAATGTCACCTTTGCCGCTCTAGCGAGGTAGGCGCGAACCCCTCACAATCAACACCGCGGCTTCTCCACAATCTTCTTGGAGAGCTCGACAGAGACAATCACCCAAGCCGTCTAGGAGGCGGCAACCTCCAAGAGTAACAAGCCGAAGACGCTTGCTCGGTGTACCACCTAGTGCCTCAAGAATCACCGAAGGATGCAAATGCACTAGGAACCCTCAATCTCTTACAAGAATGCGATCTCAAGCAAAGATTGTGAGAGAGTGAGTTAGAGGATCACAAATGAGCTCAATGTGTGCAAGGAATGGCCAAGAGAGCTCTCACACACGAGCTACCCTTCTATTTATAGCACCCCATCAAATTCGAACTGTTATGAGCAAAAAGCACCTATTCTGCGCACACGCGGACGGTCCGCGCCCTAGGGCCGGACGGTCCGCCGTACACATAACGACTATATTCCCCGTTTAAAATCAGTCAGAGCTGTCAGAAAAGCTAGGTCCAGACAGTCCGCCCACCATGGCTGGACCGTCCGCGACCTAGCAACTTGAAACACCCGGACCTCTGACCAAGAGTCGTTAACACAGGCGGAACGTCCGCCTACAAGGCCGAACGGTCCGAGACCTGGAGACAGTACTGTCCGGACTTATCCTCCGGACAGTCCGTAGTGCAAAACCCAAAAATCACACAGTCCCTACCCAAACCATATTTGGCACCTATGGACTGTCCGCTGACAAAGCCGGACGGTCCGCACTATAATTCAAGGACTGTCCCGAAAGCAGACTTCTCTGGTCAGGACTGCGGACGGTCCGGCCCCAAGGCCCGGATGGTCCGCAGTGCAAAGGAACAGTAAATGTCCTAAGTGGGTAGACTTCGGACCCCACTGGTGGATCGCGGACGGTCCGCCCGCAAGACCCGGATGGTCCGCGCTCCCAAGACTTGCACTTTTGAAACAAGCTTTTGAAAGAATTTTAACTCATGAAATTTTGAAGCGCTGTTAGTCCTCATGCAAATGCAACCACTAGATGCTCTATGAGGCACTAAGCTTTACACAGATCAAAGTCGTTGACCCCTCTTAATAGTACGGCTATCTAGCCTACTAATCCGGTCAAGTATCTTCTCTAAACTCCTCAAGACCGGCAAAAACAGAACCTATGTTATACCTTTGCCTTCACTTGATCCACAACCAATGCTTATGAATCTCCAAGATTTCCTGTTCTATGTGGTCCAACCCTGCATTCTTATTTCTCCAAGAATCGTTAGCCCACAGGCAGTTGTCATTAATTACCAAAACATCACCAAGGGGCCTAGATGATTCACAATCTCCCCCTTTTTGGTAATTGATGACAACACTGCATAATATATTAAAGAGAAGTTTTGTTTTTCAAAATCTCTCTCATACCTTAGGTATAAGAAGGATTTTGGAGATGAGTTTCATAGGACTTATCTTGATTTGAAGTTCTGTCAGAGAGATAGATAAATCCCAATTAAAACTCGGAATGTAAGAAAGACTCCCCCTATGTGTGTGCAGGATTATTTCAAGCTGAAGATATAAAACACATAATTGATCGGAGTTTTAATGGAGACCTTCCTACAGTCATGGTTATCGAGGCGTACAAGAGATAATATATAAAGTAAGCGCAGCAATTAAAATCACTCCTCGATTAACCATACACAGAGTAACCTGAACTAAACATAGTTCAACCCACAGAATATTACACATAATTGTCCACAGACATAAGACATAGAGTTCAAAGTTCAAATAGTAGCCAGTACCATGTGCATAAGACATAAAAAAATGCATGCGACATAAGATGGTAAACATGCACATGCACGGTCTCAATGTCCACATAAGCACAACTCCCCCTGAATAAAATAAGATAACTTCTCTCCTCTTTCTTCACTTCTCTCCCCCTTTGGCATCAATTTGCCACAAAAGAGAGGCTTCACTGATCACTTGGTGGCGGATGCATGTTGTAATAGTGAGTGCTGAAGGTATCAAAAAGAGGCGAGAACTGGCCAAAGTCTTGTTGGAGTTGCTGCTGCCTCTGACTGATCTCATGCATGCTGTCATTGGTAGAGAGGTTGTCAAATTGACTAGACAGAGCTCCCATGTTATCCTGAAAACTCTGCTACATATTGTTCAGTCTGGTCATGATAGGATCAGTGACAGTAGTTTGAATGTGATCGCGAAACTCAGAATACTTAGAGTTGAGCGCATCCCAGTTACTGTCAAACCTCGATTGCATGTCATCCAGGCGGTGATCCATATGTGTCATCATTCCCTCAAAGCGAGTATCAATGTGGGTCTGAAGCCCGTGCTGCATATTTTGAAAATATGGGTCAAAGTAGCCTGGACCAGGCTGCCAATACTGCTGAGGCTGAGGAGGAGGTGGAGGAGGAGGCATCTGCTCTGCCTCAACATCAGGAGCTGCGCCTGCATCATACCAGGGTCTTCCTCATCATCTGGGAAGGGAGTGAGTGGCCTGGTGAGGAACCCTATTTCATTCTTGAAGGGTCTAAACGGTGTATGAACTGTCTCGCAGGACCCCTCTGTAATGCCCTGAATTTGGGGGTAGAAATTTTTCTTCTTTTCCCTCACCAAATTCAGGCGTTACCCTTTCCTTTTCCCTTTTCTCCTCGCTAAACCTTGATCTTTTCCAAAGTATAGCGGGATTCGGCTTGAGATCCCATGTAAAGCAAAACCCTAAAATACTTTATTTTGTGTGATGCACCATGCCGAACCATGCATACTTTTTGATTGTTTGAAAATGTGAATGCATTCATCTAGAGAAAAGTAGATTTTAGAAAAAGGAAAACCTTTTTCTCCTCTCTTTCCCCCTCCCCTCCCATTTTTGGCCCAGCCGCCCCCCTCCCCCTCGCGCCCGGCCACCCCGCTCGACCGGCCCAGCCGCCCCCCCTCGCCCCATTTGGGCCCAAAGCGGCCCAGCCGCCCCCCTCCCCCTTCTCCAATTTCCTCTCTCCTCCCCTGCGGGCCCCGCCCGTCATTCCCTCTCCCTCTCTCCCTCTCCCCTACCCTAACCGCTGCCTCCGCCCTCTCCCTGCGCCACCGCCGCCGCCGTGCCGCCCTCCCTCTCCGCGGTGAGGCCCCTTCCCCCTTCTCCCTCCCCTCCCTCCCCCTTCCCCGCCCGCCGGCGTCCTCCCGCGGCGCAGCCGCGCCCGGCCCCGCTCGGCCGCCCCGGCGCCCCGCCCCACCTGGCTCCCCGGCGCGCCTTCGCTCGGCCCCGGCGAGCCGCCCCCGCCCCGACCTCGCTCGGTCCAGGCGAGCTGCCCCCGCCCCGCCCCCGCCCCGTCCCCGACCTCGGCTGCCCCCGCCCCGGCTCGGCCGCCCCGCCCCAGCCCCGGCCTGGCCGCCCGCCTCGGCTCCGGCCATGGCGCCGCCGCCCCGGCCCCGGTCTCCCTTGCCCCGTGCGCGCCGCCCGGCCCCGCCTCGGCCCCGGCCGCGCCGCCCCGCGCCGTCCGGCCCCCATCCCGACCGCGCCGCCCCGTGCCCGGCCCCCGCGCCCGACCGTGCCGCCCCGGCCCCGGCCGCCCTCGTCCTGGCCCCGGCTGCGCCGCCCCAGCCGTGCCCCCGCCCCGTCCGTGCTTCGCCCCGCCCGTGCGCCGTGCTCGCCCGCCCGCCCCGGTGTGCCTTGCTTGCGTTGTGATGGCCCCGGCGTGGCCTCGAGCTCGGCCCAGCGTGCCTATGGCGCGCGGCCTTGAGCTCGGCTAGCGCGCGGCCCCGACATGCGCGCGGCTAGTTTGCGGCGTGTGCGTGCGGCCTTGCGTGCACTACTCGCGTAGCGCGCGGTGCCTTGGCACGACTCGTCACGCCCTCGTCTACCCCTAGACGTGCCCATCTACCCCCCCTATATTTTATGCGTACTAATCACATTGTTCATGTTAATAAGATAGGAGCCTCAATTTAGAAATTGGTTACGTTAGTTAATTTGTATAGCTAATTGTCTATCTCATTTAACGTTAATCTACTAAAAGTGGTCACGTTTCCATTAGTGCATGTAGCTAATCCTTATTATTGGAGCTAAGTAGAAATAGAGCACGTAACATTTAGTTATTCGTCTACCCATAAGTGCGTCTCGAGCATAAGCTTTAACCCCTGCGAGACCTTTCCCTGTTTCTTTCTAATCATGGTAAATGCAATATCGTATGTCATACTCTATGCATATTTAATCTATTTGTTCTCTTGTATGGTGTACTGTTTGTTTCCTAATTCGAATGGATGGATGTATGTATGTTTGCACTCGCATAGAGAACAATCCGGTTGAAGAGTCCAAAGAACTCGAAGGAGAAGTCCCTGAGCAGCAGCCGGTTGGTGGAGGCAAGTGTCCCTTGACCTATCTCTGTCCTATTCATTCTTTAATTCACCTCCCACATTACACATTTATGCCTAAGGATTGACTAGCTTTTGTTATCCATGTCCTTGTTTACCTATTTGGGTTGGATTATTATTGCTTAGTCTTATGCTATTGCTCAACTCTAATCAATGAACATGATGAGAATTATCAACGATACACTGTTTTCCCCTCTTTTGTTATGATGTTATACTTGTGACCTTCAAGGGGGCTCGAGCGGTTTCTCGAGTGCCTCTCCGTAAGGACCTGTTCTTTGGATGACCGCCTGGGAAAACAGTGCAACCATGAGGGTGGAGTGGGACGCCCTTAGCTGAGTAATTAGAGGAACCGGGGTGTAGTTCGCTTAGCCGTCGTGCTGTCAATGGGGCTCGGTGTATGCGACTCGCTCTGCCAAGGTTGATTTGTCCCTTGGGGAGGAGTGCGGTACATTTAGGAAACCTAACGGGCGGCTACAACCTCGGGGAATCTTTGTAAAGGCTACATAGTGATGCCCTACTGGACCACCTAGGTAGTGGTCAATGGGGAGTAGCTCTCTCCGGGCAGAAAGGGAATCACGGCTTGTGGGTAAAGTGCACAACCTCTGCAGAGTGTATGAAAAAACTGATATATCAGCTGTGCTCGCGGTTATGAGCGGCCAAGGGAGCTCCAGTGATTTGTGGTACTTGATCAGAGACATTTTGGTTTACAGGTGGCAATGAGATTGATGGTTCTGCTTATGACTATGGTGCTAGTATGTGGTATTCTTTCCGTTTGGAAAGGGTATACATCGGACTAATTACTTGGGTTAATGTTAAAACCTGGCTTTCTACTAGTAAATAATAATCTGACCAACTAAAAGCAACTGCTTGACTTATCCCCACATAAAGCTAGTCCACTACAGCCAAACAGGACACTTGCTGAGCATGTTGATGTGTACTCACCCTTGCTCTACACACCAAACCCCCCCCCATCTCCAGGTTGTCAGCATTGCAACCACTGCTCAGGAGAAGATGAAGCTGTGGAAGGAGACTTCCAGGAGTTCCAAGACTACGACGAGTTCTAGGCGTGGGTTAGCGGCAACCCCCAGTCGGCTGCCTGTGATGGCCGCGTTTATCTACGTTTCTCTTCCGCACTTTGATTATTGTAAAGACTATGTGGATGTCTTGGACATCATGATGTAATCAACTATTTCCCTTTTTAATACTATTTGAGCACTGTGTGATGATGTCCATGTTATGTAACTGCTGTGTACGTGAATTGCTAATCCTGGCACGTACATGGTTCGCATTCGGTTTGCCTTCTAAAACCGGGTGTGACACCCTCAAATCTAGTCTTTGCTTTGATTAGAGCCATAATATAAGGAGCATATGCTAGATTCTGGTTTTTGTCCATTTTCAAATCATTGAGCTGTCTCATCATGAAGAGCACAATATTCATTACCTCACCATTCATGATGTGGTGGATAATGTTCCAAAATTTGTCTCGAATTTAGCTCTTATCCCCACTCTTAGGAAGAATAGTGACTCTGGCAATCTTGTTGATCATAGCAGGATGATGCCTTAGTCCTGCTGTCTCTCCAAACCTCCTAGGTATGCTCAGCCTTGCTGGCTCATAGAATTGCACAAAGTCCTCAAAATTATCTTCAATGTAGAGATCTATCCCAGCTAAAATGATGCCATAATTCAGACTATTTGCAGCTGCAAAATTAGCAAAAGTTGCAGAATATCTCTTGAATCCTGTCATCCAAGTGATGGATTCCTCTTCTATATCAATCTCTGCTGTGGCCAGGAATTGCTTGACTGCCATCTCACTGAAGTCAGTTCTTTGCCCCATAAACTGATACAGACCACATGTCTCAAACTTAGGAATCAGACCCGC
Organism: Zea luxurians; assembly: GCA_029449295.1. Lineage (NCBI taxonomy): Eukaryota > Viridiplantae > Streptophyta > Magnoliopsida > Poales > Poaceae > Zea > Zea luxurians. Next base: position 54,699,313 of record JAOPSE010000004.1, on the reverse strand, counting down.
CATAACTGATTGTCCTAGCATGAAGGACCAATCAATCACCTGATGTTTATGGAAGTTGGTATCCATCAATGTGCCCCAAAAACATCAAATTGGAGCTGAGTGTGGAAGAATTGAACATTGGTGTCAGATGGCAGAGAGTATTGATTCACATTTCGCCTTGAGCAGTATTCAGCCATAGAAAACCTCCTCTTTGGGAATGTCCAACCTGTGATATCAATTGGGTAGTCAGGATGTATATGAGGAATGTCTTCTGTGTCCATAGATTCAGTGCCCCCAGCTGAGGATTGGACCTCTGAATCGGTAGTTGGAATGTAGTCAGCATCATCTGTACGAGGGCGCTTTGATTTGAAGCGACATGCAAGCTTCTTGCGGAGACCACCCAAACCACTGCAATGAATGTGACATACATCCAGAGATGAGTAGTTGATACCAATCACCACAATCAAAGAGAAAAGAAGTGCATTTCTCTGTCAGGGTCTGGACTGTCCGCGCTAGGGGGCCGAACTGTCCGCGCCACAGGTCCGGACGGTCCGCGACCGGCCAGGGGCGACTCCCTAGAATCCTAGTCGCCACAATCGTTGAAGTGATGAATCCCAGAGAATATCCATCCAAATGCGTTCAAATTTTTGCACAACATTCATGGAGAGTAGCACTAACAATCCCACCAATCAGATTTGTAAAACTATTGCTCAATTCTAGATCAGAGAGGAAATTCAAATAATCCCAAAATTGACGAGATTTGATGAAATCCATAAGATTATGAAATACCGTGATGACGACATGTTGGTTGAACTTTTCACAAGCTGTCAGACTGTCCGTGCGTAACTTCCCTTCTCCGTCCGCGCACAATCGACAAAGGAGACCCCTTTTGGCGAGTGGAGAGCGAGAGAGGAGTGCAAAGAGTGGAAATAACAAGTCTGCTGTCTCTGCCCGACTTTTACTGCCTGTCGCGGACGGTCCGCGCAGGGGCGGCGGACGGTCCACGGCCTGATGAATTCAGACTATCTGCATTCCTAACCGGACTGTCCAGTTCCTGATACGGCGGACGGTCCGCGGTCCATGGGCGGACGGTCCGCGGCCTGATACTCAATTTTCCAATGTCTGTCCATTTTCTGATTTTGAATTTCAAATCCGAATTGGTGCTCATATATGGACATTTCGACCAATTCAAGGGTTAGTATGCATGCATATACACATTATGTAATTGAGTAATGCAATTTTTTCATATCAAACTACTTAGATCAATTTAAGATGAAAAATGCATCAAAAATACCAAATAAATAGCGTAGAGAGCATATTTAGAACCGAAATGCAATACTACACATGTGCGATCAACTTCAAGCCACATTTGAGAAATCGATCACATTCATTTCACTTCTTAGAGTACAAAATCTCGTTTCATCCAATGGCTTTGTAAAAATGTCGGCTAATTGATCATCCGTACCAATGGAATAAATAGAGATATCTCCCTTTCCAACATGATCCCTTAAGAAGTGATGCCTTATATCAATATGCTTAGTTCTTGAGTGTTGGACCGGATTTGTAGCCAATTTTACCGCACTCTCATTATCACACATGAGAGGCACATTCTTGAAAATAATCCCATAATCCAATAGAGTTTGTTTCATCCATAATAGTTGAGCACAACAATTTCCAGCCGATATATATTCCGCCTCGGTGGTAGAGAGAGCAACCGAATTTTGTTTTTTAGAAGACCATGAAACAAGAGATCTACCAAGAAATTGACAACACCCGGAGGTGCTTTTTCTATCAACTTTGCACCCCACATAATCCGAGTCCGAATATCCAATTAATTCAAATTGAGCACCTTTGGGATACCAAAGACCAATATTGGGAGTATACTTCAAATATCTTAGAATTCTTTTTGCGGCCTTCAAGTGAATCTCTCTAGGTGAAGCTTGAAATCGAGCACACATGCAAACACTAAACATAACATCGGGCCTAGATGCGGTAATATAAAGCAAACTACCAATTATTGAACGATAAAGTTTTTGATCAACCATAGTACCTCCTTCATCTAAGTCTAGATGACCATTTGTTGCCATAGGAGTCTTGATGGGCTTTGCATTTTGTAAGCCAAACTTCTTGAGCATGTCCTTCAAATATTTTGATTGACTTATAAAAATTCCATCTTTCAATTGATTGATTTGAAGACCAAGAAAGAAGCTCAATTCTCCTATCATAGACATTTCAAATTCTTTTGACATCATTTTTCCAAATTTCTCACAAAATAATTCATTAGTAGATCCAAAAATAATATCATCAACATAAATTTGACAAACAAATAAGTCTTTGCCAATTCTTTTAGTGAATAGAGTAGTGTCAACCTTCCCAATTTTAAAGCCTTTGGAAAGCAAGAAATCTCTAAGCCTTCCATACCAAGCGCGTGGAGCTTGCTTGAGCCCATAGAGAGCTTTAGAAAGCTTGAACACATGGTTAGGTCTTTTGGGGTCCTCAAAACCGGGAGGTTGTTCAACATACACTAGTTCACTAATCTTACCATTTAGAAAGGCACTCTTTACATTCTTTTGGTAGAGCTTGATATTATGTGCACAAGCATAAGCAAGAAGAATCCGGATTGCTTCTAATCTTGCCACGGGAGCAAATGTCTCCCCAAAATCCAATCCCTCAATTTGAGTATATCCTTGTGCCACTAATCTTGCCTTGTTTCTTACTACTACACCATCTTCATTATGCTTGTTGCAAAACACCCATTTTGTACCAATAACATTGTGGTTCTTTGGTCTCTCAACAAGCTCCCAAACTTCATTTCGAGTGAAGTTATTTAATTCTTCATGCATTGCATTCACCCAATCAACATCAAGTAGAGCTTCATCTACACGGTTAGGTTCCATACAAGATACAAAAGATAAATGCTCACAAAATGAAGCTATGCGAGAGCGAGTTTGAACACCCTTACTAATATCACCCACAATTTGATTAACCGGGTGATCCTTCATAATAGAATGATGAATTCTTGATACCTTTTGATAATTGCTAGTTGAAGCATTAGGAGGAACCGAATGTCTTGAAGTGCCTTGATCATGAGTATCCATAGTTTCATCATTTTGTTGGCTTTGGTGATCTTCTTCATTTAGAGTTGAAGTTGAAGGAATTACAACCACACTATTTTCATCATCATCTTCCTTTGGCTTTATTTCACCAATAGCCATTGTTTTCATTGCATTTATCAATTGAGTTCCACCAACTTCATCAAGATTATCACTCTCATCTTGAGACCCATTTGTTTCATCAAACTCAACATCATATGCTTCTTCAATAATACCATGAGTTTTGTTGAAGACTCTATAAGCCTTACTATTCGATGAATATCCAAGAAGAAAACCCTCATCACATTTCTTCTCAAATTTAGAAAGTCGGCTTCCCTTTCTCAAAATATAACATTTACAACTGAATACCCTAAAATATGAGATATTTGGCTTTCTACCAATGAGCAATTCATATGGAGTTTTCTTCGAAAGCTTGTGACAATATAGTCTATTTGATGAATGACAAGCGGTGTTTATTGCCTCGGCCCAATAAGAATCCGATATATCTTATTCCGCTAACATAGACCTAGCCATATCAATGAGAGTCTTATTCTTTCTTTCAACAATACCATTTTGTTCTGGGGTATATTTGGAAGAGAATTCATGTTTAATACCCTTGTCATCACAATATTCATCAATTCTTGCATTTTTGAATTCCGACCCATTATCACTTCTAACTTTCTTGATATCAAAATCAAATTGATTTTGAGCCAATATAGCAAATGACTTGAATGTTTCAAACACATTAGATTTATCTCGAAGAAAATAAACCCAAGTAAATCATGAATAATCATCCACAATCACAAGACAATAGGAATTACCACTAATACTCACAAAAGATGTGGGCCCAAATAAATCCATGTGTAGTAATTCCAAAGGTCGATGAGTGGACATTTGACTTTTATTTGGATGAGTATTTGCTACTTGCTTCCCGGCTTGACAAGAGCTACACAATTTGTTCTTCTCAAACTTCACATCTTTTAAGCCACGAACTAAGTCATGCTTGGTTAACCGATTGAGTTGCTTCATTCCAACATGACCAAGTCTTCTATGCCATAACCAACCTAGTGAAGCTCTCGAGAATAAGCAAGTTGTGAGCTTTGCCTCATTAGATGAGAAATCAACAAGATAAAGATTTTCATATCTAAAACCTTTAAACTTAAGATTGCTACCATCAACACTAGAGATAATAACATCTTCAATCATGAAATTGCAACTAAATCCTAAATCACATAATTGAGCTACGAATAGTAAATTAAAATTCGAAGACTCAACCAAGAGCACATTTGATATGGAATGATCATTTGAAATAGCAATTTTACCCAATCCTTTAACCTTTCCTTTGCGATTATCTCCAAATGTGATACTATCATAATTTGAGCAATCTTCCTCACTCATTTGGGTGAACATTTTCATATCTCCTATCATGTGTTGAGTGCATCCACTATCTAACACCCAATGATTCCCTCCCGCCTTGTAGTTCACCTACAAAAGGAAATCAATCTCTTTTAGGTACCCAAACTTGCTTAGGTCCTTGGATGTTAGTGACCAAGGTCTTTGGCACCCAAATAGCTTTCTTTTTGTTTCCAACAATTGAAGTACCAACAAATTTAGCATGAACACCTTTTGCATTATGAGAAAGAACATAACAATGCTCAAAACAAGTGGAGGATACATTTTTGAGCTTAGGACAATTTTTCTTAACATGTCCCTTCTTGTGACACTTATGACACACTTTGTCACATTCTTTCACAAACAATGTCTTTTGCTTTATAAAAGCATTCTTTTCTTTCTTGGGAACATATCCAAGACCTTCACTGTTAAGAGAGCATCGTTGACTTCCCAATATGAAATCCAATTTAGCCTTTCCACCATATGCCTTTTCTAGGTCATGAGTTAGAGTCTTTACTCTATCCACTAACACTTCATTCTCAACAATGATTTTTGATTCATCAAGAGCAATATTATCATTGAGAGAAATTTTGCATATATCACACATAGAGTTAGTAGGTAGTGGTTCACTTGTAAGACTATCAAGTAAGTCACAAGTGATTCCAACATCCTTAGTGACCACTACAACTTCATGCACAATAGATGATTTTTGAGCATCCGCAAGCTTCTCACAATTTTCTTTTAGATCATTGTGAGAGGTCTTGAGATCCTCAAAAGACACTTGAAGGTTTTTATACAATTCCTTCAAGGTCTTAAATTTTTCTTTTTCTTTGTGCATGTAGTCATCGGCTTCACCTAACATTCTAACAAGATCATCATATGAATAGCCATCATCATCAACATCATCAACATCATCATCATCATTTATATCATTTAAATCGGTGATGATTTTTACCTTAGCATCTCCCTTTGCCATGAGACAATGGGGGGATGAAAAGAGTGAGGGAGCTTCCTTGATGGCAATTTCGGCATTAAGCTTGGATGAGGTGTCATCATCATCATCATCATCCGAGCTATCATCCGAGTCCCATTCAACTAGATAGGCTTTGCCATCTTTCTTCTTGTTGTAGAATTTCTTCTTGTCACTTTCATCTTTGCCCTTCTTCTTCTTGCTTGGGCAATTCATGGCAATGTGACCGGATTCCCCACACTCAAAACACTTTCTATCATTGAAAGCATTTCTTCTTGATGTTTGACCTCTTCTAGGTTGACCTCTCTTCATCTTCATGAATTTATTGAATTTCCTTACAGATAGAGCCATATCACCATCACTCTCACTTTCATTTTCTTCATCATTACTATCTTCTTTTTCAATTGCCTTTGAGGCCTTAGCTTTGAGAGCAATTGATTCATTTTTCACTTTCTTTGCCAAACTTAAAGCATCGGCTTGAGACTTCTTGAATATATCTCGAGTAAGAATTTCTCCCAATACTTCGGTTGGAGAAGTTGTAGATAGATCACTCCTTACTAACATTGTCACAATGGTCTCATATTTCTTAGGAAGTGATCTAAGGAACTTGTGAGTGAAATCCACATCCGGTACATTAAAACCAAGTCCCTTGAGTTCATTCACTATCTCATTTAACCGGATGAACATATCGGATACACTCTCATCTTCTTTCATAATAAATTGCTCAAACTTCCCTTTGCACACATATAGTTTGGCACTCTTCACAATTGTATTTCCTTCATGAATTTCCATTAGCTTAATCCAAATATCATGAGCGGTTGTGAGATTCTTGATGCGATTGAACTCATTTATATCAAGAGCATCATAGAAGACATTCATGGCTTGATCATTTGTAAGGATATTCTCATTGTCACTAACGGATGGTTCATCTTCTTTCAACACAACAAATCCATCCCAGGCAATTGGCCAAATTTTTCCACCCATTGCTCTAAGATGCATTCACTACTAGAGATATGCTTATCTAAGACACACATTTTAAGACAGATATCAGTGCATTTTATAGAAGTGTCTTTTATCATATGGTGATGAGTAAGGTAAGACAGTTTATTGGAGATCCGTCTTTAATAAATATGTGTTTTGAGACAGTCACATCGTAGGAAAATGTCTTATAAAGATTTAGGACGGATTGTTATTGAAAACCGTCTCAAATAAATATACCTTTTGAGTTATTAAGATTGCAAGAATTGTCTTAGATTTTGGTTAGCATATTAGACACTTTTCTATATGAAACCATCTCAAATAAAGATATTATTAGAGTCGTCTATACTATAAAGATTGTCTTAGATGTTAGTGTGGATATTAGACACTTCTAAATTTAAAACTGTCTTTGTATGATATTTCTGATAAGACGTATTATAAAAAAGTAGTAAATAGTGATTTTGGCTTAGTTTGATGAGATATATGACATAAATATAAAACTTATATATGCTACTTAATATAGATATCAAAATAGACCCATATATGACCTAATCATTAATGTGACCTAAATCACCATTTTGCTTTAATTTCTATCATTTACTTACGGCTATAGGCATCCACCCTCGGTCTATATCCAAGGAAGTTACTGCGGATCGCGTCTCCCTACCGCGGTTTCTTATCCCATCACCAACCCTCTGGATCCTGATTATCCTCGTCGCCGCCCTCTTGGATCCCAGTCTCCTCCCACGCCATGCACCCGCCCTCTCCAGCCAAGCCATGCACCTGCCCCAGCCCCCACCATCAATGGCCACGGCACCGACGGCATTGCAGGGGCTGAGGTAGGGTCATTTTTGCTGTTGTTGCCGTGCGCGGCCGCCGCTGGATGACCCACCTGCGATGACGACGATGGAGACACGCAGTTGCTGCCCCACTGCTACAGGTCCTCGAGCTACCGGGGGAGGAAGGTGCGCCATACCTAGTCCGAGTCGGTGGCACCGCTGCTACATGAGTCGCTACGACATCAAGAGCATCCTGGATAGCAGCGCTCTCCCCTTCGGCGGCACCGCCAAGCACCTCAAGGAGACCGAGGCCGCCGCGTCCGCACGAGATCATACCGACGTGCTAAGCTATGACATTGGGGGTGACGCGCACAGTGCGGTCTGAGTTGGCACCCAGCGTTTGCTGCAGCGGAGTGAAGCACACGGGGCAGCCCTTGTGGAGATGGTCAGTCTACAAATCGGTGCACAGGGTGTTGGAGGTATGACCCATACCTATTTGATGAAATGCCTCTAAACAGCGGCGAGGAAGAAATTGCCCTGTTCTCTAGTGGTTATTCTGATTATTCAGTGTTCGATGAAATGCCACTTGGGGATGTGATTTGGGATGAGGAATATGGGCATCATGATTTGTTGGATCAGCTAGCACCAGATGCATATTACTTAGCTACCAAGAGGACGCCCTATGACTCCGTCCCAATGAACTTATTCAATGACGTTGCAGTCTCTGCTCCCATGTATGATGATCTGACTAATGTTGGGCATGCCAAAGGAATTGTGCACTCTCATGGCCTGTTGCCATGCTCGCGTCCATGGCCATGCCGAGGTAGACTTCTCCTCGTGACGTGGCTCCGGTTCGCAATGGTGGACGGCGATGGTGATAGGGAACACCAGCAATAGCCGGTTGTGGCAGCCACCACCGCGTCACACAGCGCCGAGTTGGAGGGGCACATCACATGAATAGATCTGCGCAGTCTCGCATCATGGCAGTGCCGGCGGCCTCCCGGGCATGGCGACTCTCCCCAGTCGACCAGCCACCTCTTCGTCCTTTGGGCCCGTACGCCTCCGCTTCCTCGGGCGTGTCCGCCGGCCATTTGGATGCCGTCAAACCGATTGGCCGTGTCTGGGTCATCTCCGCGCCCCTCCTCCAAATGGCCAAACCCTACCTTGTTGTAGCTAGCCTACCCCTCCAGACGCCATTGTCTTCCTGGTCAGTCTCGCCCACTACTCGTCTCACTAGGTAACACTTTGTATATGGCAGTCAACAAGGAAACTCTAGTCAGACTTTACATGCAAAGCTAGCCTTAACACAACTTTCTGCTCCGATAAGTTTAGCAACACATAAATGCTGACTTCTTGTCTATGGATTTCAATTAACCCCTAATATGTATATATTTTTATTAACAAAGCGATGAAACTGTATATTTCACTATGTGCAGACTACTCTTTTACCATACCCGTTCCATCATTCTGATATGTATATATTTTTATTAATAAAGCAAAGTTGTATATATTGCATTAAATGTGATTCAGGTGTCGATGATTGAAGCATACCTGCGAGCTAACAAAATGTTTGTGGACAAGCATGAGGTCTGCCTTTTAAATTTTACAGCACTTGGGTTCCATCCATCAATTCCTGATTTATAAGAAATTGACATATTTGCACTACTCATGGTGCCATGCAACCTGGGACGGAATGAGTTTTCTCTTCATATCTGGAGCTGGACCTTAGTGAGGTGGAGCCTTGCGTTTCAGGCCCCAAAAGGTAGATATAGTGCTCCTTAGTTATGGTTTTCTCACTGTTGGACAATAACTATATATTTGTGCTAGTGCTAATGGGGACTTGGATCATTCTGTCCCTGTTTGATTTGCCATCTTGCAGGCCTCATGATCGTGTCCCTTTGAAGGAAATGAAGTCAGACTGGCATGCTTGCCTGGACAACGAAGTTGGTTTCAAGGTAATAAGCCCTTGCTTTTGTAGTCCATGATATTTCCCTTAAAATTTTCTTTTAAAAAATAATGTTCGTGCATCTTAAATTTATTACATGGCAAACACTACTCCAGGGCTATGCGGTGCCAAAGGAACAGCAAGGCAAAGTTGTGAAATTCGACTTCCATGGAAGGCCAGATGAAATCAAGCATGGCAGTGTTGTTCTTGCAGCAATATGTAGCTCCACAAACACATCAAATCCCAGCGTCATGATTGGTGCTGGCCTTGTGGCAAAGAAAGCCTGCGAATTGGGCCTTGAGGTTGGTTCAGTGTACATAATCTTTTGTTATTGTATTGATTAACTTCTCTTCTCTATTTTCTTACATGTGGAACAACTCTTATATATATCGTCAGGTGAAGCCATGGGTAAAGACAAGCCTTACCCCTGGATCTATGGTTGCTATCGAGTATTTGAAACATAGGTATATCTATAGTTTAGCCATCCAAACCTTGTTCTGTTAGTCCAAAATTGAGATGCGCCATGTCATCCGATGGCAATGAAGCAACTGTTTCTGGTTTCTCCATGAAGTGGCCTTCAAGATTATCTGAACCAGCAAGGGTTCCATGTCGCTGCGCATGGCTGCGCCACTTGTGTGGGCAACTCTGGTGACCTGGATGGATCTGTATCTGCTGCTATCACAGAAAATGGTAGGGCATTATCGATGTTTTTTGTAGCTGCGCACATAACAAGTTTTTTTTGAATTGATTATTTGGTAGCTTATGGTCTACTCTTGCACATACAGATATCGTTGCTGCTGCGGTGCTGTCAGCCAACCGAAACTTCGAGGGGCGTGTGAACCCTCTCACTCGGGCTAACTACCTTGCCTCGCCACCACTAGTTGTTGCCTATGCTCTTGCCGGCACTGTAAGTACTCCACGACACATTGTTGTTTCTTCTTCCACTTGGACTATTGCTTTGTGGCTGACACACACACTACGTACGGCAATCGCACAGGTTGACATTGACTTTGAGAAAGAGCCCATTGGAGTTGGAAAGGGTGGGAAGGAAGTTTTCTTGAGGGACATATGGCCTTCAAACCAAGAGATTGATGAGGTTGTGGAGTCCAGCGTGCAGACTCACTTGTTAATTCAAGAAAGTGTACGACTCCATCATGGAACTCAAATTTTGGTGGTTGCACTAGTGTGGAGACTTGAATTCATGTATACACTTAGTTAGACTCAACGTTAGCGCAAACAGTTGATGACCAAGTTTTTTAATTAGTATTTTAGTTTGGATGTATAGTACACTTATGTATGAGTTATTTGACAATACTTATTTATGAGATATTGAATGACACTTGTCTATGTTATATTAATTATAATGTTATTAAATATATGGGCATGTGTGTATTTCTCTTTCAAATTATTATAACGTGGTATCTCAAAAATGATTATAAATTGAAGAATGTACTGTCATGTAAGTCATTTCATTTAAATTCCCAAAACGTCTAATATCAGTCTCCTAAATAAGACGGTTCCTAAAATGTCCAATACCAGTATCTTAAATAAGATGGTTTTTCTGTTTAAAACGTCTATTATTATAGGATATATTAGACAGTTCTATAAATGCTTTGTGACTTATAATGTTTGTATTCTCAACGGTTGTTTAGAATAAGTGTCTTAAATAAAAACATAATTCAAGACGGTTTATCGGACAAAATGACTTAAACAAATATCTTTTTAGACGATTATAAATTAAAAAATTGTCTTATATAATAACTTTTGAGACGGTTTACAACCATCTTAAATGTGAGACATCTTTTGCGACTCCATCAAATTTGGACACTTCATAAGCGTCTTAATAACTAAAAATTAACCGTCTCATATAACATAATTTGTAGTAGTGATTGACATTCTTATTTTCCAATAGTCGTAGTTATTCCCATCAAAATGTGGTGGCTTCCCAATGTGCACATTGTTGTTACTAGCCATTTTGTCCCACTCCAGGATGATTAGATCCACAAACAATGGAGTCCTCGGCTTTGATACAACTTGTAGGATCTAGGACACCGGCTAGAGGGGGGTGAATAGACGGTTTTGACTAAAATAAAAAACACTAGGGAAATTTAATCAATATAACAAGAGGAATAAATTCTCTAGTGATAACAAGTAAACAATCTATGAGAATCAACTAAGGTGATTAAATACTTGAAGAACAATATGCAAAACACTAATCACTTGCACGGCAATAAGTAATGCAAGAAAGTAGAGACACCGAATTTTATCCCGTGGTATCGGTGATTTGCCGATCACCCCTAATCCACGTTGAGGTGGACTTCAAGCTCTCACTTGCTCCTCTATCAAGACACGGCTTGATCTTTGAGCCAAGTGGACAAGAAATCACTCAATACCTCAATTCCACTAATGTCACCTTTGCCGCTCCGGCGAGGTAGGCGCGAACCCCTCACAATCAACACCGCGGCTTCTCCACAATCTTCTTGGAGAGCTTGACGGAGACAATCACCCAAGCCGTCTAGGAGGCGGCAACCTCCAAGAGTAACAAGCCGAAGACGCTTGCTCGGTGTACCACCTAGTGCCTCAAGAATCACCGAAGGATGCAAATGCACTAGGAACCCTCAATCTCTCACAAGAATGCGATCTCAAGCAAAGAGTGTGAGAGAGTGAGTTAGAGGATCACAAATGAGCTCAATGTGTGCAAGGAATGGTCAAGAGAGCTCTCACACACGAGCTACCCTTCTATTTATAGCACCCCATCAAATTCCAACCGTTATGAGCAAAAAGCACCTGTTCTGCGCACACGCGGACGGTCTGCGCCCTAGGGACGGACGGTCCGCCCTTACACATAACGGCTATATTCCCTGTTTAAAATCTGTCAGAGCTGTCAGAAAAGCTAGGTCCGGACAGTCCGCCCACCATGGCCGGACCGTCCGTGACCTGGTAACTTGAAACACCCGGACCTCTGACCAAGAGTGGTTAACACAGGCCGACCGTCCGCCTATAAGGCCGGACGGTCCGAGACCTAGAGACGGCACTGTCCGGACTTATCCTCCGGACAGTACGTAGTGCAAAACCCAAAAATCACACATTCCCTGCCCAAACCATATTTGGCACCTGCGGACTGTCCGCCGACAAAGCCGGACGGTCCGCACTATAATTCAAGGACTGTCCCGAAAGCAGACTTCTCTGGTCAGGACTACGGACGGTCCGGCCCCAAGGCCCGGACGGTCCGCAGTGCAAAGGAACAGTAAATGTCCTAAGTGGGCAGACTTTGGACCCCACTGGTGGATCGCGGATGGTCCGCCCGCAAGACTCGGACGGTTCGCGCTCCCAAGACTTGCACTTTTCAAACAAGCTTTTGAAAGAATTTTAACTCATGAAATTTTGAAGCGCTGTTAGTCCTCATGAAAATGCAACCACTAGATGCTCTATGAGGCACTAAGCTTTACACAGATCAAAGTCGTTGACCCCTCTTAATAGTACGGCTATCTAGCCTACTAATCCGGTCAAGTATCTTCTCTAAACTCCTCAAGACCGGCAAAAACAGAACCTATGTTATACCTTTGCCTTCGCTTGATCCACAAGCAATGCTTATGAATCTCCAAGATTTCCTGTTCTATGTGGTCCAACCCTGCATTCTTATTTCTCCAAGAATCGTTAGCCCACAGGCAACTGTCATTAATTACCAAAACATCACCAAGGGGCCTAGATGATTCACAAGGGTAACACTACGAGGCCTTTACAAAGTTCCACTAGCTTTAGAAAACCCGCTATAGTTTATAGGAAGCTCCAATGCAGGAATCCCTCGTCTGACCGCCATCGCAGCAAAATCAACCCGAGGACCTCCCTACACTGACCACTCCCCTACTGCCCTTGCCCCTTTCGGGTAAGATAGTCCTCCACTAGCTTTTCTAGTTAGTCAGCCAAGGGCATCCCATTAAACCCTTGTGGTAGCACTGTTTTCCCAGGTGGTTCTCCATATTCCAATTAACATAATGATCTTATCTTGAACAATAAATAACAACTGATAATAAAGGTATAATCATGAATAAAATGTATTTCTATACCCAAAACCACATAAAGCAATAGCATGTACTACCCAAAAATTTAGTAGTAGAACCAGTGGTGAAACAAGGTATAAAGATAGTCAAACTATGGTAACCTATTGGGTCCCATCAAAATTAACCTATGTAGATCATTATGATTAATCAGAACATGACTGGGTAAAAAGAAGTGATCAAGGGCACAACTTGCCTAGGACTTGAGCTTCTAGGTACCAACTTGCTCTTCAGGTGACTCATAACCTCACTGCTAAACGTAGCAATACAGACAAACATGGTATATGCAAAACTAACATCACACCAAACATAAGAATAAACTACGTAATAATAATCTACGCAATGCTACGAGAGCGTAGGTTCGAGAACTACTAAAATCAGAGTTAAGGTTAAAAAGTTATGATGTTCTGAAATCTTATGTGATTAAATAGGAAAACTAGATTCTAGGTCGATTTTAAGTAATATAAATAATGTGAGAAAGATAATCCAAAGAGATAACTAACTTACTCTTGATCAAATTATACTTGATTAGAAAACATATTTTAGTCCATTATAATCATAGACATAGTAACTTTGGTTAGTAAGATAAATCTACTAAACATAGGATAAATAAATGTCTAATTATAAAAGTATATGACATGATACAATTAAGGCTAATACTGTGTAGGTAGTTTTATTACAAAGCTATCGCAACTTGAATGGGTCAAATCGGAGCTAAAACGAAGGAGATATGAACTATCTAAGTTTCTGGAATTACTAACAACTCATTTTCTGATTTAACATAATATAAATTTATAACAGCTGGATGACGGGCGAGTTTTGTAGAAGGTCCGGGGTCTGTTTTAAATAAACTGGATTTCTCTGTAATTACTTTAGACTGGTCATGGAGATTACTATAGACTATAGGGGTTTTTTTAAAGCGTGGGCGACCTCCATAACTAGGAGCGCTCTAGGCCACCCGATCAAGTGCCAACGGCTCAGATCATATTATTTGCCCCCATTGAACCGGTATGCTCGAATTTAATCATGGACGTCCATCTGAGATCGACGGTGTTGAGATCTTCTCCTACCTCTTTGCTCTGACCTAAGGCGACGTTCTGTCTGCACAGCGGCGTTCTGGTGCTCGATTCATCAAGTGATTAAGTGCTAAATGCTCTAGAGCTCCAGAAAAATTAGTGGGACAGGTTCTTACAGTCGTAGATGATGCAAACCATGCCGCGCAGTAGCCCCACGGCTATCATCGAAGTCCATGAGATCTTGAGCACACCAATCACCAATAATGCTCAGTTAGGCCATGAGAATCTTCCTGCGGTCTTGGCGAATCTCCCTGATCTGCCAATAGGCTTTCAACAACGGTGTAACTGGGTTCCTCTGCGGCGGTAATCTCTTATGTGCTCGTTGTGTTCATGGCATATGGTCTTCGATACCTGGCTGATATGGCCTAGAGATGAGGGGCGGCATGTGTTTATATCCCCGCGTATGAGGAGTAGCAATCGGGGATGGAGGTTACGTTAGCTGGCTCGCGGCTAGTTTGGTTACTACGCGAGGTGATCGTGGAAGGAAGGCGTACAAGTCAGTTTGGTGAATCAACAAAAACAGAAATAACAAAAACGAGAGATCACTATGCACGGACTTGAGGGAGAACGAAACTCCACTCAATGGTCCCACATGTCATTGAGCCAGGGTGACATCATCCATGATATTATGGTGACATAGGCATCTGGTTAAATAATAAAGAAATAAAAAAAGATGTGGGCTTGCATGCTAGGGAGTTTAGGCCGTACGTAGCTCTCCTTTCTCCATTTCCATTTGTATTCCTATTTCTATTTTGTTTTCTTTTTATTTTCTAGTTTACTTTCCAAATCCAAATCTTGGTTTGATTTCTATCACATGCACAAAAAAACTCCAACATGAGAAGCAAGTCGTTTTTATATTAATTATTTATTTAGTCAAATACTTCAATTATGGTGCACACACATTACTTCTTTTAGAAGGATATTATTTTGAACGTGTGATCAAAAGTTAAATAAAACGATTTTTTATTTTATTTTAGGATAAAGTAATGTAAAACTTTTACCAAGAATTACCTAATATTGAATATATTTTTATTTATGAGCATTCTTTAAATTTCATTAGAAGAATATCTTATCATACTTGATGGATGATATTTCTATTTTATCTTATGTTTACTCTATTTCTTAGTGTTACTTCCTATAAAAAGACGTAGAAGGAATATATGAACTCCCAATTTATTTTTAGGGTTTACACTTATCTTAATCCTGTCTCACCTACTACTGTTCTACTCTGATTAACCTTACTTTGCTACTCTGATTCTTTTCTAAACTTATCTTAATCTTTTCTCACCTATTTTCGCTATACTCTGATTATTCTTACCTCTTCTTTCTAAAGACAAAGGTGGATTTCAAACTTTGAAATCCTGTGCCTAAAGTGACTTTAGGAATAGGAGACCTACTCTTAGGAAAAAACAATACTATTTTTATAGGTATCTATACGCTTGAGTGTTTGTTTTTATGCTATTTGTCTGATTTGGATCTTTGATTGAGTGTGATGAGTCATGGAGTAACGTCCACAATTACATCTGCATACACATATAGGCATAAATATAAGTAAATAAAATTCACGAGATAACTAAACAACTTAGATTATCCTCCATTAAAGTGTATCTATTTTGAATGGATCCTTCTTACCTTAAAAGATTCTTTGTTACTTCAATGGATCCCTCTTAACTTAAAGGAATCTATCTTACCCTAATAGGTTCATCTTGTGTTAAAAGAAGAATTATCTTATCCTCTCAAATTGTTTATAAGATAAACTAGCCCAACTAAAAGTACCCCAACTAAAATATTTTATATAGATCTCTCTTATCTTAAAAGACTCGCTCTTATCTTAAATGATCCATCTTATCTTAAAAGATACTCTCTTACCTTAATAGATTCATCTCATTTCTAAAGGAATTCTATCCTATCCTAATAGATCTAACTAATCTCAGAAGATTGTACCATGATTTTAGAGACTCATCTTGACCTAACAAGCATACTTATCCCAACCACTTTGTTTATCTCATAATAATATAACAAACAAGATCTATTCCAAAATAAATTCATTCGATCTTATTTAATCTAATCCGATTACACCAATTTAATTCTGATCCCATCTAATCTGGTCAGATCTAATCTAATGGACAAACATGTTAGATAATGTTATAAATATGTTTTAATCTAAATTGGAGTCTTACTTCAACCTGGCCCTATGCAACTACCTTAATCATTCGATAGTTGCATAACCCCTCTGTGTTTACCTAACAGAGATTTTGACTATCCTACACCATATAATCCCTCATATCTCAAAAGATTCTAACATATCCTAGTGATATATATTCTACCCTGGTAGATCTATCTAACTAAGTTTAATCCAGTTATATCCAATCTAATCTAGACCCTACCTAAGCTAATATGGTCTAATCTATGTTACAAGTATTGACAAAACCATATTCCTATAAATGAGTTTTAAACATAAATTGGTGTCTTAAACCAACTCTTCGTGAAATCACAACCCAGCCTATGTTATAGGTTGCCCAACCCATTTATCCCAAAAGAAAAGTAAAACTCGGTTAAATCTACTTACCCTAGGTACCCGCGAGTGTTAGCCTAACTCAGATGATGGCATCTAACACCACAACTAATGGTTCTTAAAACAGACTCAAGAAGAAGGTTAACCTTGACAATGAAGGATATGAGTAGAAACAAACCTTCGGATGAATCAAGATCCACCACCCGAAATAAAAAATCTCCCTTACCTAACTCTCATTTACCCCCAAAACTTCTCCACACCCACCTAATGGCAAAAATTTGAAGTACCCTCAATTTCTTACGCCACACCTGTTAATGCATGAAGAATTTCAGGTGTATAAAAAATACTAATGGGAAGTTCCACTTTTAAAAAAATATATGAATATGTATACTGGAATTTCATAAAAATAAAGTTAGCTTGATATGCTCAACTAAGTGGTATTCTTAAATAAAATCTAATGAGAGTCAGTTAACAAGAGAGCAGTAGTGAAATAAACTAGATCATACTCCTATAAACCTTGTTCTCCTCTCATGCACTTAAATCTAAATTAGTGCATTAAACCAACTCAACCAGTAGAATCATGATGGATTGCATAATCTATCTATCCCCACCTAACATCAAACAAACTCTTGATCTACATCATGTAGTCTATCTCACTGTATCTATCTCATTACGATAGATTCTATCATACCTTTGGACATTCACCTTATATGACTAGTTATCCCAATCTTGATATAAAATAAAGATTAAGCCCTACTAAAGAACGTTAAGATCATAACCAGCTACTAGCTTATTCATTCCACCTATCGAATAATTTCCCTTGCAAAACTATCTTGCCATATGCATCTAACTCTCATGGTCAATACCAGGAAGAGAAGATTATCAGGCAAGAGCAAACTGAAATGAATCCTCCAAATCCTCCACCTGTTGGAATCGATCAAGTGGTTGCCGCCCAAAGGCTGGTAATACAACTAATGTCAGACATGGTTACCGAAATGCAAAATTAGATGAGACAAGAACGCGAGGAAATACGTCAGGTTCGGCTGGAGATACGTCAAGAAATAAGGCAAGCACGGGTGGAAAGGCAACGACAACAACAACCTTCACCACCACCACCACCAGCTCCACCAAGCTACATAAACATATATATACGTTACTACTATTTGTAAGATCTAAATGTTACTTGAGTTAGTATTTGGTATGATACTATGTTAGGAAGAATAATAAGGTCTATTTGACCCCATGTGTTGCCAATAAATTATGCATCATGCTGAAATTTTGCTTGTGCATATGTTTGAGATAACTTGGTTATATACCCTTTCCTTACAAATCTCGAGGACGAGATTTCTGTTAGGGGGTAGGATTTGTAAGGCCCAAAATTTGTATAAGAAAAAATAAAAAAAATAAAGAAATAAAATAGTAAATTCAAATATCTCAAATTTCTTGAGTTTTGAAACTTGAGGACTGAATTTTGAAACCGATAATTATTTTAGAAAAGAGGTAATAGAAAGGTTTTCTATCCAACTGAATGATTATTCATTCATTAAAAAATGAAACATTACAAGCATTTATTTAAATGAGTATAGACACATAAGGATAGTATTAAAGTTTGATGAATCAAATCTAAACTGGACATTTGAAGTTCTAAACATAATGTGAGACTCAAAAAAATAATAATAATGAAAGGAGGATTTATCTTTACATTAAAATTATATTTGAGATCATAAACATTCAAACAGGTTTTTGAATTTGAATTGAATATTTGAGACTTGAAATAGGAAACTTAAATTTAAATTGAAGTTGAAGCACAAACTTGAAAAGAAATAGGGAACGAAAAATAGAAAAGAAAAGGTGAAGCTCGTCTCTGCACTTGGGCTGTATCTGGCGCCGCTTGGCCCATCTCCTTCGCGCCGACAGTCGGGCCCTGCGCATAGTCTCCTGTTCCCAGCCACTTGCTCACTCGCTGCCGCCTAGGCCCCACAGGTCAGGTCAGCCGTCCTCTCAGGTTGTTGAGTCAAGTCCACTTCTTTCGCTCTGGCTCGCGCATCGGCCACGCGCATGGCTGGCGAACCCGCCGTGGATCTCGCCGTTCGTGCGGACTCTGCACGGGAGGACCCTCATCCCTGCGCATATATGCCTGCCCATGCAACCCTCCCCTAACCGCCTAGCTCATCGACCAAAGAAACAAAACTGAGAGAGAGAAACCAGCCGCTGCCGCCGTACTCGGCCTTCGCCGCCATTTGAAGTTCGAGATGAGGTTGGGGATGGTCGCCAGGGCCTGTACAAGCTGGTTGTGGCATCGCTGGGTGGAGAGAACCACTGTTTTGGGCCCAATTTCTCACCGAGGGACTGCTCACCGTGGATCCGCCCTTCAACGCTGGCGGACATGTCTACGCACAATCCCGCAGTGAGGACCCTCTGCCATGCTTCGTTGTCCTCTCCGCATAGTGATGAAATTGGGGCCTCAATGCTACAATCGAGGACTCCTCCAGCAGGGTCCGTCGTGGCCTTGGCGGTGCCGCTCTACGTCGTGGGTAGATTCCATGTACATCCAAACCACTGAAGTGATGTATCTATGTGATTCGTTAGACGCTCTGCTTCCCATATCATGAGCCAGAGGTAGAGATCAGGACTCTATGGCGTGACTAGGTGTTCCTCGGCGGTGCTCCACCGTGGGGGGAAGGTGTGCGCCGCCGTCTCGTTAGCTGGGGGAAAGGGGATAGGCTGTGGCCATTGATTGTCGCGTGAACGACCACGATTGCGCCTAGCATATCCGTGCGGCCCGCGAGGATTCTGGTCCGTCCGATCGAAATCAAACAGGCCAGGGCTGTGTACCGGTTTAGGATTTAATCTGGTGCATCTGATCCTGATCGAGCGACTCTGGTTGCTCCTTGCCCCTTCACTGTGCACGTTTTTAGAAAAGACCTTATGTTTTTAGAAAACCAACCCGCAATCCACTCGGATGATTCTATGAGTCTAGGTAATTTTACCCCTGGGGCCCCAGCACTCTCTAAATATTATGCGCCCAGTCTAGGAGATAGAAAATCCATGGAAAATGAAATAGAAATCCATTTTTAATATAAAAATAAATGCTGGAATGTGTTAAATTCATAGAAAATACATATTAAGTCCAAATGAGTCCATTCCAATTTCTATAATTATATAATATTATTTTTTATCACATAGTACCTCTGTTTTGACATGAAAGTCACATTAAAATTTATATCCTATTTAATCTTATACAAACACATATAATCTTTATAAAATTCATAACTTCTTTGTTTTAATTCTGATTTGACCCGTTCCAGTTGCGTTAGCTCCGTATAAATATGTACTACGCAGTAAGAACATTTATTATACCTTGTCACATACTTTTATATTTACTATTCCTATGTCTACCAGATTAGCTCTTCTAAACCAAATCTAGCTTGTCCATAATTATAATTTGATTAGAATATGGTATTTAGTCAAGTTATAATTAAAACTAGCGTTGAGTTAATTATCTATAGAATATATTCTCATATGGTGTATTCTAACCAATTTATAATATAGTTAAGCATTTTAATCACATAAATCCTCTATAAGATCATGACTCCTTAACCACGACTCCGATCTTACTAGTTCTCGATTCCACGATCTCGTAGCAACGCGTAGATCATTATTATTCAATTTTTTCTCATGTTTGGTGTGATGCTGATTTTGTCTATACCATGTTTGCTTGTATTGCTACGACTAGCTGTACGGTCACGAGGATCCGAAGAATCACCCTGGTAACTGGAATCTCAAGTGCCAGGCAAGTTGTGCCCTTGATCACTTCTTTTACCCAGTCATGTTCTTATTAATCATAATGATCTGCATAGGTTAATTTTGATGGGACCCAATAGGTTACCCTAGATTTTGAATATCTTTATACCTTGTTTCATCACTGGTTTTACTACTAAATTTTTGGGTAGTACATGCTATTGCTTTATGTAGCTTTGGGTATAGAGATATTCATCACTCAATGTTATAATTTCTATTATCTGTTTATTATTTACTGTTCATGACAAGATTATTATGTTAATGGGAACATGGAGAACCACCCGAGAAAACAGTGCTACCACAAGGGTTTAATGGGATGCCCTTGGCTGATTAACTAGGAAAGCTAGTGGATGACTACCTTACCCGAAAGGGGCAAGGGCAGTAGGGTAGTGGTCAGTGTAGGGAGGTCCTTGGGTTGATTTTGCTGCGATGGCAATCAGGCGAGGAATTCCTGCACTAGAGCTTCCTATAAACTATAGCGGGTTTTCTGAAGCTAGTGGAACTTTGTAAAGGCCTCATAGTGTTACCCTGCCTCGCTTCCTTGGTAGAGGTGTATGGGAATCATGACCCCTTGGCAGATGGGTAACACGGCTTGTGGGTAAAGATGTGCAACCTCTGCAGAGTGTAAAACTGGTATACTAGCCGTGCTCACGGTCATGAGCGGCTCGGACACTCACATGATTAATTTATGGAACTTAAATTCAATTTGTCATTTGCATTGCATGGGATTTGTTTTTAGTTTTGTTCTATTATTTATTATGGTTTGGTATGTACTTATACTTAGTAATTTAAGTATGACACTATGAGGCCTCTACAAAGTTTCACTAGCTTCAAAAAACCCACTATAGTGAGCAATGCAGGAATCCCCCGTCTGACCACCATCGTAGCGAAATCAACCCTGAAACCTACCTACACGCCTACTCCCCTACTGCCCTTGCCCCTTTCGGGTAAGGTAGTCCTCCACTAGCTTTCCTAGTTAGTCAGCCAAGGGCATCTATTGGTCACTTATTCTCAAGTGCTATGAATCAAGAACAAGGCAACATAATTGTTAATGGTTAAAGACCTTCGCCCTTCGAAGCATTGTTTCCTTTTGTATATAATGATCTTCGAACGAAGGTCATGAAGGACGTAGCTTCATCATTTCAGTATGTAAATATGAATATAAATGTAAATACGAGTTATGTTGTGAAAGAACACTAAAGAATGGAAAATAATGATTAGATCTTTGCAATTTATTTATATTCATATCCACATATAAGAATTAACATTAATGATATTTATAGTATAATTGTACCTTCGGTTCGCCAGAAGATGGGAATGCAAAGATGACGCGAGAGAGAGGTTACAATCCAGGGTGAACAGTACGGTGTTACTGTTCATCTATTTATAGGCACGAGACGCAGCCCGAATAAGATTACATCCATACCCCTGACATTTACTCTTAGTTACAATACAAGTTATTAATGACCAAGTATTCTTTTCCCCCTTAGGTAGGTTTCATCTTCCATTCAAGCCGAAGCTCCTTGAGCCACAGCTTCGGCATCCATCCATGTCACCTTCGGGTTGTATATTCTTATCACACGCCTTCATCATGAGAGAACTTTCATCCCAAAGCCGAAGCTTCCTGTAATAGTCCATATCATACTGAAAACAAATGGTTAGTCACATTTTTGAGGACCTTTGGAAGAGGAAGGCCCCCAACAGTAGCCCCGCGCTGTGTTAATTTATTTCTTCGTAACAAGTTTAGACTGCGACGTGAATGAAGGCCTTTAGCCGAAGGTCTGAAAAAACACCTTCCCTTCGATAGAATAGAGAAAGTCACTGACATGTAGGACACACCAAATCGTGAGGCGCTGGGCATATAAATAGGGACTCGCATTGATAGCATTTTCTGCACCATTTTAGCTACGTGCACCGTGTTCATCATTCTAAATTTTCTTGCTCCTTCGAGTTTTGATTAAATTGTGTGCTTCAGCATTCCATCAAGACTTGATGGCTGGTGAGAAGAAGGGTGAGGACCTAGCTCTTTTCAGGTTTTACAAAGCCATGGAAGAGACCAACGCAGAAAAGATTACTCGTGAGATGCTTGCTGGAATATCTGAAAGTTCCAGTGACAGTGAGGATTTTGACATAGAAAGTGGAAACGAAGGTGCCGAAGATCGGCCCTGGCAACCAAGTCATACTATCTTCGGGAAATCAACCATCAAACAAAGCCAAATTGATGTAATAAAGGGAAGGTATTTCCAGGATATTTCTATTGTGAGGGCTGGGGGAGATAGCAGTGCCCCTTTGCCCGAAGCTGGCGAAGTAGTCGTTTACAGAAGTTTCATGAAAGCGGGGCTTCGGTTCCTTTAGATAAACTGTTAGTTGAAGTTTTAAAGACTTTTGAAATATTCCTCCACCAAATCACCCCCGAGGCTATTATCAGAATAGGGATTTTTATTTGGGCCATGACGAGCCAGGGGTTAGAACCAAATGCAATATGTTTTTGCAATATTCACGAACTGTCATACAAGACGAAGGCCACTGGCAAAGAACAATATCATAATAATTTTGGTTGCTATAGCTTCGTGCCTCGCTCTGGTGTGAGCTATCTAGTTCCAATGTTTCGGAAGAGGTGGCTAGGGTCCTAGATGCAAGAGTGGTTTTATGTGAAAATGACCTAGTCGAAAGAGAAGATATTCTGGGTATCATTCAACGCCCTATCTGGTCTCGCTTCGGCATCAAGAAGCCGTCTCTTGCTCTTGGAATTGACGTAGAAGCATGCCAAGCTCATATAACATAGTCTGCATATATATTGGCACCAGGGACTTAGTCCAGGAGCACATTACTTACAGAGTGTGGCCTCTCAGAAGCGGCTGGGAGATGCCGAGCTGCTTCTGGGTCTAGCCAGATGGTTTAGTTTACTTGAAGTACACCTTCAGATACAGATATCAATTCGATGAGCCAAATGATGACTGGCTACACTGCATTGAGGCAACTAGTGACGAGTTGCTTGGTGCTTACACGAGGGTCGAGGATGATGCCCTGACAGTGGCCTTCAGAGGGCGAGGCAAAGAGAGATTAAATAGAGTCTTTGATGTTATTGACTTCGTGTACCCAGACTATTGTTATCCCTTGCGAAAGCAGGGAAAGAAGAGAAAGGCTGCTACTTCGGCTATTTCTACCACGCCGAAGGGAAAAAAGGTTAAAGTTTTGACACACCGGCCCAGGTACATTGAAACGGCTAAAGTGCCGAAGCTTGCTGAGGGGCCTTCTGCTGTTGAGCTAGAGTACCCCGCTCTTGCCGAAGCCAAGGGAGAATTGGCCGAAGTGCCAAAACCGATGGTGATAATGGAACAGGAGAAAACCAAGACAGCCGAAGTGCCGAAGCGACCTGCCAAAACTAAGGAGAAAACGGCTGAAAAACTAGAACCAAGGAGGTCGGCAGAACAACCGAAGATTCTGAGCCCGTAGCAAGAGATGGAGCTGCCAAAGATGTCAAAAATTCCTGCAATAACTCCAAAAAGGAGAAAAATGGCCAGCGTATTAGACGCTGTCATGGAATCGACAAAGGTACTGACTCCTGCTTCTGCAGAAGTACCTAACATAAGTGAAAAGAATGCGAAGGAAACTGCCAAAGCCGTCATGACTCAGGTTGGAACTGAAGCTGGGCCCTCAGTTCCCGCAGAAACAGGGCCTACGGAGGTTGTTGAAGCAAGACCTTCAGATGCTACAAAAATTAGCAAAGAGTCTGAATCCCCTGCTGCTAGAGTTTCTACTGAGGGATTGGAGTTTGTAGTGCGTCATGCGGCAGGGAAAAAACTATCAGAAGAGCAGATTGCCGAAGCTATGCATTATGCCAAGGATTTGAAGTATCCCCTAGGATCCATGGTGTTTAATGGCACTGATGAAGATGACTGTCTATACTGCCTTCTAGACAATAAAGATATAACTGTTTGTCGGGAGATGACAAAAAATATAGGATTCCCAAAGCTAGAGGTTGGCCTATCTGCAATGTCGAAGGATGAACATGCATACAACCTTACTTATAATGGCTTGAAGGTATTTATATTTTTGTTGTAAAATAAGTTTTGTTTATAAATTTTCTTTGTATTGTTGTGTTCTCATATATTTCTATTATTAGGGCTTGATCCTAAGTAAAGCTTTGAGAGCCCAAAAAGAAGCAGAAGATGAGAGCTGCCAAATAGCTCTTGGGAGTCTTTGGGCGGAGGTCATTTCCCTAAGGAACAAAGCCCTTGAAAAGGATAAAATATTGCTTTCCTTAGTGGATAGGCTGAAGGCCAATGAAGCTAAGCTCGATGCACAAACTGAAGCTCACAAGTTCGAAATTGAAAACTTAAAGAAGCAACTCACAGAAATAAGTGAAAATTTTGAAGTTGCAATGGTAAAACATGAAATAAGCGAAATTGA
The DNA here is from genome assembly GCA_029449295.1 of Zea luxurians. Classification (NCBI taxonomy): domain Eukaryota; kingdom Viridiplantae; phylum Streptophyta; class Magnoliopsida; order Poales; family Poaceae; genus Zea; species Zea luxurians. Next base: position 54,674,315 of record JAOPSE010000004.1, on the reverse strand, counting down.
AAATCCAAAGTGCAAAAGAATGCTGAAGAGCTCTAGAATTCTAAAGAGAAATGCTACGAAATATCCTTAGGGTGCGCCAAGACTCTAAAGGACAGTTTTACAAAAGTGGGAGCGTACTCTTCAGAGCAAAAATTCATCCACAGTGACCCTGATGGTGTCGTGCAATGGATCAGCAAAGAAGTTGAAGCCTTTGAGGAAATATTAAGCGATCGAGGAGGCTTCTGCGCATTTGCTGGTGCCCGAGGGGTCGCTGCAATCTTGGAGAAGGTCAATTGTGAGCACGTTCAGGCTGCAACTAGGCCGAGATTTTCTTTCTCTGCTGAAGATATTAAGAACCCTTCGGCTAAAGCCTCTACCTTTGGTGGTAAGTTCTACTCCGATGTGTGGATGTAGGGTGGTCGTGAGATGACTGATGAAGCTATTAGAAAAAATGAGAAAGAATCTCACGACGCCTGAGAAGAAGCTAAGCGAGCTGAAGAGGCTGCTGAGCGCACAAGGCGTATAGGTACTTTTACTGAAATTTAGTTTCGGTGTCTGTTTTTGGCTTCGGATTAACAACTTGTTCTTTACTACAGCTGAACTTTCACCCCCGCCTGAGCCGTATGATCCCGAAGCTGATCTGGCCATGAAGGAAGCATTAGAAACGATAAGGATCGCCAACGAAGCTGTTGACGAAGCTGTCAACAGACTCCTAAATGAAGCTGGCAAGGAGATATTGAAAGAGGACTGAATTCTTGTGTACTAAGAAATGTATTATTCGTGTATGAGTTAAACATTGAACATTTGTATATATATTAATGTAATATATTTCTTTGCGATGCATGAAATCTATGTACATACCGTTTTTGAGCCTTCGGCGAAAAACACCTTCCCTTCTTTTCATGTTTCGTGAAGAAAAATTGCCACCTCTATTGATTGAATACTTCGTACTTTTGCCACGACTGTTGTATAATAGCATTGCTGACGAAGGTTTTCCTATTGTGTACAATTAAATCTGCTGAAAGTGTACTTTGTGCTTCAGCACATTGTTCCATAATTCATGAAATATTTTGAGAGGAGCATTTCTTGCCCCTCCACAACTTTGTTGCCGATGCGATATGATGTATGATGTAATGCTATGCAAAATGATGCGATGATATGTAAATGCTTATGCCGAAGACACACACCCAGACTCTGCATCCCCTTAGTAACAACTTTGGAGTCTCTTCACATTTTACTTTGGTGGCATTTCAGCTCTGCATCCCCTTAGGAACGACTTTGGAGCTAAGCTCTGCGTCCCCTTAGGAACGACTTTGGAGCTTCTTCACCTCTGACATAGGTGGTATTTAAGCTCTACATCCCCTTAGGAACAACTTTGGAGCTTCTTCACCTTTTATTTAGGTGGTATCTTAGCTATGCATTCCCTTGCGAATGACTATGGAGCTTTGGAACTTACTCTGTGCTCCCTTAGGAACGACTTTGTAGCTTCAGAACTTACACTGTGCTCCCTTAGGAACGACTTCGACAATTGATGATGTAATGAAAGTATTATTATTACATCAAATTGGATATTAATTCTTCCTGAATTGTCTTTCTTGCAAGAAAATATAAAGGCAGAAAAATTTAAGATACATCAGATCAGGATATTGTTTGGCCACAGCACTGTAGCCTCTAGTAGATGTACTTTGATTCAGGCACAGTTCTATTGACTGTGAGCTTTGGACTCCTCCCGAAGGTCGCACTATTGCTGAGCGTGGTGGTGCCCTTCTGGCTGTTGATTACGGACCAAGGCAGGCGCTAGCGTTGGTAGCAGTGGCAATTGGGCCCAGGAAGCTTGGGGATGGCTTGCCGAAGCGACAAAGGCCGTAGGCTGTTGATTTCCTATGTACTCCGGGACGTAGGGAGAGTAGCACGAAGCGGTATGCAGGACCTGCTTCGACTGATTCTATCATGCTTCAGCTTCGGCAATTTCTTTCTGCTTCTCGATTGTGACTTGGCACGTCCTTGTATTATGCCCCTTATCTTCTCCGCAGAATAAACAAAACAGTTTCCTGGGCTAATTTCCAAATCTTCCTCTGAAGCTTCTTCCCCCTCTGCCCCTTGGAGCTGGTGGCCTAAAAGAATTTTGTTGCACCCCTGAAGACTGAGAGCTGTGTTGTTGTGCTTGGGTATGGTTCCCCTTGTCGTTTCTTGCACTAGGATTATGGATCGATTTGACATGCCTAGGGTGGAAGCTCTTGGCCATCTCAGAGTATCTTTAAGATTCTTCCCTTCTTTGCCGAAAATCATTATTGGCTCGGATATATTCATCCATCTTCTGGAGCAGCTTCTCCAAGGTCTGTGGTGGCTTTCTTGCAAAGTATTGCACCGTAGGTCCTAGCCGGAGCCCCTTGATCATGGCCTCTATGACGATCTCATTGGGCACTGTGGGTGCTTGAGCTCTCAGCCGCAAGAACCTTCAGACATACGCCTACAGACACTCATCCTAATCCTGAGTACACTGAAAAAGAGCTTGGGCAGTGACTAGCTTCGTTTGAAAACCCTGAAAGCTGGTAACTAGCATATCCTTTAGCTTCTGCCATGATGTAATTGTCCCTAGCCGAAGAGAGGAATACAAAGTTTGAGCCACATTTCTGACTGCCATGACGAAGGACTTCGCCATGACCGCAGTATGCCCCCATATGAGGATATGGTTGCTTCGTAACTCATCAGAAATTACTTCGGGTCTGAGTGCCCGTCATACATGGGGAGCTGAGGTGGCATATATGACAGTGGCCACAGGGTGGCCTACAATTCTGCTACCAAGGGAGAAGCATCATCAAAAGCAAAATTGCCATGGTGAAAGTCACCATACCATTCATCATCATTGATTGGGCTTTCTTGTCGAAGCTCCCTATGTTGGGGCCTTCGGTCTTGGTCATCCTGAGTAAGATGACGCATTTCTTCAGCAGCTTTGTCGATCTTTTTCTGAAGGTCGGCGAGCCAAAGCATCTTTTCCCTTTTCTTTTGCACCTGTCGGTGGATGGCCTCCAAATCCCTAATCTCTTGATCCAGATCCTCCTCCTAAGGTGTTAAGCTAGTAGCTTTCCTCTTCTGGCTCCTAGCTTCTCGCAGGGAGATTGTCTCCTGATTTGTGTCCAGTGGCTGTAGGGCAGCCCCTGGCACTATTGTTTTCTTCGGCGGCATGACGAAGGTTGATGCTTGCCGAAGGTGGTCGTTCGAGTTCACCGGAAGTGGGCGCCAATGTTGGTCACTTGTTCTCAAGTGCTATGAATCAAGAACAAGGCAACACAATTGTTAATGGTTAAAGACCTTCGTCCTTCAAAGCATTATTTCCTTTCGGATATAATGATCTTTGGACGAAGGTCATGAAGGACGTAGCTTCATCATTTCAGTATGTAAATATGACTATAAATGTAAATACGAGTTATGGTGTGAAAGAACACTAAAGAATGGAAAAATAATGATTAGATTTTCGCAATTTATTTATATTCATATCCACATATAAGAATCAACATTAATGATATTTATAGTACAATTGTACCTTCGGTTCACCAGAAGATGGGAATGCAAAATGAAGCGAGAGAGAGGTTACAATCCAGCGTGAACAGTACGATGTTACTGTTCATCTATTTATAGGCGTGGGACGTAGCCCGGATAAGATTACATTCATACCCTCGACATTTACTCTTAGTTACAATACAAGTTATCAAGGACTAAGTAGTCTTTTCCCCTTAGGTTGTTTTTGTCTTCCATTCAAGCCGAAGCTCCTTGAGCCACAGCTTTAGCGTCCATCCATGTCACCTTCGGGTTGTAGATTCTTATCACATGCCTTTATCATGAGAGAACTTTCATCCCAAAGCCGAAGCTTCCTATAATAGTCCATATCATACTAAAAACAAATGGTTAGTCACATTTTTGAGGACCTTCAGAAGAGGAAGGCCCCCAACAGCATCTCATTCCACCCTTGTGGTGGCACGTGTTTCTCAAGTTAAGCTTGATGTTCCAATTAACATAGTTGTCTTATCATGAATAGAAATAAAACAGTAATAAAGAATGATCATGTGTAATAGTTATCTCAACACCCAAAACCATATATAGCAATAGCAAAGACTACCCAAAAGTTTAGGGGTAAACAAGGTGAAAAGATAGCCAGACTAGGGTGGCCTATTGGGTCCCATCAAAATTAAGCCTATGCATGATAAAATGATTATAAAGAACATTATTGGGTAACCGTGAGCACAGCTGATATATCAGTTTCATTCCTCTGCATAGGTTGCACATTTACCCTTGAGGCGTGATTCCCTTTCTGCCCGAGGAGCGCTATTCCCATTGATCACTACCTAGGTGATCTGGCAGAAGAAAATAAGATGAAGAAGGTGGTCTACTACGAGACCGATTCTTCCTCGCCCTGAACCTCCGGTGCCAAATCAATATCTTCGAAGCGCCAAGAGCGTAAGAAGTATAGTAAGATCTCTCTTCACTATCACCACATTTCCAAACGTGCTCCTTTACTTTCATTCCCTCAGGCAAACCACCATATTTTGATGGTGAAGATTATTGTATGTGGAGTGATAAGATGTTGCACCATCTAACCTCACTCCACGAAAGTATTTGGTATATTGTTGAAGTTGGAGCATAGGCACCTTAAGAGGGCGATGAGGACTACGACTCCTATGAAGCCATCCAAGTGAGGCACTTCAACTCCCAAGCTACCTCCATACTCCTCGCTTCCTTGTGTAGAGAGGAGTACAACAAGGTGCAAGGGTTGAAGAGTGCCAAAGAAATTTGGGACATCCTCAAGATGGCACATGAAGGGGACGAAATGACAAAGATCACCAAGCAGGAAATGATCGAGGGAGAACTCGGTCGGTTCATTCTCAACAAAGGAGAAGAGCCACAAGCAATGTACAACCGGCTTAAAACGATGGTGAACCAGGTCCGCAACCTTGGGAGCACCAAGTGGGATGACCATAAAATGGTCAAGGTTATTCTAAAATCTCTTGCTTTTCATAACCCCACTCAAGTGCAATTAATTTATGGGGATCCTAGGTATAAGAAAATGACTCCCGAGAAGGTGATTGGCAAGTTTGTGAGCTTTGAACTTATGATCAAAGACTCCAAACACATTGTCAACTTAGAGCAAGGCGCCACCTCCACACCCGAGGTGCAACCCGTTGCATTCAAGGCAACAAAAGAAAAGAAGGAAGAGCCTACACCAACAAATAGGCTTTCAATTGATGCCTCCAAGCTTGACAACGATGAGATGGCTCTTATTATTAAGAGCTTCCGGGAAATCCTCAAGCAAAGGAAGGGGAAAGACTACAAATCCCGCTCCAAAAGGGTTTGCTATCAGTGTGGTATGTCTAGTCATTATATTGCTAAATTTCCATATACAAGTGATAGTGATAGGGACGACAACAAGAAAGGGAAGAATAAGATGGAGAAGAAGAAATATTATAACAAGAAGAAGGGTGGCGAGCCGCACATAGGACGGGAATGGGACTCCGACGAGAGCTCCACCGACTCCTCCTTCGACGAGGACACCGCCAACATTGCCATCAACAAAGGTCTTCTCTTCCCCAACGTTGGCCACAAATGTCTCATGGCCAAGGATAGCAAAAAGAAGAAGGTACATTCTAGAGATACCCCCAAATATACTACTTCCGATATTAGGGTAGCTCTAGTGAAAAGGATGATGATTTGTCTTCTCTTTTTGCAAACCTTACCATAGAGCGAAAAGGAAAAAATAATGAATTAATAAAAACCATTAACGAGAAGGATGAAATCTTGGAATACCAAGAGGACTTTCTCGTTAAGGAAAATAAAAAATTTGTTAAGCTAAAAGATGCTTTTGCTCTTGAAGTTGAAAAATGCAAAAACTTGACCAAAGAGCTAAATACATGCAATGATTGTCTTAGAACTGAAACTTTTAGTTTAATTGGTAAGATTGAGGAAGTGAATACTTGCAAAGTTTCTACATCTACCATTGAGCATGTTACTATTTGCACTAGATGTAGAGATATTGATGTTAATGCTATGAATGATCACCTCGCTATGATTAAAGAACAAAATGATCACATAGCTAAGTTAAATGCTAAAATTGCCGAGCATGAGCTTGAGAATGAAAAATTTAAATTTGCTCATAGTATGCTTTATATTGGGAGACGTCCTGGCATTAAGGATGGAATTGGCTTCCAACCTTGGAGCCAAAACAACATCAAAATTAATGCCCTTAGAAACAGATTTCTAACTTTGTTGAGGGCAAGGCTCCCATGGTTCAAGATAGAGAAGGTTACATTTTATAACCTAAAAACTATCCTGAGCATAATATTAGAAAAATTCATGCTAAGAAATCTCATCTTACTGCTCATCATGCTTATATTTACAGTAATGAGGTTTCTAGCTCTAGGCATACAACTCATATTAAAACGCATAAGAAAAAGATTGTTGATGCATCAAATGACATAGCATTTCATTAAAACCTTTGATGTATCGTTTGTTCATACTAACAAATCAGGCAAGGTAGTTTCCAAATAAGTTGGGGGCAAGCACAAAAGTCCAAAGACTTGTGTTTGGGTACGCAAGGTACTTGTTTCTAATGCGAAAGGACCCAAGACCATTTGGGTACCTAAGGACAAGGCCTAAATTTGTGTTTTAGGTTTATGCATCCAGCGAAACAAGTTGGATAATCGATAGCGGGTGCACAAACCACATGACAAGGGAGAAAATAATGTTCTCCTCATATGAGAAAAACGATGATCCCCAAAGAGCGATCACATTCGGGGATGGAAATCAAGGTTTGGTCAAAGGATTGGGCAAAATTGCTATATCTCCTGACCATTCCATTTCTAATGTTTTTCTTATAGATTCTCTAGATTACAACTTGCTTTCTGTTTCTCAATTATGCAAAATGGGCTACAACTATTTATTTACTTATGTTGATGTTACCGTATTTAGAAGAAGTGATGGTTCACTAGCTTTTAAGGGAGTGTTAGATGGTCAGCTATATTTAGTTGATTTCAATGATAATAATGCTGAACTAGACACTTGCTTAATTGCTAAGACTAACATGGGCTGGCTATGGCATCGCCGACTTGCTCATTTTGGGATGAAGAATCTTCATAAGTTTCTAAAGGGGGAACACATTTTAGGACTAACCAATGTTCATTTTGAGAAAGACAGGATTTGTAGTGCATGTCAAGCAGGGAAGCAGGTTGGAGTTCATCATCCACACAAGAACATCATGACAACCATGAGGCCACTTGAACTACTCCACATGGATCTATTCGGCCTGATTGCTTACATAAGCATCGGTGGGAGTAAGTATTGTCTTGTAATTGTGGTTGACTATTCTTGCTTCACTTGGGTGGTCTTTTTGCAGGAAAAATCACAAACCCAAGAGACCTTGAAGAAATTCTTAAGACAGGCTCAAAATGAGTTCGGATTGAAAATCAAGAAGATTAGAAGTAACAATGGAACGGAGTTCAAGAACTCTCAGATTGAAGGATTTCTTGAGGAGAAGGGCATCAAGCATGAGTTCTCTTCTCCCTACACACCTCAACAAAACGGTGTTGTTGAGAGAAAGAATAGAACTCTTTTGGATATGGCAAGGACCATGCTTGATGAATACAAGACATCTGATCGGTTTTGGGCGGAAGCGATTAACACCGCTTGCTACTCCATCAACCAACTCTACCTTCACCGAATCCTCAAGAAAACTTCATATGAACTCCTCACTGGTAAAAAGCCTAATGTTTTTTATTTTAGAGTTTTTGGGAGCAAGTGCTTTATTCTTATTAAAAGAGGTAGAAACTAAAAATTTGCTCCCAAAGCAGTAGAAGGCTTTTTACTTGGTTATGACTCAAACACAATGGCATATAGAGTCTTCAACAAGTCCACTGGATTAGTTGAAGTTTCTTGTGATATTGTGTTTGATGAGACTAATGGCTCTCAAGTAGAGCAAGTTGATCTTGATGAGTTAGATGATGAAGAGACTCCGTCCATCGCGCTAAGGAACATGTCCATTAGAGATGTGTGTCTGCAAGAACCCGACGAGCCTTCACAAGCACAAGATCAACCATAATCTTCCATACAAGCATCTCCACCAACTCAAGATGAGGAAATGACTCAAGAAGAAGAGGATCAAGATCAACACGATGAGCCACCTCAAGAAGTGTAACACCCTGGGTTTTAAGGAACAAAGCCGAGTGCATCTCATACATGCGCCAAAGAAGACAACATATATAATAACAGAGTGTATACAGATAAATGTCACAATATAATCAGAGTACTTATTACATAGCGGAAGTCTTACAAAATAGAAGATAAATATAACAGGATCTAAAATCCATTCTTAGCGCCAGAAAGTCAACTGGGAGACGCCACCTAGATCGAATCGAACTCATCGATGTGTGGCTCCTCTTGAACCACCTGTTCTTCTCCTGTGGGGGGGAGGGGTGTGAGACAGCAAGGGTGAGCTCACACATGTTCATCGCTCAACAAGTTGTGGGGAATAATGTGTATGAACTCACCAAAGGTGGGAGTTCATGTAATGTGTAAGGCTGATCAACAATAGGGGTTAAAGCTGAGCATTGCTTTTAATAAGTTGGTCAATTTTTATTAGCAATTACTAAATGTAAGTAAATACCAAACCTTAATAAAATTAATAGAACAAAATTAATAAATAATCCCATGCAATGCATATGTCAAATTGAGTTTAAGTTCCATAATTTAATCATGTGAGCGTTCGAGCTGCTCATGACCGTGAGCATGGCTAGTATACCAGTTTTACACTCTGCAGAGGTTGCATATCTTTACCCACAAGTCGTGTTACCCATCTGCCAAGGGGTCATGAATCCCATACACCTCTACCAAGGAAGCGAGGCAGGGTAACACTACGAGGCCTTTACAAAGTTCCACTAGCTTCAGAAAACCCGCTATAGTTTATAGGAAGCTCCAGTGCAGGAATCCCTCACCTGACCGCCATCGCAGCAAAATCAACCCAAGGACCTCCCTACACTGACCACTCCTCTACTGCCCTTGCCCATTTCGGGTAAGGTAGTCATCCACTAGCTTTTCTAATTAATCAGCCAAGGGCGTCCCATTAAACCCTTGTGGTAGCACTATTTTCCCGGGTGGTCGCTCCATGTTCCAATTAACATAATGATCTTATCATGAACATAAATAACATAACAGAATAATTGGAACATGGATATAAAGAAATATTAACCCCAAAACCGTGTAAAGCAATATCATAACTACCCAATGATTCAGGGGTAAACAAGTTAAAAAGATAAACAGTCTAGGGTGACCTATTGGGTCCCATCAAAATTAAACATATGCAGTGATAAATGATAATAAAGAATATTATTGGGTAACAAATGTGATTAAGGGCACAACTTGCCTGGCACTTGAGAATCTAGTTACCAGGGTGATTCTTCAGATCCTTGTGACCTCACTGCTAGTCGTAGCAATACAACAAAACATGGTATAAACAAAATTAACATCACACCAAACATAAGTACAAACTGAATAATAATGATCTACGTGAAGCTACGAGATCGCGGGCTCGAGAACTATTACGATCGGAGTTTGTTGGGGACTTGTTCTCAAATGCTATGAATTAAGAACAAGGCAACATAAAATGTTAAATGTTAACGCCCTTCGCCCGCCGAAGCATTATTTCCCCAAGGATTTAATGAACTTCGGACGAAGGTTAAAAACGGTGCAATTACGAAGGTTGAATCTTCGTAATCGAACTCTCAGAGATTATATAAAACAATGCGAAATATGAAGCATTAAAGACAAGTAAATTATAAGTAAACGACATCATTTTTATATTATATAAACTTGATGTATCCAAATATTAAATACATTTATACCTCTGCCTTGGTAAAGAATAATTTCCGAGTAATGCGATTGCAATTACAGGAATGCGTGAACAGTAAAGGAATACTGTTCACTATTTATAGGCACAGGACACAGCCTGTGAGGAATTACAATCATGCCCCTCATAAAAGTTTACAACAATGACTCAAACACTTGTGGACTGAAAGGTCATTCTACGTTTAAGTCGGTTTGCAATTCTGAAGCTTCATGAACAGCAACCTTCGGTCATCACGTGCCGACAGCTTCAGCCAAAGTTGTTTCTTCCTTCAGGACCTTCGGCTATGAAGCATGGTCCCAACAGTAGCCCCTTCGCGGTGCTAGATCGTTTTTCATAACGAGCTTGATCCATGAAAAAAGTCTCTTAGGCTTCAGGAAGCCGAAGGTCCGAAAAACACCTTCCCTGAGCTCGTTGTCGAGAAACGATTCAGTTTCCGAGCGTGTAGCGGTCCCACCCTGCAGGGTTACTATTTGGTCTCTTCGGTCCACCGCGCAGCGGGTGTAAGCAGCTGTTTGCCTGGTGTGTAAATCCTGACGATTCACCTTCTTACCTGCAGCACTATATAAACAGACGGGTAGGTGTGAAGTTACCACAGCATTCATTGCTATTGCACTGTTTTGCTGCCAAAATTTTTAACCATAGCCGAAGCTTGACTCTCGCAAGCAGACGGAGCTCCAATTTTAAAGCCTACTTCATCAGAAGAAAAAGCTTTGGAAGAAAAAGTTCTTTAGTTCCCAAGAAATTCAGAATTAAATGGCCAGAGTGCGCTCTTCCGCTAGTGTTGAGCGTAAAGGAGGCGAAGCCGAAGGAGCGGAGACTGTTCCTATCTCCGAAGCGATGCAACGATCCGGACTGGTGACCTTGGAAGGAATCCGTACTGCCGAGACAGGGCAGACTGCTTGTTGGGGCGAAGGCAAAGGCGCCACCCTTCGCTCGAAGTCTTCGCTGCAGCAGCTGAGCTAATATAAACAAAGCAGGCAGGGACACCCTTCGCTTGTTCTGCACCAGACGAAGACCAGCGACGAAGGGCATCCCACAGTGCGGCCTCGTCCAGCTCAGAGGCCCACGTGCGATCCGGCCCATCGTAACGGGCCCCGCGCGGCCGCCGCTGCGTTACGGGCCTAATTTGTAAAGGCATCCCTGTAATTACGGTCTGTAACCCCGCTTTATGGGAATATTCTGGGGATAACCTAGGTAGCTGAGGGCACATGCGTCCTTAGCTCAAGGCGCTGTGCGCTCAGGTACCTATAAATACCCCTGCATAGTGCCCGTGAGAGGCCAGATGAACAGTGCTTTTGCCATCACGTGCTAAAACCCTGTTTGTGCTAACACTCCCCCCACTGTTGGATCGACTTGTGCCCGTGTGCAAGTTCCAACATTTGGCGCCCACCGTTCGTGCTACGAGAAAACCACCCGCGATGGCACCCAAGAGAGCTAACCCGAAGGCTGACGAGGCTGCGAAGGCAGCACGGCTCGCCGCAAGAAAGGGCAAGGCCGTCGCCCTCACCCAATCCACCCACCAAGAGGCTACTGAAGACGATGTTCCTTGCACCTGCGAAGACGACACTCTCCGCACCTGCGGCCCTGAGGGACAACCGCAGCCACCCTCAGGCTTCGCACCACCAGAGGGCGCGGACCTCACCGAGGACGGTGAAGTCCTCGGCGTCTCAGCAGAAGAGCAGCTACAGCTGCGCGCCCTGCGCCTCAAGAACCGCAATCTCCAGAGGCAGAAGGAGATACTGGAGGCCAAGCGCCAGCGTGTGTCCGCACTAGCCAAAGTGCGGCAAATGATACGCGACGAAGAGCAGAAGGCCCAGGAACTCGAGTGGGAGATTGCGTTGATGCAGCGCGAAGGCCACCTCGGCCTGCAGCACGAGCCACCCCTCTAGCGCGCACAACTCGAAGACACACGCGAAGGCCACCTCGGCCTGCAGCATGGGCCACCCCTGCAACACCGCGCGCAACCGGAGGACCCGCGTCTCCCCCAGCGCGACTTCACCTTCCCGCACGCTGCGCCATTCCAAGGAGTCAACTATCTCGACGAGCGAAGTCCCCTGGCGCCACACCTGCAAGTGACGCCTTGGCCAGCTAACTTCCGAGCAGGGACCTATCCCAAGTACAACGGCAGCACCGACCCGGCGCAATACATAATGAGTTATCAGGTCGCCGTTGCATCCGCCGGAGGGGACGACGCCACAATGGCGAAGTCTTTCATCATCGCCCTAGAGGGCCCAGCTCTCACCTGGTTCACCAGATTGCCTCCGCTGTCCATTGATTCCTGGAGAAGTCTCAGGGACAAGTTCCTGCTCAACTTCCAAGGGTACCGCCCAGACACCGACGCCTTGGTCGAGCTCTCGCTTTGCAAGCAGCTGGAAAAGGAGACTCTGCGGGAGTACTACCGCAAATTTTTAACACTCAAGTCACAGCTGCCCTCCATCGATGATCAGATAGCTATCCACTACGCCATCAGTGGACTTCGTGCCGGCGTCCTCTACAGCCACTGTATCAGAGATCCACCCAAGAACCTCCAGGAGCTATATCAACTCTTTGAAAAATATGCCAAATCCGAGGAGCTCCACCAGCGCAAGGTTGAGTCACAGCGGAAACCCAAAGATGTTCCACAGTCCAGCCGCACGTGGATGAGGACTCCGCAGCCAGACTCCGGTCGAGACGGCCGCAATCAGCAGCAAGTGCACAACATCACCAACCAGCATCCCGCTGCTGACCCCCCTCGTCGCCAGGAATATCCCCCCCAGGGCCGCGGAAATGGAACTCGTGGTAGAGGCCGAGGGCGTGCGCAGCCGCCGCGCCGATTCTACTGCCTCTTCCATGGCAAAGACTGCGCCCACCAAACCAAAGACTGCCCCGAAACGAAGGCTACCAGAGACAGAATGGCACGGGCGCAGCCAGCTGACAACCCCAGAATTGTCGCGCACAATTACCAGCCACCCCCTCCACCATATATCCACGCTCCTGCCCCGCATCCACCGCACCACGCTTACCAACACCATCAGGAAGTACAAATCGTACCTCCTCCACCCCCACCACCACACCAGCAACATCAAAACATCCCCCATGCCCCAAAGCAGGAAGACTTCGTCGATCAACCATACCGCGGAGTCATCCACATGATAACGGGGGGGTCCAGCACTGACTTCGACACCAAGCGGCAGAAGCGGAACCACTACCGCAGCATCAACCATGTCGCCGTCACTGGCCCAGTCGTGCAGACAAAGTGGTCCCACATACCGCTAACCTTCGACGCACGAGACGTCGACCTGCGCAGCGCCCCCCACTGTGACGCCATGGTTATCAATTGCAGCGTGGCAGGCTGGGACCTGCACAAAGTCCTAGTTGACAACGGCAGTCAGGCGGACATCATCTTCCTCCACACCTTCGATCGCATGGGCATAAGCCATAGCCTGCTTAAGCCTTCGGACAACCCGTTGTATCGCTTCGGCGGCAAGGGCACCTTCCCCGTCGGCAAAATAGAGCTGCCTCTCTCCTTCGGTGTAGCACCCAATGCCCGAAGTGAGCAAATAACATTTGACATTGTGGACATGGTATATCCTTACAATGCCATCATGGGCTGGGGCTCCATCAATAAGTTCGAAGCAGCCATTCACGGACTGTACCTATGTATGAAGATACCAGGTCCGTTAGGCGTCATCACAGTCTTCGGCAATCAACAGACTGCGTGCAACATAGAGCGGGACATCGTGCCCGGTCAAAGAAACGTGCACTGCCTCACGGCCCAGCGCGAGGTCCCCGCGCCCGCCAGCCCAACCAATAAGCAGCACGACAAGGCACAGCTGCAGAGCAACGACGGGACCAAGACTGTCGCCCTCGACCAGGCCACGCCCAGGCAGACAGTCACTATCAGCGAAGACCTTACTTCGCATGAAGAAGAGAAGCTCCTCTGCTGCCCGTCCAAGAACAAAGATGTCTTCGCCTGGTCGGCCCTCGACGTGGTTGGGGTTAGTCGTTCAATAATTGAGCACAGTCTGCGAATCGACCCTTCGGTAAGGCCGAAAAAACAGCGGCTTCGCAAGATGTCCGACGAGAAGACGGAGGCCGCCAAGGCAGAAGTGCACCGCCTCCTGGAAGCCAAATTCATCGAGCCGGTGGCTTACCCCACATGGCTCTCCAATGTCGTGATGGTGTAGAAAAAGAGCGGGAAGTGGCGAATGTGCATCGACTTCACCAGTCTCAATAAAGCCTGCCCATAGGACAATTTCCCGCTGCCGCGGATCGACAAAATAGTCGATAGCGTGGCCAGATGCGAAGTCATGTCCCTCCTCGACTGCTTCTCCGGTTACCACTAGATATACATGAAGGAAGAAGACAAGGCTAGCACCAGCTTAATAACACCCTTCGGCACATATTGCTTCATCAGAATGCCGGAGGGACTCAAGAACGCCGGGTCCACCTTCTCCAGGCTCACTAGAACAGTGCTCGAAGGGCAAATTGGCAGAAACATATTCACATATGTGGACGACATTGTTCTCGCCAGCAAGAGCAAGGAGGACCACCTCGTCGACCTCGCCGAAACATTCGCGAACATGCGAGACGCACAACTCCGCCTAAACCCGGAAAAGTGCGTCTTCGGCGTTCGCCAAGGCAAAATATTGGGCTACCTGGTATCACACCGCGGCATCGAGGCCAACCCAACCAAGATTCAAGCCATCATAGACATGACGCCTCCGCAGTCCGTCAAGGACATCCAGCGCCTGACAGGCAGATTGGCCGCTCTCAACAGTTTCATCTCCAGGTCCGCCGAGCGAAGTCTCCCCTTCCTCAAGACACTCCGTGGTGCAAAAGACTTCGCCTGGGGACCAGAGCAGGCGGCGGCCTTCGCCTCATTAAAACAGTACCTGACAGAGTTGGCTGTCCTTACCAGCCCCGACCCCTCGCTCCCCCTGCTGCTCTACGTCGCGGCTTCGCCACATGCGGTCAGCGCGGCACTAGTGCAGGAGCAGACTGTCGAGGGCGTGGTCCGGCAGTGCCCCGTGTACTATGTCTCCGAGGTACTGACTCCGTCCAAGTGCAACATGACAGAGCTGGAGAAGATTGCCTACGCAGTCGTTATGTCTTCGCGCAAACTGTGCCACTACTTTGAAGCTTTCAAGGTCCGAGTCACCTCTGACAGGGGACTCGGTGAATTATTCAGAAACCCGGAGGCATCGGTGAGGATTGCCAAGTGGGCAGCCGAACTATGCGGCTACCACATCAGCTTCGAGCCCAGGACAGCCATCAAGTCACAAGTCCTGGCAGACTTCGTCGTCGACTGGACTGGGCCAATAACACAACCAGACCCGTCCACAGAGAAGGTTTGGACGATTCATTGCGACGGCGCATGGTGCCATGCGGGGGCAGGCGCCGCTGCAGTCATTACCTCACCAGCCGGGGTCAAGCACAGATATGCAGCGCGCCTCAGCTTCGCTCTGGAATCCGACAGATGCACAAATAATATAGCAGAATATGAAGCAGTCATCCTCGGCCTCCGCAAGCTAAGGGCCCTCGGAGTCACCACCTGTATCATTAAAACAGACTCCAAGATAGTTGCCGGCCAGGTCGAAAAAGACTACGCAGCAAAGGACCCCGCACTTATGCAATATCTCTCGGCCATCCGAAGTCTCGAGAGGCAATTCAAGGGGTTCACCCTGCAGCATGTGGATCGGGCCAAGAATGAAGAGGCCGACGCATTGGCCAAGGCTGCCGCCAGGGGCGAAACTCTGCCCTCCGACGTGTTCTTTCATGTCATCGGCACGCCAGCCGTCCGGAGCCTCGAAGGGCTCCAAATAACCAATGACAGCGAAGGCCACCGCATAGTCAACCTGATCATGACCGAAGACTGGCGGGCACCAATAACCCTGTTCCTACAGGGGTATTATCATCCAGCCGACATCAGTGAGGCCAAGCGCCTCAGACATCGAAGCCGAGACTCCGCACTGATTGAAGGCCAACTCTACAAAAAAGGGGTCAGTCAACCAATGCTTAAATGCGTCACCGAAGCCGAAGGCATGCAGATCCTACGAGAAGTCCACAATGGCACGTGCGGCTCACACGCAGGGCCAAGGGCCCTAGCTGCTAAAGTGATCCGCCAGAGCTTTTACTGGCCCGCAATGATCTGCGCCGCAAATCGGGTCACACGATCCTGCGAAGCCTGCCAGAAGTTTTCTCCTCGGTCAGGCAGCCCCTCGCAGTACACAAAGCTGATCGCCCATACATGGCCCCTCCAGCGCTGGGGCCTGGACATTGTCGGGCCCCTGCCCACCGCTCAGGGGAACCTTAAGTTCGCCTTCGTTGCTGTCGAGTACTTCACCAAATGGATTGAGGCGAGGGCTGTTTCTACAATAACATCAAAGACTGCCCAAAAATTCTTCTGGCAGAACATTGTTTGCCGCTTCGGAGTACCGTCCGAACTAACAGTTGACAACGGCAAGTAGTTCGACAACCAAGACTTCAAGGATTTTTGTTTCTCCATTGGCACCAAGCTTGCCTTCGCCTCAGTCTATCATCCGCAGTCCAACGGGGTCGTGGAACGTGCCAACGGAAAAATCTTCACAGCTGTCAAGAAGATGCTCCTTGATGAAAAAAGGGCAGATGGACCGATTTGTTACCTGAGGCAGTCTGGGCACTAAACACGACTGAGTGCAGGGCGACCGGGTTTACTCCCTTCTGCCTCCTATACGGATCGGAGGCCATGACCCCGCAAGAAATGAAGCATGGGTCTCCGCGAACAGTTCCGTCAGCCGTCCCCGATGTGGACGAGCCAACTTCAAAGGATCTCATTGACGGAGACCGGGTCTTCGCCCTATAGGCCCTAAACAAATACCAAGCCCAGACCAAAGCATGGCGCGACCACACAGTCATCCCGAGGGAGTTCAGCGAGGGGGACCTCGTACTCGTCCGAACAGCTCGGACGGAGTCCAAGGGCAAGCTGGAGCCCAGGTGGGAGGGCCCCTTCATAGTCAAGACAAAGGCTTCCCCCAGCGCTTACAGGCTCACAACGCCAAACGGCGAAGACCTGGAGCACTCCTGGAACATCGACAACCTCCGCAAATTTTTTGTTTGACTCCTCAGGGCTGATTTCGCCCTTGTAATTCGCAAAAACAATCTTGTACCGGCCCGCACTCTTTTCCTCCCGGGGGGTGAGGTTTTTAACGAGGCGGAGCCATGTAATATATGTGTGAAAATCCCCCGCAAAAACATGCGTCGAAAAAAGACCGCGACGACGGTCTTCGACATTCGACCAATACGAGGTCACCGCGAGGCTAAGCGCTAGCCACCCTCGCGTGCGACAAATCCGTGCAGAAGTCGCCTAAGGGTGCAGCCGGACCAGCACAACAAGTGCGAAAAAATCGAAGTCTATCGCGCAGACTATCCGCGCAGAAGTCGCCTAAGGGTGCAGCCGGACCAGCACAACAAGTGCGAAAAAACCAAAGTCTATCGCGAAGACTAACCGCGCAGAAGTCGCCTAAGGGTGCAGCCGGACCAGCACAACAAGTGCGAAAAAATCGAAGTCTATCGCGCAGACTATCCGCGCAGAAGTCGCCTAAGGGTGCAGCCGGACCAGCACAACAAGTGCGAAAAAACCAAAGTCTATCGCGAAGACTATCCGCGCAGAAGTCGCCTAAGGGTGCAACCGGACCAGCACAACAAGTGCAAAAAAACCAAAGTCTACCGCGAAGACTATCCGCGCAGAAGTCGCCTAAGGGTGCAGCCGGACTAGCACAGCAAGTGCGAAAATACCAAAGCCTACCGCAATGACTGTCCGTGCAGAAGACACCTAAGGGTGCAACCAGACTGGCACGACAAAGGCAGAAACGACAACATCAAACCGTCCGCGCCAAGACCAACTATAATCACACCAACACAGCACAACAAAACAAACCAGACAAAGTACACAACGCCTTCGCACACATACACAAGCGAGGGCACACAACTTCATCATACAAGCCCCTACATATACAAGCGAGGGCACCACACTCTACATCGGCTCAACCTTAGGAATAATTCCCATCTCCCTATAATTAAATAACATTATCCTAAGCTCCTCACCCGCAAAAAGACTTCGCAGTTCCCCTTCACCTGTATTCACGGCGGCCGGCAAAGACAACAGTTCCTGCCGGCTAGCCCCACTCACACGAAGCCGAGCCCCCTCCGCCCCACTAACTCTACGTTTCGCAACCGCCCTTCGTCGTCGTCGCCCAGTGCTAGGACCAGGCACATCTCCTGCGTCCGTGGCGTGCGGCGAAGCCTCCGCCGCAGCCACATCCAAGGCCGCGAAGTAGTCCAAGTCCTCCGACGACTCCTCAGTCCACTCAACCGAGCTCCCAGAGTCAGCACAATCAAAAAACTCAGACGCAGACCCACCACATTCATTACCATCTTCCGCGGTCGAAGCCGCCAAAAATTTAGTAGTAGCGGTTGTGTGCGCAGGCCCAAAATCTTGAACCTGCGCAGCAACCAAAATTCAGTAACATGTACAAATTTCCCCAACCCTCTACACCCGCTACGCCACCTGCGACGGCCCTGACGTTGCGGGAGCCTCCGCCGTTGGCTCCGCCGTTGCTTCCGCTGTTGTCTCCGCCGCCACCGCTGCGGGATCTTCAGCACTCGGCGCAGCAGCTGCGGAGGCATCAGGCGCGCCTTCGGCGACCTCTGGGGGTAGGTCTTCGCCGGCCGCAGCGGATGCGGGGGCACCCGACGCGTCTCCCCGCAGTCTGTGGGGTCGACTCCAGGGCGACCCCAGGCACGGCCTCCGCCGGGATCGGCTCCGGATCAGTCAGCATGCTGTTCAACGCCCCGAAGTCGTCGACCCTCTCGCCACGCACCGCCTAAGCCAAAACACACAAAATTCATCAAACACACACACAGCCTACATCCAACAAATACCAAACAAGCAAAAACGTTACCTGAGCCCTCGCCGTCTCGGCCCGCTCCCTGACCACCTCGCGACCGTGTGGACCCCACATCCGGTCGAAGATAGCTCCGGTGGATTCCTTCACTACGGGGTCCTCAACCTTGAAGATATCTTGCTCAAAATCTTCTTCGACTTGGTCGAAGACCTCGAAGTGTCGGCACCCTTCGCGGGAGAGCGCATTCATCGCCCCCTCGCAGGTGACCAGGGAGGCATACGCCATAAACCCCTCCACGACAGTGGGGAGTGCCTGCAACTCCTCCTGCACCCACTCCAGGCAGCGAAGTCCAGGCTCTCGGTCCGGCACTTCGAATTCACCGGTCCCCGCGCCCAGCCCATGGTATGTATCTATAAGCAGTTAGCGCGTCCGCTCCGCCTCCGCGCGTGACGCAACCTCGGCCCTCTCCACGCGGCTATCCAGGGCGGTGAGCCGCTCCTGCAGCTGCTCGGCGCGCTCCCTGGCAAGATTTCCCTCCGCCCGTGCCAGGTTGGCCTCCACCTGCGCAGCCTGCGCCTTGACAAGGGCCTCGTTGGTCTCCCTCCTTTCCCCCGCCAGCTGGCGCCGGAGGGCAGCCTTCTCCCCCTCCAGTGTGGCCACCTTGTCCGCCAGCTTGCGACACTTGCTGTCGGCGGCCAATTTTTCACGGACGGCGTCAGCGTGTTGTGTCCGAAGTCTCTCGACTTCGGCAGCCACAGCTGCCGTGAGGGCCCTCGACGCAGTGCGGCTGGCGAAGTCAGCCACCTGCAGAGCAATCGTAAGACCGCGGCCCCAGCAAGCCGAGACAAAAAAAAGGGACGAAGTCCAGCTCAGCGGACCTGATTTAGTGCCTCCGTCACCTCCTTCAGCCGGCGGGACACAGCGCCGCCTCATCCATGACAACCGCGAGGGCCGACACCTCGCCTCCGGCGCTAAGAGCCCCACCCTTCGCCTTCGGCACTGCGGCAGCCGTCGTGGCCGCCGCGGCAGGCGCAACCATAGCAAGTTGGCCTTCGCCCGACCCTGCGACGTACCAACGAATAAATAAAATAATAATAATAATAATAATAATAATAAAATATAAATAAATATAGCCAACGACTTACCACCGAGATAGTCGTCCACACTGATATCGGTGGCGAAGTCGGCGACACGTTTGCCCGACAATGGCAACGCTCGGGCCGCCTTCGCGACCTCCGCCACTCCGCTGGACGGCGGCACCGCCTTCGCCGATTTCGAGCCTCCGGCGCCTGCCGTTGCCTCCGGCGCCTTGCTAGATGCAGGGACGCCCGACTTCACCGCCAGCGGCGGCCGGCCCCCGCCGGGGCCGCAGCCTTCGCAGCCCCCCGCTGCCTCTTCGGCCTGGCTTCAACGAGCCTGATAGCCGCTTGGCGCTTTTGTGCAGCTCCTTGGCGATCCTTGTCCATCACTGCTGACACAACAGCAGCAATATTCCGCCCGTAAGGAAAAACCCTCCATTCACGAACCATGCGAGATGTAAAAAAGTCCTCGCCAGCCGCGCAGGGGATAGGAACATTCCTAGGCCAACAACCCCCGGTAACCCTCAGCATCCGAGCCGAAGACTCCCGGAGCTCGGGCGAAGACATCCTTCCCCCCGGGGCCGCGCACGTCCTCATCAACTCTCTAGCAAAACCATCAGAAACCCCAAGTCCTCCCATAGCAGTACCTAATTTTCTCTTTTTAGAGGATGGGGCGGCCGCTGGCGCAGGGTCGTCTCCAGTCTCCACCACCGGCTTCTTCCCACGGCGTCCACATCGTCTTGATCAGGGTAGCCGTCATATGGCAATTGATTTAATTCGAAAACCCTGTTCAAACGGTCATTCGACCCACGGATATCCCAGCTGCGCTGGCCCTCTGTCCTCGGCACGTAACGTCCAACGAGCCGCACCGCCCCATCCTCCGCCTCACGCACAAAGGCGGCCGGATCGCGGTTTTGCAGATTCAGCGTGAAGGCGGGACTCCGCACCACCCTTCCGCCATGGAAAGGCATCTGGCGAGGGCACACTTCGCCCAACGCCCAGCCATGCGCCAAGGGCCATACCCCATACGCCACAAATTCTTCAACCAAGTCGCGCCCGCTGCTCAGGCCGGCGGCGCACCGAAGGGCCCCTTCGTCCACATCCTCCTCCGCCACTTCAAAGGGTGGGTACGCTGAGTAAAAATGAAAACACATCTCGGATACGGGGAGTCCCTCATGGCCTTCGACGGTACCCTCAGCAACGTAAAACCAAAATTCATTCCAGTTGCCCCACTTGTTGCGGGCGCAAGGAACCAACTCGACTACCTGCATCGTGGTTTTGCCGGTCTTCGGCGTGAATGTGCAGGACCCAAACTGAGCAACCTCGTCTCCAATCATCCTCTTCTGCCAGTGCAAACAATAATACTTCGCAAAAACTTCGACCGATGGCTGTCCGCCGTACGAAGTCATCGCCCAGACATACTTCGACAGAGCCACTATGGCATTCGGCGTCAGCTGATGTATTTGAACGTTGAACCTACACAGGACTTCGCCAACAAATCAGTGCGCAGGCAAGCAGAGTCCGGCGGCGAAGAACGCCTCGAAAACAACCAACTCGCCCTCTGGCTCGGGGACTTCCTCCGTCCCCGGGACACGAGCAACTCCGCTGCCGAAGTAACCCAACCGCTGCATATCTTGCACGCGGACCGACGACATCCGCGATACGCCAAAGTCAACAGAATCGCCGGCGCGCAACTCCTCCGCCATTAAACTACTCAGCGTCTCCTCAGACGAGGCGGCGGCCGGCGGCGAGGGAACGGCCGGCGGTGTAGCGGCAGCGGAAGAAGACGAGGACGGCATCGCTACGTACCGTCGGCGGCGGCGGGCGGTCTGCTTCACTCGAGCCAGATCTCCGGCGAGCAAGAGCACGGCGGGCAGACGAGCAGCAAGACGGCGGTAAGGGCGGCTAGGGTTTTCGCGGAGCGCGGAAGGTGAAGTTCAAAAAGCGTCGACCCCCGCCCCCTTTTATAGGCAGGGCGCGGCGCTTCGGGAAACCCGCAATCCAACAGTACGCCGTCAATCAACGGTCATATCAAAAACCCCCGCGGAACCACTTCGAGCGAGGGCAGCGTCTCCGCCATCTAGCGACGTCTTCGGCACCAGGTGACTTTGTCGAACTGGTCCCTCGGAGGGCAAATGTTGGGGCGAAGGCAAAGGCGCCACCCTTCGCTCGAAGTCTTCGCTGCAGCAGCTGAGCTAACAGAAACAAAGCAGGCAGGGACACCCTTCGTTTGTTCTGCACCAGACGAAGACCGGCGACGAAGGGCATCCCACAGTGCGGCCTCGTCCAGCTCAGAGGCCCACGTGCGATCCGGCCCATCGTAACGGGCCCCGCGCGGCCGCCGCTGCGTTACGGGCCTAATTTGTAAAGGCATCCCTGTAATTACGGTCTGTAACCCCGTTTTATGGGAATATTCTGGGGATAACCTAGGTAGCTGAGGGCACATGCGTCCTTAGCTCAAGGCGCTGCGCGCTCAGGTACCTATAAATACCCCTGCACAGTGCCCGTGAGAGGCCAGATGAACAGTGCTTTTGCCATCACGTGTTAAAACCCTGTTTGTGCTAACACTCCCCCCACTGTTGGATCGACTTGTGCCCGTGTGCAAGTTCCAATACTGCTGCCGAGACAGAAGAAGCTGTTGCCGAAGCGGAAGAAGGAAATATTGAGGAAGCTAATTCTGATGATGACTATCATATTGCCGTGCCAAGCAAGCCCAGCCACATGGACTTCGGGAAGTCGACTGTCTCCAAGGCTGATTTCTCCAAGATGGTGAAGTCGGGTTATTTCAGTGAGAATGAGAAGAAGCTACTTCGCTTCGGGGGGGGGAGAAACTACCCCGAAGCTAGAAAAAGATGAAATAGTTATTTTTAAGAGCTTTCTAAAAGCTGGATTAAGATTCCCCTTAAATAGGATGATATCTGACGTGCTGCAAAGATTTGGTATCTACTTTCACCAACTGACTCCCAACGCAATTGTCAGGCTCAGCGTCTATATCTGGGCTCTCCGAAGTCAGGCGGTGGAGCCATTTGCTGACAGCTTCTGTCGAGTTCATGAGTTGCATTACCAAACTAAGGCCAGAAAAGATGGATTGCATGAGAATTTTGGCTGCTATAATTTTGCTTATCGAAAAACCACGAAGTTTCTCGTGATTAGCTACCGAAGCAAATGGCCGGTAGGCTGGAAATCAGAATGGTTTTATGTCAAAAT
Source organism: Zea luxurians (assembly GCA_029449295.1). Lineage (NCBI taxonomy): Eukaryota > Viridiplantae > Streptophyta > Magnoliopsida > Poales > Poaceae > Zea > Zea luxurians. Next base: position 54,651,297 of record JAOPSE010000004.1, on the reverse strand, counting down.
TGATGAAGACAAAGAGAAGCTGGTTTAGAGCCCTCTTGAATTAATCTTCGGAGAAACAAGACCCCGATGCAAAATGGTAGTAGAAGGTCCAACTTGGGCTGCACTGGGCGAATTCAAAATTATAGTAGAACATATTGGCACTAGAGATTTAGTGCAAGAATTCCTGGCTTTCAGAGTTTTTCCAACGATGAAAGAGTGGACAATGCCGAAGCTTGAAGGGGAAAAGAAAGAGGGGGAACTCGTCAGGCTACCTTATCATTATAAATTCAAGAAATTTTTTAAAGTACCCTGCCAAAAATGGCTTGATACAATTGAAATGATGAGCAATGAAATTCTTGGGAACTACTCTAAAAAAGAGGACCAACTGATGACAGCGGCCTTCGGCACTCGGCCGAAACGAAGGCTGAACAGAGTGTTTGATGCCATAGGATTTGAATACACTGACTATGGTCGACTGGGTGGAGATGTCGGAGGCCCGAAGCGAAAAAGGATTGCTAGCGCTACTGACGAAGAGGTCGTCAAGGTAGCCAAGAAGAAAAAGAAAGATTCTGAAAGTCTTAGCGCTGAAGAGTTAAATCCTGAGCCGAAGGTGGCCACTTCAAGAAAGAGAAAAGGTGCGTCCCTGGAGCCGAAAACGTCGGTCCGAGAAGAAGATATTCCTGCTTCTCCTTCTGCTGTTGAAGTAGAAGAAATTATGAAGGTAATGACTGAACCTTTGCCTATCAGGCTAAGTCCACTGGCACTGGAACTAACGAAGTTTTTTCAGAAGGACAAGGCAGCTTCGGAAGCAGACAGTCCTGCGAAGCCGAAAAAACGGAGAATTATTCAAGTAACAGATGTGATCCACCAGAAGCCGCCACCGGCAACGGTGCCGAAAATTCCCTTTGCTGAAACTGCCGAAGCCGAAGCTACTGGGATGAAAACTGCTGAAGCTGAAACCAGCGAACCCGAAGCTACCGGGGCCGAAGCCGGGGCCACCGAAGAGTCGAACCTGGAAACTACACTTGAGGTTATTGACAATATTCTCCTGAAAATGGCCGAAGAAGAAGCTACTGTGGCTGCAGTGAATACAGCAACTGAAAAGGGGAAAGAGCAAATTGGTGAAATTTCTGAAGGAGAAGATTTTAACTTTCAAGACCTACTTGGACAAGAGTTAACAGACACTGAGAAAGAGGAGTTGAAAAAATATGCCATATCTTGCGGATATAAATCAGGCGCTATGCTATTTGGTGGGGTGAACGAAGGGAAACTAAGGTGCCTTCGGAACCGCACCAAGGCCAAAATTATCAGAACCCTTTCCAAAAGCATTGGCTTGCCGAAGGTGGAAGCGGACTTGTGTCGTTATCAACGACACCACATCGCCGGAAGCTTGCTTTATGCTAACTTCAAGGTAACGAATATTTTTGTTATTTTATTACTGTTATTATTAACTTTTGGGTCGTGTTCTAACGAAGATCATTTCGACAGAGCATATTATTAAGCAAGGTTCTGAAAATGCAACAAGATCTGGAGGAAGAGAAAAATAAAACCGTCATTCAAGATTTGACTGAAAAGATTGAAAACTACGAAACCAATCTGAAAAAGAAAGACTTCGCAATCCAAGATCTTGAAATCATGGTCAAAGAGCACGAAGGTGCATTAGAAAAGAAAGATTTTGTTATTCAGACCATGGAGGGCTCTTTAGCTGAAGTCCAAACTGAAAATGATAAATTAAAGAATGAATTGCTCCGTCAATCAGAAAAATTCGAGCAAGAAAAGAAATATTTTGAAACAAGCCTGAAAGCTGAAGTGGATAAATACTCAAATTTGCAGAAATCCTTTACAGAACTTCAGGAGAAATGCTTAAGCTTTGGCATCCGATGTGTGCAGCGGCTGAAGGACGTATTTCACTCTGTCGGAGCTAGCTCTTCGAAATTTACACCTTCAGCTGAAAATCTGCCAAGAACATTAGAACATATTGAAGGCGAAGTTGATGCCCTTGACGAAGTTATTGGTGGGCACGCTGACTTCTGCGCCCTGGTATCTTCTCGGGGCACAGCTGCTGCTTTTTTGAAGGCTGGCTGCACACATGGAAACATCATGAACAGACCAAACTTCAGCTTGTCAGCTTCAGATTTGTTATATATCCCAAGCTTAGCCAGAAGCATTGGAAATAGATTCATGACCCAGATCTGGGTAAGTGGCGGGCGGAAAATGGCAGGCGACGAAGCTCGAAGCCATCTGAAGCCGGTAAGAAACTTATGTTTGTTACTTTTACCTTCTCCTTTGAAATTTGTACCTTTCTTACTATGCTGTTTGATATATAGGATGACGAAGCTGAAGATTGACAATGCTGAAGTTTGACAAAACTGAATACGAAGCCTTGGCTGAAGCTTAAAATTGCAAAAATTCTTGGAGAAACTCTTGTAATATAGATATGGAATAACTTATGTAAATTTGTACATACCTTGTAATATATTCTGTCTCCTATAACCACATCCAGTCTGCTTTGCTGTGGACGAAACTTCTCTTTTGAGCCGAAGGCGAAAAACACCTTCCCTTCTTTTCGTACACAACGAAGCATAGAAAATTTTTTTTTCGAATCTTTTCCTTATTTTCTGAAGCACCTGTCTTTTTTGTGTAGCATGATGATGACTCTACATATGTCTAAATGGATGTTTATGAATGCAAATGACATGATGATATGTTATGTGCAAATGAATATTAGGACACATGTTCAAAAAAAACATAAGCACGGCCCTTCGTCCCCTTAAGAATGATAAAAATCTTTTTGCCGTTTACTTTTCGGCTTCACCGTTTACTTTTCGGTGTATCAGCGTTGAGTTTTCGCTGTAAGCCTCCCTTAGGAGCTTCTTCGCCTTTTACTTTCAGTGGAATCAGCGTTTATTTTTCGCTGTAAGCCTCCCTTAGGAGCTTCTTTGCCTTTTACTTTCAGCGGAATCAGCGTTTATTTTTCGCTGTAAGCCTCCCTTAGGAGCTTCTTCACCTTTTACTTTCAGCGGAATCAGCGTTTATTTTTCGCTGTAAGCTCTGCATTCCCTTAGGAACGACCTTTGAGCTTTTCCCTGTTCTCTTTTCTTTTTTCTTTGCACTCGAAGGTGCTTTCTCAGCTTTTACATTTACATTTTGGGGGATATCACTCTTATAGAATTGAAATAAGGAAAAGAAAATTTACATGTTGCGGCCCCATTAAAAACCTTTCTCCCCCTTTGGAAAGGAAAAGGGTGCCACAAAAAAGAATATAAAAAATTATATCAAACTAAACATAATATCGCCGAAGCTCATCCACATTCCACGATCTAGGAATGTCATTGCCGTCCATATCCTTCAATCTGTAGGAACCAGGTCTTGACGAAGATACTACCAAAAAGGGGCCTTCCCACTTCAGCTGTAATTTGCCTACTGTTTCAGGGTTAGCTACTCTTCGAAGTACCAAGTGTCCTGGTTCAATATTCTTTAGCTTGACCTTTCTATCACGCCATTTTATTGTTTCAACTTGGTATTTGTTGATGTTTTCCACAGCTTGAAGTCTAATCCCTTCAATAGCATCTTTTTCCACAGAACAATCAGCTTCGTTTTCGCCTTCTGCCGAAGCTACTATCCTTATCGATCCTGTTTTAGCCTCTTCTGGGGTTATTGCTTCGTCACCAAACAATAGTTTAAAGGGTGTAAAGCCTGTTGATCTTGAAATGGTTGTGTTATGACTCCACACCACTTTGATTAACTCGTCTGGCCACTTTCCCTTTGGCTGATTGAAGATTGACTTCATTATTCCTGTCATTATGATCCCGTTGGCTCTTTCAACAAGTCCATTAGATTCTGGGTGTCGGACTGATGCAAAATGGATCTTCGTGCCGATTTGATTGCAAAATTCTCTGAAGGCTTCAGAATCAAACTGTGTCCCATTATCCACAGTTATGGCCTTGGGCACTCCGAAGCGACAAACAATGTTTTGCCAGAAAAACTTTTGAATAGTAAACGAGGTTATTATGGCTAAGGGCTTTGCCTCAATCCACTTGGAAAAATATTCCACTGCCACCACCACATATCTTAAGTTCCCCTGTGCAGGTGGTAATGGACCTAGCAAATCCAGACCCCACCTTTGCAATGGCCAAGTGGGCTATATTAATTGAGTTAAAGACGAAGGTTGTTTTTGATCTCTTGCACATTTCTGACAACCTTCGCACTTTTGAACTAAATCCGCTGCATCCAAAGCTGCCTTTGGCCAATAAAATCCTTGGCGAAAAACTTTCCCAAGCAAGGGCCTAGATCCAATATGAGATCCACATAGACCTGCATGTATGTCCTTCATTAATTCTATACCTTTGGATCTGGATAAGCACTTGAGCAATGGGGAACAGACTCCGCGCTTGTATAACTCCCCTTCTATTATGACATATGGTCGAGCTCTTGCTTCTATTCTCCTATTATAAGCTTCGTCGTCTGAAAGAAAATTACCCTGAAGGAAAGAGATGATTTCAGTTCTCCAATCTTCACTATAAACAGGGGATATGTTGAGGATTGCTCTTTCAAGAAGCTCGACCGAAGGTGCTTTTATTGTTTCAAAAAATACTTCCGAAGGTATAGGCAGCCCCTAGGCTGCTGACTTAGCCAATAGATCAGCGTATTCATTTTCTCCACGAGGAATATTTTTGACAGAGAAACCTTCGAAGGAAGCCTCAATCCTTCGGACTGTATCTAGATACCTTTCAAGCTTCGGGTCTCTTGCTTTGTATCTTTTGTCAACATGACCAGAAATAACTTGAGAATCAGTTTTAAGAATGGCCCTTCTGATTCCTATTGCCTTTAATTTCCGAAGACCCAAAAGCAGAGCTTCATACTCGGCGATGTTATTTGTGCAACTAAAATCAAGTCTTGCCGCATAACAAGTTTTAACTTTGGAAGGTGAAACCAACACAGCAGCCGCTCCTGCTCCGAAGGTTCCCCAAGACCCATCGCAAAACACTGTCCATGCTTCGGCGTCTTTAATTGTTTCTTCCTCCTGAGCCCCTGGCATCTAATCAGCAATGAAGTCTCCTAATGCCTGGGACTGAATCGAAGATCTATGAACATAATCAATACAGAATTCATTGAGCTCTGCAGCCCATTTTCCAATCCTTCCAGTAGCTTCTCGGTTCCTCATAATATCCTTCAGAGGTTGTGAAGAAGGAACAATTATGTTGTAAGCTTGAAAATAGTGCCGAAGCTTTCTGGAGGCCATCAAGACAGCATACAGTACCTTCTCCAACTCTGTATAATTTTTCTTTGATAAACTAAGAACCTCGGATACAAAATATATTGGGGCCTGCCTCTTAACCTGGCCTTCAAGCTTCTCCTGAACAAGTGCTGCGCTTACCGCTGAGTGCGAAGCTGCCACATATAATAACAAAGGAGCCCCTGGCGTAGGTGGAGTTAATGTTGTTAGATCTATGAAATACTGCTTCAGTTCTTCAAAGGCCTTCTGCTGGAGTGGTCCCCATTGAAAGACTTCAGCTGTCTTCAGCACTTCGAAGAATGGTAAGTTTCTCTCTGCTGATCTAGATATGAATCTGTTGAGAGATGCTAGCCTTCCTGTTAATCTTTGAGCCCCCTTTTTTGTATACTAGGTGGCTCCATTCGAAGTATAGCTTCGATTTTACTTGGGTTGGCCTCAATTCCCTTTGTTGAAACTAAGCAACCGAGAAATTTCCCCTTCTTTACTCCGAAGACACATTTTTCTGGATTCAGCTTTAGACCAGCCTGTCTAAAATTAGCGAAGGTCTCCTGTAAATCAGCAATGTGGTTATCCTGCTTCGTACTTTTTACAATGATATCATCAACATAAGTTAGTACATTCCTGCCTATCTGAGAATGGAGAACCTTTGCTGTCATTCTGCTGAAACTTCCTCTAGCATTTTTAAGCCCTTCAGGCATCCGAAGGTAGCAATATGTCCCACTAGGGGTTATGAAGCTGGTTTTTGGTTCATCTTCCTTCTTCATCCATATTTGATGATAGCCTGAATAGCAGTCCAGCAAACTCATGAGCTCTGATGAAGCTGCTGCATCAACTAAGGAATCTATCCTTGGCAATGGAAACTCGTCCTTCGGACAGGCTTTATTAAGGTCAGTAAAATCGATACACATTCTCCATTTACCATTGGCCTTCTTCACCATAACAATGTTAGCCAACCATTCTGGATATTTTACCTCTCTAATAACTCCGGCAGTGAGGAGTCTTTTCACTTCATTTCGAGCACCTTCGGCCTTGTCATCAGACATCTTCCGAAGCCTCTGTTTCCTGGGTCTGAAGGATGGATCAACATTGAGCGAGTGCTCAATAACATCCCTGTTAACTCCGCAAAGATCATTAGCTGACCAAGCAAAAACATCTTTATTGTTAAACAAAAACCTTATCAAGGTTTTCTCCTGCTCTTCGGACAATTGAGATCCCAATAGCACCTTCTGCTCTGCTATATCCTCACATAAGAGCATGGGTTTCAGCTGATCAGCCGAAGCAGCTTTTTCCCTTCTGAAGTTGTATTGCTCACAAGCTTCAGCTCCATCTATATTATGGATTGCTTTTGAGTCTGTCCAATTTCCTTCGGCCCTTCTGGCAGCTTCTTGACTTCCATGAATAGCAATGGGCCCTTGGTCCGAAGGTATCTTCATGCAAAGATAAGCTGGATGCAGAATTGCTTCGAAGGCATTAAGAGTACCACGACCAATGATTGCATTGTAAGGGTACTCCATGTCAACGATATCAAACATAATTTGTTCAGTTCTTGTGTTGTTGATGAATCCGAAGGCCACTGACATTGAGATTTTGCCGAGTGCTACAATCTGCCTTCCTCCGAAGCCACAGAGGGGATGTGTGGCATCAAGAATTTTATCTTCGGGCTCTTGCATCTGTCTGAAGGCTTTAGCAAATATGATGTCGGCTGCACTGCCTGTATCAACCAAAACATTGTGGACCAGAAATCCTTTGATAACACAAGAGATAACCATAGCATCATTGTATGGGTAATCCTTGAGTTGAAGATCCTCTTCGGAGAAGGTAATAGGAATGTGAGACCATCTGGACTTGATGAAGGGTCCTTGCACCCCGACATGCTGTACCCTTCTCTGTGCTTCCTTCTTTTGCTTCTTGTTGGCTGGTTCTGAATATGAACCGCCTGTTATCGGGAGTACTAGCTTCGGAACCGAAGCAGCTCCAGCTTGAATATGGAACGAAGCCATCAGCTCAGAAAAAGTGGTAGTGAGTTCACCGGAGGTGGGCGCCAATGTTGGGGACTTGTTCTCAAATGCTATGAATTAAGAACAAGGCAACATAAAATGTTAAATGTTAACGCCCTTCGCCCACCGAAGCATTATTTCCCCAAGGATTTAATGAACTTCGGACAAAGGTTAAAAACGGTGCAATTACGAAGGTTGAATCTTCGTAATCGAACTCTTAGAGATTATATAAAACAATGCGAAATATGAAGCATTAAAGACAAGTAAATTATAAGTAAACGACATCATTTTTATATTATATAAACTTGATGTATCCAAATATTAAATACATTTATACCTCTGCCTTGGTAAAGAATAATTTCCGAGTGATGCGATTGCAATTACAGGAATGCGTGAATAGTAAAGGAATAATGTTCACTATTTATAGGCACAGGACACAGCCTGTGAGGAATTACAATCATGCCCCTCATAAAAGTTTACAACAATGACTCAAACACTTGTGGACTAAAAGGTCATTCTACTTTTAAGTTGGTTTGCAATTCCGAAGCTTCATGAACAGCAACCTTCGGTCATCACGTGCCGACAGCTTCAGCCAAAGTTGTTTCTTCCTGCAAGACCTTCGGCGACGAAGCATGGTCCCAACAGAGTTACTAGTAAGGAGTTATGATTTTATAGAGGATTTATGTGATTAAAATGTTAAACTATATTATAAATTGGTTAATATAAATCATATGAGCGGTTATTCTCTAAATAATTATCTCAACTTTAATCTAAGTTATGAATTGACCATAGATCATCTTCTAGTAGGTTATAATGATGAGTAGATTAACAAGACTAACAAACATAGGTTAAATAAAGACCTAATTATAAAAGAATGAAACATGGTACAATAAAGGTTGTTATTGCATAGTAAATATTTATACGAGACTAACGCAACTTGAACGGATCAAAATAGATTTAAAACGAAAGGGTTATGAATTTCTGAAGATTTTATGTATTTGATACAAGATTAATTGAGTGATCAATTCTAATATGGCTTTCATGTTAAAATAGTGTTACCAAGTGATAAACATAATTAATACAAAATTATAGAAACTGGAATGGATCAATTTGGACCTAATATGAATTTTCTAGGAATTTTATAAGTTTCTACAATTAATTTATACTAAAAATCAATTTACTTAATCATTTATTCACTTTTCCTGGCTTCTGGACTGCGCATATAATAAACCGAAGCATAGTGGGCTAGGCATAAAAATCCCTAAGACATCGAGCGCTACTATGTGGACTGCGGGTTGATATATGTAAAGCGTATGGTCTCTTTTGCATAAAGCGCGTGGCGACGCAACACAGAAAACCCTAGATCGCTAGATCTAGATTTGAGGGATCCGGTCACATTGTCAAACCGTTATCCTAGGATCTAATCCTAGCCGCTCATAGCCGATCTAACGTCCAAGATATAGAGCACCAGGAATTAGGCTTGCCTCTAATCCGAACCGTCCCTGCGAGATCGATGGTCCGAAGCACATCGTCTCCACCCGGCCGGAACAGAGCTGCGCCACCAAGCCCTCCCACGGCGGAGCTTCGCTGGTGGCCACACGATCTGACGCATAACCGACCCAACCATGAAATTGATCGGCGCTAAACTTAGAGGGGAGGATGGCGAACATGCAGAGCTAGCTCCGACCGGCCATTAGGGTGGTGGTGACGCAGACCATGGCGTGGTGTGGTTTGTGCGGCAGAGGGAGAACCTCGGTGATAAGTTCCGAAATCACGACACAACGATCTCTACAATGCTCGGGTATATATTTTGCGTGGATGATAATGGGGGGCCAGAGAGGATTCTCACCGAAGGAGGACGGCGCGCTCCAAGGTCCACGCGATGATGCCACTGCGCCGCGGCTCCCAGGCACCAGGGAGCTCTGGACTCCGGTCTTCACGAGCCCCCAATTCCACAATGGTAGCCCATAGAGACACGCCCCACTCAGCTGAAACCATCCAGCTGAGCCACGAAGTCGACCAGCGACCCACGATGGACGACGGCGCGGAGCGACTTCCTTGGCTCTCTCTCACTCCGTGCTCTCGAGCTGGTGCTATCACTGCATGGCGGCAGCGGTTTTCCTTCTAATGGATTCGGCACACTGCGATATATAGCGGCGGTGGGGGGTGTCCAGTCAAGAAGCCGCGTTTTTTCCGGTGCGGACGCCAGAGTTCTGTTGAGGCGAGAATGATGCGAGCGCGGACATCGGCGGAGTTTGTTGGGGAGAAGCAGATGAATCCGACATGCGGGCCCCAGCTACCAGTGACCCCACAGCCACCAGGCGTGCCGCACGCGGGATTATGACTTGAGCTACCGTCGCGTGGGCCCGGTGGCTCAATGGGCGCGGCGTGGAGCTGTCACGCAAGGTCCATCCGTCAGCGAGCTAGCAGACGCGCGCGCGGATCTGTAATCCAAGCAGGCCAGGTTGGGCCAGATGAAGCAAAAGGGAGCTGGGCCGAGAAGGAGGAATCGGCCCATGGTGCAGGGAAGTCTACCTTTATCTCATTTCCTTTATATTCTTTGTATTTTCATTTTAAATTCAAATTCAAACTTGGTTTTGGTTTTTAAATTCAATTAGGTGCACATACAAAACTCCAGCATGAACTGCATAGTTATTTTAGTTATTTTTTATTTTATAATTGTCTTTATATTTTTGGTTTCCCTTTTTTTGACATTACAAGATTCTAATTCCAATCTAAGGTAGAGTTTAAGATTTCAAATCTAATACCCACTAAAATCATGATATAGTAGAATCTATTTATTCTACTTAATTTATTTGTTTGATAAATGTTTGAAATATGAAGAACATGAGAGCACCTAGAGGGGGGGGGGTGAATAGGTGATCCTGTAAAACTTGAAAACTTAAGCCACAAAAACTTGGTTAAGCGTTAGCACAGTATATGCCAAGTGGCTAGAGAGGAATCTCAACAAAACACAATAACCACAAGAAATCAATCACATGGATGGCACGGTGGTTATCCCGTGGTTCGACCAAGACCAACGCTTGCCTACTCCACGTTGTGGCGTCCCAACGGACGAGGGTTGCAATCAACCCCTCTCAAGCGGTCCAAAGACCCACTTGAATACCACGGTGTTTTGCTTGCTTTTTCTCAATCCCGTTTGCGAGGAATCTCCACAACTTGGAGCCTCTCGCCCTTACACTTTGAAATTCACAAAGAACACGGAGCAAGGGAGGGATTAGCAACGCACTCAAGACAAGAAATCACAGCAACACCACGCACACAAGTTTCAACGAGAGCTCACAACACAACTCAATAAGTTCACCACTCAACTAGAGCTCTAATTGCTATCGCAAAGAATCAAAGGCGCGGAATCGATGTCTTGGTGCATAGGAATGTTGTAGGAATGCTTGGTGTACTCCTCCATGCACCTAGGGGTCCCTTTTATAGCCCCAAGGCGCTAGGAGCCGTTGAGAGCAATCTAGGAAGGCTGATCTTGCCTTCTGTCGACTGGCGCACCGGACAGTCCGGTGCACACCGGACACTGTCCGGTGCCAGATTTCCTTCCATAAATGGCACAGTCGACCGTTGGCAGCCTGAGAGCCGTTGGCGCACCGGACATGTCCGGTGTACACCGGACAGACTGGTGCCCCCTTCTAGCCGTTGGCTCGGCCACGTGTCCCGCGCAGATCGCGTGGCCGACCGTTGGCCCTGCCGACCGTTGGCTCACCGGACAGTCTAGTGAATTATAGCCGTACGTCGATGAATTCCCGAGAGCGACGAGTTCGCCTGTGAACGGTCCACCGGACAGTCCGGTGCACCACCGGACAGTCCGGTGAATTATAGCCGTACACCGCCGTCGAAGTCCCGAGAGCAGCCTTTTCCCTCGAGCCAGCCTGGCGCACCGGACACTGTCCGGTGCACCACCGGACAGTCCGGTGCACCTAGACTGAGCAGACTTTGGCTGCTTGAGCCATCTCTTCTCCAACTCGATTTTTTCTGTTTCCAGCACTTAGACACAATACATTAGTCCATAAAACAATGTACTAAGTCTGAGAAACATACCTTTATCCTTGATTTGTACTTTGTCCACCTTTTTACAATTAGGCACTTGTGTTGGACACTAAATCACCAAAATACTTAGAAATGGCCCAAGGGCACATTTCCCTTTCAATCTCCCCCTTTTTGGTGATTTATGCCAACACAACATAAAGCAAGTAGAACAAGTACAAAATCAATTCAACTAAGAGCTCAAATTGTTTTGATTCAAATTTGACATATATGGATCACTCTTTGCCACCACTTGGTTTGTTTTTGCAAATCAAACTCAAATTTCTATCTCTAAGTCAAACACACATGTTAGGACATAAAGAGAGTCATTCCAAGAGAAATTAATTCAAGATTTCAAAAACTCCCCTTTTTCCCATAATCAATACATCTCCCCACGAGAAGCCAACTTTTGACAAGAGAGACAATAAAAGAGTTTTGACAAACCAAAAGCTCTATTCTACTATTTTCAAAATCTCTCAAGTGGTAGCTGATCCATTTATCGCTTTGGCCTTTATTTTCTCCCCCTTTGGCATCAAGCACCAAAACGGGATCAATCTTGGCACTTTAACCCCATTGCCTCACCAAAATCTTCAAATAAGAGTACAAAGACAATAAGAGTATAAAGATGAACTCGGAAAAGGTACTCTTTTCATCGGAGTGCAGTGGAAGTCTTACATGGTCCAAGTCCACCTTTCCCTTTCAATCCTCCTTTGAGACTAAAACAAGCAAACTCAAGCATATGGTTAGTCTCAAAGGGTCAAGTTGTAGCACAGCTCCCCCTAAATATGTGCATCACTTGCAGAAAGGACTTGTGAGGTCCAGGGAGTGTTTGTACAACTTGAGCACCACACTAAGCAACAAAATGCAGAATGAACATGATCAAAGGCATAAACACATGTATGCTACAATTCAATCCAAGTTCCGCGAATCTAAGATATTGAGCTCACAACGCAGCATGCAAAAGGTCTTCTCATCTAGAGGCTTGGTAAAGATATCGGCTAGCTGGTTCTCGGTGCTAACATGAAACACTTCGATATCTCCCTTTTGCTGGTGGTCTCTCAAAAAGTGATGTCGGATGTCAATGTGCTTTGTGCGGCTGTGCTCAACAGGATTTTCCGCTATTCGGATAGCACTCTCATTATCACATAGGAGTGGGACTTTGCTCAGATTGTAGCCAAAGTCCCTGAGGGTTTGCCTCATCCAAAGTAGTTGCGCGCAACACTGTCTTGCGGCAACATACTCGGCCTCAGCGGTGGATAGGGCAATGGAAGTTTGTTTCTTAGAATTCCATGACACCAGGGACCTTCCTAAGAATTGGCACGTCCCCGATGTACTCTTCCTATCGACCTTACATCCAGCATAGTCGGAATCTGAGTACCTAATCAAGTCAAAGTTAGACCCCTTTGGATACCAGATCCCGAAGCAAGGCGTAGCGACTAAATATCGAAGAATTCGCTTCACAGCCACTAAGTGACACTCCTTAGGATCGGATTGAAATCTAGCACACATGCATACGCTAAGCATAATATCCGGTCTACTAGCACATAAATAAAGCAACGAACCTATCATGGACCGGTATGCTTTTTGATCAACGGACTTACCTCCTTTGTTGAGGTCGGTGTGTCCGTCAGTTCGCATCGGCGTCTTTGCGGGCTTGGCGTCCTTCATCCCAAATCGCTTTAGCAAGTCTTGCGTGTACTTCGTTTGGGAGATGAAAGTGCCGTCCTTGAGTTGCTTCACTTGGAACCCAAGGAAGTAGTTCAACTCGCCCATCATCGACATCTCGAATTTCTGCGTCATCACCCTGCTAAACTCCTCACAAGACTTTTGGTTAGTAGAACCAAATATTATGTCATCGACATAAATTTGGCACACAAAAAGATCACCATCGCAAGTCTTAGTAAAAAGAGTTGGATCAGCTTTCCCGACCTTGAAAGCATTAGCAATTAAAAAGTCTCTAAGGCATTCATACCATGCTCTTGGGGCTTGCTTAAGTCCATAGAGGGCCTTAGAGAGCTTACACACGTGGTCGGGGTACCGTTCATCCTCGAAGCCAGGGGGTTGCTCCACGTATACCTCCTCTTTGATCGGCCCGTTGAGGAAAGCGCTCTTCACATCCATTTGGTACAACCTGAAAGAATGGTGAGCGGCATATGCTAGCAAGATACGAATTGATTCTAGCCTAGCCACAGGAGCAAAAGTCTCCTCAAAGTCCAAACCTGCGACTTGGGCATAACCTTTTGCCACAAGTCGAGCCTTGTTCCTCGTCACCACCCCGTGCTCGTCCTGTTTGTTGCGGAACACCCACTTGGTTCCCACAACATTTTGCTTGGGACGAGGCACCAGTGTCCAAACTTCATTGCGCTTGAAGTTGTTGAGTTCCTCCTGCATGGCCAACACCCAGTCCGGATCTAGCAAGGCCTCTTCTACCCTGAAAGGCTCAATAGAAGAGACAAAAGAGTAATGCTCACAAAAATTAACTAATCTTGAACGAGTAGTTACTCCGTTGCTAATATCACCCAGTATTTGGTCGACGGGATGATCCCTTTGGATCGTCGCTCGAACTTGGGTTGGAGGTGCCTGAGATGCTTCTTCCTCTTCAATTTGAACATCCTGTGCTCCCCCTTGATCATGCGCCTCCACTTGAGGTACCTGTTTGTCATCTTGGGTTGGGGGATGCACCATAGTTGAGGAAGACGGTTGATCTTGCTCCAATTATTCCTGAGGCCGTACATCTCCAATCGCCATGGTGCGTATCGCGGCCGTTGGAACGTCTTCTTCATCTATATCATCAAGATCAACAACTTGCTCTCTTGGAGAGCCATTAGTCTCATCAAATACAACGTCGCTAGAGACTTCAACCAAACCCGATGATTTGTTGAAGACCCTATACGCCTTTGTATTTGAATCATAACCTAATAAAAACCCTTCTACAGCTTTGGGAGCAAATTTGGAATTCCTACCCTTCTTCACTAGAATGTAGCATTTACTCCCAAATGCATGAAAGTACGATACATTGGGTTTGTTACCAGTTAGAAGCTCATATGAAGTCTTCTTGAGGAGGCGGTGAAGGTAGACCCTGTTGATGGCGTGGCAAGCCGTGTTCACGGCTTCTGACCAAAAGCACTCGGGGGTCTTGAACTCTCCAAGCATAGTCCTTGCCATATCAATGAGCGTCCTGTTCTTCCTCTCTACCACACCATTTTGCTGAGGTGTGTAGGGAGCGGAGAACTCGTGCTTGATCCCCTCCTCCTCAAGGAACTCCTCCACTTGAAGATTCTTGAATTCGGACCCATTGTCGCTCCTTATCTTCTTCACCTTGAGCTCAAACTCATTTTGAGCTCTCCTTAGGAAGCGCTTGAGGGTCCCTTGGGTTTCAGACTTATCCTGTAAAAAGAACACCCAAGTGAAGCGGGAAAAGTCATCAACAATAACTAGACCATACTTACTTCCTCCTATGCTCAGATAGGCGACGGGTCCGAAGAGGTCCATATGCAGCAGTTCGAGAGGTCTTGAAGTGGTCATTACATTCTTGCTGTGATGTGCTCCTCCCACTTGTTTACCTGCTTGACAAGCTGCACAAGGTCTATCTTTTTCAAAATGTACATTGGTTAGACCTATCACGTGTTCTCCCTTTAGAAGCTTGTGGAGGTTCTTCATCCCCACATGTGCTAAGCGGCGATGCCACAACCAGCCCATGCAAGTCTTAGCCATTAAGCATGCATCTAGACCGGCCTCTTCTTTTGCAAAATCAACTAAGTAAAGTTTGCCGTCTAGTACACCCTTAAAAGCTAGTGAACCATCACATCTTCTAAAGATAGACACATCTATATTTGTAAATAAACAATTATATCCCATATTACATAATTGACTGACAGATAGTAAATTATATCCAAGAGACTCAACTAAAAACACATTAGAGATAGAGTGCTCATTAGATATTGCAATCTTGCCTAAACCTTTCACCTTGCCTTGGTTCCCATCACCGAATATGATTGAATCTTGGGAATCCTTATTCTTGACGTAGGAGGTGAACATCTTCTTCTCCCCCGTCATATGGTTTGTGCATCCGCTGTCGATAATCCAGCTTGAGCCCCCGGATGCATAAACCTGCAAGGCAAATTTAGGCTTGGGTCTTAGGTACCCAACTCTTGTTGGGTCCTACAAGGTTAGTCACAATTTCCTTAGGGACCCAAATGCAAGTTTTATCACCCTTGCATTTTGCCCCTAATTTCCTAGCAACTATCTTCCTATCCTTTCTACAAATAGCAAAAGAAGCATTTAAAGCATGATAAATTGTAGAGGGACCATTCATAACTTTTCTAGGAACATGATGAATATTTTTCCTAGGCATATCTCTATCATGCATATAGGAAGAATTGGGAGCAAACATAGCATAAGAATCATAGGCATGTGAATCAAAAGCATTACAACTCCTATGAGACTGTCTTCTATCAAAGTACATAAAAGCATGGATCCTTTTAGTACTACTTGCCATGGGGGCCTTCCCTTTCTCCTTGGCGGAGATGGGAGCCTTATGGCTTGTTAAGTTCTTGGCTTCCCTCTTGAAGCCAAGCCCATCCTTAATTGAGGGGTGTCTACCAATCGTGTATAGGCATCCCTAGCAAATTTTAGTTTATCAAAATCGCTTTTGCTAGCCTTAAGTTGGGCATTAAGACTAGCCATTTCATCATTTAACTTTGCAATAGAAGCTATGTGTTCACTACAAGCATCAATATCAAAATCTTTACATCTATTGCAAATAACAATATTTTCTACACAAGTTGTTGATTTCCTAGCTATTTCTAACTTAGCATTCAAATCATCATTAATGCTCCTTAAGCTAGAAATTGTCTCATGGCAACAAGATAATTCACAAGAAAGCATTTCATTTCTTTTAACTTCTAAAGCATGAGATTTTTGTGCTTCTACAAATTTGTCATGTTCTTCATACAACAAATCTTCTTGTTTTCTAGAAGCCTATTCTTATCATTCAAGGCATCAATTAATTCATTAATTTTATCTACCTTGGTTCTATCTAGGCCTTTAAATAGACATGAATAATCTATTTCATCCTCATCACTAGATTCGTCCTCACTTGAAGAAGCATAGGTAGAGTCTCGAGTACATACCTTCTTCTCCTTGCCATAAGGCATGTGTGACGCTCGTTGGGGAAGAGGGATGACTTGTTGAAGGCGGTGGTGGCGAGTCTTTCATTGTCGGAGTCGGAGGAGGAGCAATCCGAATCCCACTCCTTTCCTAGATGTGCCTCGCCCTTTGCCTTCTTATAATTCTTCTTCTTCTCCCTCTTGTTCCCTTGATCCTGATCACTATCATTGTCGGGACAGTTAGCAATAAAATGACCAAGCATACCACATTTGAAGCATGAGCGCTTCCCCTTTGTCTTGGTCTTGCTTGGCTGCCCCTTGCGACCCTTTAGCGCCGTCTTGAATCTCTTGATGATGAGGGCCATCTCTTCATCATTAAGTCCGGCCACCTCAATTTGTGCCACCTTGCTAGGTAGCGCCTCCTTGCTTCTTGTTGCCTTGAGAGCAAGGGGTTGAGGCTCGTTGATTGGACCATTCAATGCGTCGTCCACGTACCTCGCCTCCTTGATCATCATTCGCCCGCTAACGAATTTTCCAAGGACTTCTTCGGGCGACATTTTGGTGTACCTGGGATTCTCACGAATATTATTCACCAAATGAGGATCAAGAACGGTAAAGGACCTTAGCATCAGTCGGACGACGTCGTGGTCCGTCCATCGCGTGCTTCCGTAGCTCCTTATTTTGTTGATAAGGGTCTTGAGCCGGTTGTATGTTTGAGTTGGCTCCTCGCCCCTTATCATCGCGAACCGTCCAAGTTCGCCCTCCACCAACTCCATCTTGGTGAGCAAGGTGACGTCGTTCCCCTCATGCGAGATCTTGAGGGTGTCCCATATTTGCTTGGCGTTATCCAAGTCGCTCACTTTGTGGTATTCATCCCTGCACAAAGAAGCTAGAAGAACAGTAGTAGCTTGTGCATTCTTATGTATTTGCTCATTAATGAACATGGGACTATCCGTACTATCAAAGTGCATTCCACTCTCTACAATCTCCCATATACTAGGATGGAGAGAGAATAGGTGACTACGCATTTTGTGGCTCCAAAATCCGTAGTCCTCCCCATCAAAGTGTGGAGGCTTGCCGAGAGGAATGGAGAGCAAATGTGAATTTGAACTTTGCGGAATACGAGAGTAGTCAAAAGAAAAGTTCGAATTAACCGGTTTCCTTCTCTCGTAGTCGTTGTGGTCGTCGTCCTTTTGGGAAGAAGTAGACTCATCGCTGTCGTCGTAGTAGACAATTTCCTTGATGCGCCTTGTCTTCTTCTTCTTCCCATCTTTCCGTCTATGGCCCGAGCCCGAGTCGGTAGGCTTGTCATCCTTCGGCTCGTTGACGAAAGATTCCTTCTCTTTATCGTTGATCACAATACCCTTCCCCTTAGGATCCATCTCTTCGGGCGGTTGGTCCCTTTGTGAAGAGAACGGCTCTGATACCAATTGAGAGCACCTAGAGGGGGGGTGAATAGGTGATCCTGTAAAACTTGAAAACTTAAGCCACAAAAACATGGTTAAGCGTTAGCACAGTATATGCCAAGTGGTTAGAGAGGAATCTCAACAAAACACAATAACCACAAGAAATCAATCACAGAGATGGCACGGTGGTTATCCCGTGGTTCGGCCAAGACCAACGCTTGCCTACTCCACGTTGTGGCGTCCCAACGGACGAGGGTTGCAATCAACCCCTCTCAAGCGGTCCAAAGACCCACTTGAATACCACGGTGTTTTGCTTGCTTTTTCTCAATCCTGTTTGCGAGGAATCTCCACAACTTGGAGCCTCTCGCCCTTACACTTTGAAATTCACAAAGAACACGGAGCAAGGGAGGGATTAGCAACGCACTCAAGACAAGAAATCACAGCAACACAACGCACACAAGTTTCAACGAGAGCTCACAACACAACTCAATGAGTTAACCACTCAACTAGAGCTCTAATTGCTATCGCAAAGAATCAAAGGCGCGGAATCGATGTCTTGGTGATTAGGAATGTTGTAGGAATGCTTGGTGTACTCCTCCATGCGCCTAGGGGTCCCTTTTATAGCCCCAAGGCAGCTAGGAGCCGTTGAGAGAAATCTAGGAAGGCTGATCTTACCTTCTGTCGACTGGCGCACCGGACAGTTCGGTGCACACCGGACACTGTCCGGTACCCGATTTCCTTCCATAAATGGCACAGTCGACCGTTGGCAGCCTGAGAGCCGTTGGCGCACCGGACATGTCTGGTGTACACCGGACAGACTGGTGCCCCCTTCTAGCCGTTGGCTCGGCCACGTGTCCCGCGCAGATCGCGCGGCCGACCGTTGGCCCTGCCGACCGTTGGCTCACCGGACAGTCCGATGCACACCGAACAGTCCGGTGAATTATAGCCGTACGTCGATGAATTCCCGAGAGCGACGAGTTCGCCTGTGAACGGCCCACCGGACAGTCCGGTGCACCACCGGACAGTCCGGTGAATTATAGCCGTACACCGCCGTCGAAGTCCCGAGAGCAGCCTTTTCCCTCGAGCCAGCCTGGCGCACCGGACACTGTCCGGTGCACCACCGGATAGTCCGGTGCACCCAGACTGAGCAGACTTTGGCTGCTCGAGCCATCTCTTCTCCAACTCGATTTTTTCTGTTTCCAGCACTTAGACACAATACATTAGTCCATAAAACAATGTACTAAGTCTGAGAAACAAACCTTTATCCTTGATTTGTACTTTGTCCACCTTTTTACAATTAGGCACTTGTGTTGGACACTAAATCACCAAAATACTTAGAAATGGCCCAAGGGCACATTTCCCTTTCAGAACACTCATTTTATTCCTTCCTTTTTAGAAAAAATAATATTTTGAATGTGGGATAAGAATTAAAGGTTACTTCAAAATTAAATATTCATGTAACTAAATGCTTATGGTGTACCATTTAATATAATGCATAATCATTTAGTTGAATAGAAAACTTTTCTGTTACTTCTTTTCTAAAATAATTTTTTTGTTTTAGGAATTCAGTCTCAATTTTCAACACTCAAGTATGATTTGAGATCACTAACTTTGCTATTTTATTTCTTCATATATTTATTTTATTATTAATTTTTTTCTTATACAGATTTTTGGCCTTACAAGAAGAAGGCATCAATCAAGGGGGAGATGTAGTTGATGAAGAAAAGGAAGATGAACATGAGATTGAAGATCAAAGGCCACCACACCCAAGAGTTCACCAAGCAATTCAACGAGATTACCTCATCAACTCCATAGTTGGTGACATTCAAAAGGGGGTAACCACTTGATCTTGAGTTGCTCATTTTTGTGAACATTACTCTTTTGTGCCTTCTATTGAGCCATACAGGATAGAGGACGCACTTAGAGATCCAGACTGGGTGGTGGCAATGCAAGAGGAGCTCAACAACTTCACGAGGAATGAGGTATGTGTTGGGGACTTGTTCTCAAATGCTATAAATTAAGAACAAGGCAACACAAAAAATGTTAAATGTTAATGTCCTTCGTCCTTTGAAGCATTATTTCCCTTAGGATGTAATGATCTTTGGACGAAGGTTATGAAGGACATACCTTCATAGACACGACATGTATAATCAAAGGATGAAGGTTATGGAACATAAGACAACAACATAAATAATTACAAGGTATCGAAATATAAACATTTATTGTCAAATAATCATGAATACATGAAAGTTATATTAAACTGCATTTGTACCTTGAGCTTGACAGAATACGAATGATACAAATGCGATGGCAAATCGTGAACAGTACGGGGGTACTATTCACCTATTTATAGGCACAGGGCGCAACCTGTGTGAATTTACATTCATGTCCTCTACAAATGATTACAATTATTACACAATTTATCATAGACCGATTGGTCACCTCATCTTTAAGTCGATGCATTTTGAAATATACTACGAAGCTTCCTGACTGGTAGCTTCGGCATTGTTCCTGTTCTGGCCTTCCGAAGGTGTTTCTTCTTACAGGACCTTCGGCGACGAAGCAGACCCCCAACAGTAGCCCCTTCACGGTGTCAGATTGTTTTTCGTAATGAGCTCGACTCGTGAAAAATTCTTTTATGCTTCGGAATGCCGAAGGTTCGAAAAACACCTTCCCTGATCTCGTTGCAGAGAAACGATTTAAATATTCCAAGTGTAAGGTGATCCCTTCGTACGACGGGTATACTCGATCTGGTGATTCGTCTCCTCGCGCAGTATGGTCCACCGTTCAGTGGGTGCGGGTGGCTGTTCAGCGGGTACGATCGTCTTGTCGATTTACCTTCCCACCTGCAGCACTATATATACAGACGGGTAGGTGTGAAGTTACCACAGCATTTACTACTATTGCACTGTTGTGCTGCCGGAAAATTTGACCACAGCCGAAGCTTATTCATCGTATTCCAAATCAAAGCTTCATCACAAGAGGGAGCTTTAGCAAATATAAAAAGTATTCAACTTTGTCAAAACGCAAGAAATTCAGCATCAAATGGTCAGGGTCCATTCAACAGGTAGGGTTACATGCGACGAAGAGGAGGCCAAAGCTGCTGAAACTGCCCCGATCTCCGAAGTAATGAGGCAGTCGGGACTGGTTGTGCCAGAGGGTACTGCTGACGAAGGTGCACCTACTGCCGAAGCCAAGCAGGCAGATATTGAAGAAGGTGATGCTGACGAGGAAGATATAGATTATTCCGCCGTGCCATCTAAGCCCAGCCACTTGGATTTTGGGAAGTCGACTGTCTCCGAAGCTGATATGCCGATGATGACAAAACTAGGCTACTTCGGGGAAGCCGAGAAGAAGCTAATTCGTTTTGGCGGGGAAGAGACCACTCCGAAGCCAGAAAACGATGAGGTGGTAGTCTTCAGAAGCTTCTTTAAAGCAGGATTAAGGTTTCCTCTGCATGGGATGATTGTGGATGTTTTGGAGAATTTCGAAGTTTATCTTCATCAGCTGACTCCTAACGCTATCGTTAGGCTCAACATCTTTATCTGGGCTCTTCGAAGCCAAGGAGCGGAGCCGCTTGCCGAAGCCTTCTGTCGGGTACACGAACTTCACTATCAGAAGATGGACTGCACGAGAACTTCGGCTGCTATAATTTTGCTTATCGCAAAGACATGAAGACACCGGTGGTTAGCTACCACACCAAATGGCCGACCAGTTGGAAAACTGAATGGTTTTATGTTAAGATTGATGAGAAAAAGGAGAAGCTAGTTCAGAGCCTGATGGAGCTAACCTTCGGGTTGACTAGGCCTCAGTGCAACATGACGCCGGGGACATCATGCCCAGATGCTGTGGGTGAATTTAGAGTTGTGTCCGAGCATATTGGTACTAGGGATTTAATTCAGGAATACTTAGCCAATAGGGTATTCCCAACGTTAAAGGAATGGGGTATGCCGAAGCTTAAAGGAGAGAAGAAAAAGAATGAACTCGTTCGGTTGCCCTATCATTTTAAGTTCAAGAAACGCTTCAAAGAACCCTGCTAGGAATAGTTGGATACAATTGAAGTTATGTGCAATGAAATCTTGGGGAATTATATGAAAAAAGAAGATCAACTGATGACAGCAGCCTTCGGCACCCGGCCGAAACGAAGGTTAAACCGAGTAATGGAAGCTTTGAAATTTGAATACCCAGACTACGAAAGGTTAAGCAAAGGTGCCGAAGGGCCAAAATGAAAAAGGGTTGTCAGTATTATACAAAGACAAGCTGCCAGGATGATAAAAGAGGATGAAAATTTCGCAAAAAAGAAAAAATCTAGTCCTGAGTCGAAGGTGGCTGTGTCGAAGAAAAGAAAGGCTCGAGCTTTGAAGCCGAAAGCTAATTTAGGAGAAGAAGCTCCCTCAACACCTTCTATCACTAACGCAGAACAAATTTTAAAGGTAATGACTGAATCTCTACCTAATAAGCTAAGTCCATTGGGACCGGAACTGATGAAGCTTTTATAGAAGAAGAAGCCTTCGGCTGCCGAGAAGCCTGCTGAACCAAAAAAGCGAAGAATTATTACTGTCATTGAGGCTATTGAAGAAACACCGCCATCGGCCTCAACACCGAAAACAGCAGCAGCCGAAGCTGCTCCTGCCGAAGCTTCTACTTCTAAAGCTGCAGCAGTCGAAGCTGCATATTTGGAAAACACACTTAATGATATTGATGAAATGATTTTGAATATGGCTGAGGAAGAAACTGCTGCAGCTATTGAGGAAACCCCGGCCGCAATGCCTGAAAAAGTGGAGAAGATGCCTAGAAAAGAGAACGAGCCTGCCGAAGATACTTCGGAAGAAGAAAATTTCAACTTTCAAAACATAATTGGGCAAGAATTGTCAAAGGCTGAAAAAGAGGAGCTGAAGGACTATGCCATATCATGCGGGTACCAGCCAGGGGCACTGCTCTTTGTGGTGTTGTCGAAGAGAGTTTAGGATGCCTTCAGGACCGAGTTGGGGTGAAGGTTGTCAGCACTTTATCGAAAAGTGTTGGTTTCCCAAAGCTCGAAGCTGATCTCAGCAGATACCAACGACAACATATCGCCGGTAGCCTATTTTATTCTAACTTTAACGTAAAATTTTTTCTTTAACTTTTTATTGTTTTGATATGAAGATGTTTTCTGATGAAGGTTATTTTGTCAGAGCTTACTGCTAAGCAAGGCCTTGAGGATGCAACAAGACCTCGAGGACAAGAAAAACGAAGTTATAATTGAGGGTTTAGAGAAGAAGATTAAAGATCATGAAGCTACCCTAGAAAAGAAAGACTTCGTGCTTCAAACGATGGAAGGTTCACTGGCAAAAGCTCAAGCCCAAATCGCTAGATTAAACAGTGAACTTTCCCTACAGTCCAAAAGCTTTGAGCAAGAGAAGAAAGATTTCAAAACAGAACTCAAAGTCGAAGCTAAAAAAAGTTCAAATCTACTGAAATCACTCAAGGATCTTCAGGAAAAATCCTTAGGCTTCGGCACCCGGTGCATTCAACGGCTGAAACAGGTCTTTAACTCAGTTGGGGCCAGCTCCGAAAAGTTTAAACCTTCAGTTGAAGACCTGCCGGGCATATTTGATCATATTGAAGGTGAAGTTGATGCCCTCGACGAAGTTATAGCTGGACATGGTGATTTTTGTGCCTTGTTAGCTTCGCGAGGCACAGCTGTCGCTTTCATGAAAGCTGGCTGTACACATGGAAATATTGTAAACAGACCAAACTTCAGCATGTCACCATCAGACTTGTATGACATCCCCGGTCTGGCCCGAAGCATCGGAAACAGATTCGTTACTCAAATCTGGGCAAAGGGCGGGCGAAACTTGGCTGGTGACGAAGCTCTAAGTCACCTTAAACCGGTAATAAACTCATACCTTGTGCTTACCTTTTCCTTGAAACTTGATTTTACCTTATAATGCTTTGATATGTACAGGATGACGAAGCCGAGGAGCATTGAGCCGAAGCCTAGCAGACGATCCGAAGCTTAGCAGATGATGATGAAGCTGAAAACCTAACTGTGAAAAACTCTAGAAAAACTCTTGTATTATCCTTTGTAAAGAATATTATAATTTGAAAAATCAGATTCTACTCTGTAAATTTGTCCATACCTTGTAATATATTTTTACCTTTCCGTCAATGTGTGAACTGCTTTAATGTGGACGAAACTTGTATTTTTTGAGCCGAAGGCGAAAAACACCTTCCCTTCTTTTCGTATGCAACAAAGCATAAATCTACTTCCGAAGCCGTATTCTTAGAGCCGAAGCAACTGTCTATCTGTATGATATGATAATGATGATCCTATGTATGTCTAAATGAATGTTTATGAATGCAATGTATGATGTAATGTATCGTGCCAATGAATGCCCAACACACACACATTCAAAGCTTCATTCATAACCTTCATTCCCTTAGGAATGACTGAAATCTCTTTGCCGTTTATTTTTTGGCTGCACCGCTTATTTTTCGGTGTAAGTTCTCAATTCTCTTAGGAACGTCTTTTGAACTTCTTCGCCTTCTATTTCGGCGGTATTCGCGTTGACTTTTCGTGCTTCGCCTTATATTTCGGCGGTATTCGTGTTGACTTTTCGCGCTTTGCCTTATATTTCGGCTGTATTTGGCTCTGCATTCCCTTAGGAACGACATTTGAGCAGAAAACTTACGCTGCGCTCCCTTAGGAACGGCTTTTTGTAGCTTCATCGTGCTCTGCATCCCCTTAGGGATGACTTTAGAGCTTCTCCCTATTTTTTTCTCTCTCTACACTCGATGGTGCATGCTCAGATTTTACATTTTACATATTTTTGGGGGATTTTGCTCTCGTAGAGCTGAATAAGAAAGGAAAAATTACAAACTATGGCCCCATTAAAAACCTTTCTCCCCTTTGGAAAGGAAAAGGGTGCCATAAGAAAAATGAAAAAGATTACATCAATTTATACATAATATCGTCAAAGCTCATCTGCATTCTAGGATCTAGGAATGTCGTTGTCGTCCATGTCCTTTAACCTATAAGAACCGGGTCTTGATGAAGATACTACCAGAAAGGGTCCTTCCCACTTCAGCTGAAGCTTGCCTACTGTGTCAGGGTTGGCTACTCTCCGAAGCACCAAGTGTCCTGGCTTAATATCTTTCAATCGAACTTTTCCATCGCGCCATTTTATTGTTTCGGCTTGATATTTATTGATATTTTCCACATCCTGAAGTCTGGTCCCTTCTATAGTATCTTTAGTCACAGAATAATTAGCTTCATCTTTGGCTGAAGCTACTGTTCTTATTGACCCCGCTTTAGCCTCTTCAGGGGTTATGGCTTTATCACCGAACAATAACTTAAATGGTGTAAAAGTTGTTGACCTTGATATAGTTGTATTGTGGCTCCACACCACTTTAACCAACTCATCTGGCCACTTTCCTCTAGGCTGATTGAAGATTAACTTCATTATTCCTGTCATTATAATACCATTTTCCCTTTCAACTAGTCCATTTGATTTCGGTTGCCTAACTGATGCAAAATGAATTTTTGTGCCAATCTGATCGAAGAAATCTTTGAAAGTTTCAGCATCAAACTGCGTTCCATTGTCCACAGTTATAGCCTTCGGCACACCGATGCCAGAAGAATTTTTGGACTATAGCCGAAGTTATTGTGGCCAAAGGCTTTGTTTCGATCCACTTGGAAAAATATTCTACCACCACCGCAACATATCTCAAGTTGCCCTATGCTGGTGGAAGTGGACCTAGCAGATCCAGGCCCCATCTTTGCAACGGCCAGGTTGGTTGTATAAGCTGAGTCAATGTCGAAGGTTGTTTCTAATCTTTTGCACATTTTTGGCAATTTTCACACTTTTGAACCAAATCTGCTGCGTCCGAAGCTGCCTTCGGCCAATAGAATCCTTGTCGGAAAACCTTTCCTAGAAGAGGTCTGGGCCCAATATGAGATCCACACAATCCTGCATGTATCTCCTTCATTAGTTCTATACCTTCAATTCTGGATAAGCACTTGACAAGTGGGGAACAAACTCCATGTTTATATAATTCCCCTTCTATTATGACATATGGTCTTGTTCCTGCTTCCATTCTTTTGTTATAAACCTCATCATCCGAGAGATAGTTACCTTGGAGGAAAGATATAATCTCAGTCCTCCAATCTTCGCTATGGACAGGAGATATTGTGAGCACTGCTCTTTCGAGGAGTTCCACCGAAGGTGCTCTTATTGTCTCAAAAAATACTTCCGAAGGTAGAGGAAGCCCCTGTGCCGCTGACTTGGCTAGCAGATCAGCATGCTCATTTTCCCCTCTTGGAATATTCTTAACAGAAAATCCTTCGAAAGAAGCTTCAAGCCTTTGGACTGTGTCTAGGTATCTCTCAAGCCTCGGATCTCTTGCCTTGCAACTCTTGTCAACATGACCAGAAATAACTTGAGAGTCGGTTTTGAGGACTTCCCTTCTTATTCCCATTGCCTTTAACTTTCAAAGTCCCAAAAGTAATGCTTCGTATTCAGCAATATTATTTGTACAACTGAAATCAAGCCTTGCTGCTTAGCATGTTTTGACTTTGGAAGGTGCAACTAAGACAGCAGCCACACCTGCACCGAAGGTTCCCCATGAACCGTCGCAGAACACTGTCCAGGCCTCGACATCTTTATTTGCTTCTTCTTCCTAAGCCCCTGGCGTTCAATCAGCAATGAAGTCTGCTAACGCTTGGGACTGAATTGAGGATCTATGGACATAGTAAATAGTGAATTTGTTAAGCTCTGCAGCCCACTTTCCAATCCTTACAGTAGCTTCTATGTTCCTCATAATATCCTTCAGAGGCTGTGATGAAGGAACAATTATGTGGTATGCTTGAAAATAGTGCCGAAGTTTCTTGGAGGCTATTAACACAGCATACAACACCTTCTCCAACTTTGTATAGTTTTTCTTTGATAAACTTAGAACTTCGGAGACAAAGTATATTGGGGCTTTCTTTTTAATTTGTCCTTCAAGCTTCTCCTGTACAAGCACCACACTCACTGCAGAGTATGAAGCTGCCACGTACAATAGTAACGGAGCCCCTGACGCAGGTGGAGTTAATGTTGTTAGATCAATCAAGTATTGCCTCAGCTCTTCGAAGGCCTTCTGTTGAGCTGGGCCCCATTGAAAAACTTCGGCTGACTTTAGTATTTCAAAGAATGGCAAATTTCTTTTTGCTGATCTAGATATGAATCTATTTAATGATGCTAGTCTTCGTGTCAGCCGTTGAGCCCCCTTCTTTGTACTTGGTGGTTCCATCCGAAGGATAGCTTCGATCTTGCTTGGGTAAGCTTCAATCCCCTTCGTTGAAACTAGACAGCCAAGGAACTTACCCTTCTTTACTCCAAAAACACATTTTTCTGGATTTAATTTCAGGCCAGCTTGCCTGAAATTAGCAAATGTTTATTGCAGATCAGTAATGTGATTTTATTGCTTCGTACTTTTTACTATGATGTCATCAACTTATGTTAGCACATTTCTGCCTATCTAGGAATGAAGGACCTTGGCTGTCATTCTACTGAAGCTTCCTCCAGCATTCTTGAGCCCCTCAGGCATCCGAAGATAGCAAT
Organism: Zea luxurians; assembly: GCA_029449295.1. Lineage (NCBI taxonomy): Eukaryota > Viridiplantae > Streptophyta > Magnoliopsida > Poales > Poaceae > Zea > Zea luxurians. The sequence continues at coordinate 54,623,937 of JAOPSE010000004.1, read as the reverse complement.
TGGTGCCACTGGGAGTTATGAAGCTAGTCTTTGGCTCATTCTCCTTCTTCATCCATATTTGATGATATCATGAGTAGCAGTCCAACAGACTCATAAGCTCTAAAGAAGCTGCTGCATATACAAGAGAGTGTATTCTTGGTAATGGAAATTTGTCCTTTGGACAGACCTTGTTAAGATCTGTGAAGTCAATACACATTCTCCATTTGCCGTTGGACTTCTTCACCATGATAGTATTGGCTAGTCACTCTGGATATTTTACTTCTCTGATGACCCCAACACTGAGAAGCCTTTTTACTTCATTTCGAGCACCTTTGGCTTTATCATCAGACATTTTCGGAAGCCTTTGTTTTCTTGGCCTGAAGGATGGGTCAACATTGAGTGAATGCTCAATGACGTCTCTGTTGACACCATAGAGGTCATTGGCTGACCAAGCAAAGACATCTTTGTTGTTAAATAGAAACCTTATCAAAGTTTTCTCCTGCTCTTCAGATAGTTGAGACCCCAGCAGTACCTTCTGCTCTACTATGTCTTCACATAGAAGCATGGGTTTCGGCTGATCAGCCGAAGCAGCCTTCTCTCTTCTGTACTTGTACTGTTCACAAGCTTCGACTTCATCTATATTGTGGATTGCTTTTGAATCTGTCCAATTTCCTTCGGCCTTTCTGGCAGCCTCTTGACTTCCATGAATAGCAATGGACCCTTGTTCTGAAGGTATCTTCATGCATAGATATGCTGGGTGAAGTATTGCTTCGAAAGCATTAAGTGTCCCTCGACCAATGATTGCATTGTAGGGGTACTCCATGTCAACAATGTCAAAAACAACCTATTCAATCCTTGTATTGTGAACAAAGCCGAAGGTAATTGGCATTGTGATTTTGCCAAATGCTATAATCTGTCTTCCTCCGAAGCCACATAGGGGATGTGTAGCATCGTGAATCTTATCTTCTGGCTCTTGCATTTGTCTGAAGGCCTTAGCAAATATGATATCCGTGGCACTGCCTGTATCAACCAGAACATTGTGAACCAGAAAACCCTTGATGATGCAAGATATGACCATAGCATCATTGTGAGGATAATCCTTGAGCTGAAGGTCCTCCTGGGAGAAGGTGATTGGGATGTGAGACCATTTTGACTTGATGAAAGGTCCCTGCACCCCAACATGCTGCAGCCTTCTCTATGCTTCCTTCTTTTGCTTCTTGTTAGCCGGCTCTGAACTTGAGCCGCCTATCATCGGGAGCACAAGCTTCGTAGCCGAAGGTGCTCTAGCTTGGTTGTTGAACAAAGCCATCAGCTCAACAGTGGAAGTGAGTTCACCGGAGGTGGGCGCCAATGTTGGGGACTTGTTCTCAAATGCTATAAATTAAGAACAAGGCAACACAAAAAATGTTAAATGTTAATGTCCTTCGTCCTTTGAAGCATTATTTCCCTTAGGATATAATGATCCTCGGACGAAGGTTATGAAGGACATACCTTCATAGACACGACATGTATAATCAGAGGATGAAGGTTATGGAACATAAGACAACAACATAAATAATTACAAGGTATCGAAATATAAACATTTATTGTCAAATAATCATGAATACATGAAAGTTATATTAAACTGCATTTGTACCTTGAGCATGATAGAATACGAATGATACAAATGCGATGCCAAAGCGTGAACAGTACGGGGGTACTGTTCACCTATTTATAGGCACAGGGCGCAGCCTGTGTGAATTTACATTCATGTCCTCTACAAATGATTACAATTATTACACAGTTTATCACGGGCCGATTGGTCATCTCATCTTTAAGTCGGTGCATTTTGAAATATACTATGAAGCTTCCTGACTGGTAGCTTCGACATTGTTCCTGTTCTGGCCTTCCGAAGGTGTTTCTTCTCATCGGACCTTCGGCGACGAAGCAGACCCCCAACAGTATGTCATTTAGTTCCATGTCCCAACCAAAATGTTGTAGGTACCAAGTGGGTATTCCACAACAAACAAGATGAACATAGTGTGGTGACTAGGAACAAAGCTCAACTTGTTGCAAAAGGATATTCACAAGTCGAAGGTTTGGATTTCGGTGAAACCTACGCACCCATAGCTAGGCTTTAGTCAATTCGAATATTACTTGCCTATGCTACTTACTATGGCTGAGTTATATCAAATGGACGTGAAAAGTGCCTTCCTCAATGGTCCTATCAAGGAAGAGGTGTATGTTGAGCAACCTCCCGACTTTGAAGATAGTGAGTATCCTTCACATGTTTATAAGCTCTCAAAGGCGCTTTATGGTCTCAAACAAGCCCCAAGAGCATGGTATGAATGCATAAGAGACTTTCTTATCACTAATGGTTTTAAAGTCGGAAAAGCTGATCCTAGTCTCTTCACTAAAACAATTGACAAGGACTTGTTTATATGCCAAATTTATGTTGATGATATTATTTTTGGGTCTACTAACAAGTCATCTTGTGAAGAGTTTAGTAGAATTATGATATTGAAATTTGAGATGTCCATGATGGGGGAGTTGAAGTATTTTCTTGGATTCCAAATCTAGCAACTCCAAGAGGGCACCTTCATTTGCCAAACAAAGTACATTCAAGATATTCTCAAGAAGTTTAGAATGAAGAGCGCCAAACCCATCAAAACTCCCATGGGAACAAATGGGCATCTCGACCTCGACACAGGAGGTAAGTCTATAGATCAAAAGGTATACTGGTCGATGATAGGATCTCTACTCTATTTATGTGCTTCACGGCCAGATATTATGCTTTCAGTGTGCATGTGTGCAAGGTTCCAGGCCGACCCTAAGAAAATCCACCTAAGGGCTATAAAAAGAATCATGAGATATTTATTTTACAATCCTAAGTTTGGGCTATGGTACCCCTAAGGTGTCTACCTTTGCTCTAATCGGGTATTCTGATGCTTATTATGCCGGATGTAAGATTGATAGAAAGAGTACATCAGAGATTTGTTAGTTTCTGGGGATATCCTGGTGTCTTGGGATTTAAAGAAACAAAATTCATTAGCTCCCCAGGGGAATGGCGAGGTACAGCGTACAGCCCTCCGAGGAGAGGGCACGGCGGCAGGGAAAGGAGCCTGCCTCCGAGGGGAGGATACGACGGTGGCCGTGGTGACAATGACTCTATCGGCCTCCTGGTCCGCAACATTCCATTGAGATGCATTGTTAACACACCGGAAGGGACAGAGATCAGACAGCAGAAGGGAAAGACAGGTAGGAAGCTAGGAGTTGTATTCTTTAGTAGAATGGAAAAACCAGAGAGAAACAACCTGGGGAGGAAGACAACTAGACCTAGACATAGAGGAAGTAGACGAGCCACGAGCCTGAGGTGGAAGATGAATAGAAGTCCGTGATGTTCTGAATATTTCTTTTGATGCCTTCTATCTTTCTCTAATACTTGTATGTCACCTTGTGCCCTGCAAGTTGGGTCCAGCCCATTCTAGTGAAGGGTGCCTCCAGCCCAATCCACATACCTGACATTCTCCTCTTCTTAAAACTGGACTTGCCCTCAAGTCGATTGAAAAGTCTGAACTGCTAGACGATTGTTCTTCAGTTGAGTTTGTGTTGCACTAAAGATTGCTTCATTTTTTCATTTGCTTCCAAAAATAGTTGTAGCTCTATTCATTGTGTAATCTGTGAACATGAATATCCAGTCCATGTGGTAGTTCTTGTGCAGGAGATCCAAATGCTTGAGCACCACCCTTTCAATAAGAATAGAAGTTATTAAGGTCTTTCCGCTCCATGTGAAGGATAGCCATGGTTTCTAGAGATCCACTGTCTTTGATCTCTACTAGCGTATCAGTTGGACAATTTAGCTATATGTAGAGCAGTTTTAGCGGGAACAACATAATGTGAACAATTGATAACAAAGAAGGTTTCTATTGGGTGCCATGCGGCTCAGAGTCAAACCAAAGGTTCAGTTGAAATGAACTTTATGCCAACTCAAACTGATGCTTCCAGCTCCAGCATTTAGATATTTGATCCCTATGAAAACAATCCACCATGCCTACATTTGCCCAGCAACCACAAGAGTGTGTGCACATTTAAGACACATTGCCATCCACTAGTACACATAAGCTCTATACTGATGGTTGTAAACCTATTTGCGGTGGCGTTTTTTACAACTGCTAGTACTAGGGATCAGTAGAAATAATTTTTTCTGCTGGCGTGTAAGAGAGAACCGCCAGTGGAAATCGCTTTTCGCTGGTGGTTAAGCTAAGAAAACCGCCATTTCCACTAGCGGACGAGGTAATAAAACCGCTGGTGAAAATATTTTTCAAGAAACATAAAAATGAGTTTAAAAATAGCAAAAAATATATTTTTATTAGCAGGTGTCTCCGTCGAAGTCTAAAGTCGCGTCATTTTTCGTGCAAAATACGCGGCTAGTGGCAATCAAACACACGACCTCCCCTTACTTGTAACCTTCTCTACCACTCCACATATAACTTATTCGTATCTATATGGCAGTTTTGTTTTCTACATATTATAACCAACTGAGTATAAAATGGTTGTTTGAGTCTGTAAACGAATTCAAACAAAAAGTTATCAACTACAAAGTTTCGTAACTTTTGAAGTTCTATAACTTTTGTTTTGACACATTTCCCATCCAAGGTCATTTGCAAAATTTACAATTTAAATTTGACAAATTTAGATGTAATTTTTGAGAGCCGAAATGATTTCAAATAAAAAACTTGTCAACTACAAAACTTTATAACTTTTAGAAATCTACAACTTTTTTGTTGGTGGTTTTTCATACGAGGTTAATTGGAAAACTCAAAAAATTTAGGATAAAAATGATTTCTAGTGATAGTTTCTTAAAAAACCGCCGCTAGAAAACATATTTTTAGTTGCGGTTTTCTTAAGTAACTGCCACTAGAAATAGCACTGACGTTTGATAACTGAAACCGTCTGTAAAAATTAAACCCCACAGCAAGCTTTGAGTTCTTTTCTACTAGTGATCGCCAGCATGATTTTCGATAGTTCAGCACACATGTATTTGAAACTTTGTTTTAATGGGGGTGGCTATGGAGACTTCAAGAGATAGATGTAATACTCGCAAACTCTAGTATAGGTCGATTCATCAAATCCAAAAGCAACTCTAGAGTCATGGAAATAAAAGGATGGCCATGACCTTGGTCGAAGCTCACCACAGCCATGAACAATCTTAACTGGCACAACAGCACGTACAGTCACTTTCGGCGGCCAGAGGCCGCTGAAAATAAGGCCTTTGCCGTCGAAAATAAGCTATTTTCGGTGGTCTCTTGACGCCAGAAAAAATCAGCCGAAAATTAGCCTTTATTTTTTGCGACTGATACCTGGCAGCTGAAAATAAGCTATTTTTGGTGGTCAACAGAACAGCCGCCGAAAATAATTACTGATTTTCGGCGGCCACACATTGCCACCGAAAACAAGGGCCGCCGTAATTATCCCACGCTTATTTTCGGCGGCCTCAGTTGGCCGCCAAAAATTAACAATTTCAGAGAAATTGTTTTTGAAAAAATGCAAAAAAACAGTAAATTCATCAACAATATAATCATAATAAAATAACAGAAACATTAAATCCATAATTACACACATTTCTATATCTATACTTAATCCCTCACAGATATTTCAAATTCAATCCAGTTTCAACGGTCGTCTCGCGTCATCCTTTTACAAATAACCCCTCACAAATATTTCAAATTAATCTGCTGCATGTATATAGATGGCCAAACGGTAGCCCGGCACAGGCCAGACGCACGCAGGCCACAACTATGGCCCAGGCATGTCATGCCGGCCTGCTGACTGTGTTGGGCCAGCCTGTTAGCCCGTCGGTCCATTTGATTAAATCAGCGTAAAATTAACCGTGCAACAGGTGAGGTTTGAACCCATGCCCTAGTGGAAGAAGGGCATGAGACACTAAGTGAAGCTGTCTAACTAGTAGAACATCATGCTCAAATGTTTTTAATATTGAATATAAATTGTATATATGATATATGTTTTTTTGTAAAATAAAAATATATAATCGTGTCGGGCTGGGCCAGCATTACGGGCCGAGGCTACAGCCCAAGCACGGCACGACGTTCTTGGTTCTTGCAAGTATTATGTCGTTTCTGAGACCATATTGACGCAATGGACTACATGGTGTTTGAGGTTGCTGAATTGGATGGAGCAAAAATGATTTGTCACACTAACAGTAAAATGAAAGGTTATTTGTTGGTTTTAAACGTTAGTAATTGTTACAAAGTAGCATAATTTATATGGAGCGTATTCAGTTTTTATTGATGTCTGACCATAGCAATCACTCCATATTTTGATCTATCTTTTTTATAAGTTTGACTTCATGTGACTTATTTTAGAAACTTGAGCTCATAAACTTTCTCTTATTTGGTCTCTGTATGTCATTTTATAATCTCTATCCGTTCTGTCAGTCGTTGTGAACTCTCTTCTGGTCGCTCACTTTATTGGTCGTGTTATACCAAGACATATTGCATGGAGTAAACAATAACATCAGTTAGCCAAATCAAAAAATATTATACAAAGAGCGGAGACAATCAATAAAAAATCTTGAATTTTTTTTAATAGATAGTTTACGTGGTTATTGTTGTAAGCCGTCGCAACGCACGGGCAACCGACTAGTATACTTAAAGCACCAGTTTCAACGGTCATCTCGCGTCATTTCTTTACAAATAACCCCTCACAGCTATTTTAAATTAACCGATGCATGCCTATAGATGGCCAAAGGTGGTCCGTCACGGGCCAGACGCCGGCGGGCCACAACTCTTGCCTAGGCACGTCATGTCGACCTGGTGACTGTGCCAGACCAGCATGTTAGCCCATCGGGCCATTTAATTAAATCAACATAAAAGGACTATTTAATTAAATCAGCGTAAAATGTTAAAAAATGGTGCAGGAGATGGGGTTTGAACCCATGCCCTGATGGATGAAGGGTGGGAGACATTGGGTTAAGCTGTCTAACCAGCAGAACATCATGCTCAAATGTTTTTAATATTGAATAAAAATTGTATATATGTATATACATTTTTTGTAAAATAAAACAAATATAACCGTGTCGGGCTGGGCCAGCACTATGGGCTGAGGCTACAGCCCAAGCACAGCTCGACGTTATTGGCTCTTGCAAGCATTATGTCGTTTCTGAGACCACATTGGCGCAATGGACTCAATGGTGTTTGAGGTTGCTGAATTAGATGGGGCAACAATGATTTGTCACACTAACAGTAAAATAAAAGGTTATTTGTTAATTTTAAATGTTAGTAAATGCTACGAAGTAGCATAATTTATATGGAGCGCATCTAGTTTTTATTGATGCCTGACTTTAGCAATCACTATGGTCTATCTTTTACATAAGTTTGAGTTCATGTGACTTATTTTAGAAACTTGAGCTCACAAACTTTCTCTTATTTGGTCTATGTATGGTGGAATTATGTCATTTTATAATCTATATTCGTTCAGTCAGCGTTGTGAACTCTCTTCTAATCGCTCACTTCATTGGTCGTGTTGTACCAAAACATATTGGATGGAGTAAACAATAACATCAGTTAGCCAAATCAAAAAATATTATACTGAGAGCGAAGAAAATCAATAAAAAATCTTGAATTTTTTTGGTGGATAGTTTACATGAGTATTGTTGTAAGCCGTCGCAACGCACGGGCAACCGACTAGTAACACATAGTATCACACTTCTTCACAACTGGTTCACAGTTCACAAATGGTTCACCACATCACTATGTCACACCCGATTTCGGAAGGCAAACTGAATGCGGACCATGTACGTGTCAGGATCAGAACTCACGTACACAGCGATTACATAATTGGACATCATCACACAATGCTTGAATTAAATAGCGGAAAGGTACTTTATTACATCAAGATGTCCAAGACATTCACAGAGTCTAATACATAACCATTGTTCAACATAAATATCGAACTGCGGAATTACGAAATGTAGATGCGAAGCCTACATAGGCAGCTGACTGGGCGGGGGGGGGGGGGGGTTGCCACTAAGATAAACTAGAACTCATCGTATTCCTGGAACTCCTCGAAGTCATCCATGTTGCTAGAATCACCTCCTAAGCACTGAGAACAGTGGGGACAACCTGGGGTGGGGTGGTTTGTAATGCAAGGGCGAGTACACATCAACACACTCAGCAAATGTCCTGTTTGGCTAAAGTGGACTAGCTGTATGTGGAGTTTAAGGTTGAGCAGTTGCTTTTAGTTGGTCAAGTTTTATTATTATAAGTAGAGCCAAATTTTAGTAATAACCCAGTTATTACCCAGGGGCACTCCCTCCAAGAGGAAATACCAGAGATCAGGATTATAATCACCATTGTTAATCACCATCATAAAAGTAATCGTTGTTCTTCTAATCGAAGAGGATCCCAAGGCTGCTCATAACCGTGACCACGACTGTTATTCCAGTTTCTAACACTCTGCAGAGGTTGCACACTTTACCCACAAGCCGTGATTCCCATTCTGCCCGGGTTCTAGCCTCCCCATTGATCACTACCAAGATGACCTAGCAGGGTGTCACTACGTAGCCTTTACAAAGATTTCCCAGAGGTCATAGCCGCCTGCTAGGTTTCTCCAGTTTGATAAACATAGTACATCTCCCCAAAGGAAGGGTGACTAACAAAACCAAATCAAAGAACCTCTGCAACCAACCTCGGTAGAGCAAGTACTGTGCCCAGACCCCATTGACAGCCCTACGGCGAAGCCAACTACTCCTCTAGTTCCTCTAATTAATCAGCTAAGGGCGTCCCATTCCACTCTCATGGTTGCACTGTTATCCTGGGTTGTCACTCCCCAAACAGGTCCTTATGGAGAGGTACTCAGGAAAGAGCCTGAGCCCCCTAAAGTAATCACAAGGACCCCATCGGGATAACATCATCGTATCATAAAAGATCACATCATGTTCATTGATTAAGTTTAAGCAATAGCATAAGCTAACCATGATTAACCCAAAAAGGTAAACAAGGGTAAGGGAAATACAAACTAGTCAATCCTTAGGTTTCAATAAAGTAATGCGGGATAGTAAATTATAAAGTAAAGTAGGACATGATAGGTCTGAGGACACTTGCCTTCACCAGGTTGTTGCTCAGAGGGATCTTCGGCAACACACTCAGGAACCTCGGACTGCTTGTTGTCTAAATAAAGCGAGCATGCATTCAATACATTTGGAAAGTACAAATGAACATCACACCAAGCATGTACAAACATTGGAACACATCTTAAGAAGACACAATACTACGTAAGGATAATGAGACCAAAGTATAATATGAACTATAACATAAATTAACTTTATTTGAAAATAGATTGTTATTTCCCTAAATGTTATTTACAAGTACATAATCATAGATCAATTTATTTTATTGTGACCTATAATTTAGAACGGAGATGAACTCATGCAATACCTATCATTAATCTCACAAGTTGCAACATGTCATGACTCATAAGGTTTTGGCAAAAATAAATAATTAACCTCCACTAGTTTAGGCTATCTCTAATCAAAAAGGAAAAAGGGAGAATGAATCTAGAGAGAGAGAAAACCTAGAGTGAGGAAAAGAAGAGTAACACATGATTTTGGGTGATAATTAGGAAGAAACTTTATACCCCCAAAATCAGGGTGTTACAGACCTATCCCCCTTAAAAGAATCTCGCCCTCGAGATTCATGGCTGGCTAGAAAAGAGCTAAGGGTACTTGGCTTTTAAATCATCTTCTCGTTCCCAGGTTGCTTCTTCTTCTAAGTGATGGCCCCATTTGACTTTGCACATCCTAATGGTACTTCTCTGAGTGACCCGATCTGCTGTCTCTAGAATTTGAGTTGGCTTCCAATATAAGTTAGATCTTCTTAGACTTCAAGATCCTCTGCTGGCAACTGCTCTTCTGGCACTCTCAAGCATTTCTTTAACTATGACACATGGAACACATTGTGAACAGCGGACAGGTTTACTGGTAAGCTGAGTTGATAAGCCACTTCTCCATGTCTAGCTTGAATTTGATACGGTCCAATATAACGGGATGCTAGCTTGCCTTTGACTCCAAACCTTTTGGTTCCTCTGATGGGTGACACCTTCAAATAGACATAGTCTCCCACTTCAAAACTGAGTTTTCTTCTTCTGGTTTTAGCATAGCCTCGTTGTCTGGACTACGCTGCCTTCGAATTCTCTCGGACCATTCTAATGTTCTCCTCAGCTTCGAGCAGAATGTCTGGACCGAACACCTATCTTTCACCAGGTTGGTCCCAATGTAGTGGACTTCTACAATTCCTTCCATAAAGTGCCTCAAACGGTGACATCTTCAGGCTGGCTTGGTAGCTGTTGTTGTAAGAGAATTCTGCATATGGTAATCTATTGTCCCAACCTATCTTGTCTTGTAAGGCACAAGCCCTCAACATATCCTCCAAAATCTGATTAGTTCTCTCAGTCTAGCCATCTGTCCGCGGGTGATAAGCTGAACTAAATTTTAAGTGTGTGCCCAAAGCTTCATGTAATTGCTACCAAAAATGAGAGGTGAACTGGGTGCCTCTATCTGATACTATCTTCTTCGGAATGCCATGCAAGCACACAATCTGAGCCATGTATAGTTCGGCCAACACTACACTGTTGTAGGTGGTCTTGACTGGTATGAAATGGGCCGCCTTTGTCAAACGGTCCACTACTACCCTGATAGAGTCTTAACCAGTACGAGTGCAGGGCAAACCGACTATAAAGTCTATTCCGATCTCATCCCATTTCCACTAAGGAATCTACAACGGTTGCAACAAACCTGCGGTCTCTGATGTTCTGCTTTAATCCTCTGACAATTTTCACGTACAGCCACATACTCTGCTATCTCCCTTTTCATACCGTACCACCAAAATCTTTTCTTCAGGTCTTGATACATCTTCTCACTACCAGGGTGTATAGAGTATGCTGTCTCATGAGCTTCCTTGAGAATCAGTTTCCGGATTGGTTTGATAACGGGAACACAAAGTCTGTCCTTGAACCATATCACTCCTTCTACATCTTCCATCTATGATCAGCTGCCGGATCTCATTGATTTTCTCATCATCCTTCTGACCCTTCCTAATGTCTTGCTCTAGAGTGGGTTCCAACTCAATTGTCACTCCTGGAGTGTTGTTCAGAAATCCGAGACTCAACCTATCGAATTTCTTCACTAGTTCATGTGGCATCGGGTGAGCGGCCAACATATTGACTTGACTTTTCCTGCTAAGAGCATCTGCAACCACATTTGCTTTGCCTAGTTGATAATGAATCTCCAGTTCATAGTCTTTGATCAATTCTAGCCATCTTCGCTGCCTCATGTTTAACTTTGACTGAGTGAATATGTACTTGAGGCTCTTGTGGTCTGTGTAGATATCACACTTCTGCCCGTAAAGATAATGCCTCCAGGTCTTCAATGCATGAACCACGGCTGCTAACTCCGGATCATGAGTAGGGTAGTTCTTCTCATGAATCTTCAACTGTCGGGACGAGTATGCCACTACTCTCTCTTCCTGCATCAACACACATCCCAGTCTGGTGTACGAAGCATCGCAATACACTGAGTATGGCTTGTGAACATCTAGCAGAATCAGTACTGGTGCCATTGTCAACTTCTCCTTCAATGTCTCAAAGGACTTCTGGCATGCTGGGGTTCACTTGAACTCAACCTTCTTTGCCAGCAAGGCTGTCATTGGCCTGGCGATCTTGGAGAAACCTTCAATGAAACGCCGATAATAACCGACCATTCCGATGAAACTCTTGATTCCTCGGACATCTTTTGGTGCTTTCCAGTCCAAGATAGCTCTTAACTTCTTCGGATCTACAGCCAATCCCTCTCGGTTTATAATGTGACCCAAGAACAGGACTTCACTGATCCAGAACTCGCACTTGCTAAGCTTGACATACAACTGGCAATCTCGTAGCCTCTGAAGTACTTTCCTCAAATGCTCCTCATGCTCTTGCTCATTCTGGGAATATACAAGAATATCATCAATGAGCACCACTACGAACTTGTTGAGGTAGTCCATGAACTCACTATTCATCAGATACATGAAGTAATCTGGCGCAATCGTCAATCTAAATGACATAACCATGAACTCACATAGTCCATACTTAGTGATGAATGTTGTCTTCGGTATATCCGAAGGTCGGATTCGAAGCTGATGGTAACCTGACCTTAGATCTATCTTCGAGAACACACTGGCTCCTCTCAACTGATCAAATAGGTCTTCAATTCGAGGTAGAGGGTACTTGTTCTTGACAGCGACTTCATTCAAAGATCTGTAATTGATGCACATCCTCTTCGTGCCATCCTTCTTCTACACAAATAACATTGGGGCTGCCCAAGGTGAGGTACTTGGTCTGATGTATCCTTTCTCTAACAACTCATCAATCTGCTTCTTGAGTTTCACCAACTCTGGTCCGGACACTCGATAAGCTCTCTTGGAAATAGGGGCGGTGCCTGGGATAAGCTCTATGGCAAATTCAACTTTCCTTTCAGGTGGCATGCCTGGTAACTCTTTAGGGAATACATCACGGAATTCTGACACAATCCTAATTGCCTCAATCGGATTGGACTCCTTGTCATCTACTGATAAATGCTGACAAGCTCCTTCTTCTAGTTCAGGTAAGTACAGCTTGGTTACTACTTCCTTTCTGGATGGGGACACCAACTTAACTGTTCTCTTGTCACTACTGAGAGTGGCTTGATTTCTGTGTAGCCAATTCATCCCTAGGATGACATCTAACCCTTGAGTTTCCATGACTACTAGGCTAGTGGGGAAGGCTATCCCCTTATTTCAATCCTTAGATTCGGACAAATCCTATCGGACTGAACTTTTCCCCCAACTGAATTAACTCTCAAAGGTGGGATCATTGGTTCTATGGGGATGTTATGTGATTTTACCCAAGATGCAGAAACAAAAGATGAAAAGAATGTGTGGCACCAGTATCAAATAGTACTTTGCTGGGTAGGATTCGACTGGAAACATACATACTGCCATGTCCTGAGCATCCTGGATTGCTTCGGCCTCCAGGTGATTCACCTTTCCACGGTTGTAGGCCTGACCATTGTAGAGCCCAAAAACTGGTAGAATAAAATAAAAAAAATAATAAAGTAAATAAATAAATTTAAGATTAAGCTTTAGGGATTTTCGAAACCTTTTTAATTTCTCGCTTATTGGATGTCATAAATGAAAATAAATACATGAGCAAAGTAAGAGAAAGGAATAAATACACATAAATTATATTTCTGCATTCATGCTGGAGATTTTGGTTGTTACAAATTTATATTTGGATAATTAAACTTTTGAATCTGAATTCTAGGATAATTAAATAAAGAATTTCATCCGATAAATGAATTGCATCTCCATCAATGATAAACGCCCTAGATTAAGCCACACCGTGCCGGTTCGGCCTTGAGTTCTGTGTCCGTTGGATCTTAATGGGCGGTCCGGATTGGATCTGGGCGATAAAACTCGGGCCATTTGATCTCTATCCAACGGTGGCAATCGAGTACCGGTTCGGAGTTATAAAAAATCTAATCTGGACCCTACGTTGGTGATCCAGTGGTCAGAACACAACTCATCCCCTTTCAGCTGTGGTCTTTTACTAATGAGACCCTATACTTGGGTATAATCAACCCGCAGTCCGATGAAGTGTTAAAATAATTACAGTTATGCCCTGGAATTTATAAAACCAACCCCTAGGTTCCTGGTTTTTGTATCCGCAGCCCATAGAGTACCAGAAAATGGTTAATTAATATATAAAATGACTTTTTAGTACAAGAATAATTCCTGAAACTTGTTTAATTCATATTTAATTCATTTTTACTCTAAATTGATCCGTTCTAGTTGCATTAATTTTGTTTTAATGTTGTTTATCACCTAGTACTTTTGTTTAGCCATGAAACTTAATTTAAAATTATTCACTTGAATTACTCTATTATAGGTACTCAATAACTCTAGAAATTCATAATTTCTTTGTTCTAACTCCGATTTGATCCATTCAAATTGCGTTAGCTTCATAAAAATATTGTCTACACAGTGGCAACATTAATTGTACAATAGAACATATTTTTATAATTAGATATTTGTTTAGCCTATGTTTAGTAGATTATACCTTTCAACCAAAGTTAAACTAGACCATGATAGTAATTTAACTATAATATGATTTCTAAACAAGTTATAATTTGGATAAAAGTTTGCTTAACTATTTGGAGTATATTTCCTCGTATGATGTATATTAACCAATTTATAATATAATTTAATATTTAAATCACGTAGATTTTTCAAAAACCATAACTCCTTAATCATAACTCTGATCTTACTAGTTCTCGAACCCACGATCTCATTACGACGCGTAGATTATTAATTACGCAGTTTTTGCTTATGTTTGGTGTGATGTTAATTTTGCCTATACCATGTTTGTTTGTATTGCTACGACTAGTGTGAGGTCACGAGTCACCTGAAGATCATCCTGGTACCTAGAATCGCAAATCCCAGGCAAGTTGTGCCCTTGATCACTTCTTTTTACCTAGTCATGTTCTAATTAATCATAATGATCTGCATAGGTGAATTTTGATGGGACCCAATAGGATACCCTAGTTTGTCTATCTTTATACCTTGTTTACCACTGAACTTTCTGGGTAGTACTTGCTAGTGCTATATGTGGTTTTGGGTATGGAGATACATTATTCATGATTACACTTTTGTTATCAGTTGTTATTTACTGTTCATGATAAGATCATTATGTTAATTGGAACATGGAGAACCACCCGGGAAAACAGTGCTACCACAAGGGTTTAATGGGACGCCCTTGGCCAACTAACTAGGAAAGCTAGTGGAAGACTACCTTACCCGAAAGGGGCAAGGGCAGTAGGGGAGTGGTCAGTGTAGGGAGGCCCTTGGGATGATTTTGCTGCGATGGCGGTCATGCGAGGGATTCCTGCATTGGAGCTTCCTATAAACTGTAGCGGGTTTTCTGAAGCTAGTGGAACTTTGTAAAGGCCTCATAGTGTTACTCTGCCTTGCCTCCTCGGTAGAGGTGTATGGGATTGGCCGTCTCTTGGCAGATGGGTAACATGACTTGTGGGTAAAGATGCGCAACCTCTGCAGAGTGTAAAACTGGTATACTAGCCGTGCTCACGGTCATGAGCAGCTCGGACACTCACATGATTAATTTATGGAGCTAAATTCAATTTGTCATATGCATTGCATAGTAGGTGATGTTGTTGTTACTTTTGTTCTACTACTTAATTGGGTTGGTATTTACTTATACTTAGTAACTGCTAATAAAATTTTGACCAACTTTAAAAGCAATGCTCAGGTTCAACCATCCTCTTTGGTAAGCCTTACACTTCACGTGAGCTCCCACCTTTGGCGAGTTCATGCACATTATTCCCCACAACTTGTTGAGCTATGAACGTATGTGAGCTCAATCTTGCTATCTCACACCTGTTGGAGACTTGTACTCAAATTGTAACACCCAAAATCTTATTTTTGTAAGTTTAGTTAAAAGTTCTCCATGACTGGTGATGTTAGAATGCCTTCCAATTAAATTTTCTTACATTGGAAGCAACATCACCTAAAATATGCACGTTTTTAATAAAGATTTAAATAGGAGAATCTATATATGAATTTGTTATCCCTTGGTTGAAATGAATATTTATAATTATTCTCTAAACAATTTTATATTAGAGAATATATTTCTTAAAATACCCATTCTCTATGATAAAGTGTGCATGAACTTTATATTTGAAAGCATTTGAATTGATTTGGGAATGTAAAATAGAAACAAAAAAAAGAGAAAAGAAATTTCAATACTCATTTATTACTTTTAGGATTTGAATTCGGTTTAAATGCTCCAAATTGGAAATAGAAATAAATAATAATAATAATAATAATAAATATTAAAATGAATAGATTATTATAATTGGCTATGCATACATGCTAGATATTCTTGTGTTGTGCATACTTATACAAATTTAAATGTTGATTTCTCAATTTCAAATTCAAATTAAATAAAAAAACGGGGGGAAAAGAAACCACTATGGCGCTCCTTGGACTGAAACCAGACCTCGGCCCATTCTCTCCTACCGGCCCAACCGGGCGCGTGGCGCACTTGCCCTCTGCCGCAGGGGTCCCGCAAGCCAGCCCCTGTGTGCACGCTCTGGTCACCTGCCACCGACGGGTGGGCCCCTTCTACAGTTCCTCCGTCTTCCACGGAGCGCGAGCTCGGCGGGAGCTTTTCCCCGCTGTCTTCGCGGCGCCGGCGCGGGTCACCGTTAGAAACCACCTTCGCCTAAGCCGCTGCCCTTAGCCACTCGCCGCGCGCCTTGCGGCTTCGGGGGTGGGGTCCACCGAACAGATTCATCCCCTCCCTGCGTTTCGTTGCGCACGGCTAACGCCGCAGAATCCGCGGAGGATCTCCCGCACCTATCGCGCGGCTTGACCGAACTCGTCCTCGCCCCTGGGTATAAATCCGTGGCCGCGGCATCCCCTGGGCCATTGGCGAGCTGCATCACCGAACAGAGGGTTAGAGAAAGGAAGCGAGATCCACCGCGAACGAATCACGGGTACGCCATCGATAGAGACTCGACAGCGGGTCTGGGAGCTTCCTCGGTTACCCTGGGACATGTTCGATGCAGCACCGGGGTCGATGGCCAACCTGGTGGCGGGGAATTTCTTGCCATCGCGCAGCGACGCCATGAATCCGCCGTGCGCCGTGGCCAAGCTTCATCCGTACCTCAATGCCGGTAAGAATACATCCATTGTGATCGCGATGCCGCGCACACCGTGTAGCTCCGTTCAATTTTACTGTGGTGCTCGGGGGAGGCCAATTGGTGCCACGGTCGCGTTCTCCACCGTGTGGCCATGGCGCCGCCTCTGCGCAGTTCCTAGTGGGTTGAAGAAGAGTGCGGGCCGTTAGATCCAAATGGGCGGTGCAGATTAAAACCTATGTACTGCTTTGGGCCAACCCGATCCGGACCATGGATCTATTGATGTGTGGCTCGGGTTGTTTTCCCTTCATGCTCACAATCCGATTCGTCCAGATCTAATCCAACGGCTGAGACTTAAAGATACCCCTTCGCGATGACAGTTTTATTAAAGAGCCCCTGTATTATTCTCAAATCAACCCGCCATCCCTCGATCGTAAGAATATTTCACAGATAAGTCCCTAGAATTAGCAGAAGAGCCCCTGGAAGTATTATTTAGGTATAAATTTAATAGTAAAATACCTATAACCTTGTTTAATCAATATCTCATCTGTTTTAACTTCAAATTGATCCATTCCAGTTGCATTAATTTTGTTTTAATACTGTTTATCACCTAGTACCTTTGTTTAGCCATGAAACTTAATTTAAAATCATTCGCTTGAATGACTCTATTGTAGGTACTAAATAACTCCAGAAATTCATACCTTGGTAACCGTAGCTCCGAATGTAGTAATTCTTGTTCCTACGATCTCGTTGCGCAGCGTAGAATATTCTTATACAGTTTATTCTTATGTTTCTGTAACACCCTGAATTTGGGGGTATAAAATTTCTTTGCTCATATTCACAAATTCAGGTGTTACTTCCCTTTTCTCATCCTTCCCCAATCTTCTCTTTCTCATTTCTATAGGAGAAAAGTGGTTATTTTATTTGTAACTATAGTCTATGGGCTCAAACTCCAAGGGAGTATGAATTGTTGCATCATGTTGAACCCTAGATTTCACTTTTGTTTGGTGCATAATTCTTAGAAAGTCTAATTTGAATTTGTGGCTTATTTGAATTTGAATCAAATGGAGAAAATAAAAAGAAAAAGGAAAAACAATTCCAGATTAAAAAGAAAAGGAAAAGAAGCCCACTCCCCCGCCCCCCTCGGCCTTTCGGCCCATCAGGCCCATCCCGCGCGCGCCTCTCCCCCCCTTCTCTCTCTGCCCTGGCGGGCCCACCCGTCAGCGTAGCCGCTCTCCCCATCCCGCGCGCGCCTCTCCCCCCCTTCTCTCTCTGCCCTGGCGGGCCCACTCGTCGGCGCAGCCGCTTTCCCCGTGCCCGCGCCCGCTTTCCCCTCTCTCTCTGCCCGCGGGCCCCGGCTGTCAGCCCCGTCGTCCCCGCGTAACCGCCGCCGCGCGTGCCGCGGACTCCGCGCTCACGTCGCGTGTGGGGCTCGCCACCACCTCGCCTCGGCCACTAGAGCCCGGAGCCCCACTCGCCCTCTCCCCCTCCCTCATTTGCGCACCTGCAGACCCCTCTCTCGCCTCCCCCTCGCTGCGCGCACGCCAAAGCGCCGCCGCCATTAAACCGCCGCCGCCCGAGCTCGTTCCTCCGTCGCCGTTGGAGCCCCGCCGTGCCCTCTGCCACGGTGAGCTCCGCCCCGACGTCCGCAGCTCGGGACGCGCTCCAATTTCCCCTTCCCCTCCCTATTTCCCTCTGCCTGCGCTCACCCGCCGTCCACCGTGCAGCCGCCGGGGTCCGCCACCGTCGACCCGGGCCGTCGTCGCGCCATTGCCGCCACCGAGGAGTCTCCGGAGTTCGCCTTGAGGTAAGGAACCTCCCAGGCCGTATCCCTTCCCCTCTATTGCACTCTGTCGCGCTTAATTCCTCGTCGGAGTTGCTTAACGCCGCCTCCGAGCCACTTCGCCGTGGACCGCCCCCCTCCGGTGCCCCTGCCCCGACCCAGACCCCACCAAAGAATTCCCCGCGCCCTCCCCAACCTCCCCGGTCATTCAGGTTGCCCCAGGGACCCGCATGACTTACTTGAAACCTAAGGATTGACTAGCTTTACACTTTACTTTATCCTTGATTACCTTTTGGGTTATATGGTTAACATTCTGCTATTGCCTTAACTTAATCAATGAACATGATGTGAACATTTATGATACGATGCTGCTATCCTGATTATGTTGATGCTCTTGTGATACTCTAGGGGGCTCAGGCTGTTTCCTGAGTACCTCTCCGTAAGGACCTGTTCGTTGAGAGACCACCCGGGATAACAGTGCAACCATGAGGGTGAAATGGGGTGCCCTTAGCTAATTAATTAGAGGAACTAGAGGTGTAGTTGCTTCGCCGTCGTGCCGTCAATGGGGTCTAGGCACAGTGCTTGCTCTGCCGAGGCTGAGTGCCGAGGTTCTTTCGTTTTGCTTTTGTTAGTCACTCTCCTGCGGGGAGGAGTACTGTGTTTATCAAACTGGAGAAACCTAACGGGCAGCTATGACCTCTAGGGAATCTTTGTAAAAGCTACGTAGTGATACCCTGCCGGACCACCTAGGTAGTGGTCAATGGGGATTAGCTCTCCCCGGGCAGAAAGGGAATCACGGCTCATGGGTAAAGTGTGCGACCTCTGCAGAGGGTAGTGAAACTGATATATCAGCCGTGCTCACGGTTAAGAGCAGCCTTGGGATCCTCTTTGATTAGAGATACAGATGGTTCGAGATACAAGGATTATGTTATGGTTTTGGTTCGAATATGATGATGTTGTTCCTCGATGAGGAATTGGTTCATGGGTTGGTTAATGCTAAAATCTGGCTTCTACTAATGATAAATACCTGACCAACTAAAAGCAACTGCTTGAGCCTAACCCCACATAAAGCTAGTCCACTTCAGCCAAACGGGACATTTGCTGAGTACGTTGATGTGTACTCATCCTTGCTTTACCACCAAACACCAGGTTGTCCGCATTGTAACCACTGCTCAGGAGAAGGCGAAGCCGTGGAAGGAGACTTCCAGGAGTTCCAAGACTACGACGAATTCTAGGTGTGGGTTGGCGGCAACCCCCAGTCAGCTGCCTGTGAAGGCCTTATCTTTACTGCGTTTCACTAGCACTTTGATTTAACTGTTAAGTTGATGACTATATGGATGTCTATGACTCTGTGATGTAATAAGTTAATACTCTTTTATGTTATTATTCGAGCATTGTGCGACGATGTTCATTTATGTAATCGCTGTGTACGTGAGTTCTGATCCTGGCACGTACATAGTTCGCATTCGGTTTGCCTTCCAAAACCGGGTGTGACATAAGTGGTATCAAAGCCGTGCTGACTGTAGGACCGCTGACCTAGAGTAGCACTGGTCGTACTAAGGACTATTGACCTTCCCCCCTCACCTTGACCTCTGATGTTACTTCAAAAGTCGGTCACCTCGACCAACCCTATGTTTTACTACATATATATATACTATATTATACCTTGTTAAAATTTTTATCTTATTCTGTCTATGGTTTATTCACTTGTCATATTAGTTCTGCCCTTACTCTTATGCTTACGGTGTCTTTTGTAGATGGCTCGTCTTAGACACACTGCACGTAAGTCGGTGATTCCTTTCCTACCGTCTCGACTTGCGGAGCGTCCTCTGCACCGCACCGTGTCCGGTCAGTCGAGTCACCTGGAGAGGCTGCACCACCGCCTGCGTGAGGAGCAGGAACGCCGGCGCCAGCACAGAGAGCAGTAGGGCTCTTCCTCCCCATCCCAGCAAGAGGTGGAGTCCGTGAGGCCCCGTTCCTCTGTTGCCCAGCTGGAGGCGCCCCCAGCACCACCGCGGGACGCCTCGGCTGTTGGAGGAGCTACCGGAGGAGGTCCTGGAGGAGACCCCGACGACGACGACTCAGATCACAGCACGGAGTCTTCTGAGCCGCAGGAGGCGGAAGGATGGGTCGCCCGACCCATCACCCGTGACGCCGCCCGCGGTTGTCACTTCCACGACGCGCTCGACACCTTGCTGCGCCAGGCTTTTGACCGGCACACCTGGTCGATCGAGTATCGTTGTGTAGTCTACCAGCACAGTCGTGGGAGGTACCCGGACCGCTGGGAGGCTACCTGCCTAGTTCGCCGTCCAGAGGATGACCTCCGGGGTGCGGAGGCCGTTTCAGAGCACTATTCCATCTCCGAGAGGGACACTGCAGAGGCGGCTATGCAGGATGCAGCACGGCGTGCACTCTCCCAGTACTGTTCTTTGTTCGGTGGCGTGACCGACGGTCTTAACCTTCAGTACTACCCCCACCGCCCTACTGGCAGCACGGAGAGTGTGGTTGTCTCACCTGTTGGTGAGGCTAACCCTAGGTTGAGCAGCACAGTCAACCTAGTCGCAGTGCTTAACACTGAGCTGGATCACTCTCTGGACGAGCTGAGCAGGGCTCGAACGGAGATTGCGGAGTTGCGTGCTGAGCTGGCAGAGCGCCATCACCAGGAGGGTGGTTCTCCCGCTCCTGTTGGGACTCAGCACCCTTACCGCTCACCGCCACGTGGTCACCACACTTATGGTTCCCCTGCCTGTAAGACCAGGATAGATCTAGATCCTTAGATCGTTAGCATCGGAGTTTGTAATAATTCCTAAGTCAGATGTCCCAGTCTTAAAATAGTTAGTTTAGTTTGCTTATCAGTTGCTTCCAATTAGCTTAGTTTGCTTATCAGTTGCTTGCATGCTTGTTATGATGAACTTGTGCTGGATTTGAATCTTTGTAATGACTGTTGCCAACCTATGGGCTTCTCCTGCAGTTTGGCCTAGCTATAATGTTAGTGAAGTCAGTTATTTAGTTGGGAAGCCATTTACTTCTACTTTCCTTCTTATCTGAGAAGCTGTGTTGAATCGTAATGAGGATCAGTGAAGCCCTTTGTTCACTCAGTGTCATGAAGAATTCTGTATTCTCTTTTCTTATGCTGGAGGGTTGTAAGATCAATGCTGATGTATGAATATCTTCCACAGATGTCTGACAACAGGCGCCGATGCAACAGGCGTGCTCAGCAAGAGCAGCATGACCAGCAGGAGGAACAACAGAGGCAGCCTCCCCCGCCACCCCCGATGTCCGTGGAGCAGATGTTCTTGATGCAGACTCAGGCAGTGCAGGCCATTGGGCAGACTCTGGCAGCCATGCAGCAGGCTCAACAGCAACCCCAACCCCAATTGCAAGTGCAGATGCCCCAGATGCCACGAGATAAGCGTGGTGAGTTCATGAGAGGGCACCCTCCTACCTTCGCCCATTCTGCCGACCCCATGGATGCAGAAGACTGGCTGCGCGCAGTGGAGAGAGAACTGCGCACCGCCCAATGTAACGACAGGGAGAAGGTTCTGTATGGTCCCCGTCAGCTAAGGGGAGCAGCCCAGTCCTGGTGGGAGTCCTACCTCGCCACCCATGCTGACCCCGAAGCCATCACCTGGGAAGAATTCAGCGAGAGTTTCCGCAGGTACCATGTGCCAGAGGGACTGATGATCGTGAAGAAGGAGGAGTTTCTGGCTCTGAAGCAGGGACCCTTGTCTGTTAGTGAATACAGAGACAAGTTTATGCAACTATCTCGTTATGCACCTGAGGATGTCAACACTGATGCTAAAAGGCAGTACAGGTTCATGAGGGGTTTAGTGGATCCCCTGCATTACCAGCTGATGAATCACACCTTCCCCACCTTCCAGCACCTGATCGATAGGGCAGTTATGACTGAGAAGAAGCGTAAGGATATGGAAGATCGGAAGCGCAAGATGAGTGGACCCCAGACCGGAGGCATCAGCCGTCCACGTTTCTCAGGCAGTTCATCTCAGCAAGGCAGGCCTGGTCACCCACAGGGATATCAGAATCAGAATCAGCGTCCGCATCAGCAGCAGTTTCAGAGGCAGTATCAACAGCAGCAGCAGCAGTATCGTCAGCACAACCAGCAGGGAGGTAATCAGTATCAGAAGCAGAACAACCAGGCACCTCGCCTTCCTGCCCCAGCAGCAAACCAGAGCAACCAAGCAGCCCCAGTACAAGGAGGAGGCAGAGGATGTTTCCACTGTGGAGAACAAGGCCACTGGGCGATGCAGTGCCCGAAGAAGGCGGCGCAGCAGCAGACCAACCCCAATGCTCCAACCAGGCAAGGTGTGCTGCAGCCGACAGCAGGCAATCGTAACCAAGCGTACAACCGTGGAAAGGTGAACCACTTGGAGGCTGAAGCGATCCAGGATGCACCAGATGTGGCAGTAGGTATGTTCTCAGTCGAATCTCATCCCACGAAAGTGCTATTTGATACTGGTGCAACTCATTCATTTGTTACTGCAACCTGGGTAGAATTGCATAACATCTCAGTAGAGGCAATGATGCCGCCCATGAGGATTAATTCAGTTGGTGGCAAGGTGCAAACAGATAAAATATGCTCAAATATAAGGGTGGAAATAAGGGGGATAGGATTCCCCAGTGACTTAATAGTAATAGACACCCCTGGGATAGATGTCATTCTAGGGATGAATTGGTTAATGAAGTATGAGGCGAATGTTAGCTGTGACAAGAGGACCGTAACATTGAAGTCCCCGTCAGGAGAAGAGGTAGTGGCCGAGCTAAGTATGCCTAAATCAGCGGAGGGTGTCTGTCACCAGATTTCAGTTGATAGTAAAGAGCCCAACCCGCTCGAGGCTATCAAGGTTGTGTCGGACTTTCCGGACGTATTTCCCGAGGAGCTAACGGGCATGCCACCCGAGAGAAAGGTCGAATTTGCCATAGAGCTTATCCCTGGTACCGCCCCCATTTCCAAAAGAGCCTACCGAGTGTCTGGACCAGAATTGGTGGAACTCAAGAAGTAGATAGATGAGATGTTAGAGAAGGGTTACATCAGACCAAGTACCTCGCCTTGGGCCGCTCCAGTGTTGTTTGTAGAGAAGAAAGATGGTACCAAAAGGATGTGCATAGATTACAGAGCCTTGAATGAAGTCACTGTCAAAAACAAGTACCCCCTGCCAAGGATAGAAGATTTGTTCGACCAGCTCAGAGGTGCCAGCGTATTCTCGAAGATAGATCTGAGATCAGGTTACCATCAACTCAGAATCCGACCCTCGGACATACCGAAGACAGCATTCATCACCAAGTACGGGTTATATGAATTCACAGTTATGTCCTTTGGTTTGACAAATGCGCCAGCCTTCTTTATGTATCTGATGAACAGTGTGTTCATGGATTATCTGGACAAGTTTGTGGTAGTGTTTATCGATGATATCCTCATATACTCTCGAAGTGAGGAAGATCATGTAGAGCATTTGAAGATGGTATTGCAAAGACTTCGAGAGCATCAGTTGTATGCCAAGCTGAGTAAATGCGAGTTCTGGATTCATGAAGTCCTGTTTCTGGGTCACATCATAAATCAAGATGGATTGGCAGTGGATCCAAATAAAGTAGCAGATATCCTGAACTGGAAAGCACCAAAGAATGTTCGTGGGATCAAGAGCTTCATTGGAATGGCTGGGTATTACAGGCGCTTCATCGAAGGCTTCTCAAAGATTGCTAGACCAATGACAGCGTTACTAGCGAAGAAAGTTGAGTTTAAGTGGACCCAAAAGTGTCAAGAAGCATTTGAAGAACTGAAAAATAGATTGACTACAGCTCCGGTGTTAGTCCTGCCTGATGTTCACAAGCCATTCTCAGTGTATTGCGATGCTTCTTACACCGGATTGGGATGTGTGCTAATGCAAGAAGGAAGAGTTGTAGCATATTCATCTCGACAGCTGAAGATCCATGAGAAAAATTATCCCACACATGACCTGGAGTTGGCAGCAGTGGTTCATGCTTTGAAGACCTGGAGACATTACCTGTATGGGCAGAAGTGCGACATTTACACAGATCATAAAAGTCTGAAGTACATATTCACCTAGTCAGAGCTAAACATGAGACAGCGAAGATGGTTGGAATTGATCAAGGACTATGAGTTGGAGATACATTACCATCCAGGCAAAGCCAATGTGGTTGCAGATGCTCTGAGCAGGAAGAGTCAAGTCAACATGATGGCTACGTACCCAATGCCATATGAGTTAGCCAAGGAGTTCGACAGACTGAGTCTTGGTTTTTTGAATAGTACGCAAGGAGTAACGGTGGAATTAGAGCCCACCCTAGAGCGGGAGATCAAAGAAGGGCAGAAGGATGATGAAAACATCAACAAGATCCGGCAACTGATCTTAGAAGGAAGAGGCAAAGACTTTCGAGAGGATGAAGAGGGAGTAATATGGTTCAAGGACCGATTGTGTGTCCCCGACCTCAAACCTATTCGGGAGCTGATCCTAAAGGAAGCTCATGAGACGGCCTACTCCATACACCCGGGAAGTGAAAAGATGTACCAGGATTTAAAAAGGAGGTTTTGGTGGTATGGCATGAAAAGAGAGATCGCAGAATATGTCGCCATCTGTGATAGCTGTCAAAGAACCAAAGGAGAGCATCAAAGGCCTGCCGGATTGTTGCAGCCATTGCGGATTCCTCAGTGGAAGTGGGATGAGATCGGGATGGATTTTATAGTTGGCCTACCTCGTACCCGGGCCGGTTATGATTCCATCTGGGTGGTTGTGGACCGCTTAACAAAGGTGGCCCATTTCATACCTGTGAAGACCACATACACCGGAGCAACGTTAGCTGAGTTATACATGTCACGGATAGTCTGCCTTCATGGTGTGCCGAAGAAGATAGTGTCAGATCGAGGAACGCAGTTCACCTCTCATTTTTGGCAGCAGCTACAAGAAGCTTTGGGCACCCATTTGAACTTTAGCTCGGCTTATCACCCGCAGACAGACGGTCAGACTGAAAGAACTAACCAGATCCTAGAAGATATGCTGAGAGCCTGTGCGTTGCAAGACAAGTCAGGATGGGACAAAAGGTTACCTTATGCAAAATTCTCCTACAACAATAGCTATCAGGCTAGCTTGAAGATGTCGCCGTTTCAGGCACTCTATGGACGGAGTTGTAGGACTCCGCTGCATTGGGACCAGCCTGGAGAGAGACAGGTGTTTGGCCCTGACATCCTGCTTGAAGCCGAAGAGAATATCAAAATGGTTCGGGAGAACCTGAAGATAGCCCAGTCAAGACAGCGAAGCTATGCGGACCGAAGGAGAAGAGAACTGAGTTTCGAAGTGGGGGATTTCGTCTATCTGAAGGTGTCACCTATCAGGGGAGTCAGAAGGTTCGGAGTTAAAGGCAAGTTAGCACCCCGGTATGTTGGACCATATCAGATTCAGGCAAAGCGTGGAGAAGTGGCCTACCAGCTCAACCTACCAGAAAGTTTGTCGGCAGTGCACAATGTGTTCCACGTGTCGCAATTGAAGAAGTGTCTGCGAGTACCAGAAGAACAGTTGCCAGTGGAGGGTTTGGAAGTCCAGGAGGATCTGACATACATAGAGAAGCCAACGCAGATTCTGGAGTTTGCAGACAGAGTCACCCGGAGGAATACCATCAGAATGTGCAAAGTCAGATGGGGTCACCACTCCGAGGAAGAAGCAACCTGGGAACGAGAAGATGATCTGAAGGCCAAATACCCTGAACTCTTTGCTGACCAACCCTGAATCTCGGGGCGAGATTCTTTTAAGGGGGATAGGTTTGTAACACCCTGAATTTGGGGGTATAAAATTTCTTTGCTCATATTCACAAATTCAGGTGTTACTTCCCTTTTCTCATCCTTCCCCAATCTTCTCTTTCTCATTTCTATAGGAGAAAAGTGGTTATTTTAATTGTAACTATAGTCTATGGGCTCAAACTCCAAGGGAGTATGAATTGTTGCATCATGTTGAACCCTAGATTTCACTTTTGTTTGGTGCATAATTCTTAGAAAGTCTAATTTGAATTTGTGGCTTATTTGAATTTGAATCAAATGGAGAAAATAAAAAGAAAAAGGAAAAACAATTCCAGATTAAAAAGAAAAGGAAAAGAAGCCCACTCCCCCGCCCCCCTCGGCCTTTCGGCCCATCAGGCCCATCCCGCGCGCGCCTCTCCCCCCTTCTCTCTCTGCCCTGGCGGGCCCACCCGTCAGCGCAGCCGCTCTCCCCATCCCGCGCGCGCCTCTCCCCCTCTTCTCTCTCTGCCCTGGCGGGCCCACTCGTCGGCGCAGCCGCTTTCCCCGCGCCCGCGCCCGCTTTCCCCTCTCTCTCTGCCCGCGGGCCACGGCTGTCAGCCCCGTCGTCCCCGCGTAACCGCCGCCGCGCGTGCCGCGGACTCCACGCTCACGTCGCGCGTGGGGCTCGCCACCACCTCGCCTCGGCCACTAGAGCCCGGAGCCCCACTCGCCCTCTCCCCCTCCCTCATTTGCGCACCTGCAGACCCCTCTCTCGCCTCCCCCTCGCTGCGCGCACGCCAAAGCGCCGCCGCCATTAAACCGCCGCCGCCCGAGCTCGTTCCTCCGTCGCCGTTGGAGCCCCGCCGTGCCCTCTGCCACGGTGAGCTCCGCCCCGACGTCCGCAGCTCGGGACGCGCTCCAATTTCCCCTTCCCCTCCCTATTTCCCTCTGCCCGCGCTCACCCGCCGTCCACCGTGCAGCCGCCGGGGTCCGCCACCGTCGACTCGGGCCGTCGTCGCGCCATTGCCGCCACCGAGGAGTCTCCGGAGTTCGCCTTGAGGTAAGGAACCTCCCAGGCCCTCTCCCTTCCCCTCTATTGCACTCTGTCGCGCTTAATTCCTCGTCGGAGTTGCTTAACGCCGCCGCCGAGCCACTTCGCCGTGGACCGCCCCCCTCCGGTGCCCCTGCCCCGACCCAGACCCCACCAAAGAATTCCCCGCGCCCTCGCCAACCTCCCCGGCCATTCAGGTCGCCCCAGGGACCCGCAGGGCCCCCGCGCCCCTCGTCTCCGGCGAGCTCCTCCGCCGCGGAGACAGGCGCCGCCGCCTCAGCTGGCTGGGGAAGGAGACAGAAGCCAACCGCCCCATCTCCGCCGTCCATCTTAGATCGGACGGCCCTGTTTCAAATAGCCCGAACCCAACCTCAGCCGTCCGCCTGAGATCCGACGGCCCAGAGCCATTTCCCCCGCGCCCCGCCTCCCTGCCAATTGGGCCCCGCCTGTCAGCCCGCCCGCGCCCGCTCTGCCGCCCGGCCCCGCCTGTCAGTCCCGCGCCCGCGCTGCCCGCCGGTCCCGCCTGTCAGCCCGCCCGCGCGCTCGCGCTGCCTGCCGGCCCCGCCTGTCAGCCACCCAGGCCGCCGCGCGCTCGCGCGCCCGCCCGCAGGATCTAATCCTGGCCGTCCGTCTGAGATCCGGCGGCCGTAGGAGTCCGATACCCCTTCGCCCGCGCGTTTTCTTAAAGAGCCCCCCTGTTTTCTGGAATTTGAACCCGCCGTCCCTGGTTTCTTGCAGTTGGGTCCTCGGACCTTTTATTTAATTCAAAATAGGTCCTTAGGGTATATTTTTAACCCCTAAACTTGTAAAATTCATAACTTTGCCATATGAACTCCAAATTAGGTGCTTCAAATTGCAAAATGTTCATAATATTATTATCTATCTGTTTAAGCAATGTTTCCCTGCTGTTTCTATGTCCCAATTAATAGTTGATCATTAGGGTAAAATTAATGTTATGGGAACCCTATTTGAGATAAATAAAAGATAGTAGACTTTAATAAAAGTTGGAGCACTTAAGTTTATGGACTTAACACTATGTAATGATTTAACCCCACCACTGACTTAAACCTGATTAGTGGATAATGAATCACTTTGTATAGTCCTCTATCCTAGACCTAGGGAATACTAGAATGCCAATCCTTTTCTATTGTGAATTTGTGATCTCTCTGCTGCATATGTTTGGTATATTGCTTTTGTATGTTGTTTCCCAGGTGCATAGTGTGAATGATTACTTTACGTAGACAACGAGCAGTCTGTGTTCCCCGAGGAAGTTGCAGAGGAAGTTCCTGATCAACAGTTTGGTGAAGGCAAGTGTCCTCTGACCTATTATGTCCTATTCACTTATAACTTACTATCCCGCATGACTTACTTGAAACCTAAGGATTGACTAGCTTTACACTTTACTTTATCCTTGATTACCTTTTGGGTTATATGGTTAACATTCTGCTATTGCCTTAACTTAATCAATGAACATGATGTGAACATTTATGATACGATACTGCTATCCTGATTATGTTGATGATCTTGTGATACTCTAGGGGGCTCAGGCTGTTTCCTGAGTACCTCTCCGTAAGGACCTGTTCGTTGAGAGACCACCCGGGATAACAGTGCAACCATGAGGGTGAAATGGGGTGCCCTTAGCTAATTAATTAGAGGAACTAGAGGTGTAGTTGCTTCGCCGTCGTGCCGTCAATGGGGTCCAGGCACAGTGCTTGCTCTGCCGAGGCTGAGTGCCGAGGTTCTTTCGTTTTGCTTTTGTTAGTCACTCTCCTGCGGGGAGGAGTACTGTGTTTATCAAACTGGAGAAACCTAACGGGCAGCTATGACCTCTAGGGAATCTTTGTAAAAGCTACGTAGTGATACCCTGCCGGACCACCTAGGTAGTGGTCAATGGGGATTAGCTCTCCCCGGGCAGAAAGGGAATCACGGCTCATGGGTAAAGTGTGCGACCTCTGCAGAGGTTAGTGAAACTGATATATCAGCCGTGCTCACGGTTAAGAGCAGCCTTGGGATCCTCTTTGATTAGAGATACAGATGGTTCGAGATACAAGGATTATGTTATGGTTTTGGTTCGAATATGATGATGTTGTTCCTCGATGAGGAATTGGTTCATGGGTTGGTTAATGCTAAAATCTGGCTTCTACTAATGATAAATACCTGACCAACTAAAAGCAACTGCTTGAGCCTAACCCCACATAAAGCTAGTCCACTTCAGCCAAACGGGACATTTGCTGAGTACGTTGATGTGTACTCATACTTGCTTTACCACCAAACACCAGGTTGTCCGCATTGTAACCACTGCTCAGGAGAAGGCGAAGCCGTGGAAGGAGACTTCCATGAGTTCCAAGACTACGACGAATTCTAGGTGTGGGTTGGCGGCAACCCCCAGTCAGCTGCCTGTGAAGGCCTTATCTTTACTGCGTTTCGCTAGCACTTTGATTTAACTGTTAAGTTGATGACTATGTGGATGTCTATGACTCTGTGATGTAATAAGTTAATACTCTTTTATGTTATTATTCGAGCATTGTGCGACGATGTTCATTTATGTAATCGCTGTGTACGTGAGTTCTGATCCTGGCACGTACATAGTTCGCATTCGGTTTGCCTTCCAAAACCGGGTGTGACAGTTTCGTGTGATGTTAATTTTGCCTATACCATGTATGTTTGTATTGCTACGACTAGCGCGAGGTCACGTGTCACCTGAAGAGCAAGTTGGTACCTGGAATCTCAAGTCCCAGGCAAGTTGTGCCCTTGATCACTTCTTTTACCCACTCATGTTCTAATTAATCATAATGATCTGCATAGGTTAATTTTGATGGGACCCAATAGGTTACCCTAGTTTGATTATCTTTATACCTTGTTTACCATTGAACTTTTTGGGTAGTACTTGCTAGTGCTTTAAGTGGTTTTGGGTATGAAGATACATTATTCATGATCACACTGTTATTATCTATTTATTATTACTGTTCATGATAAGATCATTATGTTAATTGGAACATGGAGCGACCACCCGGGAAAACAGTGCTACCACAAGGGTTTAATGGGACGCCCTTGACTGATTAATTAGGAAAGCTAGTGGAAGACTACCTTACCCGAAAGGGGCAAGGCAGTAGGGGAGTGGTCAGTGTAGGGAGGCCCTTGGGATGATTTTGCTGCGATGGCGGTCATGCGAGGGGTCCCTGCATTGGAGCTTCCTATAAACTGTAGCGGGTTTTCTGAAGCTAGTGGAACTTTGTAAAGGCCTCGTAGTGTTACCCTGCCTCGCCTCCTCAGTAGAGGTGTATGGGAAGTCGCGATCCCTTGGCAGATGGGTAACATGACTTGTGGGTAAAGATGTGCAACCTCTGCAGAGTGTAAAACTGGTATACTAGCCGTGCTCACGGTCAAGAGCAGCTCGGACCCTCACATGATTAATTTATGGAACTAAATTCAATTTGTCATATGCATTGCATCGCAGGTGATGTTGTTACTTTTGTTCTACTTAATTGGGTTGGTATTTACTTATACTTAGTAATTGCTAATAAAATTTTGACCAACTTTAAAAGCAATGCTCAGCTTCAACCCTCGTCTTTGGTAAGCCTTACACTTCACGTGAGCTCCCACCTTTGGTGAGTTCATGCGCATTATTCCCCACAACTTGTTGAGCTATGAACGTATGTGAGCTCACTCTTGCTGTCTCACACCCCCCCACAGGTCAAGAACAGGTACCGCAGGATGAGGCGCATGGAGGATGCTGTGATGTGTTCGTGAGAGGTCTAGGTCGTTGTCTCCCAGTCAACTTTGGGTTGCTGGATCGTTTCCTCATATGATGTAATTATTTATTTATTTTTGTACAGAACTCTTGTTATATATAGTAAAGATGTGACATTCGATCCTGTGCCACTATGCATCATATGTGTGAGACTTGGTCCCGGCACACCTGGTGTTTATTTTCGCGCCCGGGTCTTGGTGCTCCGAAACCCGGGTGTGACAGAAGTGGTATCAGGGGAATGTTGACTGTAGGACGAAACCTAGATAGACCTGGACAACCATTATCTACTTACCTCTGCTACTCTGATTCTTTTCTAAACTTATCTTGATCTTTTCTCGTCTATTTCCTCTCTACTGTGATTATTCTTACCTTTTCTTTCCAAAGACAAATGTGGATTTCACACTTTGAAATCCTGTGCCTAAAGTGACTTTTAGGAATAGGCGACCTAATCTTAGAAACAAAAACAAAACTATTTTTATAGGTATCTATATACTTGAATGTTTGTTCTTATGATACTTGTCTGATTTGGATCTTTGATTGAGTGTGATGGGTTGTGGAGTAATGTCCACAATTACATCTGCATATACATATAGGTATAAATATAAATAAATAAAATTCATAAGATAACTAAACAACCTGGTTTATCCTCCATTAAAGTGTACCTATTTTATATAGATCCCTCATATCTTAAAAAAACTCTCTCTTATCTTAATTGGTCCATCTTATCTTAAAAGATACTCTATTACTTTAATAGATTCATCTTGTCTTGAAAAGATTTTATTTTATCCTAATAGATCTAACTGACCTCAAAAGATTCTACCTTAGTCTTATGGATTCATCTTGCCCCAATAAGCATATTTATCCCGCACTCGTGTAACAACCATGATCTAATCCAATGTAATTAGATATTATCTAGTCTAATCTAATTATACCAATCTAATCTAGATCCCATCTAATCTAATATGATCCAATCTAAAGTGAGTCATCTAACATGTTAGTTAATCTTGGTGAAATAGATTAGACTCTACTTCTATAGTCATGTTTTAACCTAAAATTGGTGCCCTGCACTAACTTGGTCATATACAACCAACCAGACCTACATGTTGGGTTGCATAACCTGCCTAACCCGACCTAGAAGCAAAACAACAAGACAGATTCTGTTTAAACTTATTTAACTCATAACCACCGACTAACCTATTTTGTTTACCTACGAAACTGCCTTAACCACATATCTCTAATTCGGATAACAACATCAAGAACGAAGACCGAAGAGGATCAACGTCATCAAGAAAGGATAAGCACCAACTCAAGTGTTCAAAGATCAAGTTGAATCGCCAGCGGAATCAAGATCCACAATCTTGGATGGAGTCTTTCATTACCATAATCCTGGTTATGCCAACCTATCTATTCAAAATCTTTGGACTCTTAATTTTTGAACTAATGGGAAACTAAAAGTGAATTTACTTACCAATCTCTTTATATCTTTTTTTCCTACAAATCTCGAGGACGAGATTTTTGTTAAGGGGGGTAGGATTTGTAACACCCAAAATCTTATTTTTGTAAGTTTAGTTAAAAGTTCTCCATGACTGGTGATGTTAGAATGCCTTCCAATTAAATTTTCTTACATTGGAAGCAACATCACCTAAAATATGCACGTTTTTAATAAAGATTTAAATAGGAGAATCTATATATGAATTTGTTATCCCTTGGTTGAAATGAATATTTATAATTATTCTCTAAACAATTTTATATTAGAGAATATATTTCTTAAAATACCCATTCTCTATGATAAAGTGTGCATGAACTTTATATTTGAAAGCATTTGAATTGATTTGGGAATGTAAAATAGAAACAAAAAAAAGAGAAAAGA
The DNA here is from genome assembly GCA_029449295.1 of Zea luxurians. Classification (NCBI taxonomy): domain Eukaryota; kingdom Viridiplantae; phylum Streptophyta; class Magnoliopsida; order Poales; family Poaceae; genus Zea; species Zea luxurians. The sequence continues at coordinate 54,591,036 of JAOPSE010000004.1, read as the reverse complement.
AATTTCAATACTCATTTATTACTTTTAGGATTTGAATTCGGTTTAATTGCTCCAAATTGGAAATAGAAATAAATAATAATAATAATAATAATAATAATAAATATTAAAATGAATAGATTATTATAATTGGCTATGCATACATGCTGGATATTCTTGTGTTGTGCATACTTATACAAATTTAAATGTTGATTTCTCAATTTCAAATTCAAATTAAATAAAAAAAACAGGGGGAAAAGAAACCACTATTGCGCTCCTTGGACTGAAACCAGACCTCGGCCCGTTCTCTCCTACCGGCCCAACCGGGCGCGTGGCGCACTTGCCCTCTGCCGCAGGGGTCCCGCAAGCCAGCCCCTGTGTGCACGCTCTGGTCACCTGCCACCGACGGGTGGGCCCCTTCTGCAGTTCCTCCGTCTTCCACGGAGCGCGAGCTCGGCGGGAGCTTTTCCCCGCTGTCTTCACGGTGCCGGCGCGGGTCACCGTTAGAAACCACCTCCGCCTAAGCCGCTGCCCTGAGCCACTCGCCGCGCGCCTTGCAGCTTCGGGGGTGGGGTCCACCGAACAGATTCATCCCCTCCCTGCGTTCCGTTGCGCACGGCTAACACCGTGGAATCCGTGGAGGATCTCCCGCACCTGTCGCGCGGCTTGACCGAACTCGTCCTCGCCCGTGGGTATAAATCCGTGGCCGCGGCATCCCCTGGGCCATTGGCGAGCTGCATCACCGAACAGAGGTTTAGAGAAAGGAAGCGAGATCCACCGCGAACGAATCATGGGTACGCCATCGATAGAGACTCGACAGCGGGTCTGGGAGCTTCGTCGGTTACCCTGGGACGTGTTCGATGCAGCACCGGGGTCGATGGCCAACCTGGTGGCCAGGAATTTCTCGCTGTCGCGCAGCGACGCCATGAATCCGCCGTGCGCCGTGGCCAAGCTTCATCCGTACCTCAATGCCGGTAAGAATACATCCATTGTGATCGCGATGCCGCGCACACCGTGTAGCTCCGTTCAATTTGACTGTGGTGCTCGGGGGAGGCCAATTGGTGCCACGGTCGCGTTCTCCACCGTGTGGCCATGGCGCCGCCTCTGCGCAGTTCCTAGTGGGTTGAAGAAGAGTGCGGGCCGTTAGATCCAAATGGGCGGTGCAGATTAAAACCTATGTACTGCTTTGGGCCAACCCGATCCGGACCATGGATCTATTGATGTGTGGCTCGGGTTGTTTTCCCTTCATGCTCACAATCCGATTCGTCCAGATCTAATCCAATGGCTGAGACTTAAAGATACCCCTTCGCGATGACAGTTTTATTAAAGAGCCCCTGTAGTATTCTCAAATCAACCCGCCATCCCTCGATCGTAAGAATATTTCACAGATAAGTCCCTAGAATTAGCAGAAGAGCCCCTGGAAGTATTATTTAGGTATAAATTTAATAGTAAAATACCTATAACCTTGTTTAATCCATATCTCATTAGTTTTAACTTCAAATTGATCCATTCCAGTTGCATTAATTTTGTTTTAATATTGTTTATCACCTAGTACCTTTGTTTAGCCATGAAACTTAATTTAAAATCATTCGCTTGAATGACTCTATTGTAGGTACTAAATAACTCCAGAAATTCATACCTTGGTAACCGTAGCTCCGAATGTAGTAATTCTGGTTCCTACGATCTCGTTGCGCAGCGTAGAATATTCTTATACAGTTTACTCTTATGTTTGGTGTGATGTTAATTTTGCCTATACCATGTATGTTTGTATTGCTACGACTAGCGCGAGGTCACGTGTCACCTGAAGAGCAAGTTGGTACCTGGAATCTCAAGTCCCAGGCAAGTTGTGCCCTTGATCACTTCTTTTACCCAATCATGTTCTAATTAATTATAATGATCTGCATAGGTTAATTTTGATGGGACCCAATAGGTTACCCTAGTTTGATTATCTTTATACCTTGTTTACCATTGAACTTTTTGGGTAGTACTTGCTAGTGCTTTAAGTGGTTTTGGGTATGAAGATATATTATTCATGATCACACTGTTATTATCTATTTATTATTACTGTTCATGATAAGATCATTATGTTAATTGGAACATGGAGCGACCACCCGGGAAAACAGTGCTACCACAAGGGTTTAATGGGACGCCCTTGGCTGATTAATTAGGAAAGCTAGTGGAAGACTACCTTACCCGAAAGGGGCAAGGGCAGTAGGGGAGTGGTCAGTGTAGGGAGGCCCTTGGGATGATTTTGCTGCGATGGCGGTCATGCGAGGGGTCCCTGCATTGGAGCTTCCTATAAACTGTAGCGGGTTTTCTGAAGCTAGTGGAACTTTGTAAAGGCCTCGTAGTGTTACCCTGCCTCGCCTCCTCGGTAGAGGTGTATGGGAAGTCGCGATCCCTTGGCAGATGGGTAACATGACTTGTGGGTAAAGATGCGCAACCTCTACAGAGTGTAAAACTGGTATACTAGCCGTGCTCACGGTCAAGAGCAGCTCGGACTCTCACATGATTAATTTATGGAACTAAATTCAATTTGTCATAAGCATTGCATCGCAGGTGATGTTGTTACTTTTGTTCTACTTAATTGGGTTGGTATTTACTTATACTTAGTAATTGCTAATAAAATTTTGACCAACTTTAAAAGCAATGCTCAGCTTCAACCCTCCTCTTTGGTAAGCCTTACACTTCACGTGAGCTCCCACCTTTGGTGAGTTCATGCACATTATTCCCCACAACTTGTTGAGCTATGAACGTATGTGAGCTCACTCTTGCTGTCTCACACCCCCCCACAGGTCAAGAACAGGTACCGCAGGATGAGGCGCATGGAGGATGCTGTGATGTGTTCGTGAGAGGTCTAGGTCGTCGTCTCCCAGTCAACTTTGGGTTGCTGGATCGTTTCCTCATATGATGTAATTATTTATTTATTTTTGTACAGAACTCTTGTTATATATAGTAAAGATGTGACATTCGATCCTGTGCCACTATGCATCATATGTGTGAGACTTGGTCCCAGCCACCTGGTGTTTATGTTCGCGCCCGGGTCTTGGTGCTCCGAAACCCGGGTGTGACACAAATGCTAAGAATTAAGAACAAGGCAACATAGAAAGTATTAAATGTTAAGCTCCTTCGTCCCTAAAAACATTATATCCCTTCGGATATAATGAATCTTGGACGAAGGTTACAAAGGAGAAGATTCTCATAAGATTGATTAACGGTAAAAAAGAACACATATATAAAATACAAATAATGGTTTGAGTATTATCATCAACTTATCCTTATTGCCAAATTCATGAAAACAAATTACAAGTGTACCTTCGGATTGTTGGAAAGTAAGAATCCAGACGTAATGTCAAATAGCGTATGCCAAGTCAGCGTGAACAGTACAGGAATGCTGTTCATCTATTTATAGGCACGGGACGCAGCCCGTGTAAAATTACATTGATGTCCTTTACATTTGATAATAACTGCATGGCAATCCTTCGAGGTTTAACTTGACTTTTCATCCTTAAGTCAGTTTCTCTTTTCCTTCGTCATGCCGAAGCTTTTCTGCGCGTAGCTTCGTGATCGTCCCATCTTTCATCGTAATCGCTTTCCGCTCCAGTCAAGCTTCGTCTTAACCATGCTCTTGTACTCCCGCAACCTGACTCAAAAGGTACCTGTTCACACGTTTCACTCGGAAAATATTGTCAAATCATGTTTTTGAGGAGCTTCGGAAGCCGAAGGCCCCCAACAACACCCCCCCACAGGTCAAGAACAGGTACCACTGGATGCGGCGCATGGAGGATGTTGTGACAAGTTCGTGAGTGGTCTAGGCCGTCGTCTCCCAGTCAACTTTGGGTTGCTGGACCGTTGTCTCCTTATAATGTAATTATTCATTTATTTTGTATAGAACTCCTGTTATGTAGTAAAGATGTGACATTCGATCCTGTGCCATGATTCATCATATGTGTGAGACTTGTTCCCAGCACACCCGGTGATTATGTTCGCGCCCGGGATTTGGACCCTTAAAACCCGGGTGTGACAACCATGGACTCCTGGTGCTTGCTGTGGTGCTCCTTGTCTTGCTAGGGCATTGACGACTGGCGGTTGCTGGGTTGCTTTCTTTGGACAATTCTTCGCCCAGTGATTTTGTTCTCCACAGTAGAAGCATGCACAACCTCCTACTTATGCTGGAGCTGCTTGGCCATTCTGGTTGGCTGCTGGGGCAGGAAGACGAGCTGCCTGGTTGTTCTGACGCTGGTACTGGTTTCCTCCATGTTGGTGCTCTAACGGTACTCCTACTGCTGCTGCTGAGAAAACTGCCTCTGGTACTGCTGCTGCTGGTTCTAACGCTGATGCTGGTGCTGGTACTGGTGCTGGTGGCCTTGCTTGAATTGCTGTGGTGAGTTGCCTGAGTAGTGGGGATGACTGCTACTCCTGGCCTGAGGTCCACCAATCTTGCACTTCCTATCCTCCATCTCCCGACGCTTCCTTTCAGTCATGATTGCTCTGTTGATCAAATGCTGGAAGGTGGGGAAAGTGTGGTTCATCAACTGATAATGGAGGGGATCAACCAATCCTCTCAGAAAACAGTACTGCCTCTTGGCATCTGTGTTGACGTCTTCTGGGGCGTAACGGGACAGCTGTAAAAACTTATCCCTGTACTCACTGACGGACAAGGGACCTTGCTCTAGGGGGAGAAACTCCTCCTTCCTCACTATCACCAGTCCCTCGGGCACATGGTAGTGATGGAAGTTGTCCCTAAACTCCTACCAAGTGATGGCTTCAGGGTTGGCATGGGTGGTGAGGTAAGACTCCCACCAAGACTGTGCTGCTCCCCTCAGCTGTCGGGGACCATACAACACCATCTCTCGATCGTTGCACTGGGCAGTGTGCAACTCACGCTCCATGGTATGCAGCCAATCTTCCGTGTCCATGGGGTTAGCAGAGTGGGCAAAGACAAGGGGATGGCCCCTCATGTATTCCGCCTGCTTGTCTCTGGGCACTTGTGGCATCTGGACTTGCACTGGAGGCTGAGGTGGTGGTGGCTGCCGCTGAACTTGCTGCATCGCTGCTAATGTCTGACCAATTGCCTGAACTGCCTGGGTTTGCATCAAGAACATCTGCTCAATGGTCATTGGGGGTGGCAGTGGCAACTGCTGCTGCTGGGCTGCATCCTCCTGGGGTGCCTGCTGCTCTGGTTGTGCACGCCTCGCACCTCTGCGCCTATTCTCAGACATATGTAGGAATCACACACATATCAGATCTGACTCTGCAGTCTTTCAGCATAAGAAAAGATGTATAGAAAATCTCCATAGCACTGAACGCATGACCATCTTCACGACAGCTTCTCAGATAAAGAGAAAAGGGAAATAAAGGGATTACTCAACTAAATAACTAACTTTATTAATAACTACACCAAGTTGTAGGGAATACCCACAGCTTGATGACAATCATTACAAAGATCCAACTTCATTACATGTCCATCATAACAAGCATCCAACATAAGATAAGCAAACTAACTCTAACAAAACTAACTTAGGCTAAGACACTGAACTAAGCATTATTACAGACTCCGACTCTATCGATCTATGGATCTAAATTTATGCATGTACTGTAGTCTGGGGTACCATAGTCGAAGCGACCACGGGGCGGTGAATGGTAAGGGTGCTGAATCCCAACAGGGGCGGGAGAACCACCATCAAGATAGTGGCGTGCCGTGCACTCAGCACGCAATTCCACAACCTCCGCCTGAACCTTGCCCAACTCGTCAAGGGCGTGGTCCAACTCTGTGTTGAACACGGTGACCAAGTTGACCATGCTGCTCAGCCTGGGATTGCCCTCACCGACTGGCAAGACAATCACACCTCCAGCACTGCCGGTCGAACGACGAGGGTAGTACTTCAGGTCAAGGCTATCAGCTACCCCGATGAAGAACGAGCAATACTGAGAAAGTGCACGTCGTGCTGCATCTTGCATGGCTGCCTTGGCAGTATCCCTCTCAGTAATAGAATAGTGCTCTGAGAAGGCCTCTTCACCCCGGAGATCATCGTCCGGATGGCGCACCAAGCAAGTAGCCTCCCACTGGTCCGGGTATAGCCCGCGACGATGCTGGTAGACTACACAACGGTACTCGATAGACCAAGTGTGCTGGTCGAAAGCCCGACGCAACAAGGTATCGAGAGCGTCTTGGAAGTGACACTCGCGAGCAGCGTCACGAGTGATGGGTCTCACGATCCATCCCTTTGGCTCTGGCTCCTCTGAACGCTCCGTGTCGTGGATCGAACTGCCACCGGCATCGTCGTCGTCTCCGTCTCTGTCTAGGTCTCCTCCAGTAGCCGGGATGCCCTATGGTGGTGCAGGGGGCATCTCTGGCTGAGGTGTAGGGGAAGGCGGCCTCTCAGACTCCACCTCCTGCTGATGCAAGGGGAAGAGTCCTGCTGCTCCTGCTCCTGGCGTCGGCGCTCCTGCTCCTCGTGCAGGCGATGATGCAGTCTCTCCATTTGGCTGGACTGGCCTGACACCATGCGACTCAGTGGACACTCTCCCAGGCGAGAAGGCAAAAAGGGGATCACAGACTTACGTGCGGTGCACCTAAGACGAACCATCTACAAAAGACATCGTAAGCACATTGCACAAGAGTAAGAGTAGAACTATGAGACCAAGAAATAAACAGAGAGAAAAGTGAGGCAAAACTTTTTGAGATAAGTAGATAACATAGAGTTGGTCAAGGTGACCAACTTTTGAAAAGACTCTAAGGTCAAGGTAAGAGTAGGGGTCTATAGTCCTTAGGGCGACCATTCTAGTCTAGGTTAGCGGTCCTACAGTCAGAAAGGGCTTTGATACCACTTATGTCACACCCGGTTTTGGAAGGCAAACCGAATGCGAACCATGTACGTGCCAGGATTAGAACTCACGTACACAGCGATTACATAATTGGACATCATCACACAATGCTTGAATTAAATAGCGGAAAGGTACTTAATTACATCAAGATGTCCAAGACATCCACATAGTATAATACATAACCATTGTTCAACATAAATATCAAAGTGTGGAATTACGAAAGATGCTAAGCCTACACAGGCAGCTGACTGGGGGGGGGGGGGGTTGCCACTAAGACAAACTAGAACTCGTCGTATTCCAGGAACTCCTCGAAGTCAAAAATGTTGCCAGCATCACCTCCTGAGCACTGAGAACAGTGGGGACAACCTAGGGTGGGGTGGTTTGTAAAGCAAGGGTGAGTACACATCAACATACTCGGCAAATGTCCCGTTTGGCTAAAGTGGACTAGCTGTATGTGGAGTTTAAGGTTGAGGAGTTGCTTTTAGTTGGTCAAGTTTTATTATTATAAGTAGAGCCAAATTTTAGTAATAACCCAGTTATTACCCAGAGGCACTCCCTCCAAGAGGAAATACCAGAGATCATGATTATAATCACCATTGTTAATCATCATCATAAAAGTAACCATTGTTCTTCTAATCGAAGAGGATACTAAGGCTTCTCATAACCGTGAGCACGACTGATATACCAGTTTCTAACACTCTACAGAGGTTGCACACTTAACCCACAAGCCGTGATTCCCATTCTGCCCAGGGTTCTAGCCTCCCCATTGATCACTACCAAGGTGACCTAGCAGGGTCTCACTATGTAGCCTTTACAAAGATTTCCGAGAGCTCATAGCCACCCGTTAGGTTTCTCCAGTTTGATAAATACAGTACATCTCCCCAAAGGAAGGGTGACTAACAAAACCAAATCAAAGAACCTCTGCAACCAACCTCGGCAGAGCAAGTACTATGCTCGGACCCCATTGATGGCCCGGCGAAGCCAACTACTCCTCTGGTTCCTCTAATTAATCAGCTCAGGGCATCCCATTCCACCCGCATGGTTGCACTATTATCCCGGGTTGTCACTCCCCAAACAGGTCCTTACGGAGAGGTACTCAGGAAAGAGCCTGAGCCCCCTAAAGTAATCACAAGGACCCCATCGGGATAACATCATCGTATCATAAAAGATCACATCATGTTCATTGATTAAGTTTAAGCAATAGCATAAGCTAACCATGATTAACCCAAAAGGTAAATAAGGGTAAGGGAAATACAAACTAGTCAATACTTAGGTTTCAATAAAGTAATGCGGGACAGTGAATTATAAAGTAAAGTAGGACATGATAGGTCTGAGGACACTTGCCTTCACCAGGTTGTTGCTCAGAGGGATCTTCGGCAACACACTCAGGAACCTCAGACTGCTTGTTGTCTAAATAAAGCGAGCATGCATTCAATACATTTGGAAAGTACAAATGAACATCACACCAAGCATGTACAAACATTGGAACACATCTTAAAAAGACACAATACTACATAAGGGATAATGAGTCCAAAGTATAACATGAATTCTAACATAAATTAACTTTATTTGAAAATAGATTGTTATTTCCCTAAATGTTATTTACAAGTTCATAATCATAGATCAATTTATTTTATTGTGACCTATAATTTAGAACAGAGACGAACTCATGCAATACCTATCATTAATCTCACAAGTTTAAACATGATTAAATCTCTAAGGTTCTCCTTTTTAATTATTTTATTAAATAAATAAAACTACATCTATATTAGTTCATATTCAATCATAAAAATTAACATGTGCAAACAGTAAGTGAAACCATTTTATTTAAACAGAGAATAATTCTATGAACATTTTGCAATTTGAATCACTAAATTTGGAGTTCATATGCAAAAGTTATGAAATAAACAAGTTTGGGAATTCAAAATATGAAAGTAGGGCTAATTCTGTGATTAAATAAAAGTACAGGGGTCTAATTAAAACAAACCAGGGACCTATGCGCTAAAATAGTAGATGGCGGGTTGATTTCCTAAAACTAGGGGGTTTCTTAAGCAAAACAGCCACGCGAAGGGGTATCGGGTGAATCTAACCGTCAGATCTAAAACCAACGGCTGAGATTAGATCTATATCCGAGGGCACGCGTGCACGGCGGGCAAGCATTGACAAGCAGGCCAGGGGGTGTCAACAATAGAGGGGGTGAGCGCACTGACCGAGCGGGTCCAGCGCCAAAGGATTTGGGCGCTGACAGGCGGGCCAGGGGGAAACAGACGGCTGCAGGGGTCCAAGCCATTCGATCTGAATCGAACGGAGGGGGATCGGACCAGGGGAAACAGACGGCTGCAGGGGTCTGAGCCATTCGATCTGAATCGGACAGAGGGGATCAGTCCAGGGGGAAACAGACGACTGCAGGGGTCTGAGCTGTTCGATCTGAATCGGACAGAGGGGATCAGACCAGGGGAAACAGACGGTTGCAGGGGTCCAAGTCGTTCGATCTGAATCGGACGGAGGGGATCAGACCAGGGGGAAACAGACGGCTGTAGGCGGCACCGCTCCTCTCCACGGCGGTGAGGTCGCCGGAGTTGAGGCAGGCGCGAGCTAGTGTGGCTCTAGGGTCGCCGGAATTGGGTAGAGGGGAAGAGGGCGCCACGGCGAACTCAATGGCGGGGAAGAGGCCATGAATCCACGGACAGAGAGGGGAGAGCGGCGGTGAGAAGGTCTCGGGCAGGCCAGAGTAACTCTGATGAGCCATTCCGGCCACGAGGAGGGGACCTAAGGCACACTAAGGCCTGGGCTAGCTTTAGCAGAGGCAGGGGTGACACAGGGACCTACTCTAGGGAACTAGAATGGGCTAAATCGGCCGGCCACCGCGCGAGCACGGTGGGCCGCTGCGGCCGAGCACCGGCGAAGGTGAAATTGGCCGAACACAGGGCACAATAAGGGAAATTGGGCATGGGGACGGGTGTCTCACCTCGGGGCGGAGCTCGGGGAGGCTTGGAGCGGTCTCCGGCGGCGGCTGGCGGCGTGGGCAGAGCACGAGAGAGGGCGAAGCTGCGCGAAATGAGGTGAGGGGTGTGCGCGGGGCACTGGTGAGGCTCTAATAAGGGAGCTGGGCGCGTGGGCAAGCATCGTGGCCAAGAAATCTGGTGACGTGCGCGAGTGCGCACGTGCCGGTCCACGGCGAGCGTGGAGGGGGTGGAACTGATAGGTAGGGTCCACGGCGCAGAGAGAGAAGAAAGGGCACGCGGGGCAATGGCTCGGCGACTGGCGATCCGGGCCCGCGAGACAGAGAGAGAAAGGGAGCACGCGGGGAAGAAAACTGGCGCCGACAGATCGCCCCCAGCGGGTAGAGAGCGAGAGGGTGAGCACGCGCGGCCGGTGTTCCATCCATGGAAGAGTTACCTGCATATAAGCGTTAGCTCAAAATTACATTCACATCTGAATGAGCTGCTAAATTAGATTTTTACCTCCATGTACTGGTCTACAGTCAAGTAGACATCCCAATATTGTCGAAAGTTGTTGATAGAATGTCCTCGGCGCTTCATGTATGCGTTCACAACCTGTAGACGAGCATTGGAAAATGCATCCCTGCACACCTTCTTCGCATTTTTCTCTAATACTCGGTCTGCATGCTCTTGAGCCTCAGGTTCCACACGATAGCGTGTCTGTCCAACATCGAAAATAAATTTAGTTTCAAACAAATCATAAAATGTTAGTTTCAAACATTACTCTTACCCAAAAGTCGTGCTTGGCAGTACCTTGAGCTGTTCCATATGTAGCATGTGGAGCTAGTGCGAAGTGCGACCAGCTAGTGCAAGGAACCACCACACCTTTCGGGTCGGTGACAATTCCTGGATTCTATAGACGACAGAGGTTACCTAAGACTTGATTAACCTATCTATGGTGACCTTGGCCGTCGAAAGACGTGTCATCCCATTGGCTGCATGACAAAAAACAAGGAAGTCATGTCATATATATAGTTTACAATAAACAAATAAGTAAGAACAAAGTGGCCAAACATGAGTACCTATCACCAACCAGGATGATCAGTACCCAAGCTTCAGATTGTGTAGGCGCTGACGAAGGTAGGACAAAGTGGCCCTTCCGAGTGCCCCTTTGTCGAACGGCAGGAGCCTCGATGGTATCATCATCCGCCTCAGCATCTATGCCCGTGACCTCCTCCTCCTCATGGGCTTGAACCTCCTCCTCCTCATGTGTTGCACCTCCTCCTCCTCATCCTCCTCTTCCTACGAACATGAAATAGAGACATGTAAGACACATTAATATATAAGTGACTGACAAATAAGATCAATTACATAAACATTTACATCGGTACTCCGTTGTAGAGCGATAGGTGTATCACGCAATTCTGGCTAGGCGTGTCTCAGCAACACCTCATGTCTGCTCTGGCTAGAACAACTCCCTTGGAAAAGGGAATCTACACTAGGGACTATCCTGCTAGCTGCATTAAGAAACCCCCTAGCAGTGTGCTTTGTTTTACTACCACTCATCCTGTTCAATAGAAAAACATTAAAGGTATTAGCTCCATAAAATTAAGTGAATTAATAAAAAACAAATAATAAATCACATAAAATTAAATTATGCATTACACATCAAAATTCATCGGAATCATGATCAAGGAGTCTTTTTCGATCCAAAGCTCGCAATGTGGCTTTTGAAAGCACCTAGAGGGGGGTGAATAGGTGATCCTATAAAATCAACACTAAATAGCCACAAAACTTGGTTAAGTGTTAGTACGACTAAGTAGCGAGCTCTTGCGAACACACAAGTAATCACAGAAAACCAATCACAAGAGACACAGTGTTTATCTCGTGGTTCGGCCAAGTATAACACTTGCCTACCTCCACGTTGTGGCGTCCCAATGGACGAGGGTTGCACTCAACCCCTTTCAAGTGATCCAATGATCAACTTGAATACCATGGCTTTTCTTTGCTTATCTCTTTTTCTCGTTTGCGAGGAATCTCCACAAGTTGGAGTCTCTCGCCCTTACAACAAAGATCACGGTGAAAGCACAAGAGTAAGGGTGGGAAGCAACACACACAAATCCGCAGCAACACACACGCATACAAGCCAAGACTTGAGCTCAAAATGAAACACAACGAGTTCACAACTAGAACGGAGCTCAAATCACTAATACAGTCGATCAAGTGCATGGAAACGGAGTGTGGAAGACTTAGAATGCTTAGAGTATGCTTGGGTGACTCCTCCATGCGCCTAGGGGGTCTCTTTTATAGCCCCAAGGCAGCTAGGAGCCGTTGGAGACCAACAAGGAAGGCTAAGATTGCCTTCTGTCGGGTGGCGCACCGAACGGTCCGGTGTGCCACCGGACAGCCACTGTAGCTTGTCCGATGCTGATCTGTTTCCTATTTTGGCGCAGTCGACCGTTGCAGCGACGTGGCAGTTGGTGCACCGGACACTGTCCGGTGCACACCGGACAGTTCGGTGCCCCCTGCCGACCGTTGGCGCGCCTACGTGTCGCGTGAAGATTGCACGGCCAACCGTTGGCACAGTCGACCGTTGGCTCACCGGACAGTCCGGTGAATTTTATCCGTACGCCGTTGAACTTTTCCCAAGAGCGATGACTTCGCCGCGGATGACTCACCGGATAGTCCGGTGCACCACCGGACAGTCCGGTGAATTATAGCCATACGCCGCCATCGAGTCCCGGGAGTGGCCTGTTCACCGAGACTGGTCTGGCACACCAGACACTGTCCATTGCACCACCGAACACTGTCCGGTGCACCACCAGACAGTCCGGTGCACCCAGACCGAGCAGCAGTTGGCTATACAAAGCCAATTCTTTTCCAACTTCTTTTTTCCTATTTCTAGCACTTAGACACAATACATTAGTACCCAAATCAATGTACTAAGTCTAGAAACGTACCTTGTTACATGATTTGCACTTCTTCAATCATTGGCACAAATTAACACTTAGAGAATATGTGTTGGGCACTTAATCACCAAAATACTTTAGAAATGGCCCCAGGGCACATTTCCCTTTCAATCTCCCCCTTTTTGGTGATTTATGCCAACACACCCAAAAGCAACCAAAAGAAGTGCAATATCAATGCAAAAGAGAACCAAATTGTTTTTACTCTAATTTGGCATATTTGGATCATACTTTGCCACCACTTGGTTTGATTTTGCAAATCAAATTCATTTTCCTATCTCTAAGTCAAACACACTTGTTTAGGCACATAGAGAGATAAATCAAGAGTAAAATTGATTAAGAGCCAAAAACTCCCCCTTTATCCCATAGTCATAAATTCTCCCCACAATAGGCTAAATTTTGCAATATGAGTGTTTTGGACAAATCAAAAAGTTTTAACTCTACTCATTTCAAAATTTCACAAGTGGTAGCTGATCCATTTGCTTTGGCCTTTAATTTCTCCCCCTTTGGCATTAAGCACCAAAACGAGATCATTCTTGGCCCTTTAACCCCATTGCCTCACCAAAATCGTCAATTAAGAGCAAAAAGGCAATAAGAGCATAGAGATGAACTTGGAGTTATTACCGGAGTGCAGTGGAAGTCTTTGCATGGTCCAAGTTCACCTTTCCCTTTCAATTCACTTTTGAGACTAAATCAAGGAAACTCAACCACAAAGGTTAGTCGCAAAGGGTCAAGTTGTAGCATGCCTCCCCCTAAATAATTGCATCACTTGCAAATGGACTTGTGAGGTCCGGGGATCATGTGTACAACTTGAGCACCACAAATGAACACAAATAGATTGAAATGCATAAATTAACATGATCAAAGGCATAAAACACATGTATTCTATAGATCAATCCAAGTTATGCGAATCTAAGATATTTAGCTCACTACGCAACCTGCAAAACCTTTTCTCATCTAAAGGCTTGGTGAAGATATCGGCTAGCTGGTTCTCGGTGTTAATATGGTACACCTCGATATCCCCCTTTTGCTGGTGGTCTCTCAGGAAGTGATGCCGGATGTCTATGTTCTTAGTGTGGCTGTTTTCAACAGGATTATCTACCATGCGGATTGCACTATCATTGTCACATAGGAGTGGGACTTTGCTCAGATTTTAGCCAAAGTCCCGGAGGGTTTGCCTCATCCAAAGTAGTTGCGTGCAACACTGTCCTGCGGCAACATACTCGGCCTCAATGGTGGATAGGGCAACGAAAGTTTGTTTCTTTGAGCTCCATGACACCAGGGACCTTCCTAGGAATTGGCACGTCCCTGATGTACTCTTCCTATCAACCTTGCACCCGGCATAATCAGAGTCTGAATATCCAATCAAGTCAAAGGTAGACCCCTTTGGATACTAGATCCCGAAGCAAGGCGTAGCAACTAAATATCTAAGAATCCGCTTAACGGCGACAAGGTGACATTCCCTTGGGTCGGATTGATATCTAGCACACATGCATACGCTAAGCATAATATCCGGTCTACTAGCACACAAATAAAGTAAGGAACCTATCATAGACCGGTATGCCTTTTGATCAACAGACTTACCTCCTTTGTTGAGGTCGACATGTCGGTCGGTTCCCATTGGTGTCTTCGCGGGCTTGGTGTCCTTCATCCCGAACCGCTTGACCAGGTCTTGCGTGTACTTCGTTTGGGAGATGAAGGTGCTGTCCTTGAGTTGCTTTACTTGGAACCCAAGGAAGTAGTTCAACTCGCCCATCATTGACATCTCAAATTTCTGTGTCATCACCCTGCTAAACTCCTCACAAGACTTTTGGTTAGTAGAACCAAATATTATGTCATCGACATAAATTTGGCACACAAATAGGTCACCATCACAAGTCTTAGTGAAAAGAGTTGGATCGGCTTTCCCATCCTTGAAAGCATTAGCAATTAGGAAATCTCTAAGGAATTCATACCATGCTCTTAGGGCTTGCTTAAGTCCATAGAGCGCCTTAGAGAGCTTACACACATGGTCGGGATACCGTTCATCCTCAAAGCCAGGGGGTTTCTCCACGTACACCTCATCCTTGATTGGCCCGTTGAGGAAAGCGCACTTCACATCCATTTGAAACAACCTAAAAGAGTGGTGAGCGGCATAGGCTAATAGAATGTGAATAGACTCTAGCCTAGCCACAGGAGCAAAAGTCTCCTCGAAATCCAAACCTGCGACATGGGCATAACCTTTTGCCACAAGTCGAGCCTTGTTTCGTGTCACCACCCCGTGCTCGTCTTGCTTGTTGCAGAACACCCACTTGGTTCCCACAACGTTTTGGTTGGGACGTGGCACCAGGCTCCAAACTTCATTCCTCTTGAAGTTGTTGAGCTCTTCCTGCATGGCCAACACCCAGTCCGGATCTTGCAAGGCCTCTTCTACCCTGAAAGGCTCAATAGAAGAGACAAACGAGTAATGCTCACAAAAGTTAGCTAGTCTTGAGTGAGTAGTTACTCCCTTGCTTATATCACCTAGAATCTAGTCGACGGGATGATTCCTTTGAATCGTCGCTCGGACTTGAGTTGGAGGGGCTCGTGGTGCTTCTTCCTCCATGGCTGGGTCTTCTTGTGCTCCCCCTTGATCACACGCCTCCTCTTGAGGAACCTGTTCATCATCTTGAGTTGGGGGATGCACCATTGTTGAGGAAGAGGGTTAATCTTGCTCTTGTTGTTCCTGTGGTAGTATATCTCCAATCGCCATTTTGCGCATTTCGGCCGTTGGAACATCATCTTCATCTACATCATCAAGATCAACTTGCTCTCTTGGAGAGCCATTAGTTTCATCAAATACAATGTCGCTAGAGACTTCAACCAAACCCGATGATTTGTTGAAGACTCTATACGCATTTGTATTTGAGTCATAACCTAGCAAAAACCCTTCTACAGCTTTGGGAGCAAATTTGGAATTTCTACCTTTCTTTACTAGAATATAACATTTACTCCCAAATACACGAAAGTATGAAACATTGGGTTTTTTATCGGTTAGAAGTTCATACGAGGTCTTCTTGTGGAGGCGATGAAGGTAGACCCGGTTTATGGCGTGGCAAGCTGTGTTCACAGCTTCCGCCCAAAACCGCTCGAGCGTCTTGAATTCTCCAAGCATCGTCCTCGCCATGTCGATAAGCATCCTGTTCATCCTCTCTACCACACCGTTTTGTTGTGGTGTGTAGGGAGCGGAGAACTCATGCTTGATTCCTTCCTCCTCAAGGTACTCCTCCACTTGTAAGTTCTTGAACTCGGACCTATTGTTGCTTCTTATCTTTTTCACCTTGAGCTCAAATTCATTTTGAGCTCTCCTTAGAAAGCGCTTTAGGGTCCCTTGGGTTTCTAATTTATCCTGCAAAAAGAATACCCAAGTGAAGCGGGAAAAATCATCAACAATAACAAGACCATACTTACTTCCCCCGATGCTGAGGTAGACGATGGGTCCGAAGAGGTCCATATGAAGTAGCTCCAGAGGTCTTGATGTGGTCATCACATTCTTGCTGTGATGAGTGCTTCCCACCTGTTTACCTGCTTGACAAGCTGCACAAGGTCTATCTTTTTCGAAAAATACATTGGTTAGACCTAACACATGTTCTCCCTTTAGAAGTTTATGAAGGTTCTTCATCCCAACATGTGCTAGACGGCGATGCCACAGCCAGCCCATGCTAGTCTTAGCAATTAAGCATGCATCTAGATCGGCCTCCTCTTTCGAAAAATCAACTAAGTAGAGTTTGTCATCTAGTACACCCTTAAAAGCTAATGAACCATCACTCCTTCTAAAGAGAGACACATCTACATTGGTAAATAGACAATTATAACCCATATTACATAGTTGACTAACAGACAATAAGTTGTATCCGAGCGATTCAACTAAGAACACATTGGATATGGAATGCTCGGATGAAATGGCTATCTTTCCTAGTCCTTTAACCTTGCCTTGGTTCCCATCTCCAAAGATGATCGAATCTTGGGAATCTTTGTTCTTGACGTAGGAGGTGAACATCTTCTTCTCCCCTGTCATGTGGTTTGTGCATCTGCTATCGATAATCCAGCTTGAGCCCCCGGATGCATAAACCTGCAAGGCAAATTAGGCTTGGGTTTTAGGTACCCAACTCTTGTTGGGTCCTACAAGGTTAGTTACAATAGCCTTTGGGACCCAAATACAAGTCTTGTCTCCCTTGCATTTGGACCCCAATTTTCTAGCAACCACTTTTTCATTTTTACATGAAAGTGCATACGTAGTGTTGCAAGCATGAAAAACAGTGGTAGGTTTATTACACATTTTCTTAGGAGCATGAGACACAAAATTTCTCCTAGGCCTACCATTAAAATTAGAACTTGAAACAATCATAGGATGTGAAACAAAAGCATTATAACTCTTATTATAATGAGAATTTCTAGAGAATTTTTTATCATTATACATGAAAGCATGATTCTTTTGATTACTACTAGCCATAGGGGCCTTCCCTTTCTCCTTGTTGGAAATGGGAGCCCTTTGGCTTGTTAAGTTCTTGGCTTCCTTTCGAAAGCCAAGCCCATCCTTAATTGAGGGATGTCTACCAATGGTGTAGGCATCCCTAGCAAATTTTAACTTATCAAAATCTATCTTGCAAGTCTTAAGTTGAGCATTAAGACTTGCCACCTCATTATTTAATTTAGTAATTGATGTAAGGTGTTCAACACAAGCATCAACATCAAAATCCTTACACCTATTACAAATGGCAACATGTTCTACACAAGATCTAGTTTTATTAGCTACTTCTAGCTTAGCATTTAAATCATCATTAACACTCTTTAAGCTAGACAAAGTTTCATGACAAGCAGATAATTCAGAAGATAGCATTTCATTCCTTTTAACCTCTAAAGCAAGAGATTTTTGCACACTAACAAACTTGTCATGCTCTTCATACAAAATATCTTCTTGCTTATCTAACAATCTACCTTTTTCATTCAAAGCATCAATTAACTCATTAATCTTATCCACTTTTGCTCTATCTAAACCCTTAAATAATTCAGTATAATCTACTTCATCATCACTAGAATCATCATCGCTTGAAGTAGTATACTTGGGGGTTTCTCGAGTGCTTACCTTTTTCTCCTTTGCCATGAGGCAAGTGTGGCGCTCGTTGGGGAAGAGTGACCATTTGTTGAAGGTTGAGGCAGTGAGTCCTTCGTCGTCGGAGTCGAAAGAAGAGCAATCCGAATCCCATTCTTTACCAAGGTGTGCCTCGCCCTTCGCCTTCTTGTAGGCCTTCTTCTTCTCCCTCTTCCCGCTCTTTTCTTGTTCCTGGTCATTAGAATTATCGGGACAATTTGCTATAAAATGACCAGTCTTACCACAGTTAAAACTGGAGCGCTTTCCCTTTGCTTTGCTCTTGTTGGGATGCTCCTTGCGTCCTTTTA
This sequence comes from Zea luxurians, assembly GCA_029449295.1. Lineage (NCBI taxonomy): Eukaryota > Viridiplantae > Streptophyta > Magnoliopsida > Poales > Poaceae > Zea > Zea luxurians. The sequence continues at coordinate 54,572,906 of JAOPSE010000004.1, read as the reverse complement.
GCGTGGTCTTGAAGCGCTTGATGATGAGAGTCATCTCATCTTTGTTTAGCCTGGTAGCCTCAACTTGTGCCACCTTGCTAGGTAGCGCCTCCCTGCTGCTTCTTGTTGCCTTGAGTGCAACAGGCTGGGGCTCATAGATGGGCATTGGGTCGTTCAATGCATCATCAACATATCTTGCTTCCTTGACCATCATACGCCCGCTCACAAATTTTTCGAGTATCTCCTCAGGCATCATCTTTGTGTACCTGGGATTTTCACGGATGAGGTTCACAAGATGAGGGTCAATAACAGTGAAAGATCTGAGCATAAGTCGGACGACATCGTGGTCCGTCCATCTCGTGCTTCCATAGCTCCTGATCTTGTTGACCAGGGTCTTGAGCCTGTTGTATGTTTGAGTTGGCTCCTCTCCCCTGATCATGGCAAACCTTCCTAGCTCTCCTTCCACCAACTCCATTTTGGTGATCATGGTGGCGTCGTTCCCCTCATGCGATATCTTGAGGGTGTCCCATATTTGCTTGGCATTGTCCAAGCCGCTCACATTGTTTTATTCATCCCTGCACAATGATGCTAACAAAATAGTGGTAGCTTGTGCATTCTTATGAATTTGTTTGTTAATGAATACAGGGTTATTCGTACTATCAAATTGCATTCCATTCTCAACTATCTCCCAAATATTAGGATGGAGAGAGAAAAGGTGACTACGCATTTTGTGATTCCAAAAAGCGTAGTCCTCTCCAAAAAAAGTGTGGAGGTTTACCAAGAGGAATAGAAAGCAAATGAGCATTGGAATTATAAGGAATACGAGAATAATCAAATGAAAATTTTGAATTAACCGTTTTCTTTTTCTCGTCGTCGTCGTCTCTTGGGGAAGAAGAAGACTCGTCGCTGTCGTAGTAGACGATCTTCTTGATGCACCTCTTCTTCCCGTCCTTCTTCTTATGACTCGAGCCAGAGTCAGTGGGCTTGTCGTCCCTTGGCTCGTTGAAGATGGACCCCTTCTCCTTATAGTTGACCACCATCCCCATTCCCTTAGGATCCATCTCTTCGAGCGATTAGTCCCTTTCGTGAAGAGAATGGCTCTGATACCAATTGAAAGCACCTAGAGGGGGGTGAATAGGTGATCCTGTAAAATCAACACTAAATAGCCACAAAACTTGGTTAAGTGTTAGTACGGCTAAGTAGCGAGCTCTTGCGAACACACAAGTAATCACAGAAAAGCAATCACAAGAGACACAGTGTTTATCCCGTGGTTCGGCCAAGTATAACACTTGCCTACCTCCACGTTGTGGCGTCCTAATGGATGAGGGTTGCACTCAACCCCTTTCAATTGATCCAATGATCAACTTGAATACCACGGCTTTTCTTTGCTTATCTCTTTTTCCTGTTTGCGAGGAATCTCCACAAGTTGGAGTCTCTCACCCTTACAACAAAGATCACGGTGAAAGCACAAGAGTAAGGGTGGGAAGCAACACACACAAATCCGCAGCAACACACACGCACACAAGCCAAGACTTGAGCTCAAAATGAAACACAACGAGTTCACAACTAGAACGGAGCTCAAATCACTAACACAGTCGATCAAGTGCGCGGAGACGGAGTGTGGAAGACTTAGAATTCTTAGAGTATGCTTGGGTGACTCCTCCATGCGCCTAGGGGTCCCTTTTATAGCCCTAAGGCAGCTAGGAGCCATTGGAGACCAACAAGGTAGGCTAAGATTGCCTTCTGTAGGGTGGCGCACCGGACAGTCCGGTGTGCCACTGGATAGCCACTGTAGCTTGTCCGGTGTTGATCTCCTTCCTATTTTGGCGCAGTCGACCGTTGCAGCGACATGGCAGTTGGTGCACCAGATACTGTCCGGTGCACAGCGCAGTCTGGTGCCCCCTGCCGACCATTGGCGCGCCCATGCGTCACACGAAGATTGCGCGGCCGACCGTTGGCGCAGTCAACCGTTGGCTCACCGAACAGTCCGATGAACCACCAGACAGTCCGGCGAATTTTATCCGTACGCCGTTGAACTTTTCCCGAGAGCGATGACTTCACCGCGGACGACTCACCGGACAGTCCGGTGCACCACCGGACAGTACGGTGAATTATAGCCGTATGCCGCTGTCGGGTCCCAAGAGTGGCCTGTTCACCGAGACTGGTCTGGCGCACCGGACAGTCCGGTGCACCCAACCGAGCAGTAGTTGGCTGTACAAAGCCAATTCTTTTCCAACTTCTTTTTTTCTGTTTCTAGCACTTAGACACAATACATTAGTACCCAAATCAATGTACTAAGCCTAGAAACGTACCTTGTTACATGATTTGCACTTCTTCAATCTTTGGCACAAATTAACACTTAGAGAATATGTGTTGGGCACTTAATCACCAAAATACTTTAGAAATGGCCCAAGGGCACATTTCCCTTTCAGCTTTTTGTACCTTGGATTTCGTTTTTGTTTCGGTGCAACACACTCATCAACAGTGACATCGTTACGGTCTCTGACTAGTGAGTTCAGTGCAACACCCTCATTGATAGTAAAAGTGGTCGGATATTCTTCATCTTGATAAACATCATCGGCATGTTTGTCTTCGAATTGATAACCAACAGTGCAAGGAGTATGTAAACGTTCCCTAGGGTTCACCTTGTAAACTACCCACCATGCTTTAAACTTCGGATTTGGGTACGACATATAGTAGACCTGCTCACATTGGTGTGCAAGGATAAAATTATCATGGCCTCGAAGTTGTTCCTTGTGCTTTACTTCCATTATGCCATATTGACTTTGTCAAATACCAATATTGCTGTCAAACCAATCACATAGAAAGAATACTAATTTCAAAGTTTTGTTCCCTGCAAAATTAAACTCTAGGATGTTTTGAATCATGCCATAATAATTAGTTTCTCTTCCGAGTGCACCGAGTGCCCTAGTCAGAACTCCAGTGTTACGTGTGGCTGCACGAGGACGAGACTTTTTAAATTGGTCTGAACGAAAATGGAAGCCATTCACATCGTATCGACCAAAGGTTTTGCAAGTCACTGTCCCATAAAATAGTTGTCTCAAGTCCTCGTGTATGTTAGGAGTCTTTGTGCACTGCAAATAATATATAGTTAAAATGAATACCTCGGATAAAAGGCTAAATGACATCAAAGTAAGGAATATAAAGAGTTTACATGCTCCTGAAACCAGTCAAAAAAATTAGGTCTTCCTTGCCTCCCATGACGTCGCATCGTATCTAGTTGTTTGCTTGTAGGCTGATGGGAATAAGTTCAATTTTCCTCATCGAACTTACTGTACGACATTTAAGTAATTAAATATGGCTCCTCGGCAAAGAAATTATGGGGCAAAATAAAGACTTACACGAAATATGGCCCCATCTCTTCCATATTCGAGTACATGTATAGCAATGCGGACATTCTTTTATCCATGCTAAGGTGGTAGAACGTGCCCTTACTAGTACTTGTGCCTCTCCATTGGAAAATGTTGAGATCACTGACAGGAGGTTCCTCATTGACATTGTATCACATGGTAGCAGCATAGACATTATGTTCCTCTGCGAAATACACACTCGTGTAGTATGAAACCTCCTTTAGCAAAAAAGCTTCAGCGATGCATCCTTCTACTCTAGCCTTATTTCGAACCATGCCTTGTAGGTTTTTGAGTGCACGTTCAATGTGATACATCCACCTATAGGTCCACCAACCTTTGTCTCATATGGAATGTGAATAAGTAGATGCTCCATCGGATTGAAGAATCTAGGTGGGAATATTTTTTCTAGCTTGCATAACAACACTGGTATTTCTTTCTCCAACTTCTCCATCATATTTTTACTTATTTCTTTAGCACAGATTTGCTTGTAGAAATAACTTAGCTCAGCTATTGCTTGCCACATGGCGTCGGGCATGTAACCATGAAACATGACAGGATAATCCTCTCTATTAATATATGGAAGTCATGGCTCTTTAACCCAGTTAGTTTTCCCGTTTCCAAATTCACAGCTCTTTTCAAGCCCGCAGCATAACCATCGGGAAATTTATTTTTTTTCATCCATCTCATTACCTCAATCTTGTCTTTAGAGGTAAGACAGAACAAGGCACATGGCGGCTTGCCGTTGTCATTGAGCACTTGGGTTGGTCAGTCACAAAGCATTGCTAGATCTCTTCGAGCTTTCAGATTGTCCTTTGTTTTTTCAAAATGCATGTAGGTGTGTATGAGGGCTTCAACAACATTACTTTCTTGGTGCATGACATCAATGTTGTCCACAAGAATCAATGACGACAAATAAGGGAGCTCCCAGAGACCACATATATGTGTCCAGTTGTGATCCACTCAGAATCCTTCATATTTGTCCCCCTTTTCATTTAGGACAAGGTTGTTCAGTTGAGCATATATTTCTATTGCGTTAAGACGTTTAGGCGGTCCTTTGGTGACCATGGTGTTCTTTATAAAGTTTTTCTTATCACTCCTAAAGGGGTGTTTCCTGGGCAACCAGCGTCGATGACAATCGAAGTAAGTGATCTTTCCACCATGAGCAAGACGGAAGCAATCTGTATCTGAACTACAATATGGACATGTCAATCTACCATGTGTACTCCAACCGGTAAAAATAGCATACACCATGAAGTCATGCACCGACCACAAATACGCAACTCGAAGTTTGAATATCTGTTTTTTAAAAACATCGTATGTTTCAACTCCTTTCCAAAGCTCCTTCAACTCTTCAATCATGGGTTTTAACATGACATTGAGTTTCTTTCTAGGATAGTCTGGGCCAGGAATGATTAAGCAAAGAAATATAAATTCATATTTCATACAAAGAGAATGTGGAAGGTTGTATGGAATAACAAAGACGGGCCAACATGACTATGATGATGCCAATTGACCAAAAGGTGTGAAGCCATCTATCGCAAGGCCGATTCAAACATTCCTCGGATCAGTTGCAAAGTCTGGATCAAACGTGTCGAGAGCCTTCCAAGCATCCCCATCTGAAGGGTGCACGATTAGGTCATCGTTATCACGGACACCTTCTTTGTGCCATCGCATGTGCATAGCGGTTTTTTAGATAGAAACAACCGTTTCACTCGAGGAGTTAGTGGCAAGTAACGGAGCTATTTATGTGCAACATCTATCATCACCTTGTCACCCTCATCATTAACAACTTCCACAAATCTAGATTGTCCACATTTCAGACATTTTTCTCTCCCGCATGCTCCTTCATGAAAAGCATACAATTATTTTTGCACACATCAATCTTTTCATAATCCATACCGAGACCTTTGATAATTGTCTTTGAATGGTACATGTCTTTAGGCAACTTATTGGGATTTGGGAGCACATCTCCTAATAACTTTAAAATCTCATTGTAACAATTGTTCGAGAAAAAAATACTTGGACTTAATGGCCATGAGCTGAGTCACAAAAGCGAGTATACTCACATCTGTGTGTTCATGCAACGACTCTTCAGAGTCTTTTAGTAGTTTAAAAAATCTGGAAATCTCTGGTGTGGCAGGATCCTTGGAGCTTAGGTTTAATTCTAGATGTAGCAAATCTAGCATATCATGCATTGCATCATCGCCAGCCCAATCATTGTTCTCCTCTTCTATATTCCGGTTGGGTACTACCTCACCACGATGTTTCCACACCTCATATCCGGGCATAAATCCAAACTGACAAAGATGTAGGCTAACTCTTTCCTTATTAAGAAATATACTGTTTTTGTGCCACCTACAAGGGCATTTGACTGTGCGGTTAATGACAAGGAGAATACGTCCATTCCTACTCCAGCCATTGTACATCCATGCACGATCTTCAGCTATGCCTAAGACTGTTAAACCGAACCATATCGTGAAAACATTATTCAACTTCGTCAAGGGTTTCAGTCCTATATGTATAGGCAAGGATAGGTTCTAAACCTACAGTAAGCTAGCAGGACCCAAAAAAATTTTGGCAGCATAACCTCGCTGCCACTAAACAATATATTACTTATATATAAAACACAGAATGATATACTAATAATCAAATCAAACTAAGTACCACATACCCTAATAATGCAACTATTTTACGTACCAATATAATGTACTTGTAATACTAATAATATAATATTAATATGAAATTAATGTCACAAATACAATATGCCCATAATCTCTAAACCACATCTACCATTAATATATTAATAAAATCAAACTAAACAATAATACTAATCACACACACTAATCAAATAAACATAATTACAAATATATACTAATTTCACGTGGCAATTAAATAAAGGCCATCGAAAATATGAAATAAAATACGCAAAAAATAACATTTGGATGGCGAAGAGCTTGGTGACGACGGCGGAGTGGTGGTGGAGTAGAGCTTCGCCGCGGTCGGTCGACGGTAGCTGAGGACGGCGGCGGGCGGTCGGGGTCAGGCGGCGCATGGCGGCGTGGCGGGCGAGCGGTGCAAGGGGCCAGCGCGCGGGCGGGCAGGGGCAGGCGACATGTGGCGGGCTACGGCGGGCTGCATGGCGGCGGGAGTGAGCGAGCGGCGCGGGTGAGGAGAGAAACTGAGAGAAGAGAGAAGGAGTCGGGCTGTGGTTTTAAAAGCTTTATTTTCGACGGCCAGGGCTTGGCCGCCGAAAATAAGTCGGTATTTTCGGCGGCTGTGTCAGTGACTGCCGAAAATAACCTTATTTTCGGTGGCCAAGCTTCACTGCCGAAAATACCATGTTATTTTCGGCAGCCAGGGCCTGGCCGCCAAAAATAAATTTGGCCACCGAAAATCATGCACAGTGTTGTTGTGTGGCGTAGGCCACGATAGCTACAGAATAGATGTCCTCTCTAGGCCACCTGAGTTAATGCAGTTGATGGTGTGCTCCAATTAGGATTTATGGGCTAGGCCCAGTTGAGAAATTCAAATAAATCCCAGGAAAATCTCAAAAGCCCATATAAGTGTATGGCTAGGGAATAGGTGGAGCCAATAGCACCATATTGCTAGTTCTAGTGGAGTAGAGCTAGCTTAAATATGGAAGCCACACTCACTCACCAAGTCATGGATGAGAGGAGAGAGTGTGGAGAGCCACACGTGCACGCGCGCTCGCTCGCCTCGCCGGGCCGGGCCGGGGCGAAGGGCGCGGGCGCACGACAAGCACGTGAATGGTCCGCCGAAATCTGGCCCCTCACCTTGCGGGGGCGCGGCTACCTTTTGCCGTTTGATTTTTTGGTTACTTGGCTGTCACATTTAGAATCCTAACCGATCGCTATAAAATCTCAACTGAACGCGAGATTCTCGTGGGCGGATAAGATCGGAGGTCGCAGACTCGGCCCTAATAAAAGGAGCTCGGCAGCCAGCATCCAAATTATCCCCAGCTTTCGCTTTCGCCTCTCTTCACAGCTGAGCCGCCTTCTAGTTCTCTTCATCCCGACCGCAGAGGTGCATCTGCGATCAGGAGAGAAGGTCTCCGGAACCCTTCGCCTTGTAGATCCTGCACCGGGAGAGGGCGAATAAGGTTTTTGGGAAGCGTCCTCACACGACTGCTCGTGATCTTCTGACCTCGTCGACCCTGCTGATTTCGCTGCTTCGACGTCGTCGACCCTGCTGATTCCGGTGCGCGCCATCTATCAGTATGTCTAATCAGTTCGCATCATCTGATTTGACTTTTTACTTCAGTGCTTCTGATTTTGTCATGATTTATATTTGGAATTTAATCTGGAATTTGTCTAATTATTCAACAATCCAAAAACCTTATTGTAGACAATTTCCTAGTTTTTCTATGGCCGCTTTTGCCGACGCGCTGAAGCCAGAAAAGTTCAATGGTATGCACTTTAAGAGATGGCAAGTCAAGGCCACGCTCTGGCTGACTGCTATGAATGTCTTCCATGTTAGTAAAGGCAAACCTGAGGATCCACTGACTCCTAAACAGGAGAAAGAGTACGACCATGCCAATACTATCTTTACGGGAGCAGTTCTTAGCGCCCTTGTTGACCGTCTGGTTGATGCGAATATTCAACACACAGACGGGAAAGAGTTATGGGATGCACTTACTACCAAGTATGGTGCATCGGTTGCTGGCAGTGACCTGTATATCATGGAGAGCTTTCATGATTATAAGATGGTTGATAATCGCTCTATTGTAGAGCAAGCTCATGAAATACAGTGTATAGCCAAGGAGCTCGACCACCTTAAGATAGTCCTTCCTGACCGATTTGTGGCTGGGTGCATTATTGCAAAGTTGCCTTCTACATGGAGGAACTTCGCCACATCTCTGAAACATAAGAGATAGGAGATATCAGTTGAAAATCTGATAGCGTCTCTGGATGTTGAGGAGAAATCTCGGGCTAAGGACACAGGATCTAAAGGAGGCGAGGGCCACTCTAGTGCCAACATGGTTCAGAAGAACCACAATAAGGGCAAAGGAAAGCCAAAATCTAACAAGCCCAACAAAACTACCAGCTTCAAGAAGAAGAAGAACAAGGCTGAACTGACATGTGTCGCATGTGGCGAGACGGGTCATTTTGCCAAGGATTGTCCTGATCGAGCGGATCACCGTGGCAAAAAGGGCAATGTCAACACAGTGATCGCTAGCAATGAGGAAGACAAAGGGTATGGTAATTTACCTTTCGTCTTCTCGGTATTTCAATCACCTAGTTGGTGGCTTGATACTGGTGCTAATGTTCATGTGTGTTCTGACACTAACTTGTTCTCTTCTTATCAGGGTGCCCGGGATTCTTCCGTCCTAATGGGGAATGGGTCACATGCTTCTGTTCATGGCACTGGCACGGTGGATCTGAAGTTTACTTCGGGAAAGATCGTGCTGCTAAAGAACGTGCATCATGTCCCTTCTATACACAAGAATCTCGTTAGCGGAACCCTTCTGTGTAGAGATGGGTTCAAGGTAGTTTTGGAGTCCAATAAATTAGTTGTGTCTAAGTCTGGACAATTTATTGGTAAAGGCTATGATTGCGGAGGCTTGTTCCACTTTTCTCTGTTAGATTTCAATAATAAGTCTGTGAACCATATTTGCGCTAATGTTGATGATCTTGCGAGTATTTGGCATTCTCGTTTGTGTCATATTAATTTTGGCTCTATGTCTCGGCTTGCAACCATGAGTTTAATTCCAAATATCACCATAGTCAAAGGTTCTAAGTGCCATAGTTGTGTAGTCGAAGCAACCTCGAAAGCCTCATAAGGCTGCTGAGGAGAGACACCTGGCACCTCTAGAACTCATACATTCTGATCTTTGTGAGATGAATGGTGTGTTGACAAAGGGTGGTAAGAGATACTTCATGACATTGATTAATGATGCGTCTAGATTTTGCTATGTATACTTGCTAAAAACTAAAGATGAGGCTTTAGACTACTTTAAAATCTATAAGACTGAAGTTGAAAACCAACTAGAGAGAAAGATCAAACGTCTTAGATCAGATCGTGGTAGTGAATTCTTTCCCAAAGTCTTTGATGATTTCTATGCAGAACATGGCATTATTCATGAGAGGACTCCTCCCTATTCACCCGAGTCAAACGAGATTGCTGAAAGGAAAAACCGTACGTTGACTTACCTGGTGAATGCCATGTTAGACACTTGTGGTTTATCTAAGGCATGGTGGGGGGAGGCAGTCCTGACTTCATGTCATGTTCTGAATAGAATTCCTATGGGCAAAGAAGAGAAAACCCCTTATGAGAAGTGGGTTGGGAGAAAACCATCACTTTCATACTTGCGCACTTAGGGGTGCATGGCGAAAGTCAATGTACCAATTAATAAAAAGCGCAAGCTTGGTCCAAGGACAGTGGATTGTGTCTTTCTTGGATATGCTTCGTGTAGCATAGCATATAGATTTTTAGTAGTTAAATCTGAAGTTCCTGATGTGTATCTTGATACTATTATGGAATCACGTGATGCTACTTTCTTTGAACATATATTTCCAATGAAAGACATTCATAGCAATTCTAGATACTATTCTGAGATAACTCCTGAACATAGTACACCTATTGAGAGTTTTGAACAGCCACATGAAATTGTCCTAGAGGAGGATGACAATGATGCTCCTAAAAGGAGCAAGAGACAAAGGGTTGAAAAATCCTTTGGTGATGATTTCATTGTGTACCTTGTGGACGATACTCCTACTACCATTGCAGAAGCATTTGCATCTCCAGATGCAGATGATTGGAAAGAAGCAGTTCATAATGAGATGGACTCCATTCTTTCAAATGGTACATGGGAAGTCACTGATCGACCCTATGGATGCAAACCTGTGGGTTGCAAGTGGGTGTTTAAAAAGAAGCTCAAGTCTGATGGTACAATTGAGAAGTACAAGGCTAGGCTTGTGGCTAAAGGCTATACTCAGAAAGAAGGAGAAGACTTCTTTGATACTTACTCACCTGTTGCTAGAATGACCACTATTCGAGTACTACTTTCTTTGGCTACCTCGTATGGTCTCCTTGTTCATCAGATGGATGTAAAGACAACTTTTCTTAATGGAGAGCTGGACGAGGAAATATATATGGAACAGCCTAATGGATTTGTAGTAAAGGGTCAAGAAAGCAAGGTGTGCAAGTTATTGAAATCTTTGTATGGTCTGAAGCAAGCACCAAAGCAGTGGCATGAGAAGTTTGACATGACTCTAACGTCTGCAGGCTTTGCCATTAATGAGGCAGACAGGTGTGTATATTATCACTGTGGTGGGGGCGAAGGAGTTATATTGTGCTTATATGTTGATGATATATTGATATTTGGCACAAACATTGATGTGATCAATGAAGTCAAGTCTTTTCTATCAAAGAGTTTTGATATGAAAGATCTGGGAGAAACTGATGTGATTCTAAACATCAAGCTGATTAAGGCAGATGGTGGGATTACTCTCTCGCAATCTCACTATGTTGAAAAGGTTTTGAAGCGATTTGGCTTCTCTGAGTGCAAACCTTCTCCAACACCTTATGATCCCAGTGTGACACTTTGAAAGAACAAGAGAATTGGTTTAGACCAATTGAGATACTCTCAGATTGTCGGTTCACTCATGTATCTTGCTGGTGCAACAAGGCCCGATATCTCGTTTGCTGTAAGCAAATTGAGTAGGTTCATGACAAACCCCGGGACTGATCATTGGCATGCACTTGAGCAGGTTATGCGCTACCTGCAAGGTACAATGAGTTATGGAATTCACTATTCTGGTCAGCATGCAGTCCTTGAAGGATATAGTGATTCGAACTGGATATCTGATGCAGACGAGCTTTATGCCACCAGTGGTTATGTCTTTACTATTGGTGGAGGTGCGGTATCATGGAGGTCATGCAAGCAGACCATCTTGACGAGGTCAACCATGGAAGCCGAGCTAGCTGCACTTGACACAGCAACCGTTGAGGCAGAATGGTTGCGTGAACTCTTGATGGACTTGCCGGTGGTTGAGAAACCAATACCAGCTATCCTTATGAACTGTGACAATCAGACAGTGATTGCTAAAGTGACGAGTTCTAAGGATAATGGAAAGTCATCAAGACATGTCAAAAGACGATGAAGTCTATCAGAAAGTTGAGAAACTCCGGAGTTATAAGTGTGACTTATATTTCAACAGATAAAAATCTGGCAGATCCTTTTACCAAGGGACTACCACGTAATGTGATAGAAATCGCATAGAGAGAGATGGGTATGAGACCGGAATAAAGTTGCCATGGTGGAAACCCAGTCTATGTGATCGGAGATCCCGTGAATTAGGTCCTGGGAAGAACAAGCCATTGGTGAACTGAGGAGAATAACTTTTGACCCTCTCTAAGAAAAGATGCAATACTCTCAAATGCTGTAAGGCAGGTTGGCTTTGTGCCTTAATGTGTTCTGTTGGCTTGTATTAGCAAAGATGTTGTCCTGCAGAACATTCTTGAAAGAACACACCTATATGAGTTAGATTGTCTAACGTCGCAGTTTATGAGATCTGGGTGATCTCTAGTAAACTCATGAAGAGACCTTGGAGTACGACGTATATGCTCCACCCGAGAAGGGAACTACTGTAGCCAAGTACTTGTCATGACTTCAAGTGAAACCCATTCACGCAAAACTTGCAATTCAAGGCATAGTCCATTGTCCAAGTTGTGGGTTGGTGTAGCTTGGAGTTCTAGGCGGAAGTTCAACTTAACAGTCTCTGCTGAAAAACTAGTATATTAAACAGTAGTGAACAGTGGCGAAAACTGCAGATGGGGATTTAAGATCTGGTGGGGGATTGTTAGGATTTATGGGCTAGGCCCAGTTGAGAAATTCAAATAAATCCCAGGAAAATCTCAAAAGCCCATATAAGTGTATGGCCAGTGAATAGGTGGAACCAATAGCACCATATTGCTAGTTCTAGTGGAGTAGAGCTAGCTTAAATATAGAAGCCACACTCACTCACCAAGTCATGGATGAGAGGAGAGAGTGTGGAGAGCCACACGCGCTCGCTCGCCTGGCCGGGCCGGGCCGGGGCGAAGGGCGCGGGCGCACGACATGCGCGTGAATGGTCCGCCGAAATCTGGCCCCTCGCCTTGCGGGGGCGCGACTATCTTTTGCCGTTTGATTTTTTGGTTACTTGGCTGTCACGTTTAGAATCCTAACCGATCGCTATAAAATCTCAACTGAACGCGAGATGCTCATGGGCGGATAAGATCGGAGGTCGCGGACTCGGCCCTATAAAAGGAGCCCGGCAGCCAGCATCCAAATTATCCCCAGCTTTCGCTTTCGCCTCTCTTCACAGCTGAGCCGCCTTTTAGTTCTCTTCATCTCGACCGCAGAGGTGCATCTGCGATCAGGAGAGCAGGTCTCCAGAACCCTTCGCCTTCTAGATCCTGCACCGGGAGAGGGTGAATAAGGTTTTTGGGAAGCGTTCTCACGCGACTGCTCGTGATCTTCTGACCTCGTCGACCCTGCTGATTTCGCTGTTTCGACGTCGTCGACCCTGCTGATTCCGGCGCGCGCCATCTATCAGTATGTCTAATCAGTTCGCATCATCTGATTTGACTTTTTACTTCAGTGCTTCTGATTTTGTCATGATTTATATTCAGAATTTAATCTGTAATTTGTCTAATTATTCAACAGCTCCTTGGTTAATATCCAACAACAAATACTCAAAATGTCCCAACAGCTCATGAGCGTAGAGCTTGCAGCACCAGATGAGTGATCTCTAAAAACATTGTTATGCTTAGTATCTCATGCACAGGAGTAACAAAGCTTGATATCTCATGGTTGCTGATGATGTAGAAGTGAGGCGAGGAGGTTGGATATTGTACTGTGTTGGCACAGCAAGCATCTGGAAAACAAACTCCGACCTCGGTACCCTTCCCCATCGCTCTTCAAATTTATAAACAACTTTTGATTGGATGTATATACATTGGGGGTTTTTGATTCAGAGGTGCTTGTGTACTTCAATTTCTGCTGCCTTTTCTTTTAGAAGCAAATCATTTCTCGCTTGTTAGTCTTTTGACATTATCACCAAACTATACTGATGCTAAATAAATGTCTGCACGGATAACCCAAAATCTTTGCTTGAGTTGTAACGCTTTTCCAGCGGTCCAGAAACTGTCACAGGCTCTCATCAGTTCGCACACATATATACAGGCTTCTACAGAAGCGCTTGGGGGTCCATATCTTCTGCTAGTTTTTAGGAGCAGGCATTTTTAGATGTTATGTTTTGACCATTACGGTTGCGTCTGCTGGTAGCAAAACGTGGTGCTGAAAACTGATGATTTCGGAAGTTGTCTGAGCACTGACAAGTTGCTTGGTCTCGTGGAGCAGTTTGCCTGCCAGACTCTTGCTATTTGGCTTCCTCCCTGTAAGAATGCTAGTATTTAAGACTGCTTTGACGGGCTTTGCTGGGACGACGCGCCCGGTAATGCGTACCTGGCGCTCGGACCGTCAATAAATTATTTTTTTTCTCTTCAGTTGATTAAATTAGCATGATAATGTTGTAACAAATACAGAAGACGCATCATGAATGCACGAAACATTTATAGCTAACCAAAGCCAAATGGTGTTACACGTGATATGACTTAGACGAAGGTAAAAGGCACATTACAAATGTACAAATTACAATGCTCTGCTTTTACAGGAAAACTATTGTAAGTTTACAAGAAAACAATGCCCTGTTCGATGGAACTTTGGCATTCCAGATGTAAGAGTACAAATTCTAGATTCCTGCGATTTATACTGTAATGTCCGTAAAAACAAAAAATATAAAAATGAACAGAAAAATCAAATATTGTAACACCCTGAATTTGTGGTATAAAATTTCTTCTTCATTATCTACCAAATTCAGGTGTTACCTCTTGTTTCTTTCTCTCTAGTTCTCTTCTCTCTTCTTTTTGTTAGAATTATGTCTCTTAGGTGGGAGATTAATTATTTCTTACTATATCAAAACATATGGGAGTCATGGGATGTTGCATCATACTAAGCCTAAATTATTCTTTTATTTGATGCACATGTTTGAATTATTTGAATTTGAATTTGGAGTATGTTGGGATTTGAATTCAAAAGAAGAAAATAAAAGGAAAGTGATTAGAAATTTAGGAAATAAAAGAAAAAGCAAAGGAGCCCGAGACCCCTCCCTTCCCGGCCTTTCGGCCCACCAGGCCCGCCTAGCGCGCGTCGTCCCCTCCTCCCTCTCCCTCCCCGCTGTCTTTGTCGGATGGGCCCAACCCTGTCGGCGCAGCCATGCGCATGCACCCGTCCGTCGCGCCCGCGGTCAATGGGCAGTGGGCCCTGCTCGTCAGCTTCGCCCACTACCCTGTAACCGCCCCCCTCTCTCGCGCTCGCCGTCGTGGACGCACCTACGACACGCGTTCTCCAGCAATCGCCCGTGCGCCTGGCCTCTATTCCTTCCCCAGCACTCTCTCCCCCTCTCGGCCACCTCATTTACAGATCGTGCCCAGCTCACCCCCCTCTCACACGCTCATGCTTGAGCACCGCCGCGCCGAGCCGAAGCTCTGTCGTGCCCGTGTCGTGCTGATCACCGCGACCATGCCGCGCCAGTGGCCCATTTTCGCCTCGTCTAGTGTCGTCGTTGCGTCCGCACCCGAAACACGCCGACGCCGCCCGAGCTTCACCTCACCTGAGCTCCGCCCAAGGTAAGGATCGCCGACCGCCTCCCTTTTTCTCTATCCCTGTTTCTTCTCTGCCTTTGTGCGTTCGCCGGTGAGGGTCGACGGTGGTGCTTCACCGCCGTGTCGTGTCCCTCCGGTCAATTGCCGACGTCCGCACACACCCATCCCTCCCCGCGTCGCCGTTGGCGGCGGCCAACGGGCGACACTCTGTTTTGCGGCCGAGAAAGATGAGGACCCCAACATCCGGGGCCACTGGCAGTCTCCTCGGGCCAACTCCTTCCCTCTCCCCCTCTGTGCCGCTAACTAGAGGGCCCTGTTCGTCAGAGACAACTGCTGCCAGTACCACGTTCCAGAAGGTTTGATGATAGTGAGGAAAGAAGAATTCCTTGCATTGAAGCAAGGCTCCCTGTCTGTAAGTGAGTACAGGGACAAAT
The DNA here is from genome assembly GCA_029449295.1 of Zea luxurians. NCBI lineage: Eukaryota > Viridiplantae > Streptophyta > Magnoliopsida > Poales > Poaceae > Zea > Zea luxurians. The sequence continues at coordinate 54,557,455 of JAOPSE010000004.1, read as the reverse complement.
TTCTGCAACTATCTTGCTACGCACCTGAGATGTCAACACTGATCCCAAGAGGCGGTACATGTTTATGAGAGGTTTGGTTGACCCCCTTCACTACCAACTGATGAACCATACCTTCACTACGTTTCAGCACCTGATTGATAGAGCCATAATGACTGAGAGGAAGCGCTGGGAGATGGAAGACCGAAAGCGCAAGATTGGTGGACCTCAGGTCGGGAGCAGCAGTTGTCCCCATTTATCAAGCAATCCACCCCGACAGTTCAAGCAAAGTCACCCTCAAGGACACCAGCACCAGTTTCAACGTCAGTACCAACAATAGTTTCAGAGGCAGTTCCCTCAGCAGCAGCAGCAATATCGCTAGCACAACCAATAGGAAAGAAACCAGTATCAGCAACAGAACAACCAGACACCTTGCCTTCTTACCCTAGTAACCAATCAGAGCAACCAAGCAGCTCCAGTGCAAGGAGGAAGCCAAGGATGTTTCCACTATGGGGAACAAGGCCACTAGGCATCACATTGCCTGAAGAAAGCAGTTCAGCAGTAGCCAGTTTCCAACACCCCAGCAAGACAAGGAGCATCACAACAAGCGTCAAGAGGCCATGGCCAGGCCTACAACCTGGGAAGGTGAACCACATGGAGGCCGAAGCAATCTAGGAAGCACCAGATGTGGTAGTAGGTATGTTTCCAGTCGAATCCCACCCAGCAAAAGTACTTTTTGATACTAGTGCCACACATTCTTTTGTTTCTACATCATGGGTAGAAGCACATAACATCCTGGTAAAATCAATGATTCCACATCTAAGGGCTAGTTTGGGAACCCCTTTTTCCCAAGGGATTTTCATGTTTCCAAGGGAAATTAGTTCATTTTCCATTGGGAAAATAGAAATCCCATGGGAAAATGGTGTTCCAAATTGGCTCTAAGGGTTAATTCAGTTAGGGAAAAGTTCAATCATATAAGATGTGCTCGAATCTAAGGATTGAAATAAGGGGGATAGATTTCCCCGCTAACCTAGTAGTAATGGGTACTCAAGGGTTAGATGTCATCTTAGGGATGAATTAGCTGCATAGAAACCAAGCAACTATCAGTTGTGACAAAAGGACAATAAAGTTAGTGTCCCCATCCAGGAAAGAAGTGGTAACTGGACAGTTCATGCCTGATCTAGAAGGAGCCTGTCACCATATGTCTGTAGATGGTAAGGAGGCCAACCTGCTTGAGGCTGAAAGGGAAATAGGCTTACACCTTTTCCTAATTGATTTTGGTGGTTGAATTGCCCAACACGAATAATTGGACTAACTAGTTTGCTCTAGATTATAAGTTTTACAGGTGCCAAAGGTTCACAATAAACCAATACAAGTCAAAAGAAAGGGTTCAAACAAAGGGAGCAAAAGATAACCGAAGGCGGCCTTGGTTTGGCGCACCGGACTGTCCGGTGCACCACCGGACAGTGTCCGGTGCACCATAAACTCCAACTCCGAACTCGCCAGTCTCGAGAATTCTGGGAGCCACTCCGCTAAAATTCACCGGACTGTCCGGTGTAGCACCGGACTGTCCGGTGTGCCAGCGGAGCAACGGCTACTTCAGCGCCAACGGTCATCTGCAATCGCATTTAATGCGCTACAGTGTGCGCCAGAGTCAGAGCAGAGCCAGAAGGCGCACCGGACAGTCTACAGGACCTGTCCGGTGCACCACCGGACTGTCCGGTGGTCCAGAAGACAGAAGCTCCAACAATCGAACCCTAACGGTCGGGTGACATGGCTGGCGCACCGGACAGTGTCTGGTGGTGCACCGGACTATCCGGTGCGCCATGCGACAGACAGCCTCCCAACGGCCACTTTTGGTGGTTGGGGCTATAAATACCCCAACCACTCCACATTCAATGGCATCCAAGTTTTCCACCTTACAACACCTTACAAGAGCTATAGCATTCAATTCTAGACACAACCAAAGAGATCAAATCCTCTCCCAAGTCCGAAATCACTCAAAATCAAATAGTGACTAGAGAGAGTGACACTTGTGTTCATTTGAGCTCTTGCGCTTGGATTGCTTCTTTTCTTTCTCATTCTTTCTTGTGATCAACTCAATTGTAACCGAGGCAAGAGACACCAATTGTGTGGTGATCCTTGTGGGGACTTTGTGTCCCGTTTGATTCAGAAGAGAAGGTCACTCAGTCTAAGTGACCGTTTGAGAGAGGGAAAGGATTGAAAGAGACCCAGTCTTTGTGACCACCTCAACGGGGAGTAGGTTTGCAAGAACCGAACCTTGGTAAAACAAATCACCGTGTCACACTCTTTATTTGCTTGTGATTTATTTTTGCCCTCTCTCTCGGACTCGTTTTTAATTCTAACGCTAACCCCGGCTTGTAGTTGTGCTTAAACTTTGTAATTTTTAGATTCGCCCTATTCACCCCCCTCTAGGCGACGTTCAATTGGTATCGGAGCCCGGTGCTTCATTAGATCCTAACCGCTCAAAGTAATGTCGGGAGATCACGCCAAGAACGAGATGGTGACCGGCGACAAGCCCATTACAAGCCACGGGAAGGCTCCATCGGGAGAATCCCGCAACAAGGGGAAGGATAAGGAATCCTCCTCACAAAAGTCGCATCGGAGTGGCGATAAGAAAAAGAAGATGAGGAAAGTGGTCTACTACAAGACCGATTCTTCATCGCCATCCAGCTCCGGCTCCGACGCGCCGTCCATAACTTCTAAGCGCCATGAGCGCAAGAAGTTTAGTAAGATTCCCCTACACTACCCTCGTATTTCTAAACGTACTCCATTACTTTCCGTTCCATTAGACAAACCACCGGTTTTTGATGGTGAAGATTATAACATGTGGAGTGACAAAATGAGGCATCACCTAACCTCACTCCACACTAGCATTTGGTACGTTGTTGAGTTTGGTGTACATGTACCATCCATAGGGGATGAAGACTATGATTCGGACGAAGTGGCCCAAATCCAACACTTCAACTCCCAAGCCACTACTATACTCCTCGCCTCTCTAAGTCGAGAGGAGTATAATAAGGTGCAAGGGTTGAAGAGCGCAAAGGAAATTTGGGACGTGCTCAAGACCGCGCACGAAGGAGACGAGGTGACCAAGATCACCAAGCGGGAGACGATCGAGGGGGAGCTCGGTCGCTTCATGCTTCACCAAGGAGAGGATCCGCAAGCCATGTACAACCGCTTGAAGACCTTGGTGAACCAAGTGCGCAACCTCGGGAGCACCAAATGGGATGACCATGAGATGGTCAAGGTTATTCTAAGATCCCTCGTTTTTCTTAACCCTACACAAGTTCAATTAATTCGAGGTGATCCGAGATACACGCTAATGTCTCCCGAAGAAGTGATAGGAAAATTTGTGAGCTTTGAACTTATGATCAAAGGCTCCAAAAAGATCATCGAGCAAGGCGCATCCTCCTCCATGCCTGAAGCACAACCCGTTGCATTCAAAGCAACTGAGGAGAAGAAAGAAGATTCTACTCTAAGTAGATTCCCCATCGATGCCTCCAAGCTCGACAATGAGGAAATGGCGCTCATCATCAAAAGTTTTTGCCAAATCCTCAAGCAAAGGAGGGGGAAGGATTACAAGCCCCGCTCCAAGAAGGTTTGCTACAAATATGGTAAGCCCGGTCACTTTATTGCAAAATGTCGTATTTCTAGTGACAGGGGCGACGACAAGAAGGGGAGAAGAAAGGAGAAGAAGAGATACTACAAGAAGAAGGGCGGCGATGCCCATGTTTGCCGAGAGTGGGACTCCGACGAGAGCTCCACCGACTCCTCCTCCGACGAGGACGTCGCAAACATCGCCGTCACCAAGGGACTTCTCTTCCCCAACGTCGGCCACAAGTGCCTCATGGCAAAGGACAGCAAAAAGAAGAAGGTTAAATCTAAATCCTCCACTAAATATGCCACCTCTAGTGATGAGGCTAATTCTAGTGATGATGAGGATGATTTATTTACTCTTTTTGCCAATCTTAACATGCAACAAAAAGAGAAGTTAAATGAATTAATTAGCACCATTTATGATAAGGATGAACTCTTGGATAGCCAAGAGGACTTCCTAATTAAGGAAAACAAAAAGCATGTTAAGGTTAAAAATGCTTATGCTCTAGAGGTAGAAAAATGTGAAAAATTATCTAGTGAGCTAAGCACTTGCCACGATGTTACTGCCAACCTTAAAAATGAGAATGCTAGATTAATTGCTAAGGTTGATTCAAATGTATGTGATGATTCATATGTCAATCTTAGAAATGATTATGCTATTTCTATTGCTAAGATTGAAATTAAATGCCTCTCTTGCTAGCCTTAGAAATGAAAATGAAAAACTAATTGCTAAGGCTAATGAATTAGATGTTTGCAATGCTTCCATTTCCGATTTTAGAAGTGAAAATGACATTTTACATGCTAAGATTGTTGAACTAAAAACTTGCAAACCCTCTACATCTACCATTGAGCATGTTTCTATTTGCACTAGATGTAGAGATATTAACATTGATGCTATTCATGATCACATGGCTTTAATTAAACAACAAAATGATCATATAGCAAAATTAGATGCTAAAATTGCCAAGCATGAGCTAGGTAATGAACAATTTAAATTTGCTCGTAGTATGCTTTATAGTGGGAGACGCCCTGGCATCAAGGATGGCATTGGCTTCCAAAAGGGAGACAATGTCAAACTTAATGCTCCTCCTAAAAGATTATCTAACTTTGTTAAGGGCAAGGCTCCCATGCCTCAGGATAACGAGGGTTACATTTTGTACCCTGCTGGTTATCCCGAGCACATAAGATTAGAAGAATTCATTCTAGGAAGTCTCACTCTGGCCCTAATCATGCTTTTATATATAAGAGTGAGACATCTAGTTCTAGGCAATCAACCCATGCTAAATTGCCTAAGAAGAAAGCTACTAGTGCATCAAATGAACCTAGCATTTCATTTAAAACTTTTGATGCATCTTATGTTTTGACTAACAAAGCCGGCAAGGTAGTTGCCAAGTGTGTTGGGGACAAACACAAGAGATCAAAGACTTGTGTTTGGGTACCCAAAGTTCTTGTATCTAATGTCAAAGGACCCAAAACTGTTTGGGTACCTAAAATCATGAACTAAATTTGTTTTGTAGGTTTATGCATCCGGAGGCTCAAGTTGAATCTGAAAGCTCTCTTGTGAGTTTTGGTGTTTGGATGACAACTCAATTAAAGGACTAACAAGTGTACTAAGTGTTGAACAGGTGCTTAAGGTAAAGCCTACAGGGTTCAACACAAGTGAACAAATGTGATGGTCCAAGAACTGGATTATGGATACATAATGGACATCACAAGTAAGATGGACATTGCATAAGTGAGACTCGGGTGCGTAGCTCGGAGACAACTGATCAAGCCAAGGACGGAGGCAAGAAAAGCTTCGAGGTACCAAGTGCACGGGAGAAGGTCAAGGAGGCTGAGGAACCCAAAGCCAAGGGTGAAGAAGAAGGCTTGCAAAGTCAAGGGTGATCGAGTTGAGAACAGCTACGGCACATCAAGGATCACTACATAAGAACGTGACTTACAGCCAATGAGGTAACAACTACAGTTATGTGGTGTAAGTCATAAGGCTCAAGATAAAGCTCTAAGAAGGAGATCAAGGTCACTAGAAGGAGAACAAGTGTCAAAACCAGAACTGGAAGCAGCCCAAAAGAGCTAAGTTCACCTTAATCCTTAGTTTGGGTGGTTCCTATGTGTGGAGAAGTTCTATGTGACCTTTGCAGGATGTTGGAGCCAAGAAATGTCAATCTAGATCAAGTCAAGCCGACTTGATGATTTATGAGTCCAACATCAAAGCTCAAGCATGTGAAATGCTATAGATGTAATAATTAAGAGAAGGTATGTTTCTAGACTTAGTACATTGGTTTTGGGGACTAATATACTTGTCTAAGTGTTAGAAACAGAAAGAAGAAGAAAAGGGAAGAGGTGCGAAAGGCTTGGCTGTGTAAAGCCAAGACTTAGTTCAGTCTGGCACACCGGACTGTCCGGTGGTGCACCGGACAGTGTCTGGTGCGCCAGGCTGGCTCGAGCGAAGTGGCCGCTCTCGGGAATTCACCGGCGACGTACGGCTATAATTCACCGGACTGTCCGGTGTGCACCGGACTGTCCGGTGTGCACCGGACTGTCCGGTGAGCCAATGGTCGGCCGGGCCAACGGTCGGCCGCGCGATCTGCGTGGGACACGTGGCCGAGCCAACGGCTAGAAGGAGGCACCGGACTGTCCGGTGTGCACCAGACATGTCCGGAGCGCCAACGGCTCCAAGACTGCCAACGGTCGGCTTCGCCATAGAAGGAAAGAAATCGGGCACCGGACAGTGTCCGGTGTGCACCGGACTGTCCGGTGCACCACCCGACAGAAAGCTGATATTGCCTTCCAAATGAAGTCCAACGGCTCCTAGGCCCCTTGGGTCTATAAAAGGGACTCCTAGGCGCCTCCAAGATGAGAACAAGCGCAGCCAACAAGTGTAGACTTCACTAGAATCAATTCTCGCTCTCTCTCTTGTGTGTAATTCTATAGCGTGTGTAGAAGGCACAGCTATAAGCCTTTAGAGAGAGGAGTAGTGCTGCTAAGAGCTAGAGCAAGGTCTTGAGCGTATCGTTACTCTGCCGGGGTGCTGCCAAGAAGTTTGTAAGCAGCCGCGGTTCTGTTGTAACCCCACTCAATAGTGAAAGGCCCTATCTGTCATACTGACAGATCTGAGCAAACGGAGGAAGGAGTTGAAATAGACTCCAAGCCTAGGTGTGGCTAACTCCAACGAGGACTAGGCAAGCATTTCAGGCTTGGCCGAACCTCGGGATAAATCCTTGCGTCTGTGTGCTCTGTTCTGTATTGTATCATGACTCTCTGTCTTACTCGCCTTTATATCTGCACTTTAATACTTATATGTGGTATAAGCTTGATTTGAAGTGCAGGACATTTTGAGACAGGATTCTCCATTCCGCTGCAACCTACTCGAAGAGTCTTCTCACTCCACTGCGTACTAAGTCTTCGAGTAGAGTAAGAATTTAAGTTTTAAAGTATTAAGTTTTATTCGCCTATTCACCCCCCCCCCTCTAGGCGACATCCAGATCCTGTTCCCGGGTCAAAGGGAACTTTCAATTGGTATCGGAGCTAGGCCTCTCCAGTGTGGGCTTAGCCGTCTGGAGATAACGATGTCGTCACAAGAGGTAACTGTAGAAATTCTTTTAGGCGATGGCTCTAATTACAAATCTTGTTCTGTCTCTATTTATAATGCTTTCATGAGTGTTGATTCTGATTTGAGACGGATCTTTAGTAGAAGTATTTTTCCATCTGATATTAGTAAAAATCCCTCTAATGATGAACTAAGATGTTTATCTCTTAATCACCGTGCTTGCAACATCTTAGTTGATTCTCTTTCTAGAGGTGCTTATTTTGCCATCATGAGTAGTGATAATGATTTATTTGTTGATGCTCATGATTTATGGAATAGAATTAAAGTAAAATATTGTGTGGCAAATCGTACTGCTTCTACTCCCTATATTGCTTGTGATACTAACCTTTCAAAGGGAGAAGATCAAGAACGATGGGCACCCAACGATGAATCCACCTCGCCGACAGGTTTGGTCTCCACTAATAATAAGTGTTTTATTGCTAACAATGACGGAGGAGACAAAAGCCATGATGAGGAGGAATATGAGGATGATAGCGAGGATGAATCTTCATCACCTCAAGGTACATTTTCCTGTTTGGCTTCCACTGACATTAATGATAGGGAAAATAATACCGATGATGAGGAAGAAGAGGAGATTCGCCGTTTCTACATCCATCTCAACAAAGAGGATAAGGCACTCTTGGTTAAGCTGTTGAGAAGGAACAAGGAACAAGGCGAGACGCTTCTCAGGCTAGAGGAGTCCCTCATCAAAACCAACAACAGCCTAGAAAAGATGACCAAAGAACATGAGGAGCTAAAGTGCTCTCATGACGATTTGGTCCAACGGTATGAATCTATTTTATTTGAGCAAAGAAATAATGATGATGCATTATCTAATATTGCTCAACTTAAAACGGAAAACTCTATGCTTAAGAGTCAAGTAGAAACAATGGACTTAGAAAAACGTGCTCTAGGTAAAAAGTATGATATGTTGTCATATTCTCATAATAAATTAGTTGATGACCATATCATGCTTAATGTTGCTCATGAGATTATAATTGCAAACTTAAATTCATGTGAACCTCATTCTCGCACGTGTGCGCATTTGAATTGTATATCACCATGTGCTAACCCCTGTTGCTCAAAAGAAAGCCAATCATTGATTGAGCAACAAGTTTTAGGGTCACAAAAGAAATTCTGTGGGAACAAGAAGCAAAGACAACTAAGGAGAAAACACATTGCTCAACTCTCTCAAGATATCCACGGGCGCGTGGTGAAGAAGCTTGAGAAAGGAAAAACTGCAGCAAGTGTTAAGCTCAATAAGAAGAATGTTCCCAAAGCTATAAATGAAGAAATCAACATGAAAAAGGAAAAAGGTAAAAAATCAATTAGTCATGTTGTTTGCACTGATCATCTCTCCATGTCATTCAAGCACAAAAAGGGAAAAAGGAGGTGCTTCAAATGCAAGGAGATAGGCCACCTCATCGCATCTTGTCCGTACAAAGACAAGGATGAAGGGACAAGAAGTTGCTTTGGATGCAAAAATAAGGACCACATGATCACTTCATGTCCGGTCATGAAGAATCAAGGTTGTGCATCCTCCAAAATGACCCTCACCAAGGAAAATGACAAACAGAAAGCGTCATGTAAGGTTGAGCGACGCCTCTACTACAAGTGTGGTGAGCAGGGTCATATATCCAAGGTATGTTATAACGGTAAGATTCCTAAGCAAGTGAATTTGTGTCAATCTTATTCGCGTAGGAGACCCAAATCATACACTTGTGCTAAATCTATAACGAGATCACCTAGAACTAGCACAAAGGCAATTTGGGTACCAAAGGCACATTTAGATGATTATTATGGACCCATCCCGAGATGGGTACCAAACTGTGCTAACTAGACCATGCAGGTGCCTTGAGATGGACTGGAGACCATGGGAGAGCTTAAGACGGTTATCTAAAACTCTATGCTTAAGCTGTTAATTGTTTTGGTGTTTATTGACCCAAGGTTGAATTATTGTGAGACACTAATCCCATGTTCATCTCAAGTGAAATAAGGTGTATAGGTCCTTAATCATTATTGGTGAATCAAACAAAGGACCTTGATGAGATTCTTCAACTTGCTCCCCAAAGGATGGTACCCGTGTATTTTAAGTACATAATTGCAATTTAGTATTGCTCTTAAAGTGGGTTGTTGTGCTACCTGTCTTTGGAGTAGTTATGCTTTATGATCGACTGTGTTAAATGAATCATAATGATGTTTGCGTAATCATGACTGGTGCTATATAGGATATATCTTTTGAATCATTCATGGGTAGCTCTTTCATTTGTTATATCCACAACGATTAACTCTCTTGGTATATATATGGATTAACCTGTAACTTTTTGTAAGTCATGCTATGTGCAAATATGACATTTTGTTTAGTCCATGTTCACATGATTACCCTAGTTTGGTACTGTGTGAATTTCAAATCCATGTCGTGCCCTTTTGAGCTATGAGGTGCATGAGCAAAAGGAGCCCTGAATTGGTGATAACAAGTGCTCTCATAAAGGCAAAGGTATGGAAAATGGAACTGTGCAATTTTATTGAATATCTTGAAGTTCCATTGATAGAGATCATAGCTGTGTTCTTGCATTTCATTGGTAGCATCGTGGCTTAGGAGACTTATGCCTTAAAATGTTGTTTCTTTTGTGCACCTAAGAAACCTTCTTAATTATGACATGCTTAGATATTTCGCTTTATATACATTATTGTGTTGATCTTCAATTGGTACATGTGGTACAATGATTGTCATGTATGAAGCATGTCTAGATTGTGTGTAAATATTATACTTCCTGTGAGTATTCAATTGGCTTAGGTGCCACTAAGGCATGCATTGTTGCATTTAGTCAACCTTTCATTTAGCCTTCAATTGGTGTTAAGTGGCTTTTCATTTGATATTCAAAGTGGCATCTTTGTGTGATGAAAGTGGTAGAGTATGCCTTGACCAAGGTATGTTGTGATCCCCTCTAGTTCTAAGGAAGCTAGAATGTGCAAAGTGCAAGTCATTCAAATACTTGATGCACAACTTTAGGGGGAGCACACATAACTTGTGTCTTTTGAGACTAACTGTTTCTTGAGCAATCTTGTATAGTGTCTAGGTGGAAAAGAGAAGATAAGCAAGAAATGGAGCAATCAGGACTTGGGTACCTCTGTAAGTCAAGAAATTGGTATCTCAAGTCGTGAGTAAGTGCATATTTTTAGATTGCTCATGCTCTATAATATCTGGTGATAATAGATGCTTATTCTTAAATATCATGGAGCTATGATAATAAATGAACTTTTGCAATTGGTATCTTTCAATTAGTAGTCGTGATAGTCTACTTCAATTGACATCTTTTGATAATCATTAGAATGGAAGTTTCTTCTTGTGCCCAATACTATAACTTGTTCTAAGTTTGGTGTCTTAGCAACAAGAAAAAGTTAGGATAAAGAATCAGGCACAAGTGTGGAAAAGCTCTCGAGAGATTAAATACTTTCAAGATGGGAAGTACACTACAACATGGTAAAGGTACAAAAGGAAGTATTAATCTTTTTGCATATATGTGATAGTGCATATGTTCAACAAGTAAGGGGGAGTTTTTGATAGTCATTTTTCCTCCTTAACACCCTGCTGTCCCTTGACATCATCCTATGTTCTTGCTTGAGTATGGTTTTTGGTGTTTGATGTCAAAGGGGGAGAATTTGTGTATTAAAGCTTATCCTAATGGGTGATGTTTTAGTTTGAGCTTTGCCAAGTGTGATATTCATATGTTTCTTGCAGTATTATATGTGTTGCTCATATGGACTAGTGTTTCCGCTGCGATGAATTATTTGGCTTCTATAGTGTAATAGATAGTCATGTGGTTAATGGTGCTTTAAGATTGTCATGGTGCTTTAAGATTGTCTTAAATTAGTGTCTTAGTTTAAATTGGTATTAGTTTGAATTGGTATCTTAATGATGAATAGTGGCAGGTTGATATTCCTGTGATATATCCACAAATTTGAATGGTGTTTAACTCTGATTATGTGCATTTGTGTGTTATAGCATCATGGTTTGATTCTTGACACAATGCATCCTAAAAAGTGCTAAGGTGTAGAAATGTTTCGAATTGCCTAAGTATGTGCAAATTGGCGTCTGAGGCCAAAATTAGGTTCTTGAAGTAAGCACATATTTAGGGGGAGCATTCTATAAACTTAGAATTCAAAATTTGTGCTTCAAATCTTATTCTTATGTAAGCTTTAATTGTGTTGCCATCAATCACCAAAAAGGGGGAGATTGAAAGCTCTCTTGTGAGTTTTGGTGTTTGGATGACAACTCAATTAAAGGACTAACAAGTGTACTAAGTGTTGAACAGGTGCTTAAGGTAAAGCCTACAGGGTTCAACACAAGTGAACAAATGTGATGGTCCAAGAACTGGATTATGGATACATAATGGACATCACAAGTAAGATGGACATTGCATAAGTGAGACTCGGGTGCGAAGCTCGGAGACAACTGATCAAGCCAAGGACGGAGGCAAGAAAAGCTTCGAGATACCAAGTGCACGGGAGAAGGTCAAGGAGGCTGAGGAACCCAAAGCCAAGGGTGAAGAAGAAGGCTTGCAAAGTCAAGGGTGATCGAGTTGAGAACAGCTACGGCACATCAAGGATCACTACATAAGAACGTGACTTACAGCCAATGAGGTAATAGCTACAGTTATGTGGTGTAAGTCATAAGGCTCAAGATAAAGCTCTAAGAAGGAGATCAAGGTCACTAGAAGGAGAACAAGTGTCAAAACCAGAACTGGAAGCAGCCCAAAAGAGCTAAGTTCACCTTAATCCTTAGTTTGGGTTGTTCCTATGTGTGGAGATGTTCTATGTGACCTTTGCAGGATGTTGGAGCCAAGAAATGTCAATCTAGATCAAGTCAAGCCGACTTGATGATTTATGAGTCCAACATCAAAGCTCAAGCATGTGAAATGCTATAGATGTAATAATTAAGAGAAGGTATGTTTCTAGACTTAGTACATTGGTTTTGGGGACTAATATACTTGTCTAAGTGTTAGAAACAGAAAGAAGAAGAAAAGGGAAGAGGTGCGAAAGGCTTGGCTGTGTACAGCCAAGACTTAGTTCAGTCTGGCACATCGGACTGTCCGGTGGTGCACCGGACAGTGTCCGGTGCGCCAGGCTAGCTCGAGCGAAGTGGCCGCTCTTGGAATTCACCGGCGACGTATGGCTATAATTCACCGGACTGTCCGGTGTGCACCGGACTGTCCGGTGAGCCAACGGTCGGCCGGGCCAACGGTCGGCCGCGCGATCTGCGCGGGACACGTGGCCGAGCCAATGGCTAGAAGGAGGCACCGGACTGTCCGGTGTGCACCGGACATGTCCGGAGCGCCAACGGCTCCAAGACTGCCAACGGTCGGCTTCGCCATAGAAGGAAAGAAATCGGGCACCGGACAGTGTCCGGTGTGCACCGGACTGTCCGGTGCACCACCCGACAGAAAGCTGATATTGCCTTCCAAATGAAGTCCAACGGCTCCTAGGCCCCTTGGGTCTATAAAAGGGACTCCTAGGCGCCGCCAAGATGGGAACAAGCGCAGCCAACAAGTGTAGACTTCACTAGAATCAATTCTCGCTCTCTCTCTTGTGTGTAATTCTATAGCGTGTGTAGAAGGCACAGCTATAAGCCTTTAGAGAGAGGAGTAGTGCTGCTAAGAGCTAGAGCAAGGTCTTGAGCGTATCGTTACTCTGCCGGGGTGCTGCCAAGAAGTTTGTAAGCAGCCGCGGTTCTGTTGTAACCCCACTCAATAGTGAAAGGCTCTATCTGTCATACTGACAGATCTGAGCAAACGGAGGAAGGAGTTGAAATAGACTCCAAGCCCAGGTGTGGCTAACTCCAACGAGGACTAGGCAAGCATTTCAGGCTTGGCCGAACCTCGGGATAAATCCTTGCGTCTGTGTGCTCTGTTCTGTATTGTATCCTGACTCTCTGTCTTACTCACCTTTATATCTGCACTTTAATACTTATCTGTGGTATAAGCTTGATTTGAAGTGCAGGACATTTTGAGACAGGATTCTCCATTCCGCTGCAACCTACTCAAAGAGTCTTCTCACTCCACTGCGTACTAAGTCTTCGAGTAGAGTAAGAATTTAAGTTTTAAAGTATTAAGTTTTATTCGCCTATTCACCCCCCTCTAGGCGACATCCAGATCCTGTTCCCGGGTCAAAGGGAACTTTCAGAATCATCGATAGCGGGTGCACAAACCACATGACAGGGGAGAAAAAGATGTTCTCCTCCTATGAGAAAAACCAAGATCCCCAACGAGCTATCACATTCGGGGATGGAAATCAAGGTTTGGTCAAAGGATTGGGTAAAATTGCTATATCACGTGACCATTCCATTTCCAATGTTTTTCTTGTAGACTCTTTAGATTACAACTTGCTTTCTTTTTCTCAATTATGTAAAATGGGTTACAACTGTCTTTTCATGGATACAGGTGTTACTCTCTTTAGAAGAAGTGATGATTCAGTAGCTTTTAAGGGAGTATTAGAGGGTCAGCTATACCTCGTTGATTTCAATAGAGCTGAACTCGATACTTGCTTAATCGCTAAGACTAACATGGGTTGGCTCTGGCATCGCCGACTAGCCCATGTTGGGATGAAGAATCTTCACAAGCTTCTAAAGGGAGAACACATTTTGGGACTAACAAATGTGCATTTTGAGAAAGACAGGATTTGTAGCGCATGCCAAGCAAGGAAGCAAGTTGGTGTTCATCATCCATATAAGAACATCTTGACGACTGACAGGCCACTCGAACTCCTCCACATGGACCTATTCAGCCCGATCGCTTACATAAGCATCGGCGGGATTAAGTACTGTCTAGTTATTGTGGATGACTATTCTCGCTTCACTTGGGTATTCTTTTTATAGGAAAAATCTCAAACCCAAGAGACCTTAAAGGGATTCTTGAGATGGGCTCAAAATGAGTTCGGCTTAAGGATCAAGAAAATTAGAAGTGATAATGGGACGGAGTTCAAGAACTCACAAATAGAAGGCTTTCTTGAGGAGGAGGGCATCAAGCATGAGTTCTCTTCTCCCTACACGCCACAACAAAATGGTGTAGTGGAGAAGAAGAATAGAACTCTATTGGACATGGCAAGAACTATGCTTGATGAGTACAAGACTTCGGATCGGTTTTGGGCCGAGGCGGTCAACACCGCTTGCTACGCCATCAACCGATTGTATCTACACCGAATCCTCAAGAAGACATCTTACGAACTCCTCACCGGTAAAAAGCCAAATGTTTCATATTTTATAGTCTTTGGTAGCAAATGTTTTATACTTGTTAAAAGAGGTAGAAAGTCCAAATTTGCTTCTAAGGCTGTAGAAGGCTTTTTACTAGGATATGATTCAAACACAAGGGCATATAGAGTCTTTAACAAGTCCACTGGACTAGTTGAAGTTTCTTGTGACATTGTGTTTGATGAGACTAATGGCTCTCAAGTAGAGCAAGTTGATCTTGATGAACTAAATGATGAAGAGGCTCTGTGCGTCGCGCTAAGGAACATGTCCATTGGGGATGTGTGTCCTAAGGAATCCGAAGAGCCCATTCAAGCACAAGATCAACCATCCTCCTCCATGCAAGCATCTTCACCAACTCAAGATGAGGATGAGGCTCAAGATGATGAAGAAGATCAAGAAGATGAGCCACCTCAAGAAGACGGCAATGATCAAGGGGGAGATACAAATGATCAAGACAAGGAGGATGAGCAAGTTCCAAGGCCGCCACACCCAAGAGTCCACCAAGCAATCCAACGAGATCACCCTGTGAACACCATCCTCGGTGACATTCATAAGGGGGTAACCACTAGATCTCGTGTTGCACATTTTTGTGAGCATTACTCTTTTGTTTCCTCTATTGAGCCACACAAGGTAGAAGAAGCACTTCAAGATTCGGATTGGGTGATGGCGATACAAGAGGAGCTCAACAACTTCACGAGGAATGAGGTATGGCATTTAGTTCCACGTCCTAACCAAAATGTTGTAGGAACCAAGTGGGTCTTCCACAACATACAAGACGAGCATGGTGTGGTGACAAGGAACAAAGCCCGACTTGTGGCCAAGGGATATTCACAAGTCGAAGGTTTAGATTTCGGTGAAACCTATGCACCCGTAGCTAGGCTTGAGTCAATTCGCATTTTACTTGCCTATGCTACTTACCATGGCTTCAAGCTTTATCAAATGGACGTGAAGAGTGCCTTCCTCAATGGACCAATCAAGGAAGAGGTCTATGTTGAGCAACCTCCTGGCTTTGAAGACAGTGAGTATCCTAACCATGTTTATAGACTCTCTAAGGCGCTTTATGGGCTCAAGCAAGCCCTAAGAGCATGGTATGAATGCCTAAGAGATTTTCTTATTGCTAATGGCTTCAAAGTCGGAAAAGCCGATCCTACACTCTTTACTAAAACACTTGAAAATGATTTGTTTGTTTGCCAAATTTATGTTGATGATATCATATTTGGGTCTACTAACGAATCTACATGTAAAGAGTTTAGTAGGATCATGACACAAAAATTCGAGATGTCTATGATGGGGGAGTTGAAGTATTTCTTAGGATTTCAAGTGAAGCAACTCCAAGAAGGCACCTTCATTAGCCAAACAAAGTACATTCAAGACATTCTAACCAAGTTTGGGATGAAGGACGCCAAGCCCATCAAGACACCCATGGGAACTAATGGGCATCTCGACCTCGACACGAGAGGTAAATCCGTAGATCAAAAGGTATATCGGTCGATGATAGGTTCCTTACTCTATTTGTGTGCTTCACGACTAGATATTATGCTTTCCGTATGCATGTGTGCAAGATTCCAAGCCGATCCTAAGGAAGTTCTTCTTAGGGCCGTAAAACGAATCATGAGATATTTAGTTTATACTCCTAAGTTTGGCCTTTGGTACCCCAGGGGATCCACATTTGATTTAATTGGTTATTCCGATGCTGATTGGGCAGGGTGCAAAATTAATAGAAAGAGTACATCAGGGACTTGCCAGTTCTTGGGAAGATCTCTGGTGTCTTGGGCTTCAAAGAAGCAAAATTCTGTTGCTCTTTCTACCGCCGAAGCCGAGTATATTGCCGCAGACCATTGTTGCGCGCAATTACTTTGGATGAGGCAAACCCTTAGGGACTATGGTTACAAATTAACCAGAGTTCCTCTTCTATGTGACAATGAGAGTGCAATCCGCATGGCGGATAATCCCATTGAGCATAGCCGCACTAAACACATAGCCATTCGGTATCATTTTCTAAGGGATCACCAACAAAAGGGGGATATCGAGATTGCATATGTTAGCACCAAAGAACAATTAGCCGATATCATTACCAAGCCATTGGATGAACAAACCTTTACCAAACTTAGGCATGAGCTAAATATTCTTGATTCTAGGAATTTTGAATGATATTTTGCACACATAGCTCATATATATACCTTTGATCATATCTTTCATGTGCTATGACTAATGTGTTCTTTCAAGTCCATTTCATGCTAAGTCATAGATTGAAAGGGAGAAAATTTCAAATCTTGAAAATGCTTCTCAAAAATCTTATTCATTTACCTTTGACTATTTGCAAAAGAACTTTGAAAAGAATTTCCAAAACATTTTGCAAAACAAAACCCGTGGTGCAAATGTGGTCCAAAATGTTAAAAATGAAAAGAAAGCTATCCATGCATATCTAGTAGAAATAGTTATTGGTTCAATTCCAAGCAACCTTTGCACTTACATTATGTAAACTAGTTCAATTCTGCACTTCTATATTTGCTTTGGTTTGTGTTGGCATCAATCACCAAAAAGGGGGAGATTGAAAGGGAAATAGGCTTACACCTTTTCCTAATTGATTTTGGTGGTTGAATTGCCCAACACGAATAATTGGACTAACTAGTTTGCTCTAGATTATAAGTTTTACAAGTGCCAAAGGTTCACAATAAACCAATACAAGTCAAAAGAAAGGGTTCAAACAAAGGGAGCAAAAGATAACCGAAGGTGGCCCTAGTTTGGCGCACCGGACTGTCCGGTGTGCCACCGGACAGTGTCCGGTGCACCACCAGACAGTGTCCGGTGCACCAGGAACTCCAACTCCGAACTCGCCAGTCTCGAGAATTCTGGGAGCCACTCCGCTAAAATTCACCGGACTGTCCGGTGTAGCACCGGACTGTCCGGTGCGCCAGCGGAGCAACGGCTACTTCAGCGCCAACGGTCATCTGCAACCGCATTTAATGCGCTACAGTGCACGCCAGAGTCAAAGCAGAGCCAGAAGGCGCACTGGACAGTCTACATGACCTGTCCGGTGGTCCAGAAGACAGAAGCTCCAACGGTCGAACCCTAACGGTCGGGTGACGTGGCTGGCACACCGGACAGTGTCCGGTGGCGCATTGGACTGTCCGGTGCGCCATGCGACAGACAACCTCCCAACGGCCACTTTTGGTGGTTGAGGCTATAAATACCCCAACCACTCCACATTCAATGGCATCCAAGTTTTCCACCTTACAACACCTTACAAGAGCTATAGCATTCAATTCTAGACACAACCAAAGAGATCAAATCCTCTCCCAAGTCCAGAATCACTCCAAATCAAATAGTGACTAGAGAGAGTGACACTTGTGTTCATTTGAGCTCTTGCGCTTGGATTGCTTCTTTTCTTTCTCATTCTTTCTTGTGATCAACTCAATTGTAACCGAGGCAAGAGACACCAATTGTGTGGTGATCCTTGCGGGGACTTTGTGTCCCGCTTGATTGAGAAGAGAAGCTCACTCGGTCTAAGTGACCGTTTGAGAGATGGAAACGGTTGAAAGAGACCCGGTCTTTGTGACCTCCTCAACGAGGAGTAGGTTTGCAAGAACCGAACCTCGGTAAAACAAATCACCGTGTCACACTCTTTATTTGCTTGTGATTTATTTTCGCCCTCTCTCTCGGACTCGTTTTTAATTCTAACGCTAACCCCGGCTTGTAGTTGTGCTTAAACTTTGTAAATTTCAGATTCGCCCTATTCACCCCCCTCTAGGCGACTTTTAGAGGCTATCAGAGTTGTGTCAGAGTTCCTAGACGTGTTTCCTGAGGATTTACTAGGCATGCCACCTAAACGTAAAGTTGAGTTTGCCATAGAGCTTGAACCTGGCACCGCCCCTATTTCTAAGAGAGCTTATAGAGTGTCTGGACCAGAATTGGTGGAACTCAAGAAGCAGATCGACAAGCTGTTAGAGAAAGGTTATATCAGGCCAAGTACTTTGCCTTGGGCCGCTCCAGTTTTGTTCGTGGAGAAGAAAGATGGGACGAAGAGGATGTGCATTTACTATAGATCCTTAAATGAAGTCACTATCAAGAACAATTACCCTCTGCCAAGAATCGAAGATTTGTTTGATCAGTTGAGAGGAGACGAAGTGTTCTCAAAGATAGATCTGAGGTTAGGTTACCATCAGCTCAGGATCCGACCTTCTGATATACCAAAGACAACATTTATCACCAAGTATGGGCTATATGAGTACACAGTCATGTCATTCGGATTAACAAATGCGCCAGCTTTCTTTATGTACTTGATGAATAGTGTTTTCATGTACTACCTTGACAAATTTGTAGAGGTGTTCATCAATGACATTCTCATATATTCTCAGAATGAGGAGGAACATGAAGAGCATTTGAAGATGGTATTGCAACGGTTACGGGAGCATCAGTTGTATGCCAAGCTAAGCAAATGTGAGTTCAGGATCAGCGAAGTCCTGTTCTTGGGTCATATCATAAACTGAGATGAATTAGCTATGGATCCGAAGAAGGTAGCAGATATTCTAGACTGTAAAGCACCAAGAGATGTCCGTGGAATCAAGAGTTTCATTGGAATGGCCGGATACTATTGACGTTTTATTGAAGGTTTCTCCAAGATTGCTAGACCAATGACAACCTTGCTAGTGAAGAAAGTTAAATTCAAGTGGACCCCAGAGTGCCAAGAGTCCTTTGAAACATTGAAGAAGAAGTTGATGACAGCACTTGTGTTGATTCTACAAGATGTTCACAAGTCATTCTCAGTATATTGTGAAGTCGTACACTGGTTTGGGATGTGTGCTAATGCAAGAATGGAGAGTAGTGGCGTACTCGTCTCGATAACTGAAAATTCATGAGAGGAATTACCCCACACATGACCTAAAATTAGTAGCAATGGTTCATGCACTGAAGACCTGGAGGCACTACTTATATGGGCAGAAGTTTGATGTTTACATAGACTACAAGAGTCTTAAGTACATATTCACCCAGTCAGAGTTGAACATGAGGCAGCGAAGATGGCTGGAATTGATCAAAGAGTATGAGTTGGAGATACATTATCACCCAGGCAAAGCTAATGTGGTTGCATATGCTTTGAGCAGAAAAATTCAAGTCAACATGATGGTCGCTCGTCCGATGCCATATGAACTAGCAAAGGAATTCGACAGGCTAAGTCTCAGATTTCTAAAAAGCACCCAAGGAGTGATAGTTGAGCTAGAGCCCACTCTAGAGCGAGATATCATGGATGGACAGAAAGATGATGAGAAGATTAATGAAATTCGGCAACTGATCTTAGATGGGAAAGGCAAAGACTTCCAAGAAGACGCGGAAGGCGTAGTATGGTTCAAAGATAGGTTGTGTGTTCCCGACATCAAATCGATTCGGGAGCTGATTCTCAAGGAAGCCCATGAGACAGCTTATTCCATACACCCTGGCAGCGGAAAAATGTACCAAGACTTGAAGAAAAGATTCTGGTGGTACGGTATGAAAAGGGAGATCATGGAGTATGTTGCCATATACGACAATTGTTAGGGAATTAAAGCGGAGCATCAAAGGCCCGTAGGTCTGTTGCAACCATTGTAGATTCCTTAATGGAAGTGGGATGAGATTGGGATGGACTTTATAGTCGGTTTGCCTCACACTCTAGCTGGTTATGACTCCATCTGAGTAGTAGTGGATCGCTTAATAAAGGCGAATCATTTCATATCTGTCAAGACCACCTATAATAGTTGTCACACCCGGTTCCAGGGGGCAGAGGCGGGTGCATCGCATATGTGTGCCAAGATCCATTTCCACACATATGTTGATGTGACAAGTGTAATATATCAAAAGACAATACAATAAAGGTGTAAAGAGAGTAGAGTACTTTATTACATCATCTGAATCATTGTATCTTTAACAAGTAACAACATCAAAGTAAGGCAGAATTAAATATGGGTAATCTCCCACATCAAGATGACCGGCGCATCGTTAGACTTAAAACTCATCATCGTCATCGGCGAAGTCTCTAGCATTACCCTCTTATCAAAATATTAGCAAGGGTGAGCTCACTTATGGTCGGGGCTCAGCAAGTGGGGGAAAATTAATGCAAGTTTAACAAGCTAAGGTTAAGGTTGAGCAGTAAGTATTTTAGTTGGTCAATATTTTATTAACAACACCTGTCTTACTAATAAGTGTGTATCCCAAGTATTCCCATTAAAGAAAGGTATAAGAGTATATCAAAAACACTTAAGTGAAACCATTTAAGCAAACCATTGGCAGATCTTCGGATCTCAATTTATTGTCCATCTTTAAGTTCAATTATCATGTGAGGGTCCAGGCTGCTCTTAACCGTGAGCACGGCTGACATATCAGTTTTATACTTTGCAGAGGTGGCACATCTTTACCCATGAGTCGCGATTCCCTTCTAGCCTAGGTTTGATCAGACCTGTCTTCACTTCCGAGGTGAATGGCTAGAGTCTCACTACGAGGCTTTTTCCAAGAGTCCTCAATATGCAAATGCTAGAAATGGTCAAACTGCATAGAGCACATCTAACATAACCAACTTATAGTCTAGCCTGCAGGGTAAAGCTTTGAGAACTATGTCCGTATCCAATCTGCCTAAGCCAGAAATATAATCGCTTGCCAGATGCCCCCGTTCCGGTCGACCACAACCAACACCCAACATAAGACTTCCCTAGTTATTTAGCCAAGGGCGTCCCATACCACCCTCCTGGTAGCACTGGTTTCCTGGGTGCTCACTTCATGTTCCAATTAATATGCAATAATCTTGTTTAACCATCGGGTTAACATCATATTACCAATTTCATTTACGGAACATTAATATCAAATAATGAGTGACATCAAATAAATAAGTTGAGCGGTAGCACAAATTTGCAAAGCTTAGTTTTTTCCCAGGGTAATCAAGGAATACAGTTGGTAAATCTAGGAAATCCATAATTAGGTAAATCCCATCAAATTATACGATATATCCAAAAAGTAAACATTATTATATGCATTAATTGGGTATAAATAGAATATGAAGAGGGAGAATCCACTTGCCTTGCTCGAACGTGTCTTGCGGGTCGTCCTCGAATGTGTTAGGCTCGTCTAACTCACAGTCCACTTCTAGCATCGATTTATGTATCGCACATACAAAAGAATACGTACGACAGATAAATAAGCATACACCAGTACAGGGGTAATCATTCACCATTACATTCATATTCATACATCACATTTATCACACACATAAATACGTCCTAAAGCGTAAATACTTATTAACTCATTTATGACTATTATTGTGAGTCATAAATGGTGAAATTATAAGTAGGTGCTATAATAATAGTTTTATCTAGTATTAATACGTATTAACATCCTTTATGAAAATAAATGCTAATTATTACTAATAAATAGACTAATAGATTTTTATTCCTTTTATTACTAACTTGAGTTTATGTGTATAGCTAAAAATGACTCTACTAATATTAATATTTTAAAAATTAATACAAATCACTAATTGGACTTTTAATAATATAAACATGGTTATTATGACAAAAACAAGTATTTTACTAATTCTAAAAGTTAAGTGTTATACTTATAGACATTTTTATTTTGGCTAGTAAAAATCTATTTTCCATACGACTAGTGGTATTTTCTCCTTTCTTTCTAAAAGAAAGTATTATTAAAAATTATCGGAGATAAATCATCTAATAACCTATAATGTTTATATGGCCATGAATTTTATACCATTTACTAATTTCATTAAAATGAACCTATGATTATAATTTTCCAAATAATTTCCAACATTCCTTGTGAACAAAATTAACTATAAAAATTACCTATCTAGTGTTTTTATCACCAACATATGTCTACTAATTTTCATCATACTTCTCTCTAATCCATCATTCTAAAAGTCCTCGTAAACAAATACATGAATAAACATGGTGCACTACTTATCGCATGTATATCTACCAAATATCCATAGCGCACATACACATAAATTCTGATTTACAACATGCTCATATTACAACACTGAGAGCACCTAGAGGGGGGGTGAATAGGTGATCCTGTAAAACTTGAAACCTAGTGCCACAAAAACTTGATTAGGAGTTAGCACAATAAGGCCAAGTGGCTAGAGAGGAGTCTTAGCAAAACACAATAACCGCAAAGAGATCAACACAGAGATGGCACAGTGGTTTATCCCGTAGTTCGGCCATGTACAATACTTGCCTACTCCACGTTGTGGCGTCCCAACGGACGAGGGTTGCACTCAACCCCTCTCAAGCGGTCCAAAGACCCACTTGAATACCACGGTGTTTTGCTTTCACTTTACTATATCCCGGTTGCGAAGAATCTCCACAACTTAGAGCCTCTCGCCCTTACAAAGATGTTCACAAAGAAGCACGGAAGTAAGGATGGGATGAGCAACGCACACAAGACACAAAATCAGAGCAACACACGCACATAAGTCACAACACGAGCTCTCAACACAACTCAAAGAGTTCTCTACTCAAACGGAGCTCTAGTTGCTATCACAAAGAATCGAATGCGTGGAATTGAAGTCTTGGTGCTCAGGAATGCTTAGAGAATGCTTGGTGTGCTCCTCCATGCGCCTAGGGGTCCCTTTTATAGCCCCAAGGCAGCTAGGAGCCGTTGAGAGCATTCCAGGAAGGCAATTCTTGCCTTCTATCGCCTGGCGCACCGGACAGTCTGGTGCACCACCGGACACTGTCCGGTGCGGATCTCTTTCCTTATTTGGCGAAGCCGACCATTGTAGATTCAGAGCCGTTGGCGCACCGGACACTGTCCGGTGCACACCGGACAGTCCAGTGTCCCCTTCTGACCGTTGGCTCGGCCACGCGTCGCGTGCTGATTACGCGGCCGACCGTTGGCCCGGTCGACCGTTGGCTCACCGGACAGTCCGGTGCACCACCGGACAGTCCAGTGATTTTAGCCGTACGCCGTTAATTGCTTCCCGAGAGCGATGACTTCGCCTGTGAATGGCTCACCAGACAGTCCGGTGCACCACCGGACAGTCTGGTGATTTATAGCCGTACGCCGTTGATCGCTTCCCGAGAGCAGCCAGTTGACAGCCGCTAGCCTGGCGCACCAGACACTGTCCAGTGCACCACCGGTCAGTCCGGTGCACACAGACTGCGCAGCGTCTTGGCTGCTTAGCCAAGTCTTTTCCAAATTTGTCTTATCCTGTTTCTAGCACTTAGACACAATACATTAGTCTCCAAAACAATGTACTAAGTCTTAGAAACATACCTTTACTCTTGATTTGCACTTTGTCCATCAATTGGCATGGATTAACACTTAAGCACTTGTGTTGGCACTCAATCACCAAAATACTTAGAAATGGCCCAAGGGCACATTTCCCTTTCAATCTCCCCCTTTTTGGTGATTTATGCCAACACAACAAAAAGCAACTAAGGAAGTGCAACATCAATGCAAATGAGAACACAAGTTTGTTTTGATTCAAATTTGGCGTATTTGGATCATTCTTTGCCACCACTTGGTTTTGTTTTTTGCAAATTAACCTCAAATTTCTATCTCTAAGTCAAACACACTTGTTGAGCCATAAAGAGAGTTGATCCAAAAGAAATTGATCAAAGATTTCAAAAACTCCCCCTTTTTCCCATAAACAACTATTCTCCCATAAGAGGCCAACTTTTGACACAAGAGGCCAACTTTTGACAAAAGAGACAAGAGAGTTTTGACAAACCAAGAGCTCTATTCTACTATTTTCAAAATTCTCAAGTGGTAGCTGATCCATTTATTGCTTTGGCCTTATTTTCTCCCCCTTTGGCATCAAGCACCAAAACGGGATCAATCTTGGCCCTTTAACCCCATTACCTCACCAAAATCTTCAAATAAGAGTATCAAGGCAATACGGATATTGAGATGGACTTGGAGTAAGTTACCCTCTCATCGGAGTGCAGTGGAAGTCTTGCATGGTCCAAGTCCACCTTTCCCTTTCAATCCACCTTTGAGACTAAATCAAGCAAACTCAAGCACACGGTTAGTCTCAAAGGGTCAAGTTGTAGCACATCTCCCCCTAAATATGTGCATCACTTGCAAAAAGGACTTGTGAGGTCCGGGGAGTGGTTGTACAACTTGAGCACCATAAGTAAACAACAAAATGCATAAGGAACATGATCAAAGGCATAAACACATGTATGCTATAAATCAATCCAAGTTCCGCGAATCTAAGACATTTAGCTCACTACGCAGCCTACAAAAGGTCTTCTCATCTAAAGGCTTGGTAAAGATATCGGCTAGCTGCTTCTCGGTGCTAATATAAAACACTTCGATATCTCCCTTTTGCTGGTGGTCTCTCAAAAAGTGATGCCGGATGTCAATGTGCTTTGTGCGGCTGTGCTCAACAGGATTGTCCGCTATGCGGATAGCACTCTCATTGTCACATAGGAGTGGGACTTTGCTCAGATTGTAGCCAAAGTCCCTGAGGGTTTGCCTCATCCAAAGTAGTTGCGCGCAACATTGTCCTGCGGCAACATACTCGGCCTCAGCGGTGGATAGGGCAACGGAAGTTTGTTTCTTAGAACTCCATGACACCAGGGACCTTCCTAAGAATTGGCACGTCCATGATGTACTCTTCCTATCGACCTTACATCGAGCATAATCGGAGTCTGAACATCCAATTAAGTCAAAGGTAGACCCCTTTGGATACCAGATCCTGAAGCAAGGCGTAGCGACTAAATATCTAAGAATTCGCTTCACAACCACTAAGTGACACTCCCATGGATCGGATTGAAATCTAGCACACATGCACACACTAAGCATAATATCCGGTCTACTAGCGCATAAATAAACCAAAGAACCTATCATGGACCGGTATGCTTTTTGATCAATGGACTTACCTCCTTTGTTGAGGTCAACGTGTCCGTCAGTTCCCATCGGAGTCTTTGCGGGCTTGGCGTCCTTCATCCCAAACCGCTTTAGCAAGTCTTGCGTGTACTTCGTTTGGGAGATGAAGATGTCGTCCTTGAGTTGCTTCACTTGGAACCCAAGGAAGTAGTTCAACTCACCCATCGTCGACATCTCGAATTTCTGAGTCATCACCCTGCTAAACTCTTCACAAGACTTTTGGTTAGTAGAACCAAATATTATGTCATCGACATAAATTTGGCACACAAATAAATCACCATCACAAGTCTTAGTGAATAAAGTTGGATCGGCTTTCCCAACCTTGAAAGCATTAGCAATTAAAAAGTCTCTAAGGCATTCATACCATGCTCTTGGGGCTTGCTTAAGTCCATAGAGCGCCTTAGAGAGCTTACATACGTGGTCGGGGTACCGTTCATCCTCGAAGCCAGGGGGTTGCTCCACATACACCTCCTCCTTGATTGGCCCATTGAGTGGCATATGCTAGCAAAATACGAGTGGACTCTAGCCTAGCCACAGGAGCAAAAGTCTCCTCAAAGTCCAAACCTGTGACTTGGGCATAACCTTTTGCCACAAGTCGAGCCTTGTTCCTTGTCACCACTTCGTGCTCGTCTTGTTTGTTGCGGAACACCCACTTGGTTCCCACAACATTTTGCTTGGGACGAGGCACCAGTGTCCAGACTTCATTTCTCTTGAAGTTGTTGAGCTCTTCCTGCATGGCCAACACCCAGTCCGGATCTAGCAAGGCCTCTTCTATCCTAAAGGGCTCAATAGAAGAGACAAAGGAGTAATGCTCACAAAAATTAACTAATCTAGAACGAGTAGTTACTCCCTTGCTAATGTCACCCAAAATTTGGTCGATGGGATGATTCCTTTGAATCGTCGCTCGAACTTGGGTTGGAGGTGTCGGTTGTGCTTCTTCCTCCATCACATGATCATCTTGTGCTGCTCCCCCTTGATCACACGCCTCTTCTTGACGAACCTGTTCATTGTCTTGAGTTGGGGGATGCTTCATTGTTGAGGAAGAAGGTTGATCTTGCTCCTTTTGTTCCTATGGTCGCACATCGCCAATCGCCATGGTGCGTATTGCGTCCATTGGAACATCTTCTTCATCTACATCATCAAGATCAACAACTTGCTCTCTTGGAGAGCCATTAGTCTCATCAAATACAACGTCGCTAGAGACTTCAACCAAACCTGATGATTTGTTGAAGACTCTATACGCCTTTGTATTTGAGTCATAACCTAACAAAAACCCTTCTACAGCTTTGGGAGCAAACTTAGAATTTCTACCTTTCTTCACTAGAATATAGCATTTGCTCCCAAATACACGAAAGTAAGACACATTGGGTTTGTTACCGGTTAGAAGCTCATACGAAATCTTCTTGAGGAGGCGGTGAAGGTAGACCCGGTTGATGGCGTGGCAAGCCGTGTTCACGGCTTCCGACCAAAACCGCTCGGGGGTCTTGAACTCTCCAAGCATCGTCCTCGCCATGTCTATGAGCGTCCAGTTCTTCCTCTCTACCACACCATTTTGCTGTGGTGTGTAGGGAGCGGAGAACTCGTGCTTGATCCCTTCCTCCTCAAGGTACTCCTCCACTTGAAGGTTCTTGAACTCGGACCCGTTGTCTCTTCTTATCTTCTTCACCTTGAGCTCAAACTCATTTTGAGCTCTTCTTAGGAAGCGCTTGAGGGTCCCTTGGGTTTTAGATTTATCCTGCAAAAAGAATACCCAAGTGAAGCGGGAAAAATCATCAACTATAACAAGACCATACTTACTTCCTCCTATGCTTAGATAGGCGACGGGTCCGAAGAGGTCCATATGAAGCAACTCCAAAGGTCTTGATGTGGTCATCACATTTTTGGTATGATGAGAGCTTCCCACCTGTTTACCTGCTTGACAAGCTGCACAAGGTCTATCTTTTTCGAAAGTTACATTAGTTAGACCTATCACGTGTTCTCCCTTTAGAAGCTTGTGAAGGTTCTTCATCCCCACATGAGCTAAACGGCGATGCCACAGCCAGCCCATGCTAGTCTTAGCAATTAAGCATGCATCTAGACCGGCCTCCTCTTTTGCAAAATCAACTAAATAGAGTTTGCCGTCTAATACACCCTTAAAAGCTAATGAACCATCACTTCTTCTAAAGACAGACACATCTACATTTGTGAATAAACAATTATATCCCATATTGCATAATTGACTAACGGATAACAAATTATATCCAAGCGACTCAACTAAAAATACATTAGAAATGGAGTGCTCAGATGAAATAGCAATCTTTCCTAACCCTTTCACCTTGCCTTGATTCCCGTCACCGAATATGATTGAGTCTTGGGAATCTTTGTTCTTGACGTAGGAAGAGAACATCGTCTTCTCCCCCGTCATGTGGTTTGTGCATCTGTTGTCGATAATCCAGCTTAATCCCCCGGATGCATAAACCTGCAAGGCAAATTTAGGCTTGGGTCTTAGGTACCCAACTCTTGTTGGGTCCTACAAGGTTAGTCACAATGGTCTTAGGGAGCCAAATGCAAGTTTTATCTCCCTTGCATCTTGCCCCTAACTTCCTAGCAATCACCTTCTTATCCTTTCTACAAATAGCAAAGGAAGCATTGCAAGTATGAAAAATTGTAGAAGGTTCATTGTTTACTTTTCTAGGAACATGAACAACATTTCTTCTAGGCATAGCATTTTTCCTAGCCAAATTTCTATCATGCATAATAGAAGAACTAGAAGCAAACATGGCATGAGAATCAAAAGCATCATAACTTCTATAAGCATTCCTAGAATGTCTCCTATCATGATACATGAAAGCATGGTTCTTTTGAGTACTACTAGCCATAGGGGCCTTCC
Source organism: Zea luxurians (assembly GCA_029449295.1). NCBI lineage: Eukaryota > Viridiplantae > Streptophyta > Magnoliopsida > Poales > Poaceae > Zea > Zea luxurians. Next base: position 54,529,282 of record JAOPSE010000004.1, on the reverse strand, counting down.
CTTTCTCCTTGGCGGAGATGGAAGCCTTATGGCTTGTTAAGTTCTTGACTTCCCTCTTGAAGCCAAGACCATCCTTAATTGAGGGGTGTCTACCAATCGTGTAGGCATCCCTTGCAAATTTTATTTTGTCAAATTCACTCTTGCTAGTCCTAAGTTGGGCATTAAGACTAGCCACTTCATCATTCAATTTAGAAATTGAAACTAGGTGTTCACTACAAGCATCAACATTAAAATCTTTACACCTATTGCAAATTGCAACATGTTCTACACAAGAAGTTGATTTATTAGATATTTCTAACTTAGCATTCAAATCATCATTTATGCTCTTTAAGCTAGAAATAGAGTCATGGCATGTAGACAATTCACAAGAGAGCATTTCATTCCTTTTAATTTCTAAAGCAAGGGATTTTTGTGCCTCTACAAACTTATCATGTTCTTAATACAAAAGATCCTCTTGCTTTTCTAATAACCTATTCTTATCATTCAAGGCATCAATTAATTCATTAATCTTATCAACCTTAATTCTATCTAGGCCCTTGAATAAACATGAATAGTATATTTCATCATCGCTAGATTCTTCATCACTTGAGGAAGCGTAAGTACTAGTATCACGAGTGCTTACCTTCTTTTCCCTTGCCATGTGGCAAGTGTGATGCTCGTTGGGGAAGATGAATGATTTGTTGAAGGCGGTGGTGGCGAGTCCTTCGTTGTCGGAGTCGGACGACGAACAATCCGAGTCCCACTCCTTGCCAAGGTGTGCCTCGCCCTTAGCCTTCTTGTAAGTCTTCTTCTTTTCCCTCTTGTTCCCTTGTTCCTGGTCACTATCAGTATCGGGACAGTTAGCGATAAAATGACCAATCTTACCATATTTGAAGCATGAGCGCTTCCCCTTTGTCTTGTTCTTGTTGGGATGCCCCTAGCGACCCTTTAGCGCCGTCTTGAAACGCTTGATGATGAGGGCCATTTCTTCATCATTAAGCCCGGCCGCCTCAACTTGCGCCACCTTGCTAGGTAGCGCCTCCTTGCTCCTCGTTGCTTTGAGAGCAATGGTTTGAGGCTCTTGGATTGGGCCATTCAACGCATCATCAACGTATCTAGCCTCCTTGATCATCATCCGCCCGCTTACGAACTTTCCAAGTATCTCCTCGGGCGACATCTTGGTGTACCTAGGATTCTCACGAATATTGTTCACAAGATGTGGATCAAGGACGCTAAAAGACCTTAGCATTAGGCGGACGACGTCGTGGTCCGTCCATCGCGTGCTTCCATAGCTCCTTATTTTATTGACGAGGGTCTTGAGCCGGTTGTACATTTGGGTTGGCTCCTCGCCCATGATCATTGTGAATCTCCCAAGTTCGCCCTCCACCAACTCCATCTTGGTGAGCACGGTGACGTCGTTCCCCTCATGTGAGATCTTGAGGGTGTCCAAATCTGCTTGGCGTTATCCAAGCCGCTCACCTTATGGTATTCGTCCCTGCACAATGAAGCTAGAAGAACAGTAGTAGCTTGTGCATTTTTGTGAATTTGCTCATTAATGAACATGGGACTATCAGTACTATCAAATTTCATTCCACTCTCTATTATCTTCCATATGCTTGGATGGAGAGAGAACAAGTGACTACGCATTTTGTGACTCTAAAATCCGTAGTCCTCTCCATCAAAGTGAGGAGGTTTACCAAGTGGAATGGAGAGTAAATGAGCATTGGTACTTTGCGGAATACGAGAGTAATCAAAAGAAAAGTTCGAATTGACCGTTTTCTTTTTCTCGTAGTCATTGTCGTCGTTGTCCTTTTGGGAAGAAGAGGACTCATCGTGTCGTCGTAGTAGATGATCTCCTTGATGCGCCTCGTTTTCTTCTTCTTCCTGTCTTTTCTTTTGTGGCCCGACCCCGAGTCAGTAGGCTTGTCATCCTTTGGATCATTGACGAAGGACTCCTTCTCCTTATCATTGACCACCATCCCCTTGCCCTTAGGATCCATCTCTTCGGGCGATTAGTCCCTTTCTTGAAGAGAACTGCTCTAATACCAATTGAGAGCACCTAGAGGGGGGGGTGAATAGGTGATCCTGTAAAACTTGAAACTTAGTGCCACAAAAACTTGATTAGGAGTTAGCACAATAAGGCCAAGTGGCTAGAGAGGAGTCTTAGCAAAACACAATAACCATAAAGAGATCAACACAGAGATGGCACAGTGGTTTATCCCGTGGTTCGGCCAAGTCCAATACTTGCCTACTCCACGTTGTGGCGTCCCAATGGACGAGGGTTGCACTCAACCCCTCTCAAGCAGTCCAAAGACCCACTTGAATACCACGGTGTTTTGCTTTCACTTTCTATATCCCGGTTGCGAGGAATCTCCACAACTTGGAGCCTCTCGCCCTTACAAAGATGTTCACAAAGAAGCACAGAAGTAAGGATGGGATGAGCAACGCACACAAGACACAAAATCAGAGCAACACACGCACACAAGTCACAACACGAGCTCTCAACACAACTCAAAGAGTTCTCTACTCAAACGGAGCTCTAGTTGCTATCACAAAGAATCGAATGCGCGGAATTGAAGTCTTGGTGCTCAGGAATGCTTAGAGAATGCTTGGTGTGCTCCTCCATGCGCCTAGGGGTCCCTTTTATAGCCCCAAGGCAACTAGGAGCCGTTGAGAGCATTCCAGGAAGGCAATTCTTGCCTTCTGTCGCCTGGCGCACCGGACAGTCCAGTGCACCAGCGGACACTGTCCGGTGCGGATCTCTTTCCTTATTTGGCGAAGCCGACCGTTGTAGATTTAGAGCCGTTGGCGCACCAGACACTGTCCGGTGCACACCGAACAGTTCGGTGTCCCCTTCTGACCGTTGGCTCGACCACGCGTCGCGCGCTGATTACATGGCCGATCGTTGGCCCGGCCGACCGTTGGCTCACCGGATAGTCCAGTGCACCACCGGATAGTCCGGTGATTTATAGCCGTACGTCGTTAATTGCTTCCCGAGAGCGATGAATTCGCCTGTGAATGGCTCACCGGACAGTCCGGTGCACCACCGGACAGTCCGGTGATTTATAGTCGTACGCCGTTGATCGCTTCCCGAGAGCAGCCATTTGACAGCCGCCAGCCTGGCGCACCGGACACTGTCCGGTGCACCACCGGACAGTTCGGTGCACCCAGACTGCGCAGAGTCTTGGCTGCTTAGCCAAGTCTTTTCCAAATTTGTCTTATCCTGTTTCTAGCACTTAGACACAATACATTAGTCTCCAAAACCATGTACTAAGTCTTAGAAACATACCTTTACTCTTGATTTGCACTTTGTCCATCAATTGGCATGGATTAACACTTAAGCACTTGTGTTGGCACTCAATCACCAAAATACTTAGAAATGGCCCAAGGGCACATTTCCCTTTCAAACACAATAACTATAGAATTCACAAACTGAATCAAAAATGATTTCAAAAATACATAAATTAATTTGGGTCGTCTTCAACCTTGCGACGAATGGTGGGCGGGTTTGGGCGTGCGTCTAGGCGAAGGCTCGGTACGACGGGTGCGTAGCTCTGGCGAGCTCCACGGGCTCCGGCGACGGCGTGGAGAACTCCGGTGATGGCGGCGGTGGCTCAAACGGCGAGGAGATTGAGAGAGAGATGGGGGCGAGCTCAGGTAGGGAGGAGGGAGAGAGAGGAGCTCGGCATATTTATAGAGAGAGGGAGGGGAGAAGAGAGGTCGCCGGGGAGAGAGAGGGATGGTCGGTGGGTTCTTCATGGCCATCAATGGCATCAGTTTCATAGAGGAGAGTAATGGGGGAGGGAGAAATGGAAGCTTTGATGCTCCTTATTGCCGAGGAACGAACGGACTGCAGGGTGGCGGCTCGGGCGCGATCGGGGTCTTCGGCCGTGGGCATGGGTGGCGCGGTTAGTCAGGGCGGCAGCTCCTGGGCACGGCCTTGGGCGCGGGTCGGCCTGGGCGAGTTGGGCATCGCGGCGCTTGGCATCGGGCTTGGGTCCTGGGCGTGGTCCTGGCGCGTGCTCGGGCATCAGGGTTCGGCTCGGCGGGGTCGCGGGCTGGTGCGGCGCGGCGGGGCAAAGACAGGGAGAGGGCGCGGTCGGCGTCGGGTCCCTGGCGGCTGCTTGGGAGAGAGAGGGGAGAGGGAAATAGAGAGAGGGTCGGGTGGGTCCCACACGCAAGAGAGAGAAGAGGGGGAAGGGGGAAAAGGTGGGTGGCGGCGGCAGCTGCCTGGGAGGAGCTAGGGGGCGCGGCTAGGGGTTTTGATGGGCCCCTAGTGGGCCTTAGGGTTAGGGTTAGGGTTTTTTCTTTTTTTCTATTTCTTTTCTAAATTCAAAATATATTTTTAAATAACCCTAAAATTCATAATAATTATACCAAAATTATTTATAAATAAAATATTTATTTTTGGACTAATAATTATTATATTATTCATTTAGATTTTCATTTAAGAAGAAATGCTATTAAATATCCAAAAATCAATCATGAGCAATCAAAAATTATTCCAAATGCAAATAAATAACAAACACTTGAATAGTGCAGTGTTGGTAGAGTTATACATGTCCCGGATTATATGCTTGCATGGAGTACCAAAGAAGATAGTATCAGATCGGGGAACCCAGTTTACTTCTCACTTTTGGCAGCAATTGTATGAAGCCTTGGGCACGCATTTGAAGTTTAGTTCAGCTTATTTCCATAAACAGATGGTCAAACTAAGAGAACCAACCAGGTCCTTGAAGATATGTTGCAAGCTTGTGCTTTACAAGACAAGTTAGGTTGGAACAAAATGCTATCTTATGCAGAATTCTCCTACAACAACAGCTACCAAGATAGTTTGAAGATGTCACCGTTCCAAGCACTCTATGGGAGGAATTGTCGAACTCTGTTGCACTGGGACCAGACCGGTGAAAGACAGGTGTCCGGTCCAGATATTTTGCTTGAAGCCAAAGAGAATATTAGGATGGTTCAGCAGAATCTGAAGACAGCGTAGTCCAGACAGTGAAGCTATGTTGACACCAGAAGAAGAGAGCTGAGTTTCGAAGTGGGAGATTATGTTTACCTAAAGGTGTCACCGATCAGAGGAATCAAAAGGTTCGGAGTCAAGGGCAAGCTAGCACCTCGATACTTTGGACCATACCAGATTCAGGCAAGACGTGGAGAAGTGGCATATCAGCTCAGCCTACTAGAAAGTCTATCAGCAGTGCATGATGTGTTCCATGTGTCTCAGCTAAAGAAATGTTTGCGAGTACCAGAACAACAATTGCCACCCGAGGATCTCGAAGTTTAAGAAAACCTAACATATATCGAGAAGCCAACTCAAATTCTGGACACAGCAGAGAGAGTCACTCGAAGAAGCACCATTACAATGTGCTAAGTCAAGTGGGGCCACCATACAGAGGAGGAAGCAACTTGGGAAAGAGAAGATGATCTGAAAGCTAAATATCTCGAGATCTTTGCTAGCCAACCCTGAATTTCGAGGGTGAGATTCTTTTTAAGGGGGATAGGTTTGTAACACCCTGAATTTGGGGGTATAAAATTTCTTCTTCATTATCTACCAAATTCAGGTGTTACCTCTTGTTTCTCTCTCTAGTTCTCTTCTCCCTTCTTTTTGTTAGAATTATTTCTATTAGGTGGGAGATTAATTATTTCTTACTATATCAAAACCTATGGGAGTCATGGGATGTTGCATCATGTTGAGCCTAAATTATTCTTTTGTTTGATGCACATGTTTGAATTATTTGAATTTGAATTTGGAGCATGTTGAGATTTAAATTCAAAAGAAGAAAATAAAAGGAAAGGATTAGAAATTCAGGAAATAAAAGAAAAGGCAAAGGAGCCCGAGACCCCTCCCTTCCCGGCCTTTCGGCCCACCAAGCCCGCCTAGCGCGCGCCGTCCCCTCCTCGCTCTCTCTGCCGGATGGGCCCGCCGTGTCAGCGCAACCGTGCGCCCGTGCGTGTCCCTCCTATGCCTTCACCGGATGGGCCCGCCCTGTCAGCCACAGCCGCGTGCATGCACGCACCCGTCCGTCACGCCCGTGGTCAATGGGTAGTGGGCCCTGCTCGTCAGCTTCGCCCACTACCCTGTAACCAGCCCCCTCTCTCGTGCTCGCCGTCGTGGACACACCCACGACGCGCGTTCTCCGGCAACCGCCCGCGCGCCTGGCCTCTATTCCTCCCTCCGCACTCTCTCCCCCGTTCGGCCACATCATTTGCAGACCGCACCCAACTCACCCCCTCTCACCCGCCCGTGTCTGAGCACCGCTGCGCCAAGCCGAAGCTCTATCGTGCCCGTGCCGTGCTGATCACCACGACCACACTGCGCTAGTGCCCCGTTTCTGCCTCGTCCAGTGTCGCATTTGCGTCCACGCCTAAAACCTGCCGGGCCGCCCGGGCTTCACTGTAACACCCAGTTTTAAAGAACAAAGCCGGGTGCATCTCATACATGCGCCAAAGAAGACAACATATATAATAACAGAGTGTATAGAGATAAATGTCATAAAACATCAGAGTATTTATTACATAGCGGAAGACTTATTACAAAATAAAATAGTAAATATAAAACGAACTAAGGATCGACGGCGCCAATGTCGACTGAGAAACGCCACCTAGATCAGATCGAACTCCTCAGTGTTAGGCGGCTCCTCTTCGACCACCTGTTCTTCTCCTGTGGGGGGGGGTGTGAGACAGCAAGAGTGAGCTCACATACGTTCATAGCTCAACAAGTCGTGGGGAATAATATGGCATGAACTCACCAAAGGTGGGAGTTCATGTAGTGTAAGGCTGATCAATGAAATAAAGGCTAAGGCTGAGCATTGCTTTTATAAGTTGGTCAAAATTTTATTAGCAATTACTAAGTGTAAGTAAATACCAAACCTTAATAATAATAAAGAACAGTGATAGTAAAATAATCCCAAATGCGATGCAAATGTCAATTTAAACTTAAGTTCCATAATTAATCATGTGAGGGTCCGAGCCGCTCTTGACCGTGAGCACGGCTAGTATACTAGTTTTACACTCTGCAGAGGTTGCGCATCTTTACCCACAAGTCGTGTATCCCATGTCGCCAGGGTTTGCAAGGCCCTTAGACACTACCGAGGTGAATGGCTAGGGATCCACTACGAGGCCTTTACAAAGTTCCACTAGCTTCCGAAAACACGCTACAGTTTATAGGAAGTTCCAATGCAGGGTTCCTGGCTGACCGCCATCGCAGCAAAATCAACCAGGGACCTCCCTACACTAACCACTCCCCTACTGCCCTTGCCCCTTTCGGGTAAGGTAGTCTTCCACTAGCTTTCCTAATTAGTCAGCCAACGGCGTCCCATTAAACCCTTGTGGTAGCACTGTTTTCCCGGGTGGTCGCTCCATGTTCCCATTAATTTAATGATCTTAACATGAACAACAATAATAACAAGATAATAACAGAATAATCATGAATAGTGTATCTCCATACCCAATCCACATAAAGCATTAGCAAGTACTACCCAAAAATATTTCAGGGGTGAACAAGGTATAGAGGTAATCAACACTGGGGTACATAAAGGCTCCCATCAAAATTAACCTATGCAGATCATTAAAATTAATAAGAACATGGCTGGGAAAAGTAAGTGATCAAGGGCACAACTTGCCTTCAATGAGCTCCTGCTCAGCTACTTCCACTTGTTGAACCTCAGGATCCACAGTGGCTTGCTCGTCTACTCGCATCAACACAATACATACATAGTATAGCATAAATTAACATCACATCAAACATGTAAATGAAATATACAGTAAAAATCTACACATTAAAATGAGATCATTGGAACTAGAATTATTAAATTTGGAGTTATAGATTTCAAGTTATGAATTTCCTAAGGTTTAATGTGATTAAAATAGGATTAGATGATAAATTAATTTTCTAACTGAGTTCATGTCAAAACAGTGATACTAAATGATAAAGAATATTATTATAAAATTTTAGAAACTGGAATGGTTCAATTTGGACCAAAAATGGAATTTCTATGAATTTTACAAGTTTCTAGATTTGTTTTTGTATTAAAAATGAATTTCTAATATTATTTCTCTGTTTTTAAACATCTCTGGACTGGGCCTCATTTTGCAGAAAGGTCAGGGGCTAGCGCAGAAGATTCCCTAGACTCAGTAAATAGTAAATGAGGATGGCGGGTTTATTCTAAAGTAACAGAGGGTCTTTTCTGTGAAATGTGTATGGCGAAGGGGTATTGTCTATTCCTGGCCGTGCGATCGCAAGTGGGCGCTGCAGATTAGATCTGCGCCAAGGTGAACCGGTACACAATGATATTCGTCCGATCGACGGTCGACGGTCCAGATTTAAAATAGCCTAATCTAATGTTGTCCGTCCATTTTCCGATCTCTGGCTCAGATTGAATAGGTGAAGAGATCACTCAAAACCTAATCCTCACCGTTCCTGGACAGATCAACGACCACGACGCCTATCTTCTTTCTCCCCCCATTTCTCTCTCTACGGCGCTAGACCGGCGGCGTACGTGATGGCACGGCGGCGCCATTGCTGACCACAAGCACGAGCGGCGTTCGATGCACGAAACTCGAAACTAACTGGTTCTACACGGAGCAGCGATGGTGGTAAGGAACAGAGGGTGCGTCTCACCAGAGATGGCGCCCAACAGAGCTCCATCGACGAGGGGGCATGGCCACGGCGGAAGCCCAAGCTCCGGTGACGAATTCCGAGAGCTCCAGCCACCAATCCACAACGGGGAGGACACCGGTTCAATCCCCGATGCATGGCGAGACACACAGGCCCGAATTCGTGGACGCGACGGCGGTGAACACGAAACCGGGCCGGCGGCGGCGCTGCTTTCTCTCTCTCTCACTCTCTCTCACACATGTAGTGCCTGTGGTTCTGCGTCGCTGGCCAGAGGAAGGGGATGGGGGTCTCATGCCCAGTTCTTATGGCCGGCCGCGAGCGTGGGTAGGCACGTGCCCCGCGATTTCTTTGGGCAGCGGTGCCGGTCAATCCGCGCGGACCGCGGACTCCGTTGGCGGCGTGCCCACCAAGCTCGGAGCGGTCTGTTATGAGGGGTGGAAGACATCTGCCATGCGGGTCCCGCTGGTAAGAGACAGTGCGCGCTGGAAGACAACTGGGCCACGCGCGCGCATCCGAGGGAAAGAGGGAGTGGGCCGAAATGAAGGCAGTCGGCCTAGGGAGTTCCTTTATTCTTTTTTTTCTGATTTCCTTTTCTCTCTTATTTTCAAGTTCCATTTGAATTTTGAATTAGAATTCAAACTTGTATAAGTTTATTCTCAATTTATATTGTGACTTTAAAAGTATTAATTTTGGAAATATATAAATTTCCTTTATATTTATATTCCTCCCCTTTACCATTTTTATATTCCAAACTCAATTTATGTTTTAGCCCAACCTCCACTTATTTTCATTTTTTTTCTATATACTTTTATCCATGTTATTATTTTATTAAGTGCACAAACAAAAACTCCAATAAGATGCACTTTATTTTATTTTTGTATCATTTGTTTTTAATTAAGCACTATTAATTATATGTGTGCTCTTTTATGATGCAAACAAGGCACATAAAATTGAGGAGGTCTCTCAATTATTCTTTGTATATAATTTTGAGTATTACAAATCCTACCCCCCTTAAAAATAATCTCGTCCTCGAGATTTAGGAAGATCTAGGGAAAAGGTGGGGAAAATCTATACGAAGCTCTTCTTCTCTTTCCCAAGTTGCTTCATCTTCACTGTGGTGACTCCATTGAACTTTGCACATCTTTATAACCTTATTCCTCGTGACACGAGTCAGAGTGTCCAAAATCTTGATGGGGTACTCAGTATAAGTCAAATCATCTTGAACATTAAGGTCTTCCATTGGTAATTGTTCTTCAGGTACCCTGAGACATTTCTTCAGCTGAGATACATGAAAGACATCATGAACATCCGCAAGATGATCCGGTAACTCCAATTGATATGCAACTCTCCCACTCGCTTTAAAATTAAGAAGGGTCCAATAAAGCGAGGGGACAACTTTCCTTTGACTTTAAATCTTCTCATGTCCCGGAGTGGTGACACCTTCAAATAGACATAATCTCCCTCTTTAAACTTAAGCAGTCTTCTTCGGGTATCAGCATAGCTCTTCTGCCTGGACTGTGCAGTTCTCAAATTCTCCCTTATTTGCTGGACTTGTTCCTCTGCTTCTTGTATAATCTCAGGCCCAAACAACTGTCTTTCACTAGTTAGATCCCAATACTGTGGAGTCCTGCACTTTCTGCCATACAAAGCCTCAAACGGTGACATCTTCAAACTGGCCTGATAGCTATTATTGTAAGAGAACTCCGCATAAGGCAAACTCTTATCCCAACTTCCACCATGTTTAAGAGCACAAGCTCTTAACATATCCTCTAGCACTTGGTTGGTCCTCTCAGTCTGCCCATCAGTCTGGGGATGGTAAGTCGAACTAAAATTCAATCTCGTATCCAATGACTCATGTAACTTCTTCCAATACCGAGAGGTAAACTGTGATCCCCGGTCTGATACAATCTTCTTTGGCACACCATGCAGGCATACAATCCGTGCCATGTACAACTCTGCCAACTTGGCTCCTGAATACGTGGTCTTTACTAGAATAAAGTGGGCTACTTTAGTTAGCCTGTCCACAATCACCCATATAGAATCATATCCAGCAGACGTGCGGGGTAATCCAACAATGAAGTCCATACCAATCTCTTCCCATTTCCACTCAGGTATCTTCAGTGGATGCAGTAGTCTGGCTGGCCTCTGGTGTTCAGCCTTAACTCTTTGGCATACATCACACATAGCCACATGTGCAGCCACATCTCTCTTCCGTCCATACCACCAATACTTTTGCTTCAAATCCTGATACATCTTAGTACTACCAGGATGAATAGAATAATCCAAGTCATGGGCTTCCTTTAGAATAGTCTCTCGAAGGCTTTCAATCTCAGGAACACATATCCTATCCTTGAACCATACGGTGCCTTGCTCATCGTCCGTGAATTTCCGGACCTCGTCCTTTAGTAATTAGATCCTTAATCTCTTGTATCTTAGCATCACCAATTTGTCCTTTACGGATTTCTTGCTCCAAAGTAGTTTCCACATCAATAATAACTCCTTTAGTGTGAGTAACTATCCCCAGGTTAAGTCTCCTGAAATTCTCAACAATCTCATCGGGTAGCTAGGCAACAATAGCTGAATGGACATGCTCCTTTCGACTCAAGGCATCTGCAACCAAATTTGCCTTGCCCGGGTGATAGTGAATCTCCAAATTACAATCCTTAATAAGCTCCAATCAACGACATTGCCTAAGGTTGAGATCCTTCTGAGTGAATATATGTTTCAAACTCTTATGATCCATGTATACTTGACACTTGGTTCCCATAATATAATGTCTCCAAATCTTAAGCGCATGCACAACGGCTGCCAATTCCAAGTTATGAGTGGGGTAGTTGAATTCATGTTTCCGTAACTGACGAGACGCATAGGCAATCACATGTCCTTCTTGCATTAGCACACATCCCAAGCCTTGGCCACATGCATCGCAATAGATGTCAAATCCCTTCTGTAGATCTGGCATAACCAACATTGGTGGTGACATCAATCTCTTCTTCAATTGATCAAAGCTGTCTTGGCACTTCTCGTCCCACTTGAACTCTCTTCCTTCTCTAGAAGTGAGGTGATAGACTTAGCAATCTTAGAAAATGCTTCAGTAAACCTCCGATAATATCCTGCAAGCCCCAAGAAACTTCGGTCCTCCGTAACCGTAGTGGGTATGCTCCACACCACTATCTCCTTGACTTTAGCAGGATCCACTGATATCCCTCCATTAGAAATGATATGTCCAAGAAATGGCACCTCGCCAATCCAAAACTCGCATTTACCGTACTTGGCGTAGAGTTGATTATCTTAAAGCTTCTGTAGTACCAATCACATATGTTCCTCATGATCACTATCACTCTTGGAATAAATAAAAATATCGTCCATGAAAACCACGACGAATCTGTCCAGATCATGCACCTTATTCTCCAGATCCATAAAATAGGTTGGTGCATTAGTTGGTCCAAATGACATAACGGTAAACTCATATAAACCATATCGGGTCGAGAATTTCGTCTTGGGAATATCCGATGGCCTAATCTTCATTTGGTGATAACTCAGTCGGAGATCAATCTTCGAAAATACTCTTGCTCCTCTCATTTGATCAAACAAATCCTCAATGCGGGGCAACGGATACTTGTTCTTCACGATAACATCATTAAGTGATCTATAATCCACACACATCCTTCTTCTGTACAAACAGATCTGGCGCTCCACAAGGTGAAGAACTTGGACGAATGTACCCAGCCTCTTGTAACTCTGTTAACCGCTTCTTAAGTTCTTTTAACTCTTCTACAGACATCATGTATGACTGTTTGGGAGTAGAAGTAGTTCCAGGTAAGAGATCAATGACAAACTCAACTTCCCTATCTGGTGGCATCCCTAATAACTCTTCTGGGAAGACATCCGGAACATCCTTAACCACACGGATGTTGACGCCAACAAACTTCCCATCTACTAAGAATGTTGCTAGTCTGAAGGTGGTAGTTACTGCAACTTCAACTTCAAATCTTTGTCCTTTGGAACTAGTGAGTTCTACGGTTCCTTTAGTACAATGTATATACTACCTTTGCCTTTCTTAACCATGACATACCAAGGATCAAATCTATACTGCTCTCTTCTAACACTATAGGGGTAGCCCATCTGGGTTAGAAATACAGGGTAAGAAAGGAAGAGTTGTAGACAAGGCGAGTAGTTACGAGGAATGTTACTACGGGGGATTTGTTAGCTAAGTAGATTAGTGTGTCACCCACTAAAGCTAATACATTACCTTATGGTGGTACATGCTAAGATGTCCATGTAATATTTCAATCAATCAAAGAAGCAAATCAGGCATTGATCATCAGAACAATCAACCAACATTTTTAATAGAGAAAATAGTTTTAATTTTGTCTTAGGCTTCCTATCGCTTAAAAATGTCGTAGGGGTAGGGATTCCAAGGTGTGAAATCCATCTTGACTAAGAGTAGAAAAGGTAAGAATGATCAGAGTAGAACAGTAGAAGGTGAGACAGGATCAAGATAATTGTAGAAAGAATCAGAGTAAGGTAAGTAGGAAAGGGTTTGTCCATTTCTATCTAGGTTTCGTCCTACAGTCAACATTTCCTCTGATACCACTTCTGTAACACCCGGTTTTAAAGAACAAAGCCGGGTGCATCTCATACATGCGCCAAAGAAGACAACATATATAATAACAGAGTGTATAGAGATAAATGTCATAAAACATCAGAGTATTTATTACATAGCGGAAGACTTATTACAAAATAAAATAGTAAATATAAAACGAACTAAGGATCGACGGCGCCAATGTCGACTGAGAAACGCCACCTAGATCAGATCGAACTCCTCAGTGTTAGGCGGCTCCTCTTCGACCACCTGTTCTTCTCCTGTGGGGGGGGTGTGAGACAGCAAGAGTGAGCTCACATACGTTCATAGCTCAACAAGTCGTGGGGAATAATGTGGCATGAACTCACCAAAGGTGGGAGTTCATGTAGTGTAAGGCTGATCAATGAAATAAAGGCTAAGGCTGAGCATTGCTTTTATAAGTTGGTCAAAATTTTATTAGCAATTACTAAGTGTAAGTAAATACCAAACCTTAATAATAATAAAGAACAGTGATAGTAAAATAATCCCAAATGCGATACAAATGTCAATTTAAACTTAAGTTCCATAATTAATCATGTGAGGGTCCGAGCCGCTCTTGACCGTGAGCACGGCTAGTATACTAGTTTTACACTCTGCAGAGGTTGCGCATCTTTACCCACAAGTCGTGTATCCCATGTCGCCAGGGTTTGCATGGCCCTTAAACACTACCGAGGTGAATGGCTAGGGATCCACTACGAGGCCTTTACAAAGTTCCACTAGCTTCCGAAAACCCGCTACAGTTTATAGGAAGTTCCAATGCAGGGTTCCTGGCTGACCGCCATCGCAGCAAAATCAACCAGGGACCTCCCTACACTGACCACTCCCCTACTGCCCTTGCCCCTTTCGGGTAAGGTAGTCTTCCACTAGCTTTCCTAATTAGTCAGCCAAGGGCGTCCCATTAAACCCTTGTGGTAGCACTGTTTTCCTGGGTGGTCGCTCCATGTTCCCATTAATTTAATGATCTTAACATGAACAGCAATAATAACAAGATAATAACAGAATAATCATGAATAGTGTATCTCCATACCCAATCCACATAAAGCATTAGCAAGTACTACCCAAAAATATTTCAGGGGTGAACAAGGTATAGAGGTAATCAACACTGGGGTACATAAAGGCTCCCATCAAAATTAACCTATGCAGATCATTAAAATTAATAAGAACATGGCTGGGAAAAGTAAGTGATCAAGGGCACAACTTGCCTTCAATGAGCTCCTGCTCAGCTACTTCCACTTGTTGAACCTCAGGATCCACAGTGGCTTGCTCGTCTACTCGCATCAACACAATACATACATAGTATAGCATAAATTAACATCACATCAAACATGTAAATGAAATATACAGTAAAAATCTACACATTAAAATGAGATCATTGGAACTGGAATTATTAAATTTGGAGTTATAGATTTCAAGTTATGAATTTCCTAAGGTTTAATGTGATTAAAATAGGATTAGATGATAAATTAATTTTCTAACTGAGTTCATGTCAAAACAGTGATACTAAATGATAAAGAATATTATTATAAAATTTTAGAAACTGGAATGGTTCAATTTGGACCAAAAATGGAATTTCTATGAATTTTACAAGTTTCTAGATTTGTTTTTGTATTAAAAATGAATTTCTAATATTATTTCTCTGTTTTTAAACGTCTCTGGACTGGGCCTCATTTTGCAGAAAGGTCAGGGGCTAGCGCAGAAGATTCCCTAGACTCAGTAAATAGTAAATGAGGATGGCGGGTTTATTCTAAAGTAACAGAGGGTCTTTTCTGTGAAATGTGTATGGCGAAGGGGTATTGTCTATTCCTGGCCGTGCGATCGCAAGTGGGCGCTGCAGATTAGATCTGCGCCAAGGTGAACCGGTACACAATGATATTCGTCCGATCGACGGTCGATGGTCCAGATTTAAAATAGCCTAATCTAATGCTGTCCGTCCATTTTCCGATCTCTGGCTCAGATTGAATAGGTGAAGAGATCACTCAAAACCTAATCCTCACCGTTCCTGGACAGATCAACGACCACGACGCCTATCTTCTTTCTCCCCCCATTTCTCTCTCTACGGCGCTAGACCGGCGGCGTACGTGATGGCACGGCGGCGCCATTGCTGACCACAAGCACGAGCGGCGTTCGATGCACGAAACTCGAAACTAACTGGTTCTACACGGAGCAGCGATGGTGGTAAGGAACAGAGGGTGCGTCTCACCAGAGATGGCGCCCAACAGAGCTCCATCGACAAGGGGGCATGGCCATGGCGGAAGCCCAAGCTCCGGCGACGAATTCCGAGAGCTCCAGCCACCAATCCACAACGGGGAGGACACCGGTTCAATCCCCGATGCATGGCGAGACACACAGGCTCGAATTCGTGGACGCGACGGCGGTGAACACGAAACCGGGCCGGCGGCGGCGCTGCTTTCTCTCTCTCTCACTCTCTCTCACACATGTAGTGCCTGTGGTTCTGCGTCGCTGGCCAGAGGAAGGGGATGGGGGTCTCATGCCCAGTTCTTATGGCCGGCCGCGAGCGTGGGTAGGCACGTGCCCCGCGATTTCTTTGGGCAGCGGCGCCGGTCAATCCGCGCGGACCGCGGACTCCGTTGGCGGCGTGCCCACCAAGCTCGGAGCGGTCTGTTATGAGGGGTGGAAGACATCTGCCATGCAGGTCCCGCTGGTAAGAGACAGTGCGCGCTGGAAGACAACTGGGCCACGCGCGCGCATCCGAGGGAAAGAGGGAGTGGGCCGAAATGAAGGCAGTCGGCCCAGGGAGTTCCTTTATTCTTTTTTTTTTCTGATTTCCTTTTCTCTCTTATTTTCAAGTTCCATTTGAATTTTGAATTAGAATTCAAACTTGTATAAGTTTATTCTCAATTTATATTGTGACTTTAAAAGTATTAATTTTGGAAATATATAAATTTCCTTTATATTTATATTCCTCCCCTTTACCATTTTTATATTCCAAACTCAATTTATGTTTTAGCCCAACCTCCACTTATTTTCATTTTTTTTCTATATACTTTTATCCATGTTATTATTTTATTAAGTGCACAAACAAAAACTCCAATAAGATGCACTTTATTTTATTTTTGTATCATTTGTTTTTAATTAAGCACTATTAATTATATGTGTGCTCTTTTATGATGCAAACAAGGCACATAAAATTGAGGAGGTCTCTCAATTATTCTTTGTATACAATTTTGAGTATTACATTCACCTTGCATGAGCTCCGCCCATGGTAAGGATCATCGGCCTCCTCCCTTTTTCTCTATCCTTGTTTCTTCTCTACCATTGCGTACTTGCCAGTGAGGGTCGATGGTGGTGCTTCACCGCAATGCCCTATCCCTTCGGCCAACCACTGACGTCCACACGCACCCCTCCCTCCCCGTGTCGTTGTTGGCCGCGGCCAACGGACGGCACTTTGTTTCGCGACCGGGAAAGACGAGGACCCCAACATTCGGGACCCACTGGCAGTCTCCTCGCGCCTAGTCCTTCCCTCTCCACGTCTGTGTCGATGACAGGATGGCCCTGTTTGTTAGCTTATGTCCGCGGGTTCACGCCAGTGCCTGCCCCGCGTCGCTGGCCAGCAGGCCTGGCCTTGTTGTGGCCCCGTCCGTCAAGCGCCAGTGCCCTGCCGTCCCTGTCGCTCCCCCCCATCATTGGAGCCACTGGCTCGTGGACCCCACCCGTTAGAGCACGCCCACGCTCATGTTCTGCACCAAGGATGCCCTGGCCGCTGACACGTGGGACCCGCCGGTCAGCCCTCGTGTCTGATCTCGCGTGCCCGCTTCTAATCTCGGTCATCTGTTTCCGATCGGATGGTTGAGAAGCCCACTCAGTTTCATGAGAATGGAACCCACAGCCCTTAGATCTCTCAGCCATGCCCTTGGGTTATTGCAGAAAGGACCCCAAGCTTGTATTTAATCTCAGAAATAGGTTTAGTTTAGGGTTTTAAATTCCAAAACTTGTTTATTTCATATCTTTTGCATATGAACTCCAAATTATGGTTCAAGTTGCAAAATATTCATAATATTTGTTGGGGACTTGTTCTCAAATGCTTCGCCTTGACAAGCAATAATTCCCCAGTGATGCTCTTGCAATTACAGGAACGCGTGAACAGTAAAGAAATATTGTTCACTATTTATAGGCACAGGACACAAACTGTGAGGAATTACAATCATGCCCTTCATAAAAGTTTACAACAATGACTCAGACCCCTACAGGCTAAAAGGTCATTCTATCTTTAAGTCGGGTTGACCCCTCATCTTCGGATATGTTATAATCCCGAAGCTTCATGAATGATACCCTCATCGTCACGTACGGGCAGCTTCATCCACAGGTGTTCCTTTCTGCAGGACCTTCGGCGACGAAGCATGTTCCCAACAGTAGCCCCTTCGCGGTGCTAGATCGTTTTTCGTAACGAGCTTGATACGTGAAAAAAGTCTCTTAGGCTTCAGGAAGCCGAAGGTCCGAAAAACACCTTCCCTGAGCTCGTTGTCGAGAAACGATACAGTTTCTGAGTGCGTAGCGATTCCACCATGCGGGTTCACTATTCTATTTTTTGCGGTCCACCGTTCAGCGGGTGCGAGCAACCGTTTGCTTGGTGTAAAAATCCCGACGATTCACCTTCTTTCCTGCAACACTATATAAACAGACGGGTAGGTGTGAAGTTACCACAGCATTCATTGCTATTGCACTGTTTTGCTGCCAAAATTTTTAACCATAGCCGAAGCTTGACTTTCGCATTCGAACGAAGCTCTAGTTTAGCGTCTGCTTCGTCAGAAGAAGGGCTTCGGGAAAAAGGTTATTAATTTCCGAGCAATTTTCAAGATATTCAAAATCAAATGGCCAGAGTGCGCTCCACTACTAGGGCTGAGCGCGAAGGAGACGAAGCCGAAGCTGCAGAAGCTGTCCCTATTTCGGAAGCAATGAGGCGAAGTGGGTTGGTGACATCGGAGAAGACTCCTACTGCCGAAGCAGAACAAGCAGATATTGAAGAGACTGATTCTGAAGATGATCACAATATCGCAATACCAAGCAAGCCTAGCCACCTGGACTTCGGAAAGTCAACCATCTCCAAGGTTGATTTCCCGAAGATGGTAAAATCGGGCTACTTTAGCGAAGATGAGAAGAAGGTGGTTCGCTTCGGTGGAGAAGAAACTACCCCAAAGCCACAGAAAGATGAAATAGTAATTTTCAAGAGCTTCCTCAAAGCCGGTTTGAGATTTCCTTTGAATAGGATGATTGCCGATGTGCTGAAGAAGTTTGGTATCTATTTTCATCAACTAACTCCTAATGCTATTGTCAGACTTAGTGTTTATATTTGGGCTCTCCGAAGCCAGGGGTGGAGCCATTTGCCGAAGGTTTCTGCCAGGTACACGAGCTACATTATCAAACTAAGGCTAGAAAAGATGGGTTACATGAAAATTTTGGTTGTTATAATTTTGCCTATCGGAAGACTACAAAATTTCCTGTGATCAGCTACCGAAGCAAGTGGCCGGAAGGATGGAAATCGGAATGGTTCTACGTCAAAGTTGACGATGACAAGGAGAAGCTAGTACAGAGCCCGCTTGAACTGATCTTCGGAGAGACCAGACCCCACTGCAATATGACACCAGAAGGTCCAACTCAAATCGCGTTGGATGAATTCAGGACTATTGCTGAGCACATTGGCACTAGAGATCTTGTGTAGGAATTTATGTCGTTCAAAATATTTCCAACTATGAAGGAATGGGCTATGCCGAAGCTCGAAAAAGAGAAGAAAGAGGGGGAACTTGTCCGCCTGCCCTACCACTATAAGTTCAAGAAATATTTTAAAGAACCCTACCAAAAATGGCTCGAAACAATCGAAGTGATGAGTACTGAAATTCTTGGGAATTATTCTAAAAAAGAAGATCAATTGATGACAGCAGCCTTCGGCACCCGGCCAAAACGAAGGCTAAACAGAGTGCTTGATGCTATAGGCTTTGAATACCCTGACTACAAGCGGCTAGACAAGGGTGCCGAAGGGCAGAAAAGAAAACGAGTGGCTAGCACTTTAACTAAAGATGACGAAGATCAACCAGAAAAGAAAAAAGAAAAGCTTGAACCGAAAGTAGTTGCTCCAAGAAAAAGAAAAGCTCCATCTCCGAAGCCTGCATCTCCAGAACTAGAGAGATTGGTCCGTGATGAAGAAGTGTCTGTGACACCTTCTGCTGCCGAGGTAGAAGAAATTTTGAAGGTAATGACTAAATCTTTGCCTGTCAAGCTAAGTCCGCTGGCACCGGAACTGACAAAGTTTTTTCAGAAGGACAAAAAAGCTTCGGCAGCAGAAAGTCCTGTGAAGCCAAAAAACGGAGAATCATTCAAGTGACAGATGTGATCCATCAGACGCCGCCACCGGCGATGGTGTCAAAAATTGCCTTTGCCGAGACTGCCGAAGCCGAAGGCACCGCAGCCGAAGCTACCGGAGTGAAAACCACTGAAGCTGAAACCGGCGAAGCCGAAGCTACCGGGGCCGAAGCCGAAGCTACCGGGGCCGAAGCCGGGACCACCGAAGAGTCGAACCTGGAAACCACACTTGAGGTTATTGACAATATACTCCTGAAAATGGCTGAAGAAGAAGCTGTTATGGATGCGGTGAACACGACAACTGAAAAGGGGAAAGAGCAAATTGGTGAAATTTCGGAGGAAGGAGATTTTAACTTTCAAGATTTGCTTGGACAAGAGCTAACAGATGCCGAAAAAGAAGAATTGAAAAAACATGCCATATCTTGTGGATATAAATCAGGAGCTATTCTATGTGGTGGGGTCAACGAAGGGAAGCTAAGATGCATTCGGAACCGTACCGAGGCCAAAATTGTTAGAACCCTCTCAAAAAGCATTGGCTTGCCGAAGATAGAAGCAGACCTCTGCAGATACCAGCGACAATGTCGCTGGCAGCCTGCTTTACGCGAATTTTAAGGTAAAAATATTATTATTTTATTATTGTTATTTTCTATGTCTTTCTCTGACGAAAGTTGTTTTGGCAGAGTATATTATTAAGTAAAGTGCTGAAAATGCAACAAGATCTTAAAGAGGAGAAGAACAAGGCTATCATCAAAGATTTAGAAGAAAAAGTTGAAAACTACGAAGCTGTTCTGAAGAAGAAGGACTTCGCCATTCAAGATCTTGAAATTATGGCTAAAGAACACGAAGGTGCTTTAGAAAAGAAAGACTTTATTATTCAGTCTATGGAAGGCTCCTTAGCCGAGGTCCAAGCCGAAAATGACAGTTTAAAGAATGAACTACTCAAAAAAGTCGGAAAAATACGAGCAAGAAAAAGAGAAGCTTGAAGCAAGTCTCAAGACTGCGCTCGAGAAAAATTCAAATTTGCAAGAATCATTGAAAGATCTCCAAGAGAAATGTCTAAATTTCGGCAGCCGATGCGTGCAGTGGCTGAAGGACGTATTTCACTCTATCGGAGCCAGCTCTGAAAAGTTTTCACCTTCAGCCGAAAACCTGCCCAGCACCTTGGAACATATTGAAGGCGAGGTTGATGCTCTTGACGAAGTTATTGGGGGGCATGCTGATTTCTGCGCCGTGGTAGCTTCTCGAGGCACAGCTGCCGCTTTTCTAAAGGCCGGCTGCACTCATGGGAAAATCGTGAATAGACCAAACTTTAGCTTGTCAGCAGCAGACTTGATTGATATCTCGAGCCTAGCCCGAAGCATCAGGAATAGATTTATGACCCAGATTTGGGTAAATGGCGGGCGAAGGATGGCTGGTGACGAAGCTCGAAGTCACCTTAAGCCGGTAAGAAACTTATATTTGTTACTTTTACCTTCTCCTTGAAATTTGCACCTTTCTTATTCTGCTCCTTAATATGTGCAGGACGACGAAGCTGAAGTATGACGAGGCTGAAGCTTGATAGTTGCTAGAATAGACTTTCCTACAAAAAATTCTGAAGGGATCCTTGTAATATCATTATGGAAAAAACTTATGTAAATTTATACATACCTTGTAATATATTCTGTCTCCTTTATCCGTGTGCAATCTGCTTTGCTGTGGACGAAACTTCTCCTTTTGAGCCGAAGGCGAAAAACACCTTCCCTTCTTTTCGTACACAACGAAGCATGAAAACTTCCTCTTTCTACGAAGTCTTTCCTCATTGCCGAAGCATTTGACTTTTTTGTGTGGTATGATGATGATTCTATATGTCTAAATGAATGTTTATGAGTGCAAATGACATGATGTAATGTATTGTGCAGATGAATATCGGGACACATATATTCAAAAATCATAATCATAGACCTTCATCCCCTTGGGAATGATTCAAATCTTTCTACCGTTTACTTTTCGGCCTCACCGTTTATTTTACGGTGTATCAGCGTTGACTTTTCGCTGTAAGCCTCCCTTAGGAGCTTCTTCGCCTTTTACTTTCAGCGAAATCAGCGTTGACTTTTCGCTGTAAGCATCCCTTAGGAGCTTCTTCGCCTTCTACTTTCGGCGGAATCAGCGTTGACTTTTCGCTGTAAGCTCTGCATTCCCTTAGGAACGACTTTTGAGCTTCTCCCTGTTTTCTTTTTTTTCCTTTGCATTTACATTTACATTTTTGGGGGATATCATTCTTATAGAATTGAAATAAGGGAAATTACATGTTGTGGCCCCATTAAAAACCTTTCTCCCCCTTTGGAAAGGAAAAGGGTGCCACAAAAAAGAATAGAAAAAATTACAGCAAGCTAAACATAATATCGCCGAAGCTCATCCGCATTCCACGATCTAGGGATGTCGTTGTCGTCCATATCCTTTAATCTGTAGGAACCGGGTCTTGACGAAGATACTACCAAAAAAGGGCCTTCCCACTTGAGCTGTAGTTTGCCTACTGTGTCTGGGTTGGCCACTCTTCGAAGCACCAAATGTCCTGGCTTAATGTTCTTCAATCGAATCTTTCTATCACGCCATTTTATTGTTTCGGCTTGGTATTTATTGATGTTTTCCACAGCCTGAAGCCTGATCACCTCTATAGCATCTTTTTCCACAGAGCAGTCAGCTTCATCTTTGCCTTTTGCCGAAGCTATTGTTCTTATTGATCCTGCTTTGGCTTCTTCCGGGGTTATTGCTTCGTCACCAAACAATAGTTTGAATGGCGTAAAGCCTGTTGATCTTGACGTTGTTGTGTTATGGCTCCACACCACTTTGATTAATTCTTCTGACCACTTTCCCCTGGGCTGATTGAAGATTGACTTCATTATTCCTGTCATTATGATCCCATTAGCTCTTTCGACTAGTCCATTTGATTCTGGATGTCGAACTGACGCAAAATGGATCTTCGTGCCAATTTGGACACAAAACTCTTTAAAAGCTTCGGAATCAAACTGCGTTCCATTGTCCACAGTAATGGCCTTCGGCACTCCGAAGCGACAAACAATATTTTGCCAGAAAAACTTTTGGACAGTGACCGAAGTTATTGTGGCTAAAGGCTTTGCCTCAATCCATTTAGAAAAATATTCCACTGCCACTACAACATATCTTAAATTTCCTTGTGCTGGTGGTAGCGGACCTAACAAATCAAGGCCCCACCTTTGCAACGGCCAAGTGGGTTGTATTAACTGAGTTAGAGACGAAGGTTGTTTTTGATCTCTTGCACATTTCTGACAACCTTCGCACTTTTGCACTAGTTCTGCTGTATCCGAAGCTGCTTTTGGCCAATAAAATCCTTGGCGAAAAACTTTTCCCAACAAAGGCCTAGATCCAATATGAGATCCACACAGGCCTGCATGTATTTCCTTCATCAATTCTATGCCTTCGGCTCTAGATAAACACTTGAGCAACGGGGAATAGACCCCATGCTTGTATAATTCCCCTTCTATAATGACATATGGTCGAGCTCTTGCTTCTATCCTCCTGTTATAAGCTTCGTCATCTGAAAGAAAATTACCCTGAAGGAAAGAGATGATTTCAGTTCTCCAATCTTCACTATAGACAGGGGATATGTTGAGGACCGCTCTTTCAAGAAGCTCGACCGAAGGTGCTTTTATTGTTTCGAAAAATACTTCCGAAGGTAAAGGCAACCCCTGTGCTGCTGACTTGGCTAATAGATCAGCATATTCATTTTCTCCACGAGGAATGTTTTTAACAGAGAATCCTTCAAAGGAAGCCTCAATCCTTCGGACTGTATCTAAATATTTTTCAAGCTTCAAATCTCTTGCCCTTTTGTCAATATGACCAGAAATAACTTGGGAATCAGTTTTAAGAATAGCCCTTCTAATTCCCATTGCCTTTAACTTTCGAAGACCCAAGAGCAGAGCTTCGTACTCAGCAATATTGTTTGTGCAACTGAAATCAAGTCTTGCCGCATAACAAGTTTTAACTTTGGAAGGTGAAACCAACACAGCAGCTGCTCCTGCTCCGAAGGTTCCCCAAGACCCATCGCAAAACACTGTCCATGCTTCGGCATCCTTATTCGTTTCTTCCTCCTGAGCCCCTGGCGTCCAGTCAGCAATGAAGTCTGCCAACGCTTGGGACTGAATCGAAGATCTATGCACATAATCAACACAAAATTCATTGAGCTCTGCAGCCCATTTTCCGATCCTTCCAGTAGCTTCTCGGTTTCTCATAATATCCTTCAACGGTTGTGAAGAAGTAACAATTATATTATAAGCTTGAAAATAATGCCGAAGCTTCCTGGAGGCCATCAAAACAGCATACAGTACCTTCTCCAATTCTGTATAATTTATCTTTGATAAACTAAGAACTTCGGATACAAAGTATATTGGGGCCTGCTTTTTGACTTGGCCTTCCAGCTTCTCCTGAACAAGTGCTGCACTTACCGCTGAGTGCGAAGCTGCCACATATAATAACAAAGGAGCCCCTAGCGTTGGTGGAGTTAGTGTTGTTAGATCTATTAAATATTGCTTCAGCTCTTCGAAGGCTTTTTGCTGGACTGGTCCCCATTGAAAAACTTCAGCTGACTTCAGCACTTCGAAAAATGGCAAATTTCTCTCTGCTGATCTAGATATGAATCTGTTGAGAGATGCCAGTCTTCCTGTCAATCTTTGAGCCCCCTTCTTTGTACTTGGTGGTTCCATTCGAAGGATATCTTTGATTTTGCTTGGATTAGCCTCAATTCCTTTTGTTGAAACTAGACAACAAAGAAATTTCCCCTTCTTGACTCCGAAGACACATTTTTCTGGATTCAGCTTTAAACCAGCCTCTCTAAAATTAGCGAAGGTCTCCTGCAGATCAGCAATGTGATTATCTTGCTTCGTGCTTTTCACAATGATATCATCAACATAAGTTAGCACATTCCTGCCTATCTAAGAATGGAGAACCTTCGCTGTCATTCTGCTGAAGCTTCCTCCAGCATTTTTAAGCCCTTCAGGCATCCGAAGGTAACAATATGTTCCACTAGGTGTTATGAAGCTGGTCTTTGACTCATCCTCCTTCTTCATCCAGATTTGATGATAGCCTGAATAACAATCCAACAGACTCATGAGCTCTGATGAAGCTGCTGCATCAACTAAGGAATCTATCCTCGGCAATGGAAACTCATCCTTCGGACAAGCCTTATTGAGATCAGTAAAGTCGATACACATCCTCCATTTACCATTGGCCTTCTTTACCATAACAGTGTTAGCCAGCCATTCTGGGTACTTTACCTCTCTGATAACTCCGGCACTGAGGAGTCTTTTCACTTCATTCCGAGCACCTTCAGCCTTATCATCAGACATCTTCCGAAGCCTCTGCTTCCTGGGTCTGAATGATGGATCAACATTAAGGGAGTGTTCAATAACATCCCTGTTAACTCCGCAAAGATCATTAGCTAACCAAGCAAAGACATCTTTATTGTTGAACAAAAACCTTATCAAGGTTTTCTCCTGTTCTTCGGACA
This sequence comes from Zea luxurians, assembly GCA_029449295.1. Classification (NCBI taxonomy): domain Eukaryota; kingdom Viridiplantae; phylum Streptophyta; class Magnoliopsida; order Poales; family Poaceae; genus Zea; species Zea luxurians. The sequence continues at coordinate 54,504,223 of JAOPSE010000004.1, read as the reverse complement.
ATTGAGATCCCAGTAGTACCTTCTGCTCTACTACATCCTCACATAAGAGCATGGGCTTCGGCTGATCAGCCGAAGCAGCTTTTTCCCTTCTGAACTTGTACTGCTCACAAGCTTCAGCTCCATCTATGTTATGGATTGCTTTTGAATCTGTCCAATTTCCTTCGGCCCTTCTAGCAGCTTCCTGACTTCCATGAATAGCAATGGGCCCTTGGTCCGAAGGTATCTTCATGCAAAGGTAAGCTGGATGAAGAATTGCTTCGAAGGCATTGAGAGTACCACGACCAATGATAGCATTGTAAGGATACTCCATGTCAACAATGTCAAACACAATTTGCTCAGTCCTTGTGTTGTTGACAAATCCGAAGGTTACTGGCATGGTAATCTTCCCAAGTGCTACAATTTGCCGCCCTCCGAAGCCACAAAGAGGGTGCGTAGCATCATGGATCTTGTCTTCGGGCTCTTGCATTTGTCTAAAAGCCTTAGCAAATATGATATCTGCAGCACTGCCTGTATCAACCAAAACATTATGGACCAGAAATCCTTTGATCACACAAGAGATAACCATAGCATCATTGTGTGGGTAGTCCTTGAGTTGAAGATGTTCTTGAGAGAAGGTAATTGGAATATGAGACCATCTTGACTTGATGAAGGGTCCTTGCACCCCGACATGCTATACCCTTCTTTGTGCCTCCTTCTTCTGCTTCTTGTTAGCTGGCTCTGAGCATGAACCGCTTGTTATGGGGAGTACCAGCTTCGGAGCCGAAGCAGCTCCAGCTTGATCGTTGAACGAAGCCATTAGCTCAAAAAAAAGGTGGAAGTGAGTTGTTGACCGGAGGTGGGCGCCAATGTTGGGGACATGTTCTCAAATGCTTCGCCTTGACAAGCAATAATTCCCGAGTGATGCTCTTGCAATTACAGGAATGCGTGAACAGTAAAGAAATATTGTTCACTATTTATAGGCACAGGACACAGCCTGTGAGGAATTACAATCATGCCCTTCATAAAAGTTTACAACAATGACTCAGACCCCTACAGGCTAAAAGGTCATTCTATCTTTAAGTCGGTTCGACCCCTCATCTTCGGATATGTTATAATCCCGAAGCTTCATGAATGATACCCTCGTCGTCACGTACGGGCAGCTTTAGCCACAGCTGTTCCTTTCTGCAGGACCTTCGGCGACGAAGCATGTTCCCAACAATATTATTCTCTATATGTTTAAAGTATAATCTTTCACTGTTTGCATGTCTAAATTTTATGACTAGATAATAGGTTCGTTTAAAGTGGTGAATTATTTATTAAAAGGAAAATAGAAGGGTAGAGCCCTAATGAATAAATAAGTGGTTAGCTTTGTGAAATTAACCTCATGCAATATATAATCCCATCCTTGGAATGACTTTAATTAAATAAGTAATTAATTAAGATAGACCTAGTTAGGGGAATAATTTACTGAGATAAACTTGTTTAGAGAACAGTTGACCCTTAAAACATAGTGATCTACCCTAGAACCTAGAGTTCAGTTTTATATCTGTACCTTTTCTACTGAACCTATGTTTGATCTGTTGCATATGTTTGGTGTAATGTTATTTGTTGTTCCCCAAGTGTGTTGAATGAATGATTGCTTTGCGTAGACAACGAACAGTCCGTGGTTCCTGAGTGTGTTGCCAGAGACTTCCCTGAGCAGCAACCTGGTGAAGGCAAGTATCCTCTGACCCATTATGTCCTACTTACTTTATAATTCACTTTCCCGCATTACTTAATTAGAACTTAAGGATTGACTAGCTTTGTATTTACCTTGTCCTTGATTACATTTTTGGGTTATTATGGTTAGCTTCATGCTATTGTTTTATTTTAATCAACAAACATGATGAAAACATTTATGATACGATGATGTAATCTTGATTATGATGATGAAGTTATGACATGAGGGGACTCAGGCTGTTTCCTAAGTACCTCTCCATAAGGACCTGTTCGTTGAGAGACCACCTAGGACAACAGTACAACCATGAGGGTGGAATGGGATGCCCTTAGCAGATTAATTAGAGGAGCTCGAGGTGTAGTCGGTTTCGCCATCGTGCTATCAATGGGGTCCGGACACAGTACTTTCTCTGCCGAGGCTAGGTGCCGAGGTTCTTTCGTGTTGCTTTTGTTAGTCACCGTTCCTGTGGGGAGAGTGTCTCACCTATAGAGGTGAGAAAAGGAGTAAGACCTGAATTTGCTAGGTATTAGAGATGAAATTTTATACCCCAAATTTAGGATGTTATAGAGAGGTACTGTGTTTATCAAACTGGAGAAACCTAACAAGCGGCTATGACCTCTGGGGAATCTTTGTAAAGGCTACGTAGTGAATCCCTAGCCATTCACCTTGGTAGTGAAGATTGGGTCTGGACAACCCGGGCTAGGAAGGGATCACGACTCGTGGGTAAAGTGTGCAACCTCTGTAGAGTGTTAAAAACCGGTATATTAGTCGTGCTTACGGTTAAGAGCAGCCTTGGGATCCTCTTTGATTAGAGTAACTTTGGATACTTTTATGATGATGGTTAATGGTGATGACTATGACTATGATTTTTTTTATTTCCTCTTGGAGGGAGTACTTTTGAGTAATAACTTGGGTTTATTACTAAAACTTGGCTTTTCTACTAGTAATAAATATCGGACCAACTAAAAGCATCTGAATTAAGCTTCAAAGGGCGGCGCACAGGACCAGTAGCCGCGAGATGGGACCAGGACGACGGTGGTGGTGCTGGCCATGCTTGGAAGGACGCTGGTGGCCAACAGCGAGCCCGCGCGCTGCATGGGTTGTGACAGTCGCAACTTCTCCAGGGACTTCCTGGACTGCCTCTCCAACAACTTCGTCGGTTGGGACGTTAGACAAGCGGAGGACTGTCGAGATGAGAGAGGCAGAACTGGCCGGGCGGCGAAGACGGCGTAGAGGCAAAGGGCGACGGTGGCAGAGACGACGCTGGGATGGAGGCGTAGACGACAGAGAGGGTGAGGAGAAAGGGGACGCCAAACGCTCCCCTCCCAGCGTCGTCTCTGCCACCCGACTCGTGCGGCAGTCACGAGACGAGAGCACGACCCTGGGAGGGAGGCAAAGGGGGATGATGAGTTGGGGGCGAGGGCACGGCGACAGTCAAAGGATCCGGGGTCGGGGCGAGGGCACGACTGTGGTTACAGGAGCGGGGGCATGGCTTGGAGTGGACGATGGTGGTACTTGTTACGCACGGCGGCGGTGGGGTCCATGGACCGACACGACAATGATGGCAGGTAAATTGTCAGTCAGGTTCTGCTCCCGCTCCCGCGCGGAGAGGCGGCGGTGGCGCTTGCTGCTGGAGAGGAAGCGGTGCAGGGGTTGAGATAACGGCGGCAACAAGATTTGTAGGGGCAGGGGCGAGGTAGGCAAGATTCGCAAGGGCGGGGGCAGGCATCACGGTGTGTGAGCGCAGGCAGGGGCGGGAGCACTAGGGTGTGGACGCCTTCCAAGCATAGGCGGGGGCTCGGTGATGTCGGGGTGGACGCTCTCACTATGAACTTAAGGTGCAGTAGAGATATCGAGGCACTTCTGCCACTCCTAGCTTGTCATAATTCTCTGACGGCCTAGCATTAACTAATCGTTTCACAGCTCTTTCGTTGCATATACGACGCAAATATCTCTGACCTGTCATGTTCTCTGCTTCGGTAAAATCACCTAATTTCGTTCCACCGGTAGGTAGCCCAAACACAATGTGCACAACTTGTGCAGTTATTGGCAATTTTTTGGTGCCAACCTCAATTCTCAAAAGATCTTCTCTAATACTATCCATTAGAAACATATTCAAAATTATATCTTGAAGCTTGTCAATATTCATACCCAGCAAAGACCTGAAACTAGCATCCTCAATCCTTCTTTTCATCGGATCCAACATCTCATTTATAATGTTCCTCACGATACCAGGGGAGCATCTCATCTGACAATAACCCTGTTTTCCAATATTAAAAAATGCAACACACATATAAACAAAAAAACACATCATGCATATGCATGAATTAAAGCACTGAAAAAACCTGAAGGACAAAAAAGAACACACCTTCTTATTTTGCACATCTGCAACCTTTGGTTTCCTAGTAGGACCTGCATTCCTCCCCTCACTTGATCTTGGCATAACAACAAAATCATCATCATCGGTCGATGAATCTGGCACATTAGAACGACAAAGAGACATTCTCTACAAAAAAACAACAAAACTCATCAAAAACTATAATAAATAACTGAAGAAAGAGGTACTAAATAAGCAAACTAGGACAACTAAAAAAGTACTGCAGTAAATAAATGAACAAAGAACTGCAATAAAAAATGAAGAAAAAGTACTAGAATAAATCTCTGAAGAAAAAAAGATCAAACTAATGAAACATAAACAACAAAAAACTAGCAATCACGCAAAAACTGGAAAAAATGTATTAACAAAGCATATTGGTACAACTGAAACTACAGAAAGATACAAATCATAAAACTATAAAAGTAGATGCTAAAAATACTTAAGAAATGACTGAACCAAAAACAATCCTAAAATAACTAAAGAAAGTACTGCCTAAACAAAAGAATGAATCCAGGTGCTTATAGAAATTTTCAATAACAAAAACTCAATATTATAGAACATAAGACTACCAAGCTAAAAAATCATAGTAATGAATCATAAAAAACAATAGAAAACAATGAACAACTAAATAATGTACTAGACAAACAATACTGATTAGCAATCCACTTTCTTAAACTTTGGAAAACCCCATAACACCAGTTCACCAACAGCTTCGGCATCAGCACATGTTGTTTGTAGTACCGAAGAAATAACTAAAGAAGTATTGAAGGAAAAACTACTAAACAAGCTAGCTAACTAATTAGCAATCCATTTGTTAATCTTTGCAAAAACCCCAAAACACCAGTTCATTTCTAATAAAACACCTAGCCTACCACCAATTTGCGCACTACTCTGACGGATTCAACCACCGAAGCCCCTGCACGAAGAGCAAAGTACTTCGATTCGCCCATATTGCACACGACGCCTCCATTGTGATTAAAAAGAACAACAAACCCCAAATAACACAACAAAAAAGTCCATGCCCCCCGAGACTATCCATTGTTCCGGGGATTAAGCCCTAAATCGTGTCAAATCGAGTCTCCTGAAACCACCAATCGCATCAAACTAAAAATCCCATTGGTGTCGAACAACAAAACCCTAACTACACACACCAATACCTTCGCGGGCCGCCGAATCTGCCCGCTGCTCTGGTGAAGTTGGCCCAACTCGACGTCGAAGCGTCTGGCTGCTGGCACCAATCGCTCTCCCCTATTTGCCATCGCCTGGAGATTGAGTGAGTGTGAAAGCAGAGCGGAAGCACGGGAGCGACGAAAAAGCAGAGCGAAAGAGCGGTTTCAATTGAAATAATAACCAGGAATGGGTTCCACTGCGTGCCTGGTAAGCCGTCTGCCACTCGCGCCACGGATCCGCGCCACCCACACCCCTTTTTGATTGAGCCAGACCTCCTAGTCCGTTGGTTGGACCAGACATGTCCTTTGTGCTCAGGTGATACACTTTTGGTTCACCACATAAGATGATGAATATATTATATATATAGACATACGCGCGTGCGAACACATGATTGGGCAGTCAGCCACGCACGCACATATTGTCAGGTGACTTGTCTATACTTTTTGGTCAGTGTATAAAATTTTGTTATTAGCTTGCTTGGTTTATTTGTACTTTAGATGCAATATGTTCAAAAAATGGTCAATCGATTTGAAGAGGAGTGCAATTAGCATGTGCTACCCGTTGATCCTTTTGTTGTGCATACACCAATGAAGGTCAAAGAGCTACATATAGTGTGATAATATACTTTCTCAATTCTGCTAGCTGCAGCCTTACCACTTCACCTGCATCGGCAGCGGCCCCTTCTCTTCTCGTCGCATGCATCTACAGGATAGGACGCTCGGTGCCTCCAGCATCGCGCAGGCCGGCGGCCTCGCCTGCCCCTCCACAGAGGAAGGCTGGGACACCGTGCGCCGCGTCGTGGGGGTCTTCAAGGACAACGCGCGGATGCTGGTGGACACCTTCGCGTCGAGATCGAACAAGTCCATGATCCTGATTTTCTTTCGATCCCTCCTTTTTCTGCGTTCGTTGCCTTTTGTTGTTCTTTGCTTTATAAGATGTTCTTTCTTTTCTCTGCTACATGGTGAAGGTCCGTATTCATTGGCTACTTTTGGATGCAAAACCAAAATCCTTTGTTCCGCTCGCTAGTTACCTGGAGGATCCGAAGTTGGAACAATTCCTAGAAATGGAGCAATTGCATCGTCTAAATGAATGCCTAGTTGCTTCGTCTAGGAACACAGGTCCACATACGCACGGAGTGGAGGATCTCCATGGAGGCCGGTTCTGGGCTCTTGGATATGATTCAGACTCTGAGTCGGAGGAAGAGGAATCCAGTGTGGTACCTGTGGCTGTGGAGGCGCCTAGTTTTGCCGATCCTAAACCATCGCTTTCGTCGGGGATTTCGGAGACATCTGTTTTAGTAAGTAAAGATCACTTCATGAATGTGCCTTCTCCATGTCTTATCAAAAAGGCAAGGGAGGATCGGCGTCCATGGCAAGGTACACTGCCTAAACCGAGGAGATCTCCTATGATTCCGTTCCGGAATGCTCTGAGCAAGGCCAGAGTGATTTCGAAGAAATCGTACTCTTGGTCTGATGCTCGAAGTTTAGGCCCCAGGCGCTCCCCGTGTTTTTTTCGGTCCACAGTAGTTCTCCACGATTGGTGCTTGCTCATTTCGGCAATAGAGGCACAGATGTCGCATGTTCAAATTTCAAAAATAAGGATCCAGGATCTGGTGTTGTCCCGGTCTGGACGTTTTCAATTAAACCAGGCCCACATGTGTCTTTCAGGCCTACCAAGGGCCTGGTTTCTCTGTTTGCACGCACGAGAACTAAAACAGGGGGACCTAGGGCACCGATAACCAGACCTAGTGCCGCACCATTTGGATACACCATATCCTATGCTGAAGCCCTCGTCGGCAACATGGATGGTGGAGGACGGAGTGGGGAGGACGAAACTGGACGTGGTTCGGCTGCGGGCAATCGTGGTGGCCACACCAACTGGCAAGGTAGTTTGATGAACCAAAGTGGCTTTAGAAGACCAAACTTCGACGCTCGTTCGCTTGGGTTACAACCGTTTCGGGCGAGGTCACCGCAATAATCATAGAGAAGGCATGGGGAGGTATGATCGCCCTAGTTCTTCATATGGGTTTCAAGGTGGCACAGGCTCTAGGAAAGCAGTTAACTTACCTGTCATTCCATCTCTGAATTCTGCTGGAGTTCTAGGGGTGTCATCCGCAGGCACGCTTGCTCAGGCAGTGGCACTTTTGAGTCAGGCGTTGGGACATTCATCGGAGAATTTGGCAGCACCTGGAGCCTCCATGACAGTCCCTGATGCTGGAGGTAAAACTGATGATAATGCAATTATCAATAATGGTGAAGGTACAAGTTCTGCGCAAGTGGGTGCTGGGAAACATGCCCAAAAAGAGACCTCCGGTAAGCAACCATACTGTTATCGATGTCTGACGAAAGGGCACACGATCGAAGGCTGCACTGCAAAATTATTTTGTGACATTTGTCGCACTGAAGCTCATAACTCTGGAAGGTGTCTGGTGTTTAGAGGAGATAAACCCGGAGCTTTAACCAGTGGGTATGCGGTTGACGGTCTTGGCTTTTATTATATTCCTCATGCTCCACAGCAGAAAAACAAAGATGATTCTCATTCTGCGCTTGTTCGGGTCACTAGTGGTTCTTTATCTCAGGAATAAATAGCTTCAGAGCTTGGGAGGTTGGTTTCTACTAAATGGAATTGGGAGATAGTCAAGACAGGACCGTTCTTGTTTAAAACTCTTTTTCCATCAAGAGAACAGTTGGCCCAGATGATAGAATGGGGAGTGGTTCAAACCAAATTTAACGCCTCTATGAAAATAGAGGAAGGCGTGGTTGCTAAAAAAGCAAAAGGTGAACTGAAGAAAGTTTGGATTCAGTTCATCAGAATTCCTTCAGAGATGATGAATTTTTTGCTTATATGGGCAGTTGGTTCCACACTCAGAGTTACGAAGGCTGTAGATATGAAATTCACCAATAAGTTCGAGGTTGGTCGCCTGCAGGTATCGGTTCTTGATCCGAATCTTATCCCGCAGTTCGTGGATGTTGTAATTGGTGATTTCGTTTATGAGCTTCAATTTCGGGTGGAGGAAAATATTGATGAAATTAACCTAGAGCCAATGCATATGGATGATACTGACTTTGGGGAAGATGATAAAAAGTCAGAGGATAATGGTTCCAGTAAACAAAATTTTGGGTCACTAACTTTGGAACAATACAAACAACATGATGTTTCAACCAAAAATGTGGCTACAGGGAGTAACATTGGGAAGAAAGTTACTGACCAGGGGGTGCAGACACTGCTGGGTTCACAACCAAGTGTTGTTGATACACAGATTGACAGTGGAAAGGACACAAGTTGGGCGCTGGTTCCAGGATCTCCTAATGTCTCTACGCTGAGTGTTGATCTGAACATGGCTGATGTTGGGATTCTATCTCCTGAAGTCCTGGCTCTTGCTGCCGTGTCGGAAGCTAACAACTCGGCTAAATTACTTAGGAGCAAAAGAAGGGCAGCTACAAGTATGAAGGACTCTGTTGCTCGGGCCACCAAACTGAAAGCTGCACGCAATTTAGACTCGGCGTTCGCTGAAGGTACAAACTGTGACTCTCCATTGTTTTTTCCCTCACATGCTAGTATTGTTGAGAATTTGGCTTCACTTGGTTTTGGTTTTAATAATGATTCAAGCTCTGTCCTCAAGTTTATAGATTTTCTCTCTACAATTGTGAAGCCATCAAGTAAAGCCGATAAACAGAATTTAGTGGAGAAAGCGATAGATTGTCAGGAAAGTGAAATGTATGGGGAACAAGAGTTGGAGAAGGTAATTCTTAAGAATATTTGCAATGACATTCTAGATGAATTTATGGACACAAACAGTGAACTACGAATGCTAGTTCGTACTACTGTGTCTCATAAACAGAAAGGGAAGGGTAGACATACGAATAATATTAATACAGTGTCAAAATGAAAGGAGTCTTCTGGAATAGTCATGGGTTTAAAGACCCGAAAAAATGCAAATTTATGTCAGATTTGACTAAAGAACAGAGTCTTTCCTTTATTGCGATTTTGGAAACAGTAAGCAAGTCGTTTACTGATCCATTTCTTCGTAATTTATGTGCGGGGAAAAACTTCTTGTGTCATTGTAAAGAGCCAGTGGGTCATGCTGGGGGTATTTTAATGGGTATAGATCTTGATGTCTTTGATATAGGGACCATTGATGAAGGGGATTTCTATGTTAAGTTTACCTTGCGAAATAAACAAGACGACTTCAAGTGGTCGTTGGCTACAGTTTATGGTCCGGCGCAAGCTGATCGGAAGGAGATGTTCTTGGCAGAATTAGTCCGTCTTGGTAGTCAAGAAAGCTTGCCGCTGGTCATAGGTGGAGATTTTAATATTCTAAGGTGTCCAAGCGAAAAAATAAGGATAATTTTGATCAACGGTGGCCTTTTCTTTTTAATGCGGTTATAGATGGTCTTAGTTTAAAAGAGCTGGAGATGTCTGGCCGACGATTCACCTGGGCAAACAATTTGGCCAATCTGACTTATGAGAAACTCGATAGGGTGCTGGTTACCACAGATTGGGATAAAAAATACCCATTATCTACGGTCCTAGCATTAAATCGAGATACCTCAGACCATACACCTTTATTATTAAATACAGGGACTCCTGCTCGAGCAATTCCCAACATGCTTTTAAGTTTGAACTAGGCTGGTTGCTTCGGGATGGGTTCTACGATTTAGTACAGGAGGTATGGTCGAATGAGTCTGGCGGACAGACACCTTTAGAGAAATGGCAAAGTAAAATAAGAAGACTAAGACAATACTTGAGGGGTTGGGCAAAGTATACTAGTGGTTTATATAAAAAGGAAAAGAAAGCCATTCTTAATAAGCTGGATTGGCTTGATAAAAAAGCTGAAGTAAGTTGCCTATCAGCTCAAGAGCTTGATTTAAATCATTACTTACAGAATAGACTGGCCGAGCTTCTCAGGGAAGAGGAGTTAAAGTGGTATCAGCGAGCTAAAGCAAAAGATTTGCTCCAAGGTGATTCGAATACAAGATATTTCCATTTAGTAGCTAGTGGAGAACATAGGAAATCGAGGATTTTCCAGCTGAAAAATGGTGAAAAAATAATTGAGGGTGATGCTGATTTAAAGAAACATATCACTAATTATTATAAGGGGTTGTTTGGTCCAAAAGAGCTTTTGGAGATGTCTTCAGACGAAAATGCATTCCATGACATTCCTCAGGTTTCGGATGAGGAAAACACACTACTGGTTTCTGTGTTCACAGAAGACGAGGTTAAGAAAGCAATCTTCCAAATGGAGCATAATAAGGCACCGGGACCTGATGGTTTTCCAGCAGAATTTTATCAATTCTTTTGGAATCTGATTAAAGATGATCTGATGGCCTCATTTGTGGATTTTCATAAGGGAGAGCTTCCTTTATATAGTCTAATTTTTGGGACTATTATCTTGTTACCTAAATGTTCAGAGGCGGCTACTATCCAACAATATAGACCTATTTGTTTACTTAATGTAAGCTTTAAAATCTTTACAAAAACACTTACAAATAGGGTCTCAGGAGTGGCTGACAAGGTGATAGGTCCCACCCAGTCAGCTTTTATACCAGGAAGGAATATTATGGAAGGCGCTGTTATTTTGCATGAAACAATTTGCATAGAAACAATTCATGGTCTTTTGTCCAGCAGACCCTTCGTATGAAGGGCTTCTCCTTGGAATGGTGCAACTGGATTAAGTCTATAATGGCAGGGGGTCATGTAGGCATAAAGGTAAATGATCAGGTTGGAGCGAATTTCCTAACTCACAAAGGCTTGCGGCAGGGAGATCCCTTATCCCCAGTTCTATTTAATATAGTTGCTGACATGCTAGCTATATTAATCAATAGAGCAAAAGAGGATGGTCAATTTGATGGGCTTATTCCTCATTTAGTAGATGGGGGCTTATCTATTCTGCAGTATGCGGATGATACTGTTCTTTTTCTGGACCATGATTTTGCCAAAGCATCCAACTTGAGGCTCTTATTAGCGGCATTCGAACAAGTTTCGGGTCTTAAGATAAATTTCCACAAGAGTGAGCTTTTCTGCTTTGGCCATGCAAAGGATCAAGAGGATAGTTACCTTCAACTATTTGGGTGTAGAAGTGGGATTTATCCTTTTAGATACTTAGGTATCCGTATGCATTTCAAGAAACTAGGTAATAAGGATTGGACGATCATTGTGAATAAAATTGAGAAGAAGCTTTGTAGCTGGAAAGGAAAGTTGATGTCCGGGGGAGGTCGTCTAGTATTAATCAATCCGGTTCTCACAAGTCTAGTCATGTTTATGTTGTCTTTTTTTGAGGTCCTCAAGGGAGTCCTTGAAAAAATAGACTACTATCGATCTAGATTTTTTTGGCAAGGGGAAGGACATAGGAAAAATACAGGTTAGCTAAATGGGATATCATTTGCCAACCTAAAGAACAAGGTGGGTTAGGTATTAAAAACATTGAGATCCAAAATAAGTGCCTGCTTAGCAAATGGCTTTTTAAGTTGTTTAATGAAGACGGACTCTGGCAAAGTCTTTTGATGAAGAAATATCTAATAAATATGACCATATCTCAAGTGTCCAGGAAGCCAGGTGATTCTCATTTCTGGTTAGGACTTATGAAGGTAAAGGATACCTCTCTAGGTCTTGGGTCTTTTATTCTCAAAGAGGGAAAACAAATTAGATTCTGGGAAGATGTTTGGATAGGAAATCAACCCTTTAAAGTCCAATACTCTTCCCTTTATAATTTAGTATGCAAAAAGAGTGATACGGTGGCTAATGTTTTTGAAACTATACCATTAAACATTTCTTTCCGAAGAGCATTAGTAGGACACAATCTTGTTTCATGGCATTCTTTGGTTTCCCGCTTAGTTAACATCCAACTAACTAATGAGAAAGATGTACTCAAATGGAACTTGACTAGTTCGGGCTTGTTCTCTGTAAAATCCATGTATGGTGCCCTCCTAAACAATCCACAAGTTTTTTACAATAAAGCTTTGTGGAAGTTAAAGGTTCCTTTGAAAATTAAGATCTTCATGTGGTATCTTATAAAAGGGGTGGTACTAGCTAAGGACAACTTAGCAAAGCGAAACTGGCATGGTAATAAGAAATATGTTTTCTGTACAACCAATGAGAGTATACAACACTTATTTATCGATTGCCATTTTGCAAAGTTTGTTTGGAGGTTGGTACAGTGGTGCTTTGGGTTATCTAAACCAAGATCTGTGAGAAATATTTTTGGTTCCTGGTTAACTGGGGTCCCATTAAAAACTAAGAAATTAATTATTACAGGTGCTTCAGCAGCATGCTGGGCTATCTGGATAAGTAGAAATGATTTAGTCTTTAATAAAACCACTATGTTAACTTATTTGCAGGTACTATTCCGGATGACACACTGGCTTAGGTGTTGGGTGTTTTTACACAATGAGGAAGCTAAGAACAAGAGAAATTAGGCGTGTCGCTGCCTTGAGACGGTGGCTATGCAGTTTTATTCCAAATATGGATGGAGTTTTTCTAATAGAATTCAGTTCTAATAAGTTCTTGCTTCAGTCGTTTGTTATTGGTATGATGACTTTGTATCAGATGTGAGTCCTGTAAACACAAGTGTGGTGCTTTGTTTGGCCCTAACCTCGTTACGAGGGGAAAGTCGGAACTCTCTTCCATTATCTAAAATACTTTCTCAATTCTGTAATGTAATTAAGAAATTGATGTTCACCATTTTTTGTCTTGTAGGTACTAAATGTTTAATGAGTACTTAAAAGGCAACATCCTTATGTTTAATGAGATGACTAACACTTAGGGATGGCAGTGAGGTGGGTTTAAGGCGAGTCCCACAGGTTTTGTACCCACTGAGGCAGGACAGGTTTACATTTTCGCTTGGGGCCCTGAGAAATATCAGGTTCGGTCAAATTTTAAGACTGTCCGCAGTGGCTCTCTCTAAATTTCTCCTTCTATATCACTTTTTTGCATCACATCATCAACATTTCATCCTCTATGTTTTCATCTCCCGCAGCGGTTCCCCCTATATTTTCCCCTTATACTCCACTACAACCATAAAATATCATTTTTTTATATTTACTTTTCAACTACTATCAATTTTTCATCTACTAACAATTACTCGTAAACCCACTGCTATAGGAATGAACAGTACTGAAGGGACCGACTAGTAGGGGTCCTGCAGGGGACAGCGCTGCGAGCGTGGAGCGCCTTCTACAAGCGCCATGCAAAGGGAGAGGGCTGGCTGGCGGCAACCGCTGCAGCCAGCCTAAACTCCACCCACGGTTTTTCCTCCGAGGACCCGAAATTATGTATGGTCAGCGGGACTGACATGCGGTCATGTGCTCCTCTCCAGGACAGAGGCATGACGGTCAGGCGCTAGCAGCCTGTCGGCATTAGGGATGGATTCGGATGTCTAGAGATCCGAATTATTCATATTTGTATTCAGATAAAGTGCTAATATGGATATCCGTATTCGTATTTGATTTTAATATGGATGTTAAATAGACCTATCCGAATTCGTTTTTTCTCTATCCGGTTTAAGATTCGTATTCGACAACATTCGACAAAACCGTGAAATATCCGATACTATTCGTATCCGAAAGAAAAATGTATTCAATAAAATCAATTTAAACTTACTTCTATTACTAATTACTAATTACAAGTGATTTTAAACTTTAAATAATGTACTAAAAACTGACGTACACCATTTAAAATGTTAAAAATATTTATATCATAAATAAATGATTGTGTTAATCTTACATTACTAGTGATATACAATGATAAATTTTAATGAATATTAAAAAGTCTAATTTTGAATACATTATATTATTGGAGTTTTTAGAGTCCAAACTACAAATATACTTAATATACAAAAAGATTATATTTAGAGTCCAACATATAAATATATGAGGTATAAATAATTTATTTAAAAAATATGATATTCAACTAAGTTTAAACTAAACAATGTATATGTGCTATTGTTCATAATTTGCTTGTAATATAATTTTTATCAACTATAAATCCATCGATAAAACAAATTAATATTTACTATGATGCTATGTTCCAAATCAAGTAAGTATTCGAATGTATATCCGAATTCGAACTATCCGTTTTATATTCGTATCCGATAGTATTTATATTCGTATTCATATTCGAATTAAAATATGGTAAATAGTGATATTCGTATTCATTTTCATGCGTATGAGATCTGAATCCATCCCTAGTCGGCAAGGACAGAGGCATGGCCCGCATGGGTGCCGTGCAGCCAGCAGCCTGTGCAGCAAAGGCGCAGAGCACGCAGGTGACAGGCGCACAACACGAGATGCATGTGGTGCTACAATATGCAGGTATGGCTGTGGGGCTGCATGCATGGAAGTACTACGGCTGTGGGGTAGCACAAGGTACTGCTATGCTTTCCATGTGCGTACGTTAGTACGTATATATGTGTACGTTAGATGTGTACGTTAGTACGTACTCCTACACGTGAGACGGTGAGGTGCCACCGCAGAAGCAGCCGACTTTGGCGCCGGAGCTCCCACCGGGCTTCCGGTTCCATCCCACGGACGAGGAGTTGGTCGTCCACTACCTGAAGAAGAAGGCTCCATCCCTGCCACTCCCCGTCGCCATCATCGCCGAGGTCAACCTTTACAACTTTGATCCGTGGGAGCTACTAGTTGATCGCAGTTTGATCTATTAAGATGAACTTTTAGGCAACTAAGCTTGGGGTCCACGGGTGCTCGTCGGGTTTCCGGTCCTCGTGGGTTTGGATCCGAGAGCAGATTTTCACCCGCAGCGAATTCAGGTCCAGGTCTAAATTTCGGGTTTTGGGGACGGTTCTGCGCACGCTGCACCCGATCCGATCCTGACCCATTGCCATCCCTACTAACTCTAGGCACGTGAGGGCTTGAAAGCAAGCATCCTCGTTGTAGAGCCCTAGAGTTAGCAGTCATCCAACCACAAAATAAGAGGAGTTGTTTCAGATTCAAAAAATGATGAGGTTGTACTATGAGTAGAAGAGGCATCATTCAGAGTATGATCAATAGGGTTGGGTCTATGACCGACAACGTGACATGTATCTCGAACTATATAGTATAACAACAAACATTATTTCAATTAAGTTCAAATGATCTCCTGTTACCATTTAGCATTTAACATAACTAATGATGCTTTATCTATTATATTCATGGACAATGTTACAATAGATAGGGATAAACACTACTTTCCTTGTATTCCAGATGGAATAACTACCACCACCACTACAATGGGGTTCTCTGACGAAGCATGAACCTTAGATAATCACATCTTTAGTCAAATTAGCTCAATTTTATAAAAACAACCAATTTAGCTTAATTCTAGCAAAAATTGACAATTTAGCTTAGTTCTATCCAAACTTATCTAATTTAGCAAAATTAGCCAACCTAGTTTATTTTTAGAAAAATAGATAATTTAGTTTAATTAAAGTGAAACTTAGTAATATATCATGTTAGTCAATCTAGCTAAAATTCTAGCAAAAGTTCTCCAATTCAGCTATACTTTATATTACTATAGTCATTATAACTCAATTCTAACTAATTATAATTTGTAGAGTTTTCAGGCTTCTCCACAAGCAAAACCTAGATACATCGACATCAAGGGGGGACATCGACGTTGAGGGGTATAACTTACTTGCTAACCAACTATTCAACAACACTCTAGGTAGTGGTGAGAACTCTAGTCATCCAATGAATCCAAATTGAGACTGTTTTTATGTATGAATATTTGTACTTGCTATGTTATTTAGAATGGCTTAAACTTCAACGACTAATGCTACTTGAAGGTTTCTTATGATTTCATAAGTGTGGTATAGATGATTTCTGTGATGTGAATTGATGTGTTAAAACAAGAAAGCTAAAAATACTCGAATGCTTGCATGTCTGCCATAAGGCACTCAAGTCTCTGGTCACCCAGCAAAAACGGAGATCAAACTCATTCGTAGCGCGACCGTGAAGATCTCTTGTCCCCACACTTGATTTTGATCCTATATAAAGGGCGAAGCCGGCTAAGGTAAAATCAGGCAAAGTCATCCATCCTCCTTTAGTTGCCAATTTAAATGAACAGTAGAAGCAATACTGATTTGATGGCCCAAAACAAGCAGATCATTGTTGTGGTGGCTCTCCTTTTTCTTGTGGTGGCAACATCATCATCAGTTTGGGTTGTAGAAGGAGCCGATGACTTAAAAGTTGCTTGTGTTAAGGAGTGCACCCAAAATTTTAACACTCCCGAGGGCAAGAAAATCTGTGAAACGATGTGTGCCAACCCTAAAGGAAGGCCTATCGACAGAGTTAAAGCTGATTGATCAATGCTTATCTTTATTTGTAGCTAGCTATCATGCAGGCAATGATGGCCTTCTTGATTATTATTATTTTTCATTCCTCGTGTTGTTTGTTCTTGCATGTTTTTTCCACCACTAATATTGTCCTAATTGATGCATGCAAGTTGTCACTAAAAGCATTTTCTATGCTTTACTTATTGGTTAAATAAATACAAAGGCTTCCTTTTACCTATGAGCTATGTTTAATTCATCATACATGTATTTCATTGGAAGAGGTGATGTGGAGTCAACAAAATCCTATATGGTGGGTAACACATGTCAGTTCAAGTGATGAGTTACCCAACAAGTTTCATGAGTACTAGGCGAGTGCTACGTCAACCGTCCTTATGAAGTACAAAGACCCGAAAGAAAAGATATCCAATAGTTTCTGTTGTACTTTGTAGTATATGTAAGTCTTGTTGTAACTATTTTATTTACATAAGAAAGCATTGTATTTGATTTCCTCCATATTTGTCAATATATGTGTTGTGTGGGCATCCAAAGCATTAAGCACACATATAATTATTGCTTGGTATTATTCAAAAAATTGGATGTAATAAATTGCTATAAGAGTAAATGTTGGTCGTAGGATGCTCAACCTAGTTAGAAATGGTTATTTTACAAACTTATTTCAAAAAAACTAACATTGACTTCCTTCACCTTGATGTTTTGTTAAAAATAAAAAAACATCTTTAGCTCAAACCTCCATGTTTCTCTAGGATCCTTGAAGTTGCTTGTGAAGTTGATGAATTTACATCAAGTAGAAATATCATTTTGAAGATTGATGAGTTGAAGCATGTTTACCCTAATGCTTTAAGTTTTTACCAGAGTGCCTTGATATTACTAACATTGCTAAGTTGAGTGCTAGTGTGCTTAAATAAGGACCCTCTATTATGTCAGTGTGCTATTGTTTAGTTGGTTGTTTTGGTATTATGCCCTTGTATGTTTTTCCTTTTTGTTAGTGTGCTATTCCTCAATTAGTAGGACAGTTAAGATCTTCGTCATAAGATTAGGTTGTGTGAATTCTGTTAGTCCAAGACCATTAACTCCTTCTAAAAGGACATTCAAGCAAGAATACATTTCATTAGCACTTCCATGAGGAAACATCCCAAGATAGATTTAATTTTCTCATAACAACGTGATTATGTTCCACAAGCTCACTCTTTGTTCCCTAATGCAGCGCACAAATGTTCGACCATAGTGCATGGGCGTCCTTGTGGTTCTGCACATAGTTAAACATCTCTCCGCAAAGGCCCCTAAAATGGTGTTTCTAGACTTTGCATTCGTACTGAACCTCATCACTGCTTAGGTTAGTGGGATCCCAAGGTTTTTGGAAGCCTTTTTGACATAAACATTGTACAGAAGATCCCTACATTAATTTATTGAAAAAACAAGAGATATGTACAAGTTACATGGTTAAACAGGGAAGGGGAGAGAAAGGTAATTTACAATCGATCTATCCAAAGTCTAACAAAATCTGCTAGTGGTGATTTCATTCGATCACAATTAAGTAGCATTTTCTTCTTGAACATCTTCGTGCAATTTGATACTTTAGGTGGGATGTTTTCAAAGATCCATCTATTTTGCTTTTCTAGATGCCCCATGCAATTGTTATGACGACTTCCATGTACTAGGGGGTTTTGAACTGTCTCTTTATTCTTCAAACAATAGTCTGTGGATTGGAAGAGTGTGGTGACATGATGCTCATTGATTGCCAACATCTTTTTGCAAAGCTACACCTGAGAAATATGTGAAACAGTGTTTTACCTTTCTATAGTGTAGCACCCCAAAAATTCAATCTATAAAATTTATTAAACTTGTTCTAAATTCATAATGAAATCTAAAATTTTGTTTCAAAAATTTTGTGTGCTAAGAATCTCCTTGAGGGGTGAATAGGAGATGCCTATAAAACACAACTTTGAACACAAACTTGGTCCAAATTAAGAGTTAGTTCAAAACTAAACCAAATAAGAGTGAGAAGAAGAGAGAAAGTCCTCTTCACTTGATTGCTCTTTCAAGATACGAAATAAACTAAGAGAAATATTGTAAGTAAATTTGGAGAACTTAGATAGAAGCAGAAAAATCACAAAGGAATAAACACACGAGGCACTGTGATTTTTCCTGTGGTTCGGCCAAGCCACAAATGCTTGCGTAGTCCAAGTTGTCATGTCATCAGTGGACAAGGGTTGCTCTCAACATCTCTCAAATGATCCTATGGTCAACTTGAGTGCCACAATCTTCCTTATATCAATATGTTTTTCCTCGCATGGAATCTCCACAAGTTGGAGTCTCTTGTAATCGTACATAGATTAATGGAGCTTACAACTTAGTAACATCACAAGAGAGAGGAGAGGGTACACACACAAGAGCAAACACAGCAACACAACACAAGAGAGAATATCACAGGAGCGCAAACATATGAAGTCAGAAGAACTGCTCAGAAACGGCGCTCAAATCTCAATAGAATCACTAGAATACGTTGTGGCAATGTGAGAGCGATGTGTTGCTCTTGGAGTGCTTGGGTGCTAAAGGAGTGCACCATGGGGGTCCTTTTATAGCCCCCAAAGGCCCCATAGCCATTACTCCTTCCTTGTAAAAAGATGCTGAAATCTTGCTGTCTACGGGGGCACCAGACTGGGTCCTTGTGCACCATCTCCGGGATCTGATAGCCTCCTTCCTTCTAGGGAGCACACTAGACCAAGTCTGTGCACCACCAAACTGGCCACATTTTGCCTCCCTGCGAAGTAGCCGTTGGCACTCGGAGCTAGCTGTTACTAGGCGGTCCAGTTGTCACACCCGGTTTTAGTAGAAAAACCAAATACGAATCATGTACGTGCTAGGATCAGAACTCACGTACACATCAATTAAATTAATGACTAATCATAGCATAGTGCTTCGAATGAACATAAAGAGTAAGTAATAATATTATAAACTAGAGTCATTTACATTATATAAATCAAAGTACAGATAATAGAAACGTAGCCAACGTAAATAAACCCACCACAGGCAGCTGACTGGGGAGGTCGCTAGCCTTCGAACTCGTCAAAGTCCTAGAACTCCTATAGATTTTCCTCGACGCCTTCTTCTTCTTCTTCTTTATCTGAGCATAGGTTGCACCAAAGGAAACCTAGTGTTTTGTCAAAGCAAGGGTGAGTACACATCAATGTAATCAGCAAATGTCTTGTTTGGTTGAGGTGGTCTAGCTTTAAGTGGGGTTAGGTTGAAATCATGTTGATATTACTTTTTCAAGTTTTATTCATTAATATGATCCAAGTTTTATTAGTAAACCCAAGTTAGTATCCCAAAGGGTACCTCCTCATAGAGGAAATGCCATAATCCACAGTCAGAATCATCATTAATAAAACCATCATCATCATCTGTAACTATTATATCTCAGATGATCTGTAACTCTAATCAAAGAGGATCCCAAGGCCGCTCTTAACCGTGAGCACGGCTGATATATCGGTTTCATTCCTCTGCAGAGGTCACACACTTTACCCATGAGCCATGGTCCCTTTTGCCTCGGGTTGTCCAGACCCTTAAACACTACCAAGGTGAGTCGGTAAGTTTTCACTACATAGCCTTTACAAAGATTCCCCTGGTATATAGCCGCCTATTAGGTTTCACCGATCATACAAACACAATACTCCTCCCTAAAGGGGTTACTAACAAAACCAAATCGAATGAACCCAGCACACCACCCCTAGCAGAGCAAGCACTATGCCCCAGTCCCCATTGATGGCACAATGGTGAAACGAACTACACCTAGATTCCTCTAATTAATCGACTAAGGGTGTCCCATACCACCCTCATGGTTGCACTGTTTTCCCGGGTGGTCTCTCAACGAATATGTCCTTACGAAGACGTACTCGAAAAATAACCCAAGCCCCCTTTAGTGTCAGAAATTCATCATCACATCCAGAATATAATCAGCGTATCATAAATGTATCTCATCATGTTCATTGATTAAAGTACATCACTAGCATAAAGCTAACATAATAACCCAAAAGGTAATCAAGGATAAATTGAATAGAAAGCTGGTCAATCATTAGGTTCCCATTATGTAATGCTGGGAAATGAATTATCATGTAAATAGGACATAAATAGGTCAGAGGACACTTGCCTTCAACAAAAAGATGCTTAGGGTCTTCAACCTTGTAGAACTTGAATAGTTTGATCTTGGGATCACCAAAGCTTGATCATCGGTTTACTGAAGCTTGGGAATGGATGATGTTCTATTTGTGACATGCAGCGAACACGAACAAGCACAATCAAGAAAACATATCTCTACTAATCCATATGTTGCTACCGTGGGCATCCACAACATGGCTTCACCGTGCCCCGTGCGCCCTCGGCACCGTGTCTCTACGCTCCACAAAAACCGCGACGAAATCCTCGCCGCTGCCTCCATAGCAGCCATCAGCACCCCCAGATCGCCCGCCCTAAATTCCTCCTCCACCGCGCCACGCCGAAAACCTCGGCCACACTGAAAACCTCAACCGCGTCTAATTCCCACTGCCTCCGTAGCCACCATCAGCGTCCCACCCTCGCTCGCCCCAAAATCCTCCACCACACCGTGCCGAAAACCTCGCCCACCGCCACCACGCCGCGCATGCGCCACGCACGCCCCGATCTTCATCGCCCTAACCGCGTCCTTCCAACGACGGGGGTGCTACCGAAGCACCGTGCATCCTCCTTGCATCTTCACCGGTCTTCGTCGCCCAAACGGCTGAGAGCACCTAGAGCGGGGGTGAATAGGTGATCCTGTAAAAATCAAACACTAATAGCCACAAAACATAGTTATAAGTGTTAGAACGGCTAAGTAGCTTGAATCGAGTTCTTGTGAACACAAACAATCACAAAGAGAGCAACACAAGACACGCGATTTTTATCCCGTGGTTCGGCCAAGTAACACTTGCCTACTTCCACGTTGTGGTGTCCTAATGGACGAGGGTTGCACTCAACCCCTTTCAAGTGATCCGATGATCAACTTGAATACCACGGTTTTTCCTTTAGATGATTGTTCCCATTTGTGAGGAATCGCCACAAATTGGAGTCTCTCGCCCTTATAAAGGAGATCACAAAGAAAGCACAGAGTAAGGTTGGGAGAAGCAACACACGCAAGACTCAAATATGCAGCACACCCACGCACACAAGAGAAGACTCGAGCTCAAATGACAATACAGGGAGTCCTCGACTTGAATAGAGCTCAAATCTCTAACACAACGAAGCAAATGCGCGGGAGCAGAGTTAGGCGCATCCGACCGTTGGTCCTCGGTGTCGGTTGGCGCACCGGACACTGTCCGGTGTGCCCAACCGACCGTTGGCGCGACCACGTGTCAAGCGAAGATTGCGCGGTCGACCGTTGGCGCAGGCGACTGTTGGCTCACCGGACAGTCCGGTGCACCACCGGACAGTCCAGTGAATTTTAGCCGTAAGCCGCTGATCCTCTTCCCGAGAGCGACGAGTTCGCCACGGACGACTCACCGGACAGTTTGGTGCACCACCGGACAGTCCGATGAATTATAGCCGTACGCCACCGTCGAGTCCCGAGAGTGGCCTTTTCACGCGGACCAGCCAGGCGCACCGGACACTGTCCGGTGCACCACCGGACAGTCCGATGGGACACTGTCCGATGCACCACCGGACAGTCCGGTGTGCCAAGCTGAGCTGAAGTTGGCTGCACACAGCTACCTCTTTTTCCAATTCTTTTCTCACTGTTTCTAGCACTTAGACAAAACACACTAGTACTCAAAACAATGTACTAAGTCTAGAAACGTACCTTTCTCTTTGATTTGCACTTTTCTCTTTACTTGGCACATGAGAACTTAATTAAACGTGTTGGGCACTTAATCACCAAAACATTATTGAAATTGCCCAAGGGCACATTTCCCTTTCAATCTCCCCCTTTTTGGTAATTTATGCCAACACATCAAAAAGCAACAAGAGAAGTGCAGAGTCAATGCAATTGAAGACCAAATTGTTTTTGACTATAATTTGGCATATTTGGATCGCTCTTTGCCACCACTTGGTTTGTTTTTGCAAATCAAATTCATTTTCCTATCTCTAAGTCAAACACACTTGTTTAGGCACAAAGAGAGATATTTCAATGGAAAAATTGATCAAGTACCAAAAACTCCCCCTTTTTCCCATAATCAAAAATTCTCCCCACAAGAGTCTAAATTTTGCAGTAAGAGTATTTTGGACAAATCAAAAGTTCTAACTCTATTATTTTCAAAATTCACAAGTGGTAGCTGATCCATTTGCTTTTGGCCTTAATTTCTCCCCCTTTGGCATTAAGCACCAAAACGGGATCATTCTTGGCCCTTTAACCCCATTGCCTCACCAAAAAATGTCAATTAAGAGCAAAAAGGCAAATAGAGCATAGGAATGAACTTAGAATTAAGTACACCAATACCAGAGTGCAGTGGAAGTCTTTGCAACGTCCAAGTCCATTTTCTCTTTCAATGCACCTTTGAGACTACCACAAGAATACTCAAACACAAAGGTTAGTCTCAGAGGGTCAAATTGTAGCATATCTCCCCCTAAATAAGTGCACCATTTGCATATGGACTTGTGAGGTCCGAGGAGGTCTTGTACAACTTGAGCACCATAGATATACAACAAGTAATGTAAATGCTTCAAAGTAACATGATCAAAGGCATAGAATACATGTAAGCTATAGATCAATCCAAGTTACGCGAATCTAAGACATTTAGCTCACTACGCAACCTGCAGAACCTTTTCTCATCTAAAGGCTTGGTGAAGATATCGGCTAGCTAGTTCTCGGTGTTAATATGGTACACCTCGATATCTCCCTTTTGCTGGTGGTCTCTCAGGAAGTGATGCCGGATGTCTATGTGCTTAGTGCGGCTGTGTCCAATAGGATTATCCGCCATGCGGATTGCACTCTCATTGTCACATAGGAGTGGGACTTTGCTCAGATTGTAGCCAAAGTCCTGGAGGGTTTGTCTCATCTAAAGTAGTTGCGCGCAACACTATCCTGCGGCAACATACTTAGCCTCAGCGGTGGATAGGGCAACAGATATTTGTTCCTTAGAACTCCAGGACACCAGGGACCTTCCTAGGAATTGGCACGTCCCTGATGTACTCTTCCTATCTACCTTGCACCCGGCATAATCAGAGTTTGCGTATCCAATTAAGTCAAAGGTAGACCCTTTGGATACCAGATCCCGAAGCAAGGCATAGCAACTAAATATCTAAGAATTCGCTTAACGGCCACAAGGTGACATTCCTTGGGGTCGGATTGATATCTAGCACACATGCATACACTTAGCATAATGTCTGGTCTACTAGCACATAAATAAAGCAATGAATCTATCATAGATCGGTATGCCTTTTGATCAACGGACTTACCTCCTTTGTTGAGGTTGACATGCCCGTCGGTTCTCATCGGTGTCTTCGCGGGCTTGGCGTCCTTCATCCCAAACCACTTGAGAAGATCTTGTGTGTACTTCATTTGGGAGAGGAATGTGCCATTCGAGTTGCGTCACTTGGAATCTAAGGAAGTAGGTCAACTCGCCCATCATTGACATCTCGAACTTTTGTGTCATCACCCTGCTGAACTCCTCACAAGACTTTTGATTAGTAGAACCAAATATTATGTCATCGACATAAATTTGGCACACACAAAGATCACCATCACAAGTCTTAGTAAAAAGAGTGGGATCGGCTTTCCCAACCTTGAAAGCATTAGCAATTAAGAAATCTCTAAGGCATTCATACCATGCTCTTGGGGCTTGCTTAAGTCCATAGAGTGCCTTAGAGAGCTTGAACACATGGTCGGGGTACCTGTCATCCTCAAAGCCAAGGGGTTGTTCCACGTATACTTCCTCCTTTATTGGCCCATTAAGGAAAGCGCTCTTCACATCCATTTGAAACAACCTGAAAGAGTGGTGAGCGGCATAGGCTAATAAAGTTCGAATAGACTCTATCCTAGCCACAGGAGCAAAAGTCTCCTCAAAATCCAAACCTACAACTTGGGCATAACCTTTTGTCACAAGTCGAGCCTTGTTTCTTGTCACCACCCCGTGCTCGTCTTGCTTGTTGCGGAACACCCACTTGGTTCCCACAACATTTTGCTTTGGACGTGGCACCAGGCTCCAAAATTCATTTCTCTTGAAGTTGTTGAGCTCTTCCTGCATGGCCAACACCCAATCCAGATCCTGCAAGGCCTCTTCTACCCTGAAAGGCTCAATAGAAGAGACAAACGAGTAATGCTCACAAAAGTTAGCTAATCTTGAGCGAGTAGTTACTCCCTTGCTGATGTCTCCCAGAATCTGGTCAACAGGGTGATGTTGTTGGATCGTTGCTCGGATTTGGGTTGGAGGTGCCCATGGTGCTTCTTCCTCCATCACTTGTTCTTCCTGTGCTCCCCCTTGATCCTGTCCTTCTTCTTGAGGTACCTGTTCACTGTCTTGATTTAGAGGATGCACCATTGTGGAGGAAGATGGCTGATCTTGCTCTTGTTGTTCCTATGGTCGCACATCACCTATCTCCATCGTGCGCATTGCGGCCGTCGGAACATCATCTTCATCTATGTCATCAAGATCAACTTGCTCTCTTGGAGAGCCATTTATCTCATCAAATACAACATCGCTAGAGACTTCAACCAAACCCGATGATTTGTTGAAGACTCTATATGACTAGTAAAAACCCTTCTCACTACACGATGGTTGATCTTTAGCGACCCTTATTAGGTACCAACTATTGGTTGCTAAAGGTTAGGGACCGACGGTTAGTCGCTAAATCCTTTTGTAGCAACGGTCGGTTGTTCGCTAAAAGTCTAGAAATTTAACAACTTATGGTTGGTCGCTATAGATGTCGTCGGGGACTAGCGGTGGGTCGCTATAGAGCAAGGATCACTATCAAATCTTATAGCCTGAACGTACCTGTAGATGTTAGTGACTAAAAATTAATTAAAACAAGTAAACATTGATCGCTAAATTGTGTGGTGATTTATTTTTTTAATATTGCTTGTATGTTTATTTCATAGTTTGTTTATGTATGGACATGACTATAGTATGCAACTGTGTTCTTTGTGCTTATATGATATTAGATTCGAGTTGAAAGTCGTTTCAAATGTTTATTATTTATTTGCATTCGTAATAATTTATTCAAATGTTCATTATTTATTTGGTAAATTTTTATGAATTTTTGAGTAATTTAAAAATGCATTTCGAAATAAATAAATAAAAAGAAAACCCTCCCTAATCCTAAGGCCCACTAGTGGCCCATCTACCTAACCCTAGCAGCCGCGCGCTCCCTGTCTTCTCTCCCAGCCGCCGCCTCCTCTATATCTTCCTACACTTCCTTCTCTCCACCGCGGTCCCGTACCACGAGCACCACCACCGGCGCCGCCGCCTCGCCCCCACGGCCTACGCCGCCGCCGCGGCAGCTGCGGCTGAGGCCCCGCTCCCCATGACGCCGCGCTTCGGTCGGGCCACGCGGCAACACATAATCATGTTCCTCGCCATCCTGGCTGAAGCGCTGTAGGAATGGGAGCGAGGGGGAGCATTGATGGAAAGCAAAAAGCATGGCAGGAGAATGCGAGAAGATGCTAGGGTTATTGTCCTTTTCATGCCAACTCTAGCTGGATATCTTCCCCGATGCCGCTGCATATTATTTCGGACATCTTCTTGATCCATGATTTCGTGCAGACTCTGACCTCTGTTCCTTTATGATTGTTTTGCAACACTGATTTGTGACCAATCCACTCTGTAAGGCAAGTGTTTTATATCTTCTTCATCTCCCTTTTTTATTAGTGGTTCGTAAACCCTAGTTTGTCACCGCTTTGTAGATTTGTGTTGAAATCTACTTCCTTGAGTTCAATCTTAAAGGTTTGTCTCTTTCGAGTCGTGTTGATTTACTTCTATTGGTTATGTAACCTAGGTTTAACCTTTTGGTTCCATTTTGTAGGCTTGTAGATCAACTTCCCCCACTGTTCCTCCTCCTCTTTGTTAGGTTGCCTACTGATCTTGCTCTAGTATAAACATGCATAAACCCCTTCCTCTGTACTGTTATGTATTTTTCAATGACATATATTTTTGTGTGTTAGTTGAATGGCGCTTTGATTTGGCTGCCTGTATGAAATGATTACGTATAATGATATGTGCCTAGATCCACTGTTATTTATCGAACTCATGGGTGTATAATGGCGCTCTAATTTGGCTGCCTGTATGTTGATTAGTGAATATTAGAATATGGTACCTCTGCATCTGTTTGGAGCTTTAGATGCTCTCTATTGAGTATTGAGTCACTTATGGAACATCAATTGAACCTGCAGAAAATAATGCAGATGACTTACAATACCTTATTTTCTTGAATATCACAGTTCATAAATTATTATTAGATTATGGTTAAACTTGAAAGCATTTGGTTTCTCGAAATGCGAAAATTGCATTATTTTGTGGGTGGAGAGAGTAATATCATTCTTGTAAACCAAATTTAGATATGCATGATCAAGTCAAATTCACATGATGGGCAGAATTTGAACGACAATATAGATGTTTAGAGTCTGGACACAAAAAACAAACTGATTCCTTTATGTATCTAGACAAGCATCGTAAAGACCAAACAGATGCATAGCATGGTGCTATGATCTATTTTTTTCATGTTCAGTTTGTCATGTGACCTAATATGGGCTAATAAGTTCAGTTTTCTTGAGGATAGCTAACTGTTTTACAGTTTTGCAACTTCAACGTTCAACCATTTTTATTTCTGTCAGGCTGTATTGGACTTGATGGTCTTAACTTTTCCAGGTATTTGTGTAGGCACTAGATTACTGATAGCGCAAGAATAGCTCGGTATGGGAGTGTAAAGGTTGGGAGGAGGCATGGACATAGGCTGGAAATGCCTATGGAATTATTGAGAGCTTGGGGAGACAAGGCCCATGTGGTGAAGGGAATATGTGAAAGACAGATTGCTCACTCGTCGCTGGAGAGAGAGATTTGTCTTGTTGGGGTTAAACAAATCATGTTACTTATTGCAATTATCATGGAGAGAGAGATTTGTCTTGTTGGGGTTAAACAAATCATGTTACTTATTGCAATTATCTATACTACTTATTAAGGCTCTAAGGGTAGCCTGCCTTTTCTCGTTCTGCCTTCCAATGATCTCAATCGTCCATCCATGACTCTATTTTCATCGACGGATGCAACCCTGCCAACGCCGGATGACGCCCACGCCTCGCGCGAGCACCGCCTCCCCCTATCCATCCCTCCTCCCCACCCCTCTCTCACCTAACTGCCCCGCTCCGATCCCGCCACCGACGCCCTGGCCTCGCGCAAGCACCAGCTCCGACCCCGCCGCGTCTCTCATCCCGCCGATCCCTCCTCCCATTCGTCCCAACTCTCCTCCTCGCGCCCTCTCTCACCTAACCATGCTCCATCGCCACACGAGCGCCGCCAGCCTGAGCCCGCCTCTCGACGCGAGGACTTCCTGGAGTCCATCGCACTCACCTCGCCACGCCATGGGGGAGGCGCAGATAGCGCCTATAAAGGCTGACTCCAGAACTCCAGCTCGCGCGCTGGATCCCAATGAGCAGCTGAGACCCCGCGTGTGTGCAGAAGATGGACGATGAGGCGCTAGATCAAGGAGATGGAGGCGAAGGCCGCCGCGGCCACCTCGTCCAGGTCAAGTACGCCCCCGAGGGTCGTACGCAAGGGCAACGCCACTGTCAGCGTCCGCGGCGTCGAGAAGAAGTCCACCCCAAGCTCTAGGGCTACAGGTCGGTACCTCTCCCTCCCTCCCTTCCACCAGATCTCTTGATCCCAGCAAGAATTTTCTTGGACCTATCAGCGAGTTCATCGACTCATGATCAGAACACGGTAGCAAGAATATATCTTCTGCGATTATGCGCTGATGGCTCTACTCCTTGGCTCCAGGTGTTCCCGAAGCCACAAGCATGCTGTCCCCCGATATAGAGAAGAAGAGGAAGAGCATGTGGATCCAGATCGATGGCGTGCACGAGGTCAATCGCTTGTTGCACCTTGGAGAACGGCGAGCTCGTCGGCGTGCATAAGGTCAATTGACTGCCATGCCTTGTTGTCTGACCAGTGGCAGCGGGCATAGGGCACGCCGTCGGCATAGATCCCCTTCAACCGGTCACCTCGGCAGCAAACTTCGGTGGCCACATCAGTATGTCTCTGCTCAACCTTCTGTAAGTTCATTAGGCTGCCTATGCGCAAGTGGTTCATTACCTTAGTCACTATACGAGGATTGTGAAATGGCTTTTGTCACTTACGAATGAAAGGGAGGCTCAACAGACATTTACGGGAGGAGTCTGATGTGAGCTGGGTAGCAGAGTGCTCCCAGTCTGTTGACCCACACTTACGAAATACTAAGAACATTGTAGTTGTATGATTAAAATTTTTTTGCTCTGCTTTGCAGTTTGCACGCACAACTCGATCGCCCCCCTTCGCTTCTCCGAGTTCTTAATAATGGTGCGCGGAGTGCAGTACCACCAGGCGGCCGTGGTGCCCCGGGAGTCCATCCTCAAGACCGAGGCGGAGTGGCTCAACTCTATCAAGGCCGACCTTGTGGTACCAATACTATGATCACTGATCGTTACCGGTTTATGTTGTCACTCTTCTGCCTGAACATCTCTGCACACCGAGTAGAGCTTAACTGAACCCACTTGAGCAAACGCTGGCAGGTTTCAGATGTTGTACCCGTCGTGTGTAGGGTAGCTACAGATGCTGGCATTCGATCCGTGTGCGTCACGAATTTTAGGTAAGCGGCGATCCTGTTGCTTCTTTGTTTCCGCGTGTCGTTAAGAGCATGGAGGAATGCTGATAAACACTAGAATATGCTATAGTCTGTTATATTTAATTTTGATTCGTCAGGTAAGTGTCTGGGCGATCTGCCTGTAGTTACTACAGGCAACATGTAAATTTGGGGATCGGATCCCCTGACGTCGAAGTCACCTGACGCACCTATATTTTCTGCAGCTGGGACTTCACTTATGCAGAGTACGTTGTAGCTGCTGGACATCATCATCGCTCAATTGTGTGGCAGGTACCTTACTCACATAGTTCGTGAATTGTGACACCTACGTAAGATGGTTGGGATGGTGGGATGTAAAGCAGCACAAATGATAAAATTTAGATCCAAGCTTCTCTCTGGGAGCAAATTTAAAAACGCATGGGTTAAAAGGCACACTTTTTCAGTAGTGAATCTGAGTTATACATGTAATCACCTAATGCGCTTTCCGCGAGATGCACATGGTCACAGACATGTGTTCTGCCCTTCTGGGTGCTCAGTGGCCGACCTTCCGGTGTTTCACGGCCTATGTGTGAGAAGTATCTTCTTAGTGCAATGCAGCTGAAGCTGTTTTCTCCCTCCGTAGGTTTTTTTATAGTTAAAGCAAGATTGCTGGCTACAATTGCCTAACCTTGCTAAATTCCAACATTCATGAACATTTGTTTAGCATCTGGTTTGTTCGATAATGTCGCTTTGATTATAGTGCAGCTTTAGCCCATTCATTTGAGCATGGTGGATCTGTTTCTCTGGCAACATGACAGTATGCAACAGTATCCAAAATTTCAGGAAGCCAAAAGTCTTACGTACTCAATCCATTTTCTGCTATCCCAAGTTCAGCCAATGTATATGTGCAATCAGCTGGGAAAACCAGTCACTTTTTTCCCCTTCTCGAACGATGCACGAGAGTTAGTGCCATTTCATTTCATCTCTAATAATCCTTAAGGGTGGACGGAGGGCGTCCACAGGCCTCACCACGCCCCCGCCCGTGATGCCTGCCGCCGCGCGCGTCTTCCTCCTTCATCCCGCATCCCACACACCCCGCGCCGCGAATTGCTCCTCCCCCGCCCCACGAACTGCTCCCGCCCGCGCACCGCGAACTGCTCCCTCCCACACGCGCCCCTCGCCCTCGACGGCGCTGCCCTCTGTGATGGCGGACGTGCCCCCACCAACCTCGACCCAGAGATCCATTGCCAAAAAAACATCCATCGTCTTCCCCGCCCCGCTCACGTGAAACTGTCACTGATTTGGCCTCCCCCAATGCCGTCGAGACAACCACCGCCTTCCCAATCATTGCCCCACGCGATTTGAACCGCCACGCAACTGCTTCCTCCCTCCTCGCTCCTCCTCATGCAAACCCTACTCTCCTCTCCCTCGCACCTACATCCGACGCGACGGTGGAGCCCGACGACCTTGTGCGGCCTTCTCCGCTCCATGTAAGGCCACCTCTCGCCTCTCACCTATTGTCGACGCGTTGGGTGTTTGGCCCTGGCCAAAAGCATGCTGGTGGCCACCGGCGCAGGCGTCCCCGATGTGGCCTGGTCCTGCCATCAGCCGGCGCGCTCGACCTCGCCGTCGTCGTCGACGTAGAGTTCTTCGATGGGCCCACGCTCTCTGTCTCCTCGTGCTTCCACCAGTTGCCTGCTCTGCTCCACCGCCCTTTGATTTGATTTGATTTGATTGCGATGCAGGTCATTTTAGCTAAGGTACTGCCATGAAGAAGTTTACATCATGTGTGTGCTAAACACTTGAATTCTTGTCTTGATAATTATTTTTGTCTTGATAATTATTTTGGCTCTGCTTTGGTAATGCAGAGTGATAAAGAGATGGTTTTGCCGATCATGGTTGGAGGTTACACAAACTTGTTTTGTTCTATGCACCATACAAGTAATTGTGGATTCATCTTCCGAGGGCCATAGACTCCAGTCAATCCAAATTGGTATGTGTTTTCTTGGTAAATCCAAAATTTCTCCTTGCAACCATT
Source organism: Zea luxurians (assembly GCA_029449295.1). NCBI lineage: Eukaryota > Viridiplantae > Streptophyta > Magnoliopsida > Poales > Poaceae > Zea > Zea luxurians. Next base: position 54,472,905 of record JAOPSE010000004.1, on the reverse strand, counting down.
TATGCGTGAGGCCCTGCTCCTTTGCATTTTTGGCTACATGATGAATAACAGTTTGTCTCTCTGTCTTTTTGGAAACACATAACTGAAGTTTCAGATGATCGCTGGGCGCAGGGTAATGTCTGTTTCTCTGATGTAGACAATCTGTGACTTTTGTTTGGTTTCCAGGTAATCAGCCAAATATAGTATGTGGTCTGGAGTTCATATTTTTGCTACTTTTCTGGCGCGACGATGTGGCGGAGGCGATGGCAGGGCCTAGAACAGATTAGTCGTCCTGCTCTGTGTTGGAAGTTATGTGAATTTTCTGCCTCCTAGCGCTAGACGGATGATTTTCTTCATTTTGCCAACTCCTTGCCATTGCTTTCTACTGTTGTTTGTTTATTTTAGTGCAGCAACGAAGCCTATGAAGAAGCCCTATTTTCTGTTGTTGTTTGCCAACTCAAAGCAGATCGCTCGCTGAAGAAGCCCACCCTCCTCGCTATAGAAGGTATGTGTTTAACAAATATGAAATGTTGTTCTGAAAGAGCATGGAACAACAAAGAAAAATAAAAATAAAGAATTGCATTCGGTTATAAATGGGGCAAACAACAACAGAGAGCGTGGAACAACAAAATAAAAATAAAAATTGCATGGAACAACAAAGAAAAATAAAAATAAAGGCACCAAAGAAAACTTTTGAGAAATGCAGCACTGAAACTTTGTAGGTACTATTTGTCTACTCTTCAGTTTCTATGCTACGGACACATTATTTATTCCTTTCAACAAGACCTTATTCTTTTGGTTAAATTAATTTATGAGAACTCATTCAGTGTTTGTCTTAATGTAGGATTCCCAACTTGATATATCAGTGAGAACTCATTTAGTTTCTGTGCTATGTGAGAACTCATTTAGCCTGTAGCTATAATTATTGAAATGCATGTCAATTTAGTATTCTCTTCAGTAAGTTGGGTCCAACCTTTCTTACTGATGCTGAGTTGCATTTCATGAGATTATGTATTCTTTATATCAGATCTCCATGCGCCATAAATTTATGTGGATTTATCTAATCAGCTTTTCATTTGTCACATTGACCGTCATCCCAGTACACATACCTTTCTTACTGCGTTCGTTCGGTTCATCGCTCGGTGGAAGTGCTGTGGTGGAGCTCGGCAGTAGACCTGACCATGGACTAAGGAGATCGGCATCCCCAATCGTAGCGAGAGGGACGACCAGCGGGACACGGTCCAAGCGGCAAGGCTTCCCCATGGTAGATACGAGGCGATTTCTAGAGTTCAATTATCCTGAGGTATGGATCTTGTTCCATTCATCCTCGATTTGGAAATCAACATGGTTATCCAACTAGAATCAAAGCCTTCAACCTAACTGTGTTGGCTCGATTAGTCCTCTATGCATTTAGGGTTAACTTGGTACATATTAGATTTAAGTTTTGGAAATGTTTTTGGAAAAGTAAGAATACAAAATGCATGACCATATTGTTAATCTGTTCTTGTGATTTTGCAAGAAGCATATGTTGTCGATTTAATTTAAATTTAACACAACCAAATAATATAGACAACAAAGGTGATAGATGTCCTTTTCAATTGTGCTCCTTTTCTCACTGCAATTTTCAATTTTAGTCTACTTTAATATGTAGCCTTCGGTTGATCTTATTGCAATTTTGTCCATTTACTTTTTTCCAGATGCTCAGATGTTTGCTGCGTGAAAATCTTCCTCTCCTTTCAAGCTCTCAGGTTGATTCAGAACGAGAATTTTTTAGTCTGGAATAAAAAGAGTTTGTACAAAGTATGTACAAACTTTATCAACAAAATCACTCACTTTGCCAAGTAAAGCTTGGGATTTCCTGATCAACAGTAAATACCATTCCTATTACTGCAAAAGGGTGCTATCACCTTCCAATTCTTTTTTGCATGTGTCATATAATACGTGCAAAACTGTTTTTAATCCATTTCTCTATGATGACAGTTAAAATGTGTATAATATTGGATTCATGAGAGAAACATTGGAGATATTCCAGTGTGCTTTTATATGGAATGACCCGACCTGTAGCACAACTGTCTAATAGTCTCATAGTTAATTTCTATTATATTTACATTTTTAGTATTTCTTATTTCATTTGCAGTTCAGTTTGTTTGTCCATAAAACTAGATCCCAGGCTGCTTTGCACTCAGCTCAGACCAAAGCCCCACTCTACATGGACCAATGTGTAATCTTTCTATATGCATCATCTCTCTCTCATGTAATTTATCTCTATCACACATGTAGGTTGTGGTTACGCAACCCATATGGTTAGTTCATTATCCTGGAGTTACAGAATTTATTGCAGTAATTTTTTACTTAGTGTGTTGAGCTGACACTTTTTGCTTTTGTATGACTGTATCTATAATGCCAGCAGCATCACAAACAAAGAATGCACGATCAATGTGGCAGTGCCCAATTTTTGTCATTATTATATGTCAAGGAATCATCTTATTTGCTTGCGCTTCCCTGTTTGCAAATGCCTAAGTCCTGGAGCAACTGCTGGCATTATTTGTTTGTTGCTTGAGGTTGATGGCAGTTTGAGGCATTATTTTTATAATGTTCATTTGTTGATACATTCCATTGTTAGTATGCCAAGGAATCATCTTATTTGCTGAAAAAAGTTGTCTGATCTGTTGAAAAAGGACCAGATGTCAAGTGTTGCATGAAGAAGTTTAGTTTCAAATTTTTTGTTGATTTTGAGTAGGCTGAAGTCTTTTGTAGAGAATTTGAGTGAACATCAGTCCCAGGATTGTGCGTTTCATTTTTTATACGACATTTTTTATATGGCAGGAGCTAGACGTGATGATGAGAAATCACTTCGTATGTCTCAAATGAGCTTGGAGAAGAGATTTGGCTAATCCAGATCTTTTGTTGCCTCCACTCTGATGGAATATGGTGGTGCTCCTCAGTCTACAACTCCAGAATCTATTCTTTCAGTTTGATATTTATTGTTGTTATTGCTCAGTTTCGGTTACACAAGTCTGTGTTCCTGCAGGTTCTGGATCCTGAAGGAGGAAGCGGGTCCTAAGGGAGGAAGCAGAGCAATTGGAGCTCGAATTGGAGATGCGTAGAGAGTTAAGGGAGTAGATGTTGCAACTCTTGTGGCCTACGCTCGAGCTGTAGCCAGATTAGTGGTTAATGCTATGAATTACTTTAACAATAGCGAGGAAGGAAAAAGGTGTTCTATCTCACAGCATAACCACCTGCAGGGACGTTTCCTTCAACCTCGGTCTCAACGGCCGAATGCCTGCTACAATTGGGAACCTCGCGCAGCTCACCACGCTGTATGGCGCTACTACACTACTCTCCATTTCTGATCCTGCTTTCCCTTACCTTAACACACAAAATCACCAAAGCTTAATCGAACTATATATATACATCTCAGGATCCTGGCAGGCTGTAGCTTCACCGGAGGCATCCCAGAGCAACTCGGCAACCTGCAGCAGCTCTCGTTCCTGTAATCAACTAACTACTACCCTGATTATTTGTTCTGATGGAAAATCCATAGAGAGAAAAAAAGATTTGTTCTGTCTTCAGTCCTTGTGATTTGTTGGAGCATAGACTGAACATCTGAACTGGTGGTTTTGCCGCACATTCTCTCTAGGGCGTTGAATTCAAACAAGTTTACCGGCACAATACCCCCTACGCTTGGGTTACTCTTGAACCTCTTCTGGCTGGATCTGGCTGACAATCAGCTCACTGGATCTATCCCGGTCTCCACAGCAACAACGTCGGGGCTCGACCAACTTACCCACACGAAGCACTTGTAAGTCAATGTCAATCTTGGTTTGTGCTTTTCGTATCAACATATTTGTTACTGAACATGATGATCATTTCAAAATTCAAAACTAACACTTTGTTAAAAAATTCAATGCATTGTAGGAACAATTGTAGTTAAGGAGTTCAAGGGAGACTGTATTCTTGCAGAGTTTGTACCATGTTGTAATCTTTATAACTTTATTTGGCTCACGGGTATGTGCTACACCTGCCGTACATTTAAATATCTTCCTTAGGTATGCTAATCTGAACTTCAGGTCACCATGGCCCCATATCCTTGTATATGGTGCTTATTTAATTGTTTCTTCTCGGGGTCTCATATCTGTTCTTGTCCCTGTCCAATATTTTATACGGTATATGCTGTGTAGATTTGGATATGTCGTCACATCGATTCATATATCCCAGCGGACCTATCACTGGTCAAACTTTTTTGTTTTTCAGATTGATTATTTGGTGTCCATTTTGATGTTTTGTTTACCCATTCCCCATTTTCTTTTTTCAGGTTCTGGTCACTGTCAGAAACAATGCACAACTGTCTGTGGTAGTTTCAAGGGAAAGCCTCCCCATCGACTATACTATCAAGGAACTTGATTGGATTTCTGAGATTTCTATGCTGAAGATACATAAATGGTAATGGATTTTCTTCTATACAAACATGGCCCAAAACAAAGCATCTTCTATAAACTACTAGGCTACTTGGTGACCAGTCTATCAGTATAGTTGAGGATTTGTATTCTAGGAATCCTATTGGTATAACATGAGGACTGTGTAGTTTAGTTTAGTTAAAAAAGTATACTGTGATGGAACCTCCCAAGTAATTAGGCCCACCTACAGTTGTCCTTGTCCAACGGACCTCAGACAACCCTATAGGTGCCCCTGAACTACTTGACAAGCTCGGTATCTTTCCTTACCTTTCCAGGAACGTCTCACCCGTCTTGCAGACATTACAGAACATCGGAGATAAAGAAATGCGGAAGCGATTACATAACTTACATTTATTTAAAAGTAAGATCAGATTGTTTATTACAGACCAGGGATATAAACGAGTGCAGAGTAATATTATTACACATACCAAGGGAGGTAAAAACTCCTCCCGACAGTTATCACACAAAAGTCTTAATGGAGGATCCTTTCCTCCCGCGCATCACTCTTGCTTATCTTCATTAGGAACCACCTTGGTACAGAAGCAACAGAAATCTGCTGCTTCCTCACCTAGAAACAACGAGGGAATAAACCCTGAGTATGGAATTACTCAGCAAGTCTTACCCGACTAAGGAAAAGACTCTCAAGGGTATGCCGGATAAGTAGGAATCAAGGAGAGGCTTTAGCAAAAATCAACTTAGATACCTTTGCAGAAATAGCTTACTAAGGTGAGTCCTTACTTTCAATCTTTTAATGCCATGTTAAGTATTAATAGACTCTTTTTGCCTCTAGTCTAATTACATCATTTCATCAGTACAACATCATTTTATCCATACTGTTCACATCCTGACTCTAGGTTGCAGGGAAGTGACCAAGTCTTCATAACCGCGAAGGTACAGCGATCCGAATCGATTATACTCAGCTGAGGATCTCCAATCACACGACATATGTAGCACTTAACCCTTGCATATGTCAACCCGCCACCGGGGTTCTTAAGACCAGATCAGGTTCACGCAAACCGAGAGCACAAATACACCACCGTCTAGCCTCTTGCCACGGAGGGTACACGCTACTCTCGCCACAGCTCCACGCCCATTTCGTGTTATCTTATTCTGGCCTTAGTCTGCCCGAGGCAAGGCTTACCCATGACGAGGCATGTGACCAGTTAAAGGGTCCTCGATCAGCACGCCTACATACACGTTCAATCCTTAATCAACCTGGGTAGAACATCACCTGTTCCTAACCCAAGTTTCGATTTAAGTACTTCCACCCTTAGGCTTGTTCCTGTTCCTTAGGATGGACGGAGCATCACAGGGAACTTTGCAGTAAGATCCCACCACGCTCTTAATGAAAGTATTCTTGCAGGTAGAAGTCATCTTTCCTCAGGATAACCCCTGAGCTAGGCAGTATAGCAAAAGACAACCTCTATCCACAAGACCTAAGCAGGGCTAAGCATTTTTGTAAAACAATTTTGATACTTCACCAGAAGTATCCATAAAGGTGTGGATATCAAGGAAAGCAATGCATCAAAAGGTTCCAAGCAATTCCTATGAACTTAATGCACATTTCACTTGACTTAAGATGTGCGAAAAGTATTTAAAAACACAAGGAAAGAGGTTGCATGCACCGGGGCTTGCCTTTGTTAACAGGTGAGTCTGGCTCGGATCCGCAAATATCAAAGTAGAAGCAGTTGCCTGCTTGAGAATCCGAGGGTGGTGGTGTCCTTTCTTCGGTGATTTCCTCTTCTTCTTCACGTTCTAATCATAACCATGCAGATGTATAAGAATGGATGCCATGGGATGCTCATGAGGGTGCAAAGATAATATAAACTTATTATCTAAGTCTTGAATACAACTTTCCTTCACGGTACTCCGAGAACCTAGGGTTTCCGGAGTCAGTAAAGGAGTTCATAGGGCAGGGGGGTGTTTTGGGGTTTGGTGATCAAACAAGGTCCAAATCAACCCAAATTCTACCCAAGGCTTCTAAATAATATGGGGAACTCATATAAAAATTTTGAGCATTTTTGGGATTACCATTTATCTTTTAAAAATCCAAAACTACTACTTTTAACTACTTTAAATGCTTTAAAATTCCTTATTTAACCTAAAAATCACAAAACTATTTTTATTAAATTCTAGGGAAAATAACAAGCCTAGGAAAATTGGTTTCACAATTTTACCATTTTTCTACATGTTTTTATAATTGTTTTGGCTCTGGAAATAAAAGAAAAAGGAAACCAGTGAATAGTACTGGGCTGATTTCAGCCCAGTGGCCCAGCTAGAGGGAGAAAGGCGCCCGCGCGCGCCCGCGCCCTGGCAGCTTTGCAGAAAGGGCCTCGCGTTTCAAAACAACCCGAAGTAGATCCATAGCACTATTCACTGAGTCGCTGACGCTTTACACCGAGCCCCCTGGGTTTCTAATTCTTTGCACGCCCACGCCCCCGACGGCGTTCACGCCCAGCTGAGCTCCGGCGAGCACCTACGCCGGCCGATTTGGGCTATTACTGGCGCTCTCCGATGACTAACACCTAATTCATACCTTAATCGAGGTTTCCCCTAACTTAATTTCACCAATCGCGCACTAGAACTCTCTGGCCACGGCGGCCGAGAACATCGTGGCTTGGCGCTCGCGTTCCCGGTGATCCTTGGCAGCCCAGTTCAATTGGGTGGGTCGGTGAGCATCATAGATGCATGAGAACGCTTAAACAAGGGAGCAGAGGTGAAGAACTGACCTGAGTTGGGCTGACCACGACGAGATAGATTTTGCGGTGTTCTAGAACCGGATTGGGGAAAAACCGAAATTCGTGCTTGCTAGTGAAGGATTCGGGAGGCAGATGGGTGCAATAGCTGCTTGAGTTCATGGCGGAGCTGGGGGCGCGGTTAATTTATAGGCCGCTGGTCGTAAGTGGATGAGGATCGGGGAGCTTGGGATTGCGCGGACGACCATGTCGCACGGCGGATTCCGGTGACAGCGTGGTTACCGCCGTTTAACCGGAGCCTGCCACCTCAAGGATGCTCTGACACGTCGCCGGAGCTTTTACCGTGACCACCGACGACCAATTCGGGCTGCAGCGGCATCCTTATCGCCGGCGACGAGCGATCCAGCTGGCGGTCCTATCTCCTTACTATACCATGGCGAACTCCCAATTGAGCACCTGACAGAGCACTTTGAAGCCCCATTTTCTCCTGAATTTTCATGGCAACATCCCCGAATCACTGCATCAAAGTTGTAATCCTATATACCAGCTACATTTCGGTTATAGGAATCTTGACCAAATTCTCAGTAGTTCCAGCTTGAATTCATGCTTAAAGCTCCAGTGATCACACTGTATATGTGAAAATTCAGATATTACACCCTGACAGCCCAACTTCAACCCTAATTATCTCCAGATTTCTCATAAAAACATGGCTTGCACTCTTAAGCAAAAGTGTTCTCCTATAATCAGGTTACAATTTTGATGTGGTGACCTAATATGAATTCTCACTATTTTGAAAGCTACACAGCCCCAAAGTTGGGCCAATATCACTGAAATCAGACTTAGGCATTTGAGAAAGAGTGTGGCTCTTTTGCACATAAGTCCAAATCTCAGGGTTTAACTTACAAACTTCACATATTTGTGACCCAAATGACTTAAGATACCTATTTAACTTGGTTTTTGCACTTTAGTCCAAAAGTGGACTAATTTGGCACATAGGTCCCTAGGGTTTGGTTTTAGGGTTTTTCAGGGTTCTAATTGAGATTCTTGATGTCCCAGGGGCATAATGTGATTCCACTTTGTTTTTGGGGATATTTTATGACTCTTTCCCTAAAGCCTTTATGTTTTCTCATCTTGTGTTAGGTCTTACCCCTTTAATCTCTATTTAGGGTCAAGTCCCTTAACCAGGGTTCTATTTGCAAAAACACTTAAACAATACAACTTGTTTGAAAATTTTACCTAGTGAATGCACTCTAGGTGTATCAAACATATGCAATGTCAATGCTTATGATGCCATGCTCAAGTTTTAGTTACAGTAACACCAGGGGTGTTACATATACTATCTATGATCTGGAAGAAAACTGATCAGAAAATTCTTTTGATGCACGATTTTAACATGATCATCATGCTAAATTTATAATCTGGTGAAGTTTATTATCATATTCAGAATCATAGATTCATATAGTAGCTTCGCCTCCATATCCCTAAGACCACTGATCCCTCAGAACACAAAGAAGTTTCACCATGACTGATATATACAAGCAGCAAAATTCTTGTCGTCTCTGAATTTGCTTCCCAGTTATAGATTTGTAAAATAATGAGCTCATTGATCATTCACTCAAGCCAGATCTAACATCATCTGCTGTCCACGTGGAGAAGGCAGAGAGCACTCGCCCTTTCCATCCAGTGAGGAGCCACTCGTGATCCTCATTGATCACTATGTATTTGTGGTATTCCTCTTTCACCTTGTCTTTGAACATCTGAACAATGTTCGGATCCAATGGAAGCTGCCTCAGCCCTGCTCGTTCGCTTCTCACCTGCCACTGCGTGTAGCTGTGAGGCCACGACACCCGGTCCACACCCTCACACGTGACGATGTTCATGACACACATTGCTAACCACTGCTCAGCTAGCAACCTATTCTGGTTTTCCTGCGGCATAATGGTGTCCATCGCATCGAACATCGCAGCAAAGTATTTGAGGGCCTCACGGAACCTTGACACAAAGAAAGCCCCGCTGTATGATCCATTGAGGATGTCATGGATGAACACTTCCGGCCTCATGTTGGCGATGTTTTTGAGCACCGTGTCTCTAGGGTTTGGCCTGTCGACAGTGACACTCTCATCCATCAAGTTTTTGAAACAGAAATGGGAGATGATGACAAGCACCTCATCAGGATCTATGTCCAGGTCCTCGGCACAGACCGCCTCTAACTTTGCCAAATAAGTCAATTGTTCCTTGACTGTTGGGCTCACCTTGCCCAGGTACATTCTACTATTTCCAACACTGTACATGTACATGTTTTTTCTTCTTGTCTTATATGCCTCTTGTCTTATATGCCTGTACTTTGTACACATATTTTCTTTCACCATAAAGCACATGAAAGACACAAAAGAACCCCACAAATATGCATAAATCATTGTCTTAATGACTCTCTACAAGCAATCTTAGTTGGGTGAGAGGCTACCGACCTATAATGGTAGGAAGAACCTGTACACAGCTGGCCCATTGTCGTTTTCTTCACATAAATTTCATATCAGTTTTCTTGATGATGATGCTGGTTGTGGTTTTTAGAGGTCTGCTTGTTGATACATATGGTTTTGGTAGAATCATCGAAGATGGGTTGGTCTTCAGGTAAAACATTTCGATTCGGTCCTATTAGATTGGTGTTGATCGTACGACTTCTATAGAGACATTAATGAATCATTTCTAGGTGGCACAATGATACCATGAAACTTAGTTTATTTACCCTTTTTTTTGCTCTATTTACTTTTGGTCCATTTTATTTTGCTGTACCTCACTTTATTTTGAATTTTCAGGAAATAACTCTTGACCATGTGAAGGCAGTTGACTTTCTTGGAGATGGTTTTGGCGCCACACCAGAGACGAGCAAATGAAACTTGATATAGTCACATCAGAGATGAGCAAATAACTCTTGTTCTTATATGATCTCTTTCCAGCATGTCTAGGCCTTAATTATCTGAAATATGTTCCTTTTTTCGTCAAACCAATGTAGCTTGTTTCATGGGAAGAAGGTGGTTACAAGATTTCTGATTATCCGATGCCGAGAGGAGAGGTAGTGGTTGGCGGACACAGTACAACAAAAGGCTATAGGACTAACTGTATTGTATGTGATATTATGTGAACTTATATATTTGGACTTGTGTGAATTTGTGATATGAACATATATCAATGTGTTTGAAATATGTATTGTATGTGATATTCTGTGTTGCATGTGATATTATGTGTGTCTAATTTTTCATTTTTGTATTTTTTATTTTTTTCTGGAAAAGGGTTAAGAAAACGTGGGTACCGTCGAACTTAATGTGCAGTCCTCGCAGACCCACGCAGGACACATAAGTTCGACGACCACGTGGCCCCGTAGAACTTAACCGTAAGAACGTGAGTACCCACGAACTTATGGGAAAAAATTCGACGACCCCCGTCGAACTTAAAAACGCACGTTCTTAATGTTAAGTTCGACGGTACCCACGTTCTTAATGTTAAGTTTGACGGGGCTGTCGAACTTACTTCTCTAAGTTCGTCCAAAAATCATCGTCGGCTATATTCGTCGGTAAACCCACGTTCTTACGGTAAGTTCGACGACTTATTACATTAAGTTCGACGGTAAACCCACGTTCTTATGGAAAGGTACGTGTCAGTTTAGATGACATTATTTATGCTACTGTACCTTTGTACTATTATGAGTATGTCCCTTTTAATGCCTCCAATCTAGCCTTTTGTTATCTGTAAAAGATAGAGGCCTTTAATGTGATTGCAAAAATGGACCATGTTTATGTGATTTTTTCTAACTTATATTGTGACTTTTGTCTTCTATGCAAGTGAGCACACAAGACTAATTTGAGGCTTGATCTTTATCCTTTTTGACGTGAGAAGATTACTTATGTTTATGTTATTTTGTTACATGGTTCCACAATTTTGATACAATTGACATATAGCTAGAAGATAAGATGTTGGTTGTTGCATGCTTTAGAGGAAATCAAAGCCTCTCTTCCTTTTTTTACTCCATGGTTCTTTTAGGCAAATGTAGCTTGTGGATGTAAAGTTGTACAGAAGTTGACATGGATAAACTAGCTTCATATATAGTTGGTGCCCAATATAACCAAGCTTTATACAATATTGTGGAATCCACAATGTTTCACGCACATATAGAAATACAGTTGGTAACTGAAATATAGGAATGGTTCATGTTAAAATAGGATATGTCAATCTCTACTTATCTCGATGAAGAAGGTAGTCTAGAAGATCACGAGGGAAAGGTATAAACACCAAACAAACTTTACTTGCAAATTCTGTTGGAACACGTTTAAATAATTAAACAAGGTCTATGTATGTCCGTAACAACGTACATGTAACTGACTATACTACTATGAAGAAGGCAAGGGGTAGGCTGACCTTCTCTGGTTCTGCCTTTCCTATCTTCGACAAATGGACTCGACACTTTTGGCACAACAATCCACGCCTGGCCTCCTCCAGCCCTTCCCCGCCTCTCGATTCAACTACACCGCGCTCCGCATGCCACGACCTCTAGCCCCCTTCCCCGCCTCTTGCTTCAAATGCACCGCGCTCCGCATGCCACGAGCTCCAGCCACCTGCTGCCCTCGAGCCTACCTCTCGACGCGATTCACGGTCGCACAAACCCGATGCCCTGCCCGAGCCCACCTCTCGATGCCACCTCCCTCGCCTGCCGACCCGACGCGCAGAGTTTGGTTGATAACATCACTAAACAATGACATATGTGTACACAAGTGTGACTCGTCGATTGATAACACCAGTAAACAATGATCTATGCGTGCACAAGTGTCACCCGTTGCAACGCACGGACATATACCTAGTATCATGTTAACATACCATCTTCTTTGGTCGTTTCTGGTGCTAGCATACCTTCTGGTTAACATATCATGTTACTTATTGCAATTATCACTTGTCTTGCAGACAGGCAATTGAAAAAGAGAATTGATCTTTTTTATGGGCGAAGTGTTGAAGATGTCTTTAGTGAAGGAAATGTCTTGTTAGCATCAAGTAAGTGACGACATCACAACCCCTACAAGCTTGTGCCTTAAAACAAGAGGATACAAGAAGTTGGAGTGCTTTTGTGAAGGCTTTTACGAATCACATGAAGCGTTAGTACTTTTGTGAATGATTTTGTAAAGTGTTTGCAAATATGTGCAAAACATAATAACATGTGTAGGTATTGTGAATGATTTTGTTGTGGTGCTTGTTGATGGTTTATGTGATGTGGATCTATCATTGTGCAATACTAATTAAATTTGTATATCTATGTGATTATGTGTATAAAAATTGGTGATTTGTGATGCTTTTGTATATATAACAGTTGTTGAATGCTAATTAATGGTATATTATCATTATTTACGACTATAACTAGGGGCAACTTTCTGTTGGTTGCTAAATGTATAGTATAACGACTCACGATTAGTTGCTAAATCTATAGTACAACAACCCACGGTTGGTCGCTAAATATACAATATTAGCAACAAACGGTCGGTCGCTAAAAAGATGTCGGTCGCTAAAGCCTTTAGCGACGACACTTACAGCGACCATCCTTATGGGTCGTTAAAAGTTTTTAGCGACCAACCGTAGGTCGCTGAAGGCTGTTTTAGCAACCAACCGTAGGTCGCTGTAGGCTGTTTTAGCAACCAACCGTAGGTCGCTGTAAGTGAACCGTCGTGTAGTGTCTACTGCCTTGGGATCAAATTTAGAATGTCTACCTTTCTTCACTAGAATGTAACATTTGCTCCCAAATACATGAAAGTAAGAAACGTTGGGTTTGTTACTGGTAAGGAGCACATAGGAGGTCTTCTTGACAAGACGATGCAGATAGAGCCAGTTTATGGCATGGCAGGCTGTGTTCACAGCTTCTGACCAAAACCGCTCGGGTGTCTTGAACTCTCCAAGCATCGTTCTTGCCATGTCGATAAGCGTCCTGTTCTTCCTCTCTACCACACCATTTTGTTGTGGTGTGTAGGGAGCGGAGAACTCGTGCTTGATGCCTTCCTCCTCAAGATACTCCTCCACTTGCAGATTCTTGAACTTGGACCTGTTGTCTCTTCTTATCTTTTTCACCTTGAGCTCAAATTCATTTTGAGCCCTCCTTAAAAAGTGCTTTAGGGTCCATTGGGTTTCTGTTTTGTCCTACAAAAAGAACACCCAAGTGAAGCGAGAAAAATCATCAACAACTACAAGACCATACTTACTTCCCCCGATGCTAAGGTAGGCAACGGGTCCGAAGAGGTCCATGTGAAGAAGCTCTAGTGGTCTTGATGTTGTCATTACACTCTTGCTGCGATGAGTGTCTGCCACCTGTTTTCCTGCCTGACAAGCTGCATAAGGTCTATCTTTCTCGAAACAAACATTGGTTAGTCCTGTCGGCGTTTTGGACCCGGGGGGGGGGGGGGGTCCTCCGAACAGACTAGTGAATTTGTCATCGCTGCGTGTCCCAGCCCAGATGGGTTGGCACGAGAAGGAACACAAACGGGGGACTTGTATTATCTCGCACCGGGGGTGCCGCTCGTAGTAGGGGTTACAAGCGTCGCGAGAGGGAAGAAGAGAGCCAGTTCGTCAACCCGCCGTCCCCTCCGCGCGAGAACCCTCCTCCTTCTGCGGGAAGGCCCTGTACCTCCCTTTTATAGATGCAAGGAGAGGGTCCAGATGTACAATGAGGGGTGTAGCAATGCGCTAACGTGTCTGGCAGAGAAATGCCTAAGCCCTATGTACATGCCAACGTGGCTGTCGGGGGAGAGCTTGAGCCCTGTATGCGTGATTGCGTGGCCATCGGAGAAGCGCTTGAGCCCTGTAGGAGCATAGCTGGAAGTGCGGCAAGGATCCTGCTGACGTCTCCTTGCTGCCGTAAGGGGCTGAGAGCCACCGGTGTCATGGTTGCACGCGGGGCACCATCATTACCCATCATCGGGGTAAGCCAGATGGGACGCCGGTCTTGTTTCTTGTAGCCTGAGCTGGCTAGGGATAGGGTAATGATGTATCCCCTATGGTGCGGTCGGTCCGAGCCCAAGGTCGGGCGAGGCAGAGACTTCTCTTGAGGTTGAGGCCGGGATCGGGCGAGGACGCGATTCCTCCCCAGACCGAGGTCGATGCCGAGTCCGGAGGTCGAGCGAGGCGGAGACTTCCTTCCGAGGCTGGAGCCTAAGGTTGGGTGAGGTGGAGACCTCCTCCCGAGGTCACAGCCTGAGGTCAGGCGAGGCAGAGACCTCCTCCCGAGGCTGGAGCCTGAGGTCGGGCAAGACGGAACTTCCTATTGCACCCGAGGCCAAACTCGGTGGTTGATTGTGACTTGTTGTCAGCTTCGCCTGGGTGGTTGGCACAGTAGCCGGAGCGGGGCGAGCGGCGCTGTCTTCCTGTTAGATCGGACAGTAAAGGGGGGGGGGTGAAGTGACTGTGGTCACTTCGGCCTGGATGACTGAGGCGCGTGTGTCCGGATGCGGCGTCAGGCGATCCTCGCATTGAATGCGCCTGCGATGTGGTCGGTTGGTGAGACGGTTTGGTCAAGGTTGCTTCACAATGAAGACTGCCCGAGCTGGGCTTTGGGAGAGCGGAGGGTGTGCCCGCTGCCAGAGGAGGTCCTCGGGCGAGGCGTGAATCCGTCCGGGACTACTACTCCTGCCCGAGGCTGGGCTCGGGCGAGGTTGCGTCCCTGGGGTAAACGTAGCCTTGACTTGAACCACGCCCGTCAGTTGGTCTGAGGGTGTTTACCAGCCGTGATTAGGAGTGTTGGGAGTACCCCTAATAACGGTACCCGACAGTAGCCCCCGAGCCTCGAAGGGAGTGTTGGTACTCGCTTGGAGGCTTTTGCCGCATTCTTGGTGAGGGGACCGGCCTTTCTCGGCTTCACTTTGTTCTAGTGGGTGTGCGCGAGCACACCCGCCGGGTGTAGCCCCCGAGGCCACGGAGGAGTGGTTTGACTGCTCTGAGGTCTTAATGCTTTTCGTGGTGCCTCGGCCGGTCTGGTCGCTCCCTCATGCGGCCTGGCCGTAGCCCGGGTGCGTGGTCAGGTTCCGAGTTTTCAAGCTGGTTTGTTGACGCTGTCAACAGTTTGGCCGTAGCCGGGTGCGAGAGCAGCCCCCGAGCCTCTGCACGGAGCGAGAGGACGATCAAAGACTTTCCTGACTTTTATCATACGCCCCTGCGTCGCCTTTCCACAAGGAGGAGGGGGGAAAGCGCCATGTTGCCCTTGGAGGGCGCCGAACATGGTGTTTCTAGTGAGCTGCTAACGGGTAATCCGAGTGGACGCCCGTGCCCCATTCGTTAGGGGTCGGCTGGTGGCCCAGAGGCGCGCTCCAAAAGAACCTGCAGGTGATTCGCCGGACCCGAACCCCTTCGATATGGTCTGAGGGCTCGATGCCTCCCTCTGGTGGGATTCCATTACAAATCGTTCCCGCTGGTCTCGGAAATGTCCTAGGGTACCTCGGGAGCGTAGCCCGAGCCTCGGCCATGTATCAGACGTACCCAGAGTCATCCCTCACTCTGCGTGCTCTGGGGCGATTGTCGAACCCTTCTGAGGGGCCAGCCTTCGAACCCCTGATCAGTAATGGGCATGGAGCCTGAGCGCTCTTGGGCGGCTGTCGAACCCTTCCGAGGGGCTAGCCTTTGAACCCTTGATCAGTAATGGGCTTGGAGCCTGAGTGCTCTGGGGCAGCTGTTGAAACCCTTCCGAGGGGCCAGCCTTCGAACCCCTGATCAGTAGGAGGGCGCGGAGCCTGAGCGCTCTGGGCGGCTGTCGAACCCTTCCGAGGGGCCAGCCTTCGAACCCCTGATCAGTAGGAGGGCTCGGAGCCCACTTCCTTCGCCGAGAAGGATCCTTTTCACAACATCCCCTTTCCCGGTCCCTGTATCAAGAGAGAGAGAGGAGGAGGAGGGGAAGGATATGAATTTAAATAAGGTGGCACACCTTTTTTGACGCGGTCATCATGGCGGAGGTGAAACGACGCCCGCCTCGCTTGCCAGAGGTGTCGCTTGCTCTATCGGGGAGTTAATGCGACGGGGCGGGTGACTCGCGTGGCGCCAGTTGCGCGTGCGAGCCGTTCGAGGAACGGAAAGATCGTTTTACCTTCGAGTTTTGAATTTTGCGGCGAGTTCGGGTGAAGTTTTGAACGGTTCTCGCTCGGGTCTTTATATACTCAGAAGGGGGGGCGACAGTGGTTCGTCACTCTGCCATCTGCGCCTGCCTTCTGCTCTGGTTTTTGCATCCTAATAGAATAGCCAGGGAAAAGGAAACCGCGCACCTCATCCCCTCTGCCTCCACCACCTCCGTTCGATGATGGCTGACAGGGTGACCGTTGTCCCTCCGCGCGACCCGTGGCCCTCCTCCACTGTCGTTGCGAAGGATCTGGAGGCCCTCGTCGCCGATGGTCCGCTCCATCCCCTCTCTGGTGGGGCGCAGCCAGAGTGGATTGCCCCGAGCGAGGTCGTCCCTTCCTCGCCGCTGGGGTACGTGGTTAGCTTCATCCCCTTCCATGAGCGGGGGTTTGGAGTGCCAGCGAGCCGCTTTATGCGGGCGCTCCTGCACCACTACGGGGTGGAGCTGCACAACCTCAACCCCAACTCCATTGCGCAAGCGGCCATCTTCGCGGCAGTTTGTGAGGGTTTTTTGGGGATCGAGGTTCACTGGGATCTGTGAACTCACCTCTTCTCTGCGGAGCTCTTTGCCTTGACGACGGATGCGAAGAAGGTCCGTATGGCGGTGCAGGCCGGTGGCTGCACCCTCTAGCTGAGACAGGGGCGCACGCAGCAGTACATCCCTTCCACCCTTGTGTCTTCGAACAAGGGGTGGCAGCGCCGATGGTTTTATCTCCGGAATGACGACGGGAGGCTTCCGTCGTTTTCTCAACGAGTGGTGACCGCCGTCGGCAGCAACTGGCGCTGGGGTGCCACGCACGAGAAATAGGAGAAGCTCCAGCCTATTCTGCAGGCTTTGCAGAGGTTACGAGATGGGGGCCTTACCGCTACGGGGGTTGTCGCTGCCATCCATCGCCGGAGGGTGCTCCCTTTGGCAGAGCGGCGGTTGCAACTCTGGGAGATGAGACCGAGGGTCGATCTAGAGGGCTCGCAGATGTCCTCGGCCTCCCTCCCCGACGACAACCTCCACAAGCGGGTAGCGGGTACGGTAGGGAGGCTGGATGCCGGCGCCCTTACCCAGCCGGCGATGTGTCTCGACCATGGGTATGTTTCCCTGGTAAGTATCCGATCCTTCTCCTGTATTGCGCTGAGTTGCCTTCGATTCCCACTATTGGGATCTTTGCTCTTCCCCAGGGGTTATGTTTTTATAAACCCGCCTTGCCGCCGGTCCCGGAGGACACGGTGGACCAGGCCACGCGGAGGGTCGCCGCGGAGAAGAAGAAGGAAAAGAAGGACGCGGAGAAGGCCCGGGCTCGCGAGCCGATGCGAGCTCGGGATGCCTTGGAGAAGCGTCGTCGGAGGCAAGAGAGGGACGGGCTCCCGAGGGAGCCATCACCGAAGACGCCCAACGACGATGATGACGATGATGATGACGAGGACGACGACATGGCGGACCGTCTTGGCCTCAGCCCGGACCCGGGGACGGGCCAGGGGTTGCCATGGCAGCCTCCAAGTGGGCTGGTACCATCAGTGCCTGGGGCCGGGACATCGGGGTCCCAGTCCGAGGAGCGGAGGTAGGCCGAGGGGGCACCTGACCCCTTGGCCGAGGTAACTACGTTGACTCCGGGGAGTCAGGCCGACCCCTTTGTCCCCCAAGAGCAAGCGCCCATGCCGGCTGTGCGGGAGGTTGATCCTCCGGCCACTGCGGCGACGCCTGGGCAGGCCGCTCCTTCGGTGCCTTGGGCGCCCAAGGTGGGAGCGGCGCCGAAGTCGGTGGCGGGGCAACTCTTGGTAGCGCCTGCGGGGACCAAGGACCGAGGGGCCTCCCCGCAGGCACGATTGGCCTTGGTCCGGAGCGGGTAAGTGCCTGAGAACGCCTCTATTTTGGCTTCTTTCATCGCGTGTCTTGAACTTGCTCTCTCTCTCTCTCTTCCTTTCAGCAAGCGGAGGCAGGGCCTGACCGACGTGGCCCCCATGAAGGCCCTTAAGACAGTGCCGGCTTCTGCAGCCGGTGCCGCGACGCGCCATGCTGGTTGGCTGGCCTTCGCACAGGATGCTCCCGAGTGGGGGGCCCAGGCGGCACGAGCTGCCATGGGGCAAGCCTCCCAGGCCGACCCCTCCATCGGAGCGGTCGTCGTGCCGGGGGAGGTTGCTGACACGGCTGTGGCCCCGAGCCCGCCTGACGTGTCGTCGGTGCCGGCGTCGACTCCTGCCGCGGTCGTTGCTGATTCGCCCGCGGAGCCGTCCACCGCTCCCGACGTCGGGATGGTTGGGGCATCGCCGCTCGCGGTCGTCCCTGACCTCCCCGTTCCTGGCCCTGAGGAGGGGGCGGACGCTGTTGCCGAGGTCGGTGATCGGAAACCCGCCACCTTAGCCAAGGGGAAGCCTAGCGCGTCGATGGCGATGGTGCCCGACGTGTTGACTGTAGGGGAACCAACGCCTTGGCAGAGGAGCGCGCAACACCGCGGTCTGTCTTGGGGGGCGGCGTCCTCATCCCCATGCAGCGCAACCCCAATGAGTGGTGCGGGTAGGCGTTCCGGTTCTGGAGCCACAGCGCCTCGAAACCCCTCCTCGTCCTCAACAATGAGCAGGAGGAGCAGTCTCGGGATGAGCTCCTCGAGTATGCCGAGGCGGTGATGGGGTCGCTTCGGTCGACCATGGAGATCATTTCTAAAGACGTTCCCAGGGTCCTCTAGGTAAGGATTTCAGGCGCATACCTTGCGTGGCCAGGGCATTCTTTGTAATACCTTGTCTTCCTTGCTCAGGAACTGGTGGATGTGAGCACCGCCAAGTCGCTGTTTATCCGCCGCGAGAGTGGCATCTGGGGTTCGCTGCGGTCCCAGAGGGCCGCGCTTGCCAAGGCTAATGAGCGCCTTGCCCAATAGAGCACCGAGTTGGCGGACCTTCGGCTGCTCTATGATGATCTGAAGGCGGAGGCAGCGGCAGCGCGGGCAGAGGCGGCGTTGGCACGGATGGAGGCGCAGCAGCGGCAACTGGAGCTTGGCCAGGCCATCGACGAGCGGGACCAATCTCGGAGCCAGGCTACCGAGGCCGTGGGCCGGGCTGAGGCCCTTGAGGGTCAGCTGGCCGAGGTGTCCGCTCGGGCTGGGGCCCTTGCGGTGGACCTGGCTGTGGCCGTCTGATCTACCCAGTCTGCCCAGGTCGTGGCCTCGCAGGAGCGTGCCCGGGCCGAAGGTATGTTTCGCCTGCTTTGCGACTTCAATTCAGCTTCATTCCTCAACTCGTGTCTGAAGAATTTTGATCGGCTATCTGCAGAGCTCGAGACGGCTCTTAAAGAGTCCGTCAAGGCGCACGCCCGGGCAGCTGAGCAGAATGAGGCCGACCGTGTGGCTATGTCCGAGGCTATCTCGAGCTTTTGCCGAGCCTTTGACCTTGACGACGTCCCCTCTAGTAGCTCCCCCCAGAGTCATCTACGGGCCTTGGGCGGCCATGTGCGCAGCAGACTTCGCGGGGCGCTGCACCATGGTGTTAGGTGACCGAGGGTCGATCTAGAGGGCTCGCAGATGTCCTCGGCCTCCCTCCCCGACGACAACCTCCACAAGCGGGTAGCGGGTACGGTAGGGAGGCTGGATGCCGGCGCCCTTACCCAGCCGGCGATGTGTCTCGACCATGGGTATGTTTCCCTGGTAAGTATCCGATCCTTCTCCTGTATTGCGCTAAGTTGCCTTCGATTCCCACTATTGGGATCTTTGCTCTTCCCCAGGGGTTATGTTTTTATAAACCCGCCTTGCCGCCGGTCCCGGAGGACACGGTGGACCAGGCCACGCGGAGGGTCGCCGCAGAGAAGAAGAAGGAAAAGAAGGACGCGGAGAAGGCCCGGGCTCGCGAGCCGATGCAAGCTCGGGATGCCTTGGAGAAGCGTCGTCGGAGGCAAGAGAGGGACGGGCTACCGAGGGAGCCATCACCGAAGACGCCCAACGACGATGATGACGATGATGATGACGAGGACGACGACATGGCGGACCGTCTTGGCCTCAGCCCGGACCCGGGGACGGGCCAGGGGTTGCCATGGCAGCCTCCAAGTGGGCTGGTACCATCAGTGCCTGGGGCCGGGACATCGGGGTCCCAGTCCGAGGAGCGGAGGTAGGCCGAGGGGGCACCTGACCCCTTGGCCGAGGTAACTACGTTGACTCCGGGGAGTCAGGCCAACCCCTTTGTCCCCCAAGAGCAAGCGCCCATGCCGGCTGTGCGGGAGGTTGATCCTCCGGCCACTGCGGCGACGCCTGGGCAGGCCACTCCTTCGGTGCCTTGGGCGCCCAAGGTGGGAGCGGCGCCGAAGTCGGTGGCGGGGCAACTCTTGGTAGCGCCTGCGGGGACCAAGGACCGAGGGGCCTCCCCACAGGCACGATTGGCCTTGGTCCGGAGCGGGTAAGTGCCTGAGAACGCCTCTATTTTGGCTTCTTTCATCGCGTGTCTTGAACTTGCTCTCTCTCTCTCTCTCTTCCTTTCAGCAAGCGGAGGCAGGGCCTGACCGACGTGGCCCCCATGAAGGCCCTTAAGACAGTGCCGGCTTCTGCAGCCGGTGCCGCGACGCGCCATGCTGGTTGGCTGGCCTTCGCACAGGATGCTCCCGAGTGGGGGGCCCAGGCGGCACGAGCTGCCATGGGGAAGCCTCCCAGGCCGACCCCTCCATCGGAGCGGTCGTCGTGCCGGGGGAGGTTGCTGACACGGCTGTGGCCCCGAGCCCGCCTGACGTGTCGTCGGTGCCGGCGTCGACTCCTGCCGCGGTCGTTGCTGATTCGCCCGCGGAGCCGTCCACCGCTCCCGACGTCGGGCTGGTTGGGGCATCGCCGCTCGCGGTCGTCCCTGACCTCCCCGTTCCTGGCCCTGAGGAGGGGGCAGATGCTGTTGCCGAGGTCGGTGATCGGAAACCCGCCACCTTAGCCAAGGGGAAGCCTAGCGCGTCGATGGCGATGGTGCCCGACGTGTTGACTGTAGGGGAACCAACGCCTTGGCGGAGGAGCGCGCAACACCGCGGCCTGTCTTGGGGGGCGGCGTCCTCATCCCCATGCAGCTCAACCCCAATGAGTGGTGCGGGTAGGCGTTCCGGTTCTGGAGCCACAGCGCCTCGAAACCCCTCCTCGTCCTCAACAATGAGCAGGAGGAGCAGTCTCGGGATGAGCTCCTCGAGTATGCCGAGGCGGTGATGGGGTCGCTTCGGTCGACCATGGAGATCATTTCTAAAGACGTTCCCAGGGTCCTCTAGGTAAGGATTTCAGGCGCATACCTTGCGTGGCCAGGGCATTCTTTGTAATACCTTGTCTTCCTTGCTCAGGAACTGGTGGATGTGAGCACCGCCAAGTCGCTGTTTATCCGCCGCGAGAGTGGCATCTGGGGTTCGCTGCGGTCCCAGAGGGCCGCGCTTGCCAAGGCTAATGAGCGCCTTGCCCAATAGAGCACCGAGTTGGCGGACCTTCGGCTGCTCTATGATGATCTGAAGGCGAAGGCAGCGGCAGCGCGGGCAGAGGCGGCGTTGGCACGGATGGAGGCGCAGCAGCGGCAACTGGAGCTTAGCCAGGCCATCGACGAGCGGGACCAATCTCGGAGCCAGGCTACCGAGGCCGTGGGCCGGGCTGAGGCCCTTGAGGGTCAGCTGGCCGAGGTGTCCGCTCGGGCTGGGGCCCTTGCGGTGGACCTGGCTGTGGCCGTCGGATCTACCCAGTCTGCCCAAGTCGTGGCCTCGCAGGAGCGTGCCCGGGCCGAAGGTATGTTTCGCCTGCTTTGCGACTTCAATTCAGCTTCATTCCTCAACTCGTGTCTGAAGAATTTTGATCGGCTATCTGCAGAGCTCGAGACGGCTCTTAAAGAGTCCGTCAAGGCGCACGCCCGGGCAGCTGAGCAGAATGAGGCCGACCGTGTGGCTATGTCCGAGGCTATCTCGAGCTTTTGCCGAGCCTTTGACCTTGACGACGTCCCCTCTAGTAGCTCCCCCCAGAGTCATCTACGGGCCTTGGGCGGCCATGTGCGCAGCAGACTTCGCGGGGCGCTGCACCATGGTGTTAGGTGGGCCTTCGCCGTGCTCGCTTCCCACTACGACGTGGACTTGGAGTGGGTCAGTGAGGGGTACTGTCTACCCGACGAAGACGAGGCTGCCTTGGCCGAGGTCCAGAGGCTTGACGCGGCCGCCGAAAGCCCGAGCGCGGTGCTGGCCTCCTCCTTCGAGGTGGAGATCCTTCCGCCCACGTCGTCGTCTGATGCTGGGCCAGACCTCACCGAAGGCAGAAACGGCGCCGAGGGCGCAGCTGCTTCCCCTACCGATGCCTGATCCTGCTGGAGCAGTTTATTTGTAGCATGCATGCGTTCTTTCACGGCTGCTGAGGCCCGAACACTTTCATCGTCGTATCATAAAGCTGCGTTTTCTTTCCCCTTGTTTCGTGCGCCATGACTTATTCGTTGGTAGCAGAACCACTTGTCCGAGCGAGAGTTACTTTTTGCGGAAGGTGACGAGTGGGGTATCTGTATCCCGGAGGCGTCGGAGTCCCTCGGCTCGGTCGGCCTTGCCGCTTACGTTTACTCTTGTTGTTTTTAGGATCTCGCTATCGATACAGAAGTCGAAAGCACAAAAGGTCGTTTTGGTAGAAAATTTTTCCGAGGAAAATTTTGACACAGAGGGGGTTCCCCCCTTCTAGCCCCCGAGGGAGGGTCGGGCTTTGCTGAGGCAAGGCCGACCCTTCCTTGACGGTTAGACTTTATGCATGTAAAGAAAACGAGGTACATGAACGACTTAAAACATCTTAGGGGTAGAAGCGACGTAGCTGTTGGATGTTCCAAGCGTTGCTGTAGACCTCGCCTTGGTCGTTGGCCAGCTTGTATGTTCCGGGCTTCAAAATCTTGGCGATGATGAATGGCCCTTCCCTGGGAGGAGTGAGCTTGTGGCGCCCTCGGGCGTCCTGTCGCAGACGAAGCACCAAGTCTTCCACTTGGAGGCCTCGAGGCCGAACGCTTCGGGCGTGGTGGCGTCGCAGCGACTGCTGGTACTGTGCCGAATGTAGTAAGGCAACGTCCTGAGCCTCTTCGAGTTGGTCCAGCGAGTCCTCTCGGCTGGTCTAGTTGCTTCGGTCGTCGTACGCCCTGGTCCTCGGGGAACCGTATTCTAAGTCCATGGGGAGAACGGCCTCGGCCCCATAGACTAGAAAAAACGGTGAGAACCCCGTGGCTCGGCTCGGCGTCGTCCTCAGACTCCAGACTACCGAGGGTAGCTCTTTCATCCACCGCTTGCCGAATTTGTTGAGGTCGTTGTAGATCCTCGGTTTGAGTCCCTGCAAAATCATACCGTTGGCACGCTCCACCTGCCCATTCGTCATGGGGTGAGCCACGGCGGCCCAGTCCACACGGATGTGGTGGTCGTCGCAGCAGTCTAGGAACTTATTTCCGGTGAACTGCGTGCCATTGTCGGTGATGATGAAGTTTGGGACCCCAAAGCGATGGATGATGTTGGTGAAGAATGCCATCGCCTGCTCGGACCTGATGCTGGTCAAGGGTCGGACCTCGATCCACTTGGAGAATTTGTCGATGGCGACCAGCAGGTGCGAGAAGCCCCCGGGTGCCTTCTGCAAGGGACCAACGAGGTCTAGACCCCATACTGCAAACGGCCAGGTGATGGGTATTGTCTATAGGGCCTGAGCGGGCAGGTGCGTTTGCCTCGCGTAGAATTGACATCCTTGGCAGGAGCGTACAATCCTAGTGGCGTCGGCCACCGCGGTTGGCCAGTAGAAACCTTGTCGGAAGGCGTTTCCCACGAGGGCTCGAGGTGCTGCGTGGTGACCGCAAGCCCCCAAGTGCATTTCTTGCAACAGCTCTTGTCCTTAGGCGATGGATATGCATCGTTGGAGGATGCCCGAGGGGCTGCGGTGGTAGAGCTCCTTTTCATCACCCAGCAAGACGAAGGACTTGGCGCACCGCGCCAGTCGTCGAGCTTTGGCCTTGTTGAGGGGAAGCTCTCCTCGGAGGAGATATTCCAGGTACGAGGTCTACCAGTTCGAATCTGGCATGATCCTATTCTGTTCCCCATCAACGGGCAAGGCCTCCTCCTCGACGGCCGAGGGTACCTTGAGCTCGGCCGAGGGTACCTTGGGCTGGGCCGAGGCTTCCTCGGGCTCGAGCGTGTAGGTCTCCGGAGAAGACGTCCTGGGGAACCGTCGTCCGCCCCGAGGCTATCTTCGCCAGCTCATCCGCAGTCTCGTTGTACCGTCGGGCGATGTGGTTGAGCTCCAGCCCGTAGAACTTGTCTTTAAGGCGCCGGACTTCGTCGCAGTAGGCTTCCATCCTCCGGTCGCGGCAGTGGGAGTTCTTCATGACTTGGTCGATGACAAGCTGTGAGTCGCCACGAGCGCCGAGGCGCCGGACCCCTAGCTCGACGATGATGTGCAGCCCGCTAACCAGAGCCTCGTACTCGGCCACGTTGTTTGATGCCAGAAAATGGAGGCGTATGACGTAGCGAAGATGCTTTCCGAGGGGTGAAACGAAGAGCAAGCCCGTGCCTGCTCCTGTTTTGATGAGTGACCCATCGAATTACATGGTCTAGAGCTCGACCTGGATCGAAGCTGTTGGCAACTGGGTGTCGGCCCATTCAGCCAGGAAGTCTGCCAAGACCTGGGGTTTTATGGCCTTCCGAGGGGCGAATGATAGCGTTTCGCCCATGAGCTCCACTGCCCACTTTGTTATCCTACCTGAGGCCTCACGACACTGGATGATCTCCCCCAGGGGAAGGATGACACCATAGTGATCGGATGAGACTCGAAGTAGTGTCGCAACTTTCATCGTGTCAGAATTACTACATACAGTAGTTTCTGAATTTGTGGGTAGCGGATCTTGGTCTCGGATAGCACTTCGCTGATGAAATAGACCGACCTCTGGACGAGCAATGCATGCCCGTCTTCTTGTCTCTTGACTACGATCGCGGTGCTGACCACCTGAGTGGTCGCAGCTACGTAGATCAAGAGGGCTTCTCCTGCAGCGGGGGGGCACCAGGATGGGTGCATTTGTATGGAGCACCTTAAGGTTTCCGAGGGCTTCCTCGGCCTCGGGGGTCCAAGTGAAGCTCTCGGCCTTCCTTAAGAGGCGGTACAGAGGCAAGCCTTTCTCGCCAAGGCGTGAGATGAAGCGGCTCAGGGCCGCAAGGCATCCCATGACCCACTGCACTCCTTTCAAATCTTTGAACCCTAGGAGCATGCCTTGGGGGACTCCGAAGACACACTTCTCGAAATTGAGTTTCACGCCTTTCGCTCTCAGACACTTGAACGTCGTCTCAAGGTCAGAGAGGAGGTCGGAGGCCTTCCTTGTCTTGACAACGATGTCATCGACGTAAGCCTCGACCGTTCGGCCGATGTGCTCTCCGAACATGTGGTTCATGCATCTTTGGTATGTGGCCCCTGCATTCCTCAAGCCAAATGGCATAGTACTATAACAATACAAGCCAAAAGGTGTGATGAATGAAGTCGCGAGCTAATCGGATTCTTTCATCTTGATTTGGTGATAA
The DNA here is from genome assembly GCA_029449295.1 of Zea luxurians. Lineage (NCBI taxonomy): Eukaryota > Viridiplantae > Streptophyta > Magnoliopsida > Poales > Poaceae > Zea > Zea luxurians. Next base: position 54,447,166 of record JAOPSE010000004.1, on the reverse strand, counting down.
CCTAAATAGGCGTCGAGGAATGATAGGGTTTCACACCCAGCGATGGAGTCCATAATTTGATCGATGCGAGGCAGAGGATAGGGAACCTTCGGACATGCTTTGTTCAGCCCGGTATAGTCAACGCACATCCTCCATTTCCCACCTTTCTTTCTCACAAGCATAGGGTTAGCTAACCATTCGGGATGGAATACCTCTTTGATGAACCCTGCCGTGAGTAGCTTGTGGACCTCCTCGCCTATGGCCCTACGCTTTTCTTCGTCAAAATGGCGCAGGTGCTGCTTCATGGGTCGGGCTCCAGCTCTGATGTCCAGTGAGTGCTCGATGACATCCCTTGGTATGCCTGGCATGTCCGAGGGACTCCACGCAAAAACTTCGGCGTTCGCGCGGAGAAAGTCAACAAGCACTGCTTCCTATTTGGGGTCAAGCTCGGAGCCAATCCGGACTTGCTTGCCATCATCGCTGCTGGGGTCGAGAGGGACAGATTTGACTACCTCAGCTGGCTCGAAGTTGCCGGCGTGTCGCTTTGCATTGGGTGCCTCCTTAGAGAGGCGCTCTAGGTCGGTGATGAGGGCCTCAGACTCGGCGAGGGCCTCAGCGTACTCTACGCACTCCATGTCGCATTCGTACGCGTGGCGGTACGTGGATCCGACGGTGATGACCCATTGGGGCCCGACATCTTGAGCTTGAGATACGTGTAGTTGGGGACGGCCATGAACTTGGCGTAGCACAGCGTCCCCAACACCGCGTGGTAGGTTCCTCGGAACCCGACCACCTCAAACATGAGGGTTTCCTTTCAGAAGTTCGAGGGAGTCCCGAAGCAGACGGGCAAATCGATTTGCCTGAGGGGTAGGACGCGCCTTTCGGGGACGATCCCGTGGAAGGGTGCCGCACCAGCCCAGATCGCGGACAAACCGATCCCCAAGAGCTCAAGGGTCTCGGCATAGATGATGTTGAGGCTGCTGCCTCCGTCCATGAGGACCTTGGTGAGCCGGACGTTGCCGATGACAGGGTTGACAACGAGCGGGTACATTCCTGGCCTCAGCACGCAGTCGGGGTGGTCGCCTCGGTAAAAGGTGATGGGCTTGTCGGACCAGTCTAGGTAGACTGGCGCCGCCACCTTGACCGAGCAGACCTCCCGGCGTTCTTGCTTGCGGTGCCGAGCCGAGGCGTTCGCCACTTGCCCTCCAAAGATCATGAAACAGCCGTGGACCTCGAGGAACTCCTCCTCATGGTTGCCCTCCTTCTTGTCGTTGTCTTGGCCCTTGCCATCTCCCGCAGGGGTCTGGCCTTATGGAAGTAGCGCCGAAGCATGACGCATTCCTCAAGGGTGTGCTTGACGGGACCCTGATGATAGGGGCATGACTCCTTGAGCATCTTGTCGAACAGGTTAGCCCCTCCGGGAGGCTTTCGAGGTTCCTGTGCTCGGCGGCAGCGACAAGATCTGTGTCAGCAGCGTCGCGCTTTGCTTGTGACTTCTTCTTGGCCTTCTTCTTCGCGCCCCGCTGGGTGGACGCCTCGGGGACATCTTTCTGTTGCCTCTCCTGAGGCTGCTTGTCTTTCCGAAAGATGGCTTCGACCGCCTCCTGACCAGAGGCGAACTTGGTGGCGATGTCCATCAACTCGCTCGCCTTAGTGGGAGTCTTGCGCCCTAGTTTGCTCACTAGGTCGCGGCAAGTGGTGCCGGCTAGGAACGCGCCGATGACGTCTGAGTCGGTGATGTTGGGTAGCTCGGTGCGCTGCTTCGAAAACCATCGGATGTACTCTCGCAGGGACTCCCCTGGCTGCTGGCGGTAGCTTCGGAGATCCTAGGAGTTTCTAGGGCGCACGTACGTGCCTTGGAAGTTCCCAGCGAAAGCCTCGACCAGGTCATCCCAGTTGGAGATCTGCGCAGGAGGCAGATGCTCCAGCCAGGCCCGGGCGGCTTCGGAGAGAACAGGGGAAGGTTGAGGTTTTCGTCGTCTGTCCCTCCCAGCTGGCAGGCCAGCCGGTAGTCCGCAAGCCATAGCTCTAGCCTCGTCTCCCCCGAGTACTTGGTGATAGTAGTCGGGGCTCGGAACCGGTTCGGGAACGGCGCTCGTTGTATGGCCCGGCTGAAGGCTTGCGGACCGGGTGGCTTGGGCGAAGGGCTCCGATCCTCCCCATTGTCGTAGCGTCCTCCACGCCTGGGATGGTAGCCTCGGCACACCTTCTCGTCGAGGCGGGCTCGACGGTCGTGGCGGTGTTGCGCGTTGCCGAGGTGGTCCGGGGCAGCAGGCGTCCCGTCCCGTGTACGCTCATAGTGAACCGAGGCCTCCCGCATGTGTCGGGACACGTGCCGGGAGGGTGTTGCGTGATGCTCCGAGGGGCACCCTCGCCTTCGGGAGGTAGAGCTTTCGGCTTATCGAACCGCGGCATGCTCCAGGAGGTTCTTGAGCTCGCCTTGGATACGCCGCCCCTCGGTGGTGGATGGCTCTGGCATCGTCCGGAGAAGCATCGCTGCTGCAGCCAGGTTCTGGCCGGTCTCGCTGACGGTCAGGGGCAGTGCCGCCCTGGCATTGTCAATGACACGGCGCTGGACTTTCTAGGGCCGATGACACATTCCTCCGACGAGTGCCTGACCTTCCCGCTCCTACTCGATGTTTTGCCGGAGCTGCACAAGTCGCCCTGCTTCCTCGTCGAGCTTGGCCTGCATCTCACGGATTTGCTCGAGCTGTGTGTCCTGACCCCCCCGCAGGGACTGGGACCACAGCTAGCTCCCGTGGGATGTCAACGCGAGACGCAGGCCCAGGGTCATTCTCCGGCATACCAAGGTGGTTGCCTTCGTCGAGATCCCCTAGATCGACGTGGAAACATTCGTGACTCGGGCCATAACCCCTGTTGACAAGGCTATGGCCATCATCAGAGCAACCAGAGAGGCAGTAGTCACATGCGGTCATGAAGTCTCGCATAGCACCGGAATCATGTAGTCCGAGGAAATCCCAACCGGAGTCGGGACCGTCCTCTTCCTTGGAACCCGGGGGCCCGTAGGTTGAGACGGTCGTCAGTCGGTCCCAGGATGACCACATATGGTATCTCGGGAGATCAGGATACGCCCTAGCGAAAGCGGTCACCGAAGCGGGGTCGCTTGGCGGATCGAAACTGAATCGAAAGGGCACAGGGTGGAAGACAGACGGTACCTCTCGGTCGATAGACGGTGGTGATGTCGCGTCGGAGCGCACCGTTATCTCAGGTACGAGGGTGACGCCTAGCAGGTCCTTCGCGAGGGTGCTAGCGTCGTCAGTTCGCTTGTCGTCGGCGTATGGCAGGGAAGCGACACCCATCATTGTCTCGGGAGCGAGGACAACGCCCTACATGTCCCCCGCTGGGGCACCGGTGTCGTCGACTCGCTCCGGCGCGACAGCCGACGAGGTGCTGCCTCCTGCCTGGCCACGGTTGCCCCGCCTCCTCCTCCTGCGACGAGGAGGGTGGCGAGGCAAGCGCAGATGCTCCTCTTCCTCCACAAGGGGAAGACGTCGTCGAATTTGTCGCCACCGAGCGAGCTGACGATCGTCGCTGTTGTAGTGCTGTGCGGGAAGGAGTACCATGTCGTAGCTGCCGTCGAGAGACATGAATTCGAGACTCCCAAAGCGAAGCACCGTCCCGGGCTGAAGAGGTTACTGAAGACTCCCCATCTAGAACTCAACGAGAAGGTGATTGTTAACACGCAGCAGGCCCCTACCTGGCGCGCCAATTGTCGGCGTTTCGGACCCGGGGGGTCCTTCGAACCGACTAGTGAATTTGTCGTCGATGCGTGTCCCAGCCCAGATGGGTTGGTGCGAGAAGGAACACAAACGGGGGACTTGTATTATCTCGCACCGGGGGTGCCGCTCGTAGTAGGGGTTACAAGCGTCACGAGAGGGAAGAAGAGAGCCGGTTCGTTAGCCCGCTGTCCCCTTCGCGCGAGAACCCTCCTCCTTCTGCAGGAAGGCCCTAGACCTCCCTTTCATAGATGCAAGGAGAGGGTCTAGATGTACAATGAGGGGTGTATTAATGCGCTAACATGTCTGGCAGATAAATGCCTAAGCCCTATGTACATGCCAACGTGGCTGTCGGGGGAGAGCTTGAGCCCTGTATGCGTGATAGTGTGGCCGTCGGAGAAGCGCCTGAGCCCTGTAGGAGCACAGCTGGCAGTGCGGCAAGGATCCTGCTGACGTCTCCTTGCTGCCGTTAGGGGCTGAGAGCCACCGACGTCATGGTTGCACGCGGGGCACCATCATTACCCGTCGTCGGGGTAAGCCAGATGGGACGCCGGTCTTGTTCCTTGTAGCCTGAGCTGGCTAGGGATAGGGTAATGATGTATCCCCTGTGGCGTGGTCGGTCCGAGCCCAAGGTCGGGTGAGGCGGAGACTTCTCTTGAGGCCGAGGCCGGGGTCGGGCGAGGACACGATTCCTCCCGAGACCGAGGTCGAGGCCGAGTCTGGAGGTCGGGTGAGGCGGAGACTTCCTTCCGAGGCTAGAGCCTGAGGTTGGGTGAGGTGGAGACCTCCTCCCGAGGCTGGAGCCTGAGGTTGGGCGAGGCGGAGACCTCCTCCCGAGGCCGGAGCCTGAGGTCGGGCGAGGCAGAGCTTCCTATTGCGCTAGAGGCCGAACTCGGTGGTTGATCGTGACTTGTTGTCAGCTTCGCCTAGGTGGTTGGCACAGTAGCCGGAGCGGGGCGAGCGGCGCTGTCTTCCTGTCAGATCGAACAGTAAAGGGGGGGTGAAGTGACTGTGGTCACTTCGGCCTGGATGACTGAGGCGCATGTGTTAGGATGCGGCGTCTGGCGATCCTCGCATTGAATGTGCCTGCGATGTGGTCGGTTGGTGAGGCGGTTTGGTCAAGGTTGCTTCACAACGAAGCCTGCCCGAGCCGAGCTTTGGGAGAGCCGAGGGTGTGCCCACTGCTAGAGAAGGTCCTCAGGCGAGGCGTGAATCCGTCCGGGACTACTGCTCCTACCCGAGGCTGGGCTCGGGCGAGGTTGCGTTCCTAGGGTAAACGAAGCCTTGACTTGAACCGCGCCCATCAGTTGGTCTGAGGGTGTTTACCAGCCGTGATTAGGAGTGTTGGGGGTACCCCTAATTACGGTACCCGACAAGTCCTAACACATGTTCTCCCTTCAGAAGTTTATGAAGGTTCTTCATCCCAACATGTGCTAGACGGCGATGCCAGAGCTAGCCCATACTAGTCTTAGCTATTAAGCATGCATCTAGATCGGCCTCCTCTTTTGAAAAATCAACTAAGTAGAGTTTGCCGTCTAATACACCCTTAAAAGCTAATGAACCATCACTCCTTCTAAAGATAGATACATCAACATTTGTAAAAAGACAATTGTAACCCATGTGACACAATTGACTTACAGACAGTGTAACACCCCTGGTGTTACTGCCACTAAAACTTGAGCATAACATCATAAGCATGGGCATATCATGTGTTTGTCACGCCTAGAGTGCATTCACTAGGCAAAAATTTCAAACAAGTTGTATTGATGTGACATGTTACTAGTGAAACCCTAGGGTACAGTGTTTAACCCTAGATTGGGCTTAATAGAGTAACCAAAGCTTAAACAAGGGAAAACTTCAAAACTTGATAATAATGATCATAAAACACCACCATTAATGAAGTCAAGGGATATCCAAACCCTAAGAGCACCAAAAACCCTAAAGAGAACCCTGGAAAGCCCTAGACTTAAAACCCTAGGGGGCTAAGTGCAAAATTAGTGCACTTTTGGACTAAAGTGCAAAAACCATGAAAGTAAGGCACCTTAAGTCATATAGTTCACAAGTATGTGGATTTGCAAGTTAAACCTTGATATTTGGACTTATTTGCAAAAAGTCTTATTTGAACTCTTTTGACTAAGTCTGAATTTCAGTGTAATTGGCTAAACTTTGGGGCCCTGTAACATCCAAACCATAAGGATTTTGTCCTAGGTCACCACATCAAGTTTGTAGAGCTATCATAGGAGAACAAGTTTACTTAAGTAACTAACCACTGGTGCTGAATGAAAACTGAAGATAAATGAGTCTGAAGTTGGGCTATCAGGCTATTTGGAGTTTGAACTTCAGACTGACAGTGGAACTGCAAGAACTTAGGGCTCGAATTCAATCATGATCCAGTGGGAATTTGGCTAGGGATGCTATAGCAAAGGTGAAGATGGTTTGTAGGGCTACAACTTTGCTACAGAGTATTGGTTATATTGCCATGGCAAATTTGGAGAAAACCTACCATAAACATCAACTGCAAGGTTGTCTACTGAAACATCCCATGCTATAGTAGCTGAATCAGATCTCGGATGCATCCCCCTCGCCGCCGGTGATCTTTACGCCGTGATTCACGCCGTCGCTGCAATTAGGGTTCGTGGGTGAGGGGATAACCACGACGGAGTAAAAATCTTGTCACTGGATCAGCTCGGGCTCGGGCGCGGATGAGATTCACCGTACCCACTTGCTCGTCATGCGGCCAGGATAGATTTCACCACTGTTGATCACTCACCGTTGTGCGCCACATGCTTAAGCGCTAGCCGATGTCATGGTGAATCATGGTATGCATGTCCGGCAACCGCCGGAGGGCTGCCACGGTGAAAGCCACTCATCCCGAGCGCCAGTACCTCTTTTCCGCTCCGGCCGCTAGCACACCCTGGTGAAATTGGACGCCACCGCCGTTGGAGGCTATAAATTGCCGCCCCCGTCCGCGCCGCTAGGTAATTGCACAACCAGTGAAGCAACCCGTGCCTCAAATCCTCCCCTAGATCTCCCCAATTCTGGATTTCCGCCATATCCCTGAAGAACACCGAGCAGTTGACCTTGCCATGGCCAGCGCATCTCAGGTCCGCTCATACCTTCTGCCCTCCCATTTTAGCGTTCGTGTGTGTCCCTGATACTCCTCGACCAACTCAATTGAGCTAGGATCCCTTAGATCACTAGGAACGCGGTTGACTGTCCGTGATGCCCGCTGTTACCGTGGATAGAGCAAATTAGGTAGCCGTTCGTGAAATTAATTGAGGGGAAACCATCGGTAGGTCTCGAATTCGGTCTCTACCAAAGTATAACACTAGTCATTGAGAGAATCGGCCGGAACGCGCTCGCCGGAGCTCGGCTCCCCACTGGTCACCGTCGTGGACTGAGAGTTGTGAAGAGAAGAAAGCGCAGGGGTGTTTCTGAATTTGTCAGCGAAACAGAGGAATAGTGGGAGGGGCTCTTTAAAGATTTCCAAATCGTTAGGGTTCTCTACGCAAAACTGACAGCGCAGGCGCATGCGTGGGCGCACTTCTACCCTAGCTGGGCCGGTTTCGGTCCAATACTATTCATACCTTTTCTTTTTCTTTTTCTGCCAGAGCTAAAGGAATTCTAGAAAATTGTAGAAAAATCCTAAAAATGCAAGACCAATTTTGTTAGGCTTCTAATTTTCTATAGAATTTAATAAAAATAGTTTCATGATTTTTAGTCCTAATAGGAAATTATAGAGTATTTAAATAGACAAAAACCTTGCTTCTGGATTTTTAGAGAATAAATAATAAATCCAAAATTCACTAAATTTTTAGGGTAAACTCCAAATAATATTTAGAAGCCTTGGGTAAAGTTTGGTATGATTTGGACCACGTTTGATACTTAGAACCCAAAACCCTAGCCCTCCCCCTGCCCTATGAACTTCACTATTGACTCGAGAAAACCTAAGTTCTCGGAAAACCGTGAAGGAAAGTTGTATTCAAGACTTTAGATAATGAACTTTTATTATCTTTGCACTCTCATGAGCATTACATGGGCATTCATTATTATGTATGGCTATATCTAGAAAACAAAGAAGAAGTAGAAGTCGAAGAAGCAAAGAGTTCACCATCACCACCTGAGGAACATCAGGCAGGCAACTGTTTCTATTTTGATATTTGCGGAACAAAACCAGATTCACCAGTAACACAAGGCAAGCCCCGGTGCATTTGCCACCTCCTTGTTCTTTTTAAAGTCCTTCTCACTTGTTTTATGATCTAGGTGATAGGAGTTGTGTGTTGGGGCGAAGGCAAAGGCGCCACCCTTCGCTCGAAGCCTTCGCTGCAGCAGCTGAACTAACAGAAACAAAACAGGCAGGGACACCCTTCGCTTCTTCCGCACCAGACGAAGACTGGCGGCGAAGGGCATCCCACGGTGCGGCCTCGTCCAGCTCGGAGGCCCACGTGCAATCCGGCCCATTGTAACTGGCCCCGCTTGGCTGCCGTGCGTTACAGGCCTAATTTGTAAAAGCATTCCTGTAATTACGGTCTGTAACCCCGCTTTATGGGAATATTCTAGGGATAATCTAGGTAGCTGAGGGCACATGCGTCCTTAGCTCGAGGTGCTGCGCACTCAGGTACCTATAAATACCCCTACACAGTGCCCGTGAGAGGCCAGATTAACAGAGCTTTTGCCATCTAACGCGAGTGCCCTGTTGACATCACTGTTCACCCCTGTTGGATCCCCTTGCAACTGAGAGCAAGTCCCAACATTTGGCGCCCACCGTTCGTGCTACGAGAAAACCACCCACGATGGCACCCAAGAGAGCTAACCCGAAGGCTGACGAGGCTGCGAAGGCAGCACTGCTCGCCGCAAGAAAGGGCAAGGCCCTCGCCCTCACCCAATCCACCCACCAAGAGGCCACTGAAGACGATGTCCCTCGCGCATGCGAAGACGACACCCTCCGCACCTGCGACCCTGAGGGACAACCGCAGCCACCCTCAGGCTTCGCACCACCGGAGGGCGTGGACCTCGCCGAGGACGGTGAAATCCTCGGTGTCTCAGCAGAAGAACAGCTACAGCTGCGCGCCCTGCGCCTCAAGAACCGCAATCTCCAGAGGCAGAAGGAGATACTGGAGGCCAAGCGCCAGCGTGTGTCCGCACTAGCCAAAGTGCGGCAAATGATACGCGACGAAGAGTACAAGGCCCAGGAACTCGAGCGGGAGATTGCGCTGATGCAGCACGAAGGCCACCTCGGCCTGCAGCACGAGTCACCCCTCCAGCAGCGCGCACAACTCGAAGACACGCGCGAAGGCCACCTCGGCCTGCACCATGGGACACCCCTGCAACACCGCGCGCAACCGGAGGACCCGCGTTTCCCCCAACGTGACCACACCTTCCCGCACGCCGCGCCATTCCAAGGGGTCAACTATCTCGATGAGCGAAGTCCCCTGGCGCCTCACCTGCAAGTGACGCCGTGGCCGGCTAACTTCTGGGCAGGGACCTATCCCAAGTACAACGGCAGCACCGACCCGACTCAATACATAATGAGTTATCAGGTCGCCGTTGCATCGTCCGGGGGGGATGACGCCACAATGGCGAAGTCTTTCATCATCGCCCTCGAGGGCCCCGCACTCACCTGGTTCACCAGGTTGCCTCCGCTGTCCATTGATTCCTGGAGAAGTCTCCGGGACAAGTTCCTGCTCAACTTCCAAGGGTACCGCCCAGATACCGACGCCCTGGCCGAACTTTCGCTCTGCAAGCAGCTAGAAAAGGAGACCCTGAGGGAGTATTACCGCAAATTTCTAACACTCAAGTCACAGCTGCCCTCAGTCGATGACCAGATTGCAATCCACTATGCTATCAGTGGCCTTCGCGCCGGCGTCCTTTACAGCCACTGCATCAGAGATCCGCCAAAGAACCTCCAAGAGTTATATCAGCTGTTTGAAAAGTACGCCAGATCCGAAGAGCTCCACCAGCGCAAGATTGAGTCCCAAAGGAAGCCAAAAGATGCTCCACAGTCCAGCCGCACGTGGACAAGGACTCCGCAGCCAGACTCCGGTCGAGACGGCCGCAATCAGCAGCAAGTGCACAACATCGCCAACCAGCATCCCGCTGCTGACCCCCCTCGTCGCCAGGAATATCCCCCCCAGGGCCGCGGAAACGACACTCGTGGCAGGGGCCGAGGGCGTGCGCAGCCGCCGCGCCGATTCTACTGCCTCTTCCATGGCGAAGACTGCGCCCACCAAACCAAAGACTGCCCCGAAACGAAGGCTACCAGAGACAGAATGGCACGGGCGCAGCCAGCCGACAACCCCAGAATTGTCACGCACAATTACCAGCAACCCCCTCCACCATATATCCACGCTCCCGCCCCGCATCCACCACACCACGTTTACCAACACCATCAGGAAGTACAAATCGTACCTCCTCCACCCCCACCACCACACCAGCAACATCAAAACATCCCCCATGCCCCAAAGCAGGAAGACTTCGCCGATCAACCATATCGCGGAGTCATCCACATGATAACTGGGGGGTCCAGCACCGACTTCGACACCAAGCGGCAGAAGCGGGACCACTACCGCAGCATCAACCATGTCGCCGTCACGGGCCCAGTCGTGCAGACAAAGTGGTCCCACATACCGCTTACCTTCGACGCACGGGACGTCGACTTGCGCAGCGCCCCCCACTGCGATGCCATGGTTATCAATTGCAGCGTGGCAGGCTGGGACCTGCACAAGGTCCTCGTTGACAACGGCAGTCAGGCGGACATCATCTTCCTCCACGCCTTCGATCGCATGGGCATAAGCCACAGCCTGCTTAAGCCTTCGGACAACCCGTTGTATGGCTTCGGCGGCAAAGGCACCTTCCCCGTCGGCAAAATAGAGCTGCCTCTCTCCTTCGTGTAGCACCCAATGCCCGAAGCGAGCATATAACCTTTGACATTGTGGACATGGTATATCCTTACAATGCCATCATGGGCCAGGGCTCCATCAATAAGTTCGAAGCAGCCATTCACGGACTGTACCTATGTATGAAGATACCAGGTCCGTTAGGCGTCATCACAGTCTTCGGCAATCAACAGACTGCGCGTAACATAGAGCGGGACTTCGTGCCCGGTCAAAGAAACATGCACTGCCTCACGGCCCAACGCGAGGTCCCCGCGCCTGCCAGCCCAACCAATAAGCAACACGACAAGGCGCAGCTGCAGAGCCACGACGGGACCAAGACTGTCCCCCTCGACCAGGCCACGCCCAGGCAGACAGTCATTATCAGCGAAGACCTTACTTCGCATGAAGAAGAAAAGCTCCTCTGCTGCCTGTCCAAGAACAAAGATGTCTTCGCCTGGTCGGCCCTCGATCTGATCGGGGTCAGCCGTTCAATAATTGAGCACAGTCTGGGAATCGACCCTTCGGTACGGCCGAAAAAGCAGCGGCTTCGCAAGATGTCCGACGAAAAGACGGAGGCCACCAAGGCAGAGGTGCACCGCCTCCTGGAGGCCAAATTCATCGAGCCGGTGGCTTACCCCACATGGCTCTCCAATGTCGTGATGGTGCAGAAAAAGAGCGGGAAGTGGCGAATGTGCATCGACTTCACCAGTCTCAATAAAGCCTGCCTAAAGGACAATTTCCCGTTGCCGCGGATCGACAAAATAGTCGATAGCGCGGCCAGATGCGAGGTCATGTCCCTCCTCGATTGCTTCTCCGGTTACCACCAGATATACATGAAGGAAGAAGACAAGGCTAGCACTAGCTTTATAACACCCTTCGGCACATATTGCTTCATCAGAATGCCGGAGGGACTCAAGAACGCCGGGTCCACCTTCTCCAGGCTTACCAAAACAGTGCTCGAAGGGCAGGTTGGCAGAAACATATTCACATATGTAGACGACATTGTCGTCGCCAGCAAGAGCAAGGAGGACCACCTCGCCGACCTCGCCGAAACATTCGCGAACATGCGAGACGCACAACTCCGCCTAAACCCAGAAAAGTGCGTCTTCGGCGTTCGCCAAGGCAAAATATTGGGCTACCTGGTATCACACCGCGGCATCGAGGCCAACCCAACCAAGATTCAGGCCATCTTGGACATGATGCCTCCGCAGTCCGTTAGGGACGTCCAGCGCCTGACAGGCAGGTTGGCCGCTCTCAACAGATTCATCTCCAGGTCCGCCGAGCGAAGTCTCCCCTTCCTCAAGACACTCCGTGGTGCAAAAGACTTCGCCTGGGGACTAGAGCAGGCGGCGGCCTTCGCCTCATTAAAACAGTACCTAACAGAGTTGGCCGTCCTTACCAGCCCCGACCCCTCGCTCCCCCTGCTGCTCTACGTCGCGGCCTCGCCACATGCGGTCAGCGCGGCACTAGTGCAGGAGCAGACTGTCGAGGGCGTGGTCCGGCAGTGCCCCGTGTATTATGTCTCCGAAGTGCTGACACCGTCCAAGTGCAACATGACAGAGCTGGAGAAGATTACCTACGCAGTCGTCATGTCGTCGCGCAAACTGCGCCATTACTTCGAAGCATTCAAGGTCCGAGTCACCTGAAACAGGGGGCTCGGCGAATTATTCAGAAACCCGGAGGCGTCGGTGAGGATTGCCAAGTGGGCGGCCGAACTCTCCGGCTACCACATCTGCTTCGAGCCCAGGACAGCTATCAAGTCTCAAGTCCTGGCAGACTTCGTCGTCGACTGGACTGGGCCAACAACACAGCCAGATCTGTCCGCAGAGAAGACTTGGACGATCCATTGCGACGGCGCATGGTGCCATGCGGGGGCAGGCGTCGCTGCAGTCATCACCTCACCAGTCGGGGTCAAGCACAGATATGCAGCACGACTCAGCTTCAATCTGGAATCCGACAGATGCACAAATAATATAGCAGAATACGAAGCAGTCATCCTCGGCCTCCGCAAGCTAAGGGCCCTCGGAGTCACCACCTGCATCATCAAAACAGACTCCAAGGTAGTTGCCGGCCAAGTCGAGAAAGACTATGCAGCCAAGGACCCCGTGCTCATGCAGTACCTCGCGGCCATCCGAAGCCTCGAGAGGCAGTTCAAGGGGTTCACCTTGCAGCATGTGGATCGGGCCAAGAATGAGGAGGCCGACGCATTGGCCAAGGCCGCCGCCAGGGGCGAAACTCTGCCCTCCGACGTGTTCTTTCATGTCATCGGCACGCCAGCAGTCCGGAGCCCTAAAGGGCTCCAAATAACCAATGACACCGAGGGCCACCGCACAGTCAACCTTATCATGACCGAAGACTGGCGGGCACCCTTAACCCTGTTCCTGCAGGGGTATTATCATCCAGCCGACATCAGTGAGGCCAAGCGTCTCAGACATCGAAGCCGAGACTTCGCACTGATTGAAGGCCAACTCTACAAAAAAAGGAGTCAGTCAGCCAATGCTTAAGTGCGTCACCGAAGCCGAAGGCATGCAGATTCTACGTGAAGTCCACAGTGGCATGTGCGGCTCACACGCAGGGCCGAGGGCCCTAGCTGCTAAGGTGATCCGCCAGGGCTTTTACAGGCCCGCAATGATCTGCGCCGCAAATCGGGTCACACGGTCCTGCGAAGCCTGCCAGAAGTTTTCTCCTCGGTCAGGCGGCCCCTCGCAGTATACAAAGCTGATCGCCCATACATGGCCTCTCCAGCGCTGGGGCCTCGACATTGTCGGACCCCTGCTCACCGCTCAGGGGAACCTTAAGTTCGCCTTCGTCGCGGTTGAGTACTTCACCAAATGGATCGAGGCGCGGGCTGTTTCTACAATAACATCAAAGACTGCCCAAAATGTCTTCTGGCAGAACATCGTTTGCCGCTTCGGAGTACCGTCCGAACTAACAGTCGACAACGGCAAGCAGTTTGACAACCAAGACTTCAAGGATTTTTGTTTCTCCATTGGCACCAAACTCGCCTTCGCCTCAGTCTATCATCCGCAGTCCAACGGGGTCGTGGAGCGCGCCAACGGGAAAATCTTCACAGCTATCAAGAAAATGCTCCTTGATGAAAAAAAGGGTAGATGGACCGATTTGTTACCTGAGGCAGTCTGGGCACTAAACACGACTGAGTGCAGGGCGACCGGGTTCACTCCCTTCCGCCTTCTATACGGATCGGAGGCCATGACCCCGCAAGAAATAAAGCACGGGTCCCCCGCGAACAGTTCCGTCAGCTGTCCCCGATGTGGACGAGCCAACTTCAAAGGATCTCATCGACGGAGACCGAGTCTTCGCCCTACAGGCCCTGAACAAGTACCAAGCCCAGACCAAAGCATGGCGCGACCACTCAGTCATCCCGAGGGAGTTCAGCGAGGGGGACCTCGTACTCGTTCGAACAGCTCAGACGGAGTCCAAGGGCAAGCTGGAGCCCAGGTGGGAGGGCCCCTTCATAGTCAAGACAAAAGCTTCCCCCAATGCTTACAAGCTCACAACGCCAAACGACGAGGACCTGGAGCACTCCTAGAACATCGACAACCTCCGCAAATTTTTTGTTTGATTCCTCAGGGCCGTCTTCGCCCTTGTAATTCACAAAAACAATCTTGTACCGGCCCGCACTCTTTTCCTCCCGGGGGGTGAGGTTTTTAACGAGGCGGAGCCATGTAATATATGTGTGAAAAATCCCCCGCAAAAACATGCGTCGAAAAAGACCGCGACGATGGTCTTCGACATTCGACCAACACGAGGTCACCGTGAGGCTAAGCGCTAGCTACCCTCGCGTGCGACAAATCCGTGCAGAAGTCGCCTAAGGGTGCAGCCGGATTAGCACAACAAGTGCAAAAAAATCGAAGTCTATCGCGAAGACTATCCGTGCAGAAGTCGCCTAAGGGTGCAGCCGGATTAGCACAACAAGTGCGAAAAAATCGAAGTCTATCGCGAAGACTATCCGTGCAGAAGTCGCCTAAGGGTGCAGCCGGATTAGCACAACAAGTGCGAAAAAATCGAAGTCTATCGCGAAGACCATCCGCGCAGAAGTCGCCTAAGGGTGCAGCCGGATTAGCACAACAAGTGCGAAATAATCGAATACTATCCGTGCAGAAGTCGCCTAAGGGTGCAGCCGGATTAGCACAACAAGTGCGAAAAAATCGAAGTCTATCGCGAAGACCATCCGCGCAGAAGTCGCCTAAGGGTTCAACCGGATTAGCACAACAAGTGCGAAATAATCGAAGTCTATCCGCGCAGAAGTCGCCTAAGGGTGCAGCCGGATTAGCTCAACAAGTGCGAAAAAATCAAAGTCTATCGCGAAGAGTATCCGCGCAGAAGACACCTAAGGGTGCAACCGGACTAGCAGAACAAAGGCAGAAACGACAACATCAAACCATCCACGCCAAGACCAACTTTAATCACACCAACACAACACAACAAAACAAACCAGACAAAGTACACAACGCCTTCGCACACATATGCAAGCGAGGGCACACAATTTCATCATACAAGCCTCTACATATACAAGCGAGGGCACCACACTCTACATCGGCTCAACCTTAGGAATAATTCCCATCTCCCTATAATTAAATAACATTATCCTAAGCTCCTCACCCGCAAAAAGACTTCGCAGTTCCCCTTCACCTGTATTCTCGGCGGCCGGCAAAGACAACAGTTCCTGCCGGCCAGCCCCACTCGCATGAAGCCGAGCCCCCTCCGCCCCACTAACTCTACGTTTCGCAACTGCCCTTCGTCGCCGTCGCCCGGTGCTAGGACCTGGCACATCCCCCGCGTCCGCGGCGTGCGGCGAAGCCTCCGCCGCAGCCACATCCAAGGCCGCGAAGAAGTCCAAGTCCTCCGTCGACTCCTCAGTCCACTCAATCGAGCTCCCAGAGTCAGCACAATCAAAAAACTCAGATGCAGACCCACCACATTCATTACCATCTTCCGCGGTCGAAGCCACCAAAAATTTAGTAGTAGCGGTTGTGTGCGCAGGCCCAAAATCTTGAACCTGCGCAGCAACAAAAATTCAGTAACATGTACAGATTCCCCCAACCCTCTACACCCACTACGCCACCTGCGACGGCCCTGACGTTGCGGGTGCCTCCACCGTTGGCTCCGCCTTTGCTTCCGCTGTTATCTCCGCCGCTACCGCTGCGGGATCTTCAGCACTCGGCGCGGCAGCAGCGGAAGCATCAGGCGCGCCTTCGGCGACCTCTGGGGGCAGGTCTTCGCCGGCCGCAGCGGCTGTGGGGGCACCCGACGCGTCCCCCGCAGCGTCTAGGGTTGGCTCCAGGGCGACCCCAGACACGGCCTCCGCCGGGGTCGACTCCGGGTCAGTCAGCATGCTGTTCAGCGCCCCGAAGTCGTCGACCCTCTCGCCACGCGCCGCCTAAGCCAAAACACACAAAATTCATCAAACACACACACAGCCCACGTCCAACAAATACCAAACAAGCAAAAACGTTACCTGAGCCCTCGCCGTCTCGGCGCGCTCCCTGACCACCTCGCGACCGTGTGGACCCCACAGCCGGTCGAAGATAGCTCCGGCGGATTCCTTCACTACGGGGTCCTCAACCTTGAAGATATCTTGCTCAAAATCTTCTTCGACTTGGTCGAAGACCTCGAAGTGCCGGCACCCTTCGCGGGAGAGCGCGTTCATCGCCCCCTCGCAGGTGACTAGGGAGGCATACGCCATAAACCCCTCCACGACAGTGGGGAGCGCCTGCAACTCTTCCTGCACCCACTCCAGGCACCGAAGTCCGGGCTCTTGGTCCGGCACTTCGAATTCACCGATCCCCGCGCCCAGGCCACGGTATGTATCTACAAGCAGTTGGCGCGTCCGCTCTGCCTCCGCTCGTGACGCGGCCTCGGCCCCCTTCACGCGGCTCTCCAGGGCGGTGAGCTGCTCCTGCAGCTGCTCGGCGCGCTCCATAGCAAGATTGCCCTCCGCCCGTGCCAGGTTGGCCTCCGCCTGCGCAGCCTGCGCCTTGACAAGGGCCTCGTTGGTCTCCCTCCTTTCCCCCGCCAGCTGGCGCCGGAGGGCGGCCTTCTCTTCCTCCAGTGTGGCCACCTTGTCCGCCAGCTTGCGACACTTGCTGTCGGCGGCCGATTTTTCACGGACGGCGTCAGCATGTTGTGTCCGAAGTCTTTCGACTTCGGTAGCCACATCTGCCGTGAGGGCCCCCGACGCAGTGCGGCTGGCGAAGTTAGCCACCTGCAGAGCAATCATAAGACCGCGGCCCCTGCAAGCCAAAAAAAAAGGAACGAAGTCCAACTCAGCGGACCTGACGTAGCGCCTCCGTCACCTCCGTCAGCCGGCGGGACGCAGCGCCCGCCTCATCCATGACAACCGCGAGGGCCGACGCCTCGCCTCCGGCGCTAAGAGCCCCGCCCTTCGCCTTCGGCACTGCGGCAGCCGTCGTGGTCGCCGCGACAGGCGCAACCATAGCAAGTTGGCCTTCGCCCAACCCTGCAACGTACCAACGAACCAATCAAAAAAAAAGAAAGCCAAGCCAACAACTTACCACCGAGATAGTCGTCAATGCTAATATCGGTGATGAAGTCGGCGACACGTTTGCCCGCCAACGGCAACGCTCGGGCCGCCTTCGCGACCTCCGCCACTCCGCTGGACGGTGGCACCGCCTTCGCTGATTTCGAGCCTCCGGTGCCTGCCGTTGCCTCCGGCGCCTTGCTAGATGCAGGGACGCCCGACTTCGCCGCCAGCGGCGGCCGGCCTCCACCGGGGGCCGCAGCCTTCGCAGCCCCCCGCTGCCTCTTCGGCCTGGCTTCAACGAGCCTGACAGCCGCCTGGCGCTTCTGTGCAGCTCCCTGGCGATCCAAGTCCATCACTGCTGACACAACAGCAGCAATATTCCGCCCGTAAGGAAATACCCTCCATTCACGAACCATGCGAGATGTAAAAAAGTCCTCGCCAGCCGCGCGGGGGACAGGAACATTCCTAGGCCAGCAACCCCCGGTAACCCTCAGCATCCGAGCCGAAGACTCCCGGAGCTCGGGCGAAGACATCCTTTCCCACGGGGCCGCGCACGTCCTCATCAACTCTCTAGCAAAACGATCAGAAACCCCAAGTCCTCCCATAGCAGTACCTAATTTTCTCTTTTTAGAGGATGGGGCGGTCGCCGGCGCAGGGTCGACTCCGGTCTCCACCGCCGGTTTCTTCCCACGGCGGTCCACATCGTCTTGACCAGGGTAGCCGTCATATGGCAATTGATTTAATTCAAAAACCCTGTTCAAGCGGTCATTCGACCCGCGGATATCCCAGCTGCGCTGGCCCTCTGTCCTCGGCACGTAGCGTCCAACAAGCCGCACCGCCCCATCCTCCGCCTCACGCACAGTGGCGGCCGGATCGCGGTTTTGCAGATTCAGGGCGAAGGCGGGACTCCGCACCACCCTTCCACCATGAAAAGGCATCTGGCGAGGGCATACTTCGCCCAACGCCCAGCCATGCGCCAAGGGCCACACCCCGTACGCCACAAATTCTTCAACCAAGTCGCGCCCACTGCTCAGGCCGGCGGCGCACCGAAGAGCCCCTTCGTCCTCATCCCCCTCCGCCACTTCAAAGGGCGGGTACGCTGAGTAAAAATGAGAACACATCGCGGACACGGGGAGTCCCTCATGGCCTTCGACGGTACCCTCAGCGACGTAAAACCAAAATTCATTCCAGTTGCCCCACTTGTTGCGGGCGCAAGGAACCAACTCGACTACCTGCATCGTGGTTTTGCCGGTCTTCGGCGTGAATGTGCAGGATCCAAACTGAGCAACTTCGCCTCCAATCATCCTCTTCTGCCAATGCAAACAATAATACTTCGCAAAAACTTCCACCGATGGCTGTCCGCCGTACGAAGTCGTCGCCCAGACATACTTCGACAGAGCCACTATGGCATTCGGTGTCAGCTGATGTATTTGAACGTTGAACCTGCGCAGGACTTCGCCAACAAATCGGTGCGCAGGCAAGCAGAGTCCAGCGGCGAAGAACGCCTCAAAAACGACCAACTCGCCCTCTGGCTCGGGGACTTCCTCCGTCCCCGGGACTCGACCAACTCCGCCGCCGAAGTAACCCAACCGCTGCATATCTTGCACGCGGGCCGACGACATCCGCGATATGCCAAAATCAACAGAATCGCCGGCGCGCAACTCCTCCGCCATTAAACTACTCAGCGTCTCCTCAGACGAGGCGGCGGCCGGCGGCGAGGGAACGGCCGGCGGTGTAGCGGCAGCGGAAGAAGACGAGGACGGCATCGCTACGTACCATCGGCGGCGGCGGGCGGTCTGCTTCACTCGAGCCAGATCTCCGGCGAACAAGCGCACGGCGGGCAGACGAGCAGCAAGACGGCGGAAAGGGCGGCTAGGGTTTTCGCGGAGCGCGGAAGGTGAAGTTCAAAAAGCGCCGACCCCCGCCCCCTTTTATAGACAGGGCGCGGCTCTTCGGGAAACCCGCAATCCAACAGGGCGCGACGCTTCGGGAAACCCGCAATCCAACAGTACGCCGTCAATCAACGGTCATATCAAAAACCCCCGCGGAACCACTTCGAGCGAGGGCAGCGTCTCCGCCATCTAACGACGTCTTCGGCACCAGGTGACTTTGTCGAACTGGTCCCTCGGAGGGCAAATGTTGGGGCGAAGGCAAAGGCGCCACCCTTCGCTCGAAGCCTTCGCTGCAGCAGCTGAACTAACAGAAACAAAACAGGCAGGGACACCCTTCGCTTCTTCCGCACCAGACGAAGACTGGCGGTGAAGGGCATCCCACGGTGCGGCCTCGTCCAGCTCGGAGGCCCACGTGCAATCCGGCCCATTGTAACGGGCCCCGCTTGGCTGCCGTGCGTTACGGGCCTAATTTGTAAAAGCATTCCTGTAATTACGGTCTATAACCCCGCTTTATGGGAATATTCTAGGGATAATCTAGGTAGCTGAGGGCACATGCGTCCTTAGCTCGAGGTGCTGCGCACTCAGGTACCTATAAATACCCCTGCACAGTGCCCGTGAGAGGCCAGATTAACAGAGCTTTTGCCATCTAACGCGAGTGCCCTGTTGACATCACTGTTCACCCCTGTTGGATCCCCTTGCAACTGAGAGCAAGTCCCAACATTGTGTGCTAAACCAATTCCTGCATTTCCTTCCTTGGAGTAATTACTTCTCCTTAAATCCCTGTTTTACAAAAGGTTTTTCTTATGCTTAGCTTTTCTCTAGAAAAACAAAATGTTTTGTTTTCACAAAAAGATGATGCTGCAAAGTGGGTGGGATGTTTCCAAAAATAAAACTTGATAGTGAATCCGTCATGGCCATGATGGGTTCAACATCGGAAAAGATGTACCTCTGCCAGGTACCAAACTTTGGGTTTGAAATGATAAAGTTGAGACCGGACGGGTGACTTGCACGAGAAGAGAGTCTCGGTGTAGTGTCTCCGTCTGAGCCGATTAAGGATCGTCTCGATGTAGGCTTGATGATAGAGGACCCTTTAATTGGTCACAAGCCTCGTCATGGGTAAGATTTGCCTCGGGCAGACTAATACCAGAACAAGATAACACGCAATGGGAGTGGAGAGATGGCGAGAGTTGCGTGTACCCTCCGTGGCAAGAGGCTGTACGGTGGTGTATCTGTGCTCTCGGTTGGCGTGAACCTGATCTGGTCTTAAGAACCCCGGTGGTGAGTTGACATATGCAAGGGTTAAGTGCTACATATGTCGTCTGATCGGAGATCCTCAGCTGAGTATAATCGATTTGGATCGCCGTAACTTCGCGGATATGAAGACTTGGTCACTGCCCTACACGTAGCAATCCAGTAAAGATGAAGGGTTGTGAAGAAATTGGCTAGTATAGGTCAAGTGATTGAACTAGGGTAGAAAGAACTCTAGCTTTAGGTAACTTTACTTATCCTAAAAATTAATACTGGATTTTAAGGATCCACCATTAGTAATCATTTCTGCAAACAGAGTCATTGATTATTGATAAGCCTTACCTTGACTCCCTTAAAGCTAGCATATCCTTGAGAGTCTTTTACTTTGTTGGGTAAGTCTTGTGAAAGTACACTTCATACTTAGGGCTTTGTCCCACGTGGTTTTAGGTGAAGAAGCGGCAAACTTTTACTGCTTTTGTTCAAAGGTGGTGCCCAAGGAGGAGAACCAGGAGTAAAACTTTGGGAGGAAAGGATCCTCCGTTAAAACTTTTACTACTTATTCGGGAGGAGTTTTTGCCTCCCTGGTTTTGTAATAATAATAATACTCAACACTCCTATATTTGTTTCTGGTCTGTAATAATTCAACTCTTTCTTACTTCTAATATAAGGTAAGTTATTGTAATTGCTTCCGCATTTTTGTACCTTCGATGTATTGTAATGTTTGCGTGACGGGTGAAATGCTCTTGGGAAAGGTAAAGAAAGCAGATACCAAACTTGTCAAGTGATTCAGTGGCACCTGCAGGGTTGTCTGAGGTCCATGGGACAAGGACAACTGTAGGTGGGCCTAATGACTTAAGAGGTTCCGTCACAGCTAGTATCGGAGCGAAGCCCATCTCTGCAGAGGTTATGAAGCATTTTCAAAAAGAATTTTCAAAGACTTATCAAGAAAATTTCTTTCTTTCTTATCAAACCAACTTCTGAGTACTTATTTGAAAGACCAGATAATAGAGTGCAATGTATAGAAGGTGTGAATCAACTAAGGTTGATTCTGTAATTATACATGCATCATGATAAAAACTATGTTAATAAGAATTTCCCCTCATGGAGATATGCCGCCGCGCACGAGAAAGACTGCGTGCAAGTCTATCGGGCCAATCGGCGTAGCTCGCCATCAATTTGCCCCGAGGCATGAAGATAGTAGCAGTGGTAGCAACGATCCAATCAGGGATCTGGAAGCCCAAGTTGAACAGCTTCGATCAGAACTCCGTCGCAGGAATGATATATGGGTCGTGGATGGTGAAAGAATAAATGAATTGAGAACGGACATCCACCACCTGCAAGACCAACTTGCGGAATGAGATCTAGCGCTCGACTGGGCTGTGAACTCTCGTTCACTTGCTTGGGCAAAGGAAGCTAGAGCTCGAGCCCGCGTGGAGGAGCTTAGCTCAGCCGTGGATAACTTGCAGTTTTATTGTTATACACTACATGAAGAAGTTCATGTCTTCTATTCACAACTGCACCCTAACGTACCTACGGATCCTGTCGGGATGGAAGCCGGACCTTCTGGAGAAGCGGGAGGAGCACTTGGTGATGAACTGGACCTTTTTAGGCCCCCTCCCTCTATGAAGTTGGTTGAGAATGGTCTCCTACACCCGATAGCGAGGCTACAAAAAGTGACAAGAAGCAAGAGTAGTGTAGTGTAGAAGTAGTAGTAATGTATAATAAGTAATGCAATCCTGTTGTAAATTTGAGTATGTATCATTACCCTTTTTAGTAATGTAAATGGATGGTTTTCTTTGGCATATTATATTTTCCAAATGCTCTTTGTCTCAGATGCCTTCCAAGACTCGTGTGGGAGGGAAGCAACTCCAAACCCACCCCCAGTACCTCCAACATTAGCTAAGGTCATCACTGCCTTAGTTAACGCTACGGTCGACAACATCCGCTTTCTGCGGGAAATGGTGGGACAACAAATGCAACAGCAAGGCGGGCGAGCATATCAGCAAGGACCTCGTGAAACATCATATTTAGATTTCTCCGAGACACGTCCCCCATTATTTCTCAAGGCGGAAGATCCTCTGGAAGTGGATGAGTGGATCCACGTTATCGAACAGAAGTTCGGGCTTCTCCGATGTACGGAGACTCAAAAGCCCTTATTTGCGGCACAACAATTGCGAGGCCCTGCCAGTACCTGGTTGAGAAATTATGTAGCCGTTCAACCGGCTGGTCATCAAATAACCTGGGATGAGTTCAAGCTAGCTTTCCGGGAGCACTATATACCTGAAGGGGTGCTCCATATGAAACAGGAGGAGTTTATGAAGCTCAAACAAGGTGGGGATAGTGTCACTTAGTATCTCAACAAATTCAACCACTTGTCCCAATATGCTATCGATCAAGTCAACACAGATTTAAAGAAGAGAAATTGCTTCATGAGAGGCCTTAATGATCGAATGCAACGAAGATGGCACTTGCATTGATCTTTCCTACGGAAGGGCTATCAGTATTGCACTGGCAGTCGAAGCTAAATATGCAGGCTCGGGAAAATCGAAGGGTTACGGAGGCGACAAGCCCAGTCAGGTGTCTGAGAAAAGACAAAGGTTGATAATCCGACCTTTTAATCTGAATCGCTATTCACCACGTCCACCCTCCTACCCTTTCAAAGAACCGGTCTTCATTCGTCCCACCACTGCCCCCACTCCAACAAATCAGCCGAGTGCCCCTGGTACTCATTTCCCTGCTCTCCCAAGCTCTTCAACCGGCTGCTTTAACTGTGGAAAGTCCGGACACTTTATCAAGGAATGTCCATACCTGAAGCAGAATAGATCAAGTAATCAGCAGAGTTCTGGGAATTCCACTCAAGGAAAGGGAAATGCGGTAAACAATACCGTAGGCAGAAATATGATGAAAACGGGGCGGATTTATTATACTCAAGTGGCCACAACACCGAAAGGTGAACCGGTTATGATGGGTACGTTTCTCATGGCCAATCACCCCGCACTTATTCTTTTTGGTTCTGGCGCTTCACATACATTCATAAGCAAGAAGTTTGTGGATCAATATTGCATTCCATACCATGAATCAAGGGAAGGGTTTAAAATTCATTCGCCTGGGGGACAAGTATTTACTAAAGAAGTGGCTTTCCATGTGCCCGTAACATTGGCTGAACGGTACTTTCTTACTAATATGATTGTTCTCAAAGGCCAATATATAGATGTAATTCTGGGCATGAATTGGTTGGCCCAACATAAAGCTATTCTCAACACTAATTTGAGAACTGTCAGATTGAGTTATGGCCAAGAAGAGGTTCTCTTGACCATCCCCGTAGCCATTCCAGCTAAACCAATTGGCAGAGTATATGAAGCTATCATACCGGAGATCCAAGATATTCCGGTAGTATGTGAGTTTCTAGACGTCTTTCTAGAAGATTTGTCTGGATTGCCTCCAGAGAGAGATGTAGATTTTGTGATTGAGTTGAAGCCCGGTACGGCTCCTATTTCTAGAAGGTCGTACTGGATGCCTCCAAATGAACTGGCAGAGCTCAAGACCTAATTACAAGATCTACTGGAGAAGGGATTCATCCGGCCAAGCTCATCGCCATGGGGTTGTCCAGCCATCTTTGTTAAGAAGAAGGACCAAACACTACGGATGTGCGTGGATTATAGACCCCTTAATGAGGTGACCATCAAAAATAAGTACCCTCTTCCCCGGATTGACATTTTATTTGATCAACTAATTGGAGCGAGGGTATTCTCTAAGATTGACCTCCGATCATGCTATCATCAGATCCGTTTTCGACCCGAAGATATACCAAAGACCGCATTCACTATGCGGTATGGTTTATTTGAATATATGGTTATGTCTTTCGGACTAACAAATGCTCCTGCCCACTTCACCTATCTTATGAACTCGGTATTCATGCCCGAGCTAGATAAGTTTGTGGTGGTATTCATTGATGATATCTTGATATATTCCAAGAATGAAGAGGAGCATGCTCTGCATTTACGGATCGTGTTGACGCGCTTAAGAGAGCACCAATTATATGCTAAGTTTAGTAAGTTCGCATTCTGGCTAGAGGAGATCCAATTTCTGGAACATGTATTATCTGCCAAGGGGATTGCGGTGGATCCCAGCAAAGTCAAGGATATTTTGGAGTGGAAACCCCCAACCACTGTACATCAAGTCCGAAGTTTCCTTGGACTGGCTGGCTATTACCGCCGATTCATACCAGATTTTTCCAAGCTTGTGAAACCAATCACAAGTTTATTGAAGAATTATACTAAATTTATTTGGTCATCAAAGTGCAATGAAGCCTTTGAACAGTTGAAGGTATTATTAACCACTGCTCCGGTATTGGCTCAACCGGATATTGAAAAAACCCTTTGATGTATATTGTGACGCATCAGGCAGTGGTCTCGGCTGCGTTCTAACGCAAGAAGGCCGAGTGATAGCTTGAGCTTCACGGCAGTTGCGCCGGCATGAGGAACATTATCCAACTCATGATTTGGAGTTAGCTGCAGTGGTTCATGCCCTAAAAATCTAGCGTCATTATCTGCTGGGGAATATCTGTCACATCTATACAGATCATAAAAGCTTGAAGTATATCTTCACCCAGTTAGAGTTGAACATGAGACAGAGGCGATGGCTCGAGCTTATTAAGGACTATGAATTGGAAATTCATTATCACCCAGGCAAGGCCAATGTAGTGGCAGATGCACTTAGTCGCAAGGCTTTCTGCCATTGTCTAACCATGAAGACTTCTGACATTACCTTATGCCAAGAGATGGAGAAATTAAACCTGGGAATGATTCAACATGGAACCTTAAATCAACTAAAGCTTGAGTCAGTTCTTCTACAAAGAATAATTGATGCTCAAAAGAATGATGAGGGTATGAAACACATCCATGAGAAGATAAAGGCCGGAAGAGCCGAATGTTTCAGAAAAGACGATCAAGGTATTGTATGGTTTAATAACCGCATAGTTGTGCCTAAAAATGATAAGATCAGCTAGCAAATTCTAGATGAAGCACACCTTAGTCGCTATTCTATTCATCCCGGAAGCACTAAGATGTATCATGATCTAAAGCAGCATTATTGGTGGACAAAGATGAAGATTGAAATCGCACGCTATGTGGCAAGGTGTGACACTTGTAGGCGTGTCAAGGCCATACACTTGAAAGCTGCTGGTCCATTACAATCTCTACCAATACCAACATGGAAAAAGGAAGATATTAGCATGGACTTTGTTCTGGGATTACCCAGAACAGAAAAAGGCTTTGACTCCATTTGGGTTATCATTGACCGACTTACAAAGATCGCCCACTTCCTTCCAGTCAAAGTAAAATATCCAGTAACTGCATATGCAGAACTGTACATTGCTCGTATTCTCAGTTTGCACGGTGTTCCAAAGACCATAGTGTCGGATCGTGGACCTCAATTCGTATCCAAATTTTGGGAAGAACTTCACAAATCCTTAGGTACCAAGTTGCTCCATAGTTCGGCCTATCATCCTCACACAAGTGGTCAAACTGAGAGGGTAAATCAAATACTTGAAGACATGTTGCGAGCATGTGTTCTGGAATTCCCACAAAAATGGGATGATTGTTTACCATTAGTGGAGTTCTCACACAATAATAGCTATCAAGAAAGCATCAAAATGGCACCCTTTGAAGCTTTGTACGAACGACGGTGTCGTACTCCGTTAAACTGGTCTGAACCAGGTGAAAGAAGTTTCTTCAGGCCAGATATGGTAAAGGAGACCGAAGAAAAAGTTCGGTGAATAATTCATAATTTGAAGAAAGGTCAAGCTCGTCAGAAGAGTTATGCAGACAAACGACGACAACCCCTGTATTTTCTAGTTGGAGATTATGTCTATTTGAAAGTTTCACCAATGAAGGGTGTATCGCGTTTCGGGGTTAAAGGGAAGCTTGCACCTCGATACATTGGTCCTTTTCTTATCCATGAAAGATATGGACCAGTGGCGTACCAACTCTAGTTACCCGAAACATTGTCTGTTGTACATAATGTGTTCCACGTATCTCAACTGAAGAAGTGTCTTCGGGTTCCCGATCGAACCATTGAAGTAACAGATATTGCCTTAGAACCAGACATGACATATTTAGAACACCCTATTCGAGTCTTGGATCAAAAGGACAGGATTACCCAGAGAAAAACTCTCAAGTTTTACAAGATACAGTGGAATCAACATTCAGAAGATGAGGCTACATGGGAAACTCAAGACTTTTTAGAAAAGAATTTCCCAGGCTTTTTAGCCTCATGTAATTTGTAAAGTGTATACAATTGTTGTAATAAAGGAGTGAACCCCAAACCACCCCTGCCTTGTACCAAGAATAAGGAAATAAAAGTGTGAAGCATTTCCTTTTCCATTACTTACCCTATACTTTTAATCTCGGGACGAGATTCTTTTATGGGGGGAAGGATGTAACACACCTGGTGTTACTGCCACTAAAACTTGAGCATAACATCATAAGCATGGGCATATCATGTTTATGTCACACCTAGAGTGCATTCACTAGGCAAAAATTTCAAACAAGTTGTATTGATGTGACATGTTACTAGTGAAACCCTAGGGTACAGTGTTTAACCCTAGATTGGGCTTAATAGAGTAACCAAAGCCTAAACAAGACTAAACTTCAAAACTTGATAATAATGATCATAAAACACCACCATTAATGAAGTCAAGGGATATCCAAACCCTAAGAGCACCAAAAACCGTAAAGAGAACCTTGGAAAGCCCTAGACTTAAAACCCTAGGGGGCTAAGTGCAAAATTAGTGCACTTTTGGACTAAAGTGCAAAAACCATGAAAGTAAGGCACCTTAAGTCATATAGTTCACAATTATGTGGATTTGCAAGTTAAACCTTGAGATTTGGACTTATTTGCAAAAAGTCTTATTTGAACTCTTTTGACTAAGTCTGAATTTCAGTGTAATTGGCTCAACTTTGGGGCCTTGTAACTTCCAAACCATAAGGATTTTGTCCTAGGTCACCACATCAAGTTTGTAGAGCTATCATAGGAGAACAAGTTTGCTTAAGTAACTAACCACTGGTGCTGAATGAAAACTGAAGATAAATGAGTCTGAAGTTGGGCTGTCAGGCTGTTTGGAGTCTGAACTTCAGACTGACAGTGGAACTGCATGAACTTAGGGCTCGAATTCAATCATGATCTAGTGGGAATTTGGCTAGGGATGCTATAGCAAAGGTGAAGATGGTTTGTAGGGCTACAACTTTGCCGCAGAGTATTGGTTATGTTGCCATGACAAATTTGGAGAAAACCTGCCCTAAACATCGACTGTCAGGTTGTCTACTAAAACATCCCATGGTACAGTAGCTGAATCAGATCCCGGATGCATCCCCCTCGCCGCCGGTGATCTTTACGTCGTGATTCATGCCGTCGCTGCGATTAGTGTTCTCGGGTGAGGGGATAACCACGACGGAGTAAAAATCATGGCACTGGATGAGCTCGGGCTCGGGCGTGGATGAGATTCACCGTACCCACTTGCTCGTCGTGCGGCCGGGATAGATTTCGCCGCCGTTGATCGCTCACCGTTGTGCGCCACATGCTTAAGCTCTAGCCCACGTCGCGGTGAATCGTGGTATGCATGTCCGGTGATAACCAGAGGGCTGCCACGGTGAAAGCCACTCATCCCGAGCGCCAGTACCTCTTTTCCCCTCTGGCCGCCAGCACACCCTAGTGAAATTGGACGCCACCGCAGTTGGAGGCTATAAATTGCCGCCGCCGTCCGCTCCGCTAGGTAATTGCGTAACCAGTGAAGCAACCGGTGCCTCAAATCCTCCCCTAGAACTCCCCAATTCGAGATTTCCCCCAAATCCTTCAAGAACACCGAGTAGTTGACCTCGCCGTGGCCAGCGCATCTCAGGTCCGCTCATACCTTCTGCCCTCCCGTTTTAGCGTTCGTGTGTGTCCCTGATACTCCTCGACCAACTCAATTGAGCTAGGATCCCTTAGATCACCGGGAACGTGGTTGACTGTCCGTGATGCCCGCTGTTATCGTGGACAGAGCAAATTAGGTAGCCGTTCATGAAATTAAGTGAGGGGAAACCATCGGTAGGTCTCGAATTCGATCTCTGCCAAAGTAGAACACCAGTCATTGAGAGAATCGACCGGAACACGCTCGCCGGAGCTCAGCTCCCCGCCAGTCACCATCATGGACTGAGAGTTGTGAAGAGAAGAAAGCGCAGGGGGGTTTCTGAATTTGTCAGCGAAACGGAGGAATAGTGGGAGGGGCTCTTTAAAGATTTCCAAATCGTTAGGGTTCTATACGCAAAACTGACAGCGCAGGCGCGTGCGTGGGCACACTTCTACCCTAGCTGGGCCGGTTTGGGCCAGTTTCGGTCCAATACTATTCATACCTTTTCTTTTTCTTTTTCTACCAGAGCTAAAGGAATTCTATAAAATTGTAGAAAAAACCTAAAAATGCAAGACCAATTTTGTTAGGCTTCTAATTTCCTATAGAATTTAATAAAAATAGTTTCATGATTTTTAGTCCAAATAGGAAATTATAGAGTATTTAAATAGCCAAAAACATTGCTTCTGGATTTTTAGAGAATAAATAATAAATCCAAAATTCACTAAAATTTTAGGGTAAACTCCAAATAATATTTAGAAGCCTTGGGTAAAGTTCAGTATGATTTGGACCATGTTTGATACTTAGAACCCAAAACCCTAGCCCTCCCCCTACCCTATGAACTTCACTATTGACTCCGGAAACCCCAAGTTCTCGGAAAACCGTGAAGAAAAGTTGTATTCAAGACTTCAGATAATGAACTTTTATTATCTTTGCACTCTCATGAGCATTACATGGGCATTCATTATTATGTATGGCTATATCTAGAAAACGAAGAAGTAGAAGTCGAAGAAGCAAAGACTTCACCACCACCACCTGAGGAACATCAGGCAGGCAACTGTTTCTATTTTGATATCGGTGGAACAGAACCTGATTCACCAGTAACACAAGGCAAGCCCCGGTGCATTTGGCACCTCCTTGTTCTTTTTAAAGTCCTTCTCACTTGCTTTATGCACTAGGTGATAGGAGTTGTGTGCTAAACCAATTCCTGCATTTCCTTCCTTGGAGTAATTACTTCTCCTTAAATCCCTGTTTTACAAAAGGTTTTTCTTATGCTTAGCTTTGCTCTAGAAAAGCTAAATGTTTTGTTTTCACAAAAAGATGATGTTGCAAAGTGGGTGGGATGTTTCCAAAAATAAAACTTGATGGTGAATCCATCATGGCCATGATGGGTTCAACATCGGAAAAGATGTACCTCTGCCAGGTACCAAACTTTGGGTTTTAAATGATAAAGCTGAGACCGGATGGGTGACTTGCACGAGAAGAGAGTCTCGATGTAGTGTCTCCGTCTGAGCCGATTAAGGACCATCTCGATGTAGGCTTGATGATCGAGGACCCTTTAACTGGTCACATGCCTCATCATTGGTAAGCTTTGCCTCAGGAAGACTAATACCAGAATAAGATAACACGCAATGGGAGTGGAGAGATGGCGAGAGTAGCATGCACCCTCCATGGCAAGAGGCTGGACGGTGGTGTATCTGTGCTCTCGGTTGGCGTGAACCTGATCTGGTCTTAAGAACCTAGGTGGCGAGTTGACATATGCAAGGGTTAAGTGCTACATATGTCGTGTGATCGGAGATCCTCAGCTGAGTATAATCGATTCGGATCGCCGTAACTTCGCGGATATGAAGACTTGGTCACTGCCCTACACGTAGCAATCCAGTAAAGATGAAGGGTTGTGAAGAAATTGGCTAGTATAGGTCAAGTGATTGAACTAGGATAGAAAGAACTCTAGCTTCAGGTAACTTTACTTAACCTAAAAATTAAAACTGGATTTTAAGGATCCACCATTAGTAAGCATTTCTCCAAACAGAGTCATTGATTATTGATAAGCCTTACCTTGACTCCCTTAAAGCCAGCATATCCTTGAGAGTCTTTTACTTTGTCGGGTAAGTCTTGCGAAAGTACACTTCAAACCTAGGGCTTTGTCCCACGTGGTTTTAGGTGAAGAAGCGACAAACTTTTGCTGCTTTTGTTCAAAGGTGGTGCCCAAGGAGGAGAACCAGGAGTAAAGCTTCGGGAGGAAAGGATCCTCCGTTAAAACTTTTACTACTTATTAGGGAGGAGTTTTTGCCTCCCTGGTTTTGTAATAATAATAATACTCAACACTCCTATATTTGTTTCTAGTCTGTAATAATCCAACTCTTTCTTACTTCTAATATAAGGTAAGTTATTGTAATTGCTTCCGCATTTTTGTACCTTCGATGTATTGTAATGTCTGCGTAATGGGTGAAACGCTCTTGGGAAAGGTAAAGAAAGCAGATACCGAACTTGTCAAGTGATTCAGGGGCACCTACAGGGTTGTCTGAGGTCTGTGGGACAAGGACAACTGTAGGTGGGCCTAATGACTTGGGAGGTTCCGTCACAGACAGGAGGTTGTAACCAAGCGACTCTACTAGAAATACATTCGATATGGAGTGCTCGTTGGTGATGGCTATTTTGCCCAAGCCTTTGACATTGCCTTGATTCCCATCTCCAAAAATAATCGTATCCTGGGAATCCTTGTTCTTGACGTAGGAGGTGAACATCTTCTTCTCCCCCGTCATGTGGTTTGTGCATCCGCTGTCGATAATCTAGCTTGAGCCCCGGATGCATAAACCTGCAAGGAATTTAAGCTTGGGTTTTAGGTACCCAACTCTTGTTGGGTCCTACAAGGTTAGTCACAATAGTTTTTGGAACCCAAATACAAGTCTTGTCTCCCTTGCATTTGGATCCCAATTTCCTAGCAACTACTTTTGCATTCTTACATGAGAGAACAAAAGAAGTATGGCAAGCATGGAAAATAGTAGTAGATTCATTGCACATTTTCCTAGGTACATGATGCGCAACATGATTTCTCCTAGGCCTACTTCTACCATGAACATAAGTAGAACTAGAAGCATACATAGCATGTGAATTAAAAGCATCATGATCATAACTCCTATTATACTGAGCATGATTAGCAATTTTCCTATCATAAATGAAGGCATGGTTCCTTTGAGGATTACTAACCATAGGTGCCTTCCCTTTCTCCTTGTTAGAAATAGGAGCCCTTTGGCTTGTTAAGTTCTTGGCTTCCTTTCGAAAACCAAGCCCATCCTTAATTGAGGGGTGTCTACCAACGATGTAGGCATCCCTAGCAAATTTTAATTTATCAAAATTAATTTTGCAAGTCTTAAGTTGAGCATTAAGACTTGCCACCTCATCATTTAATTTGGTAATAGAAATAAGGTGTTCATCACAAGCATCAACATCAAAATCCTTGCATCTATTACAAATAACAACATGCTCTACACATGAACTAGATTTATTAACTCCCTCTAGCTTAGTAGTTAATTCATCATTTAAACTCTTTAAACTAGATATAGTTACATGGCAAGCAGATAACTCAGAAGATAGCATTTCATTCCTCTTAGTTTCTAAAGCAAGAGATTTTTGAACACTAATAAATTTATCATGCTCTTCATACAAAATATCTTCTCGCTTTTCTAGCAATCTATCTTTTTCATTTAGAGCATCAATTAATTCATTAATTTTCTCTACTTTAGCTCTATCTAAACCTTTAAATAAACTAGAGTAATCTACTTCATCATTAGAAGAATCATCATCGCTAGAAGTAGTGTACTTAGGAGTATCTCGAACATGTACCTTCTTTTCCTTGGCCATAAGACATGTATGGCGTTCGTTGGGGAAGAGAGAAGACTTGTTGAAGGCTGAGGCAGCGAGTCCTTCGTCGTCGGAGTCGGAAGAGGAGCAGTTCAAGTCCCATTCCTTTCCCAGGTGTGCCTCGCCCTTTGCCTTCATGTAGCTCTTCTTTTTCTCCTTCCCGCTCTTTTCTTGTCCCTAGTCACTATCATTATCAGGACAATTTGCAATAAAGTGACCAGTCTTACCGCATTTGAAGCAGGAGCACTTTCCCTTTGTTTTGTTCTTGTTGGGGTACTCCTTGCGTCCTTTAAGTGCGGTCTTGAAGCGCTTGATGATAAGCGCCATCTCATATTCGTTGAGGCCGGCAGCCTCCACTTGAGCTACCTTGCTTGGTAGTGCCTCCTTGCTACTAGTTGCCTTGAGCGCAATGGGCTACGGCTCGTAGACAGGCAGAGGTCCGTTTAAGGCGTCATCTACATACCTTGGCTCCTTAACCATCATGCGCCCGCTTACAAATTTTCTGAGTATTTCCTCGGGCGTCATCTTTGTGTACCTGGGATTTTCACGGATAAGATTCACAAGATGGGGGTCAATAACTGTAAATGACCTGAGCATGAGTCGGACGACGTCATGGTCCGTCCATCTTGGGCTTCCATAGCTTCTAATCTTGTTGACCAGGGTCTTGAGCCTGTTGTAGGTTTGTGTTGGCTCTTCTCCCCTGATCATGGCGAATCTCCCTAGCTCGCCTTCCATCAGTTCCATTTTGGTGATCATTGTAGCATCATTTCCCTCATGTGAGATCTTGAGGGTGCCCCAAATTTGCTTGGCGTTGTCCAAGCCACTTACTTTATTGTATTCATCCCTGTAAAGCGAAGCTAACAAGACAGTAGTAGCTTGGGCATTCTTATGAATTTGTTCATTAATGAATACAGGGTTATCAGTGCTATCAAAATGCATCCCATTCTCTACAATTTCCCAAATACTAGGATGGAGTGAGAATAGATGACTACGCATTTTATGACTCCAAAATGAATAGTCTTCTCCATCAAAGTGAGGAGGTTTTCCAAGAGGAATTGATAGTAAATGTGCATTTGTATTGTATGGCATACGAGAATAGTCAAAAGAGTAGTTCTGATTAACCGTTTTCTTTTTCGATGAAGAGTCGTCGTCTCTTAGTGAAGATGAAGAGGCATCGCTGTCATAGTAGATGGTGTTCTTGATGCGCCTCTTCTTCTTCCCGTCCCTCTTCTTGTGACTTGAGCTTGAGTCGATAGGCTTGTCGTCTCTTGGCTCATTGAGGAGGGACTCCTTCTCCTTGTCATTAATCACCATCCCCTTTCCCTTAGGATCCATCTCTTCGGGCGGTTAGTCCCTTAAGTGAAGAGAACGGCTTTGATACCAATTGAGAGCACCTAGCGGGGGTGAATAGGTGATCCTATAAAAATCAAACACTAATAGCCACAAAACTTAGTTATAAGTGTTAGAACGGCTAAGTAGCTTGAATCGAGTTCTTGTGAACACAAACAATCACAGAGAGAGCAACACAAGACACGCGATTTTTATCCCGTGGTTCGGCCATGTAACACTTGCCTACTTCCATGTTGTGGTGTCCCAATGGATAAGGGTTGCACTCAACCCCTTTCAAGTGATCCGATGATCAACTTGAATACCACGGTTTTTCCTTTAGATGATTGTTCCTGTTTGCGAGGAATCTCCACAAATTGGAGTCTTTCACCCTTACAAAGGAGATCACAAAGAAAGCACAGAGTAAGATTGGGAGAAGCAACACACGCAAGACTCAAATATGCAGCACACCCACGCACACAAGTGAAGACTCGAGCTCAAATGACAACACAGGGAGTCCTCGACTCAAATAGAGCTCAAATCTCTAACACAACGAAGCAAATGCGTGGGAGCAGAGTCTGGATGCCTTAGAATACTTAGTGAATGCTTGGATGACTCCTCCATGCGCCTAGGGGCCCCTTTTATAGTCCCAAGGTAGCTAGGAGCCGTTGGAGGCCAGCTTGGAAGGCCAAACTTGCCTTCTGTCGGGTGGTGCACCGGATAGTCTGGTGCACCACCGGATAGTCCCTCTAGCTGTCCAGTGCGCGATCTCCTTCCATTTCAGGCGCATCCGACCGTTGGTCCTCGGTGTCGGTTGGCGCACCGGACACTGTCCGGTGCACACCGGATAGTCCGGTGTGTCCAACCGACCATTGGCGCGACCACGTGTCACGCGAAGATTGTGCGGCCGACCGTTGGTGCAGGCGACCGTTGGCTCACCGGACAGTCCGGTGCACCACCGGACAGTCCGGTGAATTTTAGCCGTACGCTGCTGATCCTCTTCCCGAGAGCGACGAGTTCGCCGTGGACGACTCACTGGATAGTCCGGTGCACCACCGGACAGTTCGGTGAATTATAGTCGTACGCCGCCGTCGAGTCCCGAGAGTGGCCTTTTCACATGGACCAGCCTGGCACACCAGACACTGTCCGGTGCCCCACCGGACAGTCCGGTGTGCCAAGCCAAGCTGAAGTTGACTGCACACAGCTACCTCTTTTTCCAATTCTTTTCTCACTGTTTCTAGCACTTAGACAAAACACATTAGTACTCAAAACAATGTACTAAGTCTAGAAACATACCTTTCTCTTTGATTTGCACTTTTCCCTTTACTTGGCACATGAGAACATAATTAAACGTGTTGGGCACTTAATCACCAAAACATTATTGAAATTGCCCAAAGGCACATTTCCCTTTCAACGGTGCCCTTTCAACGACGAGGTCGCTACCAAAGCGCTGCACATCCTCCTTGCACCTTCATCGCCCCTGCGTCTCGCTGAAATCCTCCCCCACCGCGCCCTTCCATCGACGACCATGGCAGACTACCCATGCATCACGCATGCCCCGTTCTCTGTGCCTATCCTCCAGGGCTAGCGCGCTCCCCCTCCTCCTCACCCGACTCCACCGCCATGGGCCTGGTTGCCCACCTCAACTTTGAGGAACGAGGACTCCGCCATGCTCGCTCTAGAGACACCGCCTTCCTATCCACCGCTCACTGGGCGTGTCCACGGATCCGCGACTACCGCCTTGCTCCCCCAAATACCGCCAACGCAGGGATCCAAGCCCTGCCATCTATTTAGCTGTCCTGATGCCCACTGGGGATACCAACTGATGGGCTACCAAGCTTGTTGTTCCACGGCCTGGGCTGCAGCTAGAAGCTGACCAATCGCTTGGTTAGACAATTGTGGATTAGCGGTGGGATTCCCTAGTTCAATAATCTCGTTTTGGGCCATGCCCCGATGTCATTATCCGGCTTGAGGTTTGTTGTGGAGAAGCAAAGGGATGTTTACATGTGCTCTGTTCTAAGTCTTAGGGTCTGGGATTAGTTGGGTACGATTCATTCCAGAGGATGGTGTGAGTTAGTGCTTACATGCCCTGCTACTTTTTCAGCTACATCTTTTGAATATGTTGTCTACCTGTTTCTTAGGCAAGCACGGAGTATTCGCTTGGTTCTACTCAAGAAGGGAATCAAGGAATTCAGGACTTTATGCACTGATTGTAACAGTCCAACGAAAGAGTGGATCCACATGTTAAAAATCTCAGCAAGTGTTCCTTTCTGACAGAGTTTCAATCTTATGTGTTACTAATGTAGCAGGGATCCCAATTACTTGCTGCATTGGGTGATCGAACTGTTAAGTCACAAAAGGATCATGCCAAATTTTTTAACTATGGATTCCTTGTTTTCTATAAGTTCTCATTATTATCTTTCTGCACCAGGTCATAGTATGGAGTGTTGGAAATAGAAAATGCATTGGTCTCTTGTTTGGGCATACTGGGAGCGTGAAGTCGTTGTCTTGCCATTCCTCCAATCCTGGTTAGTAATGTATATCATGAACTAAATGACTGAAGCCTTTCATTTTTATTTATGCACATTTAATCCTCAAGGGTTGGCCATAAACTCCAGGTGAAGTAGTTTTTCCTTTGCGCAACTCATTGTTTCTGGTTCAAAGGATGGATCATTTGCTCTCTCGGATTTAAGATGTGACCCTAAATTGCCAAACAACCATAGTGAAACATGCCTTAGGATTGTTTTACATGTTTGAAGTGACAATACAAATTCATTGAACAAACTGTGCCACATGTTAGGTCTTCTGTTGTTGTTTGAGAAGCCTAGAGTCCCATATAGAGAAACTGAACCCAGTCTTGAGCAAAGGTATTAAATTGGCATGATATGACTTTTGCTTATGAAGACCTTATGTCCTATTATACTTATGTTGGTTTGCTAAAATTGGATTATCAGCCTTGAAGTGGTTGATACCTATGATGGTTTCATGTTCTCTCGGACTCTCAGTTGACTTACTCTGATAATATAATTTTCCTCTAAAGCAAGAAAGTTGTTGAGTCTCTCTATAGTGTGTACACCATTTAAAAAACTGTCAGATTAAGTTTCTCCTTCCTATGCACCGAAGAGGCCCTAAAGCTTTATGTACACACGATTTTTTCTTGTGTTGTCATGTTCACCTCTATCCAAACTATTTGATGCTTGGGAAATTTAAAACAGAGGGAGTATTATGTTTTAGATTTGTTGGCGTTGGGAAATTACTAAACTTTTGAGGTAAATTACATGCTTGATATTCAAATCGCAAATGTTGTAATTCCTGCAACCTAGGCCTACAAATTTCCCATTAGAGTTTTCTCTATTTTTCGGCAATCTGTTTAGTTCATCTATTAATGAACCACGTAAGATGATTAGTTCTTTGTCATGTTATTTACTTTGCATTTAAACTGGGTAAGATCATTAGCGCTTTGTCATATTATTTACTTTGCATTTAGTCATAATAGAAATTACTTCTTTGTTTCAAACTATAAAATGATTTGACTTCTCTACATACATTATTCTTATTACTTATCTAACATCTAAACCCTAAATTGCTCCATAGTTTCACCAACAATATATTTTACTTCTGTAGTTTCTGATGCTGCCAAACTAGGTCCATAAGTATTATTTGCCCATCTATGATATTGTTCCATGTACCACTAGAAGTTCAAATATCTAGAAAATGTTCTCTTAACGTGATATCAGACAGCACCCCGATTTAAAATATCTAAACCTTCAGTATTGTCCATGTAATTGCAGAGAGAACAAGAACTTGACTGGAACATTGTTGGAACTTGCTCTCAGTTGCAAGGGGATCCAACAAGGGTGAACAGTGACGTCAACAGGGTTCTCGCGCTAGATGGCAATAGCTCTGTTAATCCGGCCTCTCACGGGCACTGTGCAGAGGTATTTATAGGTACCTGAGTGCGCAGCGCCTTGAGCTAAGGACGCATGTGCCCTCAGCTACCTAGGTTATCCCTAGAATATTCCCATAAAGTGAGGTTACAGACCGTAATTACAGGGATGCCTTTACAAATTAGGCCCGTAACGCACGGCAGCCACGCGGGGCCCGTTACAATGGGCCGGATCGCACGTGGGTCTCTGAGCTGGACGAGGCCGCGGTGGGATGCCCTTCGTCGCCGGTCTTCGTCTGGTGCGGAACAAGCGAAGGGTGTCCCTGCCTGTTTTGTTTCTGTTAGCTCAGCTGCTGCAGCGAAGTCTTCGAGCGAAGGGTGGCACCTTTGCCTTCGCCCCAACATTTGCCCTCCGAGGGACCAGTTCGACAAAGTCACCTGGTGCCGAAGACGTCGCTAGATGGCGGAGACGCTGCCCTCGCTCGAAGTGGTTCCGCGGGGGTTTTTGATATGACCGTTGATTGACGGCGTACTGTTGGATTGCGGGTTTCCCGAAGCGCTGCGCCCTGTTGGATTGCGGGTTTCCCGAAGAGCCGCGCCCTGCCTATAAAAGGGGGCGGGGGTCGGCGCTTTTTGAACTTCACCTTCCGCGCTCCGCGAAAACCCTAGCTGCCCTTTCCGCCGTCTTGCTGTTCGTCTGCCCGCCGTGCTCTTGTTCGCCGGAGATCTGGCTCGAGTGAAGCAGACCACCCGCCACCGCCGACGGTACGTAGCGATGCCGTCCTCGTCTTCTTCCGCTGCCGCCTCGCCGCCGGCCGCCGCCTCGTCTGAGGAGACGCTGAGTAGTTTAATGGTGGAGGAGTTGCGCGCCGGCGATTCTGTTGATTTTGGCGTATCGCGGATGTCGTCGGTCCGCGTGCAAGATATGCAGCGGTTGGGTTACTTCGGCGGCGGAGTTGCTCGAGTCCCGGGGATGGAGGAAGTCCCCGAGCCGGAGGGCGAGTTGATTGTTTTCGAGGTGTTCTTCGCCGCCGGACTCCGCTTGCCTGCGCACCGATTTGTTGGCGAAGTCCTGCGCAGGTTCAACGTTCAAATACATCAGCTGACACCGAATGCCATAGTGGCTCTGTCGATGTATGTCTGGGCGACGACTTCGTACGGCGGACAGCCATCGGTCGAAGTTTTTGCGAAGTATTATTGTTTGCACTGGCAGAAGAGGATGATTGGAGACGAAGTTGCTCAGTTTGGGTCCTGCACATTCACGCCGAAGACCGGCAAAACCACGATGCAGGTAGTCGAGTTGGTTCCTTGCGCCCGCAACAAGTGGGGCAACTGGAATGAATTTTGGTTTTACGTTGCTGAGGGTACCGTCGAAGGCCATGAGGGACTCCCCGTGTCCGAGATGTGTTCTCATTTTTACTCAGCGTACCCGCCCTTTGAAGTGGCGGCAGAGGATGTGGACGAAGGGGCCCTTCGGTGCGCCGCCGGCCTGAGCAGTGGGCGCGACTTGGTTGAAGAATTTGTGGCGTACGGGGTATGGCCCTTGGCGCATGGCTGGGCGTTGGGCGAAGTGTGCCCTCGCCAGATGCCTTTCCATGGCGGTAGGGTGGTGCGGAGTCCCGCCTTCACCCTGAATCTGCAAAACCGCGATCCGACCGCCTTTGTGCGTGAGGCGGAGGATGGGGCAGTGCGGCTCGTTGGACGCTACGTGCCGAGGACAGAGGGCCAGCGCAGCTGGGATATCCGCGGGTCGAATGACCGTTTGAACAGGGTTTTTGAATTAAATCAATTGCCATATGACGGCTACCCTGGTCAAGACGATGTGGACTGCCGTGGCAAAAAGCCGGCGGTGGAGACTGGAGACGACCCTGCGCCGGCGGTCGCCCCATCATCTAAAAAGAGAAAATTAGGTACTGCTATGGGAGGACTTGGGGTTTCTGATGGTTTTGCTAGAGAGTTGATGAGGACGTGCGCGGCCCCGGGGGAAAGGATGTCTTCGCCCGAGCTCCGGGAGTCTTCGGCTCGGATGCTGAGGGTTACCGGGGGTTGTTGGCCTAGGAATGTTCCTATCCCTCGCGCGGCTGGCGAGGACTTTTTTACATCTCGCATGGTTCGTGAATGGAGGGTTTTTCCTTACGGGCGGAATATTGCTGCTGTTGTGTCAGCAGTGATGGACAAGGATCGCCAGGGAGCTGCACAGAAGCGCTAGGCGGCTGTCAGGCTTGTTGAAGCCAGGCCGAAGAGGCAGCGGGGGGTTGCGAAGGCTGCGGCCCCCGGCGGAGGCCGGCCGCCGCTGGTGGCGATGTCGGGCGTCGCTGCATCTAGCAAGGTGCCGGAGGCAACGGCAGGCGCCGGAGGCTCAAAATCGGCGAAGGCGGTGCCGCCGTCCAGCGGAGTGGCGGAGATCGCGAAGGCGGCCCGAGCGTTGCCGTTGCCGGGCAAACGTGTCGCCGACTTCGCCACCAATATTAGTGTGGACGACTATCTCGGTGGTAAGTCGTTGGCTCTTTTTATTTTTTTTTATTTTTTTTTGATTTATTCGTTGGTACGTCGCAGGGTCGGGCGAAGGCCAACTTGCTATGGTTGCGCCTGCCGCGGCGACCACGACGGCTGCCGCAATGCCGAAGGCGAAGGGCGGGGCTCTTAGCGCTTCGTCCTCTTTTTTTTTATCGGCTTGCTGGGGCCGCGGTCTTACGATTGCTCTGCAGGTGGCTGACTTCGCCAGCCGCACTACGTCGGGGGCCCTCACGGCAGCTGTGGCTGCCGAAGTCGAGAGACTTCGGACACAACATGCTGACGCCGTCCGTGAAAAATCGGCTGCCGACAACAAGTGTCGCAAGCTGGCGGACAAGGTGGCCACACTAGAGGGAGAGAAGGCTGCCCTCCGGCGCCAGCTGGCGGGGGAAAGGAGGGAGACCAACGAGGCCCTTGTCAAGACGCAGGCTACGCAGGTGGAGGCCAACCTGGCACGGGCGGAGGGCAATCTTGCCAGGGAGCGCGCCGAACAGCTGCAGGAGCGGTTCACCGCCCTGGAGAGCCGCGTGGAGAGGGCCGAGGCCGCGTCACGCGCGGAGGCAGAGCGGACGCGCCAACTGCTTGTAGATACATACCGTGGGCTGGGCGCGGGGACCGGTGATTTCAAAGTGCGGGATCGAAAGCCCGGACTTCGCTGCCTGGAGTGGGTGCAGGAGGAGTTGCAGGCACTCCCCACTGTCGTGGAGGGGTTTATGGCGTATGCCTCCCTGGTCACCTGCAAGGGGGCGATGAACGCGCTCTCCCGCGAAGGGTGCCGGCACTTCGAGGTCTTCGACCAAGTCGATGAAGATTTTGAGCAAGATATCTTTAAGGTTGAGGACCCCGTAGTGAAGGAATCCGCCGGAGCTATCTACGACCGGATGTGGGGTCCGCACGGTCGCGAGGTGGTCAGGGAGCGGGCCGAGACGGCGAGGGCTCAGGTAACGTTTTCGCTTGTTTGTTGTTTGTTGGATG
This sequence comes from Zea luxurians, assembly GCA_029449295.1. NCBI lineage: Eukaryota > Viridiplantae > Streptophyta > Magnoliopsida > Poales > Poaceae > Zea > Zea luxurians. The sequence goes on along the minus strand of JAOPSE010000004.1, from coordinate 54,406,480 downwards.
TAAGCTGTGTGTGTGTTTGATGAGTTTTGTGTGTTTTGTCTTAGGCGGCGCGTGGCGAGAGGGTCGACGACTTCGGGGCGTTGAACAGCATGCTGTCTGACCCGGAGCCGACCCCGGCGGAGGCCGTGTCTGGGGTCGCCCTGGAGCCGACCCCGGAGACTGCGGGAGACACGTCGGGTGCCCCCGCATCTGCTGCGGTCGGCGAAGACCTGCCCCTAGAGGTCGCCGAAGGCGCGCCTGATGCCTCCGTAGCTGCTGCGCCGAGTGCTGAAGATCCCGCAGCGGTGGCGGCGGAGACAACAGCGGAAGCAACGGCGGAGGCTCCCGCAACGTTAGGGCCGTCGCAGGTGGCGTAGTGGGTGTAGAGGGTTGGGGAAATTTGTATATGTTGCTGAATTTTGGTTGCTGCGCAGGTTCAAGATTTTGGGCCTGCGCACACAACCGCTACTACTAAATTTTTGGCGGCTTCGACCGCGGAAGATGGTAATGAATGTGGTGGATCTGCATCTGAGTTTTTTGATTGTGCTGACTCTAGAGCTCGGTTGAGTGGACTGAGGAGTCGTCGGAGGAGGACTTAGACTACTTTGCGGTCTTGGATGTGGCTGCGGCGGAGGCTTCGCCGCACATTGCGGACACAGGAGATGTGCCAGGTCCTCGCACCGGGCGACGACGTCGAAGGGCGGTTGCGAAACGTAGAGTTAGATGTGCTCGGCTTCGTGTGAGTGGGGCTGGTCGGCAGGAACTGTTGTCTTTGCCGGCCGCCGTGAATATAGGTGAAGGGGAACTGCGAAGTCTTTTTGCGGGTGAGGAGCTTAGGATAATGTTATTTAATTATAGGGAGATGGGAATTATTCCTAAGGTTGAGCCGATGTAGAGTGTGGTGCCCTCGCTTGTATATGTGTAAAGGCTTGTATGATGAAGTTGTGTGCCCTCGCTTGTCTATGCCTGCGAGGGCGTTGTGTACTTTGGTGTGTCTTGTTGTGCTGTGCTGGTGCAATTATAGTTGGTCTTGGCGCGGACGGTTTGATGTTGTCGTTTCTGCTTTTGTTGTGCTAGTCCGGTTGCACCCTTAGGTGTCTTCTGTACGGACAGTCTTTGAGGTAGACTTCGGTTTTTTCGCACTTGTTGTGCTAGTCTGGCGCACCCTTAGGCGACTTCTGCGCGGATAGTCTTCGCGGTAGACTTTGGTTTTTTCGCACTTGTTGTGCTGGTCCGGCTGCACCCTTAGGCGACTTCTGCGTGGATAGTCTTCGCGGTAGACTTTGATTTTTTCGCACTTGTTGTGCTGGTCCGGCTGCACCCTTAGGCGACTTCTGCGCGGATAGTCTTCGTGGTAGACTTTGATTTTTTCGCACTTGTTGTGCTGGTCCGGCTGCACCCTTAGGCGACTTCTGCGCAGATAGTCTTCGCGGTAGACTTTGATTTTTTCGCACTTGTTGTGCTGGTCCGGCTGCACCCTTAGGCGACTTCTACGCGGATAGTCTTCGCGGTGGACTTTGATTTTTTCGCACTTGTTGTGCTGGTCCGGCTGCACCCTTAGGCGACTTCTGCGCGGATTTGTCGCACGCGAGGGTGGCTAGCGCTTAGCCTCGCGGTGACCTCGTATTGGTCGAATGTCGAAGACCGTCATCGCGGTCTTTTTTCGACGCATGTTTTTGCGGGGGATTTTCACAAATATATTACATGGCTCTGCCTCGTTAAAAACCTCACCCCCCGGGAGGAAAAGAGTGCGGGCCGGTACAAGATTGTTTTTGCGAATTACAAGGGCGAAATCAGCCCTGAGGAGTCAAACAAAAAATTTGCGGAGGTTGTCGATGTTCCAGGAGTGCTCCAGGTCCTCGCCGTTTGGCGTTGTGAGCCTGTAAGCGCTGGGGGAAGCTTTTGTCTTGACTATGAAGGGGCCCTCCCACCTGGGCTCCAGCTTGCCCTTGGACTCCGTCCGAGCTGTTCGGACGAGTACGAGGTCCCCCTCGCTGAACTCCCTCGGGATGACTGTGTGGTCGCGCCATGCTTTGGTCTGGGCTTGGTATTTGTTTAGGGCCTGTAGGGCGAAGACTCGGTCTCCGTCAATGAGATCCTTTGAAGTTGGCTCGTCCACGTTGGGGACGGCTGACGGAACTGTTCGTGGAGACCCATGCTTCATTTCTTGCGGGGTCATGGCCTCCGATCCGTATAGAAGGCGGAAGGGAGTGAACCCGGTCGCCCTGCACTCAGTCGTGTTTAGTGCCCAGACTGCCTCAGGTAACAAATCGGTCCATCTGCCCTTTTTTCATCAAGGAGCATCTTCTTGACAGCTGTGAAGATTTTTCCGTTGGCGCGTTCCACGACCCCGTTGGACTGCGGATGATAGACTGAGGCGAAGGCAAGCTTGGTGCCAATGGAGAAACAAAAATCCTTGAAGTCTTGGTTGTCAAACTGCTTGCCGTTGTCAACTATTAGTTCGGACGGTACTCCGAAGCGGCAAACAATGTTCTGCTAGAAGAATTTTTGGGCGGTCTTTGATGTTATTGTAGAAACAGCCCTCGCCTCGATCCATTTGGTGAAGTACTCGACAGCGACGAAGGCGAACTTAAGGTTCCCCTGAGCGGTGGGCAGGGGCCCGACAATGTCCAGGCCCCAGCGCTGGAGGGGCCATGTATGGGCGATCAGCTTTGTGTACTGCGAGGGGCTGCCTGACCGAGGAGAAAACTTCTGGCAGGCTTCACAGGATCGTGTGACTCGATTTGCGGCGCAGATCATTGCGGGCCAATAAAAGCCCTGGCGGATCACCTTAGCAGCTAGGGCCCTTGGCCCTGCGTGTGAGCCGCACGTGCCACTGTGGACTTCTCGTAGGATCTGCATGCCTTCGGCTTCGGTGACGCACTTAAGCATTGGCTGACTGACCCCTTTTTTGTAGAGTTGGCCTTCAATCAGGGCGAAGTCTCGGCTTCGCTGTCTGAGGCGCTTGGCCTCACTGATGTCGGCTGGATGATAATACCCCTGTAAGTACAGGGTTATTGGTGCCCGCCAGTCTTCGGTCATGATAAGGTTGACTATGCGGTGGCCTTAGCTGTTATTGGTTATTTGGAGCCCTTCGGGGCTCCGGACGGCTGGCGTGCCGATGACATGAAAGAACACGTCGGAGGGCAGAGTTTCGCCCCTGGCGGCAGCCTTGGCCAATGCGTCGGCCTCTTCATTCTTGGCCCGATCCACATGCTGCAGGGTGAACCCCTTGAATTGCCTCTCGAGACTTCGGATGGCCGAGAGATATTGCATAAGTGCGGGGTCCTTTGCTGCGTAGTCTTTCTCGACCTGGCCGGCAACTATCTTGGAGTCTGTTTTAATGATACAGGTGGTGACCCCGAGGGCCCTTAGCTTGCAGAGGCCGAGGATGACTGCTTCATATTCTGCTATATTATTTGTGCATCTGTCGGATTCCAGAGCGAAGCTGAGGCGCGCTGCATATCTGTGCTTGACCCCGGCTGGTGAGGTAATGACTGCAGCGGCGCCTGCCCCCGCATGGCACCATGCGCCGTCGCAATGGATCGTCCAAACCTTCTCTGTGGATGGGTCTGGTTGTGTTATTGGCCCAGTCCAGTCGACGACGAAGTCTGCCAGGACTTGTGACTTGATGGCTGTCCTGGGCTCGAAGCTGATGTGGTAGCCGGATAGTTCGGCTGCCCACTTGGCAATCCTCACCGATGCCTCCGGGTTTCTGAATAATTCGCCGAGTCCCCTGTCAGAGGTGACTTGGACCTTGAAAGCTTCAAAGTAGTGGCGCAGTTTGCGCGAAGACATAACGACTGCGTAGGCAATCTTCTCTAGCTCTGTCATGTTGCACTTGGACGGTGTCAGTACCTCGGAGACATAGTACACGGGGCACTGTCGGACCATGCCCTCGACAGTCTGCTCCTGCACTAGTGCCGCGCTGACCGCATGTGGCGAAGCCGCGACGTAGAGCAGCAGGGGAAGCGAGGGGTCGGGGCTGGTAAGGACAGCCAACTCTGTCAGGAACTGTTTTAATGAGGCGAAGGCCGCCGCCAGCTTTGGTCCCCAGGCAAAGTCTTTTGCACCACGGAGTGTCTTGAGGAAGGGGAGACTTCGCTCGGCGGACCTGGAGATGAATCTGTTGAGAGCGGCCAATCTGCCTGTCAGGCGCTGGATGTCCTTGACGGACTGCGGAGGCGTCATGTCTATGATGGCTTGAATCTTGGTTGGGTTGGCCTCGATGCCGCGGTGTGATACCAGGTAGCCCAATATTTTGCCTTGGCGAACGCCGAAGACGCACTTTTCCGGGTTTAGGCGGAGTTGTGCGTCTCGCATGTTCGCGAATGTTTCGGCGAGGTCGGCGAGGTGGTCCTCCTTGCTCTTGCTGGCGACAACAATGTCGTCCACATATGTGAATATGTTTCTGCCAATTTGCCCTTCGAGCACTGTTTTGGTGAGCCTGGAGAAGGTGGACCCGGCGTTCTTGAGTCCCTCCGGCATTCTGATGAAGCAATATGTGCCGAAGGGTGTTATAAAGCTGGTGTTAGCCTTGTCTTCTTCCTTCATGTATATCTGGTGGTAACCGTAGAAGCAGTCGAGGAGGGACATGACTTCGCATCCGGCCGTGCTATCGACTATTTTGTCGATCCGCGGCAACGGGAAATTGTCCTTTGGGCAGGCTTTATTGAGACTGGTGAAGTCGATGCACATTCGCCACTTCCCGCTCTTTTTCTGCACCATCACGACATTGGAGAGCCATGTGGGGTAAGCCACCGGCTCGATGAATTTGGCTTCCAGGAGGCGGTGCACTTCTGCCTTGGCGGCCTCCGTCTTCTCGTCGGACATCTTGCGAAGCCGCTGCTTTTTCGGCCTTACCGAAGGGTCGATTCCCAGACTATGCTCAATTATTGAACGGCTAACCCCGACCAGGTCGAGGGCCGACCAGGCAAAGACATCTTTGTTCTTGGACAGGCAGCAGAGGAGCTTCTCTTCTTCATGCGAAGTAAGGTCTTCGCTGATAGTGACTGTCTGCCTGGGCGTGGCCTGGTCGAGGGGGACAGTCTTGGTCCCGTCGTTGCTCTGCAGCTGGGCCTTGTCGTGCTGCTTATTGGTTGGGATGGCGGGCGCGGGGACCTCGCGCTAGGCCGTGAGGCAGTGCACGTTTCTTTGACCGGGCACGAAGTCCCGCTCTATGTTGCGCGCAGTCTGTTGATTACCGAAGACTGTGATGACGCCTAACGGACCTGGTATCTTCATACATAGGTACAGTCCGTGAATGGCTGCTTTGAACTTATTGATGGAGCCCCGGCCCATGATGGCATTGTAAGGATATACCATGTCCACAATGTCAAATGTTATTTGCTCACTTCGGGCATTGGGTGCTACACCGAAGGAGAGAGGCAGCTCTATTTTGCCGACGGGGAAGGTGCCCTTGCCGCCGAAGCCATACAACGGGTTGTCCGAAGGCTTAAGCAGGCTGTGGCTTATGCCCATGCGATCGAAGGCGTGGAGGAAGATGATGTCCGCCTGACTGCCGTTGTCAACTAGGACTTTGTGCAGGTCCCAGCCTGCCACGCTACAATTGATAACCATGGCGTCGCAGTGGGGGGCGCTGCGCAGGTCGATGTCTTGTGCGTCGAAGGTTAGCGGTATGTGGGACCACTTTGTCTGCACGACTGGGCCAGTGACGGCGACATGGTTGATGCTGCGGTAGTGGTCCCGCTTCTGCCGCTTGGTGTCGAAGTCAGTGCTGGACCCCCCAGTTATCATGTGGATGACTCCGCGGTATGGTTGATCGGCGAAGTCTTCCTGCTTCGGGGCATGGGGGATGTTTTGATGTTGCTGGTGTGGTGGTGGGGGTGGAGGAAGTACGATTTGTACTTCCTGATGGTGTTGGTAAGCGTGGTGCGGTGGATGCGGGGCGGGAGCATGGATATATGGTGGAGGGGGTTGCTGGTAATTGTGCGCGACAATTCTGGGGTTGTCGGCTGGCTGCGCCCGTGCCATTCTGTCTCTGGTAGCCTTCGTTTCGGGGCAGTCTTTGGTTTGGTGGGTGCAGTCTTCGCCATGGAAAAGGCAGTAGAATCCGCGTGGCGGCTGCGCACGCCCTCGGCCCCTACCACGAGTTCCATTTCCGTGGCCCTGGGGGGATATTCCTGGCGACGAGGGGGGTCAGCAGCGGGATGCTGGTTGGCGATGTTGTGCACTTGCTGCTGATTGTGGCCGTCTCGACCGGAGTCTGGCTGCGGAGTCCTCGTCCACGTGCGGCTGGACTGTGGAGCATCTTTGGGTTTCCGCTGTGACTCAACCTTGCGCTGGTGGAGCTCCTCGGATTTGGCATATTTTTCAAAGAGTTGATATAGCTCCTGGAGGTTCTTGGGCGGATCTCTGATACAGTGGCTGTAGAGGACACCGGCACGAAGGCCACTGATGGCGTAGTGGATAGTTATCTGATCATCGACGGAGGGCAGCTGTGACTTGAGTGTTTAAAATTTGCGGTAATACTCCCGCAGAGTCTCCTTTTCCAGCTACTTGCAAAGCGAGAGCTCGGCCAAGGCGTCGGTGTCTGGGCGGTACCCTTGGAAGTTGAGCAGGAACTTGTCCCTGAGACTTCTCTAGGAATCAATGGACAGCGGAGGCAATCTGGTGAACCAGGTGAGAGCTGGGCCCTCTAGGGCGATGATGAAATACTTCGCCATTGTGGCGTCGTCCCCTCCGCCGGATGCAACGGCGACCTGATAACTCATTATGTATTGTGCCGGGTCGGTGCTGCCGTTGTACTTGGGATATGTCCCTACTCAGAAGTTAGCTGGCCAAGGCGTCACTTGCAGGTGTGGCGCCAGGGGACTTCGCTCGTTGAGATAGTTAACCCCTTGGAATGGCGCGGCGTGCGGGAAGGTGTGGTCGCACTGGGGGAAACGCGGGTCTTCCGGTTGCGCGCGGTGTTGCAGGGGTGGCCCATGCTGCAGGCTGAGGTGGCCTTCGCGCGTGTCTTCGAGTTGTGCGCGCTGGAGGGGTGGCTCGTGCTGCAGGCCGAGGTGGCCTTCGTGCTGCATTAGCGCAATCTCCCGCTCGAGTTCCTGGGCCTTTTGCTCTTCGTCGCGTATCATTTGCTGCACTTTGGCTAGTGCGGACACACGCTGGCGCTTGGCCTCCAGTATCTCCTTCTGCCTCTGGAGATTGCGGTTCTTGAGGCGCAGGGCGCGCAACTGTAGCTGTTCTTCTGCTGAGACGCCGAGGACTTCACCGTCCTCGGTGAGGTCCGCGCCCTCCGGTGGTGCGAAGCCTGAGGGTGGCTGTGGTTGTCCCTCAGGGCCGCAGGTGCGGAGAGTGTCGTCTTCGCAGGTGCGAGGAACATCGTCTTCAGTGGCCTCTTGGTGGGTGGATTGGGTGAGGGCGAGGGCCTTGCCCTTTCTTGCGGCGAGCAGTGCTGCCTTCGCAGCCTCGTCAGCCTTCGGGTTAGCTCTCTTAGGTGCCATCGCGGGTGGTTTTCTCGTAGCACGAACGGTGGGCGCCAAATGTTGGAACTTGCTCTCAGTTGCAAGGGGATCCAACAAGGGTGAACAGTGACGTCAACAGGGTTCTCGCGCTAGATGGCAATAGCTCTGTTAATCCGGCCTCTCACGGGCACTGTGCAGGGGTATTTATAGGTACCTGAGTGCGCAGCGCCTTGAGCTAAGGACGCATGTGCCCTCAGCTACCTAGGTTATCCCTAGAATATTCCCATAAAGTGAGGTTACAGACCGTAATTACAGGGATGCCTTTACAAATTAGGCCCGTAACGCACGACAGCCACGCGGGGCCCGTTACAATGGGCCGGATCGCACGTGGGTCTCTGAGCTGGACGAGGCCGCGGTGGGATGCCCTTCGTCGCCGGTCTTCGTCTGGTGCGGAACAAGCGAAGGGTGTCCCTGCCTGTTTTGTTTCTGTTAGCTCAGCTGCTGCAGCGAAGTCTTCGAGCGAAGGGTGGCGCCTTTGCCTTCGCCCCAACAAACATCAAGATAAGCAAGTGTAAATACCCACCTTGGAATTGGTAGGTTTAATTCAAACACATGCCTTTTGTATGTTGTGTTCTTGCCTCCTTGGTATTATAACATGCTTGCATTAAATGTTTTATTGAAGGTACATTCTACAAGAACTGTGATTCCCATCAAATGTGTCCTTACAGATCTTGTGTTAAGGGTGTGGACGGTTATGTTGCCTTTTTTCACAAACTTCAATTTATGATCAGTTGCAAGCAAGATGTGGTCAAGCTGTTGGAATGCGGATCACGAAGGTGGTGTCTTCACTCTTCAGCATGTTCCAGTGCCATGTGTTCCAGATCGGGTTGCTATCGGCATGAGTCTGTTGGTTTGCATGGAATCGGTCAGGTTTAGCTTGGATTCATGAATAATTGGTTTGTGTCGTCCGGCTGTTCGAGCTATGTCATCATGATTAGAATCTACATTTTTTCCTACAGTTGTATTTAAAATAGAGTTTACAAAGATAATTGTTAGAATGGAATCGAAGACTCATTTTTTTGTTCTATATGATAATAGCCGAACGAATGAAATGCAATTTAAATTTATGATATATTGAAGTTAATTGTTTGTTTTCATGTAATCATTATGTACAAACATTATATCGAATAAATTGTGGTTCGTTGCAACGCACGGGTACTCACCTAGTACATATATAAGAATATTACACCATACAAAGAAAAACATTATAAAACATGTAATACCAATTAGAGCTTGCTTCTATGATTACGTGAGAAAAAGAAGCATCGAGATCGAAGCTACGGTTGAGAAATTATCACGTTTATGAACTAGAACATTTAACTTGTCATAATCACATTAACCAACATTTATCATATAAACAATTATTTATAAATATGTAAATTAAAACCTTAAAATTAGTTTTTAGTGGAAGATTATTCTAATAACCAATGGATGAATAAATAATTATTTAAATAAATAAAACATGTGCCACGACAAAATAATGTTTCTAACATGCAGACGGTATTATTACAAAACTATCACGACTGGAAACGATCGCAACAAATTTACAACGCGAAGGATATTGCATTCTAGTTTATCGTGGATTAGCGGCTATAGCTATGCAACGAGGCCGCAACACGGTTAGGGGCATGAGAAGCAGTGGAGGCTGTTAAGCGGCTAAGGCAGGGTAGGCAAGCAGGGGTAAACGAGCAGGGGTGTGCGGCCAGAGCTTGGCTCACCGGGATAGGATGGCTCCGATGGCACAGGGAGGGGCTCAGAGGCGTGAGCGCTTGAGGGGCTTTGACGTCAGCCCAGTGATCAATTTCAGAGAGGCGACGATGGGGCTACTAGGGCATTCGCGGGATCAAGCTAGGCGACTCGATAGCGCTGGGGCGCGAGGGCTACCCACGCCGGGACGGGCACAACCACGCCGGGCATAGAGAAGAAAGGGAGATGGGTTACACAATGAGGATTCTCACCTAGGTTGAGGGCGCAGCGTGGGGCTCGGACGGCTAACGGATTCTTTCCTCGACCGAGGGCACGGCGCGAGGCTCGGACGACTAATGGATTCTCGCCTCGACTAAGGGCATGGCACAGGGCTCAGACGGTTGAGGGATTCTCGCCTCGGCCCAGGGCACGGAGCGGGGCTTGGACGGCTGATGGGCGGGGCCCAGGGGCAGAGGCGTGAGCACTGGCGCAGGTGTGGAGCATTGGATTAGGAATCGAGGGTCTCGGTCTAACAGTCCGACGCAAACGGGTAACTGAGGATCTGGGCCATCGAATCAAGGATGGGTGGCTAAAATCGAGCACTTGGGGGTGGTCATCGGCTTTGACTGGTTTGGGCGATGCCGCTCACACCTGTGGCGGATTAGTCGCCGGAGACGATGCATCTTTGGGTTCTAGGGGGTCTAGGACCGTTTAGATAGACCATAGACATCGAGGGTGACCCAAGGGACCTTATAGTGGAGCTCTTGTCGTGACAGGGAGATAGGAGGTGGGGAAGCGGTGGTGAGGTGATCAAGGCGAGGCAAGAGTTGCTTCGGTGAGCAATCTCGACTGCGGTGAGGGCTGATCCGGTGAGCTAAGGCCTGCGTGAGCTTTAGTGTGTGGTTGGGAGCGCTGGTGGCTGAATTGGATAAGGAGCGAGGCTGCATTGGCCGGGCGACATGGAGGCGTGTTAGTCCGGCGTGCAACGGCTCCGACGAGCCCGAATTCATTGTGGTGCCGCATACTTAAGACAAAATGGGGGTAGGGTGGAGTTCCTTACCTAGGGGCGATGCTCGGGGAGACTTGGCTTGATGCTGGTGGCTTCGGTCGGCTGGACGACGAGGAAGCATGGTGATGGTGGTCCCCGGTTTGCACAGGGAAGAGGGTGAGCGAGGGCAGAACGAAGAGAGAGGGAAGAGGGAAGCCAAGGCAGGTTCCCAGTGCATCACACTCAGGCAGAGCTCACCATGGCAAGGGCGACGACAGAGGCTCAGTGACGATGGTGGAACAACCTTTCGACGGCAGCGGCGCTGCTGGTGCTAAGGGTGGCGAGAACAGGCTGTACGAAACGGGTGTCGCCTAAGAGGGGGGGGTGAATTAGGACTTCTAAAACTTTTACTAAACTAGGCCACAAATAAATCCCTAGAGCAAAACCTATGCAAATCATCAAGCTAGAATGTGCAAACTAGGTTTTGTCTAAGTGTTGCTATCTCTACCGCAATGGCTAAGTTTCAATCTACACTATATAAGTATGAAAGACAAGATTGAAACTTAAATGCTTAATATAAATGCGGAAACTTAAAGAGCAAGGTAGAGATGCAAACTCTCGTGGATGACGCCGGTATTTTTATTGAGGTATCTGGAACCGCGCAAGGTCCCGACTAATCCTCGTTGGTGCCCCTACGCAAAGGGAAGCCCACGTGAGGGCCAAGCACCTCGGTCGAGTAACTCCATAGAGAGCCACGGGCCTTCTCCACGCGCAAGTGGTGCTGCACTTCCGGCTCCTCTCAGACGCTCCCCGCCGTCTCCACTATCGAGCTTCCGGCCAAAAACGCCGCGGGCCTAGTTCCCTCCGGTACACGGTGGCGGTCGTGATACAAACGCGGTTGTCACAGTCTCGCAAGACACTCGCCCACTCAGTACAATTACCACGGCTCGCACAAGAGCCGAGGGGTTGTGTGGTTTTATAAAACTCACTCAACTAACTAGGATTCACCTAGAGTAAGCGCTAAAGCGGTCTAACTAACCTAAGCACTTCGCAAAGCACCTACGCTAATCACCGAGTGATTCTATTAAGCACTTGGGTGTTTGAGCTCTTGGAAATGTGCAATATATGCCTTGTTATGTTTCTTGGGCTCCCACACATGGAAATGGCCGGTTGGGGGTGTATTTATAGCCCCCAACACAATTGTAGTCGTTGGGAAAAAGTTGCTGCTCTCTGCGGCACACCGGACAGTCTAGTGGTGCACCAGACAGCGCACTGTTCAGTGTCCGGTGTGCCTAGCCGTTGCCCTGCCACAGCAGGTGACCGTTGGCGCTGCAGGCTTTTCACACCGGACTGTCTGAACTCCACACCGGACTGTCCGGTGGTCTTGTCTGCACAGTGCCACCTGGAACTAGCCGTTGGGTTGTGGTTTCCTGGTGCACTGGACAGTCCAGTGTGTGGCACCGGACAGCCGGTGTTGCCACCGGACAGTCCGGTGCTCCACGAACAGACAGTCCGCAGGCAACACATCTTCTTTTCTTGGACTTTTCTTTGATCTTCTCAATGTCTTCTTTTGAGGTGTTGCTTTCCTCAATTCCTTGGTCCAAGTAATTCTAGCATCCTGTGAACTACAAACACAAACACTAGCAAACACATTAGTTCACAAATTATGTTAATCATCAAACACCAAAATTCATTAAGCCAAATGGCCCGGGGTCCATTTTCCTTACAATCTCCCCCTTTTTGGTGATTGATGACAACACAACCAAAGCAAGCAAATAATACAAGCATTTGAATAAAAATATGCAATCTACTTGCTAGGATGCATGTTTGTCCCCACAATGTGATATTATGGACTTAAGCCTCCCCTAACTCCATAATTCACTTACTTCCTATTTTTGAACCAAAGAACCAAAACCACTTGAAAAGCTACTTAAAGAAATAAAATTTTAAATTGGTGGTGTTTGGTGTTTGATGCATTTTTCATTGTTTTGGTCCCTAAAACTTCTCCCCTTTGGCATCAACCACCGAAAAGGAAGACATTAAAAGCAGTTAGGAAGTAAATAAGACTTGCCCTCATAAGAAATTTTGTCAAAAGATACCAATTGGAGGATACTAAATTAAACCACATGAAGGGTACCAGTTGAACCATCAAATAGTTACTCCCCCTAAATTAGTGTTCTCTTTAGAAAGAAATTTCTCCCCTTTTTACAGACGAAGAAATACTCCCCCTGACAGAGATCTTCTACTTAGGAAAAAGCATGTGAAAATTAGAGGTGCAAGATATGATTTGATTAGACTAACTTCCTTATGCATAGGTAACAGAATATGATTTAACCACTTATGCATGTATAGCAACATGGAAGTATAATATATGAAAATATAGTCTAATCAAATATTGGAGAAGACATGTAAATGATACTATTTTTTTGGGAAAACGCAGGAGAACTGCGCCTCAATATATTAACAGAATATGATTTAACCACTTATGCATGTAAATGATACTAAGTGTACTCTCAAAGGTACTGATTGAAAGTCAATTGCAGACCAATTGAAGACCAATGGCTGGCTTGTGAGACATGAGAGTTCTTAGAGATTTTGCAGTGGAAGATTGTTGTCTTTCTCCGGGGACTTCATTTTCCTTACAATGAGACTATCACATGAAATAGACTTGAAAAAGATATTAGTCTCAAAGTCTTAGATTATAGAGTAACCTCCCCCTAAAAGTGTGCATACAAGTTTTGAATACTTGTAGGAGACATGCACTTTGATTTGATATCAAGAGGGGCAGATTATCAATAATCTGAACTTTGGCATATATAAGTTAAATGATACAAATAATATAAGCATTTTTACCACTTGTAGCATTAAAAATATCAATTGGTGTATCATTTACTATGGAGTGATAAAGAAGCTATGTGCCATGCTTGAATAACCATTTTAAACCATGTAGGTTTGCTTAAGTGTATGAATTAACAACAAGCAATCCTACCATGAGATTTACCTAGTGTGCATGCATAAAAGTAAATATTAATTGCAATATTAGGCATGAAAGATAAACTAGATGTAAAATAAATAGATACGCATATCTAAAAATAAGAAATACAATAAATCTAGTTACCTTGGTCATGGGAGGGGAAATTTGGGTCCAAAATATTTGCTAACCCACTTGGCAATAAACTTGATCCAATATGATGTATCCTATGATATACATCCCAACTTTGCCAAGTCTCGAAATTCCCTGTATGTCCTTCGGACTACTCACTTCCCTTTCAGGATCCAAACCTTCTTGGTGCTTTTCATAGTTGAAATTATTTCCTTTGGCACCCAGATGCGTTTGGCTCCCTTTCCTTTGTTGGCTTGCTTGTTGGCTTTGATTGCTATCACCTTTCCATTCTTTTTCTTCTTGATCAAATATGGTGTAGCATCCTTGTTGTTCACCTTTTTGATGTAGGTGTTGAAGATTTTGCTTGATGGCTTTTGATTGAGCTTTTGCCTTTGCTTATCCCTGGTCATCGCCTTGCATTGGAAAGACTTATCGCCTTCCATGTGGCATAGCCTACAAATCATAGTTTCTCCCTCCATAGGCTTGTTCACTCCCACAGTGGTGTTATCCAGTGGAGGTCGGATTTGTTTGGCTTTGCCTTTCTTGTCATACAAAGCCTTGCCAAGCCGAGCCACTTCTTGATTTAATTGTTCACTTTCCTTTGCAACCTCATCCGAACATGTTTCTACAACAATATTCTCAACAATTACTTGGTTGCAGGGGTTAGAATCATCAATAAAATCAAAGCAAGAAGTAGAAGCATCTTTCTTAATAATTTCATGTATTTCAACTAAAGATGCTACTAGGGTGCTACCAATGTTTTCTAGCTTAGTAGTTAGCTCATTATTGTGTATGCTAAGAATTTCCATTTTCTCTAGCAAATTTTCAATAGCTTCTTGGGAGCTAGCTAACTTAGGCTTAAGTTTTTCATTCTTTTTAATAAGGCCATCGTCGGCAGCAGTGGATGGAACACTAGACTCTAATAGCTTAATTTTAGTTGATAGCTCACTATTTAAGTTTGCAAAAGTTTCAAATTTTTGTAGCAAACCTTTATAATCATTTTGAGAGCTAATCAACTTATTTTTCAATGTTTAAAGTTGAGCTTTTTTCTTAGTGCAAACATCTTGAAAAAATTTAATGGCTTCCGCAAGCTCATCTACGGAGGGCTATCCCTCACCTTCATCATCACTACTACTATAATCACTAGAGGATGGAATGCTCATTTTACCCCTTGCCATAAGACATTTGTGTGATGACCATGATGAGCGTGATGAGGACCGGTGGCTGTGTGTCCTTGGAGGTTCATCTTCACTTGAAGAATCATCCCAAGTTCTGACACTTGTTGAAAGTGCATTCATCCCTTTTGTGAGTTTTGGTGATTTGGATAACAACACATTTAAAGGTCTAACAAGTTTGCTAAGTGTTGAACAGGAAATTCAGTATGATGAACATACTTGAATAGTGTATAATGATCAGTGAACAAAGGTTCAACACAAGTTATATCTAGAAGACATTCAAGCAAGGTTCACAATATTGAAGAAATGATTCTCTCAATGGATGCTCAATAGGATGTGACTCAAGAATGGCTTGATAGGGTGAAGATAGCAAGGAAAGGGCTTCGAGGAACTAAGCGAAGGTGAAGGCCAAGCGACGGCTTGTAGACCGAGGTACCATGGCTAAGGTGAAGAAGAGAGTACTTGCACTGAGTCAATGAACTAATCAGCTATGAAGAGTTATAACATGTTGATGCATTAGTAAGGTGACTTGAAACCATGATTTGATATGGTGATATGGTACAAGTCACAGGGTTTGATTTGTGTTTGCTTCAAAAGGTGAGACAAAGATGTTTGTGATCCTTATGAAGCAACGCCATGGAGAAATCACACATGAGACACCAATGACTCAAGAAGTTTACTTAATTAATTTTATTTAATTTGAGTATAGGAATCGTCGTACTATAAAGGGGGATCCAAAAAGAAGGTTGGTGTTTGCCAAAGCTCAAACCTCTATATTCAAAAGCTATTTTTGAAAAACAAAAATCTCTTTAACATTCTATGGTAGACCATGGTTAGGTTTGAGAAACCTAGATTGTTCTTGTTGAAAAGCAGCTGAACTTCTTCAACTGCAGCTGAGCTGAACTTCAGCTGAGTTGAGCTTCTTCAGCTGTAGCTGAGCTGAACTTCAGCTGAGTTGAGCTTCTTCAGCTGCAGTTGAGCTGAACTTCAGCTCAGTTGAACTTTCTCAACTCCAGCTGAACTTCAACTTCAACTGGGGTCTAGGCAGGTTCAACCGGGGTCCAGGGCGAGTTCAACCGGGGTCCAGAGAGGTTCAACCGGTGTCCAGGGAAAGTTCAGCCGGGTTATTTTCCCCGGACCTCACTGGTCAAAACCGGTTGAACCGGTCCTAGGGGAGGTTCAACCGGTGTCAGGGTCACCTGACTGGTCTGACCTCCTGACTGGCGGTTGAACCGGCCCTAGGGGCGGTTCAACCGGTGTTAGGACCTGTTTTTGCAGTCTGCCAGTTTGACTGGCAGAATGTCTGTCAGCCTGCCCCAGGCGGTTGAACCGGTCTTAGGGGCGGTTCAACCGGTCTTGGTCAACTTGACCAGTCTGCAGGTCAGTCTGCCAGTCAGTCTGACAGTCAGACTGGCAGACAGTCTGTCTGACCTACCAGGGGCAGTTTAACCGCCCTAGGGGGCGGTTCAACCGGTCTCAGACAGAAAAATCTGCCCAACGGCTAGTTTTGAGCTCCACCTATATATACTCACTCCTACCTCTCTCCCCAAACAATAGAGCACGACCCAAACTCCATTTCTAACTTGAAGAACACCTCCCACTCTCTCTCACACATCTCTTGCCTCTCCCATTTCAAATCTTTGGAGAGAAATCTTTGAGTGAGTTTGAGAGCTGCGGTTTTTGTGCTTCATCTCCAAATCTCTCTTGCTCCTCTTCATTCGAGCTTTGGTACTACATCGAGTTCTTTGTGGATTCATTACTCTTGGAGCTTCTAGCTCCTAGATGACTAGGTGTCTCTTGTGAGTCTCCAAATCTTATGGAAGACCACAAGAAAGTTTGTATTACCCGCTCGTTTGAGCAAAGATTAGTGTGTGAGCTTGACCTTTGTGGTCGGCAAAGGGAGGATTAGGGTTGAAAGAGACCCGGCTCTTTGTGGGCGCCTCAACGAGGAAGTAGGGCACCTTGGTGGTGTGACCGAACCTCGGGATAAATCTTGTGTCTCTTGTGTTCTTGTTCATTGTGCTTATTCGTGTTTTTCGTTCTCTCACCATTCCGTTAAAGATTTGTTTATATCTTTTTGGTGTGTGGATTTTGAGAAGTGCCCTTCTCAGATCTACTACTTTGAACCCTGTGGATCATTTAGAATATCTCATTTCCAAAGTTAACTGGGTGAATTTCGAGATCAATTCAGTTTTACCCAGTTTGCTTCTAGTTTTTGTTGAAAAAGTTTTAACTTGCCTATTCACCCACCCTCTAGGCAACTTTCAGTTGGTATCGCAGCCTAATCCTCATTCTAACGCTTAACCGCGTGAGGAAAGATCATGTCGGGGGGACTAAGAAACAAAAGTGCTTCTAAGCTTGAAAAAGTTGAGGTTGCCTCGACTTTATCTTTTGGTGCAGATGTTGATCCTAGGGCAATAGATCTTGCCATGAGAATCGCCGAAAGGATGTTCCTCAAAATGAAGGAAGATGAGGCGAAGAACAAGATTGAGGAAGAAGAAAATGATCGATGGAGACCAAACGACGAATCCACCTCTTCACAAGGTTCGTCTTTCAAATCCACTTCTCATATGTGCTTTGTCGCTAATGGGAGTGACAGTGAAAGCGAAAGTGAGGATGAGGAGGAGCATGAAAGTGATAGTGAAGATGAGGGTGATCTCCAACAATTCTTCGCTCAACTAAGCAAGAAAAATTGGATGAGCCTGCTCAAACTCATGAAAAGAGCAGAAGAACAAAAAGAAATGCTTCATAAGCAAGAAGATTTCCTCATCAGAAAAATTGAAGATTTAGAAAAGTTGACCAAAGAGCATGAGAAGCTAAAGTGCTCTCATGATGATTTGGTCCAAAGGTATGAAGACATTTCAATTGAGCAAATTAAAGCTGTTAATCATTCATCATATATTGCTCAATTAGAAAGTAAAAATGCTATGCTCAAGAACACAATAGAAAAGCTAAATATTGAAAATCTAGCTTTGCAAGAAAGACATGATATGCTTGTGTGCTCTCATAATAAATTGATGGATTCACATATCATGTTAGAAATGGCTCATGAGGTTGTGTTAACTAATTTGAAATCATAC
Source organism: Zea luxurians (assembly GCA_029449295.1). Classification (NCBI taxonomy): domain Eukaryota; kingdom Viridiplantae; phylum Streptophyta; class Magnoliopsida; order Poales; family Poaceae; genus Zea; species Zea luxurians. The sequence continues at coordinate 54,388,982 of JAOPSE010000004.1, read as the reverse complement.
CAACCTCACATATGCACATGTACTCAAGTAGAAACTATATTATCATGTGCTAACAAATGTTGCTCTCAAGAAAGCCAATCTTCCATTGAGCTAGAAATTTTAGGAATTAGTGATATTTCTATCACACAAGAAAATAAAGAGCTCAAGGAAGAAGTTGGAATGCTAAGAAGGAGCTTAACTCGTTTGAAGGGAAAGTGTCATGCTCAACCTTCTCAAGATAACCGTGATAATATGGTGAAAAAGGTTGAGAAGGGGACAACCGTAGCATGCACAAAACCCCTTCAAAAGAAAACCAAGCTTTCCAAGAAGGGCATGAGCAAAATCCATGGTGAGAAAATTAATGCTCATATGATTTGCTCTAACAATGTACCTATGTTCTTCAACAAAGAAAGATCAAAGAGAAGCGATAGGAGGTGCTATGGATGCAAGGAGAAGGGCCATGAAATTGATTCATGCCCCCACATGAAGAATCAAGACCTTGCACGATCAAGAAAGATGACCATAAAAAATGATGAAAGCAAACGGCAAATGCATTGCAAGGACAAGCATCACATTTGCTACAATTGCCGTGAAAAAGGTCATCTATTCAAGGTTTGTCCAAAGGGTAAAACTCCTAAGCCTAACTTGTCAATACATTCAAATATGCTTAGGATACCCAAATTTGACTCTTGTGCTAGAAAGGTGATGAGTTCACCACATTCTAGGACCAAGGCTATTTGGGTGCCTAAGTCCTTATTGGCTAACCTTGATGGACCTATCATGAGATGGGTACCAAAATGTACTTAATAAGTTTTGCAGGTACCCAGAGATAATATGAAGCTTTGGGGTGCTTGAGCAGTTTAACTCAATTCTTATCTCAAGCTATCAATCTTACATTGTCTATCCTTTAAGATTGACCCAAAGATGAATTTAGTTGTTATATCACTAACTTCATATTCATCTCTAGCAAGAACTTGTGTTGTAGGGAATAAGGATTAACCCTTGTGGGAATCAAGCAAAAGGCCTACAACCAAGTGATATCCAAAGGATGGTAACAATTAATTCTTAAGTGCACATTGCTTTTAATTGGTATATTCCTTTGTGTCTTTTGTAGCCACATAGGAAAAATGAAGCACTTGAGAATGAACTTAAAAGATTTTACCTTGCTTTGGAAAGGATCTAATTATATGGTAGATTGCAGGTTCATATTTTTATATTGTGACAATCTACATGCTTTAAATTGATTGTATGTATCTTGTGGCATATTTCAAGTTAATCATCATATTATTGCCATGACCTAGACATAAAGAGTATTATCCCATGTTCTTAAATGAATAGAGTGCTAAGTAAGAAATTCAAATTCTTAAAGCACTTACCAAAAGGGAATTCTCTATATGGCTAGAGTTGTGAGACTAATGTTTCTATCCAAGTGTTTATGTAGTCTCACAACATGAGAATGTGTTTCCCAAATGGAGTGTGCCATTCAAAATTTAAAGAAGATCGAACCAATACTATGTGATGTATTCATTCTTGTTTAAATTGGTTTTGAGTCTTCTACATTAATCAATCACCATGCTATGAATTAAACTTGCCATGTAAACTTAATTAAATAATCTTGCTACTTTCATCTTTTTTTACAATTGATGTTATGCATGATGCTTGTAAGGGTAATTTAGTTCATATCATGAGGTTTCCTTATTTTAGTAACCTTCTTGTCATTCATATACTAGAGGTTGCTAAATAGGAAACTATTGCTTGTGTTACTAATACAATCTCTTTTAAGATATTTCATGGAAATTCATAAGTAGAGATTGTGCTCTTTCAATTGGTAAAATCACAAGCTTTAAAGGTTAATCTTCACCTAAAAGAAAGATTAGGAATGCTCAAGGCAAAGGTATGGAACAAATTGCTTCAATTGGTAGTTGATCAATAGTAGTTCCTTCCAAGTGGCATTCTTTCAATTGGTAATAATATATTCTATGGAAAGGAATGTCAATATGAAGGTTAAATTCCTTTTGGCTTAAATTTGTAAATTAGTGCATATTGTGAATTCACTGCTCCATGTGCATTAACTTAAAAGGAATTTAATTTATGCCTTTACGCCTCATAAATGATGATTGTTTGCCATTCATATATAGTGTTGGGGGCTTGTTCTCAAATGCTTTGAATTAAGAACAAGGCAACATAGAAAATGTTAGGTGTTAAGGTCCTTCGTCCTCCAAAACATTATATCCCCTCAGGATATAAAGAATTTCGGACGAAGGTTACGAAGGACGTACCTTCGTAAACATAATATCAAGGAACGAAGCATTCATATCATATAAATCATGAAACATGAAATAAATATTTAAATATGATCATGGAATTATTTCCATCTTTATTATCATAAATGAATGAATATAAATGACTTCAAGTTACAAATGTACCTTTGATCCTGAGGAAAGCAAAGGAACAAGTGTGATGCGAAAGCAAATAGCAGGTTCACGTGAACAGTACAGAGGTACTGTTCATCTATTTATAGGCACAGGTCGCAGCCTGTGACAAATTACAATCATGCCCCTTACAAAAGTTTACAACATTGACTCAGACCTCTATGGATAAAAAGGTCATTCTATCTCTATGTCGGTTTGTAACGCCGAAGCTCCATGAAAAGGAACCTTCGGCCATCTCTTGGAGACGACTTCAGCCGAAGCTGCTTCTTCGTGTAAGACCTTCGGCGCACCGAAGCACGGCCCCAACATATAGATATCATCATTCATTAAATACTTCCTTGTACTACTAATACCTCTTTTCAAAGTGTTTTATCGACTAGTTTTAAAAGGAAAAGAGATAACAAAGAAGGAAGTCTCTACAAATGATGAAAAGAAGAATACTAAGGTGATACCACCACCGATAGTAAGATCTTTCAAATTGGTACAACAAATGGTACGCTCTACTTGGTGGTAAGTATTCTTAAGGATAAGTCAATTCATTGCAAATTTTTCATGCCTTGACCATGATATGTAATGTACTCCTCATGAGACTCTTAACTGAATTGAAAGTGCATGTGGCAAGTCATTCAAATACTTGATGCACATATCTAGTGGGAGAACATTATATATCTTGTGTTGTAGAGAATAAGTTTCCCTTGAGTAAGCTAAACTAAGACAATCCAAAATGGTAAATTTGTATCTCATTCATATGGATTGTAATCTTTGTCTTCCAAATAGCTACTCTTGATGCAGTTTATAATTCTCTTATCATTAAATCTAAAAGTGCATAAGAATCCTTTTTGTTGATATTCATCACATACATATGCACTAACATGGATATGATTTTTAAACTGTAAAAGGTACAATTAGTGATCCATACTCTCTAAATTTTGGAAACCCATATTTTGATATCTTAGAAATCTACTTCAATCGGTATCCATATGCTTCACATTGAATTGGATCACTAAGTTGTAAATTCCATGCATAACTTGTCTTCATGATATGAATGCTTGTGTGACTAACCTTGATAAGCTAGGTGCACCCAAGGTCAAGCTAGGTTCATCATCAAGAAGGCAACACGATGATGTATCAAGAAAAGGAGAAAAGGCTCCTATTCTTAACTCTAGCTTTTGTCTATGTGATTAAATATTGACTTGAAACCATATAAGATGTTTGTCAAGTATATGTGGGTGCCTACACAAAGAGAAATGTCACAATAAGGATTGTGTGGGTACTCAAGTCTCTTCCTACTAATCTCAAAGGACCCAATTCAAATTGGGTACCAAGATATGAAGCTTAAACTTGTTTTGCAGGATCACACCTTCAATGGATCAAGTTGTGTGCTCGATAATGAATGTATAAATCATATTTGGAGATAGTAGCAAGGGTGGTAACAACTGAATCTTAAGTGCATATTATTTTCAAATCTTATTTTTTTGTGACTTGTGTAGCCACTAAGGAAAAAGAAGCACTTGAGGATATACATCAGTTGTTGATTATGAAATAAAGGTCAAATTGGAAGATGAATGAATATTATCATATGGTGAACAATCCAAAATTATGTGACGTATTCTCTATCTAGTTAATTTGGATTTGATTCTTCTTTATTAGACACTCACCATAATATGGATTAAGTCAGCCCTTTAGACTTCATTGAACAACCATGCATATTATCCATATCATTCAAAATATATTGTGCATGAGGGCTCAAGGGAAATTTAGTCCATATTATGAGTTTTCTCTATTTTAGCAACTCGCTTGCCTTCCATAGATAAAGGGTTGCTAAATAAGAAACTAGTGCTTGTGCTACTAATATCATCTCTTGTGTTGAGTTTATCCATAGAAAATCTATGTTAAGAGATGATGCTTGTTTTAAATTGGATAAATCTCAAGCTTAAAGGATACTATTCAACTAAAGTAAGAAGAAGTTGATGAGAGGCAAAGGTATGAAAACTTCCTCTCCTTCGGTTGTTTTAGTATTCTATCCTTAGTGGGATGTACCATAGTATAGGTTAAATTCCTTGCAATATAAAATGTTCAATAGTGCATATAGCTTTGACATCAACTATATGTGTGCACTAATTTAAAGGAATTTAGTCTATCCTTTTGGGTTTCAATAATGATGATTCATTTGCCATCCACATATAAGGATCATCATTTGTGAAACCCTCCCTTGTGTTTCTAATGCTCTCTTTTCTAAGTGTTTCAACAAGGTCCTCCCAAGTTCTTTGAAGATGAATTCAAAATCTACAAATATAAGAGTCTTGGTTCTTTCAATCATTAAGTTTCAATGGGTCTCATATCAAGCATGATCGAACCAAGCAAAGATGAATGAAGTTCAAGATCGCTTGGTTGGATGGAATTATAAGGAGAAAAGAAATCATAGTGATTCAAGAAGGGAGTTATATTTTTTTGTCAACCAAATAATGAAGATGTAGTGATATATTTATATAATATCCTTCATTATGAGGTTTGAGGTTCATATTAGCATGCTTTACCCTTCAAGATTTCAATTGATATACTTTTAGTTCTTAAACTTTTAATTGGTATAATCTTCATCATCTATGTAAAGCATGTTATGTTAAACCAAGATATAGTGCAAACATCTCCTTTAACCTTGTATTGTTGATGTGAATAAGTGTACTTTGTGTACTCTTACATGCACAAATTGAGGGAGAGTTTAGCCTATATCTTGTGAGACTAATGATCTCTTTCAAGTTCATGTTGTGTAGTCTCAAACATTGGAGAACATCAGATGAGGATGAATGGTTCCATAGAAATGAAAATGAATTTCTCTTGATTGTTTGAAGAGGATAAGTTTCTCTTTGAAATGTCAAGCCTATCAAAAGCTAAGATGAAAATTCATGATTATAATGGAGACCATGTGGCGTAGAACAAAGGTGTGTCACTCCATGAACTATTGTATTACATTTGTGTATCTAGGCTCTTACATGCTAGTGTGTGCATGTATATGCAATATCTTAAGTCACATCATAAGGTTGCACTTATAGTAACGATTAAAGAATCTCTAGATATTTGATTAATACCTCTTGTGGTGATATCATAAGTTAGTCTTAAGTCATCTTAGTGAGGTATGAATCAAACATGCTAACTTCTCAAGAATCTTGGCTTAAAATATTGCATATCATGTCTATTAGTATACCTTTTGATTATGAATAATTTCTTCAATTGATACAATTTCACATTTTCATACTTTATTTGTACCAAGGTTCAAATTGTAGAACTTAATCCCCTGGCCTCACAAGTCCAAGTGCATAAGCTAAACAAGTATCCATCACTTGTATGCACACATTTAGGGGGAGAATGGTCTATAATTTGAATCTTTGAGACTAACTTCATTTTCAAGTCTATTATGTGTGTAGTCTCAAATTAGAAAGGAACCTTCGGTCAAAGAAAATCGCTTCCACTACAAATTTTGATGGGTATCAAAGATTCTTTGCTCCAATAAATGTATCTTTTATACATTTCATAAGGGAATGAGTTTCTCTTTTATATGCTACTCCAACATCATCTAAAATTGGTAAACATGTATCACATCCTTTTGGATTGCAAATGTCTAAAGTAGCATAGCTTATAAATTCTCCTGTCTAGAACTTAATTGATTAAATAGTGTACATGTTTCTTATGTTGCATGATTATGTTCAATTGATACTCCTTTTATGCCAATGGTACTTTAAATTGCAAATAAGTACTTTCAACAGATATCAATTGAATTCATATATATGTGTGCACTAAAACTTGAGGAGAACTTAGTGTAATATGCTATTAGTGATCTGCTTATCTATCAAATTGTATCAATTGTTGTTTTTCAATTGATATTTTTCATACATGATCACTAGTTGCATAATCTATACTTGTGCAATTTTCATGTTACCTCTTGTTGTGATAAGAAAATGCTAGGTGACATCTAGACTCTAGGTATCAAGTTTCACCTTCGATTTAGTATGACAGTCTTCATTTGATATCTTGGACTTATGTCACAACTATACCAACAAGTGTGTGAAATGAATTCTAAATCCAACACAAGTTTGGAACACCCCCTTGAAAAGGTAAAACGCAAAGGTACATCACTTCATGTCACTTCTCCATTACCTTTGTGCCATCTAAGGACCCTTTTCATGACAGTGTGTTCCCATCTAGCTTAATCATAATTTCTACCCTTTATATTCTTTGTATCCTTTTTGGAGATTTATGACAAAGGGGGAGAAATTTTGCATTAAAGCTTACCTTTAGTCTTATGTAACTAAGTGTTAGAAGACTTTTAAAAAGGGGAGAGATAATTAACAAAAAGGGGAAATCATAAGAAAAACATAAGATGTAGAAAGTTGATAAATGCATTCTATGTCATGAACATCACGTTTATTTTATGACACAACGCACCCCACGAATAGTATGATATAAGTTGTCTTCATACTTTGACCCAAATATGTGCTTTTGGTATTTGAGTACAAAATTGATATTTTCTGAAATGCACATATTTAGGTGGAGGAAACTATATCATAGGATTTAAAATCTTATTTATCAAATCTTATGTAAGCTTTAAATGTGTTGTCATCAATCACCAAAAAGGGGGAGATTGAAAGTGCATTCATCCCTTTTGTGAGTTTTGGTGATTTGGATAACAACACATTTAAAGGTCTAACAAGTTTGCTAAGTGTTGAACAGGAAATTCAGTATGATGAACATACTTGAATAGTGTATAATGATCAGTGAACAAAGGTTCAACACAAGTTATATCTAGAAGACATTCAAGCAAGGTTCACAATATTGAAGAAATGATTCTCTCAGTGGATGCTCAATAGGATGTGACTCAAGAATGGCTTGATAGGGTGAAGATAGCAAGGAAAGGGCTTCGAGGAACTAAGCGAAGGTGAAGGCCAAGCGACGGCTTGTAGACCGAGGTACCATGGCTAAGGTGAAGAAGAGAGTACTTGCACTAAGTCAATGAGCTAATCAGCTATGAAGAGTTATAACATGTTGATGCATCAGTAAGGTGACTTGAAACCATGATTTGAACTCATATATGGTGATATGGTACAAGTCACAGGGTTTGATTTGTGTTTGCTTCAAAAGGTGAGACAAAGATGTTTGTGATCCTTATGAAGCAACGCCATGGAGAAATCACACATGAGACACCAATGACTCAAGAAGTTTACTTAATTAATTTTATTTAATTTGAGTATAGGAATCGTCGTACTATAAAGGGGGATCCAAAAAGAAGGTTGGTGTTTGCCAAAGCTCAAACCTCTATATTCAAAAGCTATTTTTAAAAAACAAAAATCTCTTTAACATTCTATGGTAGACCATGGTTAGGTTTGAGAAACCTAGATTGTTCTTGTTGAAAAGCAGCTGAACTTCTTCAACTACAGCTGAGCTGAACTTCAGCTGAGTTGAGCTTCTTCAGCTGCAGCTGAGCTGAACTTCAGCTGAGTTGAGCTTCTTCAGCTGCAGCTGAGCTTTTCAACTGAGCTGAACTTCAGCTGAGTTGAGCTTCTTCAGCTGCAGCTGAGCTGAACTTCAGCTAAGTTGAACTTTCTCAACTCCAGCTGAACTTCAACTTCAACTGGGGTCCAGGTAGGTTCAACCGGGGTCCAGGGCAAGTTCAACCGGGGTCCAGAGAGGTTCAACCGGTGTCCAGGGAAAGTTCAGCCAGGGTATTTTCCCAAAACCTCACTGGTCAAAACCGGTTGAACCGGTCCTAGGGGAGGTTCAATCGGTGTCAGGGTCACTTGACCGGTCTGACCTCCTGACTGGCAGACTGACTGCCAGTCTGACCCCCAGGCGGTTGAACCGGCCCTAGGGGTGGTTTAACCGGTGTCAGGACCTATTTTTGCAGTCTGACTTGCAGTCTGCCAATTTGACTGGCAGACTGTCTGTCAGCCTGCCCCAGGCGGTTGAACTGGTCTTAGGGGCGGTTCAACCGGTCTTGGTCAACTTGACCAGTCTGCAGGTCAGTCTGCCAGTCAGTCTGACAGTCAGACTGGGAGACAGTCTGTCTGACCTGCCAGGGGCGGTTCAACCGGTCTCAGATAGAAAAATCTGCCCAACGGCTAGTTTTGAGCTCCACCTATATATACTCACTCCTACCTCTCTCCCCACACAATAGAGCACGACCCAAACCCCATTTCTAACTTGAAGAACACCTCCCACTCTCTCTCACACATCTCTTGCCTCTCCCATTTCAAATCTTTGGAGAGAAATCTTTGAGTGAGTTTGAGAGCTGCGGTTTTTGTGCTTCATCTCCAAATCTCTCTTGCTCCTCTTCATTCGAGCTTTGGTACTACATCGAGTTCTTTGTGGATTCATTACTCTTAGAGCTTCTAGCTCCTAGATGACTAGGTGTCTCTTGTGAGTCTCCAAATCTTGTGGAAGACCACAAGAAAGTTTGTATTACCCGCTCGTTTGAGCAAAGATTAGTGTGTGAGCTTGACCTTTGTGGTCGGCAAAGGGAGGATTAGGGTTGAAAGAGACCCGGCTCTTTGTGGGCGCCTCAACGAGGAAGTAGGGCACCTTGGTGGTGTGACCGAACCTCGGGATAAATCTTGTGTCTCTTGTGTTCTTGTTCATTGTGCTTATTCGTGTTTTTCGTTCTCTCACCATTCCGTTAAAGATTTGTTTATATCTTTTTGGTGTTTGGATTTTGAGAAGCGCCCTTCTCAGGTCTACTACTTTGAACCCTGTGGATCACTTACAATATCTCATTTCCAAAGTTAACTGGGTGAATTTCGAGATCAATTCAGTTTTACCCAGTTTGCTTCTAGTTTTTGTTGAAAAAGTTTTAACTTGCCTATTCACCCCCCCCTCTAGGCAACTTTCACTTGTTAGAGCCTTGCCTTTGCTCCTCTCTTTTTTGGGTTCAGCCATAGTTGGACAGTTGTCCCTGAAGTGGCTCTTCTCCCCACATGCGAAGCATCCTCTCTTTCTTTGCTTTTTCCTGTCAATGTTAAAGAGAAGATCCTCTACGTGCAGGGTACACCCATTAGATTAATCTTGCGGATCATCGCCATTACCTTTCCGACGTGTCAGATTGTTTCTTCGTCCTCAGAGGATGATGTGAATGGTTGATTATCTTCATCATCATCACTTTTTTCTTCTTCCTCTTCTTCACTTGAGGAACTTGGAGTGGGAGCCTTCTTTTTGCCCTTCCTCTCATCACATGCAAAAGCATATTTCCTTGAGAAGGTTGGCTCCTCTCCTCGACACATTTTTCGCGACATCTCAAAAGCCGTGATTTTCCCAATCACAATGGTCGGGGTCATGGTACTCAAGTCCTCCATGTTGTGAAGGATGGTGATGATGCTCCCATATCTTTGTTGTGGTAGTAGGGAGATAATCTTCCTTACAATGTCCGCATCACCTAGCTTATTTATGCCAATAGAATTGAGATCATTGATTATTAGATTCAAATGAGAATACATGTCTCTAACAAGCTCATCAACTTTCATAGCAAAAGAATTGTACTCATTTAAGACTAGGCAATGTTTTGCTCACGGACATTGGATGTGCCGTCATGGAGCTCATGCAATTTTAGCCAAATCTCATTAGCAGTTTTCAATGTAAATACTTGATTAAAAATATCCATTCTAAGAGATTCATACAAGCAATTTTTGGCTCTAGCATTTAAATGAATTTCTTTTTCCTCACTCGTGGTGGGTTTCTCAGGATTCTTGGGGGGTTTCATCTCATCATGAGTGACTCTCCAAACACCTAGATCAATGGCCTCTAGGTAACAAGCCATTCTAGCACTATAATATGGGAAGTTAGTGCTGTCGAAGTGTGGTGGCCTATGGGTATCCATCCCTTCCTCTAAAAAGCGTCGGCTCTTTTAGCGGTGAAGCTAAAACGTTTCAAATGAGCCAAACCAGGCTCTGATACCACTTGTAGGAAAAAGGTGTCGCCTAAGAGGGGGGTGAATTAGGACTTCTAAAACTTTTCATAAACTAGACCATAAATAAATCCCTAGAGCAAAACCTATGCAAATGATCAAGCTAGAATGTGCAAACTAGGTTTTGTCTAAGTGTTGCTATCTCTACCACAATGGCTAAGTTTCAATCTACACTATATAAGTATGAAAGACAAGATTGAAACTTAAATGCTTAATATAAATGCAAAAACTTAAAGAGCAAGGTAGAGATGCAAACTCTCGTGGATGACAATGGTATTTTTACCGAGGTATCCAGAACTGCGCAAGGTCCTGACTAATCCTCGTTGGTGCCCCTACACAAAGGGAAGCCCACGTGAGGGCCAAGCACCTCGGTCGAGTAACTCCATAGAGAGCTGTGGGCCTTCTCCATGCACAAGTGGTGCTCCGCTTTTGGCTCCTCTCGGACGCTCCCTACCGTCTCCACTATCGAGCTTCCGGCCAAAAACGCCGCGGGCCTCGTTACCTTCGGTACACGATGGCGGCCGTGACACAAACGCGGTTGTCACGGTCTCGCAAGACTCTCGCCCCACTCGATATAATTGCAACGGCTCGTGCAAGAGCCGAGGGGTTGTGTGGATTTACAAAACTCACTCAACTAACTAGGATTCACCTGGAGCAAGCGCTAAAGCGGTCTAACTAACCTAAGCACTTCGCAAAGCACCTACACTAATCATCGAGTGATTCTATTAAGCACTTGGGTGTTTGAGCTCTTGGAAATGTGCACTATATGCCTTGGTTTGTTTCTTGGGCTCCCACACTTGGAAATGGCTGGTTGGGGGTGTATTTATAGCCCCCAACACAATTGTAGCCGTTGGAGAAAAGCTACTGCTCTCTGCGGCACACCGAACAGTCCGGTGGTGCACCGGACAGCGCACTGTTCAGTGTCCGGTGCGCCTAGCCATTGCCTTGCCACAGCAGTGACCGTTGGCGCTGCAGGCTTTTCACACCGGACAGTCCAGACTCCACACCGGACAGTCCGGTGGTCTTGTCTGCACAGTGCCACCTAGAACTAGCCGTTGGGCTGCAGTTCCCTGGTGCACCGGACAGTCCGGCGTGTGGCACCAGACAGTCCGGTGTGCCACCGCACAGTTCGGTGCTCCACGCATAGACACAGCTGAGTTAAACTTCAGCTGAGTTGAACTTCTTCAACTGTAGTTAAGCTTTTTTGCTGAGTTGAACTTCTTCAACTGCAGTTCAGCTTTTTCAGCTGTAGTGGAGCTTTCTCAACTGCAGTTGAACTTCAACTTCAATTGTGAACCTCTCTGACCATACACCAGTTGAACTTGCCTCCGGGCCAGATGAACTGGGGTTTTCTCTCCTGAACTTTCTAGTCAAGACCAGTTGAAGTGGTCTCCACGGGCGGTTCAATTGGTCCCTAAGCCCTCTGACCAGACTATCCAGCAGTCTGCCAGCTGACTGGCAGATAGGCTGACAGATCAGCTAGGTGTGGTTCAACCGGTTTTGGTAACTTGACCAGACTGTGCAGCAGTTTGTTAGTCAGATTGGCAGACAGGCTGCCAAGTCTACCAGGGGCGGTTCAACCAGTTTCAACTCGAAATATCTGGTCAAACAACTAGTTTTGAGTCTTGACTATATATAGACCCCCACACCTCTCCTTTAATGATGCTGGTCACACTCACATTCATTACTCACCTAACTTGAGACAAAGACACACTTCTTCTTTCTCTCTCACTGAAACTTGCTCTAGATTCAACTCGTTTGAAGGAGCCCTTTGGTGTGAGGTTTGTGCTTGTGCTCACGGATTTGGTTTTCCTCTCTCATCTCATTCTAATCTCTTGAGCTTGTTGCAAACACCTCTTGTGCGATTTTGGTGTTCTTGAAACCCTAGAGTTTCAAGACGGTTTGAGGTTGCTTGGGAGTCTCCAAATTTGTGGACGACCCCAAGAAGTTTGTAATCCTCACTCTTGTGAACAACATTTGAGAAAAAGTACCCTTGACCTTGGTGGTCAGGTTGTGGAGGATTAGGGTTGAAAAAGACATGGGCCTTTGTGGGCTCCTCAAAGGGGAGCAGGACACCTTTGTGGTGTGGCCGAACCTCGGGAAAATCTTATGTCTTGTGTTCTTGCTCGTTCTGTGATTGTGATTTTTTTGGCAAGATAGACATATAGGTTTACTCGTCGTGTGGATCTTGTTGTGAAATAACTCTCGTATCTTCACCATCCACATATGCTTATCAGTTACATTTTTCCTCTATAAGAGATTCACATTATATTTTTCGCATAGTTCATAGTCTAGATTTACCTTAATAGTTGGACTGGTTCAGAGTAGTTCAACTTGCCCGTGTAGCAGATGAACTGGCCTGCACCAGTTGAACTATAGATTTAACAATATTTCAAAGTTTGTAGTGATAATTTTCAGGTTTAGCCTATTCACCCCCCTAGACTACTTTCAATCCTTCCTCTAGGGCAATTACCCTTTGGATGATGAAGCTTACATAAAAAGGATGCATGCTAGAACAAGGCCATATATGATCATAGAAGGGGAATTGTTTAAGCAAGGAGTATGCTCCACATTGCTAAAATGTCTGTCCAGAGCTGAAGGTCAAGAATTGATGAAGGAAATACGCTCAGGAATATGTGGAGCTCACATTGGATCCAGGCCACTCCTTGGCAAGGTTTTTATTGGCCGAAGGCTGCATCAAATGCAGTAGAGCTAGTACATAAATGTGAAAATTGTCAGAAGTGTGCTAGGGACCAGAAACAACCTTCATCTCTAACGCAATTAATTTAGCCCACTTGGCCATTGCAATGGTGGGGACTAGAATTACTGGGACCACTACCACCAGCCCAAGGGAATATGATATATGTTATAGTAGCAGTGGAGTATTTCTCAAACTAGATCGAAGCTAAACCACTAGCTGCAATAACTTCATCCACAATACAAAAGTTTTTCTAGCAAAATATCATTTGCCGATTTGGAGTGCGGAAGGCCATCACAGTTGATAATGGAGCATAGTTTGACTTCGAAGCATTAAAAAACTTCAGTGATCAGATTGGAACAAAGATACACTTCGCTTCGGTAAGACATCTAGAATCCAACAACTTTGTAGAGCGAGCAAATGGAATCATTATCATAGGAATAATGAGATCAATCTTTAATCTACCACAGGGAAAATGGCCAGATGAATTGATAAAGGTAGTGTGGAATCATAATACTGCCATTTCAAGATCAATGGGCTTTACCCCGTTTAAACTTTTGTTTGGAGATGAAGCAATACCTCTGGAAGAAGCAAAGACAGGATCAATAAGGATTCTAGCTTCAGCAGAGGACGAAGACACTTGCAAAGTGTCAAAAGACTCTATAGAAGGGGTCAGGCTTCAGACAATAGATCATATCAACAAATACCAAGCCGAAATAGCAAAATGGAGGGACAGGAAATTCAGATTAAGGAACATTAAGCCAGGACATTTGTTGCTTCGATGAATAGCTAACCCAGAAACAGTGGGAAAGCTACAACTCAAGTGGGAGGGCACCTTCTTGGTAGCATCTTCGTCAAGACCAGGATCGTACAGATTAAAAGACATGGATGGGAATGATATTCCAAGGTCCTGGAATGCAGATGAACTTCAGAGATACTATGTGTAGCAATCATGTAATTTTTACTTTCCCATGGTACCCTTTTTTCCTTTCAAGAGGGGAGAAAAGTTTTTAACAAGGCCATAGGTTATAATTTTCATTTTCTCTTCACAGACCTATTCAATATAAGGGCAAATTTCTCCCATATGTAAAATGTAAAGATCTGAGATTACACCATCGAGTGTAAAAAGGTGAAGAAGCTCCAAAGTCGTTCCTAAGGGGATGCAGAGCTTAGCCACAAACTCATTCCTAAGGGGTTGCAGAACTAAAATACCACCAAATGAAGGTGAAGAGACTCCAAAGTTGTTCCTAAGGGGATGCAGATTCTGTGTGAGTGTTTGTGTGAATTTTGTTATCTTCGGCATGCACTTGCATACTTCATCACATCATACTTCGCATTTATACAAGCATTCATTAGACATTTCTAGCTTCATCGCATCATGGCACATTGCATGAGACAGTAATGAAAAAGAAGGAAAGGTGTTTTTCACCTTTGGCTCAAGAATGCTTCGTTGTGAACGAAAAGAAGGGAAGGTGATTTTCGCCTTCGGCTCAAAAGAAATAAAGTGGTTTCATCCACAACAAAGCAAACGACAGCAGAGGAAGGTAAAATTGCTAGGTAACAATATACATTTACAAGGAAATTTTCGATTACTTCCATTACACTGATTTTCCTATTTACATATATTTTTGCACAAAAATTACAAGAATTCCTTCAGGACTACGCCAAAAAATCGACAGCTTTGGCTCTCTAGACTCCATTAACATCGTCTTTAGCTTCAGCTCCTCATTCTCCATCAACGTTAGCCTGGAAAAAATGTATCATATGAATACTTTGTCATAACAAGCGAGAACAAAGAGAGGTAGAGATATTTTCATACTTCGTCAAGAAGAGTCTAAGATTCGTTTCCAGCAAGCTCTCGGCCACCTTTCGTCCAAATTTGGGTAACAAATCTGTTACCCACACTTCAAGCTTCACTTGGGATATTCTCAAGGTCAGACGGAGAGATATTGGAGGTAGGCTTGTTAACATTTTTCAAATGATTGCATCCGGCCTTGGCAAAAATCGCAGCAGTTCCTCGGGCAGCCACTAGAGCACAAAAATTGCCATGCCCCACCATAACTTCGTCAAAATCATTGATTTATTTTTCAACAAATTCAAGCTCCTTTGGAATATTGTTGGCAGAATGATTCACATCTTCTGACACCACTCCGACTGAGTTGAAGATTTCGCTCATGCGTAAAGAGCATCGGGTTGTAAAACCGAAGCAGGTGTCTCGAAGCACTCTGAAGGCTTCGGCTAAGTTGGAACTTTTTCTACTTCGGCTTTGACTTTTTCTTTTAGTTCTTCAGTTTCATGCTTGTAGCGGCTTACAGTATCTTTAAAAGTCAATTTTACTTTTTCAAGCTCTGTGCTTAAACTTTGCAACTGTTTGTCCTGGTCAGAAATTTGAATAACTTGATTTTCATTCCGAAGGTGAGCTTCGGCAAGATCTGCTTCGACAACTTTGATCTTAGAATTCTTTTCCTCCAATAGATTTTCAAGGTCCTTCACTTTCTTTTCCAAGTTATTGATATCAAGCTCATTCTTTCTATCTTCGTTCTCTTATTATAACTTTAAAGCTTTGCTTAGAAGAACAATCTCTCACAAAAGCTAATGCTGTTTTAGCTTGAAATTCTTAAAATTTAAAAACTAATAATTGCAAAAGTAAACAATAAATTTTGTACCTTAAAATTTGAGTAGAATAAACTTCTAGTAATATGTTGTCTTCCGTAATTACTGAGGTCTCGTTCAAACTTCGGGAAACCAATGCTCTTTGATAAATTGTTAACAATTTTTGCCCCGGCGCGATCAGGGATACACCCTAGAATTTCTTTGTCAACGCCACCAAAAAGCATGGACCTAGGCTGATAGCCACTAGCAATAGTGAATTATTTCAATTCAGAAATATCTTCTTCAGAGAGCTGCTGGCCACCCAGGTGCCGTAGGTCCAAATCTTTGCCCTCCGAAGAAGCTCCTTCTATTTCTTTCAGTTTCAAGGTCATAGCGTTGGCAGCAGTAACTTCAACCATTTCCCTCTCGAGAACTACATCAGCTATAATCCTATCAATTTTCGACAACGTGGTTCCGAGAGGGCGACCGTTGTTTTCAGCTTCAATTTCTATTTCACCAGCTTCAACATCAGTGGTAGGTGCAATTTTTCTATCGCGGCCGGAGGGGGGGGTCTTGTGCACGATCCTCATCACGGTCATCATACGTCATTTCTTCTAACCACTCTCGTTCCCCCGATCGCTGAAGTAGTCTTCTTTTCTTCTTCAGCACCTTTTTCAACCCCCTTCTCCTTTGACTGCAATAAGCTAGTTAGATTTGATTCTAGAGGACTTAGCATAGCAAACCAGAAGGGTTTAGTCATTACCTTCAGAATTTCCGTTACACCGATAGAAGAAGATGAAGAGTTTCCAGCGATTTTTTTGGCAAATCGTGCACCTTCGTCTCGCTAGGGTCCAGGGCCCGAAGATTTTCACTTTTTAGAAGCCGAGAGCTTCGGCTCCGCTGAAATTTTCTGCTTCTTAGAAACATCTCTTTATGAGTCTTTCTCAATAGATCTGATTGCTTGCCTTTCAAAATACTTACAATTCTCTTCTTCTTTACACCCAGCTTCTTCGTCAAGTCTTTGATAGTCAGGGTATTCGAAGTCAAGGGCGTCCATTACTCGGTTCAGCCTTCATTTCTTTCGAATACCGAAAGCGGCAGTCATCAATTGATCCTCTTTTTTGTTGTAATTACCAAGGATTTCATTGCACATCGTCTCTATCATTTCCGGCCATTCGGCACAAGGCTGCTGAAACTATTTTGGAATTTAAATCGATATGGCAGCCTTACAAGTTCAAACTTCCTCCCTTCATCTTTCTTTTTCGGCATTCCCCACCCACCTAATATTGGAAAAGTTTTGTTGGTCAAATATTCTTGCACTAAGTCTCGAGTACTGATGTGCTCGGCTACAACTCTAAATTCTACTTTGGTTAACTGGCATGGGGAGCCCAGTTGCATGTTGCATAATGGCTTTATCATGCCAAAGCTTAACTTAAAGGGACTCATTACCATACTCATGAGTTTCTCCCTTTTCTTCTCGTCAGCCTTTACATAAAACCACTCATTGGACAAGCCGGTAGGCCACTCATTGGACAAGCCTTTACATAAAACCACTCATGGACATGTCGTCCGCTGTCGTCGCGAGGTGAGCTTTGTCTACCCCTTGCGCACAGCCCCGTCGCACCCTCGCTGCCGTGCGATTCATGCTGCGCGCAACACGTCTGACTCACGTGTTGTCGTGCGTGTCGTCTCGCGTCATTTGCGCGCCGTACCGCGCATATCGTGCGCGTAGTCGTCGTCCATTTGCATGTTCGTGCACACGCGCCACACGTTCGGTCCGCATGTTATTTGCGTGCTGTTTCGCGTGCGCGTCATTCGTGTAAATCGTTATTTGCACGCTTTAATAAAATCACTTCGCCATATCGTGGAAAATTGAACGCTCATGTATTTGCAGAGTCTCAAGAAGAAGCATCACGAAACAGATATAGCAAGCAAAATTCAGCTAGTAAGCTCATTTGGAACAAATGTCCCTATTGACAATTGGACGATTACAACAATTTTACCGATCTGCCGATCTAGTTTGCCTTAGAGGAGTACGGTCCGATCGAATCCTTGGTAGTCTCGGCACCAAAATTGCTGCTAGAGTGCTAGTATAGTATCTACTGCTAACAATTGGAAGATCGAGATAGGTGAACTTAACAATCCTCAGATAGGCATCGTATCTTAGAATACGGGAAACACTTCCATTTTACTGCCCAACAAAATTAGAAGGACATTATTCAGAATCAATTCTCGGTTACCCTCCGCTTGTCACTAGTACAAAGAATCTCTATAGTGGCGGTCGTAAACCTATTTACAGTGTCATTTTTCGTAACCGCCAGTGAAAATCGATTTTCACTAGCGGTCGGCGTAATAAAACCGCCAGTGCAAATCGTTTCCAGAAAACATAAAACAGATTTTAAAAATAGCAAAAAAATTATTTTTATTAGGGAGGCCTCGGCCCACTTATCCCACATGCCCGTCTCCATAGAAGTCGCAAGTCGCGGCATTTTTCGTGCACTACGTGGTTGCTAGAAATCGAACCCCTTGACCTCACCTTCACGCGTACCCTCCTCTACCACTCCGCCTATGGCATGCTTTGTGTATAGTTTGTAGTTTTGTTGCCCACATATTACAACCAAATGAGTGTAAATTGCTTGTTTGAGACTGTAAACGAATTCAAATAAAAAGTTGTCAACTACAAAGTTGAATAATTTTTGAAGTTCTACAACTTTTATTTTGACACTTTTTTCATCCGAGGTCGTTTGGAAAATTTGAATTTTAAATTTGACAAATTTAGATACAATTTTTGAGAGCCAAAATGATTTCAAATAAAAAAGTTGTCAACTACAAAGTTTTATAACTTTCAAAGATCTACAACTTTTATTTTGGTGGTTTCATCATACGAGGTCGTTTGAAAAACTTGAAAAATTAAGGATAAAAATGATTTCTAGTGGCGGTTCCTTAAGAAAACCGCCACTAGAAATCGATTTTTAGTGGCGGTTTCTTAAGAAAACCGCCAATAAAATCATGGATTTCTACTGACGGTTTTCATAAGGAACCGCCTCTATAAATACGATTTTTAGTGGCGGTTTTCTTAAGAAACCGCCACTAAAAATAGCACAGGCGATTTATAACCAAATCCGCCTGAAAAAATGTATCGCACCGCAGGCTTTTGAGCGTTTTTCTACTGGTGTGTATAAAAGCAGCCACCATCGGCAGAGACGATCATCCATCCCAGTGCAAATCAGCATCCAACAAATCCACCAGGCTACTCTCCCCTCACGAGCAAGCAGCTGAAGCCATATGGCTCGCCAGGCCACCTCCCTGGTCGCATCTGCCTTGCTACTGCTGACAGTAGCCTTCACGTCTCATGGTACGGAACACATAGTACATGCTATATAGTACGTACAAATATAATATCTTTCTCTTCTCTTTTTGTTGGAAAAAAATACATGAAAATTGTCTTTGGTGGGTGTGCAGATGGTGGTGCGGAAGCGTGGTGCCTAGAGTACCCGGCGCCGGACCCCAACGCCTGCCACGGAAGCGACGGCCTTCGTTACTGCCGCGACGAGTGCGTGGCTGTCGGCAATGGCTTCGTGGGCGGGGAGTGCAATAAGGGCACCTGCTTCTGCCTCAAGTGCGCCGACGAGCCACCACCGGCGCCGCGTGCTCTGTAGGGCTCATGTACCGCATGATTGGTAGCCGCCCTCTCGCGCACCCGCCTCACGCTGGCCAGTCTCACCAGCGACGGCCGCTTTGGGCTTCTCCACGCGTGCAGGCTCATAGTGGAAAAAAGGACATAAGTTGCATCGCGCGTATGCATGTTAGCTTCCTTGGGTACAAGCAACCAATCACGATCTTACGCCTGGTCAATGCATATGAAGAGCCTAGCCACGATCAATCAAGCAACCAATCATGTGGGTAGAGTCTGCAACCGATGCATGCATCATGCGCAGCGCCGCAGATGCACCGTGATGCATTAGGAGTGTTTTCTTATAATTAAGTAACATGAAGTTTCAATTCATAAACCATGCGGTGTGTGGGAAAAAAACATTTATGCAGTCTGAGTTGCAGTGATCTGAGTAACATTCGAGGTCCTGAGTTCGTATTTTTTATTTTTGTAGAAGGCAGATTTTAAACGGGGCTAATTTTGAGGGCGCTAATTTTCCAATTTTAAACTATTACATATATCTGATTCGATATAGAGATCCGTAAAACATATATACCACATGCAGGGCTAGAGTAATATATAATATAGAAACCTATATATCTATTCTTGTTTTGGAAGCGTGTAGCACTCGAGTGGCCATCAAAGACATTTTAGGGTCCGTTCGTTTATCTCGGTCTGAGGCTAGGAACAATTCTAACTAATCTATGTTATAATATTAATATAGATAACGAAACCATTCTAGCCATAGAATGGTTCCTACATGCTGTTTGGTTTGGTTTAGGTTTTTTTCCTTGTAATGAGTTCACATCATTAACGGATCGCACTGCTATCTAATCCCTACATAGTGAGAAGAAAAATCCTCTAAACAAACAATCATAGGCTTCAGTTACATTTTTTTTCCGGACCACAGCTCTAACCATTCCATTGTCGCTTACGTTCACGGAGTCATAACCAAACAACACCCTAGAGTAAACGAAACCTAGCATCTACTCTAATGCACGAAACGGTTGTGACTCATAACCATATGATGATCCACATCCAACGCACATAATATAAGCATACGATCGATGGAACACTTCAGAAAGGTGTCTTTCGAACCTTCGGCATTCAAAAGCCTTCGCATGTTTCGCGGATCGAGCTCGTTATGAAAAAATGACCTAGCACCGCGAAGGGGCTACTGTTGGGGGTCTCCTTCTTTGCCGAAGGTCCTCAGGACGAAGGAATTGTTTGCAACCAAAGAGATAGAGTGCCGAAGCTGCAACAGGCATGCACAAAACATTGAAGGTTTAGAGCTTCGGCTCAGCAAGGAAAAGACCCGTTTATCCTTGACATTTTGCAATACCGTGAAATTTGGAGTATAAAAATTTCTTTGCTCTGTACTCAAAATTCAGGTGAATTCACTTTTTTCCCTTTCTCAAATCAGTAGAGAGTTATTTTGGTTCTATATTAGCAGGAGCTCTAGAAGTGTCATGATTGTTGCATTCATGCTGTTGCATAGTGTTTCCAAGTGCAAGAAGTGTTTGAATCATGTCAATATGTCTTGTAGAAGTCTCCCGTAAATTTTCGTATATTTCTGAATATTTGTCTAGTTTTAGAAATTCAAAATCTATTTATTTGAGATACTTAAAATATTTTCAATAGTTCTAAATATGATTTTTGAGTTCATTGAGTGCCAAATCATGTCTAGAAATTTTCCTAAATTTTTGGAGCCTTTGAGATATTTTTCCGATGATAAAAATGATTTCAACCTTTTTTGAAAATGAATTTTAATTTTAAAAATAGGATAGTTACGAAAAATAAAATATCTTCAAACCCTATCGATATATGTATATGGCTGGAATTCTCTCGTCGAGCCCTTTCCAAAATTCGAAAACCCGCCCTCATATTCGATCCGAAACTCCCGAAATCGGTCGCCGAAGTTTGGAGGTGGTTCCAACTCCGGTGAGCAATTACTTTCGATCTGTGTGTCATCGACGGAATCCGAGGGTATCGTTGCGTTCGTCTCGTCGAGAGCTTTGCCTCGGTGCCTTTGATTCGTCGATCCGACCGACGGTTCATCCCCAATCGATGATTTTGT
The DNA here is from genome assembly GCA_029449295.1 of Zea luxurians. NCBI lineage: Eukaryota > Viridiplantae > Streptophyta > Magnoliopsida > Poales > Poaceae > Zea > Zea luxurians. The sequence continues at coordinate 54,367,607 of JAOPSE010000004.1, read as the reverse complement.
GCTCGGCTCCTGCGAGGGTCGTCTTCTTCGGTGAGCCTCCACCATTGTTGTACCTAGGGTTTCTTTGTGTTCTTCGTTTTCCTATCTGTGCAGGGCCTCCCTCTTCCTCCCCTCACCTCCCCCGGCGGTGATGGCCCTCTCCCCTCCGTTTCCCCCCCCCCCCCCCCGGCATGGCCCCCCTCCCCATCCCGACGGTGGCCAGCCCGGTCGGTTCGGCCGGCGCCCGCCCCTTGCCCCTCCGCTGTGTGCGCGCTATGACGGAACCTCCCAAGGTATTAGGCCTACCTACAGTTGTCCTTGTTCTAAGGACCTTGGCCAACCCTGTAGATGCACATAATCACTCGACAAGTTTGGTAATTGTATCCTCCTCGTTTCGCCTAAGTGCGCTTCACCCGTCACGCAGATATTACATCACATCGGAGGAAAGAATAAGCGGAAGCAACTTACAATAACTTAATATACATTAACCAAATATACGGAGAGTATACTTATTACAATGCCAGGGTATTAAGAGTGCATAAGTATTTGTCGGGGACCATAATTAGGGGTACCCTCAAGACGCCTAATTCTCAGCTGGTAACCCCCATCAGCATAAAGCTACAGAGGCCTGATGGGTGCGATTAAGTTAGGGATCAGTCCATACGAGCGACTCGATCACGCCTCGCCCGAGCCTAGCCTCGGGCAAGGGCAGCCGACCCCGAGATGTTTCCGTCTCGCCCGAGGCCCCCTTTTAACGGCAGACACATCTTCGGCTCGCCCGAGGCCTTGCCTTCGCTAAGAAGCAGCCCTGACTAAATCGCCGCGCCGACCGACCGAGTCGTAGGGGCATTTAACGCAAAGGTAGCCTGACACCTTTATCCTGACGCGCGCCCCCCGGCAGAGCTGAACTGACCGCCGTCACTTCGCCGCTCCACTGACCGGTCTGACAGAAGGACAGCGCCGCCTGCGCCATTCCGACTGCAGTGCCACTTGAAAGAGTGAGACTGAAAGGCAGTCAGGCCTTGCCAAAGGCGCCACAGGAAGCTCCGCCCGACCCAGGGCTCGGACTCGGGCTAAGGCCCCGGAAGACGGCGAACTCCGCTCCGCCCGACCCAGGGCTCGGACTCGGGCTAAGGCCCCGGAAGACGGCGAACTCCGCTCCGCCCGACCCAGGGCTCGGACTCGGGCTAAGGCTCCGGAAGACGGCGAACTCCGCTCCGCCCGACCCAGGGCTCGGACTCGGGCTAGGCCCCAGAAGACGACGAACTCCGCTTCACCCGACCCGAGGGGTCGGACTCCGCCCTGGCCTCTGCCAAACGACCTCCGCCTCGCCTGACCTAGGAGCTCGGGCTCGGCCTCGGCTATGGAAGACAGACTCGACCTCGGCTTCGGAGGAGCCTCCACGTCGCCCGACCTAGGGCACAAGTCCGCCACGTCAACAGGAAGCGCCATCATCACCCTACCCCGAGCCGACTCGGGCCGCAGAGAACAAGACCGGCGTCCCATCTGGCTAGCTCTGCCAGATAGGCAATGATGGCGCCCCGCTAGACCCGTGACGACGGCGGCTCTCAGCTCCCTTACGGAAGCAGGGGGACGTCAGCAAGGACCTAACCGCTCCGACAGCTGTCCCTCCGCCAGGATCTGTTGCTCCTCCGACAGCCACGACACCACACCAGCTGGGTGCCAAGATCTCTCCGGCTGCCACATTGGCATGTACTCAGGGCGCTAGCTCACCCCCGCTAGACACGTAGCACTCTGCTACACCCCCATTGTACACCTGGATCCTCTCCTTACGCCTATAAAAGAAAGGACCAGGGCCTTCTTAGAGAAGGTTGGCCGCGCGGGGACGAGGACGGGGCAGGCGCTCTCTTGGGGCCGCTCGCTTCCCTCACCCGCGTGGACGCTTGTAACCCCCTACTGCAAGCGCACCCGACCTGGGCGCGGGTCGAACACGAAGGCCGCGGGATTCCCACCTCTCTCACGACTCGTCTCCGGCCACCTCGCTTTCCCGCCTTCGCGCTCGCCCACGCGCTCGACCCATCTGGGCTGGGGCACGCGGCACACTCACTCGTCGGCTTAGGGACCCCCCGGTCTCGAAACGCCGACAGTATTATTATTATTATTACACACCCGGGAGGCAAAACACCCTCCCGCACAAAAGTTTGTTAAAGATGGGAGGACAACATCCTCCCGCAACCATCTTCACTGCTGAGACTCTTCCTTGGGTACCACCTTTGAACAGAAACAACAAAACTCTGTTGTTTCCTCACCTACAATGACATGGGTTCGAAAACCCTGAGTATGGAGTGTACTTTTGCAAGTCAGTGACCATGTCTTCATATCTGAGAAGTAACGGTGATCCGAATCGATTAATACTCAACTGAGGATCTCCAATCACACGACCCACTTAACCCTTGCATATGTCAACTCACTGCCGGGTTTCTTAAGACCAGACTGGGTTCACGCCTACCAAGAGCACAGGTACACCACCGTCTAGCCTCTTGCCATGAGGGTACACGCTACTCTCGCCATCTCTCCACTCCCATTGCGTGTTGGCCTCTCTGGTATTAGTCCGCCCGAGGCAAAGCTTACCCATGACGAGGCATGTGACCAGTTAAAGGGTCCTTCGTCAGCAGGCCCACATCGACACGGTCCTTAAGCGACTTAGACGGAGACACTACACCGATACTCTCTTCTCGTGCAAGTCACCCGCCCGCTCTCAACTTTATTATTTAAAATCCCAAAGCTTGGTACCTGGCAGAGGTACATCTTTTCCGTTGTTGAACCCATCACGGCCATGATGGATCCACCATCAAGTTTTATTTTTGAAAACATTCCATTCCCTCTGAAGCATCATCTTTTGTTAAAAACAAAACATTTTTGTTCTCTAAAGCAAGACTAAGCATCAGAAAACCTTTTAACAAAACAGGTAATCAAGGAAGATTAAACAGTTCAAGGAAGGAAATGTAGCAATTGGCTTAACACCCAACTCCTATCACCTAATGCATCATTCAAATGATAAAGAGTTTAAAATCACAAGGAAAGGTAAATGCACTGGGGCATGCCTTATGTTATAGGGGATTTGGAATCTGTTCCACAGATATCAAAATAAAAATAGTTCCCAACAGGTGGAGTCTCAGTTGGTGGTGCAGTCTCTTCTTCTTCAACAACTACTTCTTCCTCATTTTCTATACATAACCATACATATACATGAATGCTCATGTGATGCTTATGAATATGCAATAATAATAAAGACACTTCAAGTTGTATCTTGAATACAACTTTCCTTCATGGTACATCTAAGTTACTAAAGTCTTCTAGGTTAATCACCTTGGTAGGGGTAGGCAGTTTTATTCTAAGAAACTAGGGTTTTGGGGTCAAACAATGGCCAAAACAAGTTAAACTTCACCCAAGGGCCCTAATTATCATATTAGGCTTACCTAAAAAGTTTTGTGATTTTTGGAGTTATCAAATAATTTCTAAAATTCCAAAAGTCTAGGTTTAAGCACCTATAATTGCTATATAATTCCTGGTTACAACTTAAAATCTTGGAACTATTTTTATTAAATACTATTGAAATTTAGGAGTCCAGTAAAATTGGTCTCATATTTTTATTGTTTTTCTATAATTTCCTATGAATTTCCCATGTCTGGTAGAAAAAGAAAAAGACAAAGAATGAATAGTAACAGGTTCAAATCAGCCCGAACCGGCTCAAGAACAGGGAAACGTGCCTATGCGCACGCCCGCGATGTTCACTTTGCGCAGAGGACCTTGATCATTTAAATAACAAGAAAAGAACCCTGCGCACTGTTCACATGTGTCTCTGACATTTGCACCGAGGCCCCTCCCTTTCTATTTCTTCGCAAGGTTAGATCCCCGACCACAGATGGCAGAGCAGTGGCTCTAGCAAGCTTGTACCGGCCACAATACCCAATAATTCATGCCTGACTTCGGTTTTATGCCTAATTCTACCCACAACGACCTTAATCCCTCGATCAATTGCAAAGTTCTAGCTCGAATTCTTTCTGTCCATGGTGACGACGCCAACCGAGGATAACTCGAGGTGTTCCCGGTGATCTAACCTGGTCTAGTTCAATTGACTGGGCCGATAAGCATCCATAGCACACAAGGGTGCTGGAACAAAGAGAAGGAGGGTATGAACAGACCTAGGGACGGCGGTCCACGACGCGATGGCTTACGACGGAGCGGAGAGTGGAATTGGGGGAAATTCCAAATTAGAGCTCGGTGATGGATGATCTGAGGCACGAGCGGGTGCTATGGCTTTGTGACAACCTAACGGAGCTAGCGACACCCTCAATTTATAGTGTTTGAGGGCGGTGGCGGCTAATTTTGAGATGGCGCACTGGCGGCCGGAGAGAGGGGAAGTCACTGGCGCAGGTGATACCGTGGCAAGGCCTCTGGCGATGGACGGGAATGCTACACAGGTTCACTGCGACGTGCTAAGTTTCCAAGATGCGTGGCGCACGATCGGTAAGCAGCTAACGCCGGTGAGGATCATCCCGGCCGGCCGCAGACCAAGTGGGTACGACGATCTTAACAGTGGCCGAGTCCAAGCCAATTCGTGCCAAGATCTTTACTCCGCCGCGATTATCTCCACACCAGAGAGTACAAATCGTTGCACCGGCGTAGATCACGGTGTGAGGGTCACCGGTGGCGAGGAGTGATGTACCTGAAGATCTTTTGCGCACTGTACCATGACCATCATCTTCAGTCATTCTGACAGCCAAAGTTGAGGAGCAGTTTTCTTCAATTTTTATGCGATAGCCCACTAATCTTCCTGTATCAAAGTTATTGTCCTATAATCCAACTTCAACTTTGTTATAGTAACCATACCCAATTCGTTGCTGGATCTTACTCCAATTTGATCTCGAAGTTCATCTGACTTCAATGGTAGTCAATATTCAGTCCCTAAGTTGTATGACAGCTAGACTTCAGATCCATTTATCTCCAATTTTTGTATGTCACTAATGCTCAATCACTTAAGCAAAGTTGTACTCCTATCATAGCTCTATAAATTTGATGTGTTGACCTAGGGCAAATTCCTTATGAATTAGGAGATATAAAGCTCCAAAGTTGACCCTATTCAACTGAAATTCAGAACTTAACCACATAGTGTTCATGGGGTATTTTGCAAATAAGTCCAAACTCCATCAATTAACTTGCAAATTTTCAAATGTGAAAAATACTTGATTTGTGGTGTTCTATCACTTTGGTACTTGCACTTTGGTCCAAAAGTGTCTAAAATTTACATTTACCCCCCTAGGGTTCCAATTAGGGTTTTCTAGGGTTTCATTTTGAGTTTTGGGGACTTTAGGGTTTTGTATCACTAAAGTACATCAAATGTGCTACCTTATGAACATTTCTAATGACTTTTGAGATTTTTACCTATTTGGGCTTCACTTTCATCCATGAGCCCTTATTTAGGGTTAAGTACCCTACCCTAGGGTTAATCACACATCAAGTCACCTCATCACAACTTGTTTGAAAATTTACCTAGTAAATGCATTCTAGGTGTGACAAGCAACATGAAATATCAATGCACATGATGTTATACTCAAGTTTTAGTGCCAGTAACACCAGGGGTGTTACATCCTTCCCCCATAAAAGAATCTCGTCCCGAGATTTAAGGTCCTAGGGTAAGTAATGGAAAAGGAAACACGTCACATCTTTATTTCCTTATTTGTCTTACAGAGCAGGGGGTGGTATGGGGGTTGTTGGGACCATGCTTCGTCGCCGAAGGTCCTGCAGGAAGAAACAACTTCGGCTGAAGGTGTCGGCACGTGATGACCGAAGGTTGCTGTTCATGAAGCTTCGGAATTGCAAACCGAATTAAAAGTAGAATGACCTTTTAGTCCACAAGTGTTTGAGTCATTGTTGTAAACTTTTATGTGGGGCATGATTGTAATTCCTCACAGGCTGTTTCTTGTGTCTATAAATAGTGAACAGTATTTCTTTACTGTTCACGCATTCCGGTAATTACAATCGCATCACTCGGGAATTATTCCTTGTCAAGGCAGAGGTATAAATGTCTCTAATATTATATTTGAATACATCAGGTTTATATGATATGTAAATGATGTTGTTTGCTTATAGTTTACTTGTTTTTAATGCTTTATGTCTCACATTGTTTCATATAATCTTTGAGAATTTAATTATGAAAATTCAACCTTCGTAATTGTATCGTTTTAACCTTCGTCCGAAGTTCATTAAATCCTTGAGGAAATAATGCTTCGACGGACGAAGGACATTAACATTTAACATTTTATGTTGCCTTGTTCTTAATTCATAGCATTTGAGAACAAGTCCCCAACATTGGCGCCCACCTCCGGTGAACTCACTACCACTTTTTCTGAGCTGATGGCTTCGTTCAATATTCAAGCTGGAGCTGCTTCGGTTCCGAAGCTGGTACTCCCGATAACAGGCGGTTCATGTTCAGAACCAGCCAACAAGAAGCAAAAGAAGGAAGCACAGAGAAGGGTACAGCATGTCGGGGTGCAAGGACCCTTCATCAAGTCCAGATGGTCTCACATTCCTATTACCTTCTCCCAAGAGGATCTTCAACTCAAGGATTACCCACACAATGATGCTATGGTTATCTCTTGTGTTATCAAAGGATTTCTGGTCCACAATGTTTTGGTTGATACAGGCAGTGCAGCCGACATCATATTTGCTAAAGCCTTCAGACAGATGCAAGAGCCCGAAGATAAAATTCTTGATGCCACACATCCCCTCTGTGGCTTCGGAGGAAGGCAGATTGTAGCACTCGGCAAAATCTCAATGTCAGTGGCCTTCGGATTCATCAACAACACAAGAACTGAACAAATTATGTTTGATATCGTTGACATGGAGTACCCTTACAATGCAATCATTGGTCGTGGTACTCTTAATGCCTTCGAAGCAATTCTGCATCCAGCTTATCTTTGCATGAAGATACCTTCGGACCAAGGGCCCATTGCTATTCATGGAAGTCAAGAAGCTGCCAGAAGGGCCGAAGGAAATTGGACAGACTCAAAAGCAATCCATAATATAGATGGAGCTGAAGCTTGTGAGCAATACAAGTTCAGAAGGGAAAAAGCTGCTTCGGCTGACCAGCCGAAACCTATGCTCTTATGTGAGGATATAGCAGAGCAGAAGAGGCTATTGGGATCTCAATTGTCCGAAGAGCAGGAGAAAATCTTGATAAGGTTTTTGTTTAACAATAAAGATGTTTTTGCTTGGTCAGCTAATGATCTTTGCGGAGTTAACAGGGATGTTATTGAGCACTCGCTCAATGTTGATCCATCCTTCAGAGCCAGGAAACAGAGGCTTCGGAAGATGTCTGATGACAAGGCTGAAGGTGCTCGAAATGAAGTGAAAAGATTCCTCACTGCCGGAGTTATCAGAGAGGTAAAATATCCAGAATGGTTGGCTAACACTGTTATGGTGAAGAAGGCCAATGGTAAATGGAGAATGTGTATCGATTTTACTGACCTTAATAAAGCCTGTCCGAAGGACGAGTTTCCATTGCCAAGGATAGATTCCTTAGTTGATGCAGCAGCTTCATCAGAGCTCATGAGTTTGCTGGACTCCTATTCAGGCTATCATCAAATATGGATGAAGAAGGAAGATGAACCAAAAACCAGCTTCATAACCCCTAGTGGGACATATTGCTACCTTCGGATGCCTGAAGGGCTTAAAAATGCTGGAGGAAGTTTCAGCAGAATGACAGCAAAGGTTCTCCATTCTCAGATAGGCAGGAATGTACTAACTTATGTTGATGATATCATTGTAAAAAGTACGAAGCAGGATAACCACATTGCTGATTTACAGGAGACCTTCGCCAATTTTAGACAGGCTGGTCTAAAGCTGAATCCAGAAAAATGTGTCTTCGGAGTAAAGAAGTGGAAATTTCTCGGTTGCTTAGTTTCAACAAAGGGAATTGAGGCCAACCCAAGTAAAATCGAAGCTATACTTCGAATGGAACCAGCAAGCACAAAAAAGGGGGCTCAAAGATTAACAGGAAGGCTACATCTCTCAACAGATTCATATCTAGATCAGCAGAGAGAAACTTACCATTCTTCGAAGTGCTGAAGACAGCTGAAGTCTTTTAATGGGGACCACTCCAGCAGAAGGCCTTCAAAGAACTGAAGCAGTATTTGATAGATCTAACAACATTAACTCCACCTACGCCAGGGGCTCCTTTGTTATTATATGTGGCAGCTTCGCACTCAGCGGTAAGCGCAGCACTTGTTCAGGAGAAGCTTGAAGGCCAGGTTAAGAGGCAGGCCCCAATATATTTTGTATCCGAGGTTCTTAGTTTATCAAAGAAAAATTATACAAAGTTGGAGAAGGTACTGTATGCTGTCTTGATGGCCTCCAGAAAGCTTCGGCACTATTTTCAAGCTTACAACATAATTGTTCCTTCTTCACAACCTCTGAAGGATATTATGAGGAACCGAGAAGCTACTGGAAGGATTGGAAAATGGGCTGCAGAGCTCAATGAATTTTGTATTGATTATGTTCATAGATCTTCGATTCAGTCCTAGGCATTAGCAGACTTCATTGCTGATTGGACGCCAGGGGCTCAGGAGGAAGAAACAAATAAAGACGCCGAAGCATGGACAGTGTTTTGCGATGGGTCTTGGGGATCCTTCGGAGCAGGAGCGGCTGCTGTGTTGGTTTCACCTTCCAAAGTTAAAACTTGTTATGCGGCAAGACTTGATTTTAGTTGCACAAATAACATCGCCGAGTATGAAGCTCTGCTTTTGGGTCTTCGGAAATTAAAGGCAATGGGAATCAGAAGGGCCATTCTTAAAACTGATTCTCAAGTTATTTCTGGTCATGTTGACAAAAGTTACAAAGCAAGAGACCCGAAGCTTGAAAGGTATCTAGATACAGTCCGAAGGATTGAGGCTTCCTTCGAAGGTTTCTCTGTCAAAAATATTCCTCGTGGAGAAAATGAATACGCTGATCTATTGGCTAAGTCAGCAGCCCAGGGGCTGCCTATACCTTCGGAAGTATTTTTTGAAACAATAAAAGCACCTTCGGTCGAGCTTCTTGAAAGAGCAATCCTCAACATATCCCCTGTTTATAGTGAAGATTGGAGAACTGAAATCATCTCTTTCCTTCAGGGTAATTTTCTTTCAGACGACGAAGCTTATAACAGGAGAATAGAAGCAAGAGCTCGACCATATGTCATAATAGAAGGGGAGTTATACAAGCGCGGGGTCTGTTCCCCATTGCTCAAGTGGTTATCCAGATCCGAAGGTATAGAATTAATGAAGGACATACATGCAGGTCTATGTGGATCTCATATTGGATCTAGGCCCTTGCTTGCAAAAGTTTTTCGCCAAGGATTTTATTGGCCAAAGGCAGCTTCGGATGCAGCGGGTTTAGTTCAAAAGTGCGAAGGTTGTCAGAAATGTGCAAGAGATCAAAAACAACCTTCGTCTTTAACTCAATTAATACAGCCCACTTGGCCATTGCAAAGGTGGGGTCTGGATTTGCTAGGTCCATTACCACTTGCACAGGGGAACTTAAGATATGTGGTGGTGGCAGTGGAATATTTTTCCAAGTGGATTGAGGCAAAGCCCTTAGCCACAATAACCTCGTTTACTATTCAAAAGTTTTTCTGGCAAAACATTGTTTGTCGCTTCGGAGTGCCGAAGGCCATAACTGTGGATAATGGGACACAGTTTGATTCTGAAGCCTTCAGACAATTTTGCAATTAAATCGGCACGAAGATCCATTTTGCATCAGTCCGACACCCAGAATCTAATGGACTTGTTGAAAGAGCCAATGGGATCATAATGACAGGAATAATGAAGTCAATCTTCAATCAGCCAAGGGGAAAGTGGCCAGACGAGTTAATCAAAGTGGTGTGGAGTCATAACACAACCATTTCAAGATCAACAGGCCTTACACCCTTTAAACTATTGTTTGGTGACGAAGCAATAACCCCAGAAGAGGCTAAAACAGGATCGATAAGGACAGTTGCTTCGGCAGAGGCCGAAAATGAAGCTGACTGTTCTGTGGAAAAAGATGCTATTGAAGGGATTAGACTTCAAGCTGTGGAAAACATCAATAAATACCAAGCTGAAACAATAAAATGGCATGATAGAAAGGTCAAGCTAAAGAATATTGAACCAGGACACTTGGTACTTCGAAGAGTAGCTAACCCTGAAACAGTAGGCAAATTACAGCTGAAGTGGGAAGGCCCCTTTTTGGTAGTATCTTCGTCAAGACCTGGTTCCTACAGATTGAAGGATATGGACGACAATGACATTCCTAGATCGTGGAATGCGGATGAGCTTCGGCAATATTATGTTTAGTTTGATGTAATTTTTTATATTCTTTTTTGTGGCACCCTTTTCCTTTTCAAAGGGGGAGAAAGGTTTTTAATGGGGCCACAACATGTAATTTTTCTTTTCCTTATTTTAATTCTATAAGAGCGATATCCCCCAAAATGTAAATGTAAAAGCTGAGAAAGCACCTTCGAGTGCAAAGAAAAAAGAAAAGAGAACAGGAAGAAGCTCCTAAGGGAGGCTTACAGCGAAAAATAAATGCTGATTCCGCTGAAAGTAAAAGGCGAAGAAGCTCCTAAGGAAGGCTTACAGCGAAAAATAAACGCTGATTCCGCTGAAAGTAAAAGGCGAAGAAGCTCCTAAGGGAGGCTTACAGCGAAAAGTCAACTCTGATTCCGCTGAAAGTAAAAGGCGAAGAAGCTCCTAAGGGAGGCTTACAGCGAAAAGTCAACGCTGATACACCGAAAAGTAAACGGTGAAGCCGAAAAGTAAACGGCAAAAAGATTTTTATCATTCTTAAGGGAACGAAGGGCCGTGCTTATGTTTTTGAACATGTGTCCTAATATTCATTTGCACATAACATATCATCATGTCATTTGCATTCATAAACATCCATTTAGGCATATGTAGAGTCATCATCATGCTACACAAAAAAGACAGGTGCTTCAGAAAATTAGGAAAAGATTCGAAGGAAAAATTTTCTATGCTTCGTTGTGTACGAAAAGAAGGGAAGGTGTTTTTCGCCTTCGGCTCAAAAGAGAAGTTTCGTCCACAGCAAAGCAGACTGGATGTGGTTATAGGAGACAGAATATATTACAAGGTATGTACAAATTTACATAAGTTATTCCATATCTATATTACAAGAGTTTCTCCAAGAATTTTTGCAGGAAAGCGCATTACAAGCAATTTTAAGCTTTAGCCAAGGCTTCGTCTTCAGTTTTGTCAAACTTCAGCATTGTCAATCTTCAGCTTCGTCATCCTATATATCAAACAGCACAGTAAGAAAGGTACAAATTTCAAAGGAGAAGGTAAAAGCAACAAACATAAGTTTCTTACCGGCTTCAGATGGCTTCGAGCTTCGTCGCCTGCCATTTTCCGCCCGCCACTTACCCAGATCTGGGTCATGAATCTATTTCCAATGCTTCTGGCTAAGCTTGGGATATCTAACAAATCTGAAGCTGACAAGCTGAAGTTTGGTCTGTTCACGATGTTTCCATGTGTGCAGCCAGCCTTCAAAAAAGCAGCAGCTGTGCCCTGAGAAGATACCAGGGCGCAGAAGTCAGCGTGTCCACCAATAACTTCGTCAAGGGCATCAACTTCGCCTTCAATATGTTCTAATGTTCTTGGCAGATTTTCAGCTGAAGGTGTAAATTTCAAAGAACTAGCTCCGACAGAGTAAAACACGTCCTTCAGCCGCTGCACACATCAGATGCCGAAGCTTAAGCATTTCTCCTAAAGTTCTGTAAAGGATTTCTGCAAATTTGAGTATTTATCCACTTCAGCTTTCAGGCTTGTTTAAAAATATTTGTTTTCTTGCTCGAATTTTCCTGATTGACGGAGCAATTCATTCTTTAATTTATCATTTTCAGTTTGGATTTCAGCTAAAGAGCCCTCCATGGTCTGAATAACAAAATCTTTCTTTTCTAATGCACCTTCGTGCTCTTTGACCATGATTTCAAGATCTTGGATTGCGAAGTCTTTCTTTTTCAGATTGGTTTCGTAGTTTTCAATCTTTTCAGTCAAATCTTGAATGACGGTTTTATTTTTCTCTTCCTCCAGATCTTGTTGCATTTTCAGAACCTTGCTTAATAATATGCTCTGTCGAAATTATCTTCGTTAGAACACGACCCAAAAGTTAATAATAACAGTAATAAAATAACAAAAATATTTGTTACCTTGAAGTTAGCATAAAGCAAGCTTCCGGCGATGTGGTGTCGTTGATAACGACACAAGTCCGCTTCCACCTTCGGCAAGCCAATGCTTTTGGAAAGGGTTCTGATAATTTTGGCCTCGGTGCGGTTCCGAAGGCACCTTAGTTTCCCTTCGTTCACCCCACCAAATAGCATAGCGCCTGGTTTATATCCGCAAGATATGGCATATTTTTTCAACTCCTCTTTCTCAGTGTCTGTTAACTCTTGTCCAAGTAGGTCTTGAAAGTTAAAATCTTCTCCTTCAGAAATTTCACCAATTTGCTCTTTCCCCTTTTCAGTTGCTGTATTCACTGCAGCCACAGTAGCTTCTTCTTCGGCCATTTTCAGGAGAATATTGTCAATAACCTCAAGTGTAGTTTCCAGGTTCGACTCCTCGGTGGCCCCGGCTTCGGCCCCGGTAGCTTCAGGTTCGCTGGTTTCAGCTTCAGTAGTTTTCATCCCAGTAGCTTCGGCTTCGGCAGTTTCAGCAAAGGGAATTTTTGGCACCGTTGTCGGTGGCGGTGTCTGGTGGATCACATCTGTTACTTGAATAATTCTCCGTTTTTTCGGCTTCGCAGGACTTTCTGCTGCCGAAGCTGCCTTGTCCTTCTGAAAAAACTTCGTCAGTTCCAGTGCCAGTGGACTTAGCCTGATAGGCAAGGGTTCAGTCATTACCTTCATAATTTCTTCTACTTCAATAGCAGAAGGAGAAGCAGAAATATCTTCTTCTCGGACCGACGTTTCCGGCTCCGGGGACGCACCTTTTCTCTTTCTTGAAGTGGCCACCTTCGGCTCAGGATTTAACTCTTCAGCGCTAAGACTTTCAGAATCTTTCTTTTTCTTCTTGGCTACCTTGACGACCTCTTCGTCAGTAGCGCTAGCAATCCTTTTTCGCTTCGGGCCTCCAGCATCTCCGCCCAGTCGACCGTAGTCAGCGTATTCAAATCCTATGGCATCAAGCACTCTGTTCAACCTTCGTTTCGGCCGAGTGTCGAAGGCGGCTATCATCAGTTGGTCCTCTTTTTTAGAGTAGTTCCTAAGAATTTCATTCCTCATCATTTCAATTGTATCAAGCCATTTTTGGCAGGGTACTTTAAAAAATTTCTTGAATTTATAATGATAAGGTAGCCTAACGAGTTCCCCCTCTTTCTTCTCCCCTTCAAGCTTCGGCATTGTCCACTCTTTCATCATTGGAAAAACTCTCAAAGCCAGGAATTCTTGCACTAAATCTCTAGTGCCAATATGTTCTGCTATAATTTTGAATTCGCCTAGTGCAGCCCATGTTGGACCTTCTACTACCATTTTGCATCGGGGTCTTGTTTCTCCGAAGATTAATTCAAGAGGGCTCTGAACCAACTTCTCTTTATCTTCATCAATTTTGACATAAAACCATTCTGATTTCCAGCCTGCCGGACATTTGCTTCGGTAGCTGATCACGGGAAACTTTGTGGTTTTCCGATAAGCAAAATTATAGCAGCCAAAATTCTCATGCAATCCATCTTTTCTGGCCTTAGTTTGGTAATGCAACTCATGAACTCGACAGAAGCTGTCAGCAAATGGCACCACCGCCTGGCTTCGGAGAGCCCAGATATAGACGCTGAGCCTGACAATTGTGTTGGGAGTCAGTTGGTGAAAGTAGATACCAAATCTTTGCAGCACATCAGATATCATCCTATTTAAGGGGAATCTTAATCCAGCTTTTAGAAAGCTCTTAAAAATAACTATTTCATCTTTTTCTGGCTTAGGGGTAGTTTCTTCCCCCCCCCCCCCCCGAAGCAAAGTAGCGTCTTCTCATTCTCACTGAAATAACCCGACTTCACCATCTTGGAGAAATCAGCCTTGGAGACAGTCGACTTCCCAAAGTCCAAGTGGCTGGGCTTGCTTGGCACGGCAATATGATAATCATCGTCAGAATCAGCTTCCTCAATATTTCCTTCTTCCGCTTCGGCAACAGTTTCTTCTGTCTCGGCAGCAGTCTGCCCTGTCTCGGCAGTTCGAATTCCTTCCGAGGTCACCAGTCCGGATCGTTGCATCGCTTCGGAGATAGGAACAGTCTCTGCTCCTTCGGCTTCACCTCCCTTACGCTCAACTCTAGCGGTAGAGCGCACTCTGGCCATTTAATTCTAAATTTCTTGGGAACTAAAGAACTTTTTCTTCCGAAGCTTTTTCTTCTGATGAAGTAGGCTTTAAAATTGGAGCTTCGTTTGCTTGCGAGTGTCAAGCTTCGGCTATGGTTAAAAATTTTGGCAGCAAAATAGTGCAATAGCAATGAATGGTGTGGTAACTTCACACCTACCCGTCTGTTTATATAGTGCTGCAGGTAAGAAGGTGAATCGTCAGGATTTACACACCAGGCAAACAGCTGCTTACACCCGCTGCGCGGTGGGCCGCAAAGACCAAATAGTAACCCTGCAGGGTGGGACCGCTACGCGCTCGAAAACTGAATCGTTTCTCGACAACGAGCTCAGGGAAGGTATTTTTCGGACCTTCGGCTTCCTGAAGCCTAAGAGACTTTTTCACGAATCAAGCTCGTTACGAAAAACGATCTAGCACCGCGAAGGGGCTACGGTTGGGACCATGCTTCGTCGCCGAAGGTCCTGCAGGAAGAAACAACTTTGGCTGAAGGTTGCTGTTCATGAAGCTTCGGAATTGCAAACCGACTTAAAAGTAGAATGACCTTTTAGTCCACAAGTGTTTGAGTCATTGTTGTAAACTTTTATGAGGGACATGATTGTAATTCCTCATAGGCTGTGTCTTGTGTCTATAAATAGTGAACAGGATTTCTTTACTGTTCACGCATTCCGGTAATTACAATCGCATCACTCGGGAATTATTCCTTGTCAAGGCAGAGGTATAAATGTCTCTAATATTATATTTGAATACATCAGGTTTATATGATATGTAAATGATGTTGTTTACTTATAGTTTACTTGTTTTTAATGCTTTATGTCTCACATTGTTTCATATAATCTTTGAGAATTTAATTATGAAAATTCAACCTTCGTAATTGTATCGTTTTAACCTTCGTCCGAAGTTCATTAAATCCTTGATGAAATAATGCTTCGACGGACGAAGGACATTAACATTTAACATTTTATGTTGCTGTTGGGGGCCTTCGTCCTCCGAAGGTCCTCAAAAACATGATTTGACAATGTTTTCCAAGTGGATTATGTGAACAGGTATCTTCGGACTCAGAATTATGAACATAAAGCACGGTCAGGACGAAGCCTGAGCCAGACGAAGGACGAGCTGATTACCAAGTTCTACGAAGGACGGTGCACAGCCGAAGCTGTGTGCAGGGAAGCTTCGTCGCGATAGCGGAAAGGGGAACCGACTTAAAGATGAAAAGACTACGTGGGCCTCGACAGATTTCCATAAGCCGTTAACAAATGTAATGGACATGGATGTAATTTTACGTGGGCTGCGTCCCGCGTCTATAAATAGATGAACAGTACTCCCGTACTGTTCACGCTGACTTGGCATTTGCTTTTGCGTCACGCTTGTACTTTTTACCTTCTCTCAGGACCGAAGGTACATTTGTAATTTGAAATCATTTCTATTTTTCCATGTTAATAAAATAGAAATGATTCTATGATGGTGTTCATATTATATTTCATGCCCTATATGAATCCTTCGTCATTACTTGTTATGTTTACGAAGGTATGTCTCTTGTGACCTTCGTCCGAAATACATTATCTCCCGAAGGGACATAATGTTCCGAAGGACGAAGGACTTCAACACTTAACATTTTTTATGTTGCCTTGTTCTTAACTCTTAGCCTTTGAGAACAAGTCCCCAACATTGGCGCCCACCGTGACTGGTTCTTAACAGTAGTATCAATTTCTTTAACCAAGACTGGTTCTGATATTTTCTCGGATTGTTCCTTGGTGGGCTCTGAAGGCCGAACTTCAGCTTCAGCTTGTTGTTTCGAAGCTTCAGTAGATGCTTCAGCGAGTTCAACAGACTCCTTTGTGGTTGAAGACTTAATCGTTTCCAAGACATCCAATACGTTCACCATTCTTTTTCTTCTTGGGGTCACCGATGGGCCCTTTTGATTTTTTGTTGTGTCGACATTTGCTGAAGGACTTAAAATTTCTGATGTTTTTGGCCCTTCAGTCTTCGGTTTTTCTACTGCTGAAGGCGCTTCAGTTTTCTCTACTGTCTTCGGCACTGGAGCTGGTTCTGTAGCTTCAGAGGCCAAAGAAATTTCACCAATAAATTCTGGCACTGTGGCCGGCTCAATAAAGCGTGTCCGATGGGTGAGCACCTTCATCTTTTTCCTTTGAGGCGCTGGCTCACTAGTGGCACTTGTGGTAGCTTCTGTCGCAGGAGAAGCATTTTTCCTTTTGCGACCCAATACCGGATAATGATAGTCAGGGTAGATAAACCCGACTGCGTCAAACACACGGTTGAGCCTTTTCTTCTTTCGGCCTCCGAAGGCTGCTGATAGCGCAGTATTTTCAGCCTTCGAGTATGCCCCAAGCAGTTCGTCACTTAATGTTTCAATGCTTTTTAACCAGTCATCATCAGGTTCAACAAATTTATCTGCATATTTGAATGTGTATTTCAGTCTGACCAATCCGCCTTCGTCGGATTCTTTAATGGTCTCCTTCGGCATTTCCCACTTTTCTGTAAGTGGCCATACCCTGAAGGCAATGTGCTCTTGGACCAAGTCCCTTGTCCCAATGAAAGAGCAGATTACGCCGAAGGCTCTTTGGCATTCCTCGGCTGCTTCGTCCATTTCAACCTTCGGCCTTCGAAGTCCGAAGCGTTGCCAGATGGGGCGCATAATGATACTTTTAACATTTTCTTGCGCTGTTAAGTCATTCTTCACATAGAACCACTCTGTCATCCAGGCTCCGGGCCACCTCTTCCGAAAGGTCGGCACAGGGCAGCTTGACCCAGAGCGGGCACCGAAGCTATAACACCCAAAATTGTTGTGGTATTGTTCTTTTCCCCAGGGCTTCGTCTCGTATAATAACTCATGAATATTGCAGAAACTTTTAGCGTTTGGTTCCAAACCTTGGCTTCTCACAGCCCAGACAAACACCCCCATTCTTATGATGGCTTCGGGGGTAATTTGATGAAGGTAGACTTGAAATGTCTTCAGGACTTCAACAACAAAGTTGCTTAGGGGGAACCGAAGCCCAGCCTTGAGAAAGCTTCGGAAGACTACGACTTCATCTTCTTCTGGGGTGGGAGAAGTCTTCTCTCCAGCGTCAGCCCTCACAACAGATATATCTCGAAAATACCTCCCCCTCATATTATCAATATGACTCTGCTTGATAGTGGTCTTACCGAAAACCGTGTGACTCGGCCGCCATGGTCGATCTTCGGCCTCTTCCCCACCACTTTCTACATCATAGCTGTCGCTGTCACCAGTATCTTCGGACAAACCTTCAAGAATCTCCTTGGTGATTTTCTCTGTATTGGTCTCCGCCATCGCTATCAGGAACCCCAAATTCTTCTCTTCTTCGAGACTCAGCTTCGTCTCAGCAGGGATCTTCTTACCTTCAGACATCTTCGGACACGCTAAAAAACTGTTTTCAGGGCCGAAGCTTCGAAATCAAAAAGGTCACCAATCTTAATGCACAAGAGCTAAAAATTTAGTGGACCGAAGCAGATGGCAAGTGTGCGTACCAAATGAGTTGGCGGTGTGATCTTATTTATACGCCCAGGGCGCTGAAAATTGAAAGACCCCGCTTGTCAGTGAATGTTGCTATTCTAGCAAAGGGAAGGTGTTTTTTCGGACCTTCGGCTCAAGGCCTTCGTCCATATCGCAATCTGAATTTATTATTAACAAATTAATATTGCGAGGGGCTACTGTTGGGGGCCTTCGTCCTCCGAAGGTCCTCAAAAACATGATTTGACAATGTTTTCCAAGTGGATTATGTGAACAGGTGTCTTCGGACTCAGAATTATGAACATAAAGCACGGTCAGGACGAAGCCTGAGCCAGACGAAGGACGAGCTGATTACCAAGTTCTACGAAGGACGGTGCACAGCCGAAGCTGTGTGCAGGGAAGCTTCGTAGCGATAGCGGAAAGGGGAACCGACTTAAAGATGAAAAGACTACGTGGGCCTCGATAGATTTCCATAAGCCGTTAACAAATGTAATGGACATGGATGTAATTTTACGTGGGCTGCGTCCCGCGTCTATAAATAGATGAACAGTACTCCCGTACTGTTCACGCTGACTTGGCATTTGCTTTTGCGTCACGCTTGTACTTTTTACCTTCTCTCAGGACCGAAGGTACATTTGTAATTTGAAATCATTTCTATTTTTCCATGTTAATAAAATAGAAATGATTCTATGATGGTGTTCATATTATATTTCATGCCCTATATGAATCCTTCGTCATTACTTGTTATGTTTACGAAGGTATGTCTCTTGTGACCTTCGTCCGAAATACATTATCTCCCGAAGGGACATAATGTTCCGAAGGACGAAGGACTTCAACACTTAACATTTTTTATGTTGCCTTGTTCTTAACTCTTAGCCTTTGAGAACAAGTCCCCAACAGTTGCCTTGTTCTTAATTCATAGCATTTGAGAACAAGTCCCCAACAGGGGTTTATTCCATCTTTACAAACTAATGTACATATCTTACAGGTTACATGAAGCTAAAAACCTAGGAAAATTCTTTTCCAAGAAGTCTTGAGTCTCCAAGGTAGCTTCATCTTCAGTATGCTGGTTCCATTGTACCTTATAGAATTTAAGAGTCCTCTTTAGGATGATCCTGTCCTTTTGATCCAAAACTCGAATGGGATGTTCAGAATAAGTCAAATCTGGTTCCATGGTAACATCTCCCACGTCGATGGTTCGATCAGGAACCCGAAGGCACTTCTTTAATTGGGATACATGGAACACATTATGTACTGCAGACAATGTTTCTGGCAGTTGAAGTTGGTATGCCACTGGTCCACATTGCTCAAGAATGGGAAACGGGCCAATGTATCAGGGTGCTAACTTTCCTCTTACCCCGAAATGGTTCACACCCTTTATTGGTGATACTTTTAGGTACACATAATCTTTGACTTGAAAGAACAAGGGTCGGCGTTGTTTGTCTGCATAACTTTTCTGCCGAGCTTGAGCTTCTTTCAAGTGATGCCTTATCCGTTGAACCTTTGCTTCTGTTTCTTTGACTAAATCAGGGCTGAAATACCACCGTTCTCCGGGTTCTGACCAATTTAAGGGTGTCCGACACCTTCGCCCGTACAAGGCTTCGAATGGTGCCATCTTAATACTCTCTTGATAGCTATTATTATAAGAAAATTCTGCTAATGGTAGACATTCATCCCATTTTTGCAGAAACTCCAAGACACATGCCTGCAACATGTCTTCAAGTATTTGATTTACTCTCTCAGTTTGTCCACTTGTTTGAGGATGATAGGCCGAACTATGGAGCAACTTAGTACCCAGAGATTTGTGGAGTTCTTCCCAGAATTTGGATACAAATTGTGTTCCGCGGTCCGACACAATTGTTTTTGGAATCCCGTGCAAACTGAGAATACAAGCAATGTATAACTGGGCATAGACAGCAACTGGGTGATCTGTCTTGACGGGCAGAAAATGGGCTATCTTGGTAAGATGATCAACTATGACCTAGATAGAATCAAATCCTTTTGCTGTCCTAGGTAATCCGACAATGAAGTCCATGCTAATGTCCTCCCATTTCCATGTTGGGATGGGCAAAGATTGCAGTGGTCCAGCGGTCTTCATATATATTGCTTTGACACGTCTGCAGGTGTCACATCTTGCCACATAGCGTGCAATCTCAATCTTCATTTTCGTCCACCAATAATGTTGCTTTAAGTCTTGATACATCTTAGTACTTCTGGGATGAATGGAATATCGACTAAGATGAGCTTCATTCAAAATTTGTTAGCGGACTTCAGCATCCTTAGGCACTACTATGCGATTATTAAACCATATTATCCCTTGATCATCTTTTCTAAAGCAATTAGCTTTGTCGGCTTCTATTTTCTCATGAATGTGTTTCATACCCTTGTCACTTCTTTGGGCATCAATAGTTCTTTGCAAAAGAACTGACTCAAGCTTTAATTGTGTCAAAGTTCCATGTTGTACCATTCCCAGGTTCAACTTTTCCATTTCTTGACATAGTGTGGTGTTAGGGGTCCTTACAGTAAGGCAATGGCAGGAAGCCTTGCGACTCAGTGCATCTGCCACCACAATGGCTTTTCCCGGGTGATAGTGGATTTCCAAATCATAATCTTTAATCAGCTCAAGCCATCTTCTCTGCCTCATATTCAGCTCTAACTGGGTAAAGATATATTTCAGACTTTTATGATCTGTATATAAATGGCAGGTATTTCCCAGCAGATAATGACGCCATATCTTGAGGGCATGAACAACTACAGCTAATTCCAAGTCATGAGTTGGATAGTACTCCTCATGTCAGTGTAGTTGTCTTGAAGCATAAGTGATGACTTAGCCCTCCTGCATTAGGACACATCCAAGTCCACTGCCTGATGCGTCACAGTATACATCTAAAGGCTTTTCTATATCCGGTTGAGCCAATACTAGAGTGGTGGTCAGTAATACCTTCAACTGCTCGAAGGCTTTATTGCATTTTGAGGACCAGTCAAACTTTGTATCATTCTTCAATAAACCTATAATAGGTTTAACAATCTTGGAGAAATCCAGAATAAACCTGCGGTAATATCTAGCCAGTCCAAGGAAACTTCGAACTTGATTTACTTTAGTGGGCGGTTTCCATTCTAGAATATCCTTGACTTTGCTCGGGTCGACCGCAATTCCTTTTGCCGACAATATATGTCCCAAAAATTGGATTTCTCCCAACCAAAACGCGCACTTGCTGAACTTTGCATACAACCGATGCTCTCTTAAGCGCGTCAACATGATCCGTAAGTGCTTAGCATGCTCCTCTTCATTTTTAGAATAAATCAGGATATCAGCAATGAAGACCACCATAAATTTATCCAACTCGGGCATAAATACTGAGTTCATTAGATATGTGAAGTGAGCTGGAGCATTTGTCAATCCGAAGGACGTAACCAAATATTCAAATAATCCATATCGCGTAGTGAATGCGGTCTTAGGTATATCTTTGGGTCGAATACGGATCTGATGATAACCTGACCTGAGGTCAATCTTAGAGAACACCCGAGCACTAGTGAGCTGATCGAACAGGATATCGATCCGGGGAAGAGGGTACTTGTTCTTGATAGTGACCTCATTAAGGGGTCGATAGTCCACACACATTCGAAGTATTTGATCTTTCTTCTTGATGAAGATTGTGGAACATCCCCAAGGTGATGAACTAGGCCTAATGAATCCCTTTTCAAGCAAGTCTTGCAATTGAGTCTTGAGTTCCGCCAATTCATTAGGTGGCATTCGGTACGACCTTCTAGAAATAGAAGCTGTACGGGGCTTTAGTTCAATCACAAAATCTACATCCCTTTCTGGAGGTAACCTAGGCAGGTCTTCAGGAAAGACATCCGAGAATTCACATACTACTGGAATATCCTGGATTTCTGGTACGATGGCTTCATAGACTTGTCCAAATGATTTGGCTGGGACAGCTACAGGGATGGACAATTGGATCTCTTCATGACCATGGCTTAATTTAATGGTCCTTGAATCTGTATTGATGATGGCTTTATGCTAGGCTAACCAATTCAAGCCCAGAATTACATCTATTTCTTGCCCCTTTAAAACAATCATATTGGTGGGAAATTTCCATTCAACCAGTGTTACTGGTATATGGAAGGCTAATTCCTTAGTTAATATTCGTCTCCCAGGTGAGTGTATAATAAATCCTTCCCTTGATTCAGTGCAAGGAATGCAATGCTTTTCCACAAAATTCTTACTTACAAAAGTATGTGAAGCACTAGAATCAAAGAGAATAACTGCTGGGTGATTGGCCACAAGGAACATACCCATCATTACCGTCTCGCCCTCCGATGTAGTGGCCACTTGAGTATAATAAATTCTTCCTATTTTCTTGACATTTTTGCCCGCTGAGGTATTAGCCATGTTCCCTTTTCCTTGGATGGAATTCCCAGAGTTCTGCTGAGAATTGAATTTGTTCTGCTTTGGGTATGGACAGTCCTTAATGAATTGTCCGGACTTTCCCAGTTGAAGCATCAGTGGAAGAACTGGGGAGAGCAGGGAAACGAGTACCAGGGGCACTCGACTAATTGGTAGGAGCGAGGGTAACGGTAGGACGAATAAAAATGGGCTGCTTGAACAGATAGGAGGATGGGCGAGGCGAAGAACGATTTTGGTTAAGAGGTCGGATCACCAACCTGGTTCTCTTCTCATGTCCTTGATTAGACCTGTCACCTCCAAACCCCTTTGATTTTCCATGGCCTGCATTCTTGGCTTCTACTGCTAGTGCCGTGCTGATAGCTCTACTGTAGGTAAGGCCTAGACAGGTTGCCATTTTCCGCTGAAGCCTGTCGTTGAGTCCCCTCATGAAACAATTCTTTTTCTTTAGATCTATATTCACTTGGTCGATGGCATACTGAGACAGATGGTTAAATTTGTTGAGATACTGCATTACAATATCTCCCCCTTGCTTTAACCGGATGAACTCTTCTTGTTTCATATGGACCACTCTCTCTGGAACATAGTGTTCACGGAATGCTAGCTTGAACTCCTCCTAGGTGATTTGATGTCCAGTCGATTGAACTGCTACAAAATTTGCCCACCAAGTACTGGTAGGCCCTCTCAGTTATTGGGCAGCAAATAATGGCTTCTGTGTCTCCATGCAACGAATCAATCCGAACTTCTGTTCCATCAATCTTACCCACTCATCAGCTTCTAGAGGTTCTTCTGCTTTAATAAAGAGCGGGGGATGAGTCTCCGAGAATTCCATGCAGTTGTTTCACACAGTCCTTGCGGAGGAGCTCTCCCACCATGCGGTTGGAACTGATTACCCGCCATTTCATGCAAGAAGCACGTATTATCCGCGGTGGCATTGACCAAGGCAGCGATAGCCTCGGCCAAAGTTGGTGGTACGGGTGGCGGGCTAGGAGTATCTTCCTGGCCGTGGGAAGTCCCCGCACCATCGTGCGCGCGAGTCCATGATGGCATCTGAGGTGAAGAAACATTTGGAAAAATATAACATGCCAGCACACACCATCATATTGCATTACGAAAATGTAATAATTATATAGACTCCAACATACAACTTGACTTTATTACTTATTTTACATAAGTATAATATCTAAACTATACTATTCTAGTCTTTGTCGTCCTTTGTTGCTTCATTTCCTGCTGCAGGATACCGTTCGTCAGCAAGGTTCATGGAAGGAGGGGGCTTAAAAAGGTCCAATTCCCCATCAAGTCCTTTGTTTGCTATTCCCGAGGGTCCGACTTCCATTGCAGCTGCGTCGGAAGGCACATCCGGGTGCAGTCAAGCATACAGTACAAGTACTTCCTCATGTAAAGTATTACAGTACACTTGCAGGTTATCGAGGGTCGCACTGAGCTCATCCACACGGGCTCGAGCTTTTGCTTCGCGGTGCCAAGCGATCAAAAGCGAGTTGATAGCCCAAATCCCGCTCTGAGATCTCAAACCGCAAGCGGCTGACTTCTGCTGATAACTCAGCTATATGTTGGCTGTCCTGCTCCTGTGCCTTATTCCAAGTCACCAATTGGGTCATTGGAGCCACTACTACTCCAAGAGGTCCAGTAGATTTGCGTGCGGTTTTCCTTGTACGCGCCTATTGGGGGCCTGCTTCGTCGCCGAAGGTCCTCTGAGCAGAAACACCTTCATAAGATCAGCATATAAGCAAAAGCAGCGCGAAGGTACACGCCGAAGCTACGATCCAAGGAGCTTCGGCACAGTGACATGCCTTAAGATGAAGGGCTGCACCGACTTAAAGAGGAAAAGACCGATCAGTCCATAATGATTTGTGTCATGTTTGTAACTAGTCATCAAGGACATAAATGTAATTTTGATCGGGCTGCGTCCTGTGTCTATAAATAGGTGAACAGTACCCCTTACTGTTCACGCTGATTGGTATTCGCTTGGGCATCACGCTCAGACTTTTGCCTTCTACCAAGCCGAAGGTACAAATGTAATTTAATATTGTTCATGTTCATTCATGATGACATAATTAAGATATATAAATATTGTTATATGATTATTCATGTTCTCTCATATTTCATATTCTTCTTCTTTCATTAATATATACTGCGATCACGAAGGTACATCCTTCATGACCTTCGTCTAAAGATCATTATGTCCTAAGGGAAATAATGCTTCGAAGGATGAAGGGCATTAACCATTAACATTTCATGTTGCCTTGTTCTTAACTCATAGCATTTGAGAACAAGTCCTCAACATTGGCGCCCACGTCCGGTGAACTCACTTCCACTATCGAGCTGATGGCTTCGTTCAACGACCAAGTCGTAGCACCTTCGGCTACGAAGCTGGTGTTCCCGATAACAGGCGGTTCAAGTTCGGAGCTGGCTAACAAGAAGCAGAAGAAGGAAGCGTAGAGAAGGGTGCAGCATGTTGTGTTGCAGGGACCCTTCATCAAGTCCAAATGGTCCCACATCCGAATCACCTTCTCCCAGGAGGACCTTCAGCTCAAAGATTACCCACACAATGATGCTATGGTCATATCTTGTGTCATCAAGGGATTTCTGGTCCATAATGTTCTAGTTGCTACATGCAGTGCAGCAAATATCATATTTGCTAAGGCCTTCAGACAGATGCAAGAGCCAGAGGACAAGATTCATGATGCTACACACCCTCTTTGCGGCTTCGGAGGAAGGCAGATTATTGCACTTGGTAAAATAACAATGTCAGTTACCTTCGGCTACGTCCACAACACAAGGGCTGAACAAGTTATCTTTGACATTGTTGACATGGAGTACCCCTACAATGCAATCATTGGCCGAGGGACACTTAATGCCTTCGAAGCAATACTTCATCCAGCATATTTATGCATGAAGATACCTTCGGAACAAGGGCCCATTGCTATCCATGGGAGTCAAGAAGTTGTCAGAAGGGCCAAAGGGAACTGGACAGATTCAAAGGCAATCCATAACATAGATGAAGCTGAAGCCTGTCAATAGTACAAATGCAAAAGAGAGAAGGCTGCTTCGGCGGATCAGCCGAAGCCTATGCTTCTGTGTCAAGATATAGTATAACAAAGGGTACTGCTGGGGTCTCAGTTATCTGATGAGCAAGAGAAGACTTTGCTAAGATTTTCATTCAACAACAAAGATGTCTTTGCTTGGTCAGCCAATGATCTCTGTGGTGCCAACAGAGATGTTATTGAACATTCACTCAATGTGGATCCATCCTTCAGGCCCAGAAAACAAAGGGTTCGAAAGATGTTTGAAGACAAAGCTGAAGGTGCTCAGAACAAAGTGTAGAGACTTCTTAGCGCCGGTGTCATCTAAGAAGTGAAATACCCAGAATGGTTAGCCAACACTATTATGGTGAAGAAGGCCAATGGTAAATGGAGAATGTGTATTGATTTCACAGATCTCAATAAGGCATGCCCAAAGGACAAGTTCCCATTGCTAAGAATAGACTCTCTAGTAGATGCAGCAGCTTCTTCAGAGCTCATGAGTCTACTAGATTGTTACTCAGGTTATCATCAAATCTGGATGAAGAAGGAAGATGAGCCGAAGACTAGCTTCATAACTCCTAGTGGCACCTATTGCTACCTTCGGATGCCTGAGGAGCTCAAGAATGCTGGAGGAAGCTTCAACAGAATGATAGCCAAGGTCCTTCATTCTCAAATAGGTAGGAATGTACTGACCTATGTTGATGATATTATAGTAAAAAGCACGAAGCAAGAAAAATCACATTGCTAATTTGCAAGAGACATTCGCCAATTTCAAGAAGGCTGGCCTGAAGTTAAATCCAGAAAAATGTGTTTTTGGAGTGAAGAAGGGCAAGTTCCTTGGCTGTTTGGTATCAACAAAGGGAATTGAAGCCAACCCGAGCAAGATTGAAGCTATCCTTCGGGTGGAGCCGCCAAGCACAAAGAAGGGAGCCCAACAGCTGGCAGGAAGACTAGCATCATTAAACAGATTCATATCCAGATCAGCAGAAAGAAATCTGCCATTCTTTGAAATACTGAAGTCAGCTAAAGTTTTTCAATGGGGTATGGCTCAGCAAAGAGCTTTCGAAGAGTTGAAGCAATACTTGATCGACCTAACAACATTAACTCTACCTCCGCTAGGGGCTTCGTTGCTCTTATATGTGGCAGCTTCGCCCTCTGCAGTAAGTGCGGCGCTCGTACAGGAGAAGCTAGATGGCCAAATCAAAAAGTAGGCCCAGTATACTTCGTCTCCGAGGTTCTAAATTTATCAAAGAAAAACTATACATAATTGGAGAAGGTGTTGTATGCTGTGTTAATGGCCTCCAGGAAGCTTAGGCATTATTTTCAAGCATATCACATAATTGCTCCTTCATCACAGCCTCTGATGGACATAATGAGGAACAGAGAAGCTACTGGAAGGATTGGAAAATGGGTTGCGGAGCTTAACGAATTCAGTATTGACTAAGTACATAGATCCTCAATTCAGTCCTAGGCGTTAGCAGACTTCATTGCTTATTGGACACCAGGGGCTCAGAAAGAAGAAGCAAATAAAGACGCCGAAGCTTGGATAGTTTTCTACGATGGTTCCTGGGGAACCTTCGGCGCAGGAGCGGCTGCTGTCCTAGTTGCGCATTCTAAAGTCAGAACATGTTATGCAGCAAAGCTCGACTTCAGTTGTACAAATAATATTGCTGAATACGAAGCACTTCTGTTGGGGCTTCGGAAGTTAAAGGCAATGGGAATAAGAAGGACCATCCTTAAAACTGACTCTCAAGTCATTTCTGGTCATGTAGACAAAAGTAGTAAGGCGAGAGATCCGAAGCTTGAAAAATATCTGGATACAGTTTGAAGGCTGGAGGTTTCTTTTGAAGGTTTTTCTGTCAAGAATATTCCAAGAGGAGAGAATGAGCATGTAGATCTATTAGCCAAATCAGCGGCCCAGGGGCTCCCTTTACCTTCGGAAGTATTTTTTGAAACAATAAAAACACCTTCGGTTGAACTTATGGAGAGAGCAGTGCTTACAATTTCCCCTATATATAGTGAAGATTGGAGGACTAAAATTATATCTTTCCTCCAAGGTAATTGTTTTCGGATGATGAAGCTTATAATAAGAGAATGGAAGCAAGGACAAGACCCTATGTGATAATACAAGGGGAGTTATACAAGCATGGAGTCCGTTCTCCACTCCTCAAGTGTTATCCAGAACTGAAGGTATAGAGTTAATGAAGCAAATATATGCAGGTTTGTGTGGATCTCATATTGGGTCTAGGCCCTTGCTGGGAAAAGTGTTTAGACAAGGATTTTATTGGCCGAAGGCAGCTTTGGATGCAGCAGATTTGGTTCAAAAGTGCGAGAATTGTCAAAAATGTGCAAGAGATCAGAAGCAACCTTCATCTCTCACGCAGCTGATACAGCCTACTTGGCCATTACAAAGATGGGGCTTGGATTTGTTAGGTCCACTTCCACCGGCACAAGGTAATTTGAAGTATGTTGTGGTGGTAGTAGAATATTTTTCTAAATGGATTGAAGCAAAGCCTTTGGCTACAATAACTTCAGCCACAGTTCAAAAATTCTTCTGGCAGAATATTGTCTGTCGCTTCGACGTGCCGAAGGCTATAACTGTGAACAATGGAACACAGTTTGATGCTGAAACATTCAATGATTTCTGTGACCAAATTGGCACGAAGATTCATGTTGCATCAGTTAGGCATCCGGAGTCAAACGGGCTGGTAGAAAGAGCAAATGGCATTATAATGACGGGAATAATGAAGCTAATCTTCAATCAGCCAGAGGAAAGTGGCCAGATGAGTTGATTAAAGTGGTGTGGAGCCACAATACAACCATGTCAAGATCAACATGATTTACACCTTTCAAACTATTGTTTGGTGACGAAGCTATAACTCCAGAAGAAGCCAAAACAGGATCAATAAGAACAGCAGCTTCGACAGAAGATGAAGGTGATTATCACGTAGCAAAAGATACTATAGAGGGGACCAGACTTCAGGCTATGGAGAACATCAACAAATATCAATTCGAAAAATAAAATGGCACGACAGAAAAGTTCGGTTGAAAAATATCAAGCCAGGGCATTTAGTGCTTCGGAGAGTTGCCAACCCAGAAACAGTGGGTAAGTTGCAGCTGAAGTGGGAAGGTCCTTTCCTAGTAATATTGTAACGCCCCGAATTTTGCAGTTGAATTTTTTCTTTTCTTTACTCGCCAAAATTCGGGCGTTACCTTTTCTTTTTCTTTTCCCCTCGCTAAACCTTGACCTTTTCCAAAGTTTTAGCGGGATTCGGTTTGGAATTTCCGTGTAGAAAAACTCTAAAAATACTTTATGTTGTTTGATGCACCATGTCGAACCTTGCATTTCTTTTGATTGCTTTGAAGGTGCAAATGCATTCATGTAGGAAGATCGGATTTCGAAAACAGGGAAATAATCTTTTCTTTTTCTTTCTCTCTCTTTCTCTCTCCTCTTTTCCTCTCTCTCCCGCGCCGTGGGCCGCTTCTGGTCGGCCCAGCCGCCCCTGGCGCCCCCTCTTGGGCCTTGGCAAGGCCCAGCCGCCCCCCCTCTCCCTTTTTCCCCAAACCCTCTCCCTCTCCCTCTCATTTTCCCTCTCTCTCTCCCTAGCCGCCATCCCCTACGCCCCTGCCCTAGGCCGCCGCCGCCCTTGGCCGCCCCCTGCCGCCGGCCGCCCCTCGCCGTCGCTCCCCGACGCCGGTGAGCCCCCCCCTCTCTCCCTCCCCCTCCCCTCTCCCCTCCTCTCCCCCTCCCTGCTCGGCCATGGCCCGGCCGCCCCTGGCCGCGCCCTCGGCCGCCCTGGCCCCTTGGCCGCGCCCCCTGCGCAGGGCCGGTTCAGCCGCCCAGCCGGCCGGTTCAACCGGGCCAGCTCGGCCGCCCTCCCCCGCGCGCCCGCCCAGCTCGGCCGCCCAGCCCAGGGCCGGTTCAACCGCCCTAGGGCCGGTTCAACCGCCCCCCCCTGTTTTTTTTTATTTATTTTTTATTTTATTTTATTTACTTTCTGTGATCATAATTACTTTATTTTAGGTAGACTGATCATTGTTCATGCTATGGAAAATAGGAAGTTTAATTTAAAATTCCGTTATGCGGTTGATTCACGTAGTTAATTGTTTATCCCGTGCAATGTTGATCAACTAAAAATGATTAGGTTCCCATTAGTATATATATAACAGAATTCTTTTGTTAAGAACCAATTGTAACTGATCATTAGTGCATAAACTTTAACCCCCCCCCCCATGCGAGACCTTTCCCGTTTCTTTCTAACCATAACAAATGCGATGTCAAATGTCATACTTGATGCATATTCGTTTTACCTGTTCCCTTGCATGGTGTACTATTCTTTTGTATTAAGTATGTGGATGTATGTATGTTTGTGCTCGCATAGAGAACGATCCGGTCGAAGAGCCCGAGGAATTCGCAGGAGAAGCCCCTGAGCAGCAGTCGGTTGGTGGAGGCAAGTGTCCTTTGACCTATCTCTGTCCTATTCATTCTTTAATTCACCTCCCGCATTACACACTTATACCTAAGGATTGACTAGCTTTTGTTATCCATGTCCTTGCTTACCTATTTGGGTCGGATTATTACTGCTTAGTTTGATGCTATTGCTCAACTCTAATCAATGAACATGATGTGATTATCTATGATACGCTGTTTTCCCCTTCTTATTTATGATTATATTTGTGACCTTAAGGGGACTCGAGCGGTTTCTCGAGTGCCTCTCCGTAAGGACCTGTTCAATGGATGACCGCCCGGGAAAACAGTGCAACCATGAGGGTGGAATGGGACGCCCTTAGCTGAATAATTGGAGGAACCGGGGCGTAGTTCGCTTAGCCGTTGTGCCGTCAATGGGGCTCGGTGTATGCGGCTCGCTCTGCCAAGGTTGATTTGTCCCTTGGGGAGGAGTGCGGTACATTTAGGAAACCTAACGGGCGGCTACAGCCTCGGGGAATCTTTGTAAAGGCTACGTAGTGATGCCCTGCTGGACCACCTAGGTAGTGGTCAATGGGGAGTCGCTCTCTCCGGGCAGAAAGGGAATCACGGCTTGTGGGTAAAGTGCACAACCTCTGCAGAGTGTTATGAAACTGATATATCAGCCGTGCTCGCGGTTATGAGCGGCCAAGGGAGCTCCAGAGATTAGTGATACTTGATCAGAGATACTTTGGTACAGGTGGCAGTGAGATTGATGGTTCTGATTATGATTATGGTGTTGGTAAGTGGTATTCTTTCCGTTTGGAAAGGATACATTGGGCTAATAACTTGGGTTAATGTTAAAACCTGGCTCTCTACTAGTAAGTAATAACCTGACCAACTAAAAGCAACTGCTTGACTTATCCCCACATAAAGCTAGTCCACTACAGCCAAACAGGATACTTGCTGAGTATGTTGATGTGTACTCACCCTTGCTCTACACACCAAACCCCCCCCCCCCCCCCCAGGTTGTCAGCATTGCAACCACTGCTCAGGAGAAGATGAAGCTGTGGAAGGAGACTTCCAGGAGTTCCAGGACTACGACGAGTTCTAGGTGTGGGTTAGCGGCAACCCCCAGTCGGCTGCCTGTGAAGGCCGTGTTATCTACGTTTCTTTTCCGCACTTTGATTTATTGTAAGAATTATATGGACGTCTCAGACGTATGCTGTAATCGACTATTATTTCTCTTTTAATACTATTTGAGCACTGTGTGATGATGTCCATGTTATGTAACTGCTGTGTACGTCAATAACTGATCCTGGCACGTACATGGTTCGCATTCGGTTTGCCTTCTAAAAACCGGGTGTGACATAAGTGGTATCAAAGCCGTGCTGACTGTAGGACCGCTAACCTAGAGTCTGTCCCTGCCTTGACTTTGGTATCCCTTCAAAAGTTGGTCCTACTGACCAAATCTATATTCTACTATATATTATACCTTGCTGAAAATTTTGTTTTATTCTGATCCTTCATTTATTTATGGTTCATTATTTGCTGGTCATATTAATTCTGTTCTCACCCTTTTGCTTGCGATGTCTTTTGTAGATGGCTCGACTTAGACACACTGCACGAAAGTCCGTCATCCCCTTCTTACCCTCCCGCCTTGCTGAGCGTCCGCTTCGCCGTCCCGTGGCCGGACAGTCCAGCCACTTGGAGAGACTGCACCACCGCTTGCATGAGGAGCAGGAACGTCGACGACAGGAGCAGCAGGGCTCTTCTTTCTCGCTCCAGCAGGAGATAGAGTCTGTGAGGAGCTGCTCCCCTGTGCTTCCCCTGGAGGCGCCCCCTGCACCACCACTGGGCATCCCAGCTTCTGGAGTAGCTGCTGGAGGAGACCCAGACGACGGAGGTGGCGACGACAGCTCGAGCCACGACCTCGACCTCTCTAACCATGAGCCGGAAGGATGGGTTGCTCGACCCATCACTCGCGACACTGCTCGCGGGTGTCACTTCCACGACGCGCTCGACACCCTGCTACGTCGGGCACTTGACCGGCGTACTTGGTCCATCGAGTATCGCTGTGTGGTCTACCAGCATAGTCGCGGGGTCTACCCGGACCGCTGGGAGGCGACCTGCTTGGTGCGCCGTCCGGAGAACAGTCTCCAGGGCGCGGAGGCTTGCTCAGAGCACTATTCTATCTCTGAGCGGGACTCAGCTGAGGCAGCCATGCTACTCGGTTCTCGGTGGGGTAGCTGACGGTCTCGACCTGAAGTATTACCCCCGCCGTCCATCTGGCAGCACAGGAGGCGTGATTGTTTCACCTGCTGGTGAGGACAATCCTAGGTTGAGCAGCACAGTCAACCTAGCCGCCGTGCTAAACACGGAGCTGGACCATGCATTAGACGAGCTGAGTAGGGCTCGTGCTGAGATCGCCCTGCTGCGGGCTGAGCGCGCGGAGCGTCGTCACTTGGATGATGGTTCCCCCGCTCCCGTCGGGACTCAGCACCCGTACCGCTCACCTCGGCGTGGACTCCAGTCTTATGGCAATCCCGACTGCAAGACCAAGATAAATCTAGAACCATAGATCGTTAGAGTTGGATCTTGTAATTAATACAAAATATATATACATAGAAGCTTCAGTCTTAGCGTTAGTCTCGGTCTTAGTTAGTCTTAGTTAGACAGGGTAGTTTGCTATATCCTGTGCATTTATGTTTGTCATGATGAACTATGTTTGGTTTGGATCTTTGTAATGATTGTCACCAGAATGTGGGTATCCCCTGCATTTTGGCTTATCTATTATGTTAATGGATTTAGTTATTTAGTTGGGAAACCTCCTATTCCACTTTCCTCTTTATCTGAGAAGCTGTGTGGTCTGTGTTGGAGATCAGTGAAGATGCTCATCTGTTCAGTGCTGTTGGAGAATTCTATACTCTTTTCTTATGCTGCAAGATTTGCCAGATCAGTTCTGATGTGTGGTTGCGTTCTGCAGATGTCAGAGAACAGGCGCAGAGGAGGAAGGCGTGCTCAGCAGGAGCAAGCCGGTCAGCAAGATGAGGTGCCCCAGCAGCAGCAGCTGCCACCCCCGCCCCCTATGTCGATCGAGCAGATGTTTCTGATGCAGACTCAGGCAGTTCAAGCCATCGGTCAAACTCTGGCCGCCATTCAGCAGCAGCAGCAGCAGCAGCAAGCACCACCCCAGCCTCAGATGCCTCAGATGCCCAGAGACAAGCGTGCTGAATTCATGAGAGGTCATCCACCAACGTTCGCTCACTCTTCTGACCCCATGGATGCTAAAGATTGGCTGCGCTCTGTGGAGCGGGAGTTGCATACCGCTCAGTGTGATGACAGGGAGAAAGTCCTGTATGGTCCCCGTCTGTTGAGAGGAGCAGCCCAATCCTGGTGGGAGTCTTACCTCGCCACCCATGCCGACCCCGACACCATCACCTGGGAAGAGTTCAGAGGTAGCTTTCGTCAGTACCATGTGCCTGCAGGTCTGATGACAGTGAAGAAGGAGGAGTTCCTGGCCCTTAAGCAAGGGTCATCATCTGTCAGTGAGTATCGAGACAGGTTTCTGCAGTTGTCCCGCTATGCTCCTGAAGATGTCAACACCGACGCTAAGCGACAGTACCGTTTTCTGAGAGGCTTGGTTGACCCTCTGCAGTACCAACTGATGAATCACACCTTCCCGACATTCCAGCACCTGATTGACAGAGCAATCATGACAGAAAGGAAGCGTAAGGAGATGGAGGATCGTAAGCGCAAGATCAGTGGACCCCAGCCTGGAAGCAGCAGCCGTCCTCGTTTCTCAGGCAATCAACCTCAGCAGTTCAGGCAGAACCAGCGTCCACCTCAGCAGCATCAGCAGCGTCAGCAGTATCAGCAGTTCCAGAGGCAGTATCCTCAGCATCAGTACCAGAACCGTCAGAGCAATCAGTCAGGAGGAGGCCAGTTTCAGAGGCAAAATCAGCAGACACCTCGTCTTCCTGCCCCAGCAAATCAGCAGAACAATCAGGCAGCACCAGCTCAGGTTGGAAACAGGGCGTGTTTCCACTGTGGAGAGCAAGGCCACTGGGTGATGCAATGTCCGAAGAAGGCAGCCCAGCAGCAGTCAGGCCCCAATGCCCCAGCGAAGCAGAATGTGTCTCAGTCTGGAGCAGGCAACCGCCCTCAGCAGCGCTATAATCATGGAAGGCTGAACCACTTGGAGGCTGAAGCAGTTCAAGAGACCCCCGGCATGACAGTAGGTATGTTCCCAGTCGACTCCCATATTGCAGAAGTGTTATTTGATACTGGAGCAATGCATTCTTTCATTACTGCATCATGGGTAGAAGCACATAATCTTCCAATTACTACCATGTCAACCCCCATTCAAATTGACTCAGCCGGTGGTAGAATTCGAGCTGATAGCATATGTTTGAATATAAGTGTGGAAATAAGGGGGATAGCGTTTCCCGCTAACCTTATAGTAATGGGTACTCAGGGAATAGATGTCATCCTAGGGATGAATTGGCTAGATAAGTATCAGGCAGTTATCAGTTGTGATAAAAGGACAATCAAGTTGGTGTCCCCGCTAGGAGAGGAAGTGGTGACCGAGTTAGTCCCGCCTGAGCCAAAGAAAGGAAGTTGTTATCAGATGGCTGTCGATAGCAGTGAAGCAGACCCAATTGAGAGTATCAAGGTTGTGTCTGAATTCCCAGATGTGTTTCCAAAGGACCTACCGGGTATGCCACCAGAGCGGAAAGTTGAGTTTGCCATAGAGCTTCTTCCTGGAACCGCCCCTATCTTTAAGAGAGCTTACAGAATATCTGGACCAGAGTTGGTTGAGCTTAAGAAGCAGATTGATGAGCTGTCGGAGAAAGGTTACATCCGGCCAAGCACCTCGCCTTGGGTCGCCCCTCTCTTGTTTGTGGAAAAGAAAGATGGCACCAAGAGGATGTGCATCGATTATCGAGCTTTGAATGAAGTCACGATCAAGAACAAGTATCCCTTGCCCAGAATAGAAGATCTGTTTGACCAGTTGAGAGGAGCCAGTGTGTTCTCCAAGATCGATCTGAGGTCAGGTTATCATCAGCTCAGGATCCGACCTTCGGACATTCCGAAGACGGCATTCATTACCAAGTATGGTTTGTATGAATTCACAGTGATGTCTTTTGGTTTGACCAATGCACCAGCATTCTTCATGAACTTGATGAACAGTGTATTCATGGATTATCTCGATAAGTTTGTGGTGGTATTCATTGATGACATTCTGATTTATTCTCAAAGTGAAGAAGAGCATGCAGATCATTTGAGGATGGTATTGCAGAGATTGCGAGAGCACCAGTTGTATGCAAAGTTGAGCAAGTGTGAGTTTTGGATCAGTGAAGTCCTGTTCTTGGGTCACATAATCAACAAAGAAGGATTGGTTGTGGATCCGAAGAAAGTTGCAGACATTCTGAACTGGAAAGCGCCAACAGATGCTCGAGGAATCAAGAGCTTCATTGGAATGGCCGGATATTATCGGCGATTCATTGAAGGGTTTTCGAAGATTGCGAAACCAATGACAGCGTTGCTAGGCAACAAAGTTGAGTTCAAGTGGACCCAGAAATGTCAAGAGGCCTTCGAAGCGCTGAAAGAGAAGTTGACGACAGCGCCTGTCCTAGTCTTGCCTGATGTGCACAAGCCCTTCTCTGTGTACTGTGATGCTTGTTACACAGGTTTGGGATGCGTGTTGATGCAAGAGGGAAGAGTTGTGGCTTACTCGTCCTGACAGTTGAAGGTTCATGAGAAGAATTACCCAATCCATGATCTAGAGTTGGCAGCAGTGGTTCATGCACTGAAGACATGGAGGCACTATCTGTATGGGCAGAAATGCGATGTTTACACAGACCACAAGAGTCTGAAGTACATATTCACTCAGTCAGAATTGAATATGAGGCAGCGAAGATGGTTAGAATTGATCAAAGACTATGAGTTGGAGATCCATTACCATCCAGGCAAAGCAAACGTAGTGGCAGATGCTTTGAGCAGAAAGAGTCAAGTCAATCTGATGGTCGCTCGTCCGATGCCTTATGAGTTGGCCAAGGAGTTCGACAGGTTGAGTCTCGGATTTCTGAACAATTCACGAGGAGTCACAGTTGAATTGGAACCAACCCTGGAGCGAGAAATCAAAGAAGCGCAGAAGAATGATGAGAAGATCAGTGAGATCCGGCGACTGATTCTAGATGGCAGAGGCAAAGATTTTCGAGAAGACGCAGAAGGCGTGATATGGTTCAAAGACCGCTTGTGTGTTCCCAATGTCCAGTCCATTCGGGAGTTGATTCTCAAGGAAGCTCATGAGACAGCTTATTCGATTCACCCTGGCAGTGAGAAGATGTATCAGGATCTGAAGAAGAAATTCTGGTGGTACAGAATGAAGAGGGAAATCGCAGAGCATGTGGCTATGTGTGATAGTTGTCGGCGAATCAAGGCAGAGCACCAGAGACCTGCTGGACTGTTGCAACCGTTGCAGATTCCTCAGTGGAAATGGGATGAAATCGGTATGGATTTCATAGTCGGATTGCCTCGCACTCGAGCCGGCTACGATTCCATTTGGGTAGTAGTGGACCGTTTGACCAAGTCAGCCCACTTCATACCTGTCAAGACCACCTACAGCAGTGCAGTATTGGCAGAGTTGTATATGTCTCGGATCGTTTGTCTTCATGGTGTGCCAAAGAAGATAGTGTCAGACAGAGGAACGCAGTTCACCTCTCATTTCTGGCAGCAGTTGCATGAAGCTTTGGGCACACATCTGAATTTCAGTTCAGCTTATCACCCGCAGACAGATGGCCAGACCGAAAGGACCAATCAAATTCTTGAAGATATGTTGAGAGCCTGTGCGCTGCAAGATCAGTCCGGATGGGACAAGCGATTGCCCTATGCAGAGTTTTCCTATAACAACAGTTACCAGGCCAGTTTGAAGATGTCACCATTTCAAGCGCTTTATGGAAGGAGTTGTAGAACTCCGTTGCAATGGGATCAGCCTGGAGAAAAGCAAGTGTTTGGGCCAGATATTTTGCTCGAAGCTGAAGAGAACATCAAGATGGTCCGAGAGAATCTGAAGATAGCGCAATCGAGGCAGCGAAGCTATGCAGACACAAGAAGAAGAGAGCTGAGTTTTGAAGTCGGAGACTTTGTCTATCTGAAAGTGTCACCGATCAGAGGAGTCAGAAGGTTCGGAATCAAAGGCAAGCTAGCACCCCGCTACATTGGTCCGTACCAGATCCTCTCAAAGCGTGGAGAAGTGGCTTATCAGCTCAGCCTGCCAGAGAATTTGTCTGCTGTGCATGATGTCTTTCATGTGTCTCAGTTGAAGAAGTGCTTGCGTGTGCCAGAAGAGTAGTTGGCAGTGGAAGGTCTGGAAGTCCAGGAGGACTTGACCTATGTTGAGAAGCCAGCTCAGATCCTTGAGGTTGCAGATAGAGTCACCCGAAGGAAGACCATCAGAATGTGCAAAGTCAGGTGGAATCACCACTCTGAAGAAGCAACCTGGGAGCGTGAAGATGATCTAATGGCCAAGTACCCAGAGCTCTTTGCTAGCCAGCCCTGAATCTCGAGGGCGAGATTCTTTTAAGGGGGATAGGTTTGTAACGCCCCGAATTTTGCAGTTGAATTTTTTCTTTTCTTTACTCGCCAAAATTCGGGCGTTACCTTTTCTTTTTCTTTTCCCCTCGCTAAACCTTGACCTTTTCCAAAGTTTTAGCGGGATTCGGTTTGGAATTTCCGTGTAGAAAAACTCTAAAAATACTTTATGTTGTTTGATGCACCATGCCGAACCTTGCATTTCTTTTGATTGCTTTGAAGGTGCAAATGCATTCATGTAGGAAGATCGGATTTCGAAAACAGGGAAATAATCTTTTCTTTTTCTTTCTCTCTCTTTCTCTCTCCTCTTTTCCTCTCTCTCCCGCGCCGTGGGCCGCTTCTGGTCGGCCCAGCCGCCCCTGGCGCCCCCTCTTGGGCCTTGGCAAGGCCCAGCCGCCCCCCCTCTCCCTTTTTCCCCAAACCCTCTCCCTCTCCCTCTCATTTTCCCTCTCTCTCTCCCTAGCCGCCATCCCCTACGCCCCTGCCCTAGGCCGCCGCCGCCCTTGGCCGCCCCCTGCCGCCGGCCGCCCCTCGCCGTCGCTCCCCGACGCCGGTGAGCCCCCCCCTCTCTCCCTCCCCCTCCCCTCTCCCCTCCTCTCCCCCTCCCTGCCCGGCCATGGCCCGGCCGCCCCTGGCCGCGCCCTCGGCCGCCCTGGCCCCTTGGCCGCGCCCCCTGCGCAGGGCCGGTTCAGCCGCCCAGCCGGCCGGTTCAACCGGGCCAGCTCGGCCGCCCTCCCCCGCGCGCCCGCCCAGCTCGGCCGCCCAGCCCAGGGCCGGTTCAACCGCCCTAGGGCCGGTTCAACCGCCCCCCCTCTGTTTTTTTATTTATTTTTTATTTTATTTTATTTACTTTCTGTGATCATAATTACTTTATTTTAGGTAGACTAATCATTGTTCATGCTATGGAAAATAGGAAGTTTAATTTAAAATTCCGTTATGCGGTTGATTCACGTAGTTAATTGTTTATCCCGTGCAATGTTGATCAACTAAAAATGATTAGGTTCCCATTAGTATATATATAACAGAATTCTTTTGTTAAGAACCAATTGTAACTGATCATTAGTGCATAAACTTTAACCCCCCCCTGCGAGACCTTTCCCGTTTCTTTCTAACCATAACAAATGCGATGTCAAATGTCATACTTGATGCATATTCGTTTTACCTGTTCCCTTGCATGGTGTACTGTTCTTTTGTATTAAGTATGTGGATGTATGTATGTTTGCGCTCGCATAGAGAACGATCCGGTCGAAGAGCCCGAGGAATTCGCAGGAGAAGCCCCTGAGCAGCAGTCGGTTGGTGGAGGCAAGTGTCCTTTGACCTATCTCTGTCCTATTCATTCTTTAATTCACCTCCCGCATTACACACTTATACCTAAGGATTGACTAGCTTTTGTTATCCATGTCCTTGCTTACCTATTTGGGTCGGATTATTACTGCTTAGTTTGATGCTATTGCTCAACTCTAATCAATGAACATGATGTGATTATCTATGATACGCTGTTTTCCCCTTCTTATTTATGATTATATTTGTGACCTTAAGGGGACTCGAGCGGTTTCTCGAGTGCCTCTCCGTAAGGACCTGTTCAATGGATGACCGCCCGGGAAAACAGTGCAACCATGAGGGTGGAATGGGACGCCCTTAGCTGAATAATTGGAGGAACCGGGGTGTAGTTCGCTTAGCCGTTGTGCCGTCAATGGGGCTCGGTGTATGCGGCTCGCTCTGCCAAGGTTGATTTGTCCCTTGGGGAGGAGTGCGGTACATTTAGGAAACCTAACGGGCGGCTACAGCCTCGGGGAATCTTTGTAAAGGCTACGTAGTGATGCCCTGCTGGACCACCTAGGTAGTGGTCAATGGGGAGTCGCTCTCTCCGGGCAGAAAGGAAATCACGGCTTGTGGGTAAAGTGCACAACCTCTGCAGAGTGTTATGAAACTGATATATCAGCCGTGCTCGCGGTTATGAGCGGCCAAGGGAGCTCCAGAGATTAGTGATACTTGATCAGAGATACTTTGGTACAGGTGGCAGTGAGATTGATGGTTCTGATTATGATTATGGTGTTGGTAAGTGGTATTCTTTCCGTTTGGAAAGGATACATTGGGCTAATAACTTGGGTTAATGTTAAAACCTGGCTCTCTACTAGTAAGTAATAACCTGACCAACTAAAAGCAACTGCTTGACTTATCCCCACATAAAGCTAGTCCACTACAGCCAAACAGGATACTTGCTGAGTATGTTGATGTGTACTCACCCTTGCTCTACACACCAAACCCCCCCCCCCCCCCCAGGTTGTCAGCATTGCAACCACTGCTCAGGAGAAGATGAAGCTGTGAAGGAGACTTCCAGGAGTTCCAGGACTACGACGAGTTCTAGGTGTGGGTTAGCGGCAACCCCCAGTCGGCTGCCTGTGAAGGCCGTGTTATCTACGTTTCTTTTCCGCACTTTGATTTATTGTAAGAATTATATGGACGTCTCAGACGTATGCTGTAATCGACTATTATTTCCCTTTTAATACTATTTGAGCACTGTGTGATGATGTCCATGTTATGTAACTGCTGTGTACGTGAATAACTGATCCTGGCACGTACATGGTTCGCATTCGGTTTGCCTTCTAAAAACCGGGTGTGACAAATATCTTCGTCAAGACCCGGTTCCTACAGACTAAAGGATATGGACGGCAACGACATACCAAGATCTTGGAATGCGGATGAGCTTCGGCGATATTATATGTAATTTGATGTAATTTTTCTTTTATTTTCTCTGTGGCACCCTTTTCCTTTCAAGAGGGGAGAAAGGTTTTTAATGGGGCCACAGCTTGTAATTTCCCATTCTCATTGAGCCCCATGAGGGCCAAATCCCCCAAAAGATGTAATATGTAAATCTGAGCACGCACCATCGAGTGCAAAAAAGAAAAACAGGGAGAAGCTCAAAAGACGTCCCCAAGGGGATGCAGAGCATGACGAAGCTACAAAAAGTTGTTTCTAAGGGAGCGCAGTGTAAGTTTTCTGCTCAAAAGTCGTTCCTCAGGGAATGTAGAGCCAAATACCACCGAAATATAAGGCGAAGAAGTTCAAAAGTCGTTCCTAAGGGAATGCAGAACTTATACCGCCGAAATAGAAGGCGAAGAAGTTCAAAAGACGTTCCTAAGGGGATGCAAAACTTATACCACCGAAATAGAAGGTGAAGAAGCTCAAAAGACGTTCCTAAGGGGATGCTGAGCTTAAGACTCAAAAGACGTTCCTAAGGGGATGCAGAGTCTGGGTGTGGCTTCGTGTGCGTGTGTTTGGACATTCATTTGCACGTTATATTACATCATTCATTGCATTCATAAACATTCATGTACACATTCATAGGATCATCATTATCATAACATTAAGCACAAACATAAAATACTTCAGCTTCGGCAACAATGCTTCGATGAGCAAAAAGAAGCAAAGATACGCTTCGTTGTGTACGAAAAGAAGGGAAGGTGTTTTTCGCCTTCGGCTCAAAAGATACAAGTTTCATCCACATCAAAGCAATACACACACGGATAGGAAGGTAAAAATATATTATAAGGTATAGACAAATTTACAGAGTTTTGTCTGATTCGTAAATTACAATATCTTTTACAAAGATAATTCAAATGTCTCTAAAGCTTTGTGCGGCAGCTGCACCAATCTTCGTTGAGCTTCGGATTATTGACCTTCGGCATCGTCATCCTGCATACAAAAAAGCAGTATAAGGTAAAAAGTAATTTCAAGAGAAGGTAAGCAA
Source organism: Zea luxurians (assembly GCA_029449295.1). Taxonomy (NCBI): domain Eukaryota; kingdom Viridiplantae; phylum Streptophyta; class Magnoliopsida; order Poales; family Poaceae; genus Zea; species Zea luxurians. The sequence goes on along the minus strand of JAOPSE010000004.1, from coordinate 54,326,584 downwards.
CAGGTATAAGTATCATACCAACTTAAGATGACTTCGTGCCTCATTACCAGCTAGGTCCCACCTACCCTTCATCCAATTTGTGTTATGAATCTATTCCCAATGCTTCGAGCTAGGCTGGAGATATCAGCTAGGTTCGCTAGTGATAGACTGAATTTTGGTCTGTTTACTATCTTTCCGTGCGTGCAACCAGCCTTCATAAAAGCTGCAGCTGTGCTGCGAGAAGCCAGCAGGGCATAGAAGTTGCCATGCCCAGCTATGACTTCGTCAAGCGCCTCAACTTCGCTTTCAATATGCTTGATGGTGCTCGACAAGTCTTCAACCGAAGGTTCAAATCTTTCAAAGCTGGCTCCCACTAAGTTGAAGACCTATCGTAGCCGTTGCACGCAGCGGTTGTCGAAGTTTAAACAAATATCTTGAAGCTCTTTTAAGGATTTTTGTAGATTTGAGCTCTTCTCGACTTCAGCTTTAAGCTTCACATCTAAATTCTTCTTTTCTTGTTCGAAGTCTCTCGATGTGCGGAGGAGTTCATCATTTAATCTAGCAATTTTGGTTTGGGCTTCTGCCAATGAACCCTCCATTGTCTAAAGAAGGAAGTCCTTCTTCTCTAGAGAAGCTTCGTGATCTTTAACTTTCTTTTCCATGTCATCGATTATAACCTCGTTCCTTTTATCTTCAATATCCTGCTGCATCCTCAATGCTTTGCTCAACAGCATACTCTGTAGAAAATAACCTTCATCACAAAATTTTTTCTTTCATCACATGAATTAAAAAGCTGAAAGAAGTTAGTCTTACCTTAAAGTTGGAATAGAATAGGCTGCCGGCAATATGCTGGCGTCGGTAGCTGCTGATGTCAGCTTCAAGCTTCAGAAAACCAACACTATTCGACATAGTGCTAATAATCTTTGCCCCGGTGCGGTCTCGGATGCACCCTAAGGCTTCTTCATCAACGCCACCAAAAAGCAAGGCCTCTAGCTAGTAGCCACAGGATGTAGCATACTCCTGTAGCTCTTTTTTCTCAGCCTCGGATAATTCTTCACCAATTAAGTTCCGAAGGTTGAAGTTTCCTTCTTCCGAAGCATCTTCGGTAATTTCCTTCTCTTTCTCAAGCGCTGCGGCCATGATTTCTTCTATAGATACCGTGGTCTCCTCTTTGGCCATATCCAAGAGCACTTTATCAATAGCAGACAGTGCAATCTCTAGATTGGTAGATTTGGCCGCAGCAGCTTTGGCAGAAGTATCTGCTTCGGCAGCCGGTGTCATCTTTGATGCTGAGGCCGAGGGTGGTGTTTCCTCAATAGCTTGCATAACAGTAATAATTCTCCACATTTTGGGCCTAGCCGCCTTTTTTGTAGCCGAGGGTTCATCCTTCTTCTGTAAAAGCTTCGTCAGATGCAGTTCCAGAGGACTTAGCAGCTTGATAGGTAAGGATTCAGTCATTACCTTTAAAATTTCTTCTACTTCCACAATAGAAGGCGTTGAAGGGGTCTCCTCCTCCATCTCAGCCACCTTCGGCTCCGGAGTTGCAGTTTTCCTCTTCTTCAAAGTCATTACCTTCGGCTCAGGACTAGTTTTTCTCTTCTTCAGAATTTTTTCGTCCTCTTTCACCATTCTAGCAGCCTGCCTGCTCATAACACTGACAACCCTTTTCCTCTTTATCCCTTCGGCACCCTTGCTGAGTCGTTCATAATCAGGGTATTCAAAATTTAAAGCGTCCATTACCTGATTCAACCTTCGTTTTAGTTGGGTGCCGAACGCTGCAGTCATTAATTGATCTTCTTTTTTAGTATAATTGCCCAAAATTTCATTGCAAATAGTCTCAATCATCTCCAGCCATTCTTGGCAAGGCTTTTTGAACTGTTTTTCAAACTTGAAGCAATAGGGCAATCGCACAAGCTCAAGTGATTTCTTCGTCCCCTTTAGCTTCGGCATGCTAAATTCACTTAACGTCGGAGACGTCCTGTTGGCCAAGTATTCTTGAACCAGATCTCTAGTGCTGATCTGTTCAGCCACCACCCTGAACTCTGATACAGTCACTTGGCATGCTGACCCTGGCTTCATGTTGCACAAAGGTCTGGTCATTCCGAAGCTCAAGTCCAGCGGGCTCATCACCATCGTCATTAGTTTTTCTCTTCTCTTCTCGTCGACCTTAATATAAAACCATTCGCTCTTCCAGCCGGTTGGCCACTTTGTGCGATAGCTGAGGATTGGAGCCTTTGTATCCTTGTGGTACGCGAAGTTATAACAACCAAAATTTTCATGTAGTTTGTCTTCTCTGGCCTTTGTTTGGTAATGCAACTCATGCACTCAGCAAAATGCTTCAGCATCTGGGTTCATCCCTTGGCTTCGAAGGGCCCAGATGTAGATACTTAGCCTAACGATAGTGTTAGGGGTCAATTGATGAAGATAAATTTCAAAGTTCTTCCACACTTCTCCAATCATCTCGTTCAGGGGAAATCGCAATCCTGCCCTGAAAAAACTTTTGAAAACCACTATTTCATCATCCTTCGGCATAGGAGTGGTCTCATCTCCGGCAAAACAAATAAGCTTCTTTTTAGCCTCTCCGAAGTAGCCCAGTTTCATCATCATGGGCACGTCGGCTTCAGACACAGTAGATTTTTCAAAATCCAAGTGGCTGGGTTTTGATGGGTTCAGAATGCTATAGTCTTCTTCTCCTTCATCAGTATTTTCTTCCTTAATATCAGCTTGTTCAGCTTCGGCGGCAGGCGCGCCTTCGTCAACGACTCCCTCCATCACAACTAATCCGGATTGCCTCATGACTTCAGAAATCAAAGCTGTCTCGGTGGATTCAATCTCCTCTCCTTCACGGGTCACCCTCGCAGTCGAGCGAACTCTAGCCATCTGATGAATCTTCTGCGGTCTTTACGAAGCTGATGTTTTTTACAGTTTTTGATGAAGCTCTCTCTTTTGCCGAAGCTAATTCAAAATGATGGTTCGCTTGAGAATACAGTGAAAAAGCTTTGGCTATGGTTAAATTTACAACAGCACAACAGTGCAATGGCAATGAATGCTATGGTAACTTCATATCTATCCATCTGTTTATATAGTGCTGCAGGTGGGAAGGCGAATCGCTAAGTTGCTCGCACCCGTTCAACAATCACCCGCACTCGCTGAATGGTGGACCACTCGGCGCTTGAAAAGTGAATCGTCAGATCATTTGTACCCGCTGCATGGTGGGCCATCTCGTGCTCCACATATTTTAATCGTTTCTCAGCAACAAGCTCAGGGAAGGTGTTTTTCGGACCTTCGGCATTCCAAAGCCTTGGAGATTTTTCATGGATCAAGCTCATTACGAAAAACGATCTAGCACCGCGAAGGGGCTACTGTTGGGGGCCTGCTTCGTCGCTGAAGGTCCTCTGAGCAGAAATACCTTCGTAAGATCAGCATATAAGCAAACGCAGCGTGAAGGTACACACTGAAGCTATGAAGGGCTGCACCGACTTAAAGAGGAAAAGACCGATCAGTCCATAATGATTTGTGTCATGTTTGTAACTAGTCATCAAGGACATAAATGTAATTTTGACCGGGCTGCGTCCTGTGTCTATAAATAGGTGAACAGTACCCCCGTACTGTTCACGCTGATTGGTATTCGCTTGGGCATCACGCTTAGACTTTTGCCTTCTACCAAGCCGAAGGTACAAATGTAATTTAATATTGTTCATGTTCATTCATGATGACATAATTAAGATATATAAATATTGTCATATGATTATTCATGTTCTCTCATATTTCATATTCTTCTTCTTTTGTTAATATATACTGCAATCACGAAGGTACATCCTTCATGACCTTCGTCTGAAGATCATTATGTCCTAAGGGAAATAATGCTTCGTTAACCATTAACATTTCGTGTTGCCTTGTTCTTAACTCATAGCATTTGAGAACAAGTCCCCAACAGCGCCATATCTCCATAAGAGGGGAAGATTTATTAGTATATTCTTAACATGATGCATGCATATTCTAATAATTATGGAATCAACTTTCGTTGATCCCCAACTCCCTATATATTGCACTCTATTACCTGGTCTTACAAGATAAAGAACTATCAGAAAGCGGTAAGGTAAGAATGAAAGAACATTTCTAGGTGATTATTTGAAAATTCTTTTGAACACTACGCAATATCTGAAGAGATGGGTTTCGCTCCGATACCAGCTGTGACGGAACCTCCCAAGGTATTAGGCCCACCTATAGTTGTCCTTGTCCTAGGGACCTTGGCCAACCTTGTAGATGCACATAATCACTCGACATGTTTGGTAACTGTATCCTCCTCGTTTCGCCCAAGAACACTTCACCTGTCATGCAAATATTACATCACATCGGAGGAAAGAATAAGCGGAAGCAACTTATAATAACTTAATATACATTAACCAAATATATGGAGAGATTATACTTATTACAATACTAGGGTATTAAGAGTGCATAAGTATTATTATTATTACAGACTCGGGAGGCAAAACACCCTCCCGCACAAAAGTTTGTTAAAGATGGGAGGACAACATCCTCCTGCAACCATCTTCACTGCTGAGACTCTTCCTTGGGTACCACCTTTGAACAGAAACAACAAAACTCTGTTGTTTCCTCACCTACAACAACATCGATTTGAAAACCCTGAGTACAGAGTGTACTTTCGCAAGTCTTACCCAACAAAAGAAAAAGACTCTCAAGGATATGTTGGCTTGAGGGAGTCAAGGTAAGGCTATTCAAGAATCAAAGACTATGTTTGCAAAAATGCTTACTAATAGTAGATCCTTAAAAATCCAGTATTAGTAACAAGTTAAATCATTACCTGAAGCTAGAGTTCTTTCTACCCTAGTTCAAGCACTTGGCCTATACTGGCTGTCTTTTCATCATTCCCTTAGTTTACTGGATTTCTACGTCAGTGACCAAGTCTTCATATCCGAGAAGTAACGGTGATCCAAATCGATTAATACTCAGCTGAGGATCTCCAATAACACGACATGTGTAGCACTTAACCCTTCCATATGTCAACTCGCCACCGGGTTTCTTAACACCAGACCGGGTTCACGCCAACCGAGAGCACAGATACACCACCGTCCAGCCTCTTGCCACGGAGGGTACACGCTACTCTCGCCATCTCTCCACTCCCATTGCGTGTTGGCCTTTCTGGTATTAGTCCGCCCAAGGTAAAGCTTACCCATGATGAGGTATGTGACCAGTTAAAGGGTCCTTTGTCAGTAGGCCCACATCGGCACGGTCCTTAAGCGACTTAGACGGAGACACTACATAGAGACTCTGTTCTCGTGCAAGTCACCCGCCCGATCTCAACTTTATTATTTAAAATCCCAAAGCTTGGTACCTGGCAGAGGTACATCTTTTCTGATGTTGAACCCATCACGGCCATGATGGATCCACCATCAAGTTTTATTTTTGAAAACAATCCATTCCCTCTGAAGCATCATCTTTTGTTAAAAACAAAACATTTTTGTTTTCTAAAGCAAGACTAAGCATTAGAAAACCTTTAAAAAAAATAGGTAATCAAGGAAGGTTAAACAGTTCCAAGGATGGAAATGCAGCAATTGGCTTAACACCCAACTCCTATCACCTAATGCATCATTCAAGTGATAAAGAGTTTAAAATCACAAGGAAAGGTAAATGCACCGGGGCTTGCCTTGTGTTGTAGGGGATTCGGGATCTGTTCCACAGATATCAAAATAAAAACAGTTCCCGGTAGGTGGAGTCTCAGTTGGTGGTTCAGTCTCTTCTTCTTCAACAACTACTTCTTCCTCGTTTTCTATACAAAACCATACATATACATGAATGCTCATGTGATGCTTATGAATATGCAATCATAATAAAGACACTTCAAGTTGTATCTTGAATACAATTTTCCTTCACGGTACATCTAAGTTACTAAAGTCTTCTAGGTTAATCACCTTGGTAGGGGTAGGCAGTTTTATTCTAAGAAACTAGGGTTTTGGGGTTTTAGGGTCAAACAATGTCCAAAACATGTTAAACTTCACCCAAGGGCTCTAATTATCATATTAGGCTTACCTAAAAAGTTTTGTGATTTTTGGAGTTATCAAATAATTTCTAAAATTCCAAAAGTCTAGGTTTAAGCACCCATAATTGCTAAATAATTCCTGGTTAGGAATTAAAATCTTCGAACTATTTTTATTAAATACTATTGGAATTTAGGAGTCCAGTAAAATTGGTCTCATATTTTTATCATTTTTCTATAATTTTCTATGAATTTCCCAAGTCTGGTAGAAAAAGAAAAAGAGAAAGAATGAATAGTAACAGGCTCAAATCAGCGTGAACCGGCCGAAGAATAGGGAAACGCACCTGCGCGCGCGCCCGCGATGTTCACTTTGCGCAGAGGACCTTGATCATTTAAATAACCAGGAAAGAACCCTGCGCACTGTTCACATGTGTCTCTGACATTTGCACCGAGGCCCCTCCCTTTCTATTTCTTCGCAAGGTTAGATCCCTGACCACGGATGGCGGAGCAGTGGCTCCAGCGAGCTTGTACCGGCCGTAATACCCAATAATTCATGCCCGACTTCGGTTTTACGCCTAATTATACCCACAACGACCTTAATCCCTCAATCAATTGCAAAGTTCTAGCTCAAATTCTTTCTGTCCACGGTGATGGCGCTAACCGAGGATAACCCGAGGTGTTCCCGGTGATCTAACCTAGTCTAGTTCAATTGACTAGGCCGATAAGCATCCATAGCACACAAGGGTGCTCGAACGAAGAGAAGGAGGGTATGAACAGACCTAGGGACGGTGGTCCACGACGCGATGGCTTACGGCGGAGCGGAGAGTGGAATTGGGGGAATTCCAAATTAGAGCTCGGTGGTGGACGATCTGAGGCACGAGCGGGTGCTATGGCTTTGTGACAACCAAACGGAGCTAGCGGCACCCTCAATTTATAGTGTTTGAGGGTGGTGGCCGCAAATTTTTAGATAGCGCGCTGGCGGCCGGAGAGAGGGGAAGTCACTGGCGCAGGTGATACCATGGATTTCACCGTGGCAAGGCCTCCGGCGATAGACGGGCTTGCGACACAGGTTCACTACGACGTGCTAAGTTTCCAAGACGCGTGGCGCACGATCTGTAAGCGGCCAATTCCGGTGAGGATCATCCCGGCCGGCCGCAGACCAAGTGGGTACAATGATCTTAACAGTGACCGAGTCCAAGCCAATCTAGTGCCAAGATCTTTACTCTGCCATGATTATCTCCATGCTAGAGAGCACAAATCGTAGCACCGACGCGAATCATGACACGAGGGTCACCGGAGGCGAGGGGAGATGTACCTGAAGATCTTTTGCGCATTGTACCATGACCATCATCTTCAGTCGTTCTGACGGCCAAAGTTGAGGAGCAGTTTTCTTTAATTTTTATGTGATAGCCCACTAATCCTCATGTATCGAAGTTATTGTCCTATAATCCAACTTCTACTTTGTTATAGTAACCATACCCAATCCATTACTGGACCTTACTCCAATTTGATCTCGAAGTTCATCTGACTTCACTGTTAGTCAATATTCAGTCCCTAAGTTGTCTGACATCCAGACTTCGGATCCATTTAGCTCCAATTTTTGTATGTCACCAATGCTCAATCACTTAAGTAAAGTTGTACTACTATCATAGCTCTATAAATTTGATGTGTTGACCTAGGGCAAATTCCTTATGAATTAGTAGATATAAAGCTCCAAATTTGACCCTATTCAACTAAAATTCAGAACTTAACCGCAGTGTTCACGGGGTATTTTGCAAATAAGTCCAAACTCCATCATTTAACTTGCAAATTCTCAAATGTGAAAAATACTTGATTTGTGGTGTTCTATCACTTTGGTTTTTGCATTTTGGTCCAAAAGTGTCTAAAATTTACATTTACCCCCTAGGGTTCCATTAAGGGTTTTCTAGGGTTTCTTTTTGAGTTTTGGATACTTTAGGGTTTTTGTATCACTAAAGTACATAAAATGTGCTACCTTATGAACATTTCTAATGAGTTTTGAGATTTTTACCTATTTGGGCTTCACTTTCATCCATGAGCCCCAATTTAGGGTTAAGTACCCTACCCTAGGGTTAATCACACATCAAGTCACCTCATCACAACTTGTTTGAAAATTTACCTAGTAAATGCATTCCAGGTGTGACAAGCAACATGAAATGTCAATGCACATGATGTTATGCTCAAGTTTTAGTGCCAGTAACACCAGGGGTGTTACACGCGCCGCGCGTGGCCTTGCGGCCGGCGGCTGGCTCCACCCTCTCCCCCCTCGGTAGCCCCCTCCTCTTCCCCTCCCTGTCCCATGGTTAAGAGGAAGGAGAAGAGAGGAGAAAGAAGACGTTTGTTTTGCAGATTAGTCTCTGTTTCATTTTAATCCATACGCAAGAATTTAGTTCAAATTAAAACTACAATAATTTTTGCGTTTTAAACCCGATTCACTCCGTTCAAGTTGTGTTAGATTCGTAATAAAATTGTCTACATATTAGAAGTAAAGTTCTCTGTTGTTGCATATTTTATCTAATTTATTTAATCGTTTGTTTGACCGGAGGTTAATAGAACGACACTTTATTTTAAATCTAATTTATAATTTTGAAATGCGCATTTATAAACCAACATCAGTGTAGTTAATCTTAACTGAACTATTCTTATTAAGTAATTGTTTAGTTTAATCATGCTACCTATTAATTAGTTCTCACGTGTAGTGTCGGCCCATGCGCCGTACGCGTGCTGTGCGCATACTGTGCACGTGCTGCTTCGCGCGTGGCGATTTTCGTCTCGCCCCGTTACTTCGTCTCGCTTATAAATCACTAATGTTATGTGAATTATTTATCTAACCAAAAGTTGTTAGCGTAGCAAACTAATTAAAACTAGGCGATAGCTTTAATTGCATTTAATAAATGTTGAGTAATGCGAGTATGTCGAATTAAATGTTCTATTTCATATTTGTATAACGCAGACGCAATAACTTCTCAATCATTATTTCGACCTCGACGTTTCTTTCTCTCGTGTGACCATAGAAGCGAGCGCTAATTTGTATTGCACATGTTTTCCTTGTATGGTGTACTGTTTCTTTCTATTCAAAGAATGTTGAATGTATGTTCACACTCGCTTAGATAATGTTCCATCCGTGGAGGCCGAAGAAGTTGTAGAAGAAGCCCCTCAGCAGCAACATTTTGGTGTAGGCAAGTGTCCTCTGACCTATTATGTCCTATGTACTTTATAATTCATTGTCCCACATACTATGACTAACCTAAGGATTGACTAGCCTTCTATTTATCCTGCCCTTGATTACCTTTTTGGGTCGAGTAATTATAATTAGCTACTTACTATTGCTTTATCCTAATCAATGAACATGATGAGAATTACTTTATGATACTATGATTCATTATGATTATTATTATGATCTTGTGGCATTTTAGGGGCTCGGGCGATTTCCCGAGTGCCTCTCCATAAGGATCTGTTCGTTGAGAGACCACCCGGGATAACAGTACAACCGTGAGGGTGGAATGGGATGCCCTTAGCTGATTAATTGGATGAACTTGGGGTGTAGTTGGTTTTGTCATTGTGCCGTCAATGGGGGCTGAAGCATAGTGCTTGCTCTGCTAAGGGTGGGTGCCGAGGTTCATTCGATTTGGTTTTGTTAGTCACTCACCTTAGGGAGGAGTACTATGTTTGTACGACTAGCGAAACCTAACGAGCAACTATACACCAGGGGAATCTTTGTAAAGGCTACGTAGTGATACCTTGTCCAGCCACCTAGGTAGTGGTCAATGTGGAGTAGCTCTCCTCGAGGACAAAGGGAATCACAGCTCATGAGTAAAGTGTGCAACCTCTGCAGAGTGTCAGAAACTAGGATATCTGTCATGCTCACGGTTAAGAGCAACCTTGGGATCCTCTTTGATTAGAGATACTTTGGATTCATTTATGTTGATGGTTTAATGATTATGGCTATGATTATGTTATTTGGTACTTTCCTCTTAGAGGAAGTTCTCTCTTTTGGGAATATCAACTTGGGTTTTTATGATAAAACTTGTCTTCTATTAATGATAAATATCTGACCCACTAAAAGCAAATTCTTTGAGCTTAACCCCATATACAGCTAGTCCACTTTAGCCAAACGGGACATTTGCTGGGTACGTTGATGTGTACTCACCCTTGCTTAAACACCAAACACCAGGTTGTCCCTATTGCAACCATTGCTCAAGAGAAGATGAAGGAAATGCAGAGGATTTTTAGGAGTTTCAGGACTTTGAGGAGTTCTAATCTAGACTAGCGGTGAACCCCCAGTCGGCTGCCTATGAATGCCTTTTCATACTGTGTTTCGTTAAGCACTTTGATTTATGTTCCAGTTAATGACTATATGGATGTCTTGGGCATCATGATGTAATAAAGTTATACTTATTTCCGCTATTATTTGAGCATTGTGTGATGATGTCCAATTATGTAATCGCTGTGTACATGAATTTCTGATCCTGGCATGTACATGGTTCGCATTCGGTTTACCTTCTAAAACCAGGTGTGACATAAGTGGTATCAAAGCCTTGCTGACTGTAGGACCACTAACCTAGAATAGAATGGCCGCTTTAAGGTTTATGGACCCTTATTCTCACCTTGATCTTTGTTGTCACTTCAAAAGTCGGTCGCCTTAACCAACCCTATGATTCACTTTGTATATACTATACCTTGATAAAACTTTGTTTTATTTTGTTTCCTAATATGTATATGGTTTACTTGCTGGTCCTATTAACTCTAATCTCATCCTTATGTGTTGTTCACTTGGGCTATATAAACACACATGTTGGTGAGAAGTTACCGCAACATTCATTGCTATTGTACTATTATGCTATTGAAAATTTTAACCAAAGCCGAAGCTCTCTGCATTATACTTTCGAACAAGCACTTCATCGCTTAAGATCAACTTCGTCTAAAAGAAGCTGAACAACGAAATGACCAGAGTAAGATCCACTGCAAAGGTGTCTCACGAGGGAGATGAAACTGAAGCAACTGAGACAGCACCCATATCAGAAATGATGAGGTGGTCAGGGCTGGTTTTGCAAGAGGGAGCTATTGTCGAAGGTACCTCTAATGCCAAAGCTGAACAAGCCATGGCCGAAGTTGAGAGTGATAATAAAGTGAAGAGGACGATAGTATTCTGTGCCCAACTAAGCCTAGCCATGTTGAATTTGGAAAATCCACAGTAAAGGTAGAGGATCTAGTTGTGATGAAGAAACTAGGGTATTTTGGAGAGAATGATGATGAATTAGTTCACTTTGCTGGAGAAGAAATAATTCCAGATCCAAAGGAAGATGAAGTTGTGGTATTCAAGAGCTTCTTTAGGGCGGGGCTTCGGTTCCCCCTTTATGAGATGATAGGTGAAGTTTTAAAGAAGTTTGAGATCTATCTCCATCAGTGGACCCCGAACGCTATCGTCAGGCCCAGCGTTTACATCTGGGCTCTGCAAAGCCAAGGAAAGAGCACTAATGTCGAACGGTTCTGCCGGGATCATGAGCTTCATTACCAGACAAAGGCAAGGGCTAACGGTCTGCACAAAAATTTTGGATGCTACAACTTTGCATACCAAAAGGATACGAAGGCCCCCGTGATAGGCTACCGGAGCAAGTGGCCCACTGGTTGGACGAGTGAATGGTTTTACGTTAAGGCAGACGAGAAGAAAAGGAAAAAACTTATGAGCATGGTGATGAGTCCACTACGATTAAACATCGGCATGACTCGACCCTTGTTCAACATGCAGTTGGGGTCTCCTTGCTAGCTAGCTGAAGTGGAATTTAGGGTCGTGGTTGAGCATATCAGCACGAGAGATTTGGTACAAGAATATCTAGCAAACCAGACATTCCCAACATCTGGCGGCTGGGGAATGTCGAAGAAGAGAGAAGAGGGGAAGAAGTATGAGCTTGTTCGTCTACCGTATCATTTCAAGTTTTAGAAAAGATTTAAAGAACCATGCATTGAATGGTTAGAATTGATAGAAACCATGTGCAATGAAATTCTTGGAAACTATAAAAAGAAAGAAGATCAGTTAATGACTGCTACCTTCGGCACCCGCCAAAGCAAAGGCTAAACTGTGTGATGGACGCTCTAAACTTTGAGTATCCTGATTACGAAAGGCTTGATGAAGGGGCCGGAGAAGTCAAGAGGAAGAGGATTGTCAGCATTCTAAATAGGCAGGCTATGTGGTCGGTTAAAGAAGACCAAGAGGCTTTGAAGATGCGAAAAACTGTATCGGAGCCAAAAATGGAAGCTTGCCAAGATATCGTCTGAGAAGAAGAAGATGCAAGATGTGTCAAAGCAGACTACGAGCCCTTCTTTGTATTCTGTCGCTGAGGTCTTGGAAATTTTGAAGGTAATAATTGAGTCTTTCCCATTTTCACTGCTAAGTCCTCTGAGGTTGGAACTGACTAGCCTCTTGTAGACAAGGGAAATCTCTTCGGCTGCCAAGGGGAAAACGGGGGGCAGAAGAAGCGACGTATGATGAATATACTGGAAGCCATTGAATAGACCCCGCTCTCAGCTTCGGCAGACTAAGTTACTAAATCCACTGATGCCGAAGCTACCACCACAACCGAAGATGAAAATCTCATAACCACCCTATCGGAAATTGACAGATTTATATCAAATGTGATTGTGGAGAAAGATGTAACCGCAGCAGTTTCTGATAATGGGAATAAAATTGAAGAAACCTCTTCGAAAAGTATAAATTTCGACCTACGGCACTTGGGCGACCAACAGCTCTCCGAAGAGGACATATCAGAACTAAAGGAATTTGCTATCTCCTACAGCTACCAGCCTAGATCAATGCTCTTCGGTGGGGTCGATGAAGAAATTGTGGGATCCATTTGTGACCGCGCCGGTGCTAAAATTATAAGCACCCTACCCAAGAGCATTGGATTCCCAAAGCTTGAAAAAGATATTAGCTGCTACAGACGCCAGCACATCATCGACAACTTATTTTACTCGAACTTCAAAGTAAGGCTCTTTTGCAAGTTACCATTGATATTTTCGTGTTGATTTAGGTATTCTAACTTTAATTCATTTTTTAGAGTTTATTGCTAAGCAAAGCTTTAAAAATGCAACAAGATGACAAAGACATAAAGAATGAAATTGTTGTCAAGGTTTGCTGCATTCAAGAAACTTGAAGATTCTTTGAGAGAAACTTGAAGATTCTTTGAGAGAAAAAGATGCTTTGCTGCATTCAGTCAAAGGATCGCTTGCCAAAGCTTAGGCTCAAATGAGGAATTAAACAAAGAGTTGAGGGATACTCAGATACTTTTGGAAGAGAATCCCAGCTGATTCAACCGTGAAACAGAAGTTTTGAATACGACAATCAAGGTTGAGGCTGAAAAGAACCTGAAGCTGAGTGAAGCACTCAAAACCCTTGAGGATAAATGTTTTAACTTTGCAACCCGATGCACTGCTCGATTAAAGAGTATATTCAATTCAGTCAGAGCTGCATCCGAAGAAGCTAATCTCTCTATCGAAGATATCCCCGGAGCATTTGAATGCGTTGAGAAAGAGGTTGTTGTCCTCGACGAAGTCATAACTGGCCACGGTGACTTCTGTGCTAGTGGCTTCTCGTGGTATGACCGTCGCTTTCATAAAAGTCAGGTGCAACCATGCAAGGGCCATTGATAGGCCAAATTTCAGCCTTTCGCCATCGGACCTAGTTGATATTCCAGCCAGAGCTCGAAGCATAGGCAACAGGTTTATCACCCAAATCTGGGCAAAAGGGCGGTTGAGAGTTGGCTGGAAATGAAGCTCGAAATCTGCTCAACAAAGTATGGCTCTTTACCTCTATTCTTTTATTTTATGTTTTTCCTTACCATATTCCTCATTACCCTTGCCTTCGTCATTCTTTAGGGTGATGGTGCCGGAAGCTAGTAAACCGAAGCTAAGTCTGAACCATTGAAGAAGGCTTTAGAAGCTCCTTTTGTTAATATCTGTAAAAACACTTTTTGGAAATTCTTTGTGCAATAAAGGTGTATTATTTGACAAAGAATTGTAATTGAATGTGAACAAATAGTTGTAAATATTTGTAAATGCTTTGTAATGCTATTTTACCTTTTATTCATGTGTCGACTGCTTTGCTGTGGACGAAACCAATGCTCGTAGCTTTTTGAGCCAAAGACGAAAAACACCTTCCCTTCTTTTAGTTCACATCGAAGCACCTCTTGAGCAAAATCAAAGATCAGCTCTCTCATATACAACGAAATTTCATTTGAGACGAAGCATCTTCGTATATACGAAGCGTTTTCTCATTGGAGGCAGAAACCCTTGCTTTTCCTATTAATGCTTTGTGCTTTATGTCATGATGATGATGAATCTACAGATGCCTAATGTATGCTTGTATGAATGCAAAAGATGATGTGATGAAATATGCAAATGTATGCCGAAGGTAAAAACTCACGCGAATACACACCCAGACTCTGCATCCCTTAGGAACAACTTTGGAGTCTCTTCACCTTTTACTTAGGTGGTTGTTCAGCTCTGTATTCCCTTGGGAACGACTTTGGAGCTAAGCTCTGCATCCCCTTAGGAATGACTTTGGAGCTTCTTTACCTTTTACTTAGGTGGCATTTAAGCTCTGCATCCCCTTAGGGTTGACTTTGGAGCTTCTTCACCTTTCACTTAGGTGGCAATCTAGCTCTGCATCCCCTAAGGGACAACTTTGGAGCTTCTTCATACTTTTTTAGACTCAACGATGTAATCCCAGATCCTTACATTTTACATGTGGGGGAATTGGGCCCTTGTATTGCACAGGGCTGTACAAAAAAAATTAACAACCTATGGCACCATTAAAAACCTTTCTCCCCTCTTTGAAAGGAAAAGGGTGCCATAAGAAAAAAAATAAGAAAATTTCAAAATTTACACATAATATCTCTGAAGCTCATCTGCATTCCAAGATCCTGGAATGTCATTGCCATCCATGTCTTTCAACCGGTATGATCCAGGTCTTGACGAAGATACCACCAAGAAAGGTCCTTCCCATTTGAGCTGAAGTTTTCTCACTGTATCCGGGTTGGCCACTCTCCGAAGTACCAAGTGTCCTGGCTTGATGTTTTTTAGTCTTACCTTCCGATCACGCCATTTGACTGTTTCAGCTTGATATTTATTGATGTGATATATTGCTTGAATTCTGATCCCTTCTATGATATCTTTTGTTATTTTACAATCCTCATCATCTTCTGTCGAAGCTAGGGTCCTTATTGAACCCGTTCTTGCTTCTTCCGATGTTATTGCTTCGGCACCGAATAAAAGCTTGAATGGGGTAAATTCGGTTGACCTTGACACAACAGTGTTGTGGTTCCATACCACTTTTATTAACTCGTCTGGCCACTTTCCTTTTGGCTGATTGAAGATTGACTTCATTATTCCTGTTATTATGATTCCATTAGCTCGTTCTACCAGTCCATTTGATTCTAGATGTCTCACTGATGCAAAATCTATTTTTGTACCGATTTGGTCACAAAAAGCTTTGAACTTTTCAGCATCAATTTGAATTCCGTTATCAACTGTAATGGCCTTCGGCACACCGAAGCAACAAATAATATTCTGCCAGAAAAACTTTTGAACCATGCCAAAGTGATTATAGCTAGAGGTTTAGCTTCAACCCACTTTGAAAAGTATTCCACCGCTACTACAACGTATTTTAAATTTCCTTGCGCTGGTGGAAGTGGGCCTAATAAATCTAGACCCCACCTTTACAATGGCCAGGTGGGTTGGATTAGCTGAGTTAAAGACGAAGGTTGTTTTTGGTCTCTGGCACACTTCTGGTAGTTTTCACATTTTTGAACTAAATCCGCTACATCCGAAGCTGCCTTCAGCCAATAAAATCCTTATCTGAAAACTTTTCCATATAAAGGCCTGGACCCAATAAGAGCTCCACATAGCCCTGCAAGTATTTCCTTCATTAGCTCCTGACCTTCGGTTCTAGACAAACACTTCAGTAATGGAGAGCAAACTCCTTGTTTATATAATTCTCCTTCTATGATTACGTAAGGTCTTGTCCTAGCTTCCATTTCTTTTGATATAAGCTTCGTCGTCTGAAGGATAATTGCCTTGTAGGAAGTATACAATCTCAGTCCTCCAATCTTCACTGTGCACTAGTGAGATTGTAAGCACTGCTCGCTCCATGAGCTCGACTGAAGGTGCTTTTATTATTTCAAAAAATACTTCCAAAGGTAATGGGAGCCCATGTGCCGCTAACTTGGCTAATAGGTCTGCATGTTCATTTTCTCCTCTTAGGATATTCTTTATAGACAAGCCTTCGAAAGAGGCTTCCATCTTCGGACTGTATCGAGATATTTCTCAAGCTTCAGATCCCTTGCTTTGCTGCTTTTGTTGATGTGGCCTATGATAACTTGTGAATCAGATTTGAGGATTGCCCATCTTATTCCCATCGCCTTAAGTTTTCGAAGCCCCAAGAGAAGGGCTTCATACTGTGCAATGATATTTGTGCAGTTGAACACCAGCCTGGATGCGTAGCAGGTTCTGATCTTAGATGGTCAAATTAGAATGGCAACTACTCCTACGCCGAAGGTTCCCTATGACCCATTACAAAACACTGTCCAAGCTTCGTCATCTTTTGTTCTTTCTTCATCCTGAGCCCCTAGCGTCTAATCAGCAATAAAGTCTGCTAATGTCTAAGATTAGATTGAAGACCTATGAACATAATCTATGGTGAATTCATTCAGCTTTGTAGCCCATTTTCCAACTCTTCTTGTGGCTTCTCTGTTCCTTATTATATCCTTGAGAGGATGAGAAGAAGGTACTATGATATGGTATGACTGGGAATAATGCCGAAGCTTTCTGGAGGCCATCAATACAGCATATAGTACCTTCTCCAATTCTGTGTAATTTTTCTTTGATGGACTAAGGACTTCAGAGACGAAGTACACTAGCACTTGCTTCTTCGCTTGGCCATCTTGCTTTTCTTGCACCAACGCTACACTAATTGCAGCGTGAGAAGTAGCTACATATAGCAGCAATGGGGCTCTTGACGAAGGTGGGGTTAATGTTGTCAGTTCTATTAAGTATTGCCTCAGCTCTTCGAAAGCCTTTTGCTGAGTTGGTCCCCACTGGAAGACTTTGTCTAACTTCAATACTTCAAAGAATGGCAAGTTCCTTTTTGTCGATCTTGAAATAAATCTGTTCAATGAGGCCAACCTTCCTATCAACCTTTGGGCACTTTTTCTTGACTTCGGTGGCTCCATCCGAAGTATAGCTTCTATCTTGTTTGGGTTAGCCTCAATTCCTTTTGTTGACACGATACACCCAAGAAATTTCCCTTTCTTTACTCCGAAAACACATTTTTCTGGGTTGAGCTTGAGGCCTGCCTTTCTAAAATTGGCAATTGTTTCTTGTAGATCAGCGAAGTGATTTTCTTGCTTGCTACTTTTGACTATGATATCATCGACATATGTTAGAACATTCCTACCAATCTGTGAGCAAAGGACTTTAGCAATCATCATGCTGAAGCTTCCTCCAGCATTATTGAGCCCCTCAGGCATCTGAAGGTAGCAGTAGGTCCCACTAGGAGTTATGAAGCTTGTTTTGGGCTCATCTTCTTTCTTCATCCAAATTTGATGGTAGCCTGAATAGCAGTCCAATAGACTCATGAGCTCCGAGGTAGCTACTGCATCCACAAGGGTGTCTATTCTTGGCAAAGGGAACTCATCCTTCGGACATGCCTTACTGAGATCTGTAAAATCAATGCACATCCTCCACTTTCCATTAGCCTTCCTCACCATCATAGTATTGGCCAGCCACTCTGGATATGTTACCTCTGATTACTCTGGCACTCAGAAGCCTTTTGACTTCGTTTCTTGCACATTCGGCTTTGTCATCGGACATCTTCTGAAGCTTCTGCTTCCTTGGCCTGATAGCCAGATCTACATTAAGTGAATGCTCGATGACATCTCTGTTGACACCACAAAGATCATTGGCTAACCAAGCAAAGATGTCATTGTTGTTGAACAAAAATCTCAACATAGTTTTTTCTTGTTCATCAGACAATTGAGATCCCAGCAACACCCTCTGCTCAGCTATGTCTTCACATAGAAGCATGGGCTTCGGTTGGTCTGCTGAGGCAGCCTTATCTCTTTTGTGCTTGTACTGTTGATGAGCTTTGGCTTCATCTATGTTATGGATAGCCTTTAAATCTGTCCTGTTCCCTTCGGCCCTTCTAGCAACCTCTTGACTTAGATGCACAACTATGGGACCCTGGTCTAATGGTATCTTCATGCATAGATATGCTGGATGAAGTATTGCTTCAAAGGCATTTAATGTTCCTCGACCAATGATTACATTATAAGGATATTCCATATCAATAATGTCAAAGACAACTTGCTCTGACCTTGTGTTGTGAACATAGCCGAAGGTAATCGGCATTATTATCTTACCAAGTGCCACTATCTGCCTTCCTTCGAAGCCACAGAGGGGATGTGTTGCGTCATGTATCTTATCATCCTGCTCTTGCATCTGCCTGAATGCTTTTGCCAAGATAATATCTGCTGCACTACCTGTGTCTACAAGGACGTTGTGTACCAGAAACCCCTTGATGACACAAGATATGACCATTGCATCATTATGAGGATAGTGCTTGAGCTTAAGGTCCTCTTGGGAGAAGGTGATTGGTATATGTGACCATTTGGACTTGATGAAGGGTCCTTGAACTCCAACATCTTGTACCCTTCTTTGTGCCTCTTTCTTCTACTTCTTGTTAGCTGGCTCAGAACTTGAACCACCCGTGATTGGGAGCATTAGCTTCGTAGCCGAAGGTGCCATGGTTTGAGTTTTTTGCAAAGCCATTGTCACTATCGTGGAAGTGAGTTCATCAGAGGTGGGCGCTAATGTTTTCACTTGTTCTCAAATGCTGTGAATCAAGAACAAGGCAACACAATTGTTAAAGATAAAGGACCATCGTCCTCCTACACATTGTTTCCCGTCGGATCCAATGGTCATCGGACGAAGGTCATGAAGTACATGCCTTCATCATTTCATAAATAAATTAGAATACATAAATATAAATATAGTGGATATAGATTATCAATACATTTGTATTAGCATTCCTTAAAATTTATAAGAGTATTAATAGAATTCATATTACATTTATACCTTCGGCTTGCTCGAAGGTGAAGACGCGAGTGAGTGATTACAATTCAGTGTGAACAGTATGGTGCTATTGTTCATCTATCTATAGGCACGGGACGCAGCCCAGGTAAAATTATATTCATGACCTTCAACATTTGTTTATAAGCATAACTTAAATCACTAGGGTCTATCCGGTCTTTTCATTCTCTACTTGATCTAAACCAAAGCTGGAGGCAGCTTCGGCACTTGCCATCCTTGCTTTTAAGCGAGGTCTTCGTCTTGAGGACCTTCGGCAGAAAGAGGGAAATCTTTAGGACCACTTTGCTAATTTTGTCTTTGTTTTGAGGATCTTCGGCGAAGGAGACCCCCAACATTATGCTTGCAGTGTCTTTTGTAGATGGCTCGCCTTAGACACACAGTACACAAATCAGTGATTCATTTTTTTTGCCCTCTCATCTCGCGGAGCGTCCACTTCACTGCACAGTGACCGGTCAGTCCAGTCACTTGGAGAGGCTGCACCACTCATTGCTAGAGGAGCAGGAGCGTTGGCGACAGGAGATGGGGCAGCAGGATTCTTCGTCCCCGCCGTAGCAGGAGGTGGAGTCTACGAGGCGTCTCTCCCATGTACCCTCGCTGGAGGCGCCCCCTGCACCACCCCAGGGCGTCCCAGTGTGGCAGAACTGCCCGGATTATTCCAGTTTAAGTACCCAAGTCCCACCTTAGAGGCAACGACGCACTTAAATCAGAATAAACCGTCAGTCCCTCGGATCTAGTCTGATAAAACCACTAACAGGATCGAGTACCACATACTCACTCGAAGGTGAGACATAGAGAAATACAATAAAGCATAATACCACAATTTTAAAAGAGTACTTAATGTTATTACATCAACATTAGAGTTTCAAAAGTAGTAACCATTGTTCTCGATGCAGCAGAAATTAACTAACGATAAAATAAAAGGAAGGATGGTGAACCCTCGCCCATCACTCCACATGCTCCTCTCCTGCTGTGGCAGGGTCCCACTCTACTGTCCAGCTCAGTGGCAGGGTGGATGGCCAAGTCACTCCTGCAACCATGTCATCCAAGGTACCTGTAAAATTGTGCCACAAGTAAGGCTGAGTATACTAATACTCAGCTAGACTTACCAGGTGTGAGGAGTCTACTCCTCTACCTCTAGACTATGAAGCTGTTTGGCTGAGGGGTTTGGTTTGCCAAAAGCACTAGTTGAGTCTAAAATCAATTTTTATCTTTTCAAGTTCTAAAATAATAATTTAGACTAGACGAGTACCTAGCTATTCATACATGGTATCAAACATTATATCAATCAACATCTTTTGATAGTAAACTCATTCCACTTCTTACTCGATGCAACAGCATGGATCAAGCAGTCTCATTAGCTGCGAGAAGCAGACGATTCGAATCGAGTTTTAACCTTGCAAGGTAAACCTAAACGCACGACATGGCGAGGCACTCCGTCCCCACACACATCAACCGTCCCCATCGATTCCCTGGCAACAGAAAGGGGCTCACCTCCTTGGCATACAATGCCCCACTGACCCCGGCTGCCAGCATGCAGTGATCGCACTTGTAGCCACCATATCCAGAATGGGAGACCATGTCTTAAGACGCGTGAGGAGAGCAGTCTGCGCAGGTTCACTCAGGTACTAGGCTTACCGATTTACCATATTTCTCGACATGTGTTTAGTACGTTCAAACGCTTGACACACGGTACCACACATTAATCCTTATTCCAATTTTCGTCTCATAAACAACGCATCCCTATGGATTGTTTTCCACAGACCATCATCATTCCGATATAAAAATGGATACAACCAATTCCTGACCTTACGCGAGTGCTAAATCACTCGACTTCTACCGAGATCCCTAATTAGCAAAGCAGCTACTTGACCTAGCATACTAGTATCCATCTCAAAAGGAATCCTGAGTTCATGCAACTAGGGTTTCAAGCAACTCCTACACTTAAGTGCACAGTACAAACCTACAAACATTAAGTGCAGTAAAATAGCATATATAACGGTTATTCATAGAACCAGGGCTTGCTCTCAAAAGCTAGGGCGGGGAGATAATCCTCGGTGACAGGCTCTTGTGCTGGCTCCTGGACTCCCTCCTGAGCAACTCCTTGCTCCGGAATGATCACGTACTCTCCGGCAGCGAGGTTGCAATCTATTAAGTGCAATGAATAAGATACATTTGTGTTAAGATATGCCAATTTAGTAACTATGATGCATGGTGAAGTAATACTATGGTAGTTGGTAAACTAGGGTTTCTTTGGCATACGAAGTTTTTAGTGGTTTATACTTAGTAGTCTAGGTTTTGAGTGGATTACGATTTTGATCATCCCTTAAAGTTTTAGTGGGCACTTGGAGAGGTTTTGTTGTAGTGGTGTGTGTAACATTATTTTCCTCTACCAATTTTCCTTTTCATCCTCTACTTATGCTTTTAAGGTGGGTTTGAACTACCATATTGGTCACTGTAGTCTATCCTATAAATTTGAGGTTAAAAATAAATAGGATAAACCCTAGACAAAATAACAAAAGATAGGGTAGAGGGTCACTTTGCACTACAACTCCTATCTATGTGGGGGTTCTGTACTAAGGGTTATTTTTGCTGGTATCTATGTGTAATAACATGCTTCTGTGGCAAAAATCACAGAGGGTTACTTAGTGGTTATTTAGTTGTGATTTTCTAAGTTTAATGCCAAAAAGACACTTATAACTAACTTACTATTAGAAAAATGTCAAACAACAGAACCTGTATTTTTCCTAGATTCTTATTAGCATAAGAGTAGTCATCGGGGTGTATTCTCCTTAGGATTATTTTTCTATGACTTTTAGTGGATAAAACCTTCCTTAATCTAAATACTAGGGAGTTTAATATTTTTAAACAGTGTAACTACTGATTAATTATATCTACAATTTTTCTCAGCCCTAGTCTAAAAGTCTTTCTATTTTTCCTATTGTTATTAAGTTTTGGGCAGTTTGCTTATTTAAATCAAAACTCTAAAAAGTATTGCAGGAACCATGGTGTTTATTATTTTTGTTGGATAGTTCATAATATGTAGGTCCTAACAAAATTTGTTTGACCAAATTTGGTTGAATATAACTCAAGTTATGATTTTTTCATGTTCCCTCCATATTTGAAAAGAATAAATTTAAAAGTTTAAAGAAAAATGGATTTGCATCGGGGTCCCTGGGATTTCTCTTAACTGAACCGTTTAAACCGTGCCCCTAGGAAACTATTCACATGAGTCACAGACTTAACACATAACCCCCTAGCCTTTTCCCCTCTCTAACCCGCACTCCTTCCTCGCTGGAACAGTAGCCGAGGAGAGAAAAAGCGGTGGCACGGCTTACCGGCGATGGTAGAGGTCCGGCGAAGGGTCAGGCGAGGTCTAGGGGTTTCTGGTGGTCACGTCGAGGTGCCGATCACCGGCGGTGTTGACCGGAGGAGGGCTGGCCACATTCACAGGCGGTTGGGCTCGTCGGCGGTGCATGCTCCAGCCTGCTCACGGCGATAGAGCTCAATCAAAGTGCTTGGGGAGCTTCACGGGAAGTCAGTGGAGTTTGGGTGCAATGAATTTTAAAATGGCTCACCGTGCAGTTCAATCCACGCGCGGCGGTTTGAGGGCTCACCGTGCAATTCGGTGCCTCCAGCGATGTAGCACTCGGTTTGAGGGCTCAGGAAGCTCTACGGGGCTCTAGGTAAGCTAACCAAGGAGCTAGATTGGATGGAGGTGGGCCGGAGTGGCCGGTCCACGGTGGGCGGGCTCGGGCGGTCGATGGCACGCCGTGCGCACAGTGAACTTCGGCGAACTTGTGCTTGGGCGGAGTTGAGTGCGTGCAGGGGAGTACGGTCGTGGCCTAGGGCTTCTTTATAGGCGTGGGTGCAGGCGAGGGCGCGGGGTCGGGCATCGCTTGGCGTGGGCGCGTGGGGCCGATTGCCTGGGCGTTCTCTGGTGCGCCAGGAAAGGTCGAACACGTGGGCGTTTGTTTCTGCCCTTGTTCAAACGTCTGCTGGTCGACCAAACGTGCAAATCTTACCAAAAATCCTATGTAAAGTCTCTTCACTATGCCAAGGGCTATTTGTCTTGTGTGTGTTCAAAGTGAAGATATGGTCGGGTGTGGGAGATATGGTAGCGCCAAGTCAGGTCTATCTGGACTGTTCAGCCCGAGACAAAACCTATGTCAACTCATGTCAAATGATTTTGGTTTGAGTTCAAATTTTTCCAGAGTGTTCCTTGAGTATTTTGGCACCCTTTTGTCAATTGGACCATGTTGATTTGGGGTTTGCAACTAAGTGAACACATGTGATCTTTAGAAGAGGGTTGAAATTAGACTTAGAGAAAAAGGGGGTTTTCTTTTGTGCTTCCCACATGAGTGGTTAATTTGAGAATTTTGTGGGACCTTTTTGGGAAAAACTCCTTACTATTTCTTGTAAGTATTTAAATATACTACCCTTTGGTGATTGGGTCAAGCCATGATTTGTGATTTATATAGTTCTACCACTAATCCTTTCTTGGTGTTCTAATGGCTTAAGGAGGGTAATCTAGGGTTTGAGCATTTTTCTCAATTGGAGGTGCATGAAAAGGCTAGGATATGCCTTCTAGTATGATCAATACTTGGTTAGGGCATTGCTTCTCAATTTTGGTGCCTCTTTCTCAAACTAGAACACATGTGATAATAGGTCACAGGTGTATGTGTTGAGCAAAGGCCTTGAGTAACACCTAGGGTGTTACAGCCCTCCCCCTTAAAGGAATCTCGTCCCAAGATTTGGGTCGGGATCCTTTAGGGGTGATGAGAAGGCGCGTGCTTGTATGGTGTGGGTTTGTTTGTTAAAGTTCCTTAGTAAACTGCTCTTCGAATGTCATCCTCTTTGCAACTTCAGAAGGAAGCCCTTCTTGATTTAGTTTTGGTTACTCAGTTTTTGTTAAGACTATCTTTCTTATATTTGGATTCAAAGGGCAGGGGGGTTTGGGGCATAGTTACGTACCAATCTCTTTAGGTAGAAAATCGGGGTAGTTTGAGCGCAGAAAATCCTCAGTCTCCCAGGTAGCCTCTTCTTCTGAATGGTTGCTCCACTGGATCTTGTACATTGTGATCGACTTCGCACGAGTTGATCTTTCCTTATGGTCCAGTATTTTGACAGGGTGCTCTTGGTATGACAAGTCTGATTCTATCTCCAATTCAGGCTCTGCTAGTACTTTTGTGGGTACACGAACACACATTTTCAGCTGAGATACATGGAACACATCATGAATTGCAGACATGTGAGGGGGTAGCTTCAACTGGTATGCTACAGGTCCACAAGTTTCCTTGATCTCATAGGGTCCAATATAGCGAGTGTTAATTTGCCTTTAATCCCAAATCTTCTAACACCTTTAGTGGGTGAGACCTTGAGATACACATGATCTCCCACTTCGATTGTAGAGGCTTTCTCCTTTTATCATGATAGCTCTTTTGCCTGGCTTGAGAAGCTTCTAAGTTCCTCTTAATGACTCTGACCTTGTCCTCAACTTCGAGTACTAGGTCGGGCCCAAAGATTTCTCTTTCTCCAACTTGTGACTAATTGAGCGGTGTTCTATACCTTCTCCCATACAAGGCCTCGAAGGGTGCCATCTTCAGGCTAGATTGGTAGCTGTTATTGTAAGATAATTCTGCCAATGAAAGACATTTGTCTCAATTTTTGCCAAAATGTATCACACATGCTCTCAACATGTCCTCGAGAATCTGATTTACACTCTCTGTTTGGCCATCAGTTTGAGGATGATATGCTGAGCTTCTAATCACGGTTGTTCCAAGTGACTTCTGTAGTTGTTCCTAGAAACGTGCTACAAATGGCGTTCCTCTATCTGAGATGATGGTCCTTGGTATTCCATGCAAGCACACTATTTGGTGAATATAGATTTCCGCATACCTTTCTGCCATGTGGGTGGTATGCACTGGCAAGAAATGAGCTATCTTGGTTAATCTATCCACAATGACCCATATGGAATCGTGGTGTTGGGAGGTGTTGGGCAATCCCACAATAAAGTCCATGCAAATGTCCTACCATTTCCAAGATGGTATACGGAGTGGTTGTAAGGTACCTGCTACCTTCAAATCACTTGCTTTGATTCTTTGGCAAGTGTCGCACTCAGATACGTACTTAGCAATTTCTCTTTTCATCTTGGACCATCAATACAAGGACTTGAGGTCATGATACATTTTGTTGCTTCTGGGATGCATGGAAAATTTGGAGAGATGAGCCTCGTCCAAAATTTTATTTCTGAGTTTTGGATCCTTGGGAATAACAAGTCGGCCTTCAAACCATAAAATGCCCTTGCTGTCCTGACCAAAGCATTTATACTTATCCACCTTTTGTTTGAGCATTGCCTTAATGATTTGAACACCCTTGTCACTAAGTTGTGCCATGAATATCTGATCCTACAAGGTTGGCTGGACTAAGATATAATCTAGAGTACCAAGAGAAATCACTTTCACGTTCATTCTACTTAACTCGTCGCATAGAGCGGCAACATGAAAGTCTATGGTTAGACAGTTGCACTGGGTCTTACGACTCAATGCATCTGCTACTACGTTGGCCTTACCCGAATGGTAGTTGTTGGGGGCCTTCGGCTCCCGAAGGTCCTCAAAAACACAGTTTGACAATGTTTTCCAAGTGCAAAATGTGAACAGGCACCTTCGGAACAGTCACCTTCGGAGTCAGGTCGCGAATATACAAGGGCATGTTTAAGACGAAGCTGGAATGAAAAGCGAACATGACGAAGGATAAGACGATCATGAAGTCATATGCAGAAAAGCTTCGGCATAACGACAGAAAAGAGGAACCGACTTAAAGATGAAAAGCCAAATCGGACCTCGAAGAATTACTATAGAGTTATTGATAAGTGTAAAGGGCATCAATGTAATTTTACACGGGCTGCGTCCCGTGCCTATAAATAGGTGAACAGTACTCCCGTACTGTTCATGTTGACTTGGCATACGTATTTTCGCTTCACGATTTGTACCTTTTCCTTACATCAATCTAAAGGTACATTTGTAATTCGTTTTCATGAATTTAATAATGGAAATGTATTGATGATAATGCTGGTATTATTACTTGCACATTTTATATATATGTTTATTCTGTTTATTCATTTATCAACTTAACAAAGGTTCCTTTTTCCTTCGTAACCTTCGTTATATTATGTTTATATCCTTCGTCCGAAGTTCATTAAACCCTTGAGGAGATAATGCTTCAGCGGACGAAGGGTATTTAATACTTAACATCTTCGTGTTGTCTTGTTCTTGATTCATAGCATTTGAGAACAAGCCCCCAACATTGGCGCCCACCTCCGGTCAACTCACTTACACTTTTTGGGTTTTTGAAAACCTTCGGCAAACGTTATCTTTGTCATGCCGCCGAAAAAAGCTTCAACGACAGGGGCTGCCACTCTGCAGCCGCTGGACCCCAATCAGGATGTCGTCTCTCTTAGGGAGGCCCGAAGCCAGAAGAGGAAGGCCATCAGTCCAACGCCTCCAGAAGATGACTTGGACCAAGAAATACAAAAAATGGAGATGCTCCATCAACAGGTTCAACGGAAGAAGGAGAAGATGGCTCGTCTAGCTGATCTTCAAAAGCAGATAGATGAAGCCTCTGAAGAGCTTCGACATCTCGCTCAAGATGACCAGGATCAAAGGCCTCCGCGCAGAGAGCTTCATCAAGAGGGTTTCTACAACGAGGATGACTGGTATGAAGATTTCCATCACGGAAATTTTGCTTTTGATGATGCTTCTCCCTTGTCAACAGAACTGCAGGCTATTCCTTGGCCACAGTCTTACAAGCCGCCTCAGCTCCCCATGTACGACGGTCATTTAGACCCGAAGCAATTCTTGATGAGCTATGAGGCAACTATATCTTCGTACGGTGGCAACACGGCGGTCATGGCAAAGTCCTTCATCATGGCTGTCAGGAGCGTTGCACAAACTTGGTACTCTTCCCTTAGGCCAGGGACAATCACTTCATGGCAAAAGTTGAAGGATATGTTGATAACCAGCTTCCAAGGGTTTCAGACGAAGCCAGTCACTGCTCAAGCTTTATTCCAGTGCACCCAGGATCACGAAGAATACCTTCAGGCATATGTCCGAAGGTTCCTACGTCTGAGGGCACAGGCACCAACAGTGCCCAATGAAATTGTCATTGAGGCCATGATCAAGGGGCTTCGGCCAGGACCTGCAGCTCAGTACTTTGCCAGGAAGCCTCCTCAAACTCTGGAGAAGCTGCTCCAGAAGATGGACGAGTACATTCGAGCTGACAATGATTTTCGCCAAAGAAGGGAGGAAGCTCTCAGGTTCTCTGAAATGACTAGGGGCTTCGGAGGAAGATTTTATCCAAGGCACGTCAGGTCAATTCACAATTCTACTCAAAATGATGACAAGAGCAGTCAACAGCAAAGGCCACAGTGCTCCTTGCAAGCTTCGGGGCAACAACAAAGCTCCTTCCGGCCGCCAGCGCCAAGGGGCAGAGGCACCAGGGGCTTCGGGGGAAGATTTGGGGATCAATCAAGAAAAATATACTGCCTATTCTGTGGTGAAGGTAAGGGCCACACCACCAGGATGTGTCACATTACCATCCAGAAGCAAAAGGAGCTAGCAGAAGCTGCTGCACAACAGAATCAGCCGAAGCAGGTCATGCATACTGCTTCGTACCATTCGCCTTACATTCCAGAATATGTAGGCAATCACCCTGCAGCCTCTGTTGCTTCGGCAAGCCAACCCCAAGCTTCCTGGCAACAACTTCCACCGCCACCACCAATACAACGAGCTTCGCAGCCAGAAGGGAGCCAGCACTCTCATCCCCAGAGGGACTTCAGAGAAGAATCCGAAGCTCGCACAGTCAATAGCACTGTGCCAGAGTCGAAGCACATTTACTGACAAAATATCCTACCAAAACAGCAGTTTTTTCACATTTTTACATTCAGTATTACTTTTTTGTTAATAAGGAACAATTATGGGAAGTTTAAGTGTCTTTTATTGTTTTTCAATTTCTTGTAACGCTTTCTCCATAGGCTTGAGTTGCCAAAGCATACGAGTTTATGGTGGCATGAAGGACCGTTGTATTGTCAAAAGTTTTTTATAACAGACACAGTGCAAATTGTTCGAAACAGTGAAAAGTCGTTCCTAAAGGAGCGCAGAGTAAGTTTTCTGAGCTTACAGCGAAAAGTTAGCGCTGATTCCGCCGAAAGTAAAAGGCGAAGAAGCTCCTAAGGGAGGCTTACAGCGAAAAATAAACGCTGATTCCGCTGAAAGTAAAAGGCGAAGAAGCTCCTAAGGGAGGCTTACAGCGAAAAGTCAACGCTGATATAAAAAGTGTGTGTGCTCTATTACAAGGATATGTATCTGTGGCACAAATGTCATTTTGCATAACATAACATCATCACATCATTCTGCATAACATAAGCATCATACAACATATTGCATGTAGAACAAGAAGGGGGTACAGTATTGATCTTTAGAGAATATTTTGGAAAAGAGAAAAATCGTACTAAAACTCAAGACAAGTCGAGAAGAAGTGTAGCTTCATTAGAGAGGCAACAAAAAACTTTTCTATAGCGTCAGAGAATACTTCATGAAGCTTGGATAATCTTCACCAGCCAAGTATGCAATTTCTTGTGATATAAGGTTTTCTTCACGAAGCATGAAAAGAAGGGAAGGTGTTTTTTCGCCGAAGGCTCAAAAAATGGTATGTATGCAAGATTTCATGCATCGTAAAGAATTAAAACTGCATGGATTATATATTACAGAGTTACAATATATTACATACGTTACGTTCCAAATGTTTTTATAGTAGCATTTAATCCTCTTTAAGAACTATTTCTGCAGCTTCGTTCAGTAGCTGGTCGACAACCTTGTCCATAATGGCTTCGGCCATTTTTCTAATTTCATCGTCCCCCTTCGGGTGGGGGACCGGAGATGCCTCAGCAGGTTCTGAGCGAAGAGAAGATACAGCTACATTACTATTACAAACCGTAAACAAAGT
This sequence comes from Zea luxurians, assembly GCA_029449295.1. Classification (NCBI taxonomy): domain Eukaryota; kingdom Viridiplantae; phylum Streptophyta; class Magnoliopsida; order Poales; family Poaceae; genus Zea; species Zea luxurians. The sequence continues at coordinate 54,297,447 of JAOPSE010000004.1, read as the reverse complement.
CTGGAATCAAAAATTACAATATAATAAAAATCACTAATTAATACCTATTTGCCCTTCGGGCTCTGTACTTTTTTCGGCAGCCGCCGCTACTTTTTTAGCTTCATGGATGCCTTTTTCACTCTTTTGAATAATTTCTTGCGCCATTTCTCGGCCGCCGTTGTCCCAGGTATCGGTGAAAAATTTTCCGCCGATCATGCTTGCTTCGGCTGAGGGGTCTTTAATGTCTCCGGAGGACAAAGTAGCTTCGGATTGCGCTAAAGATTTTACAAGCTCACAACCTTTCTTCTCCAAAATAGTAGCAATTCCTCTAGCACCCGAAAAAGCACATATGTCTCCGCGGCTATTCAGGATTTCTTCGAAGGCCTCAGCTTCGTTACTAATCCATTCCATTGGACCTTCTGGATTGCCCCTTGAGAAATTCTCTTCGCTAGAGAATGCGCCAACGTTAGCAAAGCTGGACTTTATCTTTTTAACGCACTCTATGGATTTAACATAGCATCTTCTGTGAGAAGCACGAAGCTCTTTAACATTAACTTCCAAACGATCTGCCCATTGATCGCTTAATTCTCGTCTTGTTTCTTCAAGAGTGCGTTCTTCTTTGGCTCGGACTAGTTGTTTACGAAGATCTTCAATTTCACGCTTCTGAGCTTCGGCTTGAGTTTTAGAGTTAGCCTCGTTTTCCTTCATTTTTTCTACTAGTGTAAGCAGAACTCTGTCCTTCTCCGAGGCTTCGTTTCTTAGTCTGATAACCTCTGTTCGAAGGTTGTTGAGAGCAATGGTGCAGCTCTCGTCTTCAGCATTCTTTTGTGCCCTTAAGGCATTGCTGAGAATTAAGCCCTATTCAAAAAGAAATAATAGATTAACACAACAGTAAAGGACTCATTCAAAATCAACAAAATTCAAAATTTACAATCTTTGTACCTTCAGACTGTTATATGCAAGACTATCCGCAAGATCCTCCTTCGTCATGGCGCAAAGGCCAGCTTCAAGCTTCGGGAATCCCATGCTTGTAGCCATCTCCCGGCAGACGGATAGTTCTTTATTGTCTGGGAGGCAATACAAGAAGTCATCTTCATCTGTCCCATTGAACACTACGGCCCCCTTCGGATACTTCAGTTCTTGGGCATAGTGATTAGCTTCGAAAATTTCTTCTTCAGATAGTTTCTTCCCCGAAGCATGTCGCACAATATAATCATGTATTCTGGAAGATGCTTCGGGAACGGTAGTGTCAATGCCCTCGACTAGGATCGGCTCGGATATTTTTGTTTTTTCAGTTTCCAAAGTTGCCTCTGTCGATTTTGCCTTTTCAGCTTCCAAATGTTCTACCTTGGTGGGCTCTGAAGGACCAATCTCAGTTACAAATTGTTGCTTTGAAGCTTCACTAACAAAGGCTTCAGCAGATACTTCAGATGCTTTAGCAGTTCTCTTCGGAGTTATGCTCGAAGATTTAATTGTTTCCAAGACATCTAGCACATTAACCATCCGTTTTCTTTTTGGGGTTACTACTGGCCCCTTTTGGCCTTTAGTCGCCTCAACTTTTGATGAGGAACTCAAAATTTCTAATGTTTTTCCTTTTTCAGTTTCTGGCTCTTCCGATTTCTCTATTGCCGGTGCTTGGGCCATTTCTTCGGATTGTGGCACTGTAATTGGTTCTCTAGCTTCGGTGGCCGAAGAGGCCTCGCCAATAAACTCGGGCACTGTGGCCGGCTCGATACACCGTGGAGGGTGTGTGGACACCTCTACTTTCTTCCTCTTCGGCCCTGGCTCCCCAGGAGCAGCCGAAGCAGTGTCCTTTGCAGAAGAAGTATTTTTTCTCTTTTGACCTCGCATTGGGTAATGGTAGTCAGGATAGATAAACCCAATTGCATCAAATACTCGGTTGAGCCTCTTCTTCTTTTGGCCTCCGAAAGCCGCTGATAATGCAGTGTTTTCGGCCTTCGTGTATGCCCCAAGCAATTCATCACTTACATTCTCAATGCTTTTCAGCCAATCATCGTCCGGTTCAACAAACTTATCTCCATATTTGAATGTATATTTCAGTCTGATTAGTCCACCCTCGTCAGTTTCTTTAACGGCCTCCTTCGGCATTTCCCAGTTATCCACAAGTGGCCACACTCTGAAGGCAATGTGCTCTTGCATCAAATCCCTGGTCCCAATAAAAGAGCAGACCACCCCGAAGGCCCTCTGACATTCTTCAGCTGCTTCGTCCATTTCCACCTTTGGTTTCCGAAGTCCGAAGCGCTGCCAGATAGGGCGCATGATGATATCCTTGATATCTTCCCGAACTTTCAAATCATTCTTCACGTAGAACCATTCCTTCATCCATTCCCCGGGCCATCTCTTCCGAAAGGTTGGCACGGGACAGCTTGACCCAGAGCGGGCACCGAAGCTATAACAACCAAAATTATTATGATATTGTTCCTTACCCCACGGTTTCGTCTCATATACTAGCTCGTGTATATTGCAAAAGCTTTTAGCACTTGGCTCCAAACCCTGGCTCCTCACGGCCCAGACGAAGATTCCCAATCTTATCACTGCTTCGGGGGTAAGTTGATGAAGGTAAATTTGATATATTTTCAAAATTTCAACCACAAACCTGCTCAGAGGGAATCGTAACCCAGCCTTTAAGAAGCTTCGGAAGATCACCACCTCATTATCTTCGGGGGTCGGCGTAGTCTTTTCTCCGTCATCTGCCCTCACCATGGATATATCTCGGAAATATCTCCCCCTCATATTTTCAAGGTGACTCTGCTTAATAGTTGATTTTCCGAAGTTTGAGTGACTAGGCCGCCACGGGCGATCTTCGGAGTCCTCTCCACCACTATCCACATCATAGCTGTCACTATCGCCAGTATCTTCAGATAAACCCTCCAAAGTTTCCTTGACAATTTTTTCCGTATTGGTCTTCGACATCGACTCAAGAAAACCCAGGTGCATCTCCTCCGAAAGGCTTAGCTTCGAAGCACCAGCAACTATCTTATCCTCAGACATTTTCACGAATGCCGACAAACTAGACTTGAAGCCGAAGCTTAAAAATTTAAGTCCGAGCAAATGCTGTCGCGCGCAGGCTAAGAGCAGGGTGCACAGGTTGAAAGCTGGTGAGTAAAAAGCAGGTGGCAAAAGGGCGTGTCAAATAAACTCGCGGAGAGCTTGTATTTATACACCCAGTATGTCGAAAACTGGAGGGCCCCGCTTGTCAATGATTGTTGCTATTCTAGCAAAAGGAAGGTGTTTTTACGGACCTTCGGCTTAAAGCCTTCGTCCATGTCGCAATATAAATTTATCTTTACAATAAATTGATATTGCGAGGGGCTACTGTTGGGGGCCTTCGGCTCCCGAAGGTCCTCAAAAACACAGTTTGACAATGTTTTCCAAGTGCAAAATGTGAACAGGCACCTTCGGAACAGTCACCTTCGGAGTCAGGTCGCGAATATACAAGGGCATGTTTAAGACAAAGCTGGAATGAAAAGCGAACATGACGAAGGATAAGACGATCATGAAGTCATATGCAGAAAAGCTTCGGCATAACGACAGAAAAGAGGAACCGACTTAAAGATGAAAAGCCAAATCGGACCTCGAAGAATTACTATAGAGTTATTGATAAGTGTAAAGGGCATCAATGTAATTTTACACGGGCTGCGTCCCGTGCCTATAAATAGGTGAACAGTACTCCCGTACTGTTCACGTTGACTTGGCATACGTATTTTCGCATCACGATTTGTACCTTTTCCTTACATCAATCTGAAGGTACATTTATAATTCGTTTTCATGAATTTAATAATGGAAATGTATTGATGATAATGCTGATATTATTACTTGCACATTTTATATATATGTTTATTCTGTTTATTCATTTATCAACTTAACAAAGGTTCCTTTTTCCTTCGTAACCTTCGTTATATTATGTTTATATCCTTCGTCCGAAGTTCATTAAACCCTTGAGGAGATAATGCTTCAGCGGACGAAGGGTATTTAATACTTAACATCTTCGTGTTGTCTTGTTCTTGATTCATAGCATTTGAGAACAAGCCCCCAACAGTAGTGCACTTCTAGATCATAATCCTTAATCAACTCTAACCATCTTCTCTGCCTCATATTAAGATCAGTCTGAGTGAAAATATACTTGAAACTCTTGTGGTCAGTATAAATATTAGAGTGAGCTCCCATTAGATAATGTCTCCATATCTTCAGAGCATGAACTACCGCTGCTAGCTCCAAATCATGTGTGGGATAATTCTGCTCATGAGGTCTGAGTGCTCTTGATGTGTAGGCAATAACTCGGTTGTCTTGCATCAAAACACAACATAGTCTAGTGCCCGAAGCATCACAATATACATCAAATGATTTGGCGTTGTCTGGCTGCGCTAGTACGAGTGCTGTTGTCAGATCCTGCCTCAAGGTGTGAAAGGCATCTTCACATTTCTGATCCCAATCAAACTTTACTCCCTTCTTCAACAACTCGGTCATTGGCTTAGCAATTCTGGAGAAGTCTGGAATGAATCGTCGATAGTATCCTGCCAGTCCTAGAAAACTCCAAATATGTTGAACGGTGGTAGGATGCTTCCAATCCATCACCTCTTGCACTTTCTCAGGATCAACTGCTATTCCGTCCTGAGAGATTGTATGACCCAAGAACTTGATCACCCTTAGCCAGAAATCACATTTGGAGAATTTGGCATATAGGTGATGATCCAGCAGTCGCTGGAGTACTATGTGCAAGTGCTTTGTATGCTCGTCTTCACTTTTCGAATATACCAAAATATCATCAATGAAGACCATCACGAATTTGTCCAATTCCGGCATAAACACTAAATTCATCAAATACATGAAATATGCCAGAGCATTGGTTAGCCCGAATGACATCACCAAATACTCATAAAGCTCGTATCTGGTGGAAAAAACCGTCTTCGTAATATCACTTGCCCTGATCTTGATTTGATGATAGCCAAAGCGAAGATCTATCTTTGAAAACACCTTGGCTGCAACCAGTTGATCAAACAAAACATCAATGTGGGGTAAAGGATACTTGTTTTTGATAGTTACCGCATTGAGAGGGCGGTAATCAACACATAATCTCAAGCTCTCATCCTTCTTCTTTACGAACAAGGCCGAACATCCCCATGGTGAAGTACTTGGGCGAATGAACCCTTTCTCTAGCAACTCTTGCAACTGCTTCTTCAATTCTGCCAACTCTGCTGGAGGCATTCTATATTGTCTTTTAGAAATAGGTGCGGTTCCCGGTTGCAATTCTATGGCAAACTCTATATCCCGGTCGGGTGGCATTCCTGGCAAATCGTCTGGAAAGACATTAGGGTACTCACAGACTACTAGAATCTTTCCTAAGGGTGACTCTACCATGGTGAGGGCACAAGAATGGGTACAACCCTGGTTGGGTAGGTACAAAGTGAGTTCTCCACAAATTGGTGAGTGTATTTCAATGGCTCTTCCTGCAACATCAATTAAGGCATGGTGTCGTGTTAACGAGTCAGTCCTCAAGATGATGTCCACGCTCTCCAATCCCATGATAAGAAGGGTGGTTCTAAATATGCTACAACCCAATTTTATCGGCACCTACCGGGTGAGTTGATAGGTGGCAACCTTGCCTCCTGGTGTTGCAATCATAATGGCCCCACTTGTGTGATGAAAAGGTAGTTGACATTTGGTACTAAATTTTGTGCTGATGAAACTGTATGATGCACCCGAATCAAAAAGAATGGTTGTAGGGTAATTCTAAACAGAAAAGATACCGGTCATGACAGGTGCTCCCTCCGGAATGTCAGCCAGTGTGGTGAAGTTCAGCCTGCCCAGCCTCACTTGCACCTTCTGCCTCTTGCCCTAGTTCTGATTTGCATTCTGCCCCTACCTCTGCTGGTTTCTAGGGCAATTCTTGCCATAATGTCCAGTGCTGCCACAGGTGAAGCATCTATTGTCATTTCCCTGGCGGTACTGCTACTATTGCTGCTACTGGGGCTGGTTGTCGTTCCTCTGAGCTAGGGCTTGAGAGCAGTTGGGTGCCTGCTACTGCTGATGCAACGGGATCACCCATCGCCCCTGCTGCTACTGAGGTCCCCTGCTCTGAGTGTTGGAAATGATTCGGAAGTGCTGAGGCTGTGCGGATGGTCCTACCATGGGTTCCTTCCTCTTTTTCTCTGCCTTATGAGCCATGATGCAGTCCTCCTGCGAGATGGCCAAGTTGACCAACTCGTTGTAGCTGTTGGCCCTGACCATGTTGAGACGGTCACGGAACTTGGTGTTGAGGCCCCTCCTGAACCTGTCTCTCTTCTTCTCATCAGCGTCAGCATGGTAGCCTGTATACTAACACAGGTCATTGAAAGCTTGGGCGTACTACAGTATGGTATGACTCCCCTGGGTGGGTGCCAGAAACTCGTTGAGCTTACGGTCTATGATGCCTGCTGGTATGTGATGCCCTCTGAATGCCGCCTTGAACTCTTCCCATGCAACTACGTGGTCGGCCGGCTGCATGGCTAGGAAATGGTCCCAATAGGTCCTAGCAGGTCCATGAACCTACTAGGCGGCAAAGCGGACCTTAGCCGCATCTGAGCACTCTCCGTTAAGTAGTGGGAATTTTGATTCCACCACCCTAAGCCAGACATCAGCATTGAGCAGATCTTCCGCCCTGGTGAACAATGGTGGTTGAGTGCTGAGGAACTCCTGGTAGGTTGCTGCTGCCAGGGCACGCTGGTGGTGATCACCACCCCCATAGTGCTGGGGCGGTGGCTGACGCTGCGAGAGTTGTCGCATAATCTCATTCTCCTGAGCCATCAGCTCCTGCATGATGGTAGGTTGCGACAATGGTGGACGAATGCGCTCATTCTGTCCACAGCGCGCTTCCTGCCATCCGAAATTTAGGAGTTTCTACCGTTATATTCATAATTCATGGTTGCCCAATGTGATGAAATAAATAAGTAGTGAGATTTGCAAAGTTCCAAATTCGCCTCGCTTTTCACGACTGGTACCAATAGGATAAAATTCGATTCATATTCTTAAAACTTAAAACCATTCATCTTTCTTTTTTCCCAAAAGAAATTTCCAGGGGTTACATCAAGTTCGAAGGACTCAACTCTCTTGCCTAGTACATCTGAAGTGCAAAAGCTAAGCCATTTTGAGGAGTGCTACTTCCTAACACTTTTACCCTAACCCTAAAACTCAATGCGCAAAAGAGGCAACGCTGGACTCAGGGGAAGGTGGTCCTCCAGAGTGAGCTGAGCCGATAGTGTCCAGGATAGAAGCGGGCTCCGGCTCCTCCTCTCCCTCGATGTCTACATCCTCGTCGGCCCCGTCTACCTCCATGGCCTCGATCTCCTGAGGGTGCAGGTCCAAGTGCTGGTTTGCCTCCTTGAGCTGCTGCTGGGTGGTCTAGAGCTGGCCTTCCAGAACCTCGATGGTATTATCCCGGGCTTCCACTTGCTCCTCGAGCTCGTGGATGTGGTTAGCCAGTTGCTCAACATGGAGATCCTTCTCCACTAGCTCAGTAGACAAGTCTATGACAAGGTCCTCCCTGTTATCGAGGGTGATCTTTATGGACTCCACCAGGCCCATAAACTGGGACATCGCCTCGCCTCGTAAGGCCTGAAGACGATATAGGGCACTCATGCACCGAACCGTCAAGTGACAGGTATGTCCGAGGTAGAGTGACCACACGTCTTTGGCGTGATCAACCTGATCCTTCCAAATCGGGTCATCCTCCTTCTCAGCGGGGAACAAGTCGATGGGGTGGGTCGACATCTCCAGGGGTTGAAATCCACAGAAAGTCGTCAGCACGTGCATAGTTGTGGCCTCCGTAGTGTCATCAGCCCAGAAACCGAAGGATTTAGAGTCCAATGATCGCCACCATAGCTGCAGGGTATGAGGCTCCAGAGTCATCCTCACCCTACAGTGAGGTACCCGGTGTTCCTCGAACAGCTGCACCATGTACTGGGGAGGTGTAGTGTAACCTGCTCCCTGCAGTACTTCCCACAAGATGAGGGGAAAACCCTCTCGTGCGAGACCGTCCGTGTGGGAAAGTGCATCCCCTCCGTTAGTGGGTACTTGGGAAGTCATCTGTGCAACGATAAGTGTAAGCGAAAAAGGAAAAAAAGAACCAAAATTAGAGGTGCTAAGTGCCAAAGACTAGAAAAATTTCTTAAGGATTTGGCCTTTCTAGGTTTAAGTTGAGATCTCCCTTATTAATTTACAATTTACTAAGGGTGACTCCTTGTTTAAGTAACTTCCTATTAATAATGACATTTTACTAAGTTGTGGTGATAATGATGCATGCATGCTCGACCTAAGTGTCCTCACATCAAGCATAGGGGTATAGAAATTCCCCACCTATATCATAGTAGCCTGTGCGGCATACTTAATTAGCCACCTTGCTACCCATCTAATTTTCTAAGGCTTCACGTCCTAGGTCTATCCTGATCGTCCTGACAATCTAACCGATACTGGTTTCTAGGCAAGTTTTACTTTTGAAAAGTTGGTATTTATGACTTATTGACTTCTCTGAAGTGGTACTCGCTCCAATACCAGCTGTGGCGCAACCGCCCAGATTATTCCAACTTAAGTGCCCAAGTCCCACCTTAGAGGCAACGGCACACTTAAATCAGAATAAACCATCAGTCCCTCGGATCTAGTCCGATAAAGCCACTAACAGGATCGAGTACCACATACTCACTCGAACGGAGACACAAAGAAATATAATAAAGCATAATACCACAATTTTAAAAGAGTACTTAATGTTATTACATCATCATCGGAGTTTCAAAAGTAGTAACCATTGTTCTCGATGCAGCAGAAATTAACAAATGATAAAATAAAAGGGAGGATGGTGAAGCCTGGCCCATCACTCATCATGCTCCTCTCCTGGTGAGGCAGGGTCCCACTCGACTGTCCAGCCCGGTGGCAGGGTGGATGGCCAAGTCACTCCAGCAACCATGTCATCCAAGGTACCTGTAAAATTGTGCCAAAAGCTAGACTTACCCGGTGTGAGGAGTCTACTCCTCTACCTCTAGACTATGAAGTTGTTTGGCTGAGGGGTTTGGTTTGCCAAAAGTACTAGCTGAGTCTAAAATCAAATTTTATCTTTTCAAGTTCTAAATTATTAATTTAGACTAGATGAGTACTAGATATTCATACATGGTATCAAACATTATATCAATCAACATCTTTTGATAGTAAACTCATTCCACTTCTTACTCGATGCAGCAGCATGGATCAAGCAGTCTCATTAGCTGCGAGAAGCAGACGATTCGAATCGAGTTTTAACCTTCCAAGGTAAACCTAAACACACGACATGGCGAGGCACTCCGTCCCCACACATCAACCGTCCCCATCGATTCCTTGGCAACAGAAAAGGGCTCACCGCCATGGCATACAATGCCCCACTGACCCCGTCTGCCGCCGTGCAGTGACCGCACTTGTACCCACCATATCCGAAATGGGAGACCACGTCTTAGGATGCGTGAGGAGAGCAGTGTTGGGGCCTTCGTCTTCTAAAGGTCCTCAAAAACATGGTTAACAATGTTTTCCAAAGTATTATGTATGTACAGGAACCTTCGGATTCAGGATGAAGCTGTACACAATATGAAAAGCAGGATCGGAACGAAGGTCGAACTAGCACCGAAGCTACGTGGAAGGGAGCTTCGGCTCAATAGCAGAAAGAGGAACCGACTTAAGGAGGAAAAGGCTATCTAGTCCTCGAAAGATTGTTATTAAGTCAATAGTGAATATGAAGGGCATGAATGTAATTTTACGCAGGCTGCGTCCTATGACTATAAATAGGTAAACAGTACCCCCATACTATTCACGCTGACCTGTATTCCCTATTGTGTTACACTTGGATTTTCACCTTCTGTCAAGCCGAAGGTATAAATGTTATTCAATATTGATTATGTTCATTCACTTTAATATATAAAAGATATAAGAATAAAATCATATAATTATTTATGTCATGTTTTATGTTTCATATGCTTCTTCCATTAATCTATACTACGATGATGAAGGTTAGACATTCATGCCCTACGTCTGAGAATCATTATATCCTAAGGGAGATAATGCTTCAAAGGACGAAGGGTATTAACACTTAACATTTTATGTTGCCTTGTTCTTTACTCGAAGCATTTGAGAACAAGTCCCCAACATTGGCGCCCACCATGGGGATATAATGATTCTCAGACGAAGATAATTCAGCTGAAGTAGGAAAAAGTTAATCAGTCTGAAGCCATAAAAACAATGACGAAGCTAATAGCCAATAAACAATACCTATACGTCTTTCACGTTCCGCAGCTTCTTCAGCCTGTCTCGCTTCTATCCGGGCGTCATGGGTGTCTTTTTCACTTTTCATTATAATTTTATGGGCCATCTCTCGGCCACCATTTACCCAGACATCATTATAGAATTTTCCGCCCATCAAGGTCGCTTCAGCTGAAGGATCTTTCGTGTCATCTACGGAGAGGGCAGCTTCGGCTTCGGCCATGGCCTTGACGTGATCACATCTTGCTTTCTCCAAGATAGCTGAAATCCCCCATGCACCAAAAAACGCGCAAACATCCCCACGATTGCTTAAAGTCTCTTCGAAAGATTCAACCTCTCCACTTATCCATTTAATAATGCCTTCGGTGTCGCCTCATATGAAGTTTTCTTCGGTAGAGTAGGCGCCCACGTTGGCGAAACTAGTTTTTATTTTCTTCACACAGTCCAAGGATTTTTCAAAACATATTTCCTTGGAGGTGCGAAGTTCTTCAACATGTTTCTCTAAATGATTTTTCCAATACTCGCTGATTTCTTGGTTAGCTTCCACGAGTGCACATTTTTCTTTGGCTTCGGCTAGTTGCCTCCGAAGGTCTTCAATTTCAATTTTTTGGGCTTCAGTTTGATCCTTGAAACTAGCTTCATCTTCTTTCACTTTGTTAACCAGAGAAATCAAGATTTTGTCTTTTTCAAGACCTTCATTTCTCAATTCAATCACCTCTATACGAAGGTTGTTCAGAGCCATTGTATAGCCTTTGTCTTCGATATTTTTCTGTGCTCTAAGGGCATTGCTAAGAATCAAGCCCTGCAAGAGGAGGAAAGAATTGAGTATGACAAATAAAATACCTCATTTACAAATTCAAAGTTAATTTTTATACCTTTATGCTATTGTATGCTAGGCTGTCAGAAAGTTCATCCTTCGACAAGAGTGAAAGACCGTCTTCCAGCTTCGGGAATCCCATGCTTGTACCTATCTCCCGACAAACGGATATTTGTTTGTTGTCCGAGAGATAGTATAAGAAATCATCTTCATTACTCCCGTGAAAAATCAAGGCTCCTTTTGGATATTTCAAACTTCGAGCATAGTGCCTAGCTTCTAGAATTTCCTCTTCGGACAGCTTTTTCCCCGATGCATGTCGAATAATGTAGTCAATATTTTCATTCAAGGCTTCAGAAGTAAAGGCCCTGATTTTTTTAGTAATTTGTTCTGCCGACTTTTCTTCAGACATGACAGGCTCCGTCTCAATGGGCACTGGAGGCCCAGCTTTGGCTTCAGCTTGAGATTCAGTAGCTTTGGCTTCTTCTTGCCCAGTTTCAGCTTTAGCCTGTAATTTTGCTTCAGCTTGAACAATTTTATTTGCAGGGGAAGGGCCCAGCGCCTTCATAGTCTTAAGTACAGCATCTAGCACATTGGCCATCCTTCTCCTCTTAGGGGTCACCGCAGAAGATTTTTGCGCCTTCGGCAGACTTGCCTCTATCGGAGGGCTAAGAATTTTTGGCATTTTTACTTCAACTTTCGGCTCTTCAGCCTTTTCAACCTTATCTTTGATTGTTTCAATTGTATGCGTATTCGGCATTACAGTCGGTTCTATGGTGCTCTGAACAATCGGAGCAGTCTGTGTTGCTTCGACTGCTGAAGAAGGCCCTGCACCAAAGTTAGGGACCACGACCGGTTCAATGTAACGTGGTCGGTGGGTCAGAACCTTCATCTTTTTGCTCTTCGGCGCAGGATCAATTTGGATGTCCGAAACAGCAACCTTCCTCTTTTTCTCCTGTCCCCGCGGTGGGTAGCGGTAGTTGAGGTATATAAAGCCAATAGCATCAAAGTCTCTGTTCAGTCTTTTCTTCCACCAACCTCCGAAGGCTGCGGATAGAGCATTATCTTTGGCTTTGCTATATGTTCCAAGTAGCTCGTCGCTGATAGCCTCGATACTTTTAGCCAATCATCATTTGGCTCATCAAACTGGTCTCTAAACCTGAAAGTATATTTTAATCGAACTAACCCACCTTCAGATGATTTAGCAGTAGTTTCCTTCGGCATATCCCAATTCTCCATAAGCGGCCATACTCTATAGGCCATGTGCTCTTGAACAATATCCCTCATGCCAATGAAGGCGCAGACCCTACTAAAAGCTTTCTGGCAGGCTTCGTCATTCTGATCGATTTCTACCTTCGGCCTGCGAAGGCCGAAGCGAGACCAGATAGGGCATTGGTTGATCTCCTTAATATCTTCCCTTTCAATCAAATCACTCTTAACATAAAACCACTCTTCCATCCAGGCTCCAGGCCATCTCTTTCGAAATGTGGGAACTGGATGGCTTGCATTGGATCGAGCACCGAAACCGTAGCAACCGAAGTTATTGTGATATTGCTCCTTCCCGGTGGCCTTTGTCTCGTACAGAAGCTTGTGCATGCTGCAAAAACTTTTTGCACTGGTTTCCAAACCTTGGCTTCTCACAGCCCAGACAAACAAACCCATCCTGATTATGGCTTCAGGCGTAAGTTGATGAAGAAAATTTTGAAATATTTTTAGCACTTCAACTAAGAACATGCTCAATGGAAACTGAAGCCCTGCTTTCAAAAAGCTTCGGTAGATAACCACCTCATTTGCTTCAGGAGCAAGTGCAGTGCTGTCCCCTCAAACCCTCACAATAGTCATGTCGCGGAAGTATCTTCCTCTCATAGCATCTACATGACTCTGTTTAATACTCGACTTCCCAAAGATGGTATGGCTTGGCTGCCAGGGCCGATCATCAGAATCTTCGTCTCCACTTTCCACATCATAACTATTGCTGTCACTAGTATCTTCAGATAAACCTTCAAGTGTCTCCTTAACAATCTTCTTTGTGTTTGTTTTTGCCATCGAGTCAATAAATCCAGCAATATAAGGATCCGCATCTTTCTTCTTTTCAAATAGCTTCAACTCTTCAGTCACTTTCATCTCCGCAACAACCTTCTTCTCCTTGGTCATTTTTTGCTCAGACATGGCAAAAACACAACTTTAAACCGAAGCTCAAAAGACCTTGAAAATCTAGTGAAGGCTAGTAAGCAAGAGCTAAAAGCTTGAGAAAAATAATCCAAATGGCAGAAACAGTGTATCAAACGATACCGGTGCGAGTTCGTATTTATACGCCCAGGGCCTTGCAGTTGGTGGGCCCCATTTGTCATCGACTGTTGCTATTCTAGCAAATGGAAGGTGTTTTTCAGACCTTCGACTTAAGGCCTTCGTTCATGTCGCTGTCTAAATTCGTTATTTAAACAAATTAATACTGCGAGGGGCTACTGTTGGGGGCCTTCATCTTCCGAAGGTCCTCAAAAACATGGTTAACAATGTTTTCTAAAGTATTATGTATGTACAGGAACCTTCAGATTCAGGATGAAGCTGTACACAATATGAAAAGCAGGATCGGAACGAAGGTCGAACTAGTGCCGAAGCTACGCGCAAGGGAGCTTCGGCTCAATAGCAAAAAGAGGAACCGACTTAAGGAGGAAAAGGCTATCTAGTCCTTGAAAGATTGTTATTAAGTCAATAGTGAATATGAAGGGCATGAATGTAATTTTATGCAGGCTGCGTCCTGTGCCTATAAATAGGTGAACAGTACCCCCGTACTGTTCACGCTGACTTGTATTCCCTGTTGCGTTACGCTTGGATTTTCACCTTCTGTCAAGCCGAAGGTATAAATGTAATTCAATATTGTTTATGTTCATTCACTTTAATATATTAAAGATATATAAATAAAATCATATAATTATTTATGTCATGTTTTATGTTTCATATGCTTCTTCTTCCATTAATCTATACTGCGATGATGAAGGTTAGACCTTCATGCCCTTCGTCTGAGAATCATTATATCCTAAGGGAGATAATGCTTCGAAGGACGAAGGGTATTAACACATAACATTTTATGTTGCCTTGTGCTTTACTCGAAGCATTTGAGAACAAGTCCCCAACAAGAAGTCTGCGGGCAGGTTCACTCAGGTACTAGGCTTACCGATTTACCATATTTCTCGGCATGTGTTTAGTACGTTCAAACGGTTGACACACGGTACCACACATTAATCCTTATTCCTATTTTCGTCTCGTAAACAACGCATCCCTATGGATCCTTGTCCACAGACCATCATCATTCCGATATAAAAAGGGATACAACCAATTCCTGACCTCACGCGAGTGCTAGAAAAATCACTCGACTTCTACCGAGATCCCTAATTGGCAAAGCAGCTACTCGACCTAGCATACTAGTATCCATCTCAAAAGGAATCCTGAGTTCATGCAACTAGGGTTTCAGGCAACTCCTACACTTAAGTGCACAGTACAAGCCTACAAACATTAAGTGCAGTAAAATATCATATATAACGGTTATGCATAAAACCCGGGGCTTGCCTTCAAAAGCTGGGGCGGAGAGATCCTCGGTGATAGGCTCTAGTGCTGGCTCCTTGACTCCCTCCTGAACAACTCCTTGCTCCAAAATGATCATGTACTTTCCATCAGCGAGGTTGTAATCTATCGAGTGCAATGAATAAGATACATGTGTGTTATGATATGCCAATTTAGTAACTATGATGCATGGTGAAGTAATACTAAGGTAGTTGGTAAACTAGGGTTTCTTTGGCGTACGAAGTTTTTAGTGGTTTATACTTAGTAGTCTAGGTTTTGAGTGGATTACGATTTTGATCATCCCTTAAAGTTTTAGTGGGCACTTGGAGAGGTTTTGTTGTAGTGGTGAGTGTAACATTATTTTCCTCTACCAATTTCCCTTTTCATCCTCTACTTATGCTTTTAAGGTGGGTTTGAACTACCATAGTGAATTAAATATTTCCAAAAATTATGTAAAAATTACAGTGGGTTAATATTGGATAAACCCTATACAAAAATTATGTAAAAATTTGAGGTTAAAAATGAATAGGATAAACCCTATACAAAAATAACAAAAGTTAGGGTAGAGGGTCACTTTGCACTACAACTCCTATCTAGGTGGGGGTTCTGAACTAAGGGTTATTTTTGCTAGTATCTATGTGTAATAACATGCTTCTGTGCCAAAATCACAAAGGTTTACTTAGTTGTTATTTAGTTGTGATTTTCTAAAGTTTAATGCCAAAAAGACACTTATAACTAACTTACTATTTGAAAAATGTTAAACAACAGAACTTGTATTTTTCCTAGATTCTTATTAGCATAAGAGTAGTCATTGCTAAGGTTGGGGTGTATTCTTTGTAGGATTATTTTTCTATGACTTTTCAAAGTTCTCTCTGTTTTTATTAAATAAATTATGGTGCACTTTCTTTTTACTGGACTAGGGCTCCACAAATTTTTCTTATAAACTACATCACCTATGTAGGTTAGGAAAAATGTGGTTGCTCTGTTTCCCATTTTTAATCCCCTTTTTCATTTTCCTAAGGCTTCGGCAAACACAAGGTTTAGGGGATAAAACCTTCCTTAATCTAGTATACTGGGGAGTTTAATATTTTTATACAGAGTAACTACTGGTTAAGTATATCTCCAATTTTTCTCAACCCTAGTCCAAAAGTCTTTCTATTTTTCCTATTGTTATTAAGTTTTGGGCATTTTTCTTATTTAAATCAAAACTCTAGAAACTGTTTCAGGAACCATGGTGTTTATTATTTTTGCTGGATAGTTTGTAATATGTAGGTCCTAACAAAATTTGTTTGACCAAATTTGGTTGAATATAACTCATGTTATCAATTTTTCAATTTCCCTGCTCATTTTTAAAAGAATAAATTTAAAAGTTTAAATAAAAACGGCTTTGCATCAGGGTCCCTGGGATTTCTCTTACCCGAACTAAACTGTGCCCCTAGGAAACTATTCACATGAGTCACAGACTTAACACATAACCCCCTAGCCTTTTCCCCTCTCTAACCCGCACTCCTTCCTCACCGGAATAGTAGCTGAGGAGAGAGAAAGTGGTGGCACGGCTTACAGGCGATGGTAGAGGTCTGGTGAAAGGTCAGGCGAGGTCCGGGGGTTTCTAGCGGTCACGTCGAGGTGCGGATCACCGGCGGTGGTGACAGGAGGAGGTCTGGCCGCGTTCGCAGGCGGTCGGGCTCGTCGGAGGTGCGTGCTCCAGCCTACTCACGACGATAGAGCTCAATCAAAGTGCTTGGGGAGCTTCATGGGAAGTCAGTGGTGCCGTGGGTGCAATGAATTTGAAAATGGCTCACTGTGCAGTTCGGTCCACGCGCGGAGGTGGTCGGATAGAGTCCGGTGATGGTAATCTGGTGCCTCCAACAAAGTAGCGCTCGGTTTGAGGGCTCGGTAAGCTCTACGGGGCTCTAGGGAAGCTAGCCGAGGAGCTGGATTGGATGGAGGTGGGCCCGAGTGGCTGGTCCACGGTGGGTAGGCTCGGGCGGTCGATGGCACGACATGTGCAAGGCAAACTCCGGCAAACTCGTGCTCGGGTGGAGTTGAGGGCGTGCGGGGGAGTACGGTTGCGGCCTTGGGCTGCTTTATAGGCGCAGGCACAGGCGAGGGCATGGGGTCGAGCATCGCTTGGCACGGGCCCGCAGGGCTGAGTGCCTAGGCATGCTCTGGTGCGCTAGGATAGGTCGAACACGTGGACATTTGTTTCTACCCTTGTTCAAACGCCTGCTGGTCGACCAAACATGCAAATTTTGCAAAAAAAATCCTGTGTAAAGTCTCTTCACTGTGCTAAGGGCTATCTGTCTTGTGTGAGTTCCAAGTGAAGATATGGTCGGGTTTGAGAGATATGGTGGCGCCAAGTCAGGTCTGTCTGGACTGTCCAGCCCGATACAAAACCTATGTCAACTCATGTCAAATGGTTTTGGTTTGAGTTCAAATTTTTCGAGAGTGTTCCTTGAGTATTTTGGCGCCCTTTTGTCAATTGGACCATGTTGATTTGGGGTTTGCAACTAAGTGAACACATGTGATGTTTAGAAGAGGGCTGAAATTAGACTTAGAGAAAAAGGGGTTTTTCTTTTGTGCTTCCCACATGAGTGGTTAATTTGAGGATTTTGTGGGACCTTTTTGGGAAAAACTCCTTACTATTTCTTGTAAGTATTTAAATATGCTACCCTTTGGTGATTGGGTCAAGCCATGATTTGGTGATTTATATAGTTCTACCACTAATCCTTTCTTGGTGTTCTAATGGCTTAAGGAGGGTAATCTAGGTGTTGGGGGCCTTCGTCCTCCGAAGGTCCTCAAAAACATAATTTAATAATGTCTTCCAAGTATGATTCGTGGACAGGTATCTTCAGATTATGATAAAAACATACACGATGAGGAGCTTGATCGTGACGAAGGTTGTCGTCGCTCCAAAGCTGCGCTGAAGGGAGCTTCGGCTAAATTGCAGAAAAGGGAACCGACTTAAGGGGGAAAAGGTTGTTCAGTCCTCATAGATTTTTCTATAAGCCAATGGTAAATGTAAAGGGCATAATTGTAATTTCTCATGGGCTGCGTCCCGTGCATATAAATAGGTGAACAGTACTCCCGTACTGTTCACGCTGATTTTTTACCCGCTTGTGCATCACGCTTGTACTCTCATCTTCTGTAAAAACGAAGGTACAAATGTAATTCAATATTGTTCCTATCTATTCATGATTATATAATAAGAAGTATATATTATAATGTCATATAATGTCATATAATTATCTATGTTATCTTTCATGTTTCATATGCTTCTCCTTTCAATTAGTACATATTGTGATGATAAAGGTACGTCCTTCATGACCTTCATCTGAAGATCATTATATCCTGAGGGAAATAATGCTTCGAAGGACGAAGGGCATTAACCATTAATCTTTTCTATGTTGCCTTGTTCTTAATTTATAGCATTTGAGAACAAGTCCCCAACATTGGCGACCACCTTTGGCAAGCACTGACCCTCGTCATGCCGCCGAAGAAAGCTTCAGCGACAGGGGCTACTGCATTACAGCCATTGGACCCAAATCAGGAGAACCTTTCTCTCTGAGAGGCCCGAAGCCAGAAGAGGAAGGCCACTAGCCCAACACTCCAGGAGGAAGAATTGGACCAAGAAATCAGAAACATGGAGATACTTCATCAGCAAGTACAAAGGAAGAAGGAGAAGATGGCCCGACTAGCTGATCTTCAAAGGCAGATTGACGAAGCCACTGAAGATGTATGCCATCTTGTTCAAGACGAACAAGAACGAAGGCCCCAACATAGGGAGCTTCATCAAGAAGGCTTCTTCAACGAGGATGGATGGTATGATGATTTCCATCATGAAAATTTTGCTTTTGATAATGCTTCTCCTCTGTCAGCAGAACTGCAGGCTACCCCATGGCCCCCATCATACAAGCCACCCTAGCTCCCCATGTATGATGGGCACACAGATCTGAAGCAGTTTTTGATGAGCTACGAAGCAACCATATCTTCATATGGGGGGAATACCGCAGTCATAGCGAAATCTTTCGTCATGGTAGTCAAGAATGTTGCGCAAACTTGGTACTCCTCTCTTCGGCCAGGAACAATCACATCATGGCACAAGCTGAAGGACATGCTGATCACCAATTTCCAAGGGTTTCAGACGAAGCCAGTTACTGCTCAAGCTTTGTTCCAGTGCATGCAAGACCACGAAGAATACCTCCAGGCGTATGTCCGAAGGTTCTTGCGTTTAAGGGCACAAGCGCCAACTGTGCCCAATGAAATCGTCATTGAGGCCATGATCAAAGGGCTTCGGCTAGGACCTACGACCCAATACTTCACCAGGAAGCCCCCTCAGACCCTGGAGAAGTTGCTCCAAAAGATGGATGAATACATCCGGGCTGACAATGACTTTCGCCAAAGAAGGGAGGAAGCCTACAGGTTCTCTGAGATGACCAGGGGCTTCGGAGGAAGAATCCACCCAAGGCATGTCAAGTCAATTCACTCCACCCAGAGTGATGACAGAGGAAGTCAGCTGCAGAAGTCACAATATACTTCACAATCTTCGGGGCAGCAACAAAGCTCTTTTCGGCCGTCAGCTTCAAGAGGCAGAGGCGCCAGGGGCTTCATAGGAAGGTTTGGGGATCAGCCCAAGAAAAATTTATTGCTTATTCTGTGGTGAGGACAAGGGCCATACTACAAGGAGGTGCCATGTGACCATTCAGAAACAAAAGGAAATAGCAGAACCTGCAGCTCAGCAGAACCAACCGAAGCAGGTCATGCACACCACTTCGTATCACTCACCCTACATACCAGAGTATTTGGGTAACCATCCTGCAGCTTCTGTTGCTTCGGCTAGCCAGCCACAGGCATCCTAGCCACAGCCTCCGCCTCCGCCACCACTACAACATGCATATTCATGAGGCCAGCAGCCAGAAGGGAGCCAACGGACCCATCAGCAGCGAGATTTCAGGGAGGAATTCGAAGCTCGCACAGTCAACAGTACTATGCCAGAGTTGAAACACATCTATTAAGAGATATCCTACCATTGAAACAGTTTTACATTCATTGTCATTTTCATCTTTAATAAGAAACAATTATTGTAAACTTAGTTTTCTTGCCATTTCCAATTTCTTGTAATAGCTTCATTCTTGCCATAGTGAAATATATCTCCTCCACAGACCCATGAAGTTCAAAAATTACTGAAGCTCAAAAGTCGTTCCTAAGGAACGCAGCGTAAGTTTGCCGAAGCTACAAAAAGTCGTTCCTAAGGGAGTGCAGCGTAAGTTTTCTGCTCAAAAGTCGTTCCAAAGGGAATGCAGAGCCAAATACCGCCGAAATATAAGGCGAAGCGCAAAAAGTCAACGCGAATACCGCCGAAATAGAAGGCGAAGAAGTTCAAAAGACGTTCCTAAGGGGATGCAGAACTTACAGCGAAAAGTCAGCGCTGATACACCGAAAAATAAGCGGTGAAGCCAAAAAATAAGCGGCAAACAGATTGTGTATTCCACTATGATGGTGTGGGTGTGTCTTCGGCATAAACATCATCTCGCATAACATAACATCATCACATCATTTTGCATAACATAACATCATACATCATATTGCATCAATGGCACAAGAAGGGGATACAATGTTAATCTTCGGAGAATGTTTCGAAGAAGTGAAATTGTGCTAAGGCACAAAATAAGTTTTGAAGAATTACAACTTCATCAGCTCTCATATGGAAGAAGAAATCTATTGTTTACGAAGCATTAATGATTTTACGAAGCTTGGATGTTCTTTACAAATGGTGGATGATTCTGACGAGGCATAAAAACTCTTCTTTACGAAGCATGAAAAGAAGGGAAGGTGTTTTTTCGCCGAAGGCTCAAAAACGGTATTGTTGGGGGTTTGTTCTCAAATGCTAAGAGTTAAGAACAAGGCAACACAGAAAATGTTAAATGCTAAAGTCCTTCGTCCTCCACCACCTTATATCCTTTTGGGATATAAAGAATTTCGGGCGAAGGTTACGAAGGGCGCACCTTCGTAAACATAATAACGAGGGACGAAGTACTCATATAAATCATGAAGTATAAAATAAACATTTAAATGTTATCATAGAATCATTTCCATCTTTACTAACACGAACGAATATAAATAATTTCAAATTACAAATGTACCTTCGGTCCTGAGGAAGGCGAGAGTACAAGTGTGATGCGAAGGCAAATGACAGGTTCGCGTGAACAGTACAGAGGTACTGTTCATCTATTTATAGGCACAGGTCGCAGCCTGTGACAAATTACAATTATGCCCCTTACAAAAGTTTACAACATTGACTCAGACCTCTATGGATAAAAAGGTCATTCTATCTCTATGTCGGTTCGTAACGCCGAAGCTCCATGAAAAGGAACCTTCGGCCATCACTTGGAGGCGACTTCAGCCGAAGCTGCTTCTTCGTGTAAGACCTTCGGCGCACCGAAGCACGGCCCCAACAGTAGCCCCTTTCGCGGTGCTAGATCGTTTTTCGTAACGAGCTTGACCCGTGAAAAAAGCCTCTTCAGCTTCGGGAAGCCGAAGGTCCAAAAAACACCTTCCCTGAGCTCGTTGCGGAGAAACGATCCGGCTTCCGAGCGCGTGCCAGGCCCACCTTGCCGAGTTACCGTTTGATCTTTGCGGTCCACTGCGCAGCGAGTACGAGTGACTGCCCGCTTGGTGTAAAAAATCCTGCCGCTTCGCCTTCTTACCTGCAGCACTATATAAACAGACGGGTAGGTGTGAAGTTACCACAGCATTCATTGCTATTTGCACTGTTTTGCTGCCAAAATTTTCCACCATAGCCGAAGCTTGACTCTCAGAATCGAGCGAAGGTCCATCTCGACGTCTGCTTCGTCAGAAAGAAGAGCTTCGGGAGGAAAGAAAAAAGAAAAAAGTATCTGACTTCCCCAAACTCAGAATCAAATGGTGAGAGTGCGATCTACTGCCAAAGTTGTACGTGAGGGAGACGAAGCCGAAGGTTCGAACACTGTGCCCATCTCCGAAGCGATGCAACGTTCCGGTCTAGTGACTGCGGAAGATATGCCTGCTGCTGAAGCAAACCCGACAACTGCCGAAGGAGAAGAAGAAAACATTGAAGGGACTGATCCCGAAGATGACTACCGTATTGCCATGCCCAGCAAGCCCAGTCACCTGGATTTTGGGAAATCAACTGTTTCAAAGGCTGATCTTTCGAAGATGGTGAAAGCAGGTTATTTCAATGAAGACCAGAAGAAGCTACTTCGCTTCGGGGGAGAAGAAACCACCCCGAAGCCAGGGAAGGACGAGATTGTCATCTTCAAGAGCTTTTTAAAGGCTGGGCTGAGATTCCCTCTTCACAAGATTATTGCGGAGATACTGAAGAGGTTTGGTATCTACTTTCATCAATTGACTCCTAATGCCATCGTTAGGCTCAATGTTTATATCTGGGCCCTCCGAAGCCAAGCTGTGGAACCGTTTGCCGACAGCTTCTGCCGAGTTCACGAATTACATTACCAAACAAAGGCCAGAAAAGATGGGCTACATGATAATTTCGGTTGCTATAATTTTGCCTACCGGAAGACAACAAAGTGTCCTGTCATCAGCTACCGAAGCAAATGGCCAGCAGGCTGGAAATCTGAGTGGTTTTATGTAAAAGTTGACGAAGACAAAGAAAAATTGGTACAAAGCCCTCTGGATTTAATCTTTGGAGAGACAAGGCCACGATGCCACATCGGCAGGCTGAAAGGTCCCACCTGGGCTGCTCTGGGTGAATTTGAAATTATTTCAGAACATATTGGCACCAGGGATCTAGTTCAGGAATTCTTGGCATTCAGAGTTTTCCCTACTCTAAAAGAGTGGGAAATGCCGAAGCTGGAGGGAGAGAGGAAGAAGGGGGAGCTGGTCCGGCTTCCTTATCACTTCAAGTTTAAGAAGTACTTTAAAAAACCCTGCAAAGAGTGGTTAGACACAGTTGAGGTGATGTGCAATGAAATCCTGGGGAATTACTCCAAAAAAGAGGATCAACTAATGACAGCGGCCTTCGGTGCCCGACCGAAGCGAAGGCTGAACCGAGTGCTTGATGCCCTGGGCTTCGAGTACCCAGACTATGAGCAGTTGAACAAGGGTGCCGAGGGCCACAAAAGAAAAAGAGTGGCCGAAACTCTGACCAAGGATGAAGAACGACCAGCAACAGAGAAGAAGATTCCCAAGAAAAGAAAAATATCAACTCCGAAGCGAAAAATATCCGAAGAAGAGGGGACCCCCACACCACCTTCTACCAGCGACGTGGAGGAAATTTTAAAGGTAATGACTGAACCCATGCCCACGAAGCTAAGTCCATTAGGGCTCCAACTGACGAAGCTTTTTCAAAAGGTGGACGAGCCGGATCAAACGAAGATAACCAAACCCAAGCGACAAAGAATTATTGCAGTAACTGAAGTTATCGACAAGACGCCGCCTAGGGCGTCAATTCAGAAAACACCAGCTGTCAAAGGCACCACAAACGTCGAAGTCGCACCTTCGGAGGTCGCGGCTACCGAAGCCGCTACAGCCGAAGATGCAAACTTAGAAACTACCATTGAGGACATCAACAAGATTTTGGAAGACATGGCTGCGGAAGAAGCTGGTGCTACTACTGAAAAAACCATGGCCACAGTGCCTGAGAAAGGAAAAGAAATAGCCGAAGACACTTCGGACGACGAAGCCTACTCCTTTCAAAATTTAGTTGGGCAAAAACTGTCGAAGGACGAAATAGAAGAGCTCAAGGACTATGCCAAATCTTGCGGCTACAAGCCAGGTGCTCTCCTATTTGGAGGTGTGGACGATGAAAAATTAGGCTGCATTCGAGACCAAACTGGAGCTAAGGTAATCGGTACTCTATCAAAGAGTATCGGTTTTCCGAAGCTAGAGACAGACATCAGCCGCTACCGACGACAACATATCGTCGGCAGCTTATTTTACTCCAACTTCAAGGTAAACAACCTTTTCTCTGGTTTTTATTGCTGTAAATGATGAAAATGTTACTAACATAAGTTGTTTCTGTGCAGAGCATGCTACTGAGCAAAGCTCTGAAGATGCAACAAGATTTGGAGGACAAAAAACACGAAGCTATAATTGAAAACTTAGAAAGCAAAATAAAAGAACAATCTGCCATCATTGAAAAGAAAGACTTCGAGCTACAATCGACCGAAGGCTTGCTGGCTGAGACTGAGGCTAAAGTATCAGAGTTGAATTCGAAGCTTATCAGTCAATCAAAACAATTCGATCAGGAGAAGCTAGAACTTAATTCGAAACTTGAAGCCGAAGTCCAATCCAGCTCAGAGTTGAAGAAATCGTTAACAAGCCTTCAAGACAAATGCTTGAAGTTTAGCAATAATTGTATTGAACGATTAAAAAAGATATTTTACTCTGTTGGAGCCAGCAGCGGGAAATTTAACCCTTCAGCAGAAAATTTACCACAGGCCTTCGATCATATTGAAGCTGAAATCGAAGAACTTGACGAAGTTATAGCCGGGCACGGCGACTTCTGTGCCTGGGTAGCTTCTCGGGGTACTGCTGCTGCATTCCTGAAGACCGGCTGCGAGCATGGAAAAATTGTCAACAGGCCCAACTTCTCCCTGTCTCCATCAATCCTGGATGATATACCTGACCTCGCCCGAAGTATCTCAAATAGATTTATAAAAATGATATGGACAAAAGGCGGGCGGGAGAAGGCTGGAGACGAAGCTCGAAGTCATCTTGAACCAGTAAGAAATGAAACTTCGTACTTACTTTCTCCTTTGCACTTGATTTTTACTCACGATACCTTGATTTATGTAGGATGACGAAGCTGAAGGTGATACTTAAAGTATATGCCGCCGAAGCTGTCGCCGAAGCTGAAGCTTAGTGAAAATCAGTAGAAGTATACTGTAGGAAAAACTTAGGATACTTTTGCAACAACTTTTGTAAATACAATTGAACTGTTCTCAAGGAACTTTGTACATACCTTGTAATATATTCTTACCCTTCTGCTGAGGCGCTTTGATGTGGACGAAATCAGTATTTTGAGCCAAGGGCGAAAAAACACCTTCCCTTCTTTTCGTACACAACGAAGCATAAGAGACCAATTCTTCTTTTGCCGAGCGACGAAGCTTTTCTTTTTTGTACACAACAAAGCATAACGAATCATAAAAAACCACTTCTCTTTTTTGCCGAAGCTTTTCTTTTACATAACGAATCATAAAAAACCACTTCTCTTTTTTGCCGAAGCTTTTCTTTTACATAACGAATCATAAAAAACCACTTCTCTTTTTTGCCGAAGCTTTTCTTTTACATAACGAATCATAAAAAACCACTTCTCTTTTTTGCCGAAGCTTTTCTTTTACATAACGAATCATAAAAAACCACTTCTCTTTTTTGCCGAAGCTTTTCTTTTACATAACGAATCATAAAAATCCTCTTCTTCTTTTTGCCGAAGCAACCACTTTGGTACATAAATGCTATGAATGAATGCTTATGCATGCAAATGCCATGATGTAATGCAATGTGCGAATGAATGTCCACAACATATGTCCGAAGCCACACTCTCAGCCATTATTCCTTTAGAACCGATCACACATCAGCTCTGCATTCCCTTAGGAACGTCTTTGGAGCTTCTTCGCCTTTTACTTAGGCAGTATAAGCTCTGCATTCCCTTAGGAACGTCTTTGGAGCTTCTTCGCCTTTTACTTAGGCGGTATCAGCGTTGACTTTTCGCTGTAAGCTCTGCATCCCCTTAGGGACGTCTTTGGAGCTTCTTCGCCTTTTACTTTCGGCGGAATCAGAGCTCTGCATCCCCTTAGGGACGTCTTTGGAGCTTTTTCTCTTTTTCAGTTTCGGCACTCGATGGTGCGCTCTCAGCTTTTACATTTACATTCTTTGGGGGATTTTGCTCTTATAAAACTAAAAAGGAAAATTACATATGATGGCCCCATTAAAAACCTTTCTCCCCCTTTAGAAAGGAAAAGGGTGCCATGAAAAAGAAAAGAAAAAACATAAAAAATTACATCGAGTTATACATAATATCTCCGAAGCTCATCTGCATTCCAAGATCTTGGAATTTCGTTGCCATCCATGTCCTTTAATCTGTACGAACCAGGCCTCGACGAGGATGCTACTAAGAAAGGCCCTTCCCATTTCAATTGTAGCTTGCCCACTGTATCTGGGTTGGCCACTCTACGAAGCACCAAGTGTCCCGGCTCAATATTTTTTAGCCGGACCTTTCTATCTCGCCATTTGACTGTTTCAGCCTAGTATTTATTGATATTCTCCACGGCTTGAAGCCTGATCCCTTCTAAGGCATCTTTTTCCACGAGACAAGTATCTTCGGGACCTGATTCTGCCGAAGCTACCACTCTTATTGATCCAGCTTTGGCTTCTTCCGGGGTTATTGCTTCGTCACCAAATAACAACTTAAATGGGGTAAAGCCTGTAGACCTTGATGTTGTTGTATTGTGGCTCCACACCACTTTGGTCAACTGATCTGGCCACTTTCCCCTTGGTTGATTAAAGATTAGCTTCATTATTCCTGTCATTATGATGCCGTTGGCCCTTTCAACAAGCCCATTCGACTCCGGATGCCTGACTGATGCAAAATGGATCTTCGTTCCAATTTGATCACAGAAATTTCTGAAATCTTCGGAGTCGAACTGCGTTCCATTATCTACAGTGATGGCCTTCGGTACTCCGAAACGACAGACAATGTTCTGCCAGAAAAATTTTTGGACAGTGGCCGAAGTTATTGTGGCTAATGGCTTCGCCTCAATCCACTTGGAAAAATACTCCACAGCTACTATAACATATTTTAGATTCCCTTGAGCCGGTGGTAATGGACCCAGCAAGTCGAGGCCCCACCTTTGCAATGGCCAGACGGGCTGTATCAGCTGTGTCAAAGACGAAGGTTGCTTCTGATCTCTCGCACATTTCTGACAACCTTCGCACTTTTGAACCAACTCCGCAGCATCCGAAGCTGCCTTGGGCCAATAAAACCCTTGGCGGAAAACTTTTCCAAGCAACGGCCTAGATCCGATGTGGGATCCACACAGGCCTGCATGTATTTCTTTCATTAACTCTATACCTTCGGTTCTAGACAAGCACTTGAGCAGCGGGGCACAAACTCCATGCTTGTATAACTCCCCTTCTATCATGACATACGGACGAGCTCTTGCCTCTATCCTTTTATTATAAGCTTCGTCATCTGATAGAAAGTTACCCTGAAGGTAAGAGATTATCTCAGTTCTCCAATCTTCACTGTAAACAGGAGAAATGTTAAGGACTGCTCTTTCCAGTAGCTCCACTGAAGGTGCCTTTATTGTTTCGAAGAACACATCCGAAGGTAGCGGCAGCCCCTGTGCTGCAGACTTGGCTAACAAATCATCATGCTCATTTTGTCCTCGAGGGATATTCTTAACAGAAAATCCTTCGAAGGAAGCTTCGATCCTTCGAACCGTGTCTAGGTATTTTTCAAGCTTCGGGTCTTTAGCCTTGCAACTTTTGTCAATATGACCCGAAACAACCTGGGAATCAGTTTTAAGAATCGCCCTTCTGATCCCCATTGCCTTTAGTTTCCGAAGACCCAGGAGCAGGGCTTCGTACTCAGTTATATTATTTGTGCAGCTGAAGTCAAGTCTTGCTGCATAGCAAGTTTTAACCTTGGACGGTGAGACCAACACAGCAGCTGCACCTGCTCCGAAGGTTCCCCAAGAGCCATCACAAAACACTGTCCATACTTCGGCATCTTTATTCGCTTCTTCGTCCTGAGCCCCTGGCGTCCAGTCGGCAATGAAATCTGCCAATGCTTGAGACTGAATTGAGGATCTATGCACATAATCAATGTAAAATTCATTGAGCTCCGCAGCCCATTTTCCAATACGCCCAGTAGCTTCTCTATTTCTCATGATATCCTTCAACGGCTGCGAAGAAGGAACAATAATGTTGTATGCCTGAAAATAGTGCCGAAGCTTCCTGGATGCCATTAAAACGGCATACAATACCTTCTCCAGCTCTGTATAATTTTTCTTTGAGACACTAAGGACCTCAGATACAAAATATACTGGGACCTGCTTCTTGACTTGTCCATCAAACTTCTCCTGGACAAGTGCCGCACTTACTGCCGAGTGCGAAGCTGCCACATATAACAACAGAGGAGCCCCTGGCGTTGGTGGAGTTAATGTTGTGAGATCTATTAAGTATTGCTTCAGCTCTTCGAAGGCTTTTTGTTGACTTGGGCCCCATTGAAAGACTTCAGCTGACTTTAGCACCTCGAAGAATGGTAAGTTTCTTTCTGCTGATCTGGATATAAATCTGTTGAGAGATGCCAGCCTTCCTGTCAATCTTTGGGCCCCCTTTCTTGTGGTTGGTGGCTCCATTCGAAGTATAGCTTCGATTTTATTTGGGTTAGCTTCGATTCCCTTTGTTGAAACCAAGCATCCAAGAAATTTACCCTTCTTCACTCCGAAGACACATTTTTCTGGATTCAGCTTCAGACCAGCTTGTCTGAAGCTAGCGAAGGTCTCCTGCAGATCAGCAATATGATTTTCTTGCTTCGTGCTTTTTACAATGATGTCATCGACATAAGTCAGCACATTTCTGCCTATCTAAGATTGGAGAACCTTCGCAGTCATTCTGCTGAAACTCCCTCCAGCATTCTTGAGCCCCTCAGGCATCCGAAGATAGCAATATGTACCACTTGGGGTTATGAAGCTAGTCTTCGGCTCATCTTCCTTCTTCATCCAGATTTGATGATAGCCTGAGTAGCAGTCCAGGAGACTCATGAGCTCCGAAGAAGCTGCTGCATCAACTAAAGAGTCTATCCTTGGCAGCGGGAATTCATCCTTCGGACAAGCCTTGTTGAGATCTGTGAAATCAATACACATTCTCCATTTGCCATTGGCCTTCTTCACCATAACAGTGTTAGCTAGCCACTCTGGATACTTCACTTCTCTGATAACTCCTGCACTGAGGAGTCTTTTTACTTCATTGCGAGCCCCTTCAGCCTTGTCATCAGACATTTTCCGAAGCCTCTGCTTTCGGGGTCTGAAAGAAGGGTCAACATTGAGCGAATGTTCAATAACATCCCGATTTACTCCACAGAGATCATTGGCTGACCATGCAAAAACATCTTTGTTGTTGAATAAAAACCTTATCAAGGTTTTCTCCTGGTCTTCAGATAATTGCGAGCCCAACAACACCTTCTGCTCTGCTATGTCTTCACACAATAACATGGGCTTCGGCTGATCCGCTGAAGCTGCCTTCTCCCTCCTGAATTTGTACTGTTCACAAGCTTCAGCTCCATCTATGTTATGGATTGCCTTGGAGTCAGTCCAGCTTCCTTCGGCCCTTCTAGCAGCTTCCTGGCTTCCATGAATAGCAATAGGCCCTTTGTCCGAAGGTATCTTCATGCAGAGATAAGCTGGGTGAAGAATTGCTTCGAAGGCATTAAGAGTACCACGGCCAATGATGGCATTGTAAGGATACTCCATGTCAACAATATCAAACACAATTTGCTCAGTCCTTGTGTTGTTAACAAATCCGAAGGTTACCGGCATGGTAATCTTCCTAAGTGCTACAATCTGTCGCCCTCCGAAGCCACAAAGAGGGTGCGTAGCATCATGAATCTTGTCTTCGGGCTCTTGCATTTATCTGAAGGCTTTAGCAAATATAATGTCAGCTGCACTGCCTGTATCAACTAGGACATTGTGAACCAGAAATCCTTTGATCACGCAAGAAATAACCATGGCATCATTGTGAGGATAATCCTTAAGCTGAAGGTCTTCCTGAGAGAAAGTGATTGGAATGTGGGACCATTTTGACTTGATGAAGGGTCCCTGCACTCCAACATGCTGCACTCTTCTCTGAGCCTCCTTCTTCTGCTTCTTGTTAGCCGGCTCTGAGCAAGAGCCTCCTGTTATCGGGAGCACCAGCTTCGAAGCCGAAGCAGCTCCGGCTTGATTGTTGAACGAAGCCATCAGCTCAGAAAAGTGGAAGTGAGTTCACCGGAGGTGGGCGCCAATGTTGGGGGTTTGTTCTCAAATGCTAAGAGTTAAGAACAAGGCAACACAGAAAATGTTAAATGCTAAAGTCCTTCGTCCTCCACCACCTTATATCCTTTCGGGATATAAAGAATTTCGGACGAAGGTTACGAAGGGCGCACCTTCGTAAACATAATAACGAGGGACGAAGTACTCATATAAATCATGAAGTATAAAATAAACATTTAAATGTTATCATAGAATCATTTCCATCTTTACTAACACGAACGAATATAAATAATTTCAAATTACAAATGTACCTTCGGTCCTGAGGAAGGCGAGAATACAAGTGTGATGCGAAGGCAAATGACAGGTTCGCGTGAACAGTACAGAGGTACTGTTCATCTATTTATAGGCACAGGTCGCAGCCTGTGACAAATTACAATTATGCCCCTTACAAAAGTTTACAACATTGACTCAGACCTCTATGGATAAAAAGGTCATTCTATCTCTATGTCGGTTCGTAACGCCGAAGCTCCATGAAAAGGAACCTTCGGCCATCACTTGGAGGCGACTTCAGCCGAAGCTGCTTCTTCGTGTAAGACCTTCGGCGCACCGAAGCACGGCCCCAACAGGTATGTACGAAAAGTTTCATGCATCGCAAAGAACTGAATTACAAGCAATTCATATATTACATTCAAATCTTATAAGCACCAAATATTATAAACATAGTTCAGCAAGTGTTACATTAATATTCTAGAAAATGTTTTAACAATAGCTACTCTTCTTCCTTTAGAACTTTTTCTGCAGCTTCGGTTAGCAGTTTGGTAACAACTTCATCTATAATAGCTTCGACCACATTAATGATTTCTATTGCCTTCTTCGTTTCTGGGTCGGCCAGTGGGTCGAATGGCTCTGGTGGAGGAGGAAGTTTAGCTGCAGTAGAAAACATCAGTTAGCTAGAAGTCAAAAATAACAAAGCTAAAAGCCATTAAGTAATACCTATTCGTCTTTTGAGTTCCGCTGCTCTTTCAGCTTCTTTTGCTGCTTCTCGAGAGTCATGAATCCTTTTCTCTCTTCTTCATTATTTCATGAGCCATCCCTCGGCCGCCATTTTCTCAGATATCAGTGAAAAATTTTCCACCTATTAAACTCTCTTTGGCCGAAGGGTCCTTCGTATCGTCGATGGAGAAAGCAGCTTCGGTCTAGGCCAAGGTTTGAACATGTTCACAACCTGCCTTCTCCAAAATGGCTGCAACCCCCTCGCACCAGAGAATGCACAGACGTCCCCACGGTCACTCAAAATCTCCTCAAAAGCTTCGGCTTTATTACTGATCCACTCGATGACGCCCTCGGGGTCGCCTCGTATGATGTTATTTTCGCTTGAATATGCGCCCACGTTGGCGAAGCTAGTCTCTATCTTTTTTACGCATTCCACAGATTTTTCAAAACATCTTTCTTTTGATGCGCGAAGCTCTGCAAACTGTTTTTTCAAAATAATTTTTCCAGTACTCATTGGCATCTCGGTCAGCTTCGGCAACAGTGCATTTTAATTTGGCCTCAGCCAGTTGTTTTCGAAGGTCTTCAATCTCATTCTTTTGAATTTCAGATTGAGCCTTGAAGTTAGCTTCATCCCCCTTTACTTTGTCCACCAATGTAAGTAGAATTTTGTCTTTTTCCGTGGCTTCATTTCTCAGCTTGATAACCTTTGTTCGAAGGTTGTTAAGAGCAATAGTGCATCTCTCATATTCAGCATTCTTTTGCGCCCTTAAGGCGTTGCTAAGTATTAAGCCCTACAAGAAAGAATGAATTAACATGAGAGTAAAAGGCTTTATTACATAATCCATAAGCTTCAAAATTTACAACTTTTGTACCTTCAGACTGTTGTATGCAAGGCTATCTGCAAGATCTTCCTTCGTCATGGCGCATAGCCCGGCCTCGAGCTTCGAGAAACCTATGCTTCTGGCCATCTCCCGGCAGACGGATAATTCTTGGTTGTTCGGGAGACAATACAAGAAATCATCTTCATCTGTACCGTTAAACACTAAGGCCCCCTTCGGATACTTCAGTTCCCGGGCATAGTGATTGGCTTCAAAAATTTCTTCTTTAGATAATTTCTTTCCCGCAGCGTGTCGAATGATGTAATCAAGACTTTGGAGGATGCTTCGAGAAATAAGGGATTCGGTTTCTTTGGCCACACTTTTTTCAAAAGCTATATTAATATCTGAAGGTATTTCTTCGGCCTCCTGCTCGGGTGTGGCAAGCTTCGTCTCAGCAGGCACTTTGGGCCCTGCCCCAGTCTCATCTTGGGTCGTTATAGCTTCGGCTTCTATTTGCTTAGGATCAGCTTTGTCTTGCATTTTGACAGCTTCGGCAGTCTTCTTTGAGGAAGAGGGGTGTTTGGAATCTGGTGTTTCTAAAATATCCAATACATTCACCATCCTTCTCCTTTGGGAGTTACGGCAAAACTTTTCTCTGCCGTCAGCACTGTTGCTTCTGTCGAAGGACTTAAAATCTCTGACGCACTTGTTGTTTTTTCAATTTTTGACCTTTCAGTCTTATCTTCGACAGCTTTTGTTTCAATCAATCTAATCAAAGGAGCCTTCGGCGCTACAGCCGGCTTTTCAATCTTCTGCATGAGAGGAATAGGTTCCTTCGACTCAGTAGCTAAAGATGTCTTCCCGCCAAATTTAGGCACTATGGCCGGTTCAATGTAACGTGGTCAGGGTAAGGACCTTCAATTTTTTACCCTTTGGCACAGGCTCGCTTGGAGCAGCCGAAGCAACAACCTTTTCAGAGGATACACCCTTTCTTTTCTGCCCTGTGGTGGGTAGCGATAGTCAGGGTACACAAATCCAATAGCATCAAAAACCCTATTTAATCATTTCTTTTTTCGGCTCCCAAAGGCTGCAGATAGTGCATTATCTTTGGACTTGGAATATGCTCCAAGTAATTCATCACTAGTATTTTCAATGCACTTCAGCCAGTCATCATCTGGTTCGACAAATTTGTCCCCAAACCTGAAGGTGTACTTCAGTCGAACTAGGCCGCCTTCTCTAGGATTAGTAATGGTGTCCTTCGGCATTTTCCAGTTGTCTACAAGTGGCCATATTCTAAAGGCTATATGCTCTTGAAGCAAGTCTCTTGTCCCAACAAAAGAGCAAATTGTGCTGAAAGCCCTTCGGCATGCTTCGGCTGCCTCATCAATTTCAACCTTCGACTTTCGGAGGCCAAAGCGGGACCAAATGGGGCGCATGATGATCCCTTTAATATATTCTCTCACCATTAAATCATTCTTTACATAGAACCATTCTTTCATCCAGTCTCCGGGCCACCTCTTCCAGAATGTTGGCACTGTGTAACTTGCGCCGGAGCGGGCAACAAAGCTGTAGCAGCCGAAATTGTTGTGATATTGTTCTTTACCCCAGGCCTTTGTCCCATACGAGAGCTCGTGCATACTGCAAAAATATCTTGCGCTTGGCTCCAGACCTTGACTTCTCACAGCCCAGACGAAAATCCCCATCCTAATAATCGCTTCTGGAGTAATCTGATGAAGGTAGATCTGGTATGTCTTCAAAACTTCAACCACAAATCTGCTCAATGGGAACCAAAGTCTAGCTTTGAAGAAGCTTCGGAAGATCACAACTTCATTTTCTTCAGGAGCAGGAACGGCCCTGTCTATGTCAGCCCTCACAATAGACATATCTCAAAAGTACCTTCCTCTCATATTATCAAGATGACTCTATTTGATAGTTGATTTCCCGAAGACCGTATGACTTGGTCGCCAGGGCCGATCTTCAGAGTCTTCGCCTCCAATCTCCATATCATAGCTGTCGCTATCATCGGTATCTTCAGACAAGCCTTCTAGTATTTCTTTAGTAATTTTCTCTGTATTTGCCTTTGCTATCGATTCAACAAATCCAGTAGTCTTCTCTTCAAGGAGCTTCTCCTTCTCGGTCAGCTTCATCTCAGCGGCAACCTTTTTGTACTGAGACATCTTTTCTTCGAGAATGGTGAAAATGCGTCCTTAAAACCGAAGCTTAGGGAATCTGAGAAACTAAGCAAGTGTTGGCAAGCAAGAGCTAGAAAATAGGGCAAACAAAGCAAGCGGCAAGTAGCGTACCAAATGTTGTTAGGGTGAGTTCTTATTTATACGATCGACGCGCTCCAAATTGGAGGGTCCCGTCTGTCATTGACTGTTGCTATTCTAGCAAAGGGAAGGTGTTTTTTCGGACCTTCGGCTTATGGACTTCGTCCATGTCATAGTCTGAATTCATTATCTTAAACAAATTAATACTGCGAGGGGCTACTGTTGGGGGCCTTCGTCCTCCGAAGGTCCTCAAAAACATAATTTAACAATGTCTTCCAATTATGATTCGTGGACAAGTATCTTCGGATTATGATAAAAACATACATGATGAGGAGCTTGATCATGACGAAGGTTGCCGTCACTCCGAAGCTGCGCTGAAGGGAGCTTCGGCTAAATTGCAGAAAAGGGAACCAACTTAAGGGGGAAAAGGCTGTTCAGTCCTCATAGATTTTTCTATAAGCCAATAGTAAATGTAAAGGGCATAATTGTAATTTCTCATGGGTTGCGTCCCGTGCCTATAAATAGGTGAACAGTACTCCCGTACTGTTCACGCTGATTTTGTACCCGCTTGTGCGTCACGCTTGTACTCTCATCTTCTGTAAAAACGAAGGTACAAATGTAATTCAATATTGTTCCTATCTATTCATGATTATATAATAAGAAGTATATATTATAATGTCATATGATGTCATATAATTATCTATGTTATCTTTCATGTTTCATATGCTTCTCCTTTCAATTAGTACATATTGTGATGACGAAGGTACGTCCTTCATGACCTTCGTCTGAAGATCATTATATCCTGAGGGAAATAATGCTTTGAAGGATGAAGGGCATTAACCATTAATCTTTTCTATGTTGCCTTGTTCTTAATTCATAGCATTTGAGAACAAGTCCCCAACACTAGGGTTTGAGCATTTTTCTCAATTGGGGGTGCATGAAAAGGCTAGGATATGCCTTCTAGTATGATCAACACTTGGTTAAGGCATTGCTTCTTAATTTTGGTGCCTCTTTCTCAAACTAGAACACATGTGATAATAGGTCACAGGTGTATGTGTTGAGCAAAGGCCTTGAGTAACACCTAGGGTGTTACACCCAACTGTAGGAGGAGCTGATGGAGGAGATCCTGATGGCGACAATGATGTCGGTGGGAGCTCCAGCCATAGCAACACGCTTTCTAAGGTGCAGGAGCTAGATGGATGGATCACTAGGCCCATCACTCGTGACGCCGCTCGCGGATGTCACTTTCATGACGCACTTGACACCTAGTTGTGCCGGGCTATGGACCGACACACTTGGTTAATCGAGTATCATTGTGTAGTCTATCAGCATAGTCGTGGGTTATACCCGGACCGCTTGGAGGCTACCTGCTTTATGCACTGATCGGAAGACAACCTTTGGGTTGTAGAGGTCTGCTCAAAGCATTATTCTATCCCTAAGAGGGACACTACCGAGGCAGCCATGCAGGATGCTGCACGGCGTGCACTTTCACAGTATTGCTCGTTGTTCAGCGGGTGGCTGACGGTCTTAACCTCAAGTATTACCCCCACCGCTCAACTGGTAGTACTGGAAGTGTGATTGTCTCACTAGTAGGTGAAGGCAATCCTAGGTTGAACAGCGCAGTCAACCTAGTCGTTGTGCTCAACAAGGAGCTAGACCACTCTCTTGACGAGCTAAGTAGGGCTCGTGCTGAGATCGTAGAGTTACGGGCGGAGCGCGCAGAGTGCCGAAATCAGGAATATGGTTCTCCCGCTCCCGCTGGGACTCAACACCCGTACCACTCACCGCCACAAGGGTACCATGCTTATGGCACGCCTGACTGTAGAACCAAGCTAGATTTTGATCAGTAGACCGCTAGCATCAGAGTTTGTAATAAGTCTTATGTCAAGCATCTTAGTCTTAGGTAGTCTTAGTTAGTCAGGATAGTTTGCTTATCCTATGTTTTATGCTATGTTGTGGTGAACATGTGACGGAGTTGGATCTTTGTAATGACTATAACCAAAATGTAGGTATTCCCTACAACTTGATTTAATAATAGTATTAATAAACTTCGTTATTTAATGGGGCAACCTTTTACTTCCACTTTCCTCTTTATCTGAGAGCTGTGTTTGGCTGTGTTGAGAATCAGTGAAGATGGTTGTTCATTCAGTATTATGAAGATATATGTATGCCTTTTCTTATGCTAAAAGATTACAAGATCAGTTCTGATGTGTGACAATAGGCGCCAAGGTGGAAGGCGTGCCAAGCCAGAGCAGCACGCACCCCAGGATGAGGCACCCCAGCCACAGCTGCCTCCACCACCACCCCCAATGACAATAGAGCAGATGTTCCTGATGTAGACTCAAGCAGTGCAGGCAATAGGGCAGACCCTAGCAGCCATGCAGCAAGTGCAGTAGCAACCTCAACCCCAACCGCAAGTGCACATGCCTCAGCTACCCAGGGTCAAGCGTCCAGAGTTCATGAGATGTCATCCCCCTGTCTTCACCCACTTTGTAGACCCCATGGACGCCGAAGACTGGTTGTGCACAATAGAGCGGGAGTTGCATTCTGCTCAGTGCAACGATCGAGAAAAGGTTCTGTATGGTCCCCGTCTGCTAAGGGGAGCAGCACAGTCCTGGTGGGAGTTTTACCTCGCCACCCATGCCAACCCTGAAGCCATCACCTGGGAGGAATTCAGAGAAAATTTCTACTAGTATCATGTTCTAGAGGGCTTGATGATAGTAAAGAAAAGGTGTTCCTAGCACTGAAGCAGGGATCCATGCCCGTCAGCGAGTACCGAGATCGATTCCTGTTGTTGTCTCGCTACGCACCAGAAGATGTCAACACCGATGCCCAGAGGCAGTACCGATTCCTGAGCCACTGGTATCATGTTCTAGAGGGCTTGATGATAGTGAAGAAAAGGAGTTCATGGCACTGAAGAAGGGATCCATGGCCGTCAGTGAGTACCAAGATCGATTCCTGCAGTTGTCTCGCTACTCACTAGAAGATGTCAACACCGATGCCCAGAGGCAGTACCAATTCCTGAGAGGATTGGTTGATCCCTACTTTATCAACTAATGAATCACACCTTCTTGGCCTTCCAGCATCTGATCGATAGGGCTATAATGACAGAGATGAAGTGACGGGAGATGGAAGACCAGAAGCGTAAAATAAGTGGACCCCAGCCTGGGAGCAACAGTTGTCCCCGTTTCTCAGGCAATCCACCCCAGCATTTCAAACAGAGTCACCCCAAGGACACCAGCACCAGCATCAACGTCAGTATCAGCAGCAGTATCAGAGATAGTTTCCTCAGTAGCAACACAGCAGTACCGTTAGAACAGTCAACCAGGACGAAACCAGTATCAACGGTAGAACAGTCAGGAACCTCGCCTTCTTGCCCCAGCAGCTAATCAGAATGGTCAGACAACCCCAGTGCAACGAGGAGGCCAAGGATGTTTCCGCTGTGGAGAACAAGACCACTGGGCGTCGCATTGCCCAAAGAAAGCAGCTCAATAGCAGTCAACTCCCAATGCCCTGCAAGACAGAATGCATCTCACCAAGGAGCAAACAACCATGGGCAGCTGCGTGCTCAGTATGGAAAGGTGAACCACCTAGAGGCTGATATAGTTTAGGAGACCCCAGGAGTGGCACTATGTACGTTCTCAATCGAATCTCATTCTGCAAATGTGTTATTTGATACTGGAGCCACGCATTATTTTGTGACTGCATCATGGGTAGAAACACACAGATACCAGTAGCACCCATGTACCCGCCTATGAGGTATAGTTCAGTTGGTGGGAGGACCCAAACAGATAAATTTTGCCCATGTGCAAGAGTCCAAATAAGGGGGATAGAGTTCCCCGCCGATTTGATAGTAATGGGAACTCAGGATGTAGACATTTATGTCATCCTAGGGATGAATTGATTTACCAAGTACCAAGTAGGCCTTAGCTATGATAAGAGGAATGTGAGGTTGATGTCTTTGTTAGGAGAAGAAGTATTGGTGGAGTTGATCTTGACTGAACCAAGGAAAGGAAACTGTCATCAGATATCTGCCCATTGTGAGGAAATCAGTCTGCTCAAGGTCATCAGAGTAGTGTCAGAATTCCTAGATGTGTTCCCCAAGGAGTTACTAGGCATGCCACCTAAGAGAAGTTTAATTTGCCATAGAGCTTATCCCAGGCATCGCCCCCATTTCTAAAAGAGCCTACAGAGTGTCTAGACCGGAATTGGTGGAACTCAAGAAGTAGATAGACGAGTTGTTGGAGAAGGGCTACATTAGACCCAACACCTCGCCTTGGACCGCTCCAGTGTTGTTTGTGGAGAAGAACGATGGTACGAAGAGGATGTGCATTGATTACAGAGCTCTAAATGAATTCACTATCAAGAATAAGTACCCCTGCCTAGAATAGAAGATCTGTTCAATCCGCTGAGAGGAGCCAGTATGTCCTTGAAGATAGATCTGAGGTCAGGTTATCATCAGCTCAGAATCCAACCTTCCGATGTAAGAAGACATCATTTACCACCAAGTATGAGTTGTATGAGTTCACAGTTATGTTGTTTGGTCTGACCAATGCGCCTGCTTTCTTCATGTATATGATGAACAATGTGTTCATGGATTATCTTGACAAGTTTGTGGTGGTGTTCATTAATGACATTCTCATATATTCTCAGAGTGAGGAAGAGCATGCAGATCACTTGAAAAAGGTGTTGCAGAGGCTACGAGAGCACCAGTTATATGCCAAGTTGAGCAAGATGGATTAGCTGTGGATGGAAAGAAAGTGGCAGATATTCTGAACTAGAAAGCACCGAAGGATGTTTGTGGAATCAAAAGTTCATTGGAATGGCCGGATACTACCGGCATTTCATTGAAGGTTTTTCAAAGATTGCCAGACCCATGACTGCCTTGCTAGCAAATAAAGTTGAATTCAAGTGGACGCAGAAGTGCTAAGAGGCCTTCGAAGCGCTGAAAGAGAAGTTGACGACAGCGCCAGTCTTAGTTCTGCCTGATGTTCACAAGTCATTCTCAATGTATTGTGATGCTTTATACACCGTTTTGGGATGTGTGCTAATGCAAGAAGGGAAAGTCGTTGAGTATTCATCCCGACAGCTGAAGGTTCATAAGAGGAATTATCCCACGCACGACCTGGAGTTAGCAGCAGTGGTTCATGCATTAAAAACATGGAGGCACTACCTGTATGGGCAGAAGTGTGATGTTTACATAGACCACAAGAGTCTAAAGTATATCTTCACCCAGTTAGAGTTGAACATGAGACAACGAAAATGGCTAGAATTGATCAAAGACTATAAGCTGAAGATACATTACCATCCGAGCAAAGCAAACGTGGTTGTAGATGCCTTGAGTAGGAAGAGTCAAGTCTATGTGATGGCTGCTCACCCAATGTCGTATGAGTTAGCCAAGGAGTTTGACAGACTGAGTCTCAGATTTCTGAACAGCACCTGAGTGACAGTTGAGGTAGAACCCACCCTAGAGCGGGATGTCAGAGAAGGATAGAAAGATGATGAGAAGATCAATGAAATTCAGCAACTAATTCTAGATGGGAAAGTCAAGGATTTCTAGGAAGACGCTGAAGGCGTGATATGGTTCAAAGATAGGTTGTGTGTTCCCGAAATCAAATCGATTCAGGAGCTAATTCTCAAAGAAGCTCATGAGACAACATATTCCATACACCCCAGCAGCGAGAAGATGTATCAGGATCTAAAAAAGAGGTTTTGGTGGTATGAAATGAAAAGAGAGATTGCAGAGCATGTGGCCATTTGTGACAGTTGTCAGAGAACTAAAGCAGAGCATCAGATTCAAGCTAGACTTTTGCAGCCATTGCAGATTCCTCGGTTGAAGTGGGAGGAGATCGGAATGGACTTCATAGTTGGCCTACCTCATACTTGGGCCGACACAATTCCATTTGGGTGATTGTGGACCGCTTAACAAAGGTGGCACATTTCATACTAGTGAAGACAACGTATAATGGAGCAACGCTAGCTAAGTTATATATGTCTCGGATTGTTTGTCTGTATGGTGTTCCAAAGAAGATAGTGTCAGATCGAGGAACACAGTTCACTTTTCATTTTTGGCATCAACTACAGGAAGCCTTGGGCACGCATTTGAAGTTCAGTTCAGCTTATCACCCTCAGACTGACGGTAAGACTGAAAGAACTAACCAAATTCTGGAGGACATGTTGGCAGCAACTATAGGAGCTTCTTTCTCCTAACCTAGACTAGAATGGTCACCTTAAGGACTATAGACCCCTACCCTTACCTTGACCTTTGGTGTCATTTCAAAAGTTGGTCATATTGACCAATTCTATGTTATATTACTATCTATATACTCATCTTATAAATTTTTTATCTTACTTCGCTTTTGGTGTACTTGCTAGTCATATAATGCTATTCTCACTCTTGTGCTTATGATATCTTTTGTAGATGGCCCATATTAGATGCACTGCACATAAGTCAGTGATCCCCTTTTTACCCTCTCGCATTGCGAAGCGTCCACTGCGCCGCACAGTGACATGTTAGTCTAGCCACCTGGAGAGACTACACCGCTGCCTGCATGAGGAGCAGGAGCAGTAGGACTCTTCCCCTCGCCTCAGTAGGAGGTGGAGTCTAGGAGGCAGCCCTCCCCTGCACCTCAGCCAGAGATGCCCCATGCACCACCATAGGACATCTCGGCTGCTATACGAGACCCTGACGGAGACGACGACGACGGTGGCAGTTCGAGCCACAACACAGAGCTCTTGGAGGAGCAAGAACTGGAGGGATGGATCGCTAGATCCATCACTCGATGCCTTGCTGCGTCGGGCCTTCGATCGACACACTTGGTCCATTGAGTACCATTGTGTAGTCTACCAGCATCGTCGCGGGTTATACCCGGACCAGTGGGAGGCTACTTGCTTGCTGCGCCATCCGGACGATGATCTCCAGGGTGCAGAGGCCTTCTCAGAGCACTATTCTATCATTGTAGAGGGACACTGCCGAGGCAGCCATGCAAGATGTTGCATGGCGTGCGCTTTTGCAGTACTGCTCGTTGTTCAGCGGGGTAGCTGATGCCGCGACCTGAAGTACTATCCTCGTCGTTTGACTAGCAGTGCTAGAGGTGTGATTGTCTCACTAGTTGGTGAGGGCACTCCTAGGCTAGACCACATGGTCAACCTGGTCACCGTGCTCAACACCAAGCTAGACCATGCCCTTGACGAGTTGGGCAAGGCTCGGGCGGAGATTGTGAAACTGCGTGCGGAGCGCGCGGCGCACCACAATCAGGATGGTGGTTTCCCGCTCCCATTATGATTTAGCACCCTTACCGCTCTCCGCCCCGTGGTCGTTATGCTTATGGCACCCCTGACTGTAGGACCCAGATAGATTTGGATCCATAGATCTACTGAGTCGAAGTCTATAATAATGTTTAATTTAGTGTCTTGTCTCAGTCAGTCTTAGTAATTGTTAGTTTGCTTATCATGTTTTCTATGTTTGTTGTGATGAACTCGTGATGAAGTTGGATCTTTGTAATGATTGTCACCAAGGTGTGGGCATCCCCTGCCACTTGGTGTAGTTATTAATAAAGTCAGTTATCTAGTTGGGCAACCCTTTTATTTCCACTTTCCTCTTTATCTGAGAATTTGTGTTGGTTGTGTTGAGAGTCAGTGAAGATGGCCAATTGTTCAGTGCTGTGAAGACTTCTATATATCTTCTCTTATGTTGAAAGACTACAGAGTCAGATCTGATGTGTGTGCTTTCTACAGATGTCTGTAAACAGGCGCAGAGGTGGAAGGCGTGCTCAGCAGGAGCAGTAGGCACCCCAGGAGGAGGCACCTCAGCAGCAGTTGCCACCGCCACCCCTGATGACTATTGAGCGGAAGTTCCTAATGCAAACCCAAGCAGTCCAAGCGATTGACCAGACTTTAGCAGCAATGCGGCAGGTGCAGCAGCAGCAACCCCCACCTCAACCTCAGATGTAAGTGCAGATATCTCAGATGCTCAGGGACAAGCGGGCGGAGTTCATGAGGGGTCATCCTGCTGTCTTTGCCCATTCTGCTGATCCCATGGACACCGAGGATTGGCTACATACCGTGGAGCGTGAGTTGCACACTACCCAGTGCAACGATCATGAGAAGGTTCTGTATGGTCCCTTTCTACTAAGGGGAGCAACACAGTCCTGGTGGGAGTCTTACCTCGCCACCCATGCAGATCCTGAAGCTATCACTTGGGAGGAGTTCAGGAACAACTCCTATCATTACCATGTGCCTGAAGGATTGATGATCATGAGGAAGGAGGAATTTCTAGCGTTGAAGCAAGGTCCAACATCCATCAGTGAGTACAGGGACAAGTTTCTACTATTGTCACGTTATGCACATGAAGATGTCAATACAGATGCTGACGCATTACTGCTTTCTAAGAGGCTTGGTTGATCCCCTTCACTACCAGCTGACGAACCACACTTTCTCTACCTTCCAGCATTTGATTGATAGAGCCATAATGACCGAGAGGAAGCGTCGGGAAATTGAGGACAAGAAACGCAAGATTGATGGATCTGAGGCCGGGAGTAGCAGCCATCCTCGCTACTCAGGCAACCCACCCTATTAGTTCAAGCAAGGTTACCCTCAAGGACATCAGCACCAACATCAGTATCAGAGGCAGTTCCCTTAGCAGCAGCAGTAGTACCGTCAGAACAACCAGTAAGGAGGAAATCAGTACCAGCGGCAGAACAACCAGGCACCTCGCCTTCCTGCCCCAGCAACCAACCAGAACATCTAGGCAGCTCCAACGCAAGGAGGAGGCCATGGATGTTTCCACTGTGGGGAACAAGGTCAATGGCGAATCACTACCCGAAGAAAGTAGTTTAGCAGCAACCACCTTTCAACACCACAACAAGACAAGGAGCATCACTGCAAGCACCAGGAGGCCATGGCCAGGCCTACAACCGTGTAAAGGTGAACCACTTGGAGATCGAAGCAATCCAGGATGTACCAGATGTGGCAGTAGGTATGTTTCCAATCGAATCCCATCCAGTAAAAATATTGTTTGATACTGGTGCCACACATTCTTTTGTTTCTACATCATGGGTAGAAGCACATAACATCCCCGTAGGACCAATGAGTCCACCTTTAAGAGTTAATTCAGTTGGGGGGAAGGTTCAGTCTGATAAGATGTGTCTGA
Source organism: Zea luxurians (assembly GCA_029449295.1). Classification (NCBI taxonomy): domain Eukaryota; kingdom Viridiplantae; phylum Streptophyta; class Magnoliopsida; order Poales; family Poaceae; genus Zea; species Zea luxurians. Next base: position 54,254,617 of record JAOPSE010000004.1, on the reverse strand, counting down.
ATCTAAGGATTGAAATAAGGGGGATAGACTTCCCTGCTAACCTAGTAGTAATGGGTACCCAAGGGTTAGATGTCATCGTAGGGATGAATTGACTGCACAGAAACCAAGCCATTGTCAGTTGTGACAAGAGGACAATAAAGTTAGTGTCCCTATCCGGGAAAGAAGTAGTAACTGAACTATTCATGCCTGACCTAGAAGAAGGAGCCTATCACCATTTGTCTATAGATGGCAAGGTGGCCAACCTGATGGAGGATATTAGAACTGTGTCATAGTTCCCCGATGTGTTCCTTAAGGAGTTATCAAGCATGCCACCCGAGTGTAAAGTTGCGTTCGCCATAGAGGTTATTCCAGGCACTGCCCGTATTTCCAAGAGAGCCTATCGAGTGTCTGGACCAGAATTGGTGGAACTCAAGAAGCAGATCAATGAGCTGTTAGAGAAAGGATACATCAGACCAAGTACCTTGCCTTGGGCCACTCCAGTTTTGTTCGTGGAGAAGAAAGATGGGGACAAAGAGGATGTGCGTTGATTACACATCTTTGAATGAAGTCACTATCAAGAACAAGTACCCCCTGCCTCGAATTGAAGACATGTTCGATCAGTTGAGAGGAGCCAGTGTGTTCTCAAAGATAGATCTGAGGTCAGGTTATGTAATACTCAAATTGTATGAAAGTGTAAAAGGAGAAAGAGTTTTCCCTTACATATATGTGTGTTACCTATATTCATCATTTCATGTGAAAATCATATTTAAACAAATAAATAATTAACAAAAGATACCCAAAATAAAAACTTGCATCATGCTGGATATTTTTTTGTGTGTATGTATTTTGGGACAATATAAAAATAATATGACAGTAAATATATTAAAGTCCAAAAGGGAGTTTAGAATCTAAAAGAAATTCTAGAAATTTAGAAGAGAAAAGAAATACCATAAGAAACATAGGGAAAATATATACATAAATATATTCTCTTCATCCTCATATGTAATTTGGCAAATTTGATATAAGTACAAACCCATAACTGACATTCAAATTTGAATTCAAAATATTTATGAATAAGAAAAACAGAAAAAAAAAATTAAAAGAAAAAAAAGAATACCATTGGACCCTACCATTTCGGCCCAATACACAATTCCTACGCGCAGCCCGTCTAACCCCTCACCCACGCAGCCCAACCGCGGCTGTACCGCCGCTGGCATGACAGACGGGGCCCACCTGGCGGCGGGTAACGGGCGCTCGGGTTTGGCTCTCCGTTGCGCCGTCAACTAGGGCCGGGTGGTCAGACCCTTTCTCCTTATCCCTCAGCACCATGGACGCGTGGGACCCACATCACCCGCGCACGCTATCTCCCATAACCCACTCGCGCATCGGCCGCCGGAGATCTGGGGGGAAGACTCCATCCATGGGCAATGGTACCGCAGTGGTTGCAACCCCTCTGCAGCATAAAACCCTTCCCCACCTCGCGACCGACCCTGCCTTGCCTCCGAAACCCAGAATCGCAGCGCGCCGCCGGCGTAAGAGAAAGACCCTTCCCTTCCGTCCAGAGAAAACCTCAGGCTTGTTGTTCATCACGCGTTGTCCAGCTTCCGGTGCTTGGTGCGGTAATCCGGTCGTGTCTGCGCGCGGTGGCAGCGTCCTCGCGTGCACAACCCCCTCACCGGCGGGGACCGCGCGTGCCAGTGCTCATCGTGCTCTTGACGGCAGCGTTTCGGAAGAAACACCACGCGCCATCGAAGCCTACAACCGCCCTACGACACTGACGTCGGCTCGCTTCCATCTCGGTGAGCTTCCTCCTGTGTGCCTCGACGATCATTGGTCGCGTGTAGTTATGGTCAACTGGGGGGGGGGGGCTATCATGGTATTGCGCACGTGCGTCGAAGTCAGGGAAGAAGACAAACGCCTGGCCACTGATGTCTAGATGGACGACCACGATTAGAAGCAAGTGACTCTTTCGGTCGGATGTAATCTGGAGCGTTGGCGCGATATCGGGCGGTGAGGGCTATGTCAGGACGGGATTGCCGTCGTCCGTGGATATTAGATCTAATGATCAAAATGAGATATATGTTATATGCTGCGATCTAATCTGGACCGCCGGTTTGTAATCGGACGGCTTGGATCTCGCGATACCCCTTCGGTTTACACAGTTTGTAGAAAGAACCTTATGATTTTAGAGAACCAATCCGCGGTCCAGTCCAGTGTTAGCCTGAGTCTTGGACTCTTTTTCGCAAGAGCCCCTGCACTTCTTTGTTAATGAGGCCCAGTCCAGTATTGAATTAAATGGATTAAATGAATTAGAAATTGGATTTTTAATATGAAAATAAACCCTAGAACTTGTTTATTCCATAGAAAATGCATATGAACTCCAAATTACTCCATTCAAGTTCCTAAAATTTTGTAATTTTATTCTCTAGCACTTAGAGTCTCTGTTTTGCCATGAAAACAGTAAGAAAATTTATTTCTCACTTAATCCTATTTAAAACACATGAAACCTTTGAAAATTCATAACTTAAAATCTATAACTCCAAAAATTATGATTCCTGTTCCTAGGATTTTATTTTAATGTGTAGAATATTTCTGTGTATTTTGTTTACATATTTGGTGTGATGTTAATTTTCTCTATATACTGTGCTTGTTTGTATTGTGGCGAGTAGAAGAGACTGTGACTGAGGATCTTGGTGAGCAGCAGATAGAAGTAGCTGAGTAGGAGCTCATTGAAGGCAAGTTGTGCCCTTGACCACTTTTTACCCAATAATGTTCTTTAATATCATTTATCCATGCATAGGTTAATTTGGATGGGACCCGATAGGTCACCCTAGATTGTTTATCTCATTACCTTGTTTACCCCTGAATCACTTGGGTAGTTTGCTATTGCTTTACATGGTTTTGGGATAATCATTTATCACATCTATGTTCCAATTCTTTTGTTATTCTATTTATGTTCATGTTAAGATCATTAATGTTAATTGGAACATAGAGCTTAACTTGAGAACCACATGCCACCACAAGAGTTTCATGGGACGCCCTTGGCTGACTAATTAGGAAAGCTAGTGGAAGACTACCTTACCCGAAAAGGGCAAGGGCAGTAGGGGAGTTGCATGCAAGGAGGTTCTCGGGTTGATTTAGCTGCGATGGCGGTCAGACGGGGGATTCTTGCAAGTGCTCTTCCCATAAACTGTAGCGGGTTTTCGGAAGCTAGTGGAACTTTGTAAAGGCCTCATAGTATTGCCCTGTCGCGCTTCCTAGGTAGAGGTGTACGGGAGTCGCGACCCCTTGGCAGATGGGTAACATGACTTGTGGGTAAAGGGTACAACCTCTGCAGAGTGTAAAAGTGGTATACTAGCCGAGCTCACGGTCATGAGCAGCTCAGGACTCTCTGATGTTTAAATTATGGAACTTAAATTCAATTTTGTCATTTGCATTGCATGGGTTTATTATTAATTTTGTTCTATTACTTTACTTAAGGTTTGGTATTTACTTACACTTAGTAACTGCTAATAAAATTTTGACCAACTACTTAAAAGCAATGCTCAGCTTTAACCCCTGTCATTGATTAGCCTTACACATCACATGAGCTCCCACCTTTGTGAGTTCATGTCCACTGGTTCCCCACAACTTGTTGAGCTATGATCATGTGTGAGCTCACCCTTGCTGTCTCACACCCCCCCACAGGAGAAGAGCAGGTGGTTCAGGAGGAGCCACAAGGCAAGGAGTGTGATCTGATCTAGGTGGCGTTTCTCAGTTGACATTGGCGCCGACGATCCTTAGTTCGTTTTATATTTATCTTTTATTTTGTAATAAGTCCTCCGCTATGTAATAAATACTCTGATTATTGTGACATTTATCTTTATACACTCTGTTATTTTATATGTTGTCTTCTTGGCGCATGTATGAGATGCACATGGCTTTGTTCCTTAAAGCCGGGTGTGATAGAAGTGGTATCAGAGGAAATGTTGACTGTAGGATGAGACCTAGATAGAAATGGACAAGCCCTTTCCTACTTACCTTACTCTGACTCATTCTATACTCATCTCATCTTGATCTTGTCTCACTTTTTGCTATTCTACTCTGATTAATCTTATTTTTTCTACTCTAAGACAAGATGGATTTCACACCTTGGAATCCTACCACTATGATGTTTTTAAGAGATAGGGAACCTAAGACAAAAATTTAAACTATTTTCTCTATTTAAAAATGTTGGTTGATTGTGCTGATGATAAATGCCTGATTTGCTTCTTTGATGGATTGAATTATTATAGATGGACATCTTAGCATGTACCAACATAAGGTATTGAATTAGTTTTAGTAGGTAAAATATTAATCTGCTTAGCTAATAAATCCCCCAAAGTAACCTGATTTGTAAATACCTGCCTTGTCTGCTATTCTCTTACCATATGTATCTAACTCAGATGGTCAATACCAGACGGGGTGGTGGAATTGATTTACCTCCTAATCGACACACTCGGTGGATATATAGACAACCCCAGCCACAGCCAGCAGAGATGAATCCTCCTAATCTTCCACCAGGCGGAGTGGACCCACTGATTGCTGCTCAGATGAGGATGATGCAACAAATGGCGGACACTATGGCGGATATGCGTGCTCAGATGCAGCAAGAATGCCAGGAGATGTGTCAGGAACGAGAAGAGATATGTCAGGAGTTGCGCCAGGAGCGAGAGGAGATACGCCAGGAAAGGAGGGCGCAACAGCAGCTGCAATAGCAAATGCAACAACAACAGCAACATCAGCAACAGCAACAAGTACCACTGCCTCCACCTCCACCACATGTTCCACCTCGAGATAAGCATAGGGAGTTCATGAGTCATAAGCCGCCTACATTTGCTAGATCACCTGATCCATTGGACGCTAATGATTGGCTGAAGTCCATTGAGAAGATGCTGAATATTGCAAAATGCACTGACCGGGAGAAGGTTTTATATGCTTCTGGACATCTGACAGGTCCTGCTGCTGACTGGTGGGATTCATATACTGTTGCCCATGATGCCGCTGATACTATCACTTGGGCAGAGTTTAGCACACAGTTCCAGAATTATCATATACCAGCGGGATTGATGAAGATTAAGAAGAAGGAATTTCTATCATTGAAGCAAGGGAGCATGTCAGTCAGTGAGTATCGCGACAAGTTCATCCAGTTATCCAGATATGCCCCTGATGAAGTTGCTGAAGATGAGAGGAAGCAGGAGCATTTTATTGAAGGACTTAATGGACCCCTGCAGTATGCTCTGGTGGCACATATGTTTCCATCATTTCAGAGGCTACTTGATAAGGCGCTAGCTATTGAGCATAAGCGTGTTCAGCTGGGAGATTTGAAGAGAAAGGCTATATCTCAAGGACAAGGAAGCAGCAGTGTTCGTCCTCGCTACAGTTCACCCCAGGGTACACCAGTTCGCACTGGCGGAGGCCAGCGCCCAGTTCAGCAATCACCACTCTCCACCTCCTCGACAGGCTACCCCTACTGGCACCCCGACGAAGTTCTCAGGGCAGAGTCCAGGCACTAAGTGTTTCAAGTGTGGGAAGACTGGACATTATGCAAATGTCTGCCCACAGAGGATTGCTACTACTCCAGTTCAGAATAGGCAGCAAACTCAAGGATCTGGCAAGGGATATTCTATTGCCAAGGTTAATCAAGTCAGCGTTGATGCTACTCTAGATGGTGCTGATATTGTACTTGGTATGTTCTATGTTAATGCAATTCCTGCAACCATCTTATTTGATTCTAGTGCTACACATTCATTTATGTGTGCTAGATATGCCAACACAAATGAAATACCACTGCTAAATATGAGAAAACCAATGATACTAATTACACCTAAAGGGCCTGTTGAGGCAAATCAAATGACACGTAGATTGACATTGACCATTATGGGTAGAGAATTTGGAGCTACTGCTATAATATTAGAGGCAAGCAGTATAGATCTGATCCTTGGTATGTCATGGTTGAAAAAGGCAAAGGCCATTATAGCATGTGGTAGAGGTACCGTAGAACTCACTACCACTAAAGGAGAAAGATTTCAAGTTAATATTGCAGTGACCACCTCATCCAAACGTGCAATGTTCTTTATACCTGAGGAGTTTGTTGGTGACAACATCCGTGTGGTTAGAGATTTTCCGGATGTCTTTCCAGAGGAGTTACCAGGGATGCCACCTGATAGAGAAGTTGAGTTTGTTATTGATCTCCTACCTGGAACTGCCCCTATTTCTAAATGGCCATACAGGATGTTCATAGAAGAGTTAAAGGAACTGAAGAAGCAGTTAACTGAGTTACAAGAGGCTGGGTACATTTGTCCGAGTTCCTCACCTTGGGGAGCGCCGGTTCTGTTTGTACAGTAGAAGGATGGATCACAAAGAATGTGTGTGGATTATAGATCTCTCAATGATGTTACTGTGAAGAACAAGTATCCGTTACCTCGTATTGAGGATTTATTTGATCAGATGAGAGGTGCTAGAGTATTCTCGAAGATTGATCTCCGATCCGGTTACCATCAGATGAGGATTAGACCATCGGATATTCCCAAGACAGCATTCTCGACTCGATATGGATTATATGAGTTCACTGTTATGTCATTTGGATTAACCAATGCACCAGCTTATTTTATGAACTTGATGAATAAAGTGTTTATGGAGTACTTGGATAGATTCGTCGTGGTGTTCATCGATGATATTCTTATTTATTCTCAGAGTGATAGCGATCATGAGGAACATCTGAGATTGGTGCTACAAAAGCTACGAGATAACCAGCTATATGCCAAGTTTAGTAAGTGCGAGTTTTGGATTGGCGAGGTGCCGTTTCTTGGTCATATTATTTCTAATGGAGGAATTTCAGTGGATCCTTCTAAGGTCAAGGAGATAATGGAGTGGAGAGTACCCACTACAGTTACTGAGATTCGGAGTTTCTTGGGACTTGCTGGCTATTATCGGAGATTTATTGAAGGATTTTCTAAGATTGCTAAACCTATGACTTCACTTTTGGAGAAAGGAAGAGAATTTAAGTGGGACGAGAAGTGCCAAGACAGCTTTGATCAATTGAAGAAGAGATTGATGTCACCACCGGTATTGGTTATGCCAGACCTGCAGAAAGGATTTGATATCTATTGTGATGTATGTGGCCAAGGCTTAGGATGTGTGCTCATGCAGGAAGGACATGTGATTGCCTATGCTTCTCGTCAGTTACGGAAACATGAATTGAACTACCCCACTCATGACTTGGAATTGGCAGCCGTTCTGCATGCGCTTAAGATTTGGAGACATTATATCATGGGGACCAAGTGTCAAGTGTACACGGATCATAAGAGTTTAAAGTATATATTAACTCAGAAGGATCTCAACCTTAGGCAACGCCGTTGGTTGGAGCTTATTAAGGATTATTATTTGGAGATTCACTATCACCCGGGCAAGGCAAATTTGGTTGTAGATGCCTTGAGTCGCAAGGAGCAGGTTCATTCAGCTATTGTTGCCCAGCTACCCGACGAGATTGTTGAGGATTTCAGGAGACTTAACCTGGGGATAGTTGCTCATACTGAAGGAGTTACTATTGATGTAGAACCTACTTTGGAGCAAGAAATCCGCAAAGGACAAATTGGTGATGCGAAAATACAAGAGATTAAGGATCTAATTACTGAAGGTCGAGTTCTGGAATTTACAGAAGATGAGCAAGGCACTATATGGTTCAAGGACATGATGTGTGTTCCTAATATTGAAAGCCTTCGAGAGACTATTTTAAAGGAGGCCCATGATTCAGATTATTCTATTCATCCTGGTAGCACCAAGATGTATCAGGATTTGAAGCGGAAGTATTGGTGGTATGGATTGAAAAGAGATATGGCTGCACATGTGGCTTTGTGCGATGTATGTCAAAGAGTTAAGGCTAAACACCAGAGGCCAGCTGGACTATTGCATCCACTGAAGATACCTGAGTGGAAGTGGGAAGAGATTGGTACGGATTTCATCACTGGATTGCCTCGCACTGTCACACCCGGCTTTAAGGAACAAAGCCAGGTGCATCTCATACATGCGCCAAGAAGACAACACATATAATAACAGAGTGTATAGAGATAAATGTCTTTAACATCAGAGTATTTATTACATAGCGGAAGACTTATTACAAAATAAAATAATAAAGATAAAACGAACTAAGGATCGTCGGCGCCAATGTCGACTGGGAAACGCCACCTAGATCAGATCGAACTCCTCAGTGTTAGGCGGCTCCTCCTGAACCACTTGATCTTCTCCTGTGGGGGGGGGGTGTGAGACAGCAAGGGTGAGCTCACACATGATCATAGCTCAACAAGTTGTGGGGAACCAGTGGACACAAACTCACAAAGGTGTGAGTTCATGTGATGTGTAAGGCTAATCAATGATAGGGGTTAAAGCTGAGCATTGCTTTTAAGTAGTTGGTCAAAATTTTATTAGCAGTTACTAAGTGTAAGTAAATACCAAACCATAAGTAAAGTAATAGAACAAAATTAATAACAAACCCATGCATATGCGAATGACAAATTGAATTTAAGTTCCATAATTTAAACATCAGAGAGTCCTGAGCTGCTCATGACCGCGAGCTCGGCTAGTATACCAGTTTTACACTCTGCAGAGGTTGTACCCTTTACCCACAAGTCATGTTACCCATCTGCCAAGGGGTCGCGAATCCCATACACCTCTACCTAGGAAGCGCGGCAGGGCAACACTACGAGGCCTTTACAAAGTTCCACTAGCTTCCGAAAACCCGCTACAGTTTATAGGAAGTTCCAATGCAGGGTTCCTGGCTGACCGCCATCGCAGCAAAATCAACCAGGGACCTCCCTACACTGACCACTCCCCTACTGCCCTTGCCCCTTTCGGGTAAGATAGTCTTCCACTAGCTTTCCTAATTAGTCAGCCAAGGGGTCCCATTCCTCCCTTGTGGTGGCACGTGTTACTCAAGTTAAGCTCTATGTTCCAATTAACATTAATGATCTCAACATGAACATAAATAGAATAACAAAAAGAATTGGAACATAGAGGTAATAGATGATTATCCCAAAACCATATAAAGCAATAGCAAACTACCCAAGTGATTCAGGGGTAAACAAGGTAATGAGATAAACAATCTAGGGTGACCTATTGGGTCCCATCAAAATTAACCTATGCATGGATAAATGATATTAAAGAACATTATTGGGTAAAAAGTGGTCAAGGGCACAACTTGCCTTCAATGAGCTCCTGCTCAGCTACTTCAACCTGCTGCTCACCAGGATCCTCAGCAACGGTCTCTTCTACTCGCCACAATACAAACAAGCACAATATGCAAGGAAAAATTAACATCACACCACGCATGTGAACAAAATACACAGAAATATTCTACATATTAAAATAAAATCCTAGGAACAGGAATCATAATTTTCTGAGTTATAGATTTTAAGTTATGCATTTTCAAAGGTTTTATGTGCTTTAAATAGGATTAAGTGATAAATAAATTTCTTACTGTTTTCATGACATAACAGAGGCTCTAGGTGATAAAGAATAAAATTACAAAATTTTAGGAACAGGAATGGATTAATTTGGAGTTAGTACGAATTTTCTATGAATTATTGAAGTTCTAGCAATTATTTTCCTATTAAAAATCTATTTAATAATCATTTTCCCTGATTTTATTATGTTCTGGACTGGGCCTCAAATTTGTAAAAGGGCAGGGACTCTGGCGCAAAATAGCCCAGACACAGTGAACAGCGCTCACTGGACGGCGGGTTGATTCACTGAAACCCGAGGGGCTCTTTAACAAAATCGACCCGCGAAGGGGTATAGACTAATGTGGGCCGTCCGATTAGAATTCTAGGGTTCCGATTTAACGACTCGCAGATCCACTCCGCGCCACCGGATCTCGCATCGACGGGTACGATTCAATCGAGCGAACGGAATAAGCCAAACTGATCTAAACCCTTCGCTTAAAATCCTACGGTCCATGGCTCCCACAACCTACCTCTAATCCTAACCGTTCAGGGCCGGATCAAAGGCTATAGCCTCGTCTTCCCCGATGGAACATTACACCCGAGCGCCTTCTATCTCCGGCCAGCGCCTGACACTAGCGCGCATCACAGCAGTCCAGCGCATCCTGGGGAGCACGCCGGTGGCTCGCGCCAGTGGCGCCCAGGTGCACAGCGCCACACGAGTTCTAGCGCTAACTCACCCAAGAATGCAACCGGTCGATTGGAAGACACTCACCGGAGTTGAGACGAGGTGTTTTCCCACGGCGGTGCCGAGCCGCGATGGCGTTACTCCTGTGGTTCCCGCCACGCGCCCGCGAACACCAAGACCAGGGCGACTCAGATCCCCGGCATAGCTATGGGATTTCCCCTCCCCCGACGGCGCCCCACAGCCTTCTTGCTTCCCCACACTCTCTCCTTCACTGTTGGTGGTGACGGCAAGCAGGACGGAGCAGCCGATGATTCAATGTGCGCTAGGAAGAGCACCACGTTGAATAAATATCCAAGGACCCCGTCGAGGAATCCCAGCAGTTTTCACGGTGAGTCGTTGAGATTTGGCGACGTGTGGCTCCCGTCCACAAATATCGCCATGGCTGTTGCGCGAGTTGTTGAAGATGACGCTTCCAGACAGTGGGCCCCGCCAGTCAGTGAATCACGGAAGCAAGAAACACATCCGCGGCGTGAAGCCGACCGGTGGGCTCCACCCGCCAGAGAGGATGCGGCAACGCGGGTGTGGGAGCAGGCCGCGCGGATGTTATCTCCTGATGGGCCGAATTGGTAGCAGCCGGCCCAGGTAAGTTTCTTATCTTTTTCTTTTTATTTTTCTGTTTCATTTCATTTTTAAATCTCCATTTTGAATTCAAACTTGTTTGTGAGCTTCATAACTGAGTTAAGTACCTAAATCAAAATATTAGTAGGAACAAAATGTATTCTTTCATATACTTATTTTCCTTTATTTTGTATAATCTCTTCCTTCTCTCTTTTCTAAACCCTAATTTGAAAATTAAGGTTAAATTCCCAAATTTGAATATTAATATATTTCTTTTTATATTATTTTATGTTGTCACAAAATGCACACAGAATAAAATCGAGCATGATGCATAATTTGGTAGTATATATTTTTTGTTAGTTGTTTTTGGGCATGATGTTCACATAAGATGATGCATAAAAATCAAACTCACATAAAGAGAAAATATTTCTCTATTGGTATTATTTCTAGCAATTTATAAAGTGGGTGTTACAAATCCTACCCCCCTTAAAAATAATCTCGTCCTCGAGATTTAAGAAGATCTAGGGAAAAGATGGGGAAAATCTATGCGAAGCTCTTCTTCTCTTTCCCATTTGCTTCATCTTCACCGTGGTGACTCCATTGGACTTTGCACATCTTTATCACCTTATTTCTTGTAACTCGAGTCAAAGTATCCAAAATCTTGATCGGGTACTCCGTGTAAGTCAAATCACCTTGAACACTAAGCTCTTCCATTGGTAACTGTTCCTCGGGAACACGGAGACACTTCTTTAGTTGAGATACGTGGAACACATTATGCACATCTGATAGACTATCCGGTAACTCAAGTTGGTATGCCATCTCCCCAACTCTCCTAAAGATCAAGAATGGTCCAATATAGCGTGGGGACAATTTGCCCTTAACTTTGAATCTTCTCATTCCACGAAGTGGTGACACTTTGAGATACACATAATCTCCTTCTTCAAATTCCAGTGGTCTCCTTCTATTATCAGCATAGCTCTTTTGCATGGTTTGAGCCACTCTCAAATTCTCTCGAATTATACGGACTTGTTCTTCTGCTTCTTGAATCATTTCAGGCCCAAAGAACTGTCTCTCTCCAGTCTGATCCCAATATAGAGGAGTCCTGCATTTCCTGTCATACAGAGTCTCGAAGGGTGACATCTTCAGACTGGCCTGGTAACTATTATTATATGAGGACTTAGCATAAGGTAGACTCTTGTCCCAACTACTACCATGCTGAAGGGCACAAGCTCTCAACATATCTTCCAATACTTGGTTAGTCCTTTCGGTCAGTCCGTCAGTATGAGGTTGGTAGGCCAAACTAAAATTCAACTTCGTATCCATATTCTCATGAAAACTTTTCCAAAATCTGGAGGTAGGCTGTGATCCTCTATCCAAAATGATCTTCTTTGGTGCCCCGTGTAGAGACACAATCCGAGCCATATATAACTCTGCCAATTGAGATACCTTATAAGTAGTCTTGACCGAAATGAAATGAACCACTTTGGTCAGTCTATCCACAATAACCCATATAGAATCATATCCTTTCGAGGTGCGTGGCAATCCAGTAATAAAATCCATACCAATCTTTTTTTCACTACCAGTCGGTTATAATAGTCCAGTTGGTCTTTGGTGTTCGGCCTTAACTCTTTGACACCCATCGCACATAGCCACATGTGCGGCCACATCTCTCTTCAGTCCATACCACCAATACTTCCACTTCAAATCCTGATACATCTTGGTACTCCCAGGATGAAACAGAATAATCCAAGTCATGGGCCTCCTTTAAAACAGTCTCACGAAGGCATTCAATATTAGGTACACATATCCTGTCCTTGAACCACAAGGTGCCTTGCTCATCTTCCGTGAATTCCGGACCTTGACCTTTAGTAATCAGATCCTTAATCTCTTGCATTTTAGCATCACCAATTTGTCCTTTGTGGATTTCTTGTTCCAAAGTAGATTCCACATCAATAGTAACTCTTTCAGTGTGAGCAACTATCCCCAGGTTAAGTCTCCTGAAATCCTTAACAATCTCATCGGGTAGCTGGGCAACAATAGCTGAATGAACATGCTCTTTGCGACTCAAGGCATCTGCAACCAAATTTGCCTTGCCCGGGTGATAGTGAATCTCCAAATCATAATCCTTAATAAGCTCCAACCAACGGCGTTGCCTAAGATTGAGATCCTTCTGAGTGAATATATACTTCAAACTCTTATGATCCGTATATACTTGGCACTTGGTTCCCATAATGTAATGTCTCCAAATCTTAAGTGCATGCACAACGGCTGCCAATTCCAAGTCATGAGTAGGGTAGTTCAATTCATGTTTCCGCAACCGACGAGAAGCGTATGCAATCACGTGACCTTCCTGCATGAGCACACATCCTAAGCCTTGGCCACATGCATCACAATAGATATCAAATCCTTTCTGTAGGTCTGGCATAACCAATACTGGTGGCGACATCAATCTTTTCTTCAATTGATCAAAGCTGTCTTGACACTTCTCGTCCCACTTAAATTCTTTTCCTTTCTCCAAAAGCGAAGTCATAGGCTTGGCAATCTTAGAGAATCCTTCAATAAATCTCCGATAGTAGCCTGCTAATCCCAAGAAACTCCGAATCTCAGTAACTGTAGTGGGTACTCTCCACTCCATTATCTCCTTAACTTTAGCAGGATCCACTGCTATTCCTCCATTAGAAATAATATGACCAAGAAATGGTACCTCGCCAATCCAAAACTCGCACTTGCTGAACTTGGCATAGAGTTGATTATCTTAAAGCTTCTGTAGTACCAATCACATATGTTCCTCATGATCACTATCACTCTTGGAATAAATAAAAATATCGTCCATGAAAACCACGACGAATCTGTCCAGATCATGCACCTTATTCTCCAGATCCATAAAATAGGTTGGTGCATTAGTTGGTCCAAATGACATAACGGTAAACTCATATAAACCATATCGGGTCGAGAATTTCGTCTTGGGAATATCTGATGGCCTAATCTTCATTTGGTGATAACTCGGTCGGAGATCAATCTTCGACACCTCTCATCTGAATAAATCCTCAATACGGGGTAATGGACACTTGTTCTTCATAGTGACATTGTTAAGGGACCTATAATCCACGCACATCCCTTGCGATCCTTCTTTCTTCTGTACAAATAGAACCGGCGCTCCACAAGGTGAAGAATTCGGACGAATGTATCCAGCCTCTTGTAATTCCGTTAATTGTTTCTTAAGTTCCTTTAGTTCTTCTATGGACATCCTGTATGGCCGTTTAGAAATAGGGGCAGTTCCAGGTAGGAGATCAATTACAAACTCAACTTCCCTATCTGATGGCATCCCTGGTAACCCCTCTGGAAAGACATCCGGAAAATCCCTAACTGCAAGGATGTTGTCACCCAAAAACTTCTCATCTACTAAGAATGCCACTAGTCTGATGGTGGTAGTTACTGCAACTTCAACTTCAAAACTTTGTCCTTTAGAACTGGTGAGTTCTACGGTTCCTTTAGCACAGTGTATAAACTGCCTTTACCTTTCTTAACCATGACATACCAAGGATCACGTCTATAGTGCTCTCTTCTAACACTATAGGGGTAGCCCATCTAGGTTAGAAATACAGGGTAAGAAAGGAAGAATTGCAGACAAGGCGAGTAATTACGAGAAATGTTACTGCGGTTGATTTATTAGCTAAGTAGATTAGTGTGTTATCCACTAAAGCTAATACCTTATGATGGTACATGCTAAGATGCCCAACTATAATGTTGCAATCAATCAAAGAAGCAAATCAAGCATTTATCATCAGAACAATCAACCAACATTTTTTTAATAGAGAAAATAGTTTTGGTTTGGTCTTAGGCCTCCTATCTCTTAAAAATGTCATAGGGGTAGGGATTCCAAGATTTGAAATCCATCTTGTCTTAAAGTAGTAAAGGTAAGAATAATCAGAGTAGAATAGCAAAAGGTGAGACAGGATCAAGACAAGATGAGTATAGAAAGAATCAGAGTAAGATAAGTAGGTAAGGGTTTGTCCATTTCTATCTAGGTTTCGTCCTACAGTCAACATTTCCTCTGATACCACTTCTGTCACACCCGGCTTTAAGGAACAAAGCCAGGTGCATCTCATACATGCGCCAAGAAGACAACACATATAATAACAGAGTGTATAGAGATAAATGTCTTTAACATCAGAGTATTTATTACATAGCGGAAGACTTATTACAAAATAAAATAATAAAGATAAAACGAACTAAGGATCGTCGGCGCCAATGTCGACTGGGAAACGCCACCTAGATCAGATCGAACTCCTCAGTGTTAGGCGGCTCCTCCTGAACCACTTGATCTTCTCCTGTGGGGGGGGTGTGAGACAGCAAGGGTGAGCTCACACATGATCATAGCTCAACAAGTTGTGGGGAACCAGTGGACACAAACTCACAAAGGTGTGAGTTCATGTGATGTGTAAGGCTAATCAATGATAGGGGTTAAAGCTGAGCATTGCTTTTAAGTAGTTGGTCAAAATTTTATTAGCAGTTACTAAGTGTAAGTAAATACCAAACCATAAGTAAAGTAATAGAACAAAATTAATAACAAACCCATGCATATGCGAATGACAAATTGAATTTAAGTTCCATAATTTAAACATCAGAGAGTCCTGAGCTGCTCATGACCGCGAGCTCGGCTAGTATACCAGTTTTACACTCTGCAGAGGTTGTACCCTTTACCCACAAGTCATGTTACCCATCTGCCAAGGGGTCGCGAATCCCATACACCTCTACCTAGGAAGCGCGGCAGGGCAACACTACGAGGCCTTTACAAAGTTCCACTAGCTTCCGAAAACCCGCTACAGTTTATAGGAAGTTCCAATGCAGGGTTCCTGGCTGACCGCCATCGCAGCAACATCAACCAGGGACCTCCCTACACTGACCACTCCCCTACTGCCCTTGCCCCTTTCGGGTAAGGTAGTCTTCCACTAGCTTTCCTAATTAGTCAGCCAAGGGGTCCCATTCCTCCCTTGTGGTGGCACGTGTTACTCAAGTTAAGCTCTATGTTCCAATTAACATTAATGATCTCAACATGAACATAAATAGAATAACAAAAAGAATTGGAACATAGAGGTAATAGATGATTATCCGAAAACCATATAAAGCAATAGCAAACTACCCAAGTGATTCAGGGGTAAACAAGGTAATGAGATAAACAATCTAGGGTGACCTATTGGGTCCCATCAAAATTAACCTATGCATGGATAAATGATATTAAAGAACATTATTGGGTAAAAAGTGGTCAAGGGCACAACTTGCCTTCAATGAGCTCCTGCTCAGCTACTTCAACCTGCTGCTCACCAGGATCCTCAGCAACGGTCTCTTCTACTCGCCACAATACAAACAAGCACAATATGCAAGGAAAAATTAACATCACACCACGCATGTGAACAAAATACACAGAAATATTCTACATATTAAAATAAAATCCTAGGAACAGGAATCATAATTTTCTGAGTTATAGATTTTAAGTTATGCATTTTCAAAGGTTTTATGTGCTTTAAATAGGATTAAGTGATAAATAAATTTCTTACTGTTTTCATGACATAACAGAGGCTCTAGGTGATAAAGAATAAAATTACAAAATTTTAGGAACTGGAATGGATTAATTTGGAGTTAGTACGAATTTTCTATGAATTATTGAAGTTCTAGCAATTATTTTCCTATTAAAAATCTATTTAATAATCATTTTCCCTGATTTTATTATGTTCTGGACTGGGCCTCAAATTTGTAAAAGGGCAGGGACTCTGGCGCAAAATAGCCCAGACACAGTGAACAGCGCTCACTGGACGGCGGGTTGATTCACTGAAACCCGAGGGGCTCTTTAACAAAATCGACCCGCGAAGGGGTATAGACTAATGTGGGCCGTCCGATTAGAATTCTAGGGTTCCGATTTAACGACTCGCAGATCCACTCCGCGCCACCGGATCTCGCATCGACGGGTACGATTCAATCGAGCGAACGGAATAAGCCAAACTGATCTAAACCCTTCGCTTAAAATCCTACGGTCCATGGCTCCCACAACCTACCTCTAATCCTAACCGTTCAGGGCCGGATCAAAGGCTATAGCCTCGTCTTCCCCGATGGAACATTACACCCGAGCGCCTTCTATCTCCGGCCAGCGCCTGACACTAGCGCGCATCACAGCAGTCCAGCGCATCCTGGGGAGCACGCCGGTGGCTCGCGCCAGTGGCACCCAGGTGCACAGCGCCACACGAGTTCTAGCGCTAACTCACCCAAGATTGCAACCGGTCGATTGGAAGACACTCACCGGAGTTGAGACGAGGTGTTTTCCCACGGCGGTGCCGAGCCGCGACGGCGTTACTCCTGTGGTTCCCGCCACGCGCCCGCGAACACCAAGACCAGGGCGACTCAGATCCCCGGCATAGCTATGGGATTTCCCCTCCCCCGACGGCGCCCCACAGCCTTCTTGCTTCCCCACACTCTCTCCTTCACTGTTGGTGGTGACGGCAAGCAGGACGGAGCAGCCGATGATTCAATGTGCGCTAGGAAGAGCACCACGTTGAATAAATATCCAAGGACCCCGTCGAGGAATCCCAGCAGTTTTCACGGTGAGTCGTTGAGATTTGGCGACGTGTGGCTCCCGTCCACAAATATCGCCATGGCTATTGCGCGAGTTGTTGAAGATGACGCTTCCAGACAGTGGGCCCCGCCAGTCAGTGAATCACGGAAGCAAGAAACACATCCGCGGCGTGAAGCCGACCGGTGGGCTCCACCCGCCAGAGAGGATGCGGCAACGCGGGTGTGGGAGCAGGCCGCGCGGATGTTATCTCCTGATGGGCCGAATTGGTAGCAGCCGGCCCAGGTAAGTTTCTTATCTTTTTCTTTTTATTTTTCTGTTTCATTTCATTTTTAAATCTCCATTTTGAATTCAAACTTGTTTGTGAGCTTCATAACTGAGTTAAGTACCTAAATCAAAATATTAGTAGGAACAAAATGTATTCTTTCATATACTTATTTTCCTTTATTTTGTATAATCTCTTCCTTCTCTCTTTTCTAAACCCTAATTTGAAAATTAAGGTTAAATTCCCAAATTTGAATATTAATATATTTCTTTTTATATTATTTTATGTTGTCACAAAATGCACACAGAATAAAATCGAGCATGATGCATAATTTGGTAGTATATATTTTTTGTTAGTTGTTTTTGGGCATGATGTTCACATAAGATGATGCATAAAAATCAAACTCACATAAAGAGAAAATATTTCTCTATTGGTATTATTTCTAGCAATTTATAAAGTGGGTGTTACACGCACCCAGAAAGGATATGATGCTATATGGGTGATTGTGGATAGATTGACTAAAGTGGCTCACTTCATTCCTGTCAAGACTACTTATAAAGGTTCTCAGCTAGCAGAGTTATACATGGCTCGGATTGTGTGTTTACATGGAGTACCGAAGAAGATCGTGTCTGATCGAGGTTCGCAGTTTACATCAAGATTTTGGAGAAGCTTTCATGAGAATATGAATACAAAGTTGAATTTTAGTACAGCTTATCACCCTCAGACTGATGGACAGACTTAAAAGACTAATCAAGTATTGGAAGATATGTTGAGAGCATGTGCCCTTCAACATGGAGGAAGTTGGGATAAGAGTTTACCTTATGCTGAGTTCTCTTATAATAATAGCTATCAAGCCAGTCTGAAGATGTCACCATTTGAAGCTTTGTATGGGAGGAAGTGCAGGACTCCTCTATATTGGGATCAGACTGGAGAAAGACGGTTCTTTGGGCCTGAACTGATTCAAGAAGCAGAAGAACAAGTCCGTATAATTCGATAAAATTTGAGGGTAGCTCAAACCAGACAGAAGAGCTATGCTGATAATAGAAGAAGACCACTGGAATTTGAAGAAGGAGATTATGTGTACCTCAAGGTGTCACCACTTCGTGGAATGAGGAGATTTAAAGTTAAGGGCAAATTGTCCCCTCGCTATAGTTGACCATTCTTGATCTTTAGGCGAGTTGGGGAGATGGCATACCAACTCGAGCTACCTGCTAGTCTATTGGATGTGCATAATGTGTTCCATGTGTCTCAACTTAAGAAGTGTCTCCGTGTCCCTGAGGAACAGTTACCGATGGAAGAGCTCAGTGTTCAGGGTGATTTGACTTACACGGAGTACCCGATCAAGATTCTTGATACTTTGACTAGAGTTACAAGAAATAAGGTGATAAAGATGTGCAAAGTACAATGGAGTCACCATGGTGAAGATGAAGCAACGTGGGAAAGAGAAGAAGAGCTTCGCATCGATTTTCCCCATCTTTTCCCTCGTTCTTCCTAAATCTCGAGGACGAGATTATTTTTAAGGGGGGCAGGATTTGTAATACTCAAATTGTAAGAAAGTGTAAAAGGAGAAAGAGTTTTCCCTTACATATATGTGTGTTACCTATATTCATCATTTCATGTGAAAATCATATTTAAACAAATAAATAATTAACAAAAGATACCCAAAATAAAAACTTGCATCATGCTGGATATTTTTTGTATGTATGCATTTTGTGACAATATAAAAATAATATGACAGTAAATATATTAAAGTCCAAAAGGGAGTTTATAATCTAAAAGAAATTCTAGAAATTTAGAAGAGAAAAGAAATACCATATGAAACATAGGGAAAATACATACATAAATATATTCTCTTCATCCTCATATGTAATTTGGCACATTTGATATAAGTACAAACCCATAACTGACATTCAAATTTGAATTCAAAATATTTATGAATAAGAAAAACAGAAAATAAAAATTAAAAGAAAAAAAAGAATACCACTGGACCCTACCATTTCGGCCCAATACACAATTCCTACGCGCAGCCCGTCTAACCCCTCACCTGCGCAGCCCAACCGCGGCTGTACCGCCGCTGGCATGACAGACGGGGCCCACCTGGCGGCGGGTAACGGGCGCTCGGGTTTGGCTCTCCATTGCGCCGTCAACTAGGGCCGGGTGGTCAGACCCTTTCTCCTTATCCCTCAGCACCGTGGACGCGTGGGACCCACATCACCCGCACTCGCTATCTCCCACAACCCACTCCCGCATCGGCCGCCGGAGATCTGGGGGGAAGACTCCGTCCATGGGCCATGGTACTGCAGTGGTTGCAACCCCTCTGCGGCATAAAACCCTTCCCCACCTCGTGACCGACCCTGGCTTGCCTCCGAAACCCAGAATCGCAGCGCGCCGCCGGCGTAAGAGAAAGACCCTTCCCTTCCATCCAGAGAAAACCTCAGGCTTGCTGTTCATCACGCGCTGTCCAGCTTCCGGTGCTTGGTGCGGTAATCCGGTCGTGGCTGCGCGCGGTGGCGGCATCCTCGCGTGCACAACCCCCTCACCGGCGGGGACAGCGCGTGCCAGTGCTCGTCGTGCTCTTGACGGGAGCGTTTCGGAAGAAACACCGCGCACCATCGAAGCCTACTACTGCCCTACGACACCGACGTCGGCTCGCTTCCATCTCGGTGAGCTTCCTCGTGTGTGCCTCGACGATCATTGATCGCGTGTAGTTATGGTCACCTGGGGGGGCTACCGTGGTATTGCGCGCGCACGTCGAAGTCAGGGAAGAAGACAAACGCCTGGCCACTGATGTCTAGATGGACGACCACGATTAGAAGCAAGTGACTCTTTCGGTCGGATGTAATCTGGAGCGTTGGCGCGATATCGGGCGGTGAGGGATGTGTCGGGATGGGATTGCCGTCATCCGTGGATATTAGATCTAACGATCAAAATGAGATATACGTTATATGCTGCGATCAAATCTGGACCGCCGGTTTGTAATCGGACGGCTTGGATCTCACGATACCCCTTCGGTTTACACAGTTTGTAGAAAGAACCTTATGATTTTAGAGAACCGACCCGTGGTCCAGTCCAGTGTCAGCCTGAGTCTTGGACTCTTTTTCGCAAGAGCCCCTGCACTTCTTTGTAAATGAGGCCCAGTCCAGTATTGAATTAAATGGATTAAATGAATTAGAAATTGGATTTTTAATATGAAAATAAACCCTAGAACTTGTTTATTCCATAGAAAATGCATATGAACTCCAAATTACTCCATTCAAGTTCCTAAAATTTTGTAATTTTATTCTCTAGCACTTAGAGTCTCTGTTTTGGCATGAAAACAGTAAGAAAATTTACTTCTCACTTAATCCTATTTAAAACACATGAAACCTTTGAAAATTCATAACTTAAAATCTATAACTCCAAAAATTATGATTCCTGTTCCTAAGATTTTATTTTAATGTGTAGAATATTTCTGTGTATTTTGTTTACATGTTTGGTGTGATGTTAATTTTCTCTATATACTGTGCTTGTTTGTATTGTGGCGAGTAGAAGAGACTGTGACTGAGGATCTTGGTGAGCAGTAGATAGAAGTAGCTGAGCAGGAGCTCATTGAAGGCAAGTTGTGCCCTTGACCACTTTTTACCCAATAATGTTATTTAATATCATTTATCCATGCATAAGTTAATTTTGATGGGACCCGATAGGTCACCCTAGATTGTTTATCTCATTACCTTGTTTACCCCTGAATCACTTGGGTAGTTTGCTATTGCTTTACATGGTTTTGGGATAATCATTTATCACATCTATGTTCCAATTCTTTTGTTATTCTATTTATGTTCATGTTAAGATCATTAATGTTAATTGGAACATAGAGCTTAACTTGAGAACCACGTGCCACCACAAGGGTTTAATGGGACGCCCTTGGCTGACTAATTAGGAAAGCTAGTGGAAGACTACCTTACCCGAAAGGGGCAAGGGCAGTAGGGGAGTTGCATGCAAGGAGGTTCTCGGGTTGATTTAGCTGCGATGGCGGTCAGACGGGGGATTCTTGCAAGTGCTCTTCCCATAAACTGTAGCGGGTTTTCGCAAGCTAGTGGAACTTTGTAAAGGCCTCGTAGTATTGCCCTGCCGCGCTTCCTAGGTAGAGGTGTATGGGAGTCGCGACCCCTTGGCAGATGGGTAACATGACTTGTGGGTAAAGGGTACAACCTCTATAGAGTGTAAAACTGGTATACTAGCCGAGCTCACGGTCATGAGCAGCTCAGGACTCTCTGATGTTTAAGTTATGGAACTTAAATTCAATTTTGTCATTTGCCTTGCATGGGTTTATTATTAATTTTGTTCTATTACTTTACTTAAGGTTTGGTATTTACTTACACTTAGTAACTGCTAATAAAATTTTGACCAACTACTTAAAAGCAATGCTCAGCTTTAACCCCTGTCATTGATTGGCCTTACACATCACATGAGCTCCCACCTTTGTGAGTTCATGTCCACTAGTTCCCCACAACTTGTTGAGCTATGATCATGTTTGAGCTTACCCTTGCTGTCTCACACCCCCCCACAGGAGAAGAGCAGGTGGTTCAGGAGAAGCCACAAGGCGAGGAGTATGATCTGATCTAGGTGGCGTTTCTCAGTTGACATTGGCGCCGACGATCCTTAGTTCATTTTATATTTATCTTTTATTTTGTAATAAGTCTTCCGCTATGTAATAAGTACTCTGATTATTGTGACATTTATCTCTATACACTCTGTTATTATATATGTTGTCTTCTTGGCGCATGTATGAGATGCACCTGCTTTGTTCCTTAAAGCCGGGTGTGACAGAAGGGTCTTCTCATTCCACTGCGTTCTAGTCTTCGAGTAGAGTAAGAATTTAAGTTTTAAAGTAATAATTTTTATTCGCCTATTCACCCCCCCCTTTAGGTGACATCCAGATCCTGTTCCCGGGCAAAAGGGAACTTTCAATTGGTATCAGAGCTAGGCCTCTCCAGTGTGGGCTTAGCCGTCCGGAGATGACGATGTCGTCACAAGAGGTAACTGTAGAACTTCTTTTAGGCGATGGTTCTAATTACAAATCTTGGTCTGTCTCTATTTATAATGCTTTCATGCATGTTGATCCTGATTTGAGACAGATCTTTAGTAGAAGTATTTTTTCCTCTGATATTAGTAAAAATCCTTCTAATGCAGAACTAAGATTTTTATCTCTTAATCACCGTGCTTGCAACATCTTAATTGACTCTCTTTCTAGAAGTACTTATTTTGCCATCATGAGTAGTGATAGTGATTTATTTGTTGATGCTCATGATTTATGGAATAGAATTAAAGGAAAATATTCTGTGGCAAATTGTGATGCTCCTACTCCCTATATTACTTGTGATACTAACCCTTCAAAGGGAGAAGAAAAGTGTTGGGCACCAAACGATGAATCCACCTCGTCGACAGGTTTGTTCTCCACTAGTAATAAATGTTTTATTGCTAACAATGACGGTGGAGACGAAAGCCATGATGAGGAGGAATATGAGGATGATAGAGAGGATGAATCTTCATCACCACAAGGTGCATTTTCCTGTATTGCTTCCACTGACATTAATGACAGGGAAAATGAGACCGACGATGTGGTAGAAGAGGGGATTCGCCGTTTCTACATCCATCTCAACAAAGAGGACAAAGCACTCTTGGTTAAGTTGTTGAGAAGGAACAAGGAACAAGGCGAGACGCTTCTCAGGCTAGAGGAGACACTCATCAAAACAAACAACAGCCTGGAGACGATGACCAAAGAACATGAGGAGCTAAAGTGCTCTCATGATGATTTGGTCCAACGGTATGATTCAATTTTATTTGAGCAAAGAAATAATGATGATGCTTTATCTTGTGTTGCTCAACTTAAAATGGAAAATGCCATGCTTGAGAGACAAGTAGAATTGTTAAGTCATGATAAACTGGCTCTAACCGAAAAATATGATTTATTGTCTTGTTATCATGATAATCTCTTGGATAAACATATCATGCTTGAATTTGCTCATGAGGTTGTAATTACAAACTTAAAGTCATGTGAACCTCATTCTTGCACAAGTGCACATTTGGATAATATATCACCATGTGCTAACCCCTGTCGCTCAAAAGGAAGCGAATGTTTGAATGAGCAACAAGTTGTAGGGTAAAAAAGGAATTTGCTTGGGAACAAGAAACAAAGACAATTAAGGAGAAGACGCCATGCTCAACTTCCTCAAGATATCTGCGAAAACGTGATGAAGAAACTTGAGGAAGGAGAAACCGCAGCAAGGGTCAAACTCCTTGAAAAAGATGTTCCTAAAGCAATAAGTGAAGCAATCAACATGATACAAGAAAAAGGTAATGATTCAATTAATCATGCTATTTGCACTAATAAATTCTCTATGAGTAAAAGGAGAAGAGGAAAAAGGAGGTGCTTTAAGTGCAACAAGTCAGGACACCTCATTGCGTCGTGTCCATACAACGACAAGGATGAAGGGATAAGGAGATGCTTCGGATGCAATGACAAGAATCAAAAGATCACTTCTTGTCCGCTAATGATAAATCAAGCACGTGCACTCTCCAAGATGACCCTCACCAAGAAAAATGACAAACAGCAAGTGTCATGTCAGGTTGAGCAACACTTCTGCTACAAGTGTGGTGAGCAGGGTCATCTATCAAAGGTATGTAATAAAGGTAAGGTTCCTAAGCAAGTATATTTTGATACACCCAGCCCAGGTGGGGTTGGCCGAGGCCCAACAAATTAGGGTTGCCCGGAGCCCAACAGTTCATTATGCACACCCAACTCAAGGAAAGGCCCAATCGCCCTAAAAGACTAGTCCAATGGGGGAAGGGTGGCTCTCGCTTTTAAAGTGGCTTCCTCCTCCTAAGTTAAGCAAGGTGGGATAATTCTGAGGCTCACACGGTTGCCGTCCGACTACAATTGGACCAACTGGGCCAATTGCGTCTTTGCCAACGGGTAATAGTGGAGGATGTCCTCATCATTCCCACCTTCTTAAAATGGGCCCTAGCTCCGATACCAGATGATACACCCAGCCCAGGTGGGGTTGGCCGAGGCCCAACAAATTTGGGTTGCCCGGAGCCCAACAGTTCATTATGCACACCCAACTCAAGGAAAGGCCCAATCGCCCTAAAAGACTAGTCCAATGGGGGAAGGGTGGCTCTCCCTTTTAAAGTGGCTTCCTCCTCCTAAGTTAAGCAAGGTGGGATAATTCTGAGGCTCACACGGTCGCCGTCCGACTACAATTGGACCAACTGGGCCAATTGCGTCTTTGCCAACAAGTAATAGTGGAGGATGTCTTCATCAAATTTGTCTCAATCTCATTCGCTTAGGAGACCCAAATCATACACTTGTGCTAGATCTATAACAAGATCACCTAGAACTAGCACAAAGGCTATTTGGGTACCAAAGGCACTTTTAGTTGAATGTCATGGACCCATCCCGAGATGGGTACCAAACTGTGTCAACTAGACCATGCAGGTGCCTCGAGATGGAATGGAGACCATGGGAGAGCTTAAGAAGGTTAAGTCAAATTCTATGTTTAAGCTGTTAATCCTTATTGTCTATTTATTAACCCAAGGTTGGATTATTGTGCAATATTAATCCCATATTCATCTCGAGTGAAATAAGTTGTAGAGGTCCTTAATCATTATTGGTGAATCAAGCAAAGGACTTTGATGAGAATCTGCATCTGGCTCTCCAAAGGACGGTACCTGTGTTTCTTAAGTGCATTATCAATATTGCTCTTAAAGTTGAGTGTCGTGCTATCTGTCCTTGGAATAGTTAAGCTTTGAAGATTGCTTGCGTTGGATTCTTGTTAATAATTGATTCATGATTTCAAAGATCACATTCATGTTTGCTTAATCAGGACTAGGTGCTCTGTAAGTCATATCTTTTGAATCATTCATTGGATAGCTTATCATTTGAGATATTTACCATCCTTTATGTGTTCATGGATAAACCTGATCTTTTTGTAAATCATGCTATACGTGTGTAATGAGTAACCTATGTGTGCAAGCATGACATATTGTTTAGTCCATGTTCACATGATTACCCTATTTTGGCACTATGTGTTATGCCTCTAATGCACCCTCTCGAGCTATGAAGTGCATAAACAATAGGGAACTTGTGGTAAAAACTGGTGCCCTCATGGCCATATAGGTAAAAGGCAAAGGCATGGAAAATGGAACTATGCAATTTCATTAAATAT
This sequence comes from Zea luxurians, assembly GCA_029449295.1. Classification (NCBI taxonomy): domain Eukaryota; kingdom Viridiplantae; phylum Streptophyta; class Magnoliopsida; order Poales; family Poaceae; genus Zea; species Zea luxurians. The sequence continues at coordinate 54,228,843 of JAOPSE010000004.1, read as the reverse complement.
CGTGAAGTTCCATTCCTTGCATTTCATTGGTAGTATCTTGGCTTAGGTGACTTATGCCTTAAAATGTTGTTTCTCTTGGTGTACCTAAGAAAATTTTTCTTAATCTTGATGTGATTAGACATTGTGCTTTATTTGCATGATCTTGTCGTTTTCAATTGGCATATATGGTGAAATGATTATCATGTATGAAGCATGCCTAGGTTGCTTGTAAAATGTTATACTCCTTGAGGCATGCATTGATGTATTAAGTCAACTATTCAATTGGTATATCTTTGTGATGAAATTGAAAGAGTATGCCTTGACCAAGCGATGTTGTGATCCCCTCTAGTTCTGAGGAAGCTAGAATGTGCAAATTGCAAGTCATTCAAATACTTGATGCACAACTTTAGGGGGAGCACACATAACTTGTGTCTTTTGAGACTAATTATTTTTTGAGTGATCGTGTATAGTCTCAAGGTGGAAAAGAGAAGATGAGCAAGAAATGGAGCAATCAGGACTTGGGTACCTCCGTAAGTCAAGTAATTGGTATCTTAAGTCGTGACTAATTGCATATTTTTAGATTGCTCATGCTCTATAAATACTTGGTGTTACTAGATGCTTATCTTTAATATCATGGAGCTATGATAATAAATGAGTTTTCAATTGGTAGTCGTGACAGTTTGCTTCAATTGACATCTTTTGATAATCACTAGAATAGAAGCTTCATCTTGTGCCACAATACTATAACTTGTTCTAAGTTTGGGGTCTTAGGAACAAGAAAAGGTTAGTTAAAGGATCAGGCACACATGTGGAGGAGCCTCCTAGAGATTAATCTCTCAAGATGGGAAGTATAACACAAAAGGGTAAAGGTACAAAAGGAAGTATTGATCTTTTTGCATATATGTATCTTAATTTTACTCAAATGTTGGTAGTGCATATGTTTAATAAGTAAGGGGGAGTTTTGATAGTGCGTTTTTCCTCCTTAACACCCTTCTGTCCCTTGACATCATCCTATGTTCTTGCTTGAATATGGTTTTGGTGTTTGATGTCAAAGGGGTTGAATTTGTGCATTAAAGCTTATCTCAACCTAAGAGGAAAGCTTATCCTAAGGGGTGATGTGTTAGTTTGAGCATTGTTAGTGTGTTATGGTGTTATTGATAATTCTTATCATATGCTTTTTGTAGTATTATATGTGTTGCATCATATGGACTAGTGCTTCCGCTTCTATGAATTAATTGGCATATATAGTGTTTATTCTGTAATAGATATTCATGTGGGTAATGGTGCTTTAAGATTAATGGTGCTTTAGTATTGCTTTAAATTGGTATCTTAGTTTAAATTGGTATCTTAATGGTGAATAGTGGTAGGTTGATATTCCTGTGATATAATTTAAATTGGTATCTTAATGATGAATAGTGGTAGGGTGATATTCCTGTTATATATCCACTCAATTGATTGGTGTTTAACTCTGATTCTGTGCATTTGTGTGTTATACGCATCATGGTTTGATCCTTGACACAATGCATCCCACAGGTGCTAAGGTGTAGCAATGCTTCAAACTGCCTAAGTATGTGCAAATTGGCATATAAGGCCAAAATTATGATTTTGAAGTAAGCACATATTTAGGGGGAGCATTCTACAATCTTAGAGCTCAAAATTTGTGCTTTAAATTTCACTCTTATGTAAGCTTTAATTGTGTTGCCATCAATCACCAAAAAGGGGGAGATTGAAAGCTCTCTTGTGGGTTTTGGTGTTTGGATGACAACTCAATTAAAGGACTAACAAGTGTCTAAGTGTTGAACAGGTGCTTAATGTAAGGCTAACAGGGTTCAACACAAGTGAACAAGTGTGATGGTCCAAGGACTAGATGATGGATAGATTATGGGCATCACAAGTAAGATGGACATTGCATAAAGTGAGACTCGGGTGCATAGCTCGGAGACAACTGATCAAGCCAAGGATGGAGGCAAGAAGAGCTTCGAGGTACCAAGTGCACAGGAGAAGGTCAAAGAGGCTGAGGAACCCAAAGCCAAGGGTGAAGAAGAAGACTTGCAAAGTCAAGGGTGATCGAGTTGAGAAGAGCTATGGCACATCAAGGATCACTACATAAGTACGTGACTTACAACCAATGAGGAAACATCTATGGTTATGTGGTGTAAGTCATAAGGCTCAAGATCACTAGAAAGAGAGCAAATGTCAAAATCAGAACTGGAAGCAGCCCAAAAGAGCTAAGTGCACTTTGACTTTTAGTTTGGGTTGTTCCTAGTTTGGAGATATTCTATGTGACCTTTGCAGGATGTTGGAGCTCAGAAATATTAGTCTAGATCAAGTTAAGCTGACTTGATGATTTATGAGTCCAATATCAATCTTAAGCATGTCAAATGATAGAGAGGTGAAAATCCAAGAGAAGGTATATTTCTAGACTTAGTACATTGGTTTTTGTGTACTAACGTATTTGTCTAAGTGTTAGAAACGGAGAAAAGAAGAAAAGAAAAGAAATGCAAAAGGCTTGGCTGTGTACAGCCAAGACTCAGCTCAGTCTGGCACACTAGAATGTCCGGTGCGCTAGGCTGAACTCTGGTGAACAGGCCGCTCTCGGGAGAAGTCTGGCGACGTACGGCTATAATTCACCGGACTGTCCGGTGGTGCACCGGACTGTCCGGTGAGCCAACGGTCGGCTGGGCCAACGGTCGGCCGCGCAATCCGCATGTGACGCGTGGCCGAGCCAACAGTCAGATGGGGGCACCGGACAGTGTCCGGTGCGCCAACGGCTCCAAGCCTGCAACGGTCGACTACGCCAAGTTTGGAAGGAGATCCGCACCGGACTGTCCGGTGCGCCAACCGACAGAAGGCAAGAATTGCCTTCCTGGATTGCTCTCAACGGCTCCTACGCCCCTTGGGTCTATAAGAGGGACTCCTAGGCGCCTCCAATAGTGATTGAAGCGCAGCCAATGATAGTATACATCACTCTGATCAATTCTCACTCTCCCTCTTGTGTGTATCTCTCTAGTTTGTGTAGAAGGCAAAGCTATAAGCCATTTGAGAGTGGAGAAGAGCTGCTAAGAGCTAGAGCAAGGTCTTGAGCATATCGTTACTCTGCCGGAGTGCTGCCAAGAAGATTGTAAGCAGCCGCGGTTTCGTTGTAACCATCTCAACATAGTGGAAGGCTCTATCTGTCAGATTGACAGATTTGAGCAAACGGAGGAAGGAGTTGAAACAGACTCCAAGCCCAGGTGTGGCTAACTCCAACGAGGACTAGGCAAGCGTTTCAGGCTTGGCCGAACCTCGGGATAAATCCTTGCGTCTGTGTGCTCTGTTCTGTACTGTATTGTGACTCTCTGTCTTACTCGCTTTTATGTCTGCACTTCAACACCTATCTGTGGTATAAGCTTTATTTGAAGTGCAGGACATTTTGAGACATGATCTTCTATTCCGCTGCAACCTACTCGAAGGGTCTTCTTATTCAACTGCGTTCTAGTCTTCAAGTAGAGTAAGAATTTAAGTTTTAAAGTGATAATTTTTATTCGCCTATTCACCCCCCCCCTCTAGGCGACATCCAGATCCTGTTCCTGGGCCAAAGGGAACTTTCACTTAGTATTGAGGCTCCTCCTGAACCTGTCTCTCTTCTTCTCATCGGTGTCAGCATGATAGCCTGCGTACTGACACAAGTCATTGAAAGCTTGGGCGTACTGCCACACTGTACGACCGCCCTGAGTGAGTGCCAGAAATTCATTGAGCTTGGGTCCATGATGCCTGCTGGTATGTGATGTCTGCTGAATGCTGCCTTGAACTCCCCCCACTCAACCACGTGGTCAACCGGCTACAAGGCGAGGAAATGGTCCCACCATGTCCGCGCAGGATCACGAAGCTGCTGGGTGGCGAAGCGGACCTTGGTCATGTCTGAACAATCTCCATTAAGCAGTGGGAATTTGGATTCCACTACCTTGAGCCAAACATCTGCGTCGAGTGGGTCTTCTGCCCGAGTGAACAATGGCGGCTGCATGCTGAGAAACTCCTGATAGGTGGCCGCTGCTAGGGGACGCTGATGATGATCACCACCACCATAGTGCTGAGGTGGCGGCTGACGCTGAGCTAGCTACCGCAGAATCTCATTCTACTGAGCCATCAGCTCTTGCATGGTAGGAGGCTGCGGCGGTGGTGGAGGAATGCGCTCATTCTATCCACGACGCGCTCTTCCTGCCATCAAACATTTAGGAGGTTCTTAATATCATACTTTGGAATCCGGGATTTCACATGGTAAAAGATTTTAAATAACAAGGTTTGTAAGATTCCAAATATTTCCTTGCTTTTCACAATAGGTACTACATGATATAATTTCGTTCATAACTAAAAATAGAAACCATCCATCAAGCCAAAAGAGTTTTCTAACAGTTAAGCAGTGCTCAAAATACTCGACGTTCTCTAGCCTAGTACCTCCAAGGTCCAAAAGCTAAGCTAGTTTCGAGGAGTTCTATTGCCACACACTTCTATCCTAACTCTGAAATCTAATGGGCAAATGAGGCAACGCTAGACTCGGGGGAAGGTGGTCTCCCTGAGCTAGCAGTGTCCAAGCTGGATGCAGGCTCCGGCTCCTCTCCTCCCTCGATGTCGACATCCTCATCGGCCCCTTCTGCCTCCATGTCTTGAATTTCCTGATGGTGTAGATCCAAATGCGGGTTGGCTTCCTCAAGCTATTGCTGCATGGTCTGGAGCTGGTCTTCCAGAACCTCAATGGTGTTTCCCTGGCCTCCACCTGATCCTCAAGCTCTTGGATTTGGGTGGCCATTTGCTCTACCTGGAGGTCCTTTTCTACCAGCTCAGTGGATAGGTCTACCACAAGGTCCTCCCTATTATCCAGGGTGATCTTGGTAGACTCCACTAGACTCATCAACTGGGACATTGCCTCACCTCGCACGGCCTACAGACGATACAGGGCATTCATGCACCGAACCATCAGGTGAGCGGTCTGTCCAGGGTAGAGAGCCCACACATCCTTGGCGTGCTCCACTCGATCCTTCCACATTGGGTCGTCCTCCTTTTCAGCGGGAAACAAGCCAATGGGGTGGGTCGACAGCTCCAAGGGGTGAAAGCCGCAGAAGGTGGTCAACACATGCAGAGCAGTGGACTCAATAGTATCTTCGGCCCTAAAACCGAAAGACTCGGAGTCCAGTGAATGCCATCCGGGCTTCAAAGGATGAGGCTCCAAGGTCATCCTCACCCTACAGCGTGGTACTCGGTGCTCCTCAAACAACTACAGTGCGTACTGGGGAGGTGTAGCATAACTAGCTCCCTGTAGTACCTCCCACAAAATATGGGGAAAACCCTCTTGTGCAAGCACGTCTGTGTGGGAATGTGCGTTCCCTCCTTCCGAGGATTCGTGAGAAGTCATCTGTGTAAGGGCAAGCGTAAGAAAAAAAAGAAAAAAAATTACTAAAAATAAAGGAAACTAGTGCTTGGCTTTTCCCATGGTTAAGTTGAGATTTTTGAGGTAGACTTACATCCTTATTACAGGTGTCTCTTTGATTATACAGCTCTCTATTAGTATTGACTTTTTACTAAGTAGTTAGAAAAATGATGCATGCATGCTCGTCCTAAGCGACCTCACATCAAGTACATGGGGGAATAGGAAGTCCCCACCTATATCATAGCAGCCTATAGGGCATATTCAAATAGCCACCTAGCTACCCATCTAGTATCCTAAGGCTTCACATCCTATGTCTATCCTTATCGTCTTAGCGATCTATCCAACATTGGTTTCTAAGCAAGTTTTACTTTTTAGAAGGTTGGTAATTATGATTTATTGATTCCTCTATGGTGGTACAAGCTCCGATACCAGCTGTGGCGGAACCGCCCGAATTATTCCAACTTAAGTGCCCAAGTCCAACCTTAGAGGCTAGACCACACTTAAATGGGAATAAAACGTCAGTTCCTCGGATCTAGTCCGACAAGGCCACTAACAGGATCAAGTACCACGTACTCACTCGAAGGTGAGGCACACAGCAAATACAATAAAGCATAAAACCATAAATTAAAGGAGAGCTTAAGGTTATTACAACATCATTGGTGTTGGGGACTTGTTCTCAAATGCTATGAATTAAGAACAAGGCAACATAAAAATGTTAAGTGTTAATGCCCTTCGTCCGCTAAAGCATTATCTCCCCAAGGATTTAATGAACTTCGGACGAAGGTCATGGGTTGTAACACCCGGATTTTAGGGGTCCAAAACCCGGGGTTAACATAAACACCAGGTATGCTGGGACCAAGTCTCATACATATGATGTATAGTGGCACAGGATCGAATGTCACAACTTTATATATAATAGGAGTTCTATACAAAATAAATAATTACATTATAAGGAGACAACGGTCCAGCAACCCAAAGTTGACTGGGAGACGACGGCCTAGACCTCTCACGAACACATCACGGCATCCTCCATGCGCCTCATCCTGTGGTACCTGCTCTTTACCTGTGGGGTATGTGAGACAGCAAGAGTGAGCTCACATACGTTCATCGCTCAACAAGTTGTGGGGAATAATGTGCATGAACTCGCCAAAGGTGGGAGCTCACGTGAAGTGAAGTGTAAGGGTTACCAAAGAAGATGGTTAGAGCTGAGCATTGCTTTTAGAGTTGGTCAAAGTTTTATTAGCAGTTACTAAGTATAAGTAAATACCAACCCAATTAAATAGTAGAACAAAAGTAACATCTTCACCTGCGATGCAATGCATATGACAAATTGAGTTTAAGTTCCATAATTTAATCATGTGAGGGTCCGAGCTGCTCATGACCGTGAGCACGGCTAGTATACCAGTTTTACACTCTGCAGAGGTTGCGCATCTTTACCCACAAGTCGTGTATCCCATGTCGCCAGGGTTTGCAAAGCCCTTAGACACTTCCGAGGTGAATGGCTAGGGATCCACTACGAGGCCTTTACAAAGTTCCACTAGCTTCCGAAAACCCGCTACAGTTTATAGGAAGATCCAGTGCAGGAATCCCTTGCAGGACCGCCATCGCAGCAAAATCCTCCCGAGGGCCTCCCTACACTGACCTCTCCCCTACTGCCCTTGCCCCTTTCGGGTAAGGTAGTCTTCCACTAGCTTTCCTAATTAATCATCCAAGGGGTCCCATTCCTCCCTTGTGGTAGCACTGTTTTCCCGGGTGGTTCTCCATGTTCCAATTAACATAATGATCTTAACATGAACCATAAATAACAACTGATAACAAAAGTATAATCATGAATAGTGTAATCTTCATACCCAAAACCACATATAGCACTAGCAAGTACTACCCAGAAAGTTCAGTGGTAAACAAGGTATAAAGATAGACAAACTAGGGTAACCTATTAGGTCCCATCAAAATTAACCTATGCAGATCATTATGATTAATCAGAACATGGCTGGGTAAAAAGAAGTGATCAAGGGCACAACTTGCCTGGGCCTTGAGAATCCAGGTACCAGGATGATCTTAAGGTGACACGTGTCCTCACGCTAGTCGTAGCAATACAGACAAACATTGTATAGGCAAAATTAACATTACACCAAACATATATGCAAAATACATAGTAATAATCTACACACTAAAATAAAATTCTAGGAACAGAAATTATAATTTTTGGACTTATAGATTTTAAGTTATGCATTTTCAAAGGTTTTATGTGCTTAAAATGGATTAAGTGAGAGATTAAATTTCTAATTGTTTTCATGACAAAACAGAGGCTCTAGGTGGTAGATAATAAAATTACAAAATTTTAGAAAGTGGAATGGATAAATTTGGACTAAAAATGGATTTTCTATGATTTAAACAAGTTCTAGCATTATTTTTGTATTGAAAATCAAATTCTAAATTCATTTATCTGATTTTCCTTGAGCTCTGGACTGGGCGCCAATAACAGAGAAACACAGGGGCAAGCGTGCAAATATTCCCAAGACACGGAGTCCACCTGCGCAGGACTGCGGGTTGATTCAACGGAACCCGAGGGGTTCATATGAAAAATGGTGTGGCTGAAGGGGTATGGGTCTACCGTGACCGTCCGATTAGATTTGAAGGGCAGAGATTAGATCCATTGTTTTATACACCGGTAATTGACTAGGGCCCTTGGATCGTGATCCAACGATCAGATCCACACACCGAGGCATCCACGACCCAAGCTTATCACGATCGCACACACGGAGATCAACGGCCCAGGTTCACCCCCGAATCGGTACGCTAATGGCTCTAATCTACGACGTCGACCGAGGATCCGACGGCACCCAAGCGCCACCCCCAATCCTACCGCCGAGGCACGGCGGAGCAGAAGCCCGCAACGGCACTCCTCGCCGGCGAACGTCCCTTCGGAGCCCCGGAGTCCGACAGAGCAAGCGGCGAGGGGCAAAACGTTCCTGGGAACCAGACGAAGCAAATGGGGGAGAAAATACCTCAGTTAGAGCTGAGTACGGACCCGCCCACAGCTCGACGCGGCATTGTCAATCACCGGCAAGCAATCCCACGATTTGGATCGATCCCATGCCAGAGGCCGCGGTAGTTAGTTTCCAGCGCCTGGAGATGTTCCCCAAAACCCACCATGGAGCCCGAACGATGGCGGCGCCGAGTTGGTGGTGTAGCAGCTTTTGACTTCCTCACGGCGATGGGGTGTATGGAGTGGCGGCTCATGGGCGGATGGAGGGGGGGGGGCTAGCTTCTTATCCTGCGAGCGAGGTTGGGGTGCCCGATGATCTCGCCAAGCCGTTGCGCAGTGGAGGTGGCTCTGGAGATGAATATGCGCCTGGGTTCTCGGAAGGCCGGTGACGGGGTCAAGCGAGGGAGGTAGTAGATGGGGGCGCGGTAGGCTGGTGTGGCACGCGGCGCTTGACCACCGGTCAGAGCGGAAGATGCGCAGGAGATTAAGCCGCCGGAGTCCCTGCGCAGGCTTCGGATCAAGGGGAAGAAAGCGCAGTCGCATCGGCCCGGAAACTACGGCGGCCAGCGCGAGATCGGGTCGGCTGTTGCGGAGGAAGAAAACTCTGGCGCAGCAGGCCCCACATGTCAGTGTCCCAACAGAAAAAGAAAAGGAAGAGTAGCAGAATGGACTGGCGTGGTGGGAAAAGCGGTACTGGGCCAAATGGGGGGAATTCGGCCCAGGTAGTGGTAGGTCTTCTTCTTTTTCTTTTTTTTTCTTTCTTTTACTCATTTTATGTTATATTTTCTCATTTAAAATTTGAATTAAAATTTGTTGGTGAGTTTCACAAATTAGGTGTAAAAATAAAGACCAAGCATGAAGGATTACAATTATTTATATATATTTTTTTGTAATGTATTTCCTTCTCTTTTCTTGTTTCCCTTTTTATTTTCAAATTCTACATTCAAAATTCATATTCAAATATGAGTTTCAAATTTTACTCTAAATGCAACATCCAAAATAGTGGCATGAAGGCTGAGTATATATTTTTACAAACTTATATATTTATTTTAATTATTTTGTTCCTTTTCTTATTTTCTATTTTATATTTTCCTTTATGAGATGAGGTCAATTTAAATTACGATTCCTTGATTCAAATAAAATGCATCACATAAATAACATCAGCATGAGATACATTTTTATTTATTTATGTGTTTGTTGGTTATTTGCATAATTTTAATGCCATTAATTGAGTATGCAGAGGGAAATAGAAAGAAATTCAAGAAATCCCCAAACACCCCTTAATAAATTTATTTACCTATTCATTTTATTATAATTTTTTTTATACCAATTTTTGGGCTTTACATGGGTAAAGTATCACGAAGGTCATACCTTCATAACTAGACTTAAACAACAATGTAAAATAAAGTATAAAATGTAAAACATATGTCAGGAACAAATAATATTATTCATATATCTCATTATATGGATTTGAATATTAAAACATAATATTTAGGTACATTTATACCTTCTTCTTGACGGAAAACAATAACTCCAGTGTGATGCGTCAACAATTACAAGATTGCGTGAACAGTATAGGGGTACTGTTCATCTATTTATAGGCACAGGACGCAGCCTATGTGAAATTACATTTATGCCCTTTATAACCAATTACAATACTGACACAAAACATCATGGGCCTTTGAGTCATTTCATCTTTAAGTCGGTTCGCCCCCTTCGTCTTGAGATTTGTCACTGTGCCGAAGCTCTACCGGTGATAACTTCAGCGTTGCTTCTGAAAAGAACTGCCGAAGGTGTTTTCCTCTTTTAGGATCTTCGGCTACGAAGCATACTCCCAACGGTAGCCCCTTCGCGGTGCTAGATCGTTTTTCGTGACGAGCTTGATCCGTGAAAAAGTCTTCTAGGCTTCGGGATGCCGAAGATCCAAAAAACACCTTCCCTGAGCTCGTTGACGAGAAACGATTAAAATAATCTGCGCGCGAGGTGGCCCCATCTTGCAGCAGTTGCGCGCGCTCTGGCGATTCACCTTCCCGGACCTTGTGGCCCACCGGTCAATGAGTGTGGGTGGCTGTTTTTCCGGTGTGTAAGACCTTGACGATTCACCTTCCCACCTGCGGCACTATATAAACAGACAGGTAGGTGTGAAGTTACCACATCATTCATTGCTATTGTACTGTTGTGCTGTCAAAAATTTAACCAAGCCGAAGCTTGATCATCGTGCTCAAATGAAGCACCGCTTTCGATTCTGCTTCGTGACAAGAGGAAGAACTTCGGAGAAATCGAGAAAGTCAACAACTTCAAAAAATTTCAAAAAATTCATAATCAGATGGCAAGAGTGCGTTCTACTGCTAGGGTTGACCGTGAGGGAGATGAGACTGAAACTACTGAAACTGTTCCAATTTTAGAAGCAATGAAGCGATCTGGGCCGGCAACATCGGAGGATATACCTGCCGCCGAAGCAGAACGGGCTAATGCTGAAGAAACTGATTCCGAAGATGATTACAGCAGTGCAGTGCCGAGCAAACCTAGCCACCTGGACTTCGGAAAGTCCAACATCTCCGAAGCTGATCTTCCTAAGTTGGTGTAACACCCGGTTTTAAGGAACAAAGCCGGGTGCATCTCATACATGCGCCAAGAAGACAACATATATAATAACAGAGTGTATAGAGATAAATGTCATAAAACATCAGAGTATTTATTACATAGCGGAAGACTTATTACAAAATAAAGTAATAAAGATAAAACGAACTAAGGATCGTCGGCGCCAATGTCGACTGGGAAACGCCACCTAGATCAGATCGAACTCCTCAGTGTTAGGCGGCTCCTCCTGAACCACCTGATCTTCTCCTGTGGGGGGGTGTGAGACAGCAAGGGTGAGCTCACACATGATCATAGCTCAACAAGTTGTGGGGAACCAGTGGACACAAACTCACAAAGGTGTGAGTTCATGTGATGTGTAAGGCTTAATCAATGACAGGGGTTAAAGCTGAGCATTGCTTTTAAGTAGTTGGTCAAAATTTTATTAGCAGTTACTAAGTGTAAGTAAATACCAAACCATAAGTAAAGTAATAGAACAAAATTAATAACAAACCCATGCAATGCAAATGACAAAATTGAATTTAAGTTCCATAATTTAAACATCAGAGAGTCCTAAGCTGCTCATGACCGTGAGCTTGGCTAGTATACCAGTTTTACACTCTGCAGAGGTTGTACCCTTTACCCACAAGTCATGTTACCCATCTGCCAAGGGGTCATGAATCCCATACACCTCTACCTAGGAAGCGCGGCAGGGCAACACTACGAGGCCTTTACAAAGTTCCACTAGCTTCCGAAAACCCGCTACAGTTTATAGGAAGTTCCAATGCAGGGTTCCTGGCTGACTGCCATCCCAGCAAAATCAACCAGGGACCTCCCTACACTGACCACTCCCCTACTGCCCTTGCCCCTTTCGGGTAAGGTAGTCTTCCACTAGCTTTCCTAATTAGTCAGCCAAGGGGTCCCATTCCTCCCTTGCGGTGGCACGTGGTTCTCAAGTTAAGCTCTATGTTCCAATTAACATTAATGATATCAACATGAACATAAACAGAATAACAACAAGAATTGGAACATAGAGGTAATAAATGATTATCCCAAAACCATATAAAGCAATAGCAAACTACCCAAGTGATTCAGGGGTAAACAAGGTAATGAGATAAACAATCTAGGGTGACCTATTGGGTCCCATCAAAATTAACCTATGCATGGATAAGTGATATTAAAGAACATTATTGGGTAAAAAGTGGTCAAGGGCACAACTTGCCTTCAATGAGCTCCTGCTCAGCTACTTCAACCTGCTGCTCACCAGGATCCCCAGCAACGGGCTCTTCTACTCGCCACAATACAAACAAGCACAGTGCATATAGAGAAATTAACATTACACCAAACATATAAACAAAATACACAGTAATAATCTACATATTAAAATAAAATCCTAGGAACAGAAATCATAATTTTCTGAATTATAGATTTTAAGTTATGCATTTTCAAAGGTTTTATGTGCTTTAAATAGGATTAAGTGATAAATAAATTTCTTACTGCTTTTATGCCAAAACAGAGACACTAAGTGCTAGAGAATAAAATTACAAAATTTTAGGAACTGGAATGGATTAATTTGGAGTTAGTATGAATTTTCTATGAATTTATAAAGTTCTAGTAATTATTTTCCTATTAAAAATCCATTTTACAAATCCTTTATTCGATTTAATTAGGCTCTGGACTGGGCGTCAATTCCTGGAAAACCCAGGGGCCTCGGTGTAAGTCGCCCCAGACACAGAGAACAGTCGCACAAGGACCGCGGGTTGATTCACTGAAACCCGAGGGATTCTTTAACAAAATCGACCCGCGAAGGGGTATAGACTAATCTGGACCGTTCGATCAAACGCGGATGGCTCGGATTAGATCTGCCGTCCCCTGAACCGGTACCTAACGTCACCCGTCCGATCAAAGATGGAGGGCCCAGATTCAATGCTCGCCGAAGCGATGCGGACCACTCGATCTAACATAAACGCCCTAGATTGATTCACCGTGAAACGTTATCTAGATCTAATCGAGGCCGCAGATCTCACGATCGAGGGCCAGAAACTCGTCTTCTCCCCAGCCATCCCGACCGGCGGCGCAAGAACACCACACGGCGGCGCACGCGAGTGCGACGACGAACGACCAACCCCGGGCGACAAAACCAAATCGGATAGGACTACGCGATGAGGAGAGCGAGGCGAATCTGCCGGTGGGCTTATTACCTCGGTGTGATGCGGCGACGGCCCTGCCCACGAGTCCAGGCGGATGACGGTGGCGCACCCAGCTCCAGCGAAGAATTGCCAAGATCCCAGGGCACCATACACCAATTATGCCCGCGAACAGCTTCCTCGTGAGCAGCCCAAGCCACGGGTGGTGAGATTAGGGCTCGAATTGCCCCACTGGCGGCAATCCACGGCGGCGGCTCTCTCCTCACTCGGTTTGCCCGCGCGGTGCCGTGCTTCTGTGTAGGAATGAGATGGGAGGACCGCAGGGCGCTTAGAGGAGGCTTATACCCGGGTCAACGCGGACCCCAACTGACTCCCGAAGCCCACGGCGGCGCGCGGCGTGCACGGGAATCGGCCGGTGGAAGCGCGCGGTTCCACTGTAACCATCCGTCGCTAGAAAAGGGGAGTTCGCTCCAATGCTGACGCAATAGACCCACCAAGCCGTGAGATGGTCATGGGGGGGCAAGAGTCCAGGCGCGCGCGAGTCAACCGGCGAGATCCACGGTGGATACGGAGCTCGGCCCAGTCATCGCGAGCTGTTACAGGGCGTGGATTCGGGGAAGAAGGCTGACCTGACCAGTGGGTCCCAACGCGTCAGCGACCGAGCCCAGGCGAGCGCAGGGATGAGTTATTGGGCTGCGCGGAGTCAGATTTGTTAGGTGGGCCAAATCGGTTTCCTGCGGCCCAGTTAGGTGTTCTTAACCTTTTCTTTTTATATTTTCTGTTTTCTGTTTTCTTTTCTTTTTATTTTTTTCAATTTCCCAATTTGAATTCCAAATATGACTTTGAATTTGTACTCAAATTATAGATAAATTTCAATCATACCAGTATGGTTGAGTTTGTATATTTATAAATTTTGTTTTATATTTTCTATTATTTCTTTCTCCTTTTTCCTCAAATCCTCTTCTCATTGTCATTTTATTTCTATGTTGTCACCAAATGCACACACAAATAAAATATTCAGCATGATGCAATGGTTTAGTAGCATGTCTTTTATTAATTGTTTTTGGACATGGTGTTCACATAGGATGATGCATAAAGATCAATCTTCACATAAGGAGAGAAATTGTTTTCTCTATTGGTGTTATTTCTAGCAAATTACAAAGTGGGTGTTACAAATCCTACCCCCCTTAAAAATAATCTCGTCCTCGAGATTTAAGAAGAACTAGAGAAAAGGTGGGGAAAATCTATACGAAGCTCTTCTTCTCTTTCCCAAGTTGCTTCATCTTCACTGTGGTGCCTCCATTGCACTTTACACATCTTTATCACCTTATTTCTTGTAACTCGAGTCAAAGTATCCAAAATCTTGATCGGGTACTCCGTGTAAGTCAAATCACCTTGAACACTGAGCTCTTCCATGGGTAACTGTTCCTCGGGAACACGGAGACACTTCTTGAGTTGAGATACGTGAAACACATTGTGCACATCTGATAGACTAGCAGGTAACTCAAGTTGGTATGCCATCTCCCCAACTCTTCTAAAGATCAAGAATGGTCCAATATAGCGAGGGGACAATTTGCCCTTGACTTTAAATCTCCTCATTCCACGAAGTGGTGACACTTTGAGGTACACATAATCTCCTTCTTCAAATTCCAGTGGTCTCCTATTATCAGCATAACTCTTTTGCCTGGTTTGAGCCACTCTCAAATTCTCTCGAATTATACGAACTTGTTCTTCTGCTTCTTGAATCAGTTCAGGCCCAAAGAACTGTCTTTCTCCAGTCTGATCCCAATATAGAGGAGTCCTGCACTTCCTCCCATATAAAGCTTCAAAAGGTGACATCTTCAGACTGGCCTGATAGCTATTATTATATGAGAATTCAGCATAAGGCAGACTCTTATCCCAACTTCCTCCATGCTGAAGGGCACATGCTCTCAACATATCTTCCAATACTTGGTTTGTCCTTTCAGTCTGTCCATCCGTCTGAGGGTGATAAGCCGTGCTAAAATTCAACTTCGTACTCATGTTCTCATGAAAGCTTCTCCAAAATCTTGAGGTAAACTGTGAACCTCGATCAGACACGATCTTCTTTGGTACTCCATGTAAACACACAATCCGAGCCATATATAACTCTGCTAGCTGAGAACCTTTATAAGTAGTCTTGACAGGAATAAAGTGAGCCACTTTAGTCAATCTATCCACAATCACCCATATAGCATCATATCCTTTCTGGGTGCGAGGCAATCCAGTAATGAAATCCATACCAATCTCTTCCCATTTCCACTCGGGTATCTTCAGTGGATGCAATAATCCAGCTGGCCTCTGGTGTTCAGCCTTAACTCTTTGACATACATCGCACATAGCTACATGTGCAGCTACATCTCTTTTCAATCCATACCACCAATATTTCCGTTTCAAATCCTGATACATCTTGGTACTACCAGGATGAATAGAATAATCCGAGTCATGGGCCTCCTTCAATATAGTCTCTCGAAGGCTTTTAATATCAGGAACACATATCCTGTCCTTGAACCATATAGTGCCTTGCTCATCTTCCGTGAATTCCGGAACTCGACCTTCAGTAATCAGATCCTTAATCTCTTTTATTTTAGCATCACCAATTTGTCCTTTGCGGATCTCTTGCTCCAGAGTAGGTTCCACATCAATAGTAACTCCCTCAGTATGAGCAACTATCCCCAGGTTAAGTCTCCTGAAGTCCTCAACAATCTCATCGGGTAGCTGGGCAACAATAGCTGAATGAACATGCTCCTTGCGACTCAAGGCATCTGCAACCAAATTTGCCTTGCCCGGGTGATAGTGAATCTCCAAATCATAATCCTTGATAAGCTCCAACCAACGGCGTTGCCTAAGGTTGAGATCCTTCTGAGTGAATATATACTTCAGACTCTTATGATCCGTATATACTTGGCACTTGGTTCCCATAATATAGTGTCTCCAAATCTTAAGTGCATGCACAACCGCTGCCAATTCCAAGTCATGAGTAGGGTAGTTCAATTCATGTCTCCGCAACTGACGAGAAGCATAAGCAATCACATGTCCTTCTTGCATGAGCACACATCCTAAGCCTTGGCCACATGCATCGCAATAGATGTCAAATCCTTTCTGTAGGTCCGGCATGACCAATACTGGTGGCGACATCAACCTCTTCTTCAATAGATCAAAGCTGTCTTGACACTTCTCGTCCCACTTAAATTCTTTTCCTTTCTCCAAAAGCGAAGTCATAGGCTTAGCAATCTTAGAAAATCCTTCAATAAATCTCCGATAATAGCCTGCTAATCCCAAGAAACTCCGAATCTCGGTAACTGTAGTGGGTACTCTCCACTCCATTATCTCCTTAACTTTAGCAGGATCCACTGCTATTCCTCCATTAGAAATAATATGACCAAGAAATGGTACTTCGCCAATCCAAAACTCGCACTTGCTGAACTTGGCATAGAGTTGATTATCTCGTAGCTTCTGTAGCACCAACCTCAGATGTTCCTCGTGATCACTATCACTCTGAGAATAAATAAGAATGTCGTCGATGAAAACCACGACGAATCTGTCCAAATACTCCATAAACACCTTATTCATCAAGTTCATAAAATAAGCTGGTGCATTGGTTAATCCAAATGACATAACAGTAAACTCATATAATCCATATCTAGTCGAGAAAGCCGTCTTGGGAATATCCGATGGTCTAATCCTCATCTGATGGTAACCCGATCGGAGATCAATCTTCGAAAATACTCTTGCACCTCTCATCTGATCAAATAAATCCTCAATGCGGGGCAACGGATACTTGTTCTTCACCGTAACATCATTAAGAGATCTATAATCCACACACATCCGTTGCGATCCATCCTTCTTCTGTACAAACAAGACCGGTGCTCCCCAAGGTGAGGAACTCGGACGAATGTACCCAGCCTCTTGTAACTCAGTTAACTGCTTCTTAAGTTCCTTCAACTCCTCTACGGACATCCTATATGGCCGTTTAGAAATAGGGGCGGTTCCAGGTAAGAGATCAATAACAAACTCAACTTCTCTATCAGGTGGCATCCCTGGTAACTCCTCTGGGAAGACATCCGGAAAATCTCTAACCACCCGGATATTGTCACCAACAAACTCCTCAGGCATGAAGAACATTGCACGCATAGATGAGGAGGTTACTGCAATGTTAACTTGAAACCTTTCTCCTTTAGTAGTAGTGAGTTCTACGGTACCTCTACCACATGCTATAACGGCCTTTGCCTTTCTTAGCCATGACATACCAAGGATCAAATCTATACTGCTTGACTCCAATATTATAGCAGTAGCTCCAAATTCTCTACCCATAATGGTTAATGTCAATCTACGTGTCATTTGATTCGCCTCAATAGGCCCTTTAGGTGTAATTACTATCAGGGGTTTTCTCATATTTAGCAGTGGTATTTCATTTGTGTTGGCATATCTAGCAGACATGAATGAATGTGTAGCACCAGAATCAAATAATATGGTTGCAGGAATTGCATTAACATAAAACATACCAATTACGAGGTCCCCTCCATCCGGAGTAGCATCAACGCTGACTTGATTAACCTTGGCAATAGAATATCCCTTGCCAGGGGTCTGTTGCTTGTTCTGAACTGGAGTAGCAGCAATCCTCTGTGGGCAGACATCTGCATAATGACCAATCTTCCCACACTTGAAACATTGAGTGCCCGGACTCTGTCCTGAAAACTTTGTCGGGGTGCCAGTAGGGGTAGCCTGTCGAGGAGGTGGAGTCCTCAGTGGTGATTGCTGAACTGGGTGTGGTCCTCCTGATCGAGTTGGTGTACCCTGGGGTGAACTGTAGCGAGGACGAACACTGCTGCTTCCTTGTCCTTGAGATATTGCCTTCCTCTTCAAATCTCCCAGCTGAACACGCTTGTGTTCAATAGCCAGGGCCTTATCAAGCAGCCTCTGAAATGACGGAAATGTGTGTGCCACTAGAGCATACTGCAGTGGTCCATTAAGTCCTTCAATGAAATGCTCCTGCTTCCTCTCGTCTTCTGCAACTTCTTCAGGGGCATATCTGGATAACTGAATAAACTTGTCGCGGTACTCGCTGACTGACATACTTCCTTGCTTCAGCGACAGAAATTCCTTCTTCTTGATCTTTATCATCCCAGCTGGAATATGGTAGTTCCTGAACTGCGTACTGAACTCTGCCCAAGTAATAGTATCCGCAGCATCATGGGCAGCAGTATAAGAATCCCACCAGTCAGCAGCAGGACCAATCAGACGTCCAGAAGCATATAAAACCTTCTCCCGGTCAGTGCATTGTGCAATATTCAGCATCTTCTCAATTGCTTTCAGCCAATCATCCGCGTCCAGTGGATCAGGTGAGCTTGCAAATGTGGGTGGCTTATGACTCATGAACTCCCGGTGCTTATCACGAGGTGGAACTGGTGGTGGTGGTGGTGGAGGCAGTGGTACTTGTTGCTGCTGTTGCTGTTGTTGCATTTGCTGTTGCAGCTGCTGTTGTTGCGCCCTCCTTTCCTGGCGTATCTCATCTCGCTCCTGACGCAACTCCTGTCGTATATCCTCTCTTTCCTGACGCAACTCCTGTCTGGGCACGCATATCAGCCATGGTGTCCGCCATTTGCTGCATCACCGCCATCTGAGCAGCAACCAGTGGGTCAACTCCGCCTGGTGGAGGATTGGGAGGATTCATCCCTGCAGGCTGTGGCTGGGGTTGTCTGTATATTCTCCGAGTGTGTCGATTGGGAGGCAAATCAATTCCACCACCCCGCCTGGTATTGACCATCTGAGTTAGATACATATAGTAAGAAAATAGTAGACAAGGCAGGTATTTACAAATCAGGTTACTTTGGGGGACTTTTTAGCTAAGCAGATTAATATTTTACATATCCTAGCTAATTCAATACCTTATGGTGGTACATACTAAGATGTCCATAGTTCAATCAATCAAAGAAGCAAATCAGGCATTTAGCATTAGCACAATCAAACAACATTTTTAAATAGAGAAAATAGTTTTAAATTTTGTCTTAGGTTCCCTATCTCTTAGAAAGATCATAGTCATAGGATTCCAAGGTGTGAAATCCATCTTGTCTTAGAGTAGAAAAGGTAAGAGTGATCAGAGTAGAACAGTAGAAGGTGAGACAGGATCAAGATAAGTGTAGAAAGAATCAGGGTAAGGTGAGTGTAGAATGAACCAGAATGAGATAGGTAGGTAAGGGTTTTGTCCATTTCTATCTAGGTTTCGTCCTACAGTCAACATTCCTCTGATACCACTTCTGTAACACCCGGTTTTAAGGAACAAAGCCGGGTGCATCTCATACATGCGCCAAGAAGACAACATATATAATAACAGAGTGTATAGAGATAAATGTCATAAAACATCAGAGTATTTATTACATAGCGGAAGACTTATTACAAAATAAAGTAATAAAGATAAAACGAACTAAGGATCATCGGCGCCAATGTCGACTGGGAAACGCCACCTAGATCAGATCGAACTCCTCAGTGTTAGGCGGCTCCTCCTGAACCACCTGATCTTCTCCTGTGGGGGGGTGTGAGACAGCAAGGGTGAGCTCACACATGATCATAGCTCAACAAGTTGTGGGGAACCAGTGGACACAAACTCACAAAGGTGTGAGTTCATGTGATGTGTAAGGCTTAATCAATGACAGGGGTTAAAGCTGAGCATTGCTTTTAAGTAGTTGGTCAAAATTTTATTAGCAGTTACTAAGTGTAAGTAAATACCAAACCATAAGTAAAGTAATAGAACAAAATTAATAACAAACCCATGCAATGCAAATGACAAAATTGAATTTAAGTTCCATAATTTAAACATCAGAGAGTCCTGAGCTGCTCATGACCGTGAGCTCGGCTAGTATACCAGTTTTACACTCTGCAGAGGTTGTACCCTTTACCCACAAGTCATGTTACCCATCTGCCAAGGGGTCATGAATCCCATACACCTCTACCTAGGAAGCGCGGCAGGGCAACACTACGAGGCCTTTACAAAGTTCCACTAGCTTCCGAAAACCCGCTACAGTTTATAGGAAGTTCCAATGCAGGGTTCCTGGCTGACTGCCATCCCAGCAAAATCAACCAGGGACCTCCCTACAATGACCACTCCCCTACTGCCCTTGCCCCTTTCGGGTAAGGTAGTCTTCCACTAGCTTTCCTAATTAGTCAGCCAAGGGGTCCCATTCCTCCCTTGTGGTGGCACGTGGTTCTCAAGTTAAGCTCTATGTTCCAATTAACATTAATGATATCAACATGAACATAAACAGAATAACAACAAGAATTGGAACATAGAGGTAATAAATGATTATCCCAAAACCATATAAAGCAATAGCAAACTACCCAAGTGATTCAGGGGTAAACAAGGTAATGAGATAAACAATCTAGGGTGACCTATTGGGTCCCATCAAAATTAACCTATGCATGGATAAGTGATATTAAAGAACATTATTGGGTAAAAAGTGGTCAAGGGCACAACTTGCCTTCAATGAGCTCCTGCTCAGCTACTTCAACCTGCTGCTCACCAGGATCCCCAGCAACGGGCTCTTCTACTCGCCACAATACAAACAAGCACAGTGCATATAGAGAAATTAACATTACACCAAACATATAAACAAAATACACAGTAATAATCTACATATTAAAATAAAATCCTAGGAACAGAAATCATAATTTTCTGAATTATAGATTTTAAGTTATGCATTTTCAAAGGTTTTATGTGCTTTAAATAGGATTAAGTGATAAATAAATTTCTTACTGTTTTTATGCCAAAACAGAGACACTAAGTGCTAGAGAATAAAATTACAAAATTTTAGGAACTGGAATGGATTAATTTGGAGTTAGTATGAATTTTCTATGAATTTATAAAGTTCTAGTAATTATTTTCCTATTAAAAATCCATTTTCCAAATCCTTTATTCGATTTAATTAGGCTCTGGACTGGGCGTCAATTCCTGGAAAACCCAGGGGCCTCGGTGTAAGTCGCCCCAGACACAGAGAACAGTCGCACAAGGACCGCGGGTTGATTCACTGAAACCCGAGGGGTTCTTTAACAAAATCGACCCGCGAAGGGGTATAGACTAATCTGGACCGTTCGATCAAACGCGGATGGCTCGAATTAGATCCGCCGTCCCCTGAACCGGTACCTAACGTCACCCGTCCGATCAAAGATGGAGGGCCCAGATTCAATGCTCGCCGAAGCGATGCGGACCACTCGATCTAACATAAACGCCCTAGATTGATTCACCGTGAAATGTTATCTAGATCTAATCGAGGCCGCAGATCTCACGATCGAGGGCCAGAAACTCGTCTTCTCCCCAGCCATCCCGACCGGCGGCGCAAGAACACCGCACGGCGGCGCACGCGAGTGCGACGACGAACGGCGAACCCCGGGCGACAAAACCAAATCGGATAGGACTACGCGATGAGGAGAGCGAGGCGAATCGGCCGGTGGGCTTATTACCTCGGTGTGATGCGGCGACGGCCCTGCCCACGAGTCCAGGCGGATGACGGTGGCGCACCCAGCTCCGGCGAAGAATTGCCAAGATCCCAGGGCACCATACACCAATTATGCCCGCGAACAGCTTCCTCGTGAGCAGCCCAAGCCACGGGTGGTGAGATTAGGGCTCGAATTGCCCCACTGGCGGCAATCCACGGCGGCGGCTCTCTCCTCACTCGGTTTGCCCGCGCGGTGCCGTGCTTCTGTGTAGGAATGAGATGGGAGGACCGCAGGGCGCTTAGAGGAGGCTTATACCCGGGTCAACGCGGACCCCAACTGACTCCCGAAGCCCACGGCGGCGCGCGGCGTGCACGGGAATCGGCCGGTGGAAGCGCGCGGTTCCACTGTAACCATCCATCACTAGAAAAGGGGAGTTCGCTCCAATGCTGACGCAATAGACCCACCAAGCCGTGAGATGGTCATGGGGGGGCAAGAGTCCAGGCGCGCGCGAGTCAACCGGCGAGATCCACGGTGGATACGGAGCTCGGCCCAGTCATCGCGAGCTGTTACAGGGCGTGGATTCGGGGAAGAAGGCTGACCTGACCAGTGGGTCCCAACGCGTCAGCGACCGAGCCCAGGCGAGCGCAGGGATGAGTTATTGGGCTGCGCGGAGTCAGATTTGTTAGGTGGGCCAAATCGGTTTCCTGCGGCCCAGTTAGGTGTTCTTAACCTTTTCTTTTTATATTTTCTGTTTTCTGTTTTCTTTTTTTTTATTTTTTTCAATTTCCCAATTTGAATTCCAAATATGACTTTGAATTTGTACTCAAATTATAGATAAATTTCAATCATACCAGTATGGTTGAGTTTGTATATTTATAAATTTTGTTTTATATTTTCTATTATTTCTTTCTCCTTTTTCCTCAAATCCTCTTCTCATTGTCATTTTATTTCTATGTTGTCACCAAATGCACACACAAATAAAATATTCAGCATGATGCAATGGTTTAGTAGCATGTCTTTTATTAATTGTTTTTGGACATGGTGTTCACATAGGATGATGCATAAAGATCAATCTTCACATAAGGAGAGAAATTGTTTTCTCTATTGGTGTTATTTCTAGCAAATTACAAAGTGGGTGTTACAGTTGGTGAAGTTGGGCTATTTTAGTGAAGCAAAGAAGGAGTTGATTCGTTTTGGTGGAAAAGAAACTATCCCGAAGCCGGGAAAGAATGAAGTAGTGGTTTTCAAAAGTCTTTTTAAAGCTGGTTTAAGATTCCCTTTGAACAAGATGATTGCTGATGTACTGAAGAAATTTGGGATCTACCTTCATCAGCTAACCCCTAACGCTATCATTAGGCTAAATGTTTATATCTGGGCTCTCCGAAGCCAGGGGTGGAACCATTCACTGAAGGTTTCTGCCGAGTGCACGAACTGCACTACCAGACCAAGGCTACAGGAGATGGTCTTCATGAAAATTTTGGCTGCTACAACTTTTCTTACCGCAAGACTACAAAGTTTCCAGTGATCAGTTACCGAAGCAAATGGCCAGCTGGATGGAAATCTGAGTGGTTCTACGTCAGAGTTGACGAAGATGAAGATAAGTTGGTCCAAAGTCCGTTAGAATTGATCTTCGGAGAGACCCGACCCCCGTGCAACATGTTACCAGGGAGTCCAAGTCAAATTGCTCTAGCTGAATTTAGAGTGATTGCAGATCATATTGGCACTAGAGACTTGGTGCAAGAATTTCTGGCCTTCAGAGTATTTCCGACTTTGAAGGAGTGGGAAATGCCGAAGCTAGAGGGAAAAAAGAAGAAAGGGGAACTTGTTCGGTTGCCGTAGCATTTAAAATTCAAGAAACTTTTCAAAGTACCTTGCCACGAGTGGCTGGACACAATCGAAGTAATGTGTAATGAAATACTCGGAAATTAGTCTAAAAAATAAGACCAATTGATGACTGCGGCCTTCGGCACCCGTCCGAAGCGAAGTCTAAACCGCGTAATGGATGCCCTAGGTTTTGAATATTCTGACTACGAGCGGCTAGATAACGGTGCTGAAGGCCAAAAGAGAAAAAGAGTAGCTGATGTTCTGAACAAAGAGGATGAAGGACAATCGAAAAAGAAGAAGTCGGAGTCTGAGCCAAAAACAGGTGTTTCGAAGAAGAGAAAAACTTCGACTCCGAAGCAAAAATCAATTGACGAAGAAGAAGGAACTCCTGCAACACCCTCTACTACCGAAGTAGAGGAAATTTTAAAGGTAATGATTGAATCTTAGCGTGTCAAGCTAAGTCCACTGGGGCCACAACTGACGAAGCTTTTTCAGAAGGAAAAGGAGCCCGCGAAATTGAAGTAAGCAGCTAGAGCAAAAAAGCAAAGAATCATCACGGTGATAGAAGTCATTGAAAAGACACCACCAGGAGCTTCAGCTCCGAAGGCACCAGCTGCTAAAAGTTCGACAGCTACTGAAGCTGCACCTTCGGAGGCCACAGATGCCGAAGCTACTAGATCCGAAGATATTAATTTAGAAAGCATGGTTGATATAGATAAAATTCTGCTAGACATGGCCACAGAAGAAGTTGCTGGGGCCACTAAGAAGCTTCGACCCTAGAACCCGAGAAAAAGAAAGAAATTGCCGAAGAAACATCGGGAGATGAAATTTTCAATTTTCAAAACTTGATTGGACAAGAACTGACAAAAGCCGAAAAAGAAGAACTAAAAGAGTATGCCATATCTTGCGGCTATCGGCCAGGGGCGGTTCTCTTCGGGGGTGTTGATGATGAGAAGCTAGGCTGCATCCGGGATCAGGCCGGAGCGAAAGTTATCGGTACCCTATCAAAGAGTATCGGTTTCCCGAAGCTCGAAGCCGATATTAGTCGCTACCGACGACAGCATATCGTCGGTAGTTTGTTTTATTCCAATTTCAAGGTAAACAATTTCTCTCTAACTTTTTATTTTTCATAACAAAAATGTTTTCTAACGAAGGTTGTTCGTGTTGGGGCCATGCTTCGTTGCGCCGAAGGTCTTACGAGAAGAAGCAGCTTCGGCTGAAGTTGTCCCCAGGAGATGACCGAAGGTTCCTCTTCATGAAGCTTCGGCATTACAAACCGACATAGAGATAGAATGACCTTTTAATCCATAAAGGTCTGAGTCAATGATTGTAAACTTTTATGAGGGGCATAATTGTAATTCGTCACAGGCTGTGTCCTGTGTCTATAAATAGATGAACAGTACCCCCGTACTGTTCACGCTGACTTGCATTCACTCGCGCGTCACGCTTGGACTTTTGCCTTCTGTCAAGCCGAAGGTAAAAATGTAATTCAATATTGTTCAAGTGCATTCATGGCTATATGATTAAAGGATATTAATGATGACATATGATTATTCATGTTATTTCTCATGTCTCATATGCTTCTCCTTTCATTGAGATATATCGTAATGTCGAAGGTATGTCCTTCATGACCTTCGTCTGAAGATCATTATATCCTAAGGGAGATAATGCTCTGAAGGACGAAGGGTATTAATCATTAACCTTTTTGTGTTGCCTTGTTCTTAATTCATAGCACTTGAGAACAAGTCCCCAACCTTGGCGCCCACCTCCGGTGAACTCACTTCCACTTTTCTGAGCTGATGGCTTCGTTCAACAATCAAGCTGAAGCTGCTTCGGCTTCGAAGCTGGTGCTCCCGATAACAGGCGGTTCTTGCTCAGAGCCGGCTAACAAGAAGCAAAAGAAGGAGGCTCAGAGAAGGGTGCAGCATGTTGGAGTACAGGGACCCTTCATCAAGTCAAAATGGTCTCACATTCCAATCACTTTCTCTCAGGAAGACCTTCAGCTTAAGGATTATCCTCACAATGATGCCATGGTTATCTCTTGTGTGATCAAAGGATTTCTGGTCCACAATGTCTTAGTTGATACAGGCAGTGCAGCTGATATTATATTTGCTAAGGCCTTCAGACAAATGCAAGAGCCCGAAGACAAGGTCCATGATGCTACGCACCCTCTTTGTGGCTTCGGAGGACGGCAGATTGCAGCACTTGGGAAGATTACCATGCCAGTAACCTTCGGGTTTGTTAACAACACAAGGACTGAGCAAATTGTGTTTGATATTGTTGACATGGAGTATCTTTACAATGCTATCATTGGTCGCGGTACTCTCAATGCCTTCGAAGCAATTCTTCACCCAGCTTACCTCTGCATGAAGATACCTTCGGACCAAGGGCCTATTGCTATTCATGGAAGCCAGGAAGCTGCTAGAAGGGCCGAAGGAAGCTGGACTGACTCCAAAGCAATCCATAACATAGATGGAGCTGAAGCTTGTGAACAGTACAAATTCAGAAGGGAGAAAGCAGCTTCAGCAGATCAGCCGAAGCCCATGCTATTGTGTGAGGATATAGCAGAGCAGAAGGTGTTGTTGGGCTCGCAATTATCTGAAGACCAGGAGAAAACTTTGATAAGGTTTTTGTTCAACAACAAAGATGTTTTTGCATGGTCAGCTAATGATCTCTGTGGAGTAAATCGGGATGTTATTGAACATTCGCTCAATGTTGACCCATCCTTCAGACCCCGAAAGCAGAGGCTTCGGAAAATGTCTGATGACAAGGCCGAAGGGGCTCGCAATGAAGTAAAAAGACTCCTCAGTGCAGGAGTTATCAGAGAAGTAAAGTATCCAGAGTGGCTAGCTAACATTGTTATGGTGAAAAAGGCCAATGGCAAGTGGAGAATGTGTATCGATTTCACAGATCTCAACAAGGCTTGTCCGAAGGACGAATTCCCGCTGCCAAGGATAGACTCTTTAGTCGATGCAGCAGCTTCTTCAGAGCTCATGAGTCTCCTAGACTGTTACTCAGGCTATCATCAAATCTGGATGAAAAAGGAAGATGAGCCGAAGACTAGCTTCATAACCCCAAGTGGCACATATTGCTATCTTCGGATGCCTGAGGGGCTCAAAAATGCTGGAGGAAGCTTCAGCAGAATGACTGCGAAGGTTCTCCAGTCTCAGATAGGCAGAAATGTGTTGACTTATGTCGATGACATCATCGTGAAAAGCACGAAGCAGGAAAATCATATTGCTGATTTGCAGGAGACCTTCGCAAGCTTCAGACAAGCTGGTCTGAAGCTGAATCCAGAAAAATGTGTCTTCGGAGTGAAGAAGGGGAAATTTCTTGGATGCTTGGTTTCAACAAAAGGAATCGAAGCTAATCCAAATAAAATTGAAGCTATACTTCGAATGGAGCCACCAACTACAAGAAAGGGGGCCCAAAGATTGACAGGAAGGCTGGCATCTCTCAACAGATTCATATCCAGATCAGCAGAAAGAAATTTACCATTCTTCGAGGTGCTGAAGTCAGCTGAAGTCTTTCAATGGGGACCAAGTCAACAAAAAGCCTTCGAAGAGCTGAAGCAATATTTGATAGATCTAACAACATTAACTCCACCAACGCCAGGGGCTCCTCTGTTGTTATATGTGGCAGCTTCGCACTCAGCAGTAAGTGCGGCACTTGTCCAGGAGAAGCTTGATGGCCAAGTCAAGAAGCAGGTTCCAGTGTATTTTGTATCTGAAGTCCTTAGTGTATCAAAGAAAAATTATACAGAGCTGGAGAAGGTATTATATGCCGTTTTAATGGCATCCAGGAAGCTTCGGCATTATTTTCAGGCATACAATATTATTGTTCCTTCTTCGCAGCCGTTGAAGGATATCATGAGAAATAGAGAAGCTACTGGACGGATTGGAAAATGGGCTGCAGAGCTCAATGAATTTTACATTGATTATGTGCATAGATCCTCGATCCAGTCTCAAGCATTGGCAGATTTCATTGCCGACTGGACGCCAGGGGCTCAGGATGAAGAAGCAAATAAAGATGCCGAAGTGTGGACAGTGTTTTGTGATGGCTCTTGGGGAACCTTCGGAGCAGGTGCAGCCGCTGTGTTGGTCTCACCATCTAAGGTTAAAACTTGTTATGCAGCAAGACTTGATTTCAGCTGTACAAACAATATTACTGAGTACGAAGCCCTGCTCTTGGGCCTTCGGAAATTAAAGGCAATGGGAATCAGAAGGGCGATTCTTAAAACTGATTCCCAGGTTGTTTCGGGTCATATTGACAAAAGTTGCAAGGCTACAGATCCGAAGCTTGAAAAATACCTAGACACGGTCCGAAGGATCGAAGCCTCCTTCGAAGGATTTTCTGTCAAGAATATCCCTCGAGGACAAAATGAGCATGCTGATTTGCTAGCCAAGTCTGCAGCACAGGGGCTGCCGTTACCTTCGGATGTGTTCTTCGAAACAATAAAGGCACCTTCAGTGGAGCTCCTTGAAAGAGCAGTCCTCAACATATCTCCTGTTTACAGTGAAGATTGGAGAACTGAAATCATCTCTTACCTTCAGGGTAAGTTCCTTTCAGATGACGAAGCTTATAATAAAAGGATAGAGGCAAGAGCTTGTCCGCATGTCATGATAGAAGGGGAGTTATACAAACATGGAGTTTGCGCTCCGCTGCTCAAGTGCTTATCTAGAACCGAAGGTATAGAATTGATGAAAGAAATACATGCAGGCCTGTGTGGATCCCACATCGGATCTAGGCCGTTACTTGGAAAAGTTTTCCGCCAAGGGTTTTATTGGCCGAAGGCAGCTTCGGATGCAGCAGAGTTAGTTCAAAAGTGCGAAGGTTGTCAGAAATGTGCAAGAGATCAAAAGCAACCTTCGTCTTTGACACAGCTGATACAACCCATCTGGCCATTGCAAAGGTGGGGCCTTGACTTGTTAGGTCCATTACCACCGACTCAAGGGAATCTAAAATATGTTATAGTGGCTGTGGAGTATTTTTCTAAATGGATTGAGGCGAAGCCATTAGCCACAATAACTTCGGCCACTGTCCAAAAGTTTTTCTGGCAGAATATTGTCTGTCGCTTCGGGGTACCGAAGGCCATCACTGTAGATAATGGAACACAATTCGACTCCGAAGCTTTCAGAAATTTCTGTGATCAAATTGGTACGAAGATCCATTTTGCATCAGTCAGGCATCCGGAGTCAAATGGGCTCGTTGAAAGAGCCAACGGTATTATAATGGCAGGAATAATGAAGTTAATCTTCAATCAACCCAGGGGAAAGTGGCCAGATCAGTTAACCAAAGTGGTGTGGAGCCACAATACAACAACATCAAGGTCTACAGGCTTTACTCCATTCAAGTTATTGTTCAGAGACGAAGCAATAACTCCGGAAGAAGCTAAAGCTGGATCAATAAGAGTTGTAGCTTCGGCAGAATCAGGTCCTGAAGATGCCTGTTTTGTGGAAAAAGATGCTTTAGAAGGGATCAGGCTTCAAGCTGTGGAGAATATCAATAAATACCAGGCTGAAACAGTCAGATGGCGAGATAGAAAGGTCCGGCTAAAAAATATTGAGCCGGGACACTTGGTGCTTCGGAGAGTGGCCAACCCAGACACAGTGGGCAAGTTACAGTTGAAATGGGAAGGGCCTTTCTTAGTAGCATCTTCGTTAAGGCCTGGTTCGTACAGATTGAAGGACATGGACGGCAACGAAATTCCAAGATCTTGGAATGCGGACGAGCTTCGGCGATATTATGTATAACTTGATGTAACTTTTTATGTTTTTTCTTTTCTTTTTCATGGCACCCTTTTCCTTTCTAAAGGGGGAGAAAGGTTTTTAATGGGGCCATCATATGTAATTTCCTTTTTAGTTTTATAAGAGCAAAATCCCCCAAAGAATGTAAATGTAAAAGCTGAGAACGCACCATCGAGTGCCGAAGCTGAAAAAGCGAAGAAGCTCAAAAGACGTTCCTAAGGGAATGCAGAGCTTACAGCGAAAAGTCAACGCTGATTCCGCCGAAAGTAAAAGGCGAAGAAGCTCAAAAGACGTTCCTAAGGGAATGCAGAGCTTACAGCGAAAAGTCAACGCTGATTCCGCCGAAAGTAAAAGGCGAAGAAGCTCAAAAGACGTTCCTAAGGGAATGCAGAGCTAATGTGTGATTGTTTCTAAGGAAATAATGGCTGAGGGTATGGCTTCGGACATGTGTTTGGACATTCATTCGCACATCACATGGCATCATAGCATTCGCATTCATAAACATTCATTCATGGCATACGTGGTTGTTTCGGCAAAAAAGAAGAAGCGGTCTTTTATGCTTCGTTGTGTATAAAAAAGAGAGGTTTCGGCAAAAAAGAAGAAGCGGTCTTTTATGCTTCGTTGTGTACGAAAAGAAGGGAAGGTGTTTTTTTCGCTTTCAGCTCAAAATATTAATTTCGTCCACATCAAAGCACCTCAATGGAAGGGTAAGGATATATTACAAGGTATGAACAAAATTCATTAAGAACAGTTTAGCTGTATTTACAAACGTTGTTACAAAAGTCTTGAGTTTTTCTAGCCTACTCCTACTAATCTTCGTCAGGCTTCCGCTTCGGCGGCATATTCTTTAAGTATCACCTTCAGCTTCGTCATCCTACATGAATCAAGGTATTGCGAGTAAAAATCAAGTGTGAAGGAGAAGGTAAGCACAAGGTATGATTTCTTACTGGTTCAAGATGACTTCGAGCTTCGTCCCCAGCCTTCTCTCGCCCGCCTTTTGTCCATATCATTTTTATAAATCTGTTTGAAATGCTTCGGGCGAGGTCAGGAATATCGTCTAAAATTGATGGAGACAGAGTGAAATTCGGCCTGTTGACGATTTTTCCATGATCACAGCCGGCCTTCAGGAACGCTGCAGCTGTGCCCCGAGAAGCTACCCAGGCACAGAAGTCACCGTGCCCGGCTATAACTTCGTCCAGCTCATCAATTTCAGCTTCAATATGTTCGAAGGCTCTCGGCAAATTTTCAGCTGCAGGGTTGAACTTTCCACTGCTGGCTCCAACTGAGTAAAAGATCTTCTTTAATTGTTGAATGCAGTTGTTACTAAATTTCAAGCATTTGTCTTGAAGGCTTGTTAATGATTGCTTCAAGTCTGAGTTGGTTTGGACTTCGGCTTCAAGTTTCGAATTAAGCTCTAGCTTCTCTTGTTCAAATTGTTTTGATTGGCAGAGAAGCTTCGAATTCAATTCTGCTACTTTAGCTTCAGTTTCTGCCAGCAAGCCTTCGGTTGATTGGAGTTCGAAGTCTTTCTTTTCAATAATAGCTGATTGTTCTTTTACTTTGCTCTCTAAATTCTCAATTATAGCTTCGTGTTTTTTATCTTCTAAATCTTGCTGCATCTTCAAAGCTTTGCTTAGTAGCATGCTCTGCATATAAACAACCTTCATTAGGAATATTTCCATTATTAAAAACAATAGAAGTCAGAGAAAAATCGTTTACCTTGAAATTGGAATAAAATAAGCTACCGACGATATGTTGTCGTCGGTAGCGGCTGATATCTGTTTCTAGCTTCGGAAAACCGATACTCTTTGATAGAGTACCGATGACCTTAGCCCCAGTTTGGTCCCGGATGCAGCCCAATTTCTCATCATCAATGCTCCGAATAGAAGAGCTCCTGGCTTGTATCCGCAAGATTTGGCATATTCCTTAAGCTCTTCTATTTCGGCCTTCGACAGTTCTTGCCCAATTAAATCTTGAAATATGTAAGCTTCGTCTTCCGAAGTATCTTCGGCTATTTCTTTTCCCTTCCCAGGCACTGTGGCCATGGTTTCTTCAGCAGCAGTGGCAGCTTCTTCTGCAGCCATGTCTAGCAAAATTTTGTCGATGTCTTCAATGGTAGTTTCTAAGTTCACATCTTCGGCTGAAGCAGCTTCGGTAGCCGCGACCTCCGAAGGTGCGACTTCGACATTTGTTGTGCCCTCGACCGCTGGCGTTTTCCGAGTTGAAGCCCTCGGTGGCGTCTTGTCGATAACTTCGGTCACTGCAATAATTCTTTGCCTCTTTGTTTTGGTTATCTTCGTTTTTTCCGGCTTCTCCACCTTTCGAAAAAGCTTCGTCAGTTGGGGCCCTAATGGACTTAGCTTCGCGGGCAGGGGTTCAGTCATTACCTTTAAGATTTCCTCCACATCGCTGGTAGAGGGTGGTGCAGGAGTCCCCTCTTCATCGGATAATTTTCGCTTTGGAGATGATATTTTTCTCTTCTTTGGAATTTTCTTCTCTTTTGCTGGTCCTTCCTCATCTTTGTTCAAACTTTCGGCCACTCTTTTTCTTTTTTGGCCCTCAGCACCCTTGTTCAACCGTTCATAGTCAGGGTACTCGAAACCCAGGGCATCAAACACTCGGTTCAGCCTTCGCTTCGGACGGGTGCCGAAGGCCGCAGTCATCAGTTGATCTTCTTTTTTGGAATAATTCCCAAGAATTTCATTGCACATTACCTCAACTGTGTCCAGCCACTCTTGGCAAGGTTTTTTAAAGTATTTCTTGAACTTGAAATGGTAAGGAAGCCGGACAAGTTCCCCCTTCTTCTTCTCCCCTTCTAGCTTTGGCATTTCCCATTCTTTTAGAGTAGGGAAAACCCTGAACGCTAAGAATTCTTGAACCAAATCCCTGGTACCGATATGATCTGAAATAATTTCAAACTCACCCAGTGCAGCCCAGGTGGGACCTTCTAATGTCATGTGGCATCGCGGTCTTGTCTCTCCGAAGATTAATTCAAGTGGGCTTTGTACCAATTTCTCTTTGTCTTCGTCAACTTTCACGTAAAACCACTCAGACTTCCAGCCTGCCGGCCATTTGCTTCGGTAGCTGATAACAGGAAACTTTGTTGTTTTCCGGTAGGCAAAATTGTAGCAACCAAAGTTATCATGTAATCCATCTTTTCTGGCCTTCGTTTGGTAATGTAACTCATGAACTCGACAAAAACTGTCGGCAAACGGTTCCACAGCCTGGCTTCGGAGGGCCCAGATATAAACATTAAGCCTAACGATAGCGTTAGGAGTCAATTGATGAAAGTAAATACCAAACTTCTTCAATACATCTGCAATAATACCATGAAGGGGGAATCTCAGCCCAGCCTTTAAAAAGCTCTTGAAAATGACTATCTCGTCCTTCTCTGGCTTCGGGGTAGTCTCTTCTCCCCCGAAGCGAAGTAGTTTCTTCTGATTTTCACTGAAGTAACCTGATTTTACCATCTTCGAGAGATCAGCCTTCGAAATGGTCGACTTTCCGAAGTCTATGTGGCTGGGCTTGCTGGGCATGGCAATGCGATAGTCATCTTCGGGATCAGTTTCTTCAATGTTCTCTTCTCCTCCTTCGGCAGTTGTCGGGTCTGCTTCAGCAGCGGGGATTTCTTCCGTAGTTACCAGTCCGGATCGTTGCATTGCTTCGGATATGGGAATAGTTTCTGAACCTTCAGCTTCGTCTCCTTCACGCTCAACCCTGGCAGTGGATCGCACTCTGGCCATTTGATTCTGAGTTTGGGGAAATTGAATACTTTTTTCTTTTTTCTTTTTCTCCCGAAGCCTTTCTTTCTGACGAAGCAGACTTCGAGATAGACCTTCGTTCGATTCTGGGAATCAAGCTTCGGCTACAGTTAAAAATTTTGGCAGCAAAACAGTGCAAATAGCAATGAATGCTGTGGTAACTTCACACCTACTCGTCTGTTTATATAGTGCTGCAGGTAAGAAGGCGAAGCGCCAGGATTTTTACACCAGGCGGGCAGTCACTTGCACTCGCTGCGCGGTGGACTGCAGAGACCAAATAGTAACTCTGCAAGGTGGGCCTGGCACACGCTCAGAAACTGGATCGTTTCCCGGCAACGAGCTCAGAGAAGGTGTTTTTTGGACCTTCGGCTTCCCGAAGCTTGAGAGGCTTTTTTCACGGATCAAGCTCGTTACGAAAAATGATCTAGCGCCGCGAAAGGGGCTACTGTTGGGGCCATGCTTCGTTGCGCCGAAGGTCTTACGAGAAGAAGCAGCTTCGGCTGAAGTTGTCCCCAGGAGATGACCGAAGGTTCCTCTTCATGAAGCTTCGGCATTACAAACCGACATAGAGATAGAATGACCTTTTAATCCAT
This sequence comes from Zea luxurians, assembly GCA_029449295.1. Lineage (NCBI taxonomy): Eukaryota > Viridiplantae > Streptophyta > Magnoliopsida > Poales > Poaceae > Zea > Zea luxurians. Next base: position 54,195,374 of record JAOPSE010000004.1, on the reverse strand, counting down.
AAAGGTCTGAGTCAATGATTGTAAACTTTTATGAGGGGCATAATTGTAATTCGTCACAGGCTGTGTCCTGTGTCTATAAATAGATGAACAGTACCCCCGTACTGTTCACGCTGACTTGCATTCACTCGCGCGTCACGCTTGGACTTTTGCCTTCTGTCAAGCCGAAGGTAAAAATGTAATTCAATATTGTTCAAGTGCATTCATGGCTATATGATTAAAGGATATTAATGATGACATATGATTATTCATGTTATTTCTCATGTCTCATATGCTTCTCCTTTCATTGAGATATATCGTAATGTCGAAGGTATGTCCTTCATGACCTTCGTCTGAAGATCATTATATCCTAAGGGAGATAATGCTCTGAAGGACGAAGGGTATTAATCATTAACCTTTTTGTGTTGCCTTGTTCTTAATTCATAGCACTTGAGAACAAGTCCCCAACAGTTCGTGTACAGAGTATGCTACTGAGCAAAGCCTTGAAGATGCAACAGGATCTAGAGGATAAAAAGCACGAGGTTATAATTGAGAACTTAGAAAACAAAATAAAAGAACAATCAGCCACTTTTGAGAAGAAAGAGTTCGAACTCCAGACAACTGGAGGCTTATTAGCAGAAGCCGAAGCTAAAATAACAGTACTGAATACGAAGCTTCTCTGTCAGTCAGAAAGTTTCGAACAGGAAAAGCTGAAGCTTAATGAAAAACTTGAGGCCGAAGTCCAGAAGGGTTTAGATTTGAAAAAATCATTGATAAGCCTTCAAAACAAATGTTTGGAATTCAGCAATCAATGTGTTCAAGGGTTGAAGAAGGTATTTTATTCGGTCGGGGCCAGTAGTGAAAAATTTACTCCTTCAGCTGAAGATCTACAAGGAGCCTTCGAACACATCGAAGGTAAGATTGATGACCTCGATGATGTTATTGCTGGACACGGTGACTTCTGTGCCCTGGTAGCTTCTCGGGGCACCGCTGCTGCGTTCCTGAAATCTGGATGTGAGCACGGAAAAATCATCAACACACCCAATTTCAGCCTATCACCAGCAGTTCTGGATGATATCCCTAGCCTCGCCCGAAGCATTGGGAATAAATTTATAAAGGTGGTATGGACAAAGGGTGGGCGAGAGAAAGCTGGTGACGAAGCTCGGAGTCATCTTAAACTGGTAGCAAAATCATACCTTCGTGCTTACCTCTTCCTTCGAAATTGAATTTTGCTTATAATACTTTAATTTGTGTAGGATGATGAAGCCGAAACCAAAGCTTGAAGAGTAAAAAGAGACGTCGAAGCTTTTACTGGATGACAATGCTGAAGCTGAAGCTCAATGAATATTGATGAAGCTTAGATAAATGACTGTAGAAGAGATTCTAAAAACTTTTTGTAATAACTTTTACAAATGTAATTAAATTGTATTCTGTGAACTATGTCCATACCTTGAAATATATTCTTACCTTTCCGTCAATGTATGAAGTGCTTTGGTGTGGGCGAAATTATCATTTTTGAGCCGAAGGCGAAAAAACACCTTCCCTTCTTTTCGTACGCAGCGAAGCAAAAAAAACTGCTTCTTTTTTCTTTTTTGCCGAAGCGTGATCTTTAGAGCTGAAGCGATTGCTTGTGTTATGATGATAATGATCCTACGTATGTATACATGAATGTTTATGAATGCAAATGCTATGATGTGATGTATCATGCAAATGAATGTCCAAATACATATCCGAAACCATAGCCATAGTCTTCGTTCCCTTTGGAATAGACACAGTCTCTTTGCCGTTTATTTTTCGGCTTCACCGTTTACTTTTCGGTGTATCAGCGCTGACTTTTCGTTGTAAGCCTCCCTTAGGAGCTTCTTCGCCTTTTACTTCGGCGGAATCAGCGTTTATTTTTCGCTGTAAGCCTCCCTTAGGAGCTTCTTCGCCTTTTACTTCGGTGGAATCAGCGTTTATTTTTCGCTGTAAGCTCTGCATTCCCTTAGGAACGACTTTTGAGCAGAAAACATGCGCTGCGCTCCCTTAGGAACGGCTTTTTTGTAGCTTCGTCGTGCTCTGCATCCCCTTAGGGACATCTTTTGAGCTTCTCCCTGTTTTCTTTTCTTTTTTCTTTTCACTCGATGATGCGTGCTCAGCTTTTACATTTACATCTTTGGGGGATATTGCTCTTATAGAGCTGAAATAAGAAAGAGAGAAATTACATGCTATGGCCCCATTAAAAACCTTTCTCCCCCTTTGGAAAGGAAAAGGGTGCCATAGGAAAGAACAGAAAAAATTACATCAAGCTAGACATAATATCGCCGAAGCTCATCCGCATTCCATGATCTAGGAATATCGTTGTCGTCTATATCCTTCAATCTATAAGAACCGGGTCTTGACGAAGATACTACCAGAAAAGGTCCTTCCCATTTCAGCTGTAGCTTGCCTACTGTATCTATGTTGGCCACTCTCCGAAGCACCAAATGTCCTGGCTTAATGTTCTTTAGCCGAACCTTTCTATCACGCCATTTTATTGTTTCGGCTTGATATTTATTGATGTTTTCCACAGCCTGAAGCCTGATCCCTTCTATAGCATCTTTCTCCATAGAGTAATCAGCTTCGTCCTCTACCGAAGCCACTGTTCTTATTGATCCCGCTTTTGCTTCTTCTGGAGTTATTGCTTCGTCACCAAATAATAACTTGAATGGTGTAAATCCTGTTGACCTTGATGCTATTGTATTGTGGCTCCACACCACTTTAATTAATTCATCTGGCCATTTTCCTCTGGGCTGATTGAAGATTAATTTCATTATTCCCATCATTATGATGTCGTTAGCTCTTTCGACAAGTCCATTTGACTCTGGATGCCTAACCGATGCAAAATGGATCTTCGTGCCAATTTGTCCACAGAACTCCTTAAAAGCTTTGGCATCAAACTGTGTTCCATTATCCACAGTAATGGCCTTCGGCACTCTGAAGCGACAAACAATATTCTGCCAGAAATATTTCTGAATGGTAACCGAAGTTATTGTGGCTAAAGGCTTCGCCTCAATCCACTTAGAAAAATATTCTACTGCCACCACAACATATTTTAAATTTCCTTGTGCTGGTGGTAACGGGCCTAACAAATCAAGGCCCCACATTTGCAAGGGCCAAGTGGGCTGTATTAACTGAGTCATAGAGGAAGGTTGTTTTTGATCTCTTGCGCATTTCTGATAGCCTTCGCATTTTTGAACTAATTCTGCTGCATCCAAAGCTGCCTTCGACCAATAAAATCCTTGACGAAAAACTTTTCCCAGCAAGGGCCTAGATCCAATGTGAGATCCACACAGGCCTGCGTGTATTTCCTTCATCAATTCTATACCTTCAGCTCTGGATAAACATTTGAGCAATGGAGAACAGACTCCATGCGTGTATAGCTCCCCTTCTATTATGACATATGGTCAGGCTCTTGCCTCTATTCTCTTATTATAAGCTTCGTCATCTGAAAGGAAATTACCCTGGAGGAAAGACATAATCTCAGTTCTCCAATCTTCACTATGAACAGGAGATATATTGAGCACTGCTCTTTCAAGAAGTTCCACCGAAGGTGCTTTTATTGTTTCAAAAAATACTTCTGAAGGTAGGGCAGCCCCTGTGCCGCTGACTTGGCTAGCAAATCAGCATGTTCATTTTCTCCTCGAGGAATATTCTTGACAGAAAACCCTCCAAAGGAAGCTTCAATCCTTCGGACCATGTCCAAGTATTTCTCAAGCTTCGGGTCTCTTGCTTTACAACTCTTGTCAACATGACCAGAAATAACTTGGGAATCGGTTTTAAGAACCGCCCTTCTAATGCCCATTGCCTTTAACTTCCAAAGCCCCAAAAGCAAAGCTTCGTACTCAGCAATATTATTTGTGTAGCTAAAATCAAGTTTTACTGCATAGCAAGTTCTAACTTTGGAAGGTGCAACTAACACAGCAACTGCTCCTGCCCCGAAGGTTCCCCAAGAACCGTCGCAGAATACTGTCCAAGCTTCGGCATCTGTAGTTGTTTCTTCTCCCTGAGCCCCTGGCGTCCAATCAGCAATGAAGTCTGCTAACGCCTGGGACTGTATTGAGGATCTATGCACATAATCAATGCTGAACTCGTTGAGTTCCGCAGCCCACTTTCCAATTCTTCCAGTAGCTTCTCTGTTTCTCATGATGTCCTTCAAAGGTTGTGACGAAGGAACAATTATATGATATGCTTGAAAGTAATGTCGAAGCTTCCTGGAGGCCACTAAGACAGCATATAACACCTTCTCCAATTCTGTATACTTCTTCTTTGATAGACTAAGGACTTCGGAGACGAAGTATATCGGGGCTTGCCTTTTGGTTTGTCCCTCAAGCTTTTCTTGGACAAGTGCCGCACTCACTGCCGAGTGCGAAGCTGCCACATACAACAACAGAGGAGCCCCTGGCGCTGGTGGAGTTAGCGTCGTTAGATCTATCAGATACTGCTTCAGCTCTTCGAAGGCTTTCTGCTGAGCTGATCCCCATTGAAAGACTTCGGCTGACTTCAACACTTCAAAGAATGGTAAATTTCTCTCTGTTGATCTAGATATGAATCGATTCAGAAATGTCAGTCTTCCTGTCAGCCGTTGAGCCCCCTTCTTTGTCCTTGGCGGCTCCATCCGAAGAATAGCTTCGATTTTATTTGGATTAGCTTCGATTCCTTTTGTTGAAACCAAACAACCAAGGAATTTCCCCTTCTTTACTCCGAAGACACACTTCTCTGGATTCAGCTTCAGACCAGCTTGTCTAAAATTAGTGAATGTCTCCTGCAAATCAGCAATGTGATTTTCTTGCTTCGTGCTTTTTACTATAATATCATCAACATAGGTTAGCAAACTTCTGCCTATCTGAGAATGAAGAACCTTCGCTGTCATTCTACTGAAGCTTCCTCTAGCATTCTTGAGCCCCTCAGGCATCCGAAGATAACAATATGTTCCACTAGGGGTTATGAAGCTGGCTTTTGGCTCATCTTCTTTCTTCATCCAAATTTGATGATAGCCTGAATAACAATCTAGCAGACTCATAAGCTCTGACGAAGCTGCTGCGTCTACTAGTGAATCTATCCTTGGTAATGGAAACTCATCCTTCGGACAAGCCTTGTTGAGATCAGTAAAATCAATACACATCCTCCATTTACCATTGGCCTTCTTCACCATAACAGTGTTGGCTAACCATTTTGGGTATTTCAATTCTCTGATGACTCCAGCGCTAAGAAGTCTTTTCACTTCATTCCAAGCACCTTTAGCTTTGTCATCAGGCATTTTCTGAAGCCTCTGCTTTCTAGGTCTGAAGGATGGATCAACATTGAGCGAGTGTTCAATGACATCCCTGTTAACACCACAGAGATCATTGGCTAACCATGCAAAGACATCTTTGTTGTTGAACAAAAACCTTATCAGGGTTTTCTCCTGTTCTTCAGACAATTGAGATCCCAGCAGCACCTTCTGCTCTGCAATATCTTCACATAAAAGCATGGGCTTCGGCTGATCGGCCGAAGCAGCCTTCTCCCTTCTGTACTTATACTGCTCACAAGCTTCGGCTCCATCTATATTATGGATTGCCTTTGAATCTGTCCAGCTCCCTTCAGCCTTTCTGGCAGCTTCCTGACTTCCATGAATAGCAATAGGTCCTTGATCCGAAGGTATCTTCATGCAAAGATATGCTGGATGAAGAATTGCTTCAAAAGCATTGAGTGTTCCACGACCAATGATTGCATTGTAGGGTACTCCATGTCGACAATATCAAACACAACTTGTTCAGTTCTAGTGTTATTAACAAATCCGAAGGTCACTGGCATCGTGATCTTGCCAAGTGCTACAATCTGTCTTCCTCCGAAGCCACAGAGAGGGTGTGTAGCATCATGAATCTTATCTTCTGGCTCTTGCATTTGTCTGAAGGCCTTAGCAAATATAATATCCGCTGCACTGCCTGTATCAACCAGAACATTGTGGACCAGAAACCCTTTGATAACACAAGAAATAACCATAGCATCAATGTGAGGGTAATCCTTGAGCTGAAGGTCCTCTTGGGAGAAGGTAATTGGGATGTGAGACCATCTTGACTTGATGAAGGGTCCCTGCACCCCGACATGTTGTACCCTTCTCTATGTCTCCTTCTTCTGCTTCTTGTTGGCCGGTTCCAAGCACGATCCGCCTGTTATCGGGAGCACCAGCTTCATAACCGAAGTAGCTCCAGCTTGGTTGTTGAATGAAGCCATTAGCTCAAAAAGTGGAAGTGAGTGTTGGGGCGAAGGCGAAGACGCCACCCTTCGCTCGATGCCTTCGCCAGACTCGCTGCAACAACGGAGACAAGATGACTGGCAGACTCTACCCTTCGTCCCACGCATCGGAAGACGAAGGCCTATGGCGAAGTCATCCCATCCCGCGACCTCGTCCAACATGGAGGCCCACGTGTGATCAGGCCCATTATGGTAGGCCGTGCGTGGGCCGCTACGCATTACGGGCCTAATCTGTAAAGGCTTCCCTGTAATTACAATCTGTAACCCTGCTTTATGGGAATATTCCGGGGATAACCAGGGCGCCTGAGGGCACATGCGTCCTTAACCCAAGACGCTGGGCACTCAGGCACCAATAAATACCCCCGTACAGTGCCCTTGAGAGGCTGAATTTGATAGAGCTATTGCCATCTCGAGTTGAAACCTTGCTTACACTGTTTTCGCTCCCCCGTTGGATTAACTTGCCCAGGAGAGCGAGTTCCAACATTTGGCGCCCACCGTTCGTGCTACGAAAACACCACCCGCGATGGCACCCAAGAGAACCACCTCGAAGGCTGACGAGGCTGCGAAGGCAGCACTGCTAGCCGAGAAAAAGGGCAAGGCCCTTGTCGACACCACCCACCAAGAGCCCTGCGAAGACGACGCAAACAGCAAGAGGCAGCGCAACGAACAACCCACTACCGAAGGCAGCCTCCTCACCTGCAGCTCTGGAGAACTGCAAGTTCCCCCAGGCTTCGCTCCACTAGAGGGCGCGGACGCCACCGAGGATGGCGAAGTCATCGGTGTTTCGGCCGAAGAGCAGCTACAGCTGCGCGCCTTGCGCCTCAAGAACCGCAACCTCCAGAAGCAAAAGGAGATCCTCGAGGCCAAGCGCCAACGCGTGTCTGCACAAGCCAAGGTGCGACAGATGATACGCGACAAAGAGCAGAAGGCTCAGGAGCTTGAACAAGAGATCGCCCACATGCAGAGCGAAGGCCAATTTGGCCTGCAACACGACCCACCCCTCCAACAGCGCGCACATATCGAAGACCTGTTCATCCCTCAGCGCGGACACGCCATCCCTCAAGCCATGGCGTTCCAAGGCGTCAACTACCTTGACGAGCGAAGTCCCCTGGCACCTCATTTGCAAGCGACACCATGGCCCGCCAACTTCAGGGCAGGGACATATCCCAAGTACAACGGCAGCACTGACCCTGCACAGTACATCATGAGCTATCAAGTCGCCGTTGCATCATCCGGAGGGGACGACGCCACAATGGCCAAGTCATTCATCATTGCCCTCGAAGGCCCAGCCCTCACCTGGTACACCAGGTTGCCCCCATTGTCCATCGACTCCTGGAGAAGTCTCCGGGACAAATTCTTGCTCAACTTCCAAGGGTACCGCCTAGACACCGACGCCTTGGCTGAACTCTCACTATGCAAGCAGCTAGAACGAGAGACTCTGCGGGAGTATTACCACAAGTTTCTGACCCTCAAGTCACAACTGCCTTCGATCGATGACCAGATCGCCATCCACTACGCCATCAGTGGCCTTCGGGCCGGCGTCCTTTACAGCCACTGCATCAGGGATCCGCCCATGAACCTCCAGGAGCTGTATCAGCTGTTCGAGAAATACGCCAGATCCGAAGAGCTCCACCAGCGCAAAGTCGAGTCTCAGAGGAAGCCCAAAGACCCTCCACAGTCCAGCCGCACATGGACAAGGCCCTCGCAGGCAGACTTTAGCCGGGATGGCCGCAATCAGCAGCAGGTGCACAACATCGCCAACCAGCCCCCCGCTGGTGAGGCCCCTTGCCGCTAGGAGTATCCCCCCCAGGGCCGAGGAAACGGAACTCGCGGTCGGGGCCGGGGGCATGCGCAGCAGCCACGCAGATTTTACTGCCTGTTCCACGGCGAAGACTGCACGCATCCTACAAGAGACTGCCCAGAGACAAAGGCCACCAGAGACAGGATGGCACGGGCGCAACCAGCCGACAACCCTAGAATTGTCGCGCACACATATCAGCAACCCCCTCAGCCATACAACCACGGCCCCGCTCCGCTTCCATCGCACCACGCATACCAACACCACCAGGAGGTACAAATCGTGCCTCCCCCACCCCCACCCCCACACCATCAACAGCAAAACATCCACCACCCCAACCACCCCCAAGCCCCAAAGCAAGAGGACTTCGCCGATCAGCCGTATCGTGGAGTCATTCATATGATTACTGGGGGGGTCCAGCGCTGACTTCGACACAAAGCGGCAGAAGAGGGACCATTACCGCAGCATCAACCACGTCGCTGTCACCGGTCCGGTCATGTAGACAAAGTGGTCCCACGTGCCATTGACCTTCGATGCCCGAGACGTTGATCTGCGCAGCGCCCCCCACATCGATGCCATGGTCATCAACTGCAGCGTGGCAGGCTGGGACTTGCACAAAGTCTTAGTCGACAATGGCAGCCAGGCGGATATCATTTTCCTCCATGCTTTCGATCGCATGGGCATAAGCCACAGCGTGCTCAAGCCCTCGGACAACCCCGTGTACGGCTTCGGCGGCAAGGGCACCTTTCCTGTCGACAAAATAGAGTTACCTCTCTCCTTCGGTGTAGCACCCAATGCCCGAAGTGAGCAAGTCATGTTCGACATCGTCGACATGGTGTACCCATACAACGCCATAATGGGCTGGGGCTCCATCTACAAATTTGAGGCAACTATCCACGAACTTTACTTGTGCATGAAGATCCCAGGTCCGCAAGGCGTCATCACAGTCTACGGCAACCAGCAGGTTGCGCGTAACATAGAAAGAGACTTCGTCCTCGGACAAAGAAACGTACACTGCCTCACGGCCCAGCGTGAGGTCCCCGGGTCTGCCAGTCCAACCGCCAAAGAACATGAAAAAGCACAGCTGCAGAGCAACGATGGGACCAAGACTGTCCCCCTTGACCAGGCAACGCCCAAGCAGATGGTTACCATCAGCGAAGACCTCACTTCACTTGACGAGGAGAGACTCCTCTCCTGTCTGTCCAAGAATAAAGACGTCTTCGCCTAGTCCACCCTCGACCTGGTCGGAGTCAGTCGCTCCATCATCGAGCACAGCTTAGGAATCGACCCTTCGGTGAGGCCGAAGAAACAGCGGCTGCGTAAGATGTCTGACGAGAAGACGAAAGTCGCCAAGGCCGAGGTGTGTTGGAACTTGCTCTCAGTTGCAAGGGGATCCAACAAGGGTGAACAATGACGTCAACAGGGTTCTCGCGCAAGATGGCAATAGCTCTGTTAATCTGCCCCTCACGGGCACTGTGCGGGGGTATTTATAGGTGTCTGAGCGTCCAGCGCCTTGTGTTAAGGACGCATGTGCCCTCAGATACCTAGGTTATCCCTAGAATATTCCCATAAAGCAGGGTTATAGACTGTAATTACAGGAATGCCTTTGCAAATTAGGCCCGTTACACGCTGCGGCCATGCGGGGCCCGTTACAATGGGCCGGATCACACGTGGGCCTCTGAGCTAGACGAGGCCGCACGGTGGGGTGACGACGTCGCAGGCCTTCGTCTGGCGCCGTTTCAAGCGAAGGGTGTCCCTGCCCGTTTTGTCTCCATCGGACCAGCGACTGCAGCGAAGGCCTCGAGCGAAGGGTGGCGTCTCTGCCTTCGCCCCAACATTTGCCCTCCGAGGGACCAGTTCGACAAAGTCACCTGGTGCCGAAGACGTCGCTAGATGGCGGAGACGCTGCCCTCGCTCGAAGTGGTTCCGCGGGGGTTTTTGACATGACCGTTGATTGACACCGTACTGTTGGATTGCGGGTTTCCCGAAGCGCCGCTCCCTGTATGATTGCGGGTTTCCCGAAGAGCCGCGCCCTGTCTATAAAAGGGGGCGGGGGTTGGCGCTTTTTGAACTTCACTTTCCGCGCTCCATGCAAACCCTAGCCGCCTTTTCCACCGTCTTGCTGCTCGTCTGCCCGCCTTGCTTTTGTTCGCCGGAGATCTGGCTCGAGTGAAGCAGACCGCCCGCCGCCGCCGACGGTACGTAGCGATGCTGACCTCCTCTTCTTCTGCTGCCGCTACACCGCCGGCCGTCGCCTCGCCGCCGGCCGACACCTCGCCGCCGTCCGTCGCTTCGCCGCCGGCCTACGCCTCTTCTGAGGAGACGCTGAGTAGTTTGGTGGCGGAGGAGTTGCGCGCCAGCGATTCTGTGGATTTTGGCGTGTCGCGGATGTCGTCGGTCCGCGTGCAAGATATGCAGCGGCTGGGTTACTTTGGCGGCGGAGTTGCTCGTGTCCCGGGGACGGAGGAAGTCCCCGAGCCGGAGGGCAAGTTGGTTGTGTTCGAGGCGTTCTTCGCCGCCGGTCTCCGCCTGCCTGCGCACCGATTTGTTGGCGAAGTCCTGCGCAGGTTTAACATTCAGATACATCAGCTGACTCCGAATGCCGTGGTGGCTCTGTCGAAGTATGTCTGGGCGATGACTTCGTACGGCGGGCAACCATCAGTCGAAGTCTTTGCGAAGTACTACTGTCTGCACTGGCAGAAGAGGATGATTGGAGATGAAGTTGCCCAGTTTGGGTCCTGTACGTTTACACCGAAGACCGGCAAGACCACGATGCAGGTAGTCGAGTTGGTTCCTTGCGCCCGCAACAAGTGGGGCAACTGGAATGAGTTTTGGTTTTATGTCGCTAAGGGTACCGTCGAAGGCCATGAGGGGCTCACCGTGTCCGAGATGTGTTCACATTTTTACTCAGCATACCCGTCCTTTGAGGTGGCGGAGGGGAATGCGGACGAAGGGGCCCTTCGGTGCGCCGCCGGCCTGAGCAGTGGGCGCGATTTGGTTGAAGAATTTGTGGCTTACGGGGTATGGCCCTTGGCGCATGGCTGGGCGTTGGGCGAAGTGTGCCCTCGCCGGATGCCTTCCCATGGTGGGAAGATGGTGCGAAGTTCTGCCTTCGCGCTGAATCTGCAAAGCCGCGATCCGGCCGCCTTTATGCGTGAGGCGGAGGATGGGGCGGTGCGGCTCGTTGGTCGGTACGTGCCGAGGACAGAGGGCCAGCGTAGCTGGGATATCCGCGGGTCGAATGACCGTTTGAACAGGGTTTTTGAATTGAATCAACTGCCGTATGGCGGCTACCCCGGCCAACACGATGTGGACCGTCGTGGGAAGAAGCCGGTGGTGGAGACTGGAGACGACCCTGCGCCGGTGGCCTCCCCATCCTCTAAAAAGAGGAAATTAGGTACTGCTATGGGAGGACTTGGGGTTTCCGATGGTTTTGCTAGAGAGTTGATGAGGACTTGCGTGGCACCGGGGGGAAGGATGTCTTCGCCCGAGCTCCGGGAGTCTTCGGCGCGGATGCTGAGGGTTACCGGGGGTTGGTGGCCTAGGAATGTTCCTATCCCCCGCGCGGCCGGCGAAGACTTTTTTACATCTCGCATGGTTCGTGAATGGAAAGTGTTTCCTTACGGGTGGAATATTGCTGCTATTGTGTCGGCAGTGATGGACAAGGATCGCCAGGGAGCTGCACAAAAGCGCCAGGCGGTTGTCAGGCTTCATGAAGCCCGGCCGAAGAGGCAGCGGGGGCTGCGAAGGCTGCGGCCCCTGGCGGAGGCAAGCCGCCTCTGGCGGCGAAGTCGGGCGGCCCTGTATTTAGCAAGGCGCCGGAGGCAGCGGCAGGCGCCGGTGGTTCCAAATCGACGAAGGCTGTGCCGCCGTCCAGCAGGGTGTCGGAGGTCGCGAAGGCGGCCCGAGAGTTGCTGTCGTCGGGCAAGCGCGTCGCCGACTTCGCCACTGATATTAGTGTGGACGACTATCTTGGTGGTAAGCCCTTGGCTCGTTTTTTTTTAATTCGTTGATACGTTGCAGGGTCGGACGAGGGCCAGCTTGCTATTGTTGCGCCTGCCGCGGCGACCATGGCGGCTGTCGTAGTGCCGAAAGCGAAGGGCGGTGCTCTTGGTGCCGGAGGCGAGATGTCGGCACTGGCGGCTGTCAGGGATGAGGCGGGCGCTGCGTCCCGCCGGCTGAAGGAGGTGACAGAGGCACTAAGTCAGGTCCGTTGGGCTAGACTCCGTTTTTTTTACCACGGTCTTACGTGTGTTCTGCAGGTGGCTGACTTCGCCAACTGCACGGCGTCGGGGGCCCTCACGGCAGTTGTGTCTGCCGAAGTCGAGAGACTTCGGACGCAACATGCGGACGCCGTCCGTGAAAAATCGGTCGCCGACAGTAAGTGCCGCAAGCTGGCGGACAAGGTGGCCGCGCTGGAGGGGGAGAAGGCTGACCTCCGGCGCCAATTGGCGGGGGAGAGGAGGGAGACCAACGAGGCCCTCGCCAAGGCGCAGGCTGCGCAGGTGGAGGCCAATCTGGCGCGGGTGGAGGGCAATCTTGCCAGGGAGCACGCCGAGCAGCTGCAGGAGCGGCTCATCGCCCTGGAGAGCCGCGTGGAGAGGGCCGAGGCCGTGACGCGCGCGGAGGCCGAGCGGACGCGCAAGCAGCTTATGGATTCGTACCATGAGCTGGGCGCGCGGACCGGTGACTTCGAAGTGCCGGACCGAGAGTCCGGACTTCGCTGCCTGGAGTGGGTGCAGGAGGAGTTGCAAGCGCTCCCCACTATCGTGGAGGGGTTCATGTCGTATGCCTCCCTGGTCACCTGCGAGGGGGCGATGAACGCGCTCTCCCGCGAAGGGTGCCGGCACTTTGAGGTCTTCGACCAGGCTGATGAAGACTTTGAGCGAGATATCTACAAGGTTGAGGATCCCATAGTGAAGGAATCCGCCGGAGCCATCTACGACCGGATGTGGGGTCCGCACGGTCGCGAGGTGGTCAGGGAGCGGGCCGAGACGGCGAGGGCTCAGGTAATATTTGGCGTTTGTTTGGCGTTTGCTGGATGTGGGCTATGTGTGGGTTTGCTGAATTTGTGTGCTGTGTCTTAGGCGGCGTGACGAGAGGGTGGATGACTTCGGGGCGTTGAACAGCGCGCTGCCTGACCCGGAGCCGATCCCGGTGGGAGCCGTGTCCGGGGCCGCCCTGGAGGCACCCCCGGAGCCTGCGGAAGGCGCTCCGGATGCCCCCGCATCTACCGCGGCCGGCGGAGACCTGCCTCCGGAGACCGCCGAAGGCGCGCCTGATGCCCCCGCAGCCGCTGCACCGAGGGCTGAAGATCCTGCGACGGTGGCGGCGGAGGCAACAGCGGAGGCAACGGCGGAGGCTCCCGCAACGGCTGGGTCTTCGCAGGTGGCGTAGTGGGTGTGGATAGTTAGGGAATTTTGGATATGTTGCTGAATTTTGGCTGCTGCGCAGGTTCAAGATTTTGGGCCTGCGCACGCAACCGCCACTACTAATTTTTTGGCAGCTTCGACCGTGGATGGTGGTAATAAATGTGATGGGTCTGTAACTGAGTTTTCTGATTTTGCTGACTCTGGGAGCTCGGTTGAGTGGACTGAGGAGTCGATGGAGGAGGACTTGGACTATTTTGCGGCCTTGGATGTGGCAGCGGCGGAAGCTTCGCCGCACGCTGCCGACACAGAAGATGTTCCTGGTCCGAGCACCGGGCGCTGGCGGCGAAGGGCGGTTGCGAAGCGTAGAGTGAGTGGGGCGGAGGGAGATCGGCTTTGTGTGAGTAGTGCTGGCCGGCAGGAACTGTTGTCTTTGCCAGTCGCCGTGAGTACAGGTGAGGGGGAATTGCGAAGTCTTTTTGCGGGTGAGGAGCTTAGGATAATGTTATTTAATTATAGGGAGATGGGAATTATTCCTAAGGTTGAGCCGATGTAGAGTGTAGTGCCCTCGCTTGTACATGTGTAAAGGCTTGTGTGATGAGGTTGTGTGCCCCCGCACACTTGGCTATGCTTGCGAAGGCGTTATGTACTTGGTCTGGTGTGTTTTGTTATGCTGTGTTGGTCCGGCTGCACCCTTAGGCGACTTATGCACGGATAGTCTTCGCGGTAGACTGAAGTTTTTCGCACTTGTTGTGCTAGTCCGGCTGCACCCTTAGGCGACTTCTGCACGGATAGTCTTCGCGGTAGACTTAGGTTTTTCGCACTTGTTGTGCTAATCCGGCTGCACCCTTAGGCGACTTCTGCACGGATAGTCTTCGCGGTAGACTTAGGTTTTTCGCACTTGTTGTGCTAGTCCGGCTGCACCCTTAGGCGACTTCTGCACGGATAGTCTTCGTGGTAGACTTAGGTTTTTCGCACTTGTTGTGCTAGTCCGGCTGCACCCTTGGGCGACTTCTGCACGGATAGTCTTCGCGGTAGACTTAGGTTTTTCACACTTGTTGTGCTAGTCCGGCTGCACCCTTGGGCGACTTCTGCGCGGATTTGTCGCACGCGAGGGTGGCTAGCGCTGAGCCTCGCGGTGACCTCGTATTGGTCGAATGTCGAAGACCGTCGTCGCGGTCTTTTTTCGACGCATGTTTTTGCAGGGGATTTTTCAGACATATATTACATGACTCCGCCTCGTTAAAAACCTCACCCCCCGGGAGGAAAAGAGTGCGGACCAGAATAAGATTGTTTTTGCGAATTACAAGGGCGAATCAGCCCTGATGAGTCAAACAAAAAATTTGCGGAGGTTGTCGATGTTCCAGGAGTGCTCCAGGTCTTCGCCGTTTGGCGTTGTGAGCCTGTAAGCGCTGGGGGAAGCTTTCGTCTTGACTATAAAGGGGCCCTCCCACTTGGGCTCCAGCTTGCCCCTGGACTTGGTCCGAGCTGTTCGGACGAGTACGAGGTCCCCTTCGCTAAATTCCCTCGGGATGACTGCGTGGTCGCGCCATGCTTTTGTCTGGGCTTGGTATTTGTTTAGGGCCTGTAGAGCGAAGACTCGGTCTCCGTCAATGAGATCCTTTGAAGTTGGCTCGTCCACGTCGGGGACGGCTGACGGAACTGTTCGCGGGGACCCATGTTTTATTTCTTGTGGGGTCATGGCCTCCGATCCGTATAGAAGGCAGAAAGGAGTAAACCCGGTCGCCCTGCACTCAGCCGTGTTTAGTGCCCAGACCGCCTCGGGTAACAAATCGGTCCATCTGCCCTTTTTTCATCGAGGAGCATCTTTTTGACAGCTGTGAAGATTTTTCCATTGGCACGTTCCACAACTCCGTTGGACTGCGGATGATAGACTGAGGCGAAGGCAAGCTTGGTGCCAATGGAGAAGCAAAAATCCTTGAAGTCTTGGTTGTCAAACTGCTTGCTGTTGTCAACTGTTAGTTCGGACGGTACTCCGAAATGGCAAACAATGTTTTGCCAAAAGAACCTTTGAGCAGTTTTTGATGTTATTGTGGAAACAGCCCTTGCCTCGATCCATTTGGTGAAGTACTCGACAGCGATGAAGGCGAACTTAAGGTTCCCCTGAGCGGTGGGCAAGGGCCCGATAATGTCCAGGCCCTAGCGCTGGAGAGGCCATGTGTGGGCGATCAGCTTTGTATACTGCGAGGGGCTGCCTGACCGAGGAGAAAACTTCTGGCAGGCTTCGCAGGACCTTGTGACCCGATTTGCGGCGCAGATCATTGCGGGCCAGTAAAAGCCTTGGTGGATCACCTTAGCAGCTAGGGCCCTTGGCCCTGCGTGTGAGCCGCACGTGCCACTATGGACTTCGCGTAGGATCTGGATGCCTTTGGTTTCGGTGACGCACTTAAGCATTGGCTGACTGACCCCTTTATTGTAGAGTTGGCCTTCAATCAGTGCGAAGTCTCGGCTTCGATGTCTGAGGCGCTTGGCCTCACTGATGTCGGCTGGATGATAGTACCCCTGTAGGAACAGGGTTATTGGTGCCCACCAGTCTTCGGTCATGATAAGGTTGACTATGCGGTGGCCCTCGCTGTCATTGGTTATTTGGAGCCCTTCGGGGCTCCGGACGGCGGCGTGCCGATGACATGAAAGAACACGTCGGAGGGCAAAGATTCGCCCCTGGCGGCAGCCTTGGCCAATGCGTCAGCCTCTTCATTCTTGGCCCGATCCACAAGCTGCAAGGTGAATCCCTTGAATTGTCTCTCGAGACTTCGGATGGCCGCGAGGTATTGCATGAGCGCGAGGTCCTTTGCTACATAGTCTTTCTCGACTTGGCCGGCAACTACCTTGGAGTCTGTTTTGATGATGCAGGTGGTGACTCCGAGGGCCCTTAGCTTGCGGAGGCCAAGGATGACTGCTTCGTATTCTGCTATATTATTTGTGCATCTGTCAGATTCCAGAGCGAAGCTGAGGCGTGCTGCATATCTGTGCTTGACCCCGATTGGTGAGGTGATGACTGCAGCGGCGCCTGCCCCCGCATGGCACCATGCGCCGTCGCAATGGATCGTCCAAACCTTCTCTATGGATGGGTCTGGCTGCGTTGTTGGCCCAGTCCAGTCGACGACGAAGTCTGCCAGGACTTGTGACTTGATGGCTGTCCTGGGCTCGAAGCTGATGTGGTAGCCGGAGAGTTCGGCCGCCCACTTGGCAATCCTCACCGATGCCTCCGGGTTTCTGAACAATTCGCCGAGTTCCCTGTCTGAGGTGACTCGGACCTTGAATGCTTCGAAGTAATGGCGCAGTTTGCGCGAAGACATGACGACTGCGTAGGCAGTCTTCTCTAGCTCTGTCATGTTGCACTTGGACGGTGTCAGCACTTCGGAGACATAGTAAACGGGGCACTGCCTGACCACGCCCTCAACTGTCTGCTCCTGCACTAGTGCCGCGCTGACCGCATGCAGCGAAGCCGCGACGTAGAGCAACAGGGGGAGCGAGGAGTCGGGGCTTGTAAGGACGGCCAACTCTGTCAGGTACTGTTTTAATGAGGCGAAGGCCGCCGCCTGCTCTGGTCCCCAGGCGAAGTCTTTTGCACCACAGAGTGTTTTGAGGAGGGGAGACTTCGCTCGGCGGACCTGGAGATGAATCTGTTGAGAGCGGCCAATCTGCCTGTCAGGCACTGGACGTCCCTGGCGGACTGCGGAGGCGTCATGTCTATGATGGCCTGAATCTTGGTTGGGTTGGCCTCGATGCCGCGGTGTGATACCAGGTAGCCCAATATTTTGCCTTGGCGAACGCCGAAGACGCACTTTTCCGGGTTTAGGCGGAGTTGTGCGTCTCGCATGTTCGCGAATGTCTCGGCGAGGTCGGCGAGATGGTCCTCCTTGCTCTTGCTGGCGACGACGATGTCGTCCACATATGTGAATATATTTCTGCCAACTTGCCCTTCGAGCACTGTTTTGGTAAGCCTGGAGAAGGTGGACCCGGCGTTCTTGAGTCCCTCCGGCATTCTGATGAAGCAATATGTGCCAAAGGGTGTCATAAAGCTGGTGCTAGCCTTGTCTTCCTCCTTCATGTATATCTGGTGGTAACCGGAGAAGCAGTCGAGGAGGGACATGACTTCGCATCCGGCCACGCTATCGACTATTTTGTCGATCCGCGGCAACGGGAAATTGTCCTTTGGGCAGGCTTTATTGAGACTGGTGAAGTCGATGCACATTCGCCACTTCCCGCTCTTTTTCTGCACCATCACGACATTGGAGAGCCATGTGGGGTAAGCCACCGGCTCGATGAATTTGGCTTCCAGGAGGCGGTGCACTTCTGCCTTGGCGGCCTCCGTCTTCTCGTCGGACATCTTGCGAAGCCGCTGTTTTTTTCGGCCTTACCGAAGGGTCGATTCCCAAACTGTGCTCGATTATGGAACGGCTAACCCCGACCAGATCGAGGGCTGACCAGGCGAAGACATCTTTGTTCTTGGTCAGGCAGCAGAGGAGCTTCTCCTCTTCATGCGAAGTAAGGTCTTCGCTGATAATGACTGTCTGCTTGGGCGTGGCCTGGTCGAGGGGGACAGTCTTGGTCCCGTCGTTGCTCTGCAGCTGTGCCTTGTCGTGCTGCTTGTTGGTTGGGCTTGCGGGCGCGGGGACCTCGCGCTGGGCCGTGAGGCAGTGCACGTTTCTCTGACCGGGCACGAAGTCCCGCTCTATGTTGCGCGCAGTTTGTTGATTGCCGAAGACCGTAATGACGCCTAATGGACCTGGTATCTTCATACATAGGTACAGTCCGTGAATGGATGCTTCGAACTTATTGATGGAGCCCCGGCCCATGATGGCATTGTATGGATATACCATATCCACGATATCAAAGGTTACTTGCTCGCTTCGGGCATTGGGTGCTACACCGAAGGAGAGAGGCAACTCTATTTTGCCGACGGGAAAGGTGCCCTTGCCGCCGAAGCCATACAACGGGTTGTCCGAAGGCTTAAGCAGGCTGTGGCTTATGCCCATGCGATCGAAGGCGTGGAGGAAGATGATGTCTGCCTGACTGCCATTGTCAACTAGGACTTTGTGCAAGTCCCAGCCTGCCACGCTGCAATTGATAACCATGGCCTCGGAGTGGGGGGCGCTGCGCAGGTCGACGTCTCGTGCGTCGAAGGTTAGCGGTATGTGGGACCACTTTGTCTGCACGACGGGGCCGGTGACGGCGACGTGGTTGATGCTGCGGTAGTGGTCCCGCTTCTGCCGCTTTGTGTCGAAGTCGGTGCTGGACCCCCCAGTTATCATGTGAATGACTCCGCGATATGGCTGATCGGTGAAGTCTTCCTGCTTTGGAGCATGGGGGATGTTTTGATGTTGCTGGTGTGGTGGTGGGGGTGGGGGAGGTACGATTCGTACTTCCTGATGGTGTTGGTAAGCGTGGTGTGGTGGATGTGGGGCGGGGGCGTGGATATATGGTGGAGGGGGTTGCTGGTAAGTGTGTGCGACAACTCGGGGGTTGTCGGCTGGTTGCGCCCGTGCCATCCTATCTCTGGTGGCCTTCGTTTCTGGGCAGTCTTTGGTTTGGTGGGCGCAGTCTTCGCCGTGGAAGAGGTAGTACAATCGGCGCGGCGGCTGCGCACGCCCCCGACCCCTACCGCGAGTTCCATTTCCGCGGCCCTGGGGGGATACTCCTGGCGACGAGGGGCGTCAGCATCGGGGTGCTGGTTGGCGATGTTGTGCACTTGCTGTTGATTGCGACTGTCTCGACCGGAGTTCGGCTGTGGAGTCCTTGTCCACGTGCGGCTGGACTATGGAGCATCTTTTGGCTTCCTTTGGGACTCAACCTTGCGCTGGTGGAGCTCTTCGGATTTGGCGTACTTTTCAAACAGCTGATATAATTCCTGGAGGTTCATCGGTAGATCTCTGATGCAGTGGCTGTAAAGGACGCCGGCGCGAAGGCCACTGATAGCGTAGTGGATGGCGATCTGGTCATCGATTGAGGGCAGCTGTGACTTGAGTGTTAAAAATTTGCGGTAATACTCCCGCAGAGTCTCCTTTTCCAGCTGCTTGCAGAGCGAGAGTTTGGCCAAGGCGTCGGTGTCTGGGCGGTACCCTTGGAAGTTGAGCAGGAACTTGTCCCGGAGACTTCTCCAGGAATCAATGGACAGCGGAGGCAACCTGGTGAACCAGGTGAGAGCTGGGCCCTCTAGGGCGATGATGAAAGACTTCGCCATTGTGGCGTCGTCCCCTCCGGAAGATGCAACGGTGACCTGATAACTCATTATGTATTGTGCTGGGTCGGTGCTGCCATTGTACTTGGGATAGGTCCCTGCCCGGAAGTTAGCTGGCCAAGGCGTCACTTGCAGGTGTGGCGCCAGGGGACTTCGCTCGTCGAGATAGTTGACCCCTTGGAATGGCGCGGCGTGCGGGAAGGTGTGGTCGTGCTGGGGGAAACGCGGGTCTTCCGGTTGCGCGCGGTGTTGCAGGGGTGGCCCATGCTGCGGGCCGAGGTGGCCTTCGCGCGTGTCTTCCAGTTGTGCGCGCTGCTGGAGGGGTGGCCCATGATGCATGCCAAGGTGGCCTTCGCGTTGCATCAGCGCGATCTCCCGCTCGAGGTCCTGGGCCTTCTGCTCTTCGTCGCGTATCATTTGCCGCACTTTGGCTAGTGCGGACACGCGCTGGCGCTTGGCCTCCAGTATCTCTTTCTGCCTCTGGAGATTGCGGTTCTTGAGGCTTAGGGCATGCAGCTGTAGCTGTTCTTCCGCTGAGACGCCGAGGACTTCACCGTCCTCGGTGAGGTCCGTGCCCTCTAGTGGGGCGAAGCCTGAGGGTGGCTGCGATTGTCCTTCAGGGCCACAGGTGCGGAGAGTGTCGTCTTCGCAGGTGTAACACCCCTGGTGTCACTATAACTAAAACCTGAGCATGGCATCATGAGCATGGACATTGCATATGTTTGACACACCTAGAGTGCATTCACTAGGCAAAAATTTCAAACAAGTTGTATTGTTTTACTGCTTTACAAATAGGACCCTGGTTTAAGTACTTAACCCTAAATAGTGGTTAAAGGGGTGAAACTTAATCCAAGTTGAGAAAAACTTTAGGGCTTGTGAGAAAAGTCATAAAATATCCCCAAACACTAAATTGAATCACATTTATACCCCTGAGATACTAAAAACCCTAATTGGAACCCTGGGAAACCCTAAAACTAAACCCTAGGGACCTAAGTGCAAAATTAGTCCACTTTTGGGCTAAAGTGCAAAAACCAAGTCAAATAAGTGTTTCAAGTCAATTGGATCACAAATATGTGGACTTGAGGGCCAAACCCTAAATTTTGGACTTAAATGCAAAATGGACCTCATTTGAGTTAACTCTAAGTCTGGATTTCAGTGATATTGGCTCAACTTTGGAGCCTTGTATCTTTCAGGATATAGGGTTTTTACCCTAGGTCACCACATCAAAGTTGAAGACCTATTATAGGAGAACAACTTTGCTTAAGGTTGTAAGCATAGTTGTTAAGAGTATTTGAGAGATAATGAAGCTCAAAGTCGGGCTGTAAGTCGATCCCTGAACTGAATTTTCAAGAGCAGTGTAATGGGATTAACTTTGAGCTCGATTTTGAATGATCTTCGGTAACTATTTGATGGCAAGTCTTGTAGCAAAGTTGATCATGGATGATAGGTGTATAAGTTTGATGCAGATAGTTGGCGTTGTCACCACGTAAAAATTTGAGAAAATCGACCCCAAACATGGACTGTCAGTCACCCTGAATCGGTGTTCTGATGGTACAGTGCTCGAATACACTGAAGAAGATCCGTTCGTCCTCACCGCCGACAGCTGCCGCCGTCGATCGTCGCTCGCCAAGATTCGTGCTCGGCGATCACCGGATAAGTTTGCCGCGGTAAAAGTCCTCGTCACCGGTGAGCTGGCCACCACTCCGACGACGTTCTCCCCCCTGGCTCACCGCCCGCGGTAAGTACTCGCCGTCGACCGCCGCCTCTCGGCCGGGTGCCGCGTGGCTCTACACTTTCACCGTGTCGCCGTGACCCCCTCTGAACCCTCCGTGGCTCACCGGAGTTACCGCCACGTCGTTGGCCACGAACTCCCGAAGCCAGAGCTTCTTCTCCCTCTCCGACCGCCGTATGTCCCATCCAAATTCACGGACCACCGCCCCGGCGTCTATAAATTGAGGGCAGGGCTAGTTACGCCATGAAATTGTGAAGCTCTAGCACCCACTCCCACACTTGATCGTCCACCCGCTCGCCTGAATTGCTCGTTGCCCCCAAATCGGTTTTCCGCCGCCGTGATTCAAGCTCACCGACGCCAGCCCAACTCCGGTCAGTACCCGCCCGTTGCTTCCTCGTTTGAGCATGCTCATACCTCCGTGATGCTTACCGAACCAATGAATCAAACTTGACCGGCGCCCATCGCCGGGAACACGATCACACTGCCGTTGTGCTTACGGCCACCGTGGCCGGAGCTCCCTAGTCCACCATTAGTGCAATTAGGTTAGGGGAAATGCTCCTTAGAGGTTTAATTCCGTGTATGCTGCTCGGAGAACCCAGTCACTGCCCCAATCGGCCGGTCTGCTGCTCGCCGGAGCACGGCCGCGCTGAGCACCGTCGAGGACCTCGTGTTGTGAATTGACAAGAACCCAGGGACCTTTTCGTGAACTGTCAGCGACTCTGTGAAATAGTAAAAGAACTCATTTCTAGTTAACTAAAAACCCGAGGGCCTCTGCGCAAAGTTGCCTCGCGGGCACGGGCGCGCGCGCGAATCCGCCCGGGCTTGGGCCGGCTGGACCAGAAGCGGCCCGGTACTGTTTAAGAGTTTTTCTTTTTCTTTTTCACCAGAACTTTGAAAAACTGTAGAAAATAGTAGAAAAATCCTAAAATTATGAGACCAATTTTCCTAGGCTTGTTATTTTCCATAGTATTTAATAAAAATAGTTTTATGATTTTTAGTTTGAACAGGGAATTTTAGGATATTTAAAATAGCCTAAACTATTGATTCTGGATTTTTAGAAAATAAATAATAAGTCCAAAATTCCCCAAACTTTTTATGTGAGCTTTTCACATTATTTAGAAGCCATGGGTAGAGTTTGGTTTGATTTGGGCCTTGTTTGATCACTAAACCCAGAACCACCCGCCCCCTGCTCCATGAACTCCTTTACTGACTCCGGAAACCCTAGGTTCTCGGAGTACCGTGAAGGAAAGTTGTACTCAAGACATAAATAATAAGTTTATGTTATCTTTGCATCCTCATGAGCATTCCATGACATCCATTCTTATGCATGTATATGATTATATTAGAGCAAGAAGAAGAAGAAGAAGTTTTTGAAGAAGGGATACCACCCACCTCTGGTCCCCAGGCAGATAACTGCTTTTATTTTGATATCTGTGGATCCGAGCCAGACACATCTGATAACAAAGGCAAGCCCCGGTGCATTTACCACCTCCCTTGATGTTTTTAAATACTTTTCGCACACTGTAAGTCTAGTGAAATGTGCATTAGGTTTATAGGAGTTACCTGAAACCCTTTGATGCATTACTTTCCTTGGTATCCATACCTGTTTAGATACTTCTGTGAAGTATCAAAAGTATGATTTACAAAAATGCTTAGCCTTGCTTAGATCTTGTGGATAGAGGTTGTCCTCAATTTAACCATGGAGAGGATGGCTTCTACCCGCAAGAATATTTTCATATGGAGCAATAGTGGGATCTTACTGAAAAAGTTCCCTGAGATGCTCTTTCCTCCTAAGGAACAGACACAATCCTAAGGATGGAAATACTTAAATTGAGACTTGGGGGCAGGAACAGGTGATGTTCTACCCAGGTTGGTTAAGGATTAACGCGTATGTAGGCGTGCTGACCGAGGACCCTTTAACTGGTCACATGCCTCGTCATGGGTAAGCCTTGCCTCGGGCAGACTAAGGCCGGAATAAGATAACACGAAATGGGAGTGGAGCGGTGGCGAGAGTAGCGTGTACCCTCCGTGGCAAGAGGCTGGACGGTGGTGTATCTGTGCTCTCGGTTTGCGTGAACCTGATCCGGTCTTAAGAACCCCGGTGGCGGGTTGACATATGCAAGGGTTAAGTGCTACATATGTCGTGTGATTGGAGATCCTCAGCTGAGTACAATCGATTCGGATCGCCGTACCTTCGCGGTTATGAAGACTTGGTCACTTCCCTGCAACCTAGAGTTAGGATGTGAAAATGGTGGATAAAAATGATGTTGTCTTGATGTAATGCGAAATTAGACTAGATGCAAATGGAGTCTATTAACACTTAATATGGCGTTAAAAGATTGAAAGTAAGGACTCACTTTAGTAAGCAGCTTCTGCGAAAATATAAGTTGATTTTTGCTAAAGCCTCCCCTTGACTCCTAGTTATCCAGCATACCCTTGAGAGTCTTTTCCTTAGTCGGGTAAGACTTGCTGAGTAATTCCATACTCAGGGTTTATCCCTTTGTTGTTTTTAGGTGGGGAAGTAGCAGACTTCTGCTGCTTCTGTGCTAAGGTGGTTCCCAACGAAGAGAAACAGGACTGAAAGGCGGGAGGACTCGGTCCTCCATCTAGAATCTTTTGTTTATAGTCTTTCGGGAGAGGTTTGTGTCTCCCTGGTTTGTATAATTATTACTTTTATGCACTCACTTTTAGAACTGGTCTGTAATAACTTAACTTGAGCTTACTTTGGAAATAAATGTAAGATTATGTAAATCGCTTCCGCATATCTTTATCTCCGATGGTCTGTAATGTCTGCAAGACGGGTGAAACGTTCCTGGTGAGGTAAGGAAAGATACCGAGCTTGTCAAGTAACTTAGGAACATCTACAGGGTGTCTGATGTCTGTTAGACAAGGACAACTGTAGGTGGGCCTGATTACTTGGGAGGTTCCGTCACAGCTGGTATCGGAGCGTAGCCCTTCTTTGCAGATATTGAGGCATCTTCAAAAAGATTTTTAAAAGTCTTACCTAAAGATTCTTTTTTCTTCTTACCTAAGTATTCTGAAGAGTTTATCTTAAAGACCAGATAGGAAGAGTGCAATGTATAGAAGGTTGAATCAACCAAGGTTGATTCTGTACTTACTCATGCATCATGCTAAGAATTATACTAATAAATTTCCCCCTTAGAAAATGCCGCCGCGCACAAGAAAGACCGCGCGTAAGTCGACTGGACCGATTGGAGTGCCTCGACATCAACTTGCTCCGCGAGATGTAGATAGTAGTAGCGGGAGCAATGATCCTATAGGGGATCTGGAAGCAGAAGTAAGCAGGCTCCAATTGGAACTCCGCCGCAGGACAGCTATATGGATTGGAGATGGTGACCGTATAAATGAGTTACGAAGAGACGTTCGCCATCTACAAGACCAGCTGGCAGATCGGGATTTGGCACTCGATTGGGCTGTTCAATCTCGTTCATTGGCATGGGCCAAGGAGGCAAGGGCTCAGGCCCGAGTTAAAGAGCTCAGCTCAGCTGTCGACGACCTGCAGGTTTACTGCAATACATTGCATGAAGAAGTCCATGTGCTCTACTCGCAACTACACCCTAGTGAGCCTACACCCTCTGCTGAGGCGGAAGCTGGACCTTCTCACGTCGCGGGACGCGCGTTGGGTGGGGAA
The DNA here is from genome assembly GCA_029449295.1 of Zea luxurians. Classification (NCBI taxonomy): domain Eukaryota; kingdom Viridiplantae; phylum Streptophyta; class Magnoliopsida; order Poales; family Poaceae; genus Zea; species Zea luxurians. The sequence goes on along the minus strand of JAOPSE010000004.1, from coordinate 54,170,387 downwards.
TTAGACCTGTATGAACCCCCTCCTTCTTTGAGGTTGGTTGACGTCTGGACTCCCACACCCGATGATGAAGCCGCCAAAAGCAATGGAAAACAGGACTAGTGGTGTAATAAGAGTAGAGTAGTGTATTGTAGGGTGTACTGTTATATTAGAGTAGTGTATTGTAGGGTGTACGGTTGTATAATAGGTTAAACTTTTGTAAAATGGGTAATGTATCCTGTTGTGTAATGTCGAGTCTGTACCATTACTCTTTACAGTAATGTAAAACGGAAGGTTTTCTTTGGCACACTATGTTTATTCAAATGTTTTTGCCTCAGATGCCGACCCGGACTCGTGGACAGGATGCAGCTGGAACATCCGGGGGTCGGGATGCTACCCCGAATCCACCTCCCGTTCCACCCACGCTTGCCGAGGCAATCGCTGCCTTGGTAAATGCTACAGCCGACAATACCCGCTTCCTGAGGGAGATGGCGGGTCAGCAACAGCTTCAGCAACAAGCAGGAAGAGGATTTCAACAGGGTCCCCGCGAGACCACTTATCTGGATTTCTCTGAGACTCGTCCGCCCCTCTTCATTAAAGCAGAAGACCCGCTCGAAGCCGACGAATGGATACGGGTCATAGAACAGAAATTTGGCCTTCTTCGCTGCTCAGAAACCCAGAAGCCATTATTTGCAGCACAGCAACTTCGAGGCCCTGCCAGTACTTGGTGGGGGAATTTTGTGGCCATCCAACCGGATAATCATCAAATTACGTGGAACGAGTTCAAAGCAGCATTCCGCGAGCATTATATTCCTGAGGGAGTGCTGCACATGAAGCAAGAAGAGTTCATGAAATTGAAACAAGGGGGAGATACTGTGAACCAGTACCTCAACAAGTTCAATCACCTGTCCCAGTACGCAATTGATCAGGTGAATACAGATTTGAAAAAGAAGAATTGTTTTATGAGAGGTCTGAACGACCGGATGCAGCGGAAAATGGCTGCATGTATTGATCTTACTTATGGAAAGGCTGTCAGCACAGCCCTATCTGTGGAGGCCAAGTATGCAAATTCTGGGAAAAGTAAGGGATTCAGTGGTGATCGGCCTAGTCAGGGCCCGGTAAAGAGGCAACGGTTTATTCTCCGGTCCTCTAACCAGAACCGTTCAAGTGCACCATCTTTCCCTTTCAAGCAGCCCATAATTATTCGTCCCAACAAAGCTCCCACTGTCCAAAGTCAGCCGGGTGCCCCAGGCACTCGATTCCCTGCACTGCCAAGTTCTTCAACTGGATGTTTTAACTGTGGCAAATCTGGGCACTTTATTAAAGATTGTCCCTATCCTCGGCAAAATCAGGCTAATAATCAGCAAGGATCGGGAAATTCAGCTCCAGGCAAGGGAAGTACTTCGGGCAAGAATACCAAGAAAACGGGGCGAGTATATTATACGCAAGTGGCTACCACACCGGAGGGAGAGCCGGTGATGATGGGTACGTTCCCTGTGGCCAGTTACCCTGCAATAATTCTTTTTGATTCTGGTGCTTCGCATACCTTCATTAGCAAGACATTTGTGGAGCAACATCACATTACATGTCATGAATCAAAAGAGGGTTTTAAAATTCATTCACCTGGGGGACACATTTTTACTAAAGAAGTGGCCTATGGAGTGCCAGTAACTATGGCCGAACGGAACTTTCCTGCTAACATGATTGTTCTAAAAGGCCAGGATATAGATGTAATTTTGGGGATGAATTGGTTAACTCAACACAAGGCAATTCTCAACACTGAACTCAGAACCGTCAGGTTGAGTTATAATCAAGAAGAAATTCTCCTGTCTCTCCCCAAAACCAATCCAGCCAAAGCTTCTGGTAGAGTCTTTGAAGCCATTGTACCGGAGATCAAGAACATTCCGGTAGTATGTGAGTTTCCAGATGTATTTCCGGAAGATTTGCCTGGACTGCCCCCTGAAAGAGATGTAGAATTTGTAATTGAGCTAAAGCCCGGTACGGCTCCCATTTCCCGAAGATCGTACCGTATGCCCCCTAATGAATTAGCAGAATTGAAGATTCAATTACAAGATCTGCTGAATAAAGGATTTATCCGGCCAAGCTCGTCCCCGTGGGGTTGTCCCGCCATCTTTGTGAAGAAGAAGGATCAAACCTTGCGCATGTGCGTGGACTATCGGCCCCTGAATGAGGTCACCATCAAGAATAAGTACCCTCTTCCAAGAATTGACATCTTATTTGATCAACTAACTGGGGCGAGGGTGTTTTCCAAAATTGATCTCAGGTCGGGTTATCATCAAATCCGTATTCGGCCCGAGGATATACCGAAGACCGCTTTTACTACGCGGTATGGATTGTTTGAATATCTAGTAATGTCTTTCGGGCTCACAAATGCTCCTGCCCACTTCACCTATTTGATGAACTCGGTGTTTATGCCTGAGTTGGACAAGTTCGTGGTGGTCTTCATCGACGATATTCTGATATACTCTAAAAATGAAGAGGAGCATGCTCAGCACCTACGGATTGTATTGACGCGCCTGAGGGAACATCAGCTGTATGCCAAGTTCAGCAAGTGCGCGTTTTGGCTGGAGGAAATTCAATTTTTGGGGCACGTGTTATCAGCCAAGGGAATTGCGGTAGATCCTAGCAAGGTCAAGGATATTCTGGAGTGGAAACCTCCAACAACTGCTCACCAAGTCTGGAGTTTTCTTGGACTGGCTGGGTATTATCGCAGATTCATACCAGATTTTTCTAAGCTTGTGAAGCCAATCACAAGTTTGTTGAAGAATGATACTAAGTTCAATTGGACTTCTAAATGTAATGAAGCCTTTGAGGAATTGAAGACATTATTGACCACTGCTCCGGTATTGGCTCAACCGGACATCAGTAAGCCTTTTGATGTATATTGTGATGCGTCAGGCAGTGGACTCGGCTGTGTGCTGATGCAAGAAGGCCGAGTAATTGCGTATGCTTCAAGGCAGTTACGCCGACATGAAGAGCACTATCCAACTCATGATCTGGAGTTAGCTGCGGTGGTTCATGCCCTGAAAATATGGCGTCACTATCTGCTGGGAAACATCTGCCACATATATACAGATCATAAGAGTTCGAAGTATATATTTACCCAGTCAGAGTTAAATATGAGGCAAAGACGATGGCTTGAGCTCATTAAAGATTATGAACTGGAAATCCATTATCACCCAGGCAAGGCCAATGTGGTGGCAGATGCTTTGAGTCGTAAGACTTCCTGCCACTGTCTTATGGTAAAGACCTCCGAAAACACTTTGTGTCAAGACATGGAAAAGTTAAACCTGGGGATAATCCAGCAAGGGACTCTGAATCAACTAAAGCTTGAGTCAACCATTTTGCAAAGGATAATTGATGCTCAAAAGGATAATCTGGGCATGAAGCACATACGAGAGAAGATCAGGGCTGGAACAGCCCAATGTTTCAAGGAAGATGATCAAGGTGTGTTATGGTTCAACAACCGCATAGTAGTGCCAAAGAATGAAGGCCTCCGCCAGCAAATCTTAGATGAAGCGCATCTTAGTCGCTATTCCATTCATCCGGGAAGCACTAAAATGTACCAAGATTTAAAGCAACATTACTGGTGGACGAAGATGAAGATTGAAATTGCACGCTATGTGGCCAAGTGTGACACTTGCAGACGTGTCAAAGCCATACACATGAAAACTGCTGGTCCATTGCAATCTTTGCCAATCCCAACATGGAAATGGGAAGACATAAGTATGGACTTCATCGTGGGATTGCCTAGGACGGCCAAAGGGTATGATTCTATTTGGGTTATCGTTGATCGACTCACAAAAATTGCCCACTTCTTACCCGTCAGGGCCAAATATACTGTGGCCACTTATGCAGCATTATATATCAGCCGTATTCTCAGTTTGCATGGTATTCCAAAAACCATAGTGTTGGATCGTGGACCTCAATTCGTATCCAAGTTTTGGGAAGAACTTCATACATCCTTGGGTACCAAATTGCTCCATAGTTCGGCCTACCATCCTCAAACCAGTGGACAGACTGAAAGAGTAAATCAAATCCTCGAGGATATGCTGCGGGCATGTGTCCTGGATTTCTCGCAAAAATGGGATGAATGTTTGCCCTTAGCGGAGTTTTCATACAATAACAGTTATCAGGAAAGTATCAAGATGGCACCTTTTGAAGCTTTATACGGGCGACGGTGTCGAACTCCGTTAAATTGGTCTGAACCTGGAGAAAGATACTTCTTTAGGCCTGATATGGTGAAAGAGGTCGAAGAAAAGGTTCAGAAAATTATTCATAATATGAAGAAAGCTCAGACTCGACAAAAGAGTTATGCAGACCGACGACGACAACCCTTATGTTTTCAGGTAGACGACCATGTCTACTTGAAAGTTTCACCGATGAAGGGTGTATCACGTTTCGGGGTTAAAGGAAAACTTGCACCCAGATACATTGGTCCGTTCCTGGTACTTGAGCAATGTGGACCAGTGGCATACCGACTTCAACTTCCCGAAACATTATCTGCTGTGCATAATGTGTTCCACGTGTCACAATTGAAGAAGTGTCTTCGGGTTCCCGATCGAACCGTTGAAGTGACTGATGTTGTCCTGGAACCAGATTTAACATACTCGGAACATCCCATTCGAGTTCTGGATCAAAAGGACAGGGTTACCCGGAGAAAGACTCTCAAGTTTTATAAAATACAGTGGAACCAGCATTCGGAAGATGAGGCTACATGGGAAACCCAAGACTTCTTAGATAAGAATTTCCCAGGCTTTCTAGCCTCTTGTAAATTGTAAAGTTTGTATAGCTGTGTAATAAAGGAATGAACCCCCACACCACCCCTGCCTTGTACCAGAAATAAGGAAATAAAAACATGACACATTTCCTTTTCCATTACTCACCCTAGGACTTTAAATCTCGGGACGAGATTCTTTTATGGGGGGGAAGGATGTAACACCCCTGGTGTTACTATAACTAAAACCTGAGCATGGCATCATGAGCATGGACATTGCATATGTTTGACACACCTAGAGTGCATTCACTAGGCAAAAATTTCAAACAAGTTGTATTGTTTTACTGCTTTACAAATAGGACCCTGGTTTAAGTACTTAACCCTAAATAGTGGTTAAAGGGGTGAAACTTAATCCAAGTTGAGAAAAACTTTAGGGCTTGTGAGAAAAGTCATAAAATATCCCCAAACACTAAATTGAATCACATTTATACCCCTGAGATACTAAAAACCCTAATTGGAACCCTGGGAAACCCTAAAACTAAACCCTAGGGACCTAAGTGCAAAATTAGTCCACTTTTGGGCTAAAGTGCAAAAACCAAGTCAAATAAGTGTTTCAAGTCAATTGGATCACAAATATGTGGACTTGAGGGCCAAACCCTAAATTTTGGACTTAAATGCAAAATGGACCTCATTTGAGTTAACTCTAAGTCTGGATTTCAGTGATATTGGCTCAACTTTGGAGCCTTGTATCTTTCAGGATATAGGGTTTTTACCCTAGGTCACCACATCAAAGTTGAAGACCTATTATAGGAGAACAACTTTGCTTAAGGTTGTAAGCATAGTTGTTAAGAGTATTTGAGAGATAATGAAGCTCAAAGTCGGGCTGTCAGTCGATCCCTGAACTGAATTTTCAAGAGCAGTGTAATGGGATTAACTTTGAGCTCGATTTTGAATGATCTTCGGTAACTACTTGATGGCAAGTCTTGTAGCAAAGTTGATCATGGATGATAGGTGTATAAGTTTGATGCAGATAGTTGGCGTTGTCACCACGTAAAAATTTGAGAAAGTCGACCCCAAACATGGACTGTCAGTCACCCTGAATCGGTGTTCTGATGGTACAGTGCTCGAATACACTGAAGAAGATCCGTTCGTCCTCACCGCCGGCAGCTGCCGCCGTCGATCGTCGCTCGCCAAGATTCGTGCTCGGCGATCACCGGATAAGTTTGCCGCGGTAAAAGTCCTCGTCACCGGTGAGCTGGTCACCACTCCGACGACGTTCTCCCCCCCTGGCTCACCGCCCGCGGTAAGTACTCGCCGTCGACCGCCGCCTCTCGGCCGGGTGCCGCGTGGCTCTACACTTTCACCGTGTCGCCGTGACCCCCTCTGAACCCTCCGTGGCTCACCGGAGTTACCGCCACGTCGTTGGCCACGAACTCCCGAAGCCAGAGCTTCTTCTCCCTCTCCGACCGCCGTATGTCCCATCCAAATTCACGGACCACCGCCCCGGCGTCTATAAATTGAGGGCAGGGCTAGTTGCGCCATGAAATTGTGAAGCTCTAGCACCCACTCCCACACTTGATCGTCCACCCGCTCGCCTGAATTGCTCGTTGCCCCCAAATCGGTTTTCCGCCGCCGTGATTCAAGCTCACCGACGCCAGCCCAACTCCGGTCAGTACCCGCCCGTTGCTTCCTCGTTTGAGCATGCTCATACCTCCGTGATGCTTACCGAACCAATGAATCAAACTTGACCGGCGCCCATCGCCGGGAACACGATCACACTGCCGTTGTGCTTACGGCCACCGTGGCCGGAGCTCCCTAGTCCACCATTAGTGCAATTAGGTTAGGGGAAATGCTCCTTAGAGGTTTAATTCCGTGTATGCCGCTCGGAGAACCCAGTCACTGCCCCAATCGGCCGGTCTGCTGCTCGCCGGAGCACGGCCGCGCTGAGCACCGTCGAGGACCTCGTGTTGTGAATTGACAAGAACCCAGGGACCTTTTCGTGAACTGTCAGCGACTCTGTGAAATAGTAAAAGAACTCATTTCCAGTTAACTAAAAACCCGAGGGCCTCTGCGCAAAGTCGCCTCGCGGGCGCGGGCGCGCGCGCGAATTCGCCCGGGCTTGGGCCGGCTGGACCAGAAGCGGCCCAGTACTGTTTAAGAGTTTTTCTTTTTCTTTTTCAGCAGAACTTTGAAAAACTGTAGAAAATAGTAGAAAAATCCTAAAATTATGAGACCAATTTTCCTAGGCTTGTTATTTTCCATAGTATTTAATAAAAATAGTTTTATGATTTTTAGTTTGAACAGGGAATTTTAGGATATTTAAAATAGCCTAAACTATTGATTCTGGATTTTTAGAAAATAAATAATAAGTCCAAAATTCCCCAAACTTTTTATGTGAGCTTTTCACATTATTTAGAAGCCATGGGTAGAGTTTGGTTTGATTTGGGCCTTGTTTGATCACTAAACCCAAAACCACCCGCCCCCTGCTCCATGAACTCCTTTACTGACTCCGGAAACCCTAGGTTCTCGGAGTACCGTGAAGGAAAGTTGTACTCAAGACATAAATAATAAGTTTATGTTATCTTTGCATCCTCATGAGCATTCCATGACATCCATTCTTATGCATGTATATGATTATATTAGAGCAAGAAGAAGAAGAAGAAGTTTTTGAAGAAGGGATACCACCCACCTCTGGTCCCCAGGCAGATAACTGCTTTTATTTTGATATCTGTGGATCCGAGCTAGACACATCTGATAACAAAGGCAAGCCCTGGTGCATTTACCACCTCCCTTGATGTTTTTAAATACTTTTCGCACACTGTAAGTCTAGTGAAATGTGCATTAGGTTTATAGGAGTTACCTGAAACCCTTTGATGCATTACTTTCCTTGGTATCCATACCTGTTTAGATACTTCTGTGAAGTATCAAAAGTATGATTTACAAAAATGCTTAGCCTTGCTTAGATCTTATTGATAGAGGTTGTCCTCAATTTAACCATGGAGAGGATGGCTTCTACCCGCAAGAATATTTTCATATGGAGCAATAGTGGGATCTTACTGCAAAGTTCCCTGAGATGCTCTTTCCTCCTAAGGAACAGACACAATCCTAAGGATGGAAATACTTAAATTGAGACTTGGGGATAGGAACAGGTGATGTTCTACCCAGGTTGGTTAAGGATTAACGCGTATGTAGGCGTGCTGACCGAGGACCCTTTAACTGGTCACATGCCTCGTCATGGGTAAGCCTTGCCTCGGGCAGACTAAGGCCGGAATAAGATAACACGAAATGGGAGTGGAGCGGTGGCGAGAGTAGCGTGTACCCTCCGTGGCAAGAGGCTGGACGGTGGTGTATCTGTGCTCTCGGTTTGCGTGAACCTGATCCGGTCTTAAGAACCCCGGTGGCGGGTTGACATATGCAAGGGTTAAGTGCTACATATGTCGTGTGATTGGAGATCCTCAGCTGAGTACAATCGATTCGGATCGCCGTACCTTCGCGGTTATGAAGACTTGGTCACTTCCCTGCAACCTAGAGTCAGGATGTGAAAATGGTGGATAAAAATGATGTTGTCTTGATGTAATGCGAAATTAGACTAGATGCAAATGGAGTCTATTAACACTTAATATGGCGTTAAAAGATTGAAAGTAAGGACTCACTTTAGTAAGCAGCTTCTGCGAAAATATAAGTTGATTTTTGCTAAAGCCTCCCCTTGACTCCTAGTTATCCAGCATACCCTTGAGAGTCTTTTCCTTAGTCGGGTAAGACTTGCTGAGTAATTCCATACTCAGGGTTTATCCCTTTGTTGTTTTTAGGTGGGGAAGTAGCAGACTTCTGCTGCTTCTGTGCTAAGGTGGTTCCCAACGAAGAGAAACAGGACTGAAAGGCGGGAGGACTCGGTCCTCCATCTAGAATCTTTTGTTTATAGTCTTTCGGGAGAGGTTTGTGTCTCCCTGGTTTGTATAATTATTACTTTTATGCACTCACTTTTAGAACTGGTCTGTAATAACTTAACTTGAGCTTACTTTGGAAATAAATGTAAGATTATGTAAATCGCTTCCGCATATCTTTATCTCCGATGGTCTGTAATGTCTGCAAGACGGGTGAAACGTTCCTGGTGAGGTAAGGAAAGATACCGAGCTTGTCAAGTAACTTAGGAGCATCTACAGGGTGTCTGATGTCTGTTAGACAAGGACAACTGTAGGTGGGCCTGATTACTTGGGAGGTTCCGTCACAGCAGGTGCGGGGAACGTCGTCTTCAGTGGCCACTTGGTGGGTGGATTGGGTGAGGGCGAGGGCCTTGCCCTTTCTTGTGGCAAGCAGTGCTGCCTTCGCAGCCTCATCAGCCTTCGAGTTAGCTCTCTTGGGTGCCATCGCGGGTGGTTTTCTCGTAGCACCCCACGGTGGGCGCCAAATGTTGGAACTTGCTCTCAGTTGCAAGGGGATCCAACAAGGGTGAACAATGACGTCAACAGGGTTCTCGCGCAAGATGGCATTAGCTCTGTTAATTTGCCCCCTCACGGGCACTGTGCGGGGGTATTTATAGGTGTCTGAGCGCCCAGCGCCTTGTGTTAAGGACGCATGTGCCCTCAGATACCTAGGTTATCCCCAGAATATTCCCATAAAGCAGGGTTACAGACTGTAATTACAGGAATGCCTTTGCAAATTAGGCCCGTTACACGCAGCGGCCATGCGGGGCCCGTTACAATGGGCTGGATCACACGTGGGCCTCTGAGCTGGACGAGGCCGCACGGTGGGGTGACGACATCGCAGGCCTTCGTTTGGCGCCGTATCAAGCGAAGGGTGTCCCTGCCCGTTTTGTCTCCGTCGGACCAGCGACTGCAGCGAAGGCCTCGAGCGAAGGGTGGCGTCTCTGCCTTCGCACCAACAAGGTGCATCGCTTGCTCGAGGCCAAATTCATCGAGCCAATCGCCTACCCCACATGGCTCGCCAATGTAGTGATGGTGCAGAAGAAGAGCGGCAAATGGCTGATGTGCATAGACTTCACCAGTCATAACAAGGCCTGCCCCAAGGACAACTTCCCGCTGCCTCGGGTCGACAAAATCGTCGATAGTGCGGCCGGGTGCGAAGTCATGTAACTCCTTGATTGCTTCTCCGGCTACCACCAAATATATATGAAGGAGGAGGACAAGGCAGGCACTAGCTTCATAACACCCTTCGGCACGTATTGCTTCATCAGAATGCCGGAGGGACTTAAGAACACCGGGTCCACTTTCTCCCGACTCACCAAAACGATGCTCGAGAGCCAAGTCGGCAGAAATATATTCACATATGTGGACAACATCGTCGTCGCTAGCAGAAGCAAGGAAGACCACCTGGCTGACCTCGCCGAAACATTCGCGAACATGCGGGACGCACAACTTTGCCTCAACCCCGAAAAGTGCATCTTCGGCGTTCGCTAGGGGAAAATCATGGGCTACCTGGTGGCACACCGCGGAATTGAGGCCAATCCATCCAAAATCCAGGCTATCATCAATATGACGCCCCCGTAGTCAGCCAGAGAAGTACAACGACTAACAGGCAGGTTGGCCGCCCTCAACAGATTCATCTCCAAGTCCGCGGAGCGAAGCCTCCCTTTCCTCAAAACACTCCGCGGCGCAAAAGACTTCGCATGGGGACCAGAGCAGGCGGCGGCCTTCGCTTCATTAAAACAGTACCTGTCGGAATTGGCGATTCTTACAAGCCCCAACCCCTCGCTACCCCTATTGCTCTATGTCGCGGCTTCGCCACATGCGGTCAGCGCAGCACTGGTTCAAGAGCACACCAGAGAGGGCACGATCAGGCAATGTCCAGTTTATTACGTCTCTGAAGTGCTCACAACATCAAAATGTAATATGACAGAACTAGAAAAGATCGCCTATGCAGTCGTGATGGCCTCGCGCAAATTGCGCCATTATTTCGAGGCATTCAAGGTCTGGGTCACCTCAGATAGAGGACTCGGTGAACTATTTAGAAACCCGGAGGCATCAGTACGAATTTCCAAGTGGGCAGCCGAACTCTTCGGCTACCACATCACATTCGAACCCAGGACAGCCATCAAGTCGCAAGTCTTGGCAGACTTCGTTGTTGACTGGACTGGGCCAATAACGCAGCCGGACCCGTCCGCAGAGAAAGTGTGGACAATCCATTGCGACGGCGCATGGTGCCATGCGGGGGCAGGCGCCGCTGCAGTCATTACTTCACCCACCGGGGTCAAGCACAGATACGCAACACGCCTCAGCTTTGCTTTGGAGTCTGATAGGTGCACCAACAACATAGCAGAATACGAGGCTATCATCCTCGGCCTTCACAAGCTAAGGGCGCTCGGTGTCACCACCTGCATCATCAGAACAGACTCCAAGGTAGTCACCGGCCAGGTCGAGAAAGACTATGCAGCGAAGGACCCCGCACTCATGCAGTACCTCACGGCCATCCGCAGCCTCGAAAGACAATTCAAGGGTTTTATGTTGTAACACATGGACTGAGCCAAGAATGAGGAGGTCGATGCATTGGCCAAGGCAGCCGCCAGGGGCGAGGCCCTGCCCTCTGACGTGTTCTACCACGTCATCGGCATGCCAGCCGTCCGCAGCCCAGAGGGGCTCCAAATAACCAATGACAGTGAGGGTCACCGCATAGTCAACCTCATCATGACCGAAGACTGGCGGGCACCAATAACCCTGTTCCTGCAGGGGTACTATCATCCAACCGACATTAATGAGGCCAAGCGCCTCAAACACCGAAGCTGGGACTTCGCACTGATCGAAGGCCAACTTTACAAGAAGGGGGTCAGTCAACTGATGCTTAAGTGTGTCACCGAGACCGAAGGCGTCCAAATTCTGCGCGAAGTCCACAGCGGGACTTGTGGCTCCCACGCAGGGCCTAGGGCCCTAGCGGCAAAGGTGATTCGTCAAGGTTTCTACTGGCCCGCCATGATTTGTGCCGCAAATCGGGTCACAAGGTCCTGAGAAGCCTGCCAGAAATTTTCTCCACGCTCGGGAAGCCCTTCGCAATTCACGAAGCTAATCACCCACACGTGGCCTCTTCAGCGCTGGGGCCTGGACATTGTCGGGCCCCTGCCCATGGCTCAGGGGAACCTCAAGTTCAACTTCATCGCCGTTGAGTATTTCACCAAATGTATTGAAGCGAGGGCTGTATCCACGATAACATCGAAGACAGCCCAGAAATTCTTCTGGCAAAATATTGTTTGCCGCTTCGGAGTCCCGTCCGAACTCACAGTCGACAACGGCAAGCAATTCGACAGCCAAGTCTTCAAGGATTTCTGCTTCTCCATCGGCACCAAGCTTGCCTTCGCCTCAATGTACCACCCCCAATCCAACGGAGTCGTGGAACGCGCCAACGGTAAAATTTTCACAGCCGTCAAGAAAATGCTCCTTGATGAAAAAAAGGCAAGTGGCCCGACCTGTTACCTGAAGTGGTCTGGGCGCTGAACACGACTGGGTGCAGGGTGACTGGGTTCACCTGTTTCGCCTTCTATACGGATCGGAGGCTATGACTCCGCAAGAAATAAAACATGGGTCATCACGGACAGTCGCGTCGGCCGTCCCCGATGTAGACGAGCCTACTTCGAAGGACCTCATCGACGGAGACCGCGTCTTCGCCTTATAGGCTCTAAACAAATACCAAGCTCAAACAAAAGCATGGCGCGACCACACAGTCATCCCGAGGGAATTCAGCGAAGGAGACCTCGTACTCGTCCGGACAGCTCGGACAGAGTCCCAGGGCAAGTTGGAGCCAAAATGGGAGGGCCCTTTCATCGTCAAGACAAAGGCGTCCCCCAGCGCGTACAGGCTCACAACGCCATCTGGCTAAGACTTAGAACATTCTTGGAACATTGATAATCTTCGCAAAATTTTTTGTTTAACTCCTCATGGCCACTTCACCCTTGTAATCCGCAGAACAGTTTTAAACCGGTCCGCACTCTTTTCCTCCGGGGGGTGAGGTTTTTAACGAGGCGGAGCCATGTAATATACAGGCGAAAAATCCCCTGCAAAAATTACGTCGAAAAAGACCGCATCAACGGTCTACAGCATTCGACGGACACAAAAGTCACCGCAAGGGGCAGCGATGGCTACCTTCGCGTGCGACAGTCCATGCAAAAGTCGCCTAAGGGTGCAGCCGGACTAGCACAACAAGTGCACAAAAAACGAAGTCATCCTCAAAAGACTATCCGTGCAAAAGTCGCCTAAGAGTGCAGCCGGACTAGCACAACAAGTGCACAAAAAACGAAGTCTTCCTCAAAAGACTATCCGCGCAAAAGTCGTCTAAGGGTGCAGCCGGACTAGCACAACAAGTGCGCAAAATCGAAGTCTTCTCCAAAAGACTATCCGTGCAAAAGTCGCCTAAGGGTGCAGCCGGACTAGCATAACGAGTGCAAAAAATCGAAGGTGCATTACATCAGTGCAAAAGTCTACAGGCGCAGCCAGACCGACACAATAAACGTGCTAGACCAGGTGCGCAACGCCTTACGAACAAAGCCAGATGCGCGAAGGCATTCAGCCTTATCATACAAACTATAGTTACACGCGTACAGCGAGGGCATCACACCTTACATTGGTTCAATCTTCGGAATGATCCCCATCTCCCTATAGTTAAATAGCATTATCCTCAGCTCCTCACCCTCAAAAAGACTTCGCAACTCCCGCTCACCTATACTCGCCCCAACCGGCGAGGACAACAATTCCTACCTGCCAGCCCTGCCCACACGAAGCCGACCACCATCCAACCCACTCACTCTACGCTTCGCCACCACCCTTCAACACCTACGCTCGACACTCGAACCAGGCAAAACTTCAGCATCCGTAACACGCGGAGAAGCCTCCGCCTCAGCCACATCCAAGGCTGCAAAGTAATCCAAGCCCTCATTCAAAGACTCTTCCGTCCACAAAACCGAACTCCCAGAGTCATCAAACTCAGAAAACTTAGACGTAGACTCATCCGATTCATTCCCAGCGACCACAGTCGAAGCCGCCACAAAATTAGCAGTAGCGGTTGCATGCGCAGGCCCAAAATCCTGAACCTGCGCAGCAACCAAGGTTCAGTAACACAGACAAAATTCCCTAACTACCCCATACCCACTAAGCCACCTGCGAAGACCCAGCAGCCGCCACGGGATCTTCCACTGCTGGCTCCGTCACCACCTTCGGGGGATCCTCCGCCATCGGCACAGTGGCTGCCGACGAGCCTCCACCAGATATAGTAGACGCAGGGGCGGCGTGGGAACCTTCACCGGTTTCCAGGAGCGGCGCTGGGTCGACCTCAGCCTCGGCCACCACCGGGTTGGCCTCCGCTTCGGGCAGCGCGCTGTTCAGATGTCCGAAGTCCTCCACCTCCTCAGCACGCGCCATCTACAACACAGCACACCGATTCAGCACACCCGCGTATACCCACATTCAACAACACAAAACAAACCACAAACTTTACCTGATCCCTCGCCCGGTCAGCCCGTTCCCTAACCGCCTCCCGACCATGGGGGCCCCACATCCGGTCGAAGAGGGCCCCCGTGGTGTCCTTCACCACAGGGTCTTCGACCTTAAAAATCTCGCGCCCAAAGTCTTCATCGGATCGGTCGAAGCCCTCATAGTGACTGCACCCCTCGCGGGACAGCGCATTCATGGCCCCCTCGCAGGTGACGAGGGAGGCAAAGGACATGAAGCCCGCCACGATGGTCGGGAGCGCTAGCAACTCCTCTTGCAGCCACTCGAGGAACCAAAGGACCACCTCTCGGTCGGGCACCTCGAAGTCAGCAGTCCGCGCACCCAGCTCGCGGTATGAGTCCACGAGCTATTTGCGCATCCGCTCAACTTCCGCGCGAGTAGAGGCCTCGGCCCTCTCCATGCGGGCCTGTAGAGCGTTGAACCGCGCCTCCCATTCCTCGGCGCGCTGGCTGGCGAGACTCTCCTCCGCCCTCGCCAATTTGGCCTCCGCTTGCGCTGTCTGCGCCTTGGTGATGGCCTGATTGGCCTCCCTGCTTTCCTCCACCAGCTGGCGCCGGAGGTCTGTCCTCTCGCTCTCCAGGGCGGCCACATTCTCCGCCAGCCTGCGGCTTTTGCTCTCCGCAGCCGATTTTTCCAGGACGGCGTCCGCGTGCTGCGCCCGAAGTCTCTCGACTTCGGCAGCCAGTCCGCCGTAAGGGCGCCCGACGCCACGCGGTGGGCGAAGTCGGCCGCCTAATAGACACACATGAGACCACAATCACCATGAAAGCGGCACACAATGAAGCCTACTTCAACTTACTTGATTCAGCTGCTGTGTCAGCTGCAGCGACGCCTCCCGCAGCCGGCGGGACACAATGCCCGCTTCGTCCTTGACGGCAATGACCACCGAAACCTCGCCGCCAGCACTGAAAGCACCACCCTTCACCCCAAAAACCGCAGTAGACGCCGTGGTTGCCACCTCAGGCGAGACGGCAACAAGTTGCCCTTCACCCGACCCTGCAACGTATCACTGGTCAAAAAAAACTTACCGACGAGATAGTCGTCCACGCTAATATCTGTGCCGAAGTCGGCAACACGTTTCCTTGGCGAAGGCTGCGCCCGGACCTTCGCAGCTCCCTCCGGGGCGGACTTGGTTCCGCCAGCGCCGGCCGCCTGTGCTCTCCAGCAACTTGCCAGATCCAGGCGCGGCCGCCTTCACAGCCAGCGAAGGCTGGCTACCACCGGGGACGGCAGCCTTCGCACTCCCCCGCGCTCTCTTCGGCCTAGCCTCAGGGAGCCTGACGACCGCCCGGCACTTCTACGCAGCAACCTGCCGATCCTTGTTCATCACTGCCGACACAACAGCAGCAATATTCCGTCCTTAAGGAAACACTCTCAAGTCACAAGCCATGCGAGATGTAAAAAAGTCTTCGCCAGCCGCGCGGGGGATAGGAACGTTCTTGGGCCATCGACCCCCGGTAACCTCCAGCATCCGCGCCGAAGACTCCCGGAGCTCGGGCGAAGACATCCTTCCCCCGAGGGCCGGGCATGTCCCCATCAACTCCATAGCAAAACTATCGGAGACCCCCAGTTTTCCCATCGCAGTACCTAGCTTCCTCTTCTTAGTGGATGGGGCGGCCTCCAGCGCGGAGTCGTCTTCGATCACTGCCGCTGGTTTCTTCCCCTAGCGGTCGACAACGTCTACTCCGGGATAACCGCCATACGGCAAACCATTCAACTCAAAGACCCTATTCAGGCAGTCGTTGGATCCATGTATGTCCCAGCTCTGCTGGGCCTCAGTCCTCGGCACGTAGCGACCAACAATTCGCACCGCCCCATCCTCCGCCTCACGCACAACCGCGGCAGGATCCCGCCCTCGCACATCCAAGGCAAAAAGCGGACTTCGCACTTTCCACCCACCCAGGGAGGGCATCACGCGAGGGCATACTTCGCCCAGCATCCATCCATGTGCCAAGGGCCACACCCCATACCCTATGAATTCCTCAACCAGATCACGCCCGCTACTCCTACGGGCAGCGATCCAAAGGGCCCTTTCATTCTCATCATCCTCTGCCACTTCAAATGGCGGGTACGCCACATAATAATGAGAACACATGATGGCAGCAGGGAGCCCAGGGTGATCTTCGACTTCAGCCTCTGAAACATAGAACCAGTAGTCCCACCAGTTGCCCCACTTATTTCGGGCACAGGGGACCAGCTCCACTACCTCCATCGAAGTCTTCCCGGACTTCGGCGTGAAAGTGCACGATCCAAATTGCGCAATCTCATGTCCAATTCTTCTCTTCTGCCAGTGCAAACAGTAGTGCTTGGCGAAGACTTCCACCGAAGGCTGACCGCCATACGACGTTGTTGCCCAGACATACTTCGCCAATGCCACCACGGCGTTCGGTGTCAGCTGATGAACCTGGACCCTGAACTTCTGCAGAACCTCCGACATGAAACGATGCGCAGGCAGACGAAGGCCGACAATAAAAAGTGCCTCAAACACAACCAATTCACCCTCGGGCTCGGGAATCTCCTCTGCCCCTGGCACACGCCCAACCCCGCCGCCAAAATACCCCAACTGTTGCATATCTTGCATGCGGCCCGATGACATCCGCGAAACACCGAATTCCACCGTATCACTCGGTCACAATTCCGCCGCCGCCGCACTACCCGAGAGATCCTCGGAATGCGTCTCGGCCGTCGGCGTGGTCGCAGCAGACGAGCAGGAAGACGGCATGGCTACGTACTATCTATGGCGGTGCGCAGTCTGCTTCACGCGGGCTAGTTCTCCAGCGAACAGGAGCAAGGAGGGCAGACGAGCAAGCGAGCAGTTTGAACAAAGGAGGTTAGGGTTTTTGCGGCGCGCAGAAAGGTAAATTTCAATCCGCGCCGCCCCCACCCCCTTTTTATACACAGGACGCAACGCTTCAAGAAACCCGCAATCCAACAGTGCGGTGTCAATCAACGGTCATGTGAAAAACCCCCGTGGAACCACTTCGAGCGAGGGCAGCGTCTCCACCATCTAGCGACGCCTTCGGCACCAGATGACGTAGTCGAACTGGTCCCTCGGAGGGCAAATGTTGGGGCGAAGGCGAAGACGCCACCCTTCGCTCGATGCCTTCGCCAGACTCGCTGCAACAACGGAGACAAGACGACTGGCAGACTCTACCCTTCGTCCCACGCATCAGAAGAAGAAGGCCTACGGTGAAGTCGTCCCATCCCGCGACCTCATCCAACATGGAGGCCCACGTGTGATCAGGCCCATTATGGCAGGCCCTGCGTGGGCCGCTACGCATTACGGGCCTAATCTGTAAAGGCTTCCCTGTAATTACAATCTGTAACCCTGCTTTATGGGAATATTCCGGGGATAACCAGGGCGCCTGAGGGCACATGCGTCCTTAACCTAAGACGCTAGGCACTCAGACACCTATAAATACCCCCATACTGTGCCCTTGAGAGGCTGAATTTGACAGAGCTATTGCCTTCTTGAGTTGAAACCTTGCTTACACTGTTTTCGCTCCCCCGTTGGATTAACTTTCCCAGGAGACCGAGTTCCAACAGTGAGTTCACCGGAGGTGGGCGCCAATGTTGGGGACTTGTTCTCAAATGCTATGAATTAAGAACAAGGCAACATAAAAATGTTAAGTGTTAATGCCCTTCGTCCGCTGAAGCATTATCTCCCCAAGGATTTAATGAACTTCGGACGAAGGTCATGGGTAAAGTATCACGAAGGTCATACCTTCGTAACTAGACTTAAACAACAATGTAAAATAAAGTATAAAATGTAAAACATATGTCAGGAACAAATAATATTATTCATATATCTCATTATATGGATTTGAATATTAAAACATAATATTTAGGTACATTTATACCTTCTTCTTGATGGAAAACAATAACTCCAGTGTGATGCGTCAGCAATTACAAGATTGCGTGAACAGTATAGAGGTACTGTTCATCTATTTATAGGCATAGGACGCAGCCTATGTGAAATTACATTTATGCCCTTTATAACCAATTACAATACTGACACAAAACATCATGGGCCTTTGAGTCATTTCATCTTTAAGTCGGTTCGCCCCCTTCGTCTTGAGATTTGTCACTGTGCCGAAGCTCTACCGGTGATAACTTCGGCGCTGCTTCTGAAAAGAACTGCCGAAGGTGTTTTCCTCTTTTAGGATCTTCGGCTACGAAGCATACCCCCAACAATTGGAGTTTTGCAAAAGTAACGATCAATGTTCAGAATGCAGCGGAAATTAACTAACGGTAATTAAAAGAAAGGATGGAGAAGCCTGGCCCATCACTCCACATGCTCCTCTCCTGCTGAGGTAGGGTCCCACTCGACTGTCCAACCCGGTGGCAAGGTAGACGGCCAAGTCACTCCAGCAACCATATCCTCCAGAGAACCTGTAAAAAATTTTGCCACAAGAAAGGCTGAGTATACTAATACTCAGCTAGACTTACCCGGTGTGAGGAGTCTACTCCTCTACCTCTAGACATGCAGTTGTTTGGCTGAGTGGTTTGGTTTGCCAAAAGCACTAGCTGAGTCTACAAAATCAAGTATTAGCTTTTCAAGTTTTAGTGTGATTCTCTTAAGACTAAATTTGTCCCTAGCTAATCATACATGGTATCAAGCAATTTAGCAATAAACATCTTTTGCCAATCAACTCATTTCCATTTGTTACTCAATGCAGTACAATGGATCAAGCAGTCTCATTAGCTATGAGAAGCAGATGATTCAAATCGAGTTTTTAAAGCTTGCAAGGTAAACCTAAACACACGACGTGGCGAGGCACTCCGTCCCCACACACATCAACCGTCCCCATCGATTCCCTGGCAATATAACAGGGCTCACCGCCTTGGCATACAATGTCTCACTGACTCCGACTGTCGTCGTGCAGTGACCGCACTTGTACCCACCATAACCAGAATGGGAGACCATGACTTAGGTCGCGTGTGGGGCAAAGTCTGCGGGCAGGTTCACTCAGGTACTAGGCTTACTAATTTACCATATTTCTCGGCATGTGCTTAGTACGTTCAAACGCTTGACACAGGTATCCGCCCATTAATCCTTATTCCAATTTCATCTCGTAGACCACGCATCCCCATGGATCCGTGTCCACATACCATCATCATTCTATTATCAAAGTGGATACAACCAATTCTTGACCTCACGCGAGTGCTAGAAAAATCACTCGACTTCTACCGAGATCCCTAATTAGCAAAGCAGCTACTCGACCTAGCATACTAGTATCCATCTCAAAAACAATCCTGAGTTCATGCAACTAGGGTTTTCAGGAAACTCCTACACTTAAGTGCACACTACAAGCCTACAAACATTAAGTGCAGTAAAATAGCATATATATAATGGTTATGCATAAAACCGGGGCTTGCCTTCCAAGGCTGGGGCAGGCAGATCCTCGATGGCAGGCTCTGGTATTGGCTCCTGGACTACCTCCTGAGCAACTCCTTGCTCCGAAACGAGGATGTACTCTCCGTCAGCGAGATTACAATCTATCGAATGCAATGAACAAGGTACATATACATTAATGATATGGCAACTTGTAAGTACTAAGTATGGTGAAGCAACTATGAAAACAGTGGGTGCACTAGGTTTTCTTTATCGGATGGTGTTCTTGGTGTTGGGTATACAACTCTTTTTGGGTCTTAGTAAACTTAAGGATTTTAATCATCTCCTTTATGTTTCATTTGACTCTTAGGGGGATTTAGTTGTATGATATTAATTTCTTCCATAATTCCTCTTTTACTTAATATTGAGTGTTTTTGAATTACCATGGCAATTTTAATTTTTCCAAAAATGTTGCAAAAATTACAGTGGGTAAACATTTATCTCTGTGGTTTATTCTAAAAATTTGAGGTTAGAATTTTATTCAGATAATTAGTGTGCAAAAATAATAAAATTGAGGGGTAGATAGCCACTTTGTACTATAGCTTTGATTTAGGTGAGGTTCCTGGACTAAAATTTATTTTTGCCTAGATTCATGGGTGATAATAGGTCTCTGTGCCAAAAATCACAGAAAGTGACCTAATGGTTATTTAGATATGATTTTCTAAAGTTTCATGTCAAAAATGTACTTATAACTAACTGGTTATTTGAAAAATATCAAACAACAGAACTTATATTTTTCCTAGATTCATACTAGCATATTATTAGTTATCCCAAGGATTGAGGTGGTTTCTCCTGAGGGTTGTTTTTCTAGGATTTTTCTAAGTTTTTATTATTTTCATGAAATGAATTGTGGGGCATTTCTTTTGCACTAACAGAGGGTCCAACAAAATTTTCTTGTGAACTATGCTACTCAAGTAAGCTAGGAAAAATGTGGTTGTCCTCTGGTTCATATTTTTAATCCCCTTTTCCATTTTTTTAATGTTTGGACTAAAACAAGTTTTTGTGGTTAATTTCTTCTTAATCTAGTATACTGGGGAGTTCAACATTTTTAAATAGGGTAATTAGTAGTTGGGCATGCCTCTGATTTTTCTCACCCTCAGTCCAAAAGTATTTCTATTTTTCCCTTATTTATTTAGTTTTGGGAAGTATCCTTATTTAAACTAAAACTTAAAACTTCTTGCAGTACTTAGGGTGTTTTGTATTTTTCCTAAGTAGTTCATATTATTTAGAACCTAGCAAAATTAGTTTGACCATAATTGGCTGGATAAAAGTGGAGTTATGAATTTTGCAAGTTCTGCATACATTTAAAAGAATAAAGCTTAAAAGGTTTAATGAAAACCAGTTTGCACCAAGGCCCCTGGGGTTTCCCTTAACTAATCCTTTAAACCATACCCCTGCGGAATTATTTCTCTGAGTCACTGACTTCACAAAAACCCCCTGGCTTCTCCTTCTTTCAAACTGAGCTCCCTCCCCCTTGTAACAGTAACTGCGGAGAGGAAAAAGGGTGGCGCGGCTTACCGGCAGCGAGGGAGGTACGACAAAGGGTGGGGTTAGATCCGGGAGGTCTTGGCGGTCACGTCGAGGTGCGGATCATCGATGGTGATGGCCGGAATCGGTCTGACCGCGTGCGCAGGCGGTCGGGCTCGTCGGCGGCGGGTGCTCCGGCCTGCTCACGGCGGTAGGGCTCAATCAAATGGCACAGGGAGCTTCACGGGATGCTAAGGGTGCTACAGGTGCAAGGAATCGACGAATGGCTTATCGTGGAGCTCGGTCTACGTGCGACGGCGGCCAGTTGAAGTCCAGCGACATAGATCTAGCGTCTCGGGTGAGGTAGAGTTCAATCCCCGGCCCTGGGAGCTTCACTGAGGTCCGTAGAAGCTAACCCGAGGGTCGAACGGGACAGGGAGTGGCTGGTTTGGCCGGTCTACGGTGGTCGTGGCTTGCGCGGTCGCTGGCACGCCGTTCTCTGGGCAAACGACAGCGAACTCGAGCTCTGGTTGGGTCAGGAACACGCGGAGGTGTCTGGTCGAGGCTGGGGTGGCTTTTATAGCCGCGGGCGCGGGCGTGGACGTGGGGTTGGCACGGCACAGGGCTGCGCGCGTGGGCAGAGCACCAAGGGCATGCTCTGGCGCACTAGGGCGCGTCGAACACGTGGTCGTATTCTTCTGCCCGAGTTCTTGCGCCAGTAGAGCTCCAAAACGTGTGAATCTTACCAAATGTCTTGTGCAAGATCTCTTCCTGACACCTCAGGCTAGCTAGTTTGTGTAAGTTCCAATGGAACATCTGCCCTACCTTGTGAGATATGTGGGCGCCAAGTCTTGTCTGTCTACACTGTTCACCAGCAACAAAACTGATGTCAAACCATGTCAAATGACCTCGGTTTGAATTCAAAATTTTCAGGGATGTGCCTTTGGTAATTTGGCCACTTTTTTCTATTTGATCCATGTGGTTTTGGTGCCAGCACAAAGGTGAACACATTTGATCTTTGGGCTAGGGTTGGTTTGGGGACATAGAAAAATTTTGAATGGCTCAAGTGTGCTTCCCACTTGATGAATTGTTTTGGGGTTTTTGTTGGGCCTTTTTGTAATACCTCTCTTAATACATTTTGTAGATTTACTACTATACTTCATCTTTGATAAAGGTTCCCTTTTATGATTTGGCCATTTGCGTATTCTTTCCCCTTTAATCCCATGCTTAGGGTTTAATGGCTTAAGAGGGGAATTCGGGTTTTAGAACCTTGTTCATGAGTTAAAATTGTATGAAGGCTAGGGTTCCTTTCTTTTGATGATCAATACTTGGCTTAACCATGCTTCTATGCTTTTAGTGCCTTTACTTTCCAATCTAACATATAGGGTGAGTAGGACACAAGTGTACTCCTTTGGCCAAGGCTTTGGGTAACACCTGGGGTGTTACAGGAAGTCAGCACGCACAGTGATGATCCCTTGTGGTCCTGGCATCTTCAATATCATGTACGAATAGTGTGGAATGGCCATGAATTTCGCCAATCCTAGCCTGCCGATGATGGCATTGTATCCGCAATCGAAGCTTGCCACCTCAAACCTCAGGAACTCGATTCTGTAGTTTTCCGGAGTTCCAAAGGTAACAGGCATGTAGATGTGTCCAAGCGGGTATTCTCCTTCGGTCGGCACAATGCCGAAGAAAGGAGTGTCCGACTCATGGAGCTCTTTGAGTGCTACTCCCAAGCCCAAGAATGTCCGAGGGAAGGTGACATTGATGCTACTTCCCCCGTCCACTAATACTTTCTTTACCCTGCTCTCTCGGATCATCGGATCGACGAGGAGCAGGTACTAGCCCAGATGATCGAAGTTGAGCCATTGATCCACCCAGGTAAAGGTGATCGGGTGTTCTGACCACCGATAGGGGGCGGGAGCATTGGTGGTTGCCACCAGTATCTGTCGGTCATTGAGCTTCTGTTGCCTTTTGTTTTCTTGCGACCCGTGTCCTCCAAAGATGACATTGACCTCTCCGTCGATGCGCAAAAATGCTCCACCTCCTCCCTCTTCCTGCTGCTGAGATCGTCGAGGTTCACCGGGCCCTCCTCGCGGTGGGGGAGGTGGTAGGGGTTGGAAGGGTCAGCCATTCCCGACAGAATGCTTGAAGTCTCTGCAGTTTCGCAAGGTGTGGCACATATCCTTGTGATACGGGCACTGGGCATCGAGGATGTCGTCCAGTGTCCACTCGCCTCCGCTGGGTGCACCTCGGGCATGAGAGACAGGTGGTCCAGCGGCGTGGACCTCTTCACGAGGCCTCTTCTCCCAGCGCTTGTCGGCCTGCTAGTTTGCGTCACGCCATGGTGCAGATGGAGCAGGCTTCGCTCCTCGATGAGGTCCTGAGCCCGTTCGTCGGCGGTGATGTAGAGGTTCGCCTCCCTGAACAGCTGCTCGGAAGTGGTTGGCGCCTTTTGCAGTATGGCTCGGACAAAGGCCGAGTCATTGGATCCCCGGTAGAAGTCCACAAACACTGCTGCTTCAGCGACCTCGGGGATGCGATTTCTCATGGTCTAAAACCTCTTGAGGTACGACCAAAGAGTCTCATCCCCTCGGCGCCTGATGGATTTGAGGTCCCATGGCTGTGCCGGCTTGTCGGAGAGCGATTGGAAGTTGGCGATAAAACACCGACTGAAGTCGCTCCAATCGTCGATGCAGTGTCGCGGTAGATGTCGCAGCCATTGCAATGTGTCTTGCCTGAGGACGAGGGGTAAATACGCAGTCATCACATCTTCAGTTGCCCCAGCGGCCTGGGCAGCGGTTGTATAGACAGCGAACTAGCCTCTCAGGTCCTACTTAGGCTCGTATTTGTTGACGTTGGAGACCTTGAAGTTTGGGGGCCATTAAATGGCCCTAAGACGTGGAGCGAGTGCAGATACTCCACACGTGTCTTCCAGTCGATGACTGTGGTGCCGGTTCCGGGGAGGGGAGTTGCCGATGTGCTGTCTCGACTGTCCCCGGGTTGTGCCACCAGTTGAAGCTGTTGCCGACTAAACTTTAGTGGCTTGACTTCATGCTAGGATGCCATGATCCCGATTGTACTCCTCTCGGCATCGTATCTCATTCTCATGTCATCGTTCGCGAGAAGCGTTGATGGAGCTCCGTGCATCTCGCCGACTGTTGATGGTGTGTCGTAGATCGCTCGGGGGATGAGCGAGGGGTAGAAGATGACTAACCGCCCGAGTGAACAGCCGTCGATAGCCTTTAGCGTCTGGAGTTCAGGGGAGGCCATCGGCTATCTGAGCCAACACTCCACCGACCTCACTCGGTGTGTTCATGGCACGGGCGAAGTCAGGGTTCAGGTTTCGCGTGAAGAGAGGGTTCTCTTGGCGTTGCCTCGCATCCTACTTAGCTTGCTCTTGAGCATGTTGACGATCACGTCGGCGAGAGTTCCTCCTCTCTCTGAAGACTCATTCATCAGGAGTTTCTCCTACCTCCGAAATTTCATCTCGGGATACAGGCTGCGCTGGGTCCCGTTCCCCTACTTCGTGATGTCGCCGAATATTTTGGCGTCGGTTCCTCCGTCGGTGAGCTTCTCGCTGAGGAGGTTCTTCCCCAGGCCTAGTTGGCTCGTCATCGGAGATGGGAGATGATTCCACTCTTCCCCCATTGAAGAGGACGTCAGGGTAGAAAGGAGTTGCCGTGGTGATAAGCTTCTTTCTGTCCTCCTTTGAGGGCGAAGGCGCCGAAAGAGTAGCTTGACGGGCCTCTATCCCATTTGCTTCTTTTTTTCCTCGTAATCTATGTCCACTCTTTCGTGGACGAGGTGGACAATGGGGTTCTTTGGGTAAATGAATTCTCTGCTCCTGACTTGCAGGAGGTAGTCTTCACCTGGGGCGCTAGAGGTTGCGCTATTTGCTGCCTTGTTCTGGCTTTTTCGGAGATTTTCGATGAAGGCTTCTTCTCCGGTGGATCCGCTATACGATGTAGAATTCCTTCTTCGCATGCCACGGACGAGATGGTCTTGAAGCAGAACGCGGATCTAGGGCGGAGAGCAATCTTGTGTTGCAAAATGACGGCCATTGAGCTAGCTTGGATCAGCGACACACCCCCTACCTGGCACGCCATTTGTTGGTGTTTGGGACCCGACCGCGCACCCGGGGTTACCCCTCGAGGTGCTTTTGGGTAGGACGGTGTTGCTGACGTAGCTCGATGGTTCGTGCTAGGCGCACGAGACATGATAGACAATTTTCTATAGGTTCGAGCCACTTGGAGAGGCGTAATACCCTACTTCTTGGTGTGGATCTTTATGTGGTGGGTTACAGAGGGATTCTCTAGTATGAAGGATGCTAGAGAATGGAGTAGATGGATGATGAAAATGACCTCCTTTTGATGGGGTGCCCCCTAGGCCTTATATATCCGACCGTGGGGCACTTACATGCGTGTACGATAATGACGTATGCCTAAGTAATAGTGAACCGACCGAACTTATCCTCCTACAATCTTGCCGACTTATTCTCACTTAGTTCTGATGTCCAAGGTAATTGCATGGGGGAATCAGATCAGAGCTGTGGATAACACTCACAACCCCGCGAATCACCTCGGCTCGTGTTTGCTCATTCCCTATGTCGGCCCGTTCTACCGGTGGTTCTCCCCTAGCCCACGAAGGGATGACCTTGCGAAACAATAGGCCCAAGGCCTTTCGTGAGGCTTTCTAGCCTTCTAGTGGGGGATATTTGTCCCCCACAGTTCTTAATTCCTAACATTTGAGAACAAGTGATCAACATAATTTAAGGAGATAGATAATACTTAGAGAATCACAAACTTCTAAGTGTGTTAGTTCACCCTAGAACCTAAGTTTACCTTTTGTGTTTATATTGTTCTATCAAACTTGTGTTCACTTGATTGTATATGTTTGGTGTATTGTTCATTTCTCTTTATCCAAATGTATTGAATGCATGATCGCTTTGTTTAGACAACGAGCAGCCCATGGTTCCTGAGTGTGTTGCCGAAGATCTTCCTGAGCAACAACCTGGTGAAGGCACGTGTCCTATAACCTATTATGTCCTACTTACTTTATAATTCATCATCCTGCATTACTTTATTGAAACCTAAGGATTTACTAGTCTGTATTTACCTTATCCTTGTTTACCTTTTGGGTTATCATGGTTAGCTTTATGCTATTGTCTTACCTTAATCAATGAACATGATGTGAACATATATGATATGATGATGTTATCTCGATGATGATCTTGTGATAGTTTAGGGGACTCAGGTTGTTTCCTGAGTACCTCTCCATAAGGACCTGTTCGTTGAGTGACCATCTGGGATAAAACTACAACCATGAGGGTGGAATGGGACGCCCTTAGCTGATTAATTAGAGGAACTTGAGGTGTAGTTGGCTTCGTCGTAGGGCCGTCAACGGGGTTCGGGCACAATACTTGCTCTACCGAGGCTAATTGCCGAGGTTTTTTCAATTTGGTTTTGTTAGTCACCCTTCCTGTGGGGAGAAGTATTGTGTTTATCAAACTGGAGAAACCTAACGGGCGGCTATGACCTCTAGGGAATCTTTGTAAAGGCTACATAGTGAAACCTTGCCTACTCACCTTGGTAGTGTTTGAGGGTTTGATCGACCCAAGGCAAAAAGGGATCACGACTCGTGAGTAAAGTGTGCAAACTATTTAGAGTGTTAAAACTGGTATATCAGTCATGCTCACGATTAAGAGCAGTCTTGGGATCCTCTTTGATTAGAAGAACTTTGGATACCTTTATGATTATGGTTAATGATGATAAATATAATTCTAATCTCTGGTATTTCCTCTTGGAGGGAATACTTTTGGGTAATAACTAGGTCTATTGCTAAAACATGGCTCTACTACTAGGTAATAAATACCTAACCAACTAAAAGCAACTTCTTAACCTCAACTCCACATATAAATAGTCAACTTTAGCTAAACGGGACATTTGCTGAGTACGTTGATGTGTACTCACCCTTGCTTTAAAAACCACCCCACCCCAGGTTGTCCCTTACTGTATTCAGTGCTCAGGAGGAGATGCAGGCAACATGGAGGATTTTGAGGAATTCCTGGACTACGACGAGTTCTAGATATGTTAGTGGCAAACCTCCAGTCAGCTGCCTGTGAAGGCCATATCTCTATGTTTCATATTCCACACTTTGATAATACTAATGACAATGTTGTGTTAATGACTCTATGGATGTCTCAGGCATCTTGATATAATAAAGTACTATTTTCTCTATTTATTTTGAGCAATGTGTGATGATGTCCAATTATGTAATTGTTGTGTACGTGAGTTTATGATCCTGGCATGTACATGGTTCGCATTTGGTTTGCCTTCTAAAATCAGGTGTGACACCTGTGCATTGCAAGATAAGTCAGGTTGGGATAAGAAATTGCCCTATGTGGAATTCTCTTATAACAATAGCCATGAAGCCAGTTTAAATATGTCACCGTTTCAGGCACTGTATGGGAGGAGTTGTAGAACTCCACTGCTCTGGGATCAACCTAGAGAGAGACAGGTGTTTGTCCCAGACGTTTTGCTCGAAGAAGAAGAGAACATCAAGATGGTTCAAAAGAATCTAAAGATAACGCAGTCAAGGCAGCGCAGTTATGCTGACACAAGATGAAGGGAATTGAGTTTCAAAGTGGGAGATCATGTCTATTTGAAAGTGTCACCCATTAGAGGAGTCAGATGATTCGGGGTCAAGGGAAACTTAGCACCGCGATATATTGGGTCGTACCAGGTTCTAGCAAGGTGTGGAGAAGTGGCATATTAGCTTAGCTTACCGGAAGACCTATCAGCAGTGCATGATGTGTTCCATGTCTCTCATCTGAAGAAGTGCTTGCGAGTACCAGAAGAGCAGTTGCCAGTGGAAGGACTGGAAGTCCAAGAAGACTTGACATGTGAGGACAAACCAACGCAGATTCTGGAAACAGCAGACAGAGTGACCCGGAGGAATACCATCAGAATGTGCAAGGTCAGATGGGGTAACCACTCTGAAGAAGAAGCAACCTAGGAACGCGAAGATGATCTGAAAGCCAAGTATCCTGAACTCTTTGCTAGCCAGCCTTGAATCTCGAGGGCAAGATTCTTTTAAGGGGGATAGGTCTGTAACACCATGAATTTTAGGGTATAAAAATTTCTTTGCTCTGTACTCAAAATTCAGTTGTTACCCTTTCCTTTATTCACTTTTATTTTCCCTTTATCAAATCAGTAGAGAGTTATTTTGGTTCTATATTAGCAGGAGCTCTAGAAGTGTCATTATTGTTGCATTCATGCTGCTGCATAGTGTTTCCAAGTGCAAGAAGTGTTTAAATCATGTCAATATGTCTTGTAGAAGTCTCTCGTAAATTTTCATATTTTTCTGAAAATTTTTCTAGTTTCCAAAATTCAAAATCTATTTATTTGAGATACTTAAAAAATTTAAAAAGTTCTAAATATGTTTTTTGAGTTCAGTGGCTGCCAAATCATGTCTAGGAATTTTCCTAGAAATTTTGGAGCCTTCGAGATATTTTTTGGATGTTAAAAAAGATTTCAGTCTTTTTTGAAAATGAATTTTAATTTTAAAAATAGGATAATTACGAAAAATAAAAGATCTTCAAACCCTAGCTATATATATGGCTGGAATCCTCTCGTCGAGCCCTTTCGAAAATTCGAAACCTCACCCTCAGATTCGATCCGAAACTCCCGAAATCGCTCGCCGAAGTTCGAAGGTGGTTCCAACTCCGGTGAGCAAATACTTTCGATTTGTGCGTCGTTTGCAAAATCCAAGGGTACCGCTGTGTTTGTCTCGTTGAGAGCTTCGTCTTGGTGCCTTTGATTCATCGATCCGACCGACGGTTCATCCCTAATCGATGATTTTGTGCTCGGCTCCAGCGAGAGTTGTCTTCTCCGGTGAGCCTCCACCATTGTTGTACCTAGGGTTTCTTCATGTTCTTCGTTTTCCTGTCCGTGCAGGGCCTCCCTCTCCCTCCCCATACCTCCCTCGGTGGCGGCGCCCTTCCACCCTATGCCCCCCATGTGGCCCCCTCTCCTTCCCAGCGGTGGCGGCCGGCCCCGCCGGTTCGACCGGCACCCGCCCTGCACCCGCTCCGCGCCCCTCCCATACACGCATGCCGCGCGTGGCCATGCGGTCGGCTTGGCCCTCTCCCCCTAAGCAGCCCCCTCCCCCTACCCTCCCATGGTTGAGAGAAAGGAAAAGAGGAGGAAGGAGATGGTAGTTTTGCAGATTAGTCATTGTTTGATTTTAATCCGTACGTAGGAATTTAGTTCAAATTAAAATTGTGATAACCTTTTGTTTTATATCCGATTCACTCCATTCAAGTTGTGTTAGATTTGTTGTGCATGAGCCAATATATTACGTTCATTGTCTTTATGTATTCTAATTCTTATGAATCATGAAGGCATGTCCTTCATGACTTTCGTCTAAAGATTATTATATCTGAGAGGAGATAATACTTCGGAGGACGAAGGTCCTTGACCTTTCACAATTGTGTTGCCTTGTTCTTGATTCACAACATTTGAGAACAAATGACCAACACTATAGAAGAGACCCATCCAGTCACACGGTCAAAAGGACCAATCACGAGAATGAAAACACTGCCCCAAGATCAAAGTAAACAGGAAAAGTAAAAGTGCACAAAAAAGTAAATACCATATAGAGAGGCAAAGATTCTTGGAAACAAAGACTAGAAACATCGAGGTCATTGACCCCACCACTCACCTGTGCTCCCGCACGTGTGCCTCGCCTCCATGCACACTACCACAACCTAGCCCCTTTTGCAGTGCACCCACTGCTGTCATCATCGCCGACAAAACTAGGCCCCCTCCTTCCCTCGCGCTCGCCACAATGTGGCACCGCTCCATCGCCACCACCCCACACCTAGCACACCATCGTCACATACCACTCGCCTATAAAACCCCCCACCAGCTCCTTCAGTTCCCATATCGCTCAAAGCAAAATACTCTTGATAAAACCCCCTCTATCTAATCACAACCAACTCCCTTTTCCACTCCCTTTCCCTAAAATCACTAATCTCCCTAATGCTTGGTGATTCATGGGTTGAATATTGTGCTACATCATTCATAGTCTTTGGTTTCCTTGTATGTGTGGTAGTAATACTCTTTGATAGAGCCCTATAGTGGGAAGAACAAAGAGAAAGAAAGAGACAATGAAAAGAAAAAATGAGCGAAGAGAAGATGAGAAGGGTGTCCCAAAATCAACACTATGTCAGTCATCTCTCCTCATCATGCTCAAGCACCAACAGCAGAAAAAGCCCCCATAGCATCCATGCTATGAGGTACTTCAAAGAGTTAATCCCAAAGATACAGGAGTTCTAGATAGTGTTCCAATAAGGTTGTTGCTATGGAGAAAAAGAAGAAGAAGATGGCCTATGTATGCATCAAGCTTGTGGAGGACTAGATCATTGTTGGAACTTGCACTCCTGGGCAAGCTGATCCAACGGGGCAGTAGAAAGGATGCAAGTAAGGTTTGACTTGAGATGGCGATTGCTCTGTTAATCTAGCCTCTCAAGGGCACTGTACGGGGGTATTTATAGGTGCCCGAGCGCCCAACGTCCCGATGTAAGGACTCTTATGCCCTCAGGCACCTGGATTATCCCTAGAATATTCCCATAAAGGAGGGTTACAAACTGTCATTACAGAAAAGCTATTACAAGTTAGGTCCGTAACACGTCTGTCCGTGCAGGGCCTGTTACGATGGTCCGAATCCCACGTGGGCCTCCAGTTAGGACCGAGGACGCGGGATGGAGAGACTTCGTCGTAGGCCTTCATCTTGCAGTGAAGAGGACGAAGAGTGGGCCGCACCGGTCATCTTGCCTCCGCCGGTGCAGCGAGCTGGCGAAGGCCTGGAGCGAAGGGTAGCGTCTTCGCCTTCGCCCCAACATTTGCCCTCCGAGGGACCAGTTCTGTAACGCCCCGAATTTTGCAGTTGAATTTTTTCTTTTCTTTACTCGCCAAAATTCGGGCGTTACCTTTTCCTTTTCTTTTTCCCTCGCTAAACCTTGACCTTTTCCAAAGTTTTAGCGGGATTCGGTTTGGAATTCCCGTGTAAGAAAAACTCTACAAATACTTTGTGTTGTTTGATGCACCATGCCGAACCTTGCATTTTTTGATTGTTTGAAAGTGCAAATGCATTCACAAAGATCGGATTTCGAAAACAGGGAAATAATCTTTTCTTTTTTCTTTCTCTCTCTTTCTCTCTCCCCTTTCTCTCTCTCTCCCGCGCCCTGGGCCGACCCCGGCCGGCCCAGCCGCCCCTGGCGCCCCCCTCTTGGGCCTTGGCGAGGCCCAGCCGCCCCCCCACCTCCTCTTTTTCCCCCAATCCTCTCCCTCTCCCTCTCATTTTCTCTCCCTCCCCACCTAAGCCGCCGCCCTACCCCTACCCGCCCCTGCCCTAGCGCCGGCCGCCGCCCCCTGCCGGATCGGCCACCCCCCCCCCCCGCCGGTGAGCCCCCTCCCCCTTCCCCCCCTCCTCCCTCTCCTCCCTCCCCTCTCCTCCCCTCTCCCCTTCCCTGCCCGGCCAAGGCCTGGCCGCGCCGGCCACCACCCCCAGCCCCGCCGTGGCCACTGGCCGGCCCTCGGCCGCGCCCAGCCGGCCCCAGCCGCCCCTGGCCTGCCCCGGCCGCCCCCTGGCCGGCCACGGCCAGCCCCCGGCCGCGCCCCCCTCGCCCAGCCGCCCCTGGCCGCCAGCTCGGCCGGCTTCGGCCGCCAGCTCGGCCGGCCTCGGCCGCCAGCTCGGCCGGCCCCGGCCCCAGCTCAGCCGCCCGACCGCCCCAGCTCGGCCGCCCCGCCTAGGGCCGGTTCAACCGCCCTAGGGCCGGTTCAACCCCCCCCCCCTCTGTTTTTTTTTATTTTTTTATTTTATTTTATTTACTTTCTGTGATCATAATTACTTTATTTTAGGTAGACTGATCATTGTTCATGCTATGGAAATAGGAAGTTTAATTTAAAATTCCGTTATGCTATTGATTCACGTAGTTAATTGTTTATCTCGTGCAATGTTGATCAACTAAAAATGATTAGGTTTCCATTAGTATATGTATAACAGAATTCTTTTGTTAAGAATCAACTGTAGCTAATCATTAGTGCATAAGATTTAACCCCCCCTGCGAGACCCTTTCCCATTTCTTTCTAACCATAACAAATGCGATGTCGAATGTCATACTTGATGCATATTCGCTTCACTTGTTCCCTTGTATGGTGTACTGTTCTTTTGTATTAAATATGTGGATGTATGTATGTTTGCGCTCGCATAGAGAACGATCCGGTCGAAGAGCCCGAGGAATTCGCAGGAGAAGCCCCTGAGCAGCAGTCGGTTGGTGGAGGCAAGTGTCCTTTGACCTATCTTTGTCCTATTCATTCTTTAATTCACCTCCCGCATTACACATTTATACCTAAGGATTGACTAGCTTTTGTTATCCATGTCCTTGTTTACCTATTTGGGTCGGATTATTACTGCTTAGTTTGATGCTATTGCTCAACTCTAATCAATGAACATGATGTGATTATCTATGATACGCTGTTTTCCCCTTCTTATTTATGATTATACTTGTGGCATTTAAGGGGACTCGAGCGGTTTCTCGAGTGCCTCTCCGTAAGGACCTGTTCAATGGATGACCGCCCGGGAAAACAGTGCAACCATGAGGGTGGAATGGGACGCCCTTAGCTGAATAATTAGAGGAACCAGGGTGTAGTTCGCTTAGCCGTTGTGCCGTCAATGGGGCTCGGTGTATGCGGCTCGCTCTGCCAAGGTTGATTTGTCCCTTGGGGAGGAGTGCGGTACATTTAGGAAACCTAACGGGCGGCTACAGCCTCGGGGAATCTTTGTAAAGGCTTCGTAGTGAATCCCTAGCCATTCACCTCGGGAGTGAATAAGGGTCTTGCAAGCCCGGGCTAGAAAGGGAATCACGGCTTATGGGTAAAGTGCGCAACCTCTGCAGAGTGTTATGAAACTGATATATCAGCCGTGCTCGCGGTTATGAGCGGCCAAGGGAGCTCCAGAGATTAGTGATACTTGATCAGTGATACTTTGGTACAGGTGGCAATGAGATTGATGGTTCTGATTATGATTATGGTATTGGTAAGTGGTATTCTTTCCGTTTGGAAAGGATACGTTGGGCTAATAACTTGGGTTAATGTTAAAACCTGGCTCTCTACTAGTAAGTAATAACCTGACCAACTAAAAGCATCTGCTTGACTTATCCCCACATAAAGCTAGTCCACTACAGCCAAACAGGATGCTTGCTGAGTATGTTGATGTGTACTCACCCTTGCTCTACACACCAATCCCCCCCCAGGTTGTCAGCATTGCAACCACTGCTCAGGAGAAGATGAAGCTGTGGAAGGAGACTTCCAGGAGTTTCAAGACTACGACGAGTTCTAGGCGTGGGTTAGCGGCAACCCCCAGTCGGCTGCCTGTGAAGGCCGCGTTATCTACGTTTCTTTTCCGCACTTTGATTTATTGTAAGAACTATATGGACGTCTCGGACGTATGATGTAATCGACTATTATTTCCCTTTTTAATACTATTTGAGCACTGTGTGATGATGTCCATGTTATGTAACTGCTGTGTACGTGAATAACTGATCCTGGCACGTACATGGTTCGCATTCGGTTTGCCTTCTAAAACCGGGTGTGACATAAGTGGTATCAAAGCCGTGCTGACTGTAGGACCGCTAACCTAGAGTAGAATGGTCGTTCTAAGGATTATAGACCTCTGTCCTTGCCTTGACTTTGATATCCCTTCAAAAGTTAGTCCTACTGACCAAAACCTATGCTCTACTATATATTATACCTTGCTGAAAATTTTGTTTTATTCTGATCCTTCATTTATTTATGATTCATTATTATTCTGATCCTTCATTTATTTATGATTCATTATTTGCTGGTCATATTAATTCTGTTCTCACCCTTTTGCTTGCGATGTCTTTTGTAGATGGCTCGACTTAGACACACTGCACGAAAGTCCGTCATCCCCTTCTTACCCTCCCGCCTTGCTGAGCGTCCGCTTCGCCGTCCCGTGGCCGGACAGTCCAGCCACTTGGAGAGACTGCACCACCGCCTGCATGAGGAGCAGGAACGTCGACGACAGGAGCAGTAGGGCTCTTCCTTCTCGCTCCCGCAGGAGATAGAGTCTGTGAGGAGCTGCTCTCCTGTGCTTCCCCTGGAGGCGCCCCCTGCACCACCACCGGGCGTCCCAGCTTCTGGAGTAGCTGTTGGAGGAGATCCAGACGACGGAGGTGGCGACGACAGCTCGAGCCACGACCTCGACCTCTCTAGCCATGAGCCGGAAGGATGGGTTGCTCGACCCATCACTCGCGATGCTGCTCGCGGGTGTCACTTCCACGACGCGCTCGACACCCTGCTACGTCGGGCACTTGACCGGCGTACTTGGTCCATCGAGTATCGCTGTGTGGTCTACCAGCATAGTCGCGGGGTCTACCCGGACCGCTGGGAGGCGACCTGCTTGGTGCGCCGTCCGGAGAACAGTCTCCAGGGCGCGGAGGCTTGCTCAGAGCACTATTCTATCTCTGAGCGGGACTCAGCTGAGGCAGCCATGCAGGATGCTGCACGGCGTGCGCTTTCGCACTACTGCTCGGTTCTCGGTGGGGTAGCTGACGGCCTCGACCTGAAGTATTACCCCCGCCGTCCATCTGGCAGCACAGGAGGCGTGATTGTTTCACCTGCTGGTGAGGACAATCCTAGGTTGAGCAGCACAGTCAACCTAGCCGCCGTGCTAAACACGGAGCTGGACCATGCACTAGACGAGCTGAGTAGGGCTCGTGCTGAGATCGCCCTGCTACGGGCTGAGCGCGCGGAGCGTCGTCACTTGGATGATGGTTCCCCCGCCCCCGTCGGGACTCAGCACCCGTACCGCTCACCTCGGCGTGGACGCCAGTCTTATGGCAATCCCGAC
The DNA here is from genome assembly GCA_029449295.1 of Zea luxurians. NCBI lineage: Eukaryota > Viridiplantae > Streptophyta > Magnoliopsida > Poales > Poaceae > Zea > Zea luxurians. The sequence continues at coordinate 54,135,424 of JAOPSE010000004.1, read as the reverse complement.
TGCAAGACCAAGATAAATCTAGAACCATAGATCGTTAGAGTTGGATCTTGTAATTAATACAAAATATATGCATAGAAGCTTCAGTCTTAGCGTTAGTCTCGGTCTTAGTTAGTCTTAGTTAGACAGGGTAGTTTGCTATATCCTGTGCATTTATGTTTGTCAAGATGAACTATGTTTGGTTTGGATCTTTGTAATGACTGTCACCAGAGTGTGGGTATCCCCTGCATTTTGGTTTACATATTATGTTAATGGAGTTAGTTATATAGTTGGGAAACCCTTTATTCTACTTTCCTCTTTATCTGAGAAGCTGTGTGGTCTGTGTTGGAGATCAGTGAAGATGCTCATCTGTTCAGTGCTGTTGGAGAATTCTATACTCTTTTCTTATGCTGCAAGATTTGCCAGATCAGTTCTGATGTGTGGTTGCGTTCTGCAGATGTCAGAGAACAGGCGCAGAGGAGGAAGGCGTGCTCAGCAGGAGCAAGCCGCCCCGCAGGATGAGGCGCCCCAGCAGCAGTAGCTGCCGCCCCCGCCCCCGATGTCGATTGAGCAGATGTTTCTGATGCAGACTCAGGCAGTTCAGGCCATCGGTCAGACTCTGGCCGCCATTCAGCAGCAGCAGCAGCAAGCACCACCCCAGCCTCAGATGCCTCAGATGCCTAGAGACAAGCGTGCTGAATTCATGAGAGGCCATCCACCAACGTTCGCTCACTCTTCTGACCCCATGGATGCTGAAGATTGGCTGCGCACTGTGGAGCGGGAGTTGCATACCGCTCAGTGTGATGACAGGGAGAAAGTCTTGTATGGTCCCCGTCTGTTGAGAGGAGCAGCCCAATCATGGTGGGAGTCTTACCTCGCCACCCATGCCAACCCCGATGCCATCACTTGGGAAGAGTTCAGAGGTAGCTTTCGTCAGTACCATGTGCCTACAGGTCTGATGACAGTGAAGAAGGAGGAGTTCCTGGCCCTTAAGCAAGGGTCATCATCTGTCAGTGAGTATCGAGACAGGTTTCTGCAGTTGTCTCGTTATGCTCCTGAGGATGTCAACACCGACGCCAAGCGACAATACCGTTTCTTGAGAGGCTTGGTTGACCCTCTGCAGTATCAGTTGATGAATCATACCTTCCCGACATTCCAGCACCTGATTGACAGAGCAATCATGACAGAAAGGAAGCGTAAGGAGATGGAAGATCGTAAGCGCAAGATCAGTGGACCCCAGCCTGGAAGCAGCAGCCGTCCTCGTTTCTCAGGCAATCAACCTCAGCAGTTCAGGCAGAACCAGCGTCCACCTCAGCAGCATCAGCAGTGTCAGCAGTATCAGCAGTTCCAAAGGCAGTACCCTCAGCACCAGTACCAGAACCGTCAGAGCAATCAATCAGGAGGTCAGTTTCAGAGGCAGAATCAGCAGACACCTCGTCTCCCTGCCCCAGCGAACCAGCAGAACAATCAGGCAGCACCAGCTCAGGTTGGAAACAGAGCATGTTTCCACTGTGGAGAGCAAGGCCACTGGGTGATGCAATGTCCGAAGAAGGCAGCCCAGCAGCAGTCAGGCCCCAATGCCCCAGCGAAGCAGAATGCGTCTCAGTCTGGATCAGGCAACCGCCCTCAGCAGCGCTATAATCATGGAAGACTGAATCACTTGGAGGCTGAAGCAGTTCAGGAGACCCCCGGCATGACAGTAGGTATGTTCCCAGTCGACTCCCATATTGCAGAAGTGTTATTTGATACTGGAGCAACGCATTCTTTTATTACTGCATCATGGGTAGAAGCACATAATCTTCCAATTACTACCATGTCAACCCCCATTCAAATTGACTCAGCTGGTGGTAGAATTCGAGCTGATAGCATTTGTTTGAATGTAAGTGTGGAAATAAGGGGGATAGTGTAACACCTCAGGTGTTACCATGGTTAGAGCCCACCTTGATACCAAAGGCTTTGATCACATGTGGTAGAGGCTTAGGGCCACACCAAAAGAACCTTGGAGATCATGTGCTAACCATGTTGCCAATGACCTAAGAAGCATTACTCTAATCCTTGCTCACTTACTACCTTGGATAAGAGGGGAAAAGAACCCTAGACCTCTTTTTAAACTCTATCTTCCAAAACCCTAAGTAAAGGGGGGGAAAGAGAGTGAGCAAATGAGCAAAGCATGGGCAATCTTTACCCAAACCCTAAGCAACATTATAACCATCAATTAGGAGAGGGAAATTTTGCAAAAAGGCCCCTGGAGAAGCCCCAATTCAAATCTCCAAGTGGAGAGAGAGCTAGAGCTCTCTATTTCTCTCTAAGTCACATTTTAGCCCTAATTCAAAGTCCAGCCGTGTTCACTTTGAAAATGGCGCCAAAACCACTTGAGTTCTATACCAAAAATGTGCTATACTACTTAAGGCACCCCCTGGAAAAATTTGAAACCGAGACTTGGACGTTTGACAAGCTTTGACATGGGTTTTGTCGCTGTGTGGGCAGTGAGACAAACCAAACTTGGCGCCTGTCTATCTCCTAACCTAGGGCGTATCCTCCCTTGGAACTCACATGAACTAGGTAGCTCTAGGTGCAGGGAAGAGATCTTCCACAGGCGACATGGCAAGATTCGTACGCTTGGCCGCTCAGCAGAGCGAAGAAAACGGGCAGAAGCAACGCGCCACGTGTTCGACGCGCTCTGAGTTCGCCAGAGCACGCCCGCGCGCGCCCCTCGTGCCCGCGTCGCGCCAAACGGGCAAGCCAGCACCCTGGTCCGCGCCCGCGCCTATAAAACCCTCCCAAGCTTCGACCATACCCGTCCGCACCCACCCGACCCTCGCCGGAGCTTGGTTCGCCGTCGTTGGCCCGTGCGCAGCTGTCCGCGGCCACCCAGTCCCCCTGCCACCGTAGACCGGCCCGCTCAGCCATTTCCAGCCCCGTCCAACCCTCGAAGAAGCTTGTGCACCCCTCTGTGAGAATCCCCGAGCAAGGAATCGGAGTTTCCTTCGCCGAAGAAGCCAGTCCACACTCGCCGGAGCTCTCGACCCCGCCGGAGTGCGTGGACCGGGTAAACCACTCCACCACCCTTCGATTCCTTGTGCACACTATCGCTACGTGACCCCGTGATGCTCACCGTGCCGTCGGATTGAACCAGATCGCCGTGGTTTGGCCGGTATACTCGCCGCCGACGAGGATACCCGCCTGCACGCGTGGACCGGGCGATTCCGGCCATCTCCGACGACGAGCCGTACCTCGACGTGACCGCCAGAGCCTCCCCGAGCCAACCCCACCCTTCGCCGGACCTCCCTCGCCGCCGGTAAGCCGCGCCGTCCTTTCTTTCCTACGGCGACTGTTCTGTTTAGGGGAAGGACCGCGGGTGTGAGGAAGAAAACCCTGGGGGGTTAAGTGTAAAGCCCAAGACTCACATGAATAGTGGTCCGAGGGTAGATCTGCGAGAGTTGAATCAGTTTAACCCTAGGGGTCTCGGCGCAAACTGGTTTTTCCAGAAAACCTTAATTAAATCTGTTTTAAATTGGACAGCAACTTTGAAAATGCATAACTTATGTTTAAATCATCCAAATTTGGTCAAACCAATTTTGCCAAACTCTAAATAATGTAACCTGTCTAAGAAAAATATAAAACCCCATATGAACTAGAGAAAAATACAAGGTTCTGATTTATTTTCAGTTTTGGCCAAAAGCTTAATAATAGCAAGAAAAATAGTTGTACTATTTCACTAGGGTTAGAAAAATTGGGAGAAGTTTATATCTACCCACTGACCTAGTTAAGAATGTTAAACCTCTCTGTCCATTACATTAAAATAGTTTTAACCCCTTATTCTATAATATGCTTAAGTTTAAGAAAAATAGAAAAAGTGATATAAATGATGAACCAGAGAGCACACCTATTTTTGTTGAGATACTTAGTCAATGTAGTTCACTGGAAAAATGTATCATACCCTGTTGTAGTGTAAAATAAGCAAGATACCTTTTAAATGAAGAAAATAGGGATAACTTAGAAAAACCCTACAAAAATACCCCTAAGGTGAAACCTCCCCAAACCTTAGGACAACTAATGTGTTGATAATAAGAACTTAAGAAAAATCTGAAATCTGTTGTTTGATATTTTTCAAATAACAAGTTAGTTCTAATCACCATTTTTGCACCAAAGATTAGAAATTCACCCTTAATTAACCATCATGTTGCTCTCTGCCATTTTTGGTACAAGAGCTTTTTATCACTACTAGAGGCCAGCAAAAATAACCATTAGGTCAGAAACCATTTTAATAAAGGACTTGTAGTGTAAAGTGGCCCATTTTGCATAACTATTGTTATTTTTGTTTAAAGCCTAGCTTTTGTACCTTAAGCCTCAAATTATTAAAACAAGCTAGAATAGCCAGTGACAACCCACTGTAATTTTTACAAAATTTTTGGAAATTTTTAAACTACTGTCATAGTTCAAACCTCCTATTAGAAACCCTAGATGGGAATTAAGAAAGGAAAATGGATGATGGAATTTAATGTCCTCTTAAGACCTTTATAATTGTCCACTAAAATCTATAAAGGCAATACAAATCCAATATGTTATTTTTAAAAGAAAACCTAAACCTAAAAGGGTGATAAGTCTATGTATACCACTAGAAGACCCTCGCAGCCAAGAAACCCTAAGTTAATTCTTGACTTAAATTCTGTAGCTTAATGTTCTTAAAACTTGCATAATCATGACATACATGTTCATTGCATTTCGATAGACTGTAATCTTGCTGACGGAGAGTACGTCCTCGTGCCGGAGCAAGGAGCTGCCCAGGAGGTTGCCCCAGACCCAGCACCAGAGCCTGCACCAGAGGACCTGCCTGCCACTGCTTTGGAAGGCAAGCCCCGGTTTTATGCATAACCTGTTATTTATGCTATTTTACTTCACTTAATGATTGTAGGATTGATTGTGCACTTAGGTGTAGGAATTGTTTGAAACCCTAGTTGCATGATCTCAGGAATCCTATTGAGATGAATACTAGTATGCTAAGTCGAGTAGCTGCTTTATTAATTAGGATCTCGGTAGAAGTCGAGTGATTTTTCTAGCACTCGCGCGAGGTCAGGAATTGGTTGTATCCACTTTCCTATCATACTGATGTGGGTTGTGGACAACGATCCATGGGGATTGGTTGTTCACGAGATAAAAAGTTGATTAAGGATTAAGGTGTGGTACCGTGAGTCAAGCGTTTGAACGTACTAAACATATGCCGAGAAATATGGTAAATCGGTAAGCCTAGTACCTGATTGAACCTGGCAGTGGACATACCCCCTCACGCGACCTGAGACGTAGTCTCCCATTCCGGTTATGGTGGGTACACGTGCGGTCACTGCACGACGGCCAGTCGGGGTCAGTGAGGCACTGTACGCCAAGGCGGTGAGACCTGATCTGCTGACGGGGAATCGATGGGGACGGTTGATATGGGTGGGGACGGAGTGCCCCTACATGTCGTATGTTTAGGTTTACCTTGCAAGGATAAAAACCCGATTCGAATCGTCTGCTTCTCGCAGCTAATGAGACTGCTTGATCCATGCTGCTACATTGAGTAACAAGTGGAACTGTGTTGAGATGATACAAACTGTTGATTGCTAATAATGCTTGCTACTATGTATGAATAGATAGTACACTTTTAGCCTTAAGAGAGTCACACTTAATTTTGACTAAGTTAAAATCTTGATTTAGAAACTCAGCTAGTGCTTTTGGCAACCAAACCCCACAGCCAAACAACTGCATGTCTAGAGGTAGAGGAGTATAGACTCCTCACACCGGGTAAGTCTAGCTGAGTATTAGTATACTCAGCCTTGCTTGTGGCATAATTTTACAGGTTCACTGGAGGACATGGTTGCTGGAGTGACTTGGCCATCCACCCTGCCACCGGGTTGGACTGTCGAGTGGGACCCTGCCTCGGCTGAGGAGGAGCATGAGGAGTGATGGGACAGGCTTCCCCATCCCTCCATTTATTTGTCGTTAGTTTATCTTTCCGCTGCACTTCAAAACAATGATGGTTACTTTTGCGAAAAACTCCGATGATGACCATGGTGATGTAATAACTTAATACTCTTCCATGCATGGTTTTATGCTTTATTGTATTTGCTCTGTGACTCACCATCGAGTGAGACTGTGGTACTTGATCCTGTCAGTGGCCGTGTCGGACTAGATCCGAGGGATTGATGGGTTATTCCCATTTAAGTGTGGTCTAGCCTCTAAGGTCGGACTTGGGCACTTAAGTTGGAATAATTCGGGCAGTTCCGCCACAGCTGGTATCGGAGCTTGTACCACCACAGAGGAATCAATAAAACATGGATACCATCCCTTTTCTAAAAGTAAAACTTGATAGAAACAATGTTGGATAGATAGTAGGGCGTGCAGGATAGACCTAGGACGTGAAGCCTTAGGATAATAGAAGGGTAGCTAGGTGGCTAAGTGACTAGGCCCTACAGGCCACTTTTACAGGATGGGAGTTCTTCCCTATTCCTTTTATTTTCTTGTGAGGTCGTTCAGGACGTGCATGCATGCATTCTTAATTAAACAAATGAATAACTAAGTAAAAGGACTTAAAAATGAGATAACGGCCAACTAGGCCCCTAGTGCCTTTTTCTTTGAGTTAGAGGCAGGTTGAGTTTTATTTTCTTTATTCTTTTGTGATTCTTTTTCTTTACTTACGCTTAACCGTGCACAGATGACTTCCCACGGATCCTCCGAGGATGGAGATGCACTGACCCACACTGACGGACTCGCACGAGAGGGTTTTCCCCGCATCTTGTGGGAGGTGCTTCAGGGGGCAGGATATTTGACACCCCCTCAGTACGCGGTGCAGCAGTTCGAGAAGCACCGGGTACCTCGCTGTCGGGTGAGGATGACTTTGGAGCCTCATCCCCTGCAGCCAGGCTGGCGTTCACTGGACTCTGAGTCCTACGGATACCGGGCTGAGGACACCATTGAGGCTATCGCTCTGCATGGACTGACCACCTTCTGTGGATTTCACCCCTTGGAGCTGGCTACCCACCCCATTGGGTTGTTCCCTGCGGAGAAGGAGGACGACCCGATGTGGAAGGATCGGGTGGAGCATGCCAAGGACATCTGGGCTCTCTACCCAGGCCACACCACTCACTTGTCCGTACGATGCATGAATGCTCTGTATCGTCTGCAAGTGATGCGTGGGGAGGCCATGTCCCACCTGATGGCATTACTGGAGGCCACCAAGATCACCCTGGATAACAGGGAGGAGCTCGTGGTGGACTTATCACAGGAGCTGGTGGAGAAAGATCTACAGGTGGAGCAGCTGACTGACGAGATTCATGAGTTGGAAGAGCTAGTGGGCACCAGGGAGAATACCATCGAGGTCCTCGAGGATCAGCTCCTCAACACTCAGCAGCAGCTAGCAGAGGCTAATGCGCATCTGGACATGCATCACCAAGAGATCCATGATGCGGAGGCTGACGAGGACGTTGACATCGAGGGAGGAGACGAGTCTGCTTCCAGTGTAGACACTGCTGGTTCAGGGAGACCACCTTCCCCCGAGTCTAGCGTCGCCTCGTTCGCTCAGTAGAGGCCAGACTAATGCTAGGAGTTGGTGATAGTTGGACTCCTCGCCGCTAGCTTAGCTTTTGCACCCTTAGGGTACTAGGCTAGGTAGAGTTGAGCCTTTTGATCCTTGATGTAACCAGTGTTAAAACTCTTTTGGATGTTTAGGGATGATTAATGGTGATTTAAATTTGGACGGAAGGATTATGTTTTCGTTGTTTTATTTGGAATCTATCAAATTACTTTGACTCCCCTACCATGTTCGAACCTTAAGCTTGGAGATGTGTTATTAAGCAACCATGTAACTTTTTCAGATGGCTGGGAGAGCGCGCCGTGGTCAGAATGAGCACGTTCCTCCACCGCCACCGCCTCCCACTCTGCAGGAGCTCATGGCCCAGCAGAATGAGATTCTGAGGCAGCTAGCTCAGCGTCAGCCACCACCTCAGCATTTTGGTGGAGACCATCAGCGTCACCCCGTCGCTGCTACTTACCAGGAGTTTCTCAGCACCCAGCCACCATTGTTTACCAGGTCGGAGGACCCACTTGATGCAGATGTGTGGTTGAGGGTGGTAGAATCCAAGTTCCCATTGCTCCATGGGGCTTGCTCGGAGGTCACCAAGGTCAGGTTCGCCACCCAGCAGCTTCGCGGACCCGCAAGGACTTGGTGGGACCATTTTCTGGCTATGCAGCCGGAGGGTAGAGAGGTGGAGTGGAGGGAGTTCAAGGCCGCTTTCAGAGGGCATCATATTCCCGCTGGCATCATGGACCGGAAGCTCAATGAGTTTCTGGCACTCACTCAGGGCAGCAGGACAGTATTGCAATATGCCCAGGCCTTCAACGATTTGTGTCAGTATGCCGGATACCATGCAGATACGGATGAGAAGAAGCGAGACAGGTTCAGGAGGGGGCTCAGCACCAAGCTCCGTGACCGTCTCAACACCGTCAGAGCCAACAGTTACAATGAGTTGGTCAACATGGCTATCTCCCAGGAAGACTGCATCTTGGCTCGGCAGACGGAGAAGAAGAGGAAGACCCCTGTGGCAGGACCCTCGTCTCAGCCACAGCGCTTCAGGATTGTGTCTGACTCCCAGAGCAGGGGACCTCAGCAGCAGCAAGGAAGGTGGGTGATCAGGCCACCGCAGCAGCAGCAGCAGGCACCCAACCGTGCCCAATTCCCAGCTCAGAGGAACAATCAGCAGCAGCAGTACCGCCAGGCCAATGATAACAGGTGTTTCACTTGTGGCAGTACTGGGCACTATGCCAAGAATTGCCCCAAGAATCAGCAGAGGTAGGGGCAGAATGTTAACCAGAACCAGGGAAAGAGACAGAAAGTGCAAGTGAGGCAGGGCAAGCTGAACTTCACTACAATGGCTGACATTCCAGAGGGAGCACCCGTCATGACTGGTATCTTTACAGTTTTAAATTTTCCTGCTACTGTTCTTTTTGATTCGGGTGCATCGCATAGTTTTGTCAGTGCCAAATTTAGTGTCAAGTGCCAGTTGCCTTTTTGCCACACCCACGGGGCTATTACCATTTCCACCCCAGGAGGCAGGATTGCCACTAACCAAATCAGCCTGAAGGTACCTCTAAAGTTTGGTAGTTTGATAATTAAAACTGACCTTCTTATTTTGGGACTGGATAGTGTGGATATCATCTTGGAAACTGATTGGTTGACCAAACATCAGGCAATATTGGACATTGCAGCCAGAGCCATTGAAATTCATTCCCCTGTTTATGGCGAGACTGTTTTGTATTTACCCAACCAGGGTGGTACCCGGTCTTGTGCCTTTGTTATGGCAGGATCTCCAGTAAGGAAGATCCCAGTAGTCTGTGACTACCCCGATGTCTTTCCGGAGGAATTGCCAGGAATGCCACCAGACAGAGATATTGAGTTCACCATTGAATTGCAACCCGGGACTGCTCCTATCTCCAAGAGACCTTATAGGATGCCTCCCGCAGAGTTAGCAGAATTGAAGAAGCAACTGCAAGAATTGTTGGACAAGGGATTTATTCGACCAAGCACTTCACCATGGGGATGTCCCGCCTTGTTCGTAAAGAAGAAGGATGAGAGTTTGAGGATGTGTGTTGATTACCGCCCTCTCAATGCGGTGACTATCAAGAACAAGTACCCGTTACCCCGCATTGATGTTCTGTTTGATCAATTGGTAGGAGCCAAGGTGTTCTCCAAGATAGACCTTCGCTCGGGCTACCATCAGATCAAGATCTGTGCCAGTGACATTCCCAAGACGGCTTTCTCTACCAGATATGGGCTCTATGAGTTTTTGGTAATGTCTTTTGGGCTAACCAATGCCCCGGCTTATTTCATGTACTTGATGAACTCAGTATTCATGCCAGAGCTGGACAAGTTTGTGGTTGTCTTCATTGATGACATTCTGGTTTATTCCAAGAATGAAGATGAACACACAGAGCATCTGCATATTGTGCTTCAGAGACTTCGCGACCATCAGTTGTATGCTAAGTTGTCCAAGTGTGAGTTCTGGCTGAAGGAAATAAAATTCTTGGGTCACACAATTTCTCAGGATGGGATATCAGTTGACCCCGAGAAGGTGCAAGAAGTGATGGACTGGAAACCCCCGACTATAGTGAAGCAGATTAGGAGTTTTCTGGGATTGGCAGGATATTACCGACGATTCATTCCGGATTTCTCTAGAATTGCCAAGCCAATGACTGAACTGTTGAAGAAGGGAGCCAAATTTGTGTGGAGCCAAAAATGTGAGGATGCCTTTCATACCTTGAGACAACAATTGACAACAGCTCCAGTGCTAGCCCAACCCGACAACACCAAGCCATTTGAGGTTTATTGTGATGCTTCTGGTACCGGATTGGGTTGTGTGTTGATGCAAGAGAACAGAGTGATTGCTTATGCTTCCCGAGCACTCAGACCCCATGAGCAGAACTACCCGACACATGATTTGGAGTTGGCAGCAGTGGTTCATGCCCTCAAGATATGGAGACACTACTTGATGGGAGCTCACTGTAACATTTACACTGATCACAAGAGCCTCAAGTACATTTTCACTCAGGCAGATCTGAACATGAGGCAGAGGAGATGGTTGGAATTAATCAAGGACTATGATTTGGAGGTGCATTACCATCCTGGCAAGGCAAATGTTGTGGCAGATGCTTTGAGCCGAAAGGCCCAATGTAATTGCATGAACATGGATGCAAGAATCACCACTTTGTGTGATGAGTTGTGCAAGCTGAACCTGGAAGTTGTTCCTTCCGGTGAGTTGAGTTATATTGCAGTGGAGCCCACATTGCAAGAACAAATAGCTCAGGCACAGTTTGGGGATAAGGGAGTTCAGGTTATCAAAGAAATGATCAAGCTGAAGACAGAGAAATACAAGTGTTTCCGCCAGGACAGCAAAGGAATTTTATGGTTTGAAGACCGATTGGTGGTTCCCAAGGACCCCGAGCTCAGAAAGAAGATATTGGATGAAGCTCACCTTTCCAAGTTCTCCATGCACCCGGGTAGCAACAAGATGTACCATGATCTCAGGCCTCTTTATTGGTGGACCAGGATGAAGAGGGAAATCGCCAAATACGTTTCAGAATGTGACACTTGTCAGAGGGTAAAAGCTAGTCATCTGAAAGCAGCAGGCCCTTTGCAACCCCTTCCCATACCATCTTGGAAATGGGAGGACATTTGCATGGACTTCATAGTGGGATTACCCAATACCTCCCGGCACCATGATTCCATATGGGTTATTGTGGACAGATTGACCAAGACGGCTCATTTCTTGCCAGTGCACACCACCCACCGGACGGAGAAGTATGCGGAAATTTACATCGACCAGATAGTTCGTCTGCATGGGATACCAAGGACCATAGTTTCTGACCGAGGAGCACCTTTTGTGGCACGATTTTGGGAGCAATTACAGGAATCACTTGGGACCCATGTAATCCGAAGCTCAGCATATCACCCTCAAACAGATGGTCAGACAGAAAGGGTAAATCAGGTGTTGGAAGACATGTTGAGAGCTTGTGCACTGCAGTATGGGAAGGATTGGGATAAGTGTCTTTCCTTGGCAGAGTTTTCTTACAATAACAGCTATCAGTCCAGTCTGAAAATGGCACCTTTTGAGGCTTTGTATGGGAGAAGATGCAGAACCCCGTTGAATTGGTCTCAAGCAGGAGAGAGGGAGATATTTGGGCCAGATTTGGTAATTGAAGCAGAGGAAAAGGTCAGAGTCATCCGGAAAAACTTGGAAGCTGCTCAGGCCAGGCAAAAGAGTTATCATGACGAGAGGCGGAAGCCTCTGCAGTTTGAGGTGGGAGATCATGTCTATCTTAAGGTATCACCAACCAAGGGTATCTAGAGATTTGGGATCAAGGGCAAGTTGGCCCCTCGCTACATTGGACCTTATAAGATCAAGGAAAGTTGTGGACCCGTAGCCTACCAATTGGAATTACCACCCCACATGTCAGCAGTTCACAATGTGTTCCATGTATCTCAGCTGCGGAAATGTGTTCGTCTACCCACTGAAGTGCTACCAGAACCAGACATTGTGATAGAACCAGATTTGTCCTACCAAGAGTACCCCGTCAAGGTATTGGATCAGAAGGAAAGATCAACTCGGGCAAGGTCAATCAAAATGTATAAGGTTCAGTGGAGTCATCATTCAACAGAAGAAGCTACATGGGAGACGGAGGATTTTCTACGCTCTCGCTTCCCCGACTTTCTACCCAAAGAAGCCGGTACGTAACCCCGAAAACCCACCCCCACCTGCCCTTTGAATACAATTATAAGAAAAACTTAGATAACAAGGATAGTCTAAGTTGTGGAATTAACTTAAGAAGGGCTTCCTTCTGAAGTTGCAAAGAGGATGACCTTCGAGGAGCAGTTAATGGGAGAAACTTAAGTGTAAAGGGGGAACAACACCAGCACACCTTCAAGCACCCTCCAAGGGACTCTACCTAAAATCTCGGGACGAGATTCCTTTAAGGGGGGAGGGCTGTAACACCTCAGGTGTTACCATGGTTAGAGCCCACCTTGATACCAAAGGCTTTGATCACATGTGGTAGAGGCTTAGGGCCACACCAAAAGAACCTTGGAGATCATGTGCTAACCATGTTGCCAATGACCTAAGAAGCATTACTCTAATCCTTGCTCACTTACTACCTTGGATAAGAGGGGAAAAGAACCCTAGACCTCTTTTTAAACTCTATCTTCCAAAACCCTAAGTAAAGGGGGGGAAAGAGAGTGAGCAAATGAGCAAAGCATGGGCAATCTTTACCCAAACCCTAAGCAACATTATAACCATCAATTAGGAGAGGGAAATTTTGCAAAAAGGCCCCTGGAGAAGCCCCAATTCAAATCTCCAAGTGGAGAGAGAGCTAGAGCTCTCTATTTCTCTCTAAGTCACATTTTAGCCCTAATTCAAAGTCCAGCCGTGTTCACTTTGAAAATGGCGCCAAAACCACTTGAGTTCTATACCAAAAATGTGCTATACTACTTAAGGCACCCCCTGGAAAAATTTGAAACCGAAACTTGGACGTTTGACAAGCTTTGACATGGGTTTTGTCGCTGTGTGGGCAGTGAGACAAACCAAACTTGGCGCCTGTCTATCTCCTAACCTAGGGCGTATCCTCCCTTGGAACTCACATGAACTAGGTAGCTCTAGGTGCAGGGAAGAGATCTTCCACAGGCGACATGGCAAGATTCGTACGCTTGGCCGCTCAGCAGAGCGAAGAACACGGGCAGAAGCAACGCGCCACGTGTTCGACGCGCTCTGAGCTCGCCAGAGCACGCCCGCGCGCGCCCCTCGTGCCCGCGTCGCGCCAAACGGGCAAGCCAGCACCCTGGTCCGCGCCCGCGCCTATAAAACCCTCCCAAGCTTCGACCATACCCGTCCGCACCCACCCGACCCTCGCCGGAGCTTGGTTCGCCGTCGTTGGCCCGTGCGCAGCTGTCCGCGGCCACCCAGTCCCCCTGCCACCGTAGACCGGCCCGCTCAGCCATTTCCAGCCCCGTCCAACCCTCGAAGAAGCTTGTGCACCCCTCTGTGAGAATCCCCGAGCAAGGAATCGGAGTTTCCTTCGCCGAAGAAGCCAGTCCACACTCGCCGGAGCTCTCGACCCCGCTGGAGTGCGTGGACCGGGTAAACCACTCCACCACCCTTCGATTCCTTGTGCACACTATCGCTACGTGACCCCGTGATGCTCACCGTGCCGTCGGATTGAACCAGATCGCCGTGGTTTGGCCGGTATACTCGCCGCCGACGAGGATACCCGCCTGCACGCGTGGACCGGGCGATTCCGGCCATCTCCGACGACGAGCCGTACCTCGACGTGACCGCCAGAGCCTCCCCGAGCCGACCCCACCCTTCGCCGGACCTCCCTCGCCGCCGGTAAGCCGCGCCGTCCTTTCTTTCCTACGGCGACTGTTCTGTTTAGGGGAAGGACCGCGGGTGTGAGGAAGAAAACCCTGGGGGGTTAAGTGTAAAGCCCAAGACTCACATGAATAGTGGTCCGAGGGTAGATCTGCGAGAGTTGAATCAGTTTAACCCTAGGGGTCTCGGCGCAAACTGGTTTTTTCCAGAAAACCTTAATTAAATCTGTTTTAAATTGGACAGCAACTTTGAAAATGCATAACTTCTGTTTAAATCATCCAAATTTGGTCAAACCAATTTTGCCAAACTCTAAATAATGTAACCTGTCTAAGAAAAATATAAAACCCCATATGAACTAGAGAAAAATACAAGGTTCTGATTTATTTTCAGTTTTGGCCAAAAGCTTAATAATAGCAAGAAAAATAGTTGTACTATTTCACTAGGGTTAGAAAAATTGGGAGAAGTTTATATCTACCCACTGACCTAGTTAAGAATGTTAAACCTCTCTGTCCATTACATTAAAATAGTTTTAACCCCTTATTCTATAATATGCTTAAGTTTAAGAAAAATAGAAAAAGTGATATAAATGATGAACCAGAGAGCACACCTATTTTTGTTGAGATACTTAGTCAATGTAGTTCACTGGAAAAATGTATCATACCCTGTTGTAGTGTAAAATAAGCAAGATACCTTTTAAATGAAGAAAATAGGGATAACTTAGAAAAACCCTACAAAAATACCCCTAAGGTGAAACCTCCCCAAACCTTAGGACAACTAATGTGTTGATAATAAGAACTTAAGAAAAATCTGAAATCTGTTGTTTGATATTTTTCAAATAACAAGTTAGTTCTAATCACCATTTTTGCACCAAAGATTAGAAATTCACCCTTAATTAACCATCATGTTGCTCTCTGCCATTTTTGGTACAAGAGCTTTTTATCACTACTAGAGGCCAGCAAAAATAACCATTAGGTCAGAAACCATTTTAATAAAGGACTTGTAGTGTAAAGTGGCCCATTTTGCATAACTATTGTTATTTTTGTTTAAAGCCTAGCTTTTGTACCTTAAGCCTCAAATTATTAAAACAAGCTAGAATAGCCAGTGACAACCCACTGTAATTTTTACAAAATTTTTGGAAATTTTTAAACTACTGTCATAGTTCAAACCTCCTATTAGAAACCCTAGATGGGAATTAAGAAAGGAAAATGGATGATGGAATTTAATGTCCTCTTAAGACCTTTATAATTGTCCACTAAAATCTATAAAGGCAATACAAATCCAATATGTTATTTTTAAAAGAAAACCTAAACCTAAAAGGGTGATAAGTCTATGTATACCACTAGAAGACCCTCGCAGCCAAGAAACCCTAAGTTAATTCTTGACTTAAATTCTGTAGCTTAATGTTCTTAAAACTTGCATAATCATGACATACATGTTCATTGCATTTCGATAGACTGTAATCTTGCTGACGGAGAGTACGTCCTCGTGCCGGAGCAAGGAGCTGCCCAGGAGGTTGCCCCAGACCCAGCACCAGAGCCTGCACCAGAGGACCTGCCTGCCACTGCTTTGGAAGGCAAGCCCCGGTTTTATGCATAACCTGTTATTTATGCTATTTTACTTCACTTAATGATTGTAGGATTGATTGTGCACTTAGGTGTAGGAATTGTTTGAAACCCTAGTTGCATGATCTCAGGAATCCTATTGAGATGAATACTAGTATGCTAAGTCGAGTAGCTGCTTTATTAATTAGGATCTCGGTAGAAGTCGAGTGATTTTTCTAGCACTCGCGCGAGGTCAGGAATTGGTTGTATCCACTTTCCTATCATACTGATGTGGGTTGTGGACAACGATCCATGGGGATTGGTTGTTCACGAGATAAAAAGTTGATTAAGGATTAAGGTGTGGTACCGTGAGTCAAGCGTTTGAACGTACTAAACATATGCCGAGAAATATGGTAAATCGGTAAGCCTAGTACCTGATTGAACCTGGCAGTGGACATACCCCCTCACGCGACCTGAGACGTAGTCTCCCATTCCGGTTATGGTGGGTACACGTGCGGTCACTGCACGACGGCCAGTCGGGGTCAGTGAGGCACTGTACGCCAAGGCGGTGAGACCTGATCTGCTGACGGGGAATCGATGGGGACGGTTGATATGGGTGGGGACGGAGTGCCCCTACATGTCGTATGTTTAGGTTTACCTTGCAAGGATAAAAACCCGATTCGAATCGTCTGCTTCTCGCAGCTAATGAGACTGCTTGATCCATGCTGCTACATTGAGTAACAAGTGGAACTGTGTTGAGATGATACAAACTGTTGATTGCTAATAATGCTTGCTACTATGTATGAATAGATAGTACACTTTTAGCCTTAAGAGAGTCACACTTAATTTTGACTAAGTTAAAATCTTGATTTAGAAACTCAGCTAGTGCTTTTGGCAACCAAACCCCACAGCCAAACAACTGCATGTCTAGAGGTAGAGGAGTATAGACTCCTCACACCGGGTAAGTCTAGCTGAGTATTAGTATACTCAGCCTTGCTTGTGGCATAATTTTACAGGTTCACTGGAGGACATGGTTGCTGGAGTGACTTGGCCATCCACCCTGCCACCGGGTTGGACTGTCGAGTGGGACCCTGCCTCGGCTGAGGAGGAGCATGAGGAGTGATGGGACAGGCTTCCCCATCCCTCCATTTATTTGTCGTTAGTTTATCTTTCCGCTGCACTTCAAAACAATGATGGTTACTTTTGCGAAAAACTCCGATGATGACCATGGTGATGTAATAACTTAATACTCTTCCATGCATGGTTTTATGCTTTATTGTATTTTCTCTGTGACTCACCATCGAGTGAGACTGTGGTACTTGATCCTGTCAGTGGCCGTGTCGGACTAGATCCGAGGGATTGACGGGTTATTCCCATTTAAGTGTGGTCTAGCCTCTAAGGTCGGACTTGGGCACTTAAGTTGGAATAATTCGGGCAGTTCCGCCACAGATAGCGTTTCCCGCTAACCTTATAGTAATGGGTACTCAGGGAATAGATGTCATCCTAGGGATGAATTGGCTAGATAAGTATCAGGTAGTTATCAGTTGTGATAAAAGGACAATCAAGTTGGTGTCCCCACTAGGAGAGGAAGTGGTGACCGAGTTAGTCCCGCCTGAGCTGAAGAGAGGAAGTTGTTATCAGATGGCTGTCGATAGCAGTGAAGCAGACCCAATTGAGAGTATCAAGGTTGTGTCTGAATTCCCAGATGTGTTTCCAAAGGATTTACCGGGTATGCCACCAGAGCGGAAAGTTGAGTTTGCCATAGAGCTTCTTCCTGGAACCGCCCCTATCTTTAAGAGAGCTTACAGAATATCTGGACCAGAGTTGGTTGAGCTTAAGAAGCAGATTGATGAGCTGTCAGAGAAAGGTTACATCCGGCCAAGCACCTCGCCTTGGGCCGCCCCTGTCCTGTTTGTGGAGAAGAAAGATGGCACCAAGAGGATGTGTATCGATTATCGAGCTTTGAATGAAGTCACGATCAAGAACAAGTATCCCTTGCCCAGAATAGAAGATCTGTTCGACCAGTTGAGAGGAGCCAGTGTGTTCTCCAAGATCGATCTGAGGTCAGGTTATCATCAGCTCAGGATCCGACCTTCGGACATTCCGAAGACGGCATTCATTACCAAGTATGGGTTATATGAGTTCACAGTGATGTCTTTTGGTTTGACAAATGCACCAGCGTTCTTTATGAACTTGATGAACAGTGTATTCATGGATTATCTCGATAAGTTTGTGGTGGTATTCATTGATGACATTCTGATTTATTCTCAAAGTGAAGAAGAGCATGCAGATCATTTGAGGATGGTATTGCAGAGATTGCGAGAGCACCAGTTGTATGCAAAGTTGAGCAAGTGTGAGTTCTGGATCAGTGAAGTCCTGTTCTTGGGTCATATAATCAACAAGGAAGGATTGGCTGTGGATCCGAAGAAAGTGGCAGACATTCTGAACTGGAAAGCGCCAACGGATGCTCGAGGAATCAAGAGCTTCATTGGAATGGCAGGATATTATCGGCGATTCATTGAAGGGTTTTCGAAGATTGCGAAACCAATGACAGCATTGCTAGGCAACAAGGTTGAGTTCAAGTGGACCCAGAAATGCCAAGAGGCCTTTGAAGCGCTGAAAGAGAAGTTGACAACAGCGCCTGTCCTAGTCTTGCCTGATGTGCACAAGCCCTTCTCGGTGTATTGCGATGCTTGCTACATAGGTTTGGGATGTGTGTTGATGCAAGAGGGAAGAGTTGTGGCTTACTCGTCCCGACAGCTGAAGGTTCATGAGAAGAATTACCCAATCCATGACCTAGAGTTGGCAGCAGTGGTTCACGCACTGAAGACATGGAGGCACTATCTGTATGGACAGAAATGCGATGTTTACACAGACCACAAGAGTCTGAAGTACATATTCACTCAGTCAGAATTGAATACGAGGCAGCGAAGATGGTTAGAGTTGATCAAAGACTATGAGTTGGAGATTCATTACCATCCAGGCAAAGCAAACGTAGTGGCAGATGCTTTGAGCAGAAAGAGTCAAGTCAATCTGATGGTCGCTCGTCCGATGCCTTATGAGTTGGCCAAGGAGTTCGACAGGTTGAGTCTCGGATTTCTGAACAATTCGCGAGGAGTCACAGTTGAATTGGAACCTACCTTAGAGCGCGAAATCAAAGAAGCGCAGAAGAATGATGAGAAGGTCAGTGAGATTCGGCGACTGATTCTAGATGGCAGAGGCAAAGATTTTCGAGAAGATGCAGAAGGCGTGGTATGGTTCAAAGACCGCTTGTGTGTTCCCAATGTCCAGTCCATTCGGGAGTTGATTCTCAAGGAAGCTCATGAGACAGCTTATTCGATTCACCCTGGCAGTGAGAAGATGTATCAGGATCTGAAAAAGAAATTCTGGTGGTACGGAATGAAGAGGGAAATCGCAGAGCATGTGGCTATGTGCGATAGTTGTCGAAGAATTAAGGCAGAGCACCAGAGACCTGCTGGATTGTTGCAACCGTTGCAGATTCCTCAGTGGAAATGGGATGAAATCGGTATGGATTTCATAGTCGGATTGCCTCGCACTCGAGCCGGCTACGATTCTATTTGGGTAGTAGTGGACCGCTTGACCAAGTCAGCCCACTTCATAACGTGTCAAGACCAGCTACAACAGTGCAATATTGGCAGAGTTGTATATGTCTCGGATCGTTTGTCTTCATGGTGTGCCAAAGAAGATAGTGTCAGACAGAGGAACGCAGTTCACCTCTCATTTCTGGCAGCAGTTGCATGAAGCCTTGGGCACACATCTGAATTTCAGTTCAGCTTATCATCCGCAGACAGATGGCCAGACTGAAAGAACCAATCAAATCCTTGAAGATATGTTGAGAGCCTGTGCGTTGCAAGATCAGTCCGGATGGGACAAGCGATTGCCTTATGCAGAGTTTTCCTATAACAACAGTTACCAGGCCAGTTTGAAGATGTCACCGTTTCAAGCGCTTTATGGAAGGAGTTGTAGAACTCCGTTGCAATGGGATCAGCCTGGAGAGAAGCAAGTGTTTGGGCCAGACATTTTGCTTGAAGCCGAAGAGAACATCAAGATGGTCCGAGAGAATCTGAAGGTAGCGCAATCGAGGCAGCGAAGCTATGCAGACACAAGAAGAAGAGAGCTGAGTTTTGAAGTCGGAGACTTTGTCTATTTGAAAGTGTCACCGATCAGAGGAGTCAGAAGGTTCGGAATCAAAGGCAAGCTAGCACCCCGCTACATTGGTCCGTATCAAATCCTCTCAAAGCGTGGAGAAGTGGCCTATCAGCTCAGTCTGCCAGAGAATTTGTCAGCTGTGCATGATGTCTTTCATGTGTCTCAGTTGAGGAAGTGCTTGCGTGTGCCAGAAGAGCAGTTGCCAGTGGAAGGTCTCGAAGTCCAGGAGGACTTGACCTATGTTGAGAAGCCAGCTCAGATTCTTGAGGTTGCAGACAGAGTCACCCGAAGGAAGACCATCAGAATGTGCAAAGTCAGATGGAGTCACCACTCTGAGGAAGAAGCAACCTGGGAGCGTGAAGATGATTTGATGGCCAAGTACCCAGAGCTCTTTGCTAGCCAGCCCTGAATCTCGAGGGCGAGATTCTTTTAAGGGGGATAGGTTTGTAACGCCCCGAATTTTGCAGTTGAATTTTTTCTTTTCTTTACTCGCCAAAATTCGGGCGTTACCTTTTCCTTTTCTTTTTCCCTCGCTAAACCTTGACCTTTTCCAAAGTTTTAGCGGGATTCGGTTTGGAATTCCCGTGTAAGAAAAACTCTACAAATACTTTGTGTTGTTTGATGCACCATGCCGAACCTTGCATTTTTTGATTGTTTGAAAGTGCAAATGCATTCACAAAGATCGGATTTCGAAAACAGGGAAATAATCTTTTCTTTTTTCTTTCTCTCTCTTTCTCTCTCCCCTTTCTCTCTCTCTCCCGCGCCCTGGGCCGACCCCGGCCGGCCCAGCCGCCCCTGGCGCCCCCCTCTTGGGCCTTGGCGAGGCCCAGCCGCCCCCCCCCCCCCACCTCCTCTTTTTCCCCCAATCCTCTCCCTCTCCCTCTCATTTTCTCTCCCTCCCCACCTAAGCCGCCGCCCTACCCCTACCCGCCCCTGCCCTAGCGCCGGCCGCCGCCCCCTGCCGGATCGGCCACCCCCCCCCCCCCCCGCCGGTGAGCCCCCTCCCCCTTCCCCCCCTCCTCCCTCTCCTCCCTCCCCTCTCCTCCCCTCTCCCCTTCCCTGCCCGGCCAAGGCCTGGCCGCGCCGGCCACCACCCCCAGCCCCGCCGTGGCCGCTGGCCGGCCCTCGGCCGCGCCCAGCCGGCCCCAGCCGCCCCTGGCCTGCCCCGGCCGCCCCCTGGCCGGCCACGGCCAGCCCCCGGCCAGCCCCCCCGGCCGCGCCCCCCTCGCCCAGCCGCCCCTGGCCGCCAGCTCGGCTGGCCCTGGCCGCCAGCTCGGCCGGCTTCGGCCGCCAGCTCGGCCGGCCCCGGCCCCAGCTCAGCCGCCCGACCGCCCCAGCTCGGCCGCCCCGCCTAGGGCCGGTTCAACCGCCCTAGGGCCGGTTCAACCGCCCCCCCCCTCTGTTTTTTTTTTATTTTTTTATTTTATTTTATTTACTTTCTGTGATCATAATTACTTTATTTTAGGTAGACTGATCATTGTTCATGCTATGGAAATAGGAAGTTTAATTTAAAATTCCGTTATGCTATTGATTCACGTAGTTAATTGTTTATCTCGTGCAATGTTGATCAACTAAAAATGATTAGGTTTCCATTAGTATATGTATAACAGAATTCTTTTGTTAAGAATCAACTGTAGCTAATCATTAGTGCATAAGATTTAACCCCCCCTGCGAGACCCTTTCCCATTTCTTTCTAACCATAACAAATGCGATGTCGAATGTCATACTTGATGCATATTCGCTTCACTTGTTCCCTTGTATGGTGTACTGTTCTTTTGTATTAAATATGTGGATGTATGTATGTTTGCGCTCGCATAGAGAACGATCCGGTCGAAGAGCCCGAGGAATTCGCAGGAGAAGCCCCTGAGCAGCAGTCGGTTGGTGGAGGCAAGTGTCCTTCGACCTATCTTTGTCCTATTCATTCTTTAATTCACCTCCCGCATTACACATTTATACCTAAGGATTGACTAGCTTTTGTTATCCATGTCCTTGTTTACCTATTTGGGTCGGATTATTACTGCTTAGTTTGATGCTATTGCTCAACTCTAATCAATGAACATGATGTGATTATCTATGATACGCTGTTTTCCCCTTCTTATTTATGATTATACTTGTGGCATTTAAGGGGACTCGAGCGGTTTCTCGAGTGCCTCTCCGTAAGGACCTGTTCAATGGATGACCGCCCGGGAAAACAGTGCAACCATGAGGGTGGAATGGGACGCCCTTAGCTGAATAATTAGAGGAACCGGGGTGTAGTTCGCTTAGCCGTTGTGCCGTCAATGGGGCTCGGTGTATGCGGCTCGCTCTGCCAAGGTTGATTTGTCCCTTGGGGAGGAGTGCGGTACATTTAGGAAACCTAACGGGCGGCTACAGCCTCGGGGAATCTTTGTAAAGGCTTCGTAGTGAATCCCTAGCCATTCACCTCGGGAGTGAATAAGGGTCTTGCAAGCCCGGGCTAGAAAGGGAATCACGGCTTATGGGTAAAGTGCGCAACCTCTGCAGAGTGTTATGAAACTGATATATCAGCCGTGCTCGCGGTTATGAGCGGCCAAGGGAGCTCCAGAGATTAGTGATACTTGATCAGTGATACTTTGGTACAGGTGGCAATGAGATTGATGGTTCTGATTATGATTATGGTATTGGTAAGTGGTATTCTTTCCGTTTGGAAAGGATACGTTGGGCTAATAACTTGGGTTAATGTTAAAACCTGGCTCTCTACTAGTAAGTAATAACCTGACCAACTAAAAGCATCTGCTTGACTTATCCCCACATAAAGCTAGTCCACTACAGCCAAACAGGATGCTTGCTAAGTATGTTGATGTGTACTCACCCTTGCTCTACACACCAATCCCCCCCCAGGTTGTCAGCATTGCAACCACTGCTCAGGAG
The DNA here is from genome assembly GCA_029449295.1 of Zea luxurians. Lineage (NCBI taxonomy): Eukaryota > Viridiplantae > Streptophyta > Magnoliopsida > Poales > Poaceae > Zea > Zea luxurians. The sequence goes on along the minus strand of JAOPSE010000004.1, from coordinate 54,112,959 downwards.
AAGATGAAGCTGTGGAAGGAGACTTCCAGGAGTTTCAAGACTACGACGAGTTCTAGGCGTGGGTTAGCGGCAACCCCCAGTCGGCTGCCTGTGAAGGCCGCGTTATCTACGTTTCTTTTCCGCACTTTGATTTATTGTAAGAACTATATGGACGTCTCGGACGTATGATGTAATCGACTATTATTTCCCTTTTTAATACTATTTGAGCACTGTGTGATGATGTCCATGTTATGTAACTGCTGTGTACGTGAATAACTGATCCTGGCACGTACATGGTTCGCATTCGGTTTGCCTTCTAAAACCGGGTGTGACAAGTTCAACTGAGTCATTTGGTGTTGAAGACGTCACTAGATGGTGGAGAGGCTACCCTCGCTCAAAGTGGTTCCACGGGGGTTTTTGATGTGACCATTGATGGACGCGGTACTGTTGGACTGCGGGCTTCCCGAAGCGTCGCGCCCTGTGTATAAAAAGGGGGCGACACTGCTCAGGCTCTGTTACCTTTCTGTGCGTCGCAAAACCCTAGCATTTTGAAACCGGCCGCCCGCTCGCCTGGCCTCCTTGCTCTTGTTCACCGGAGAATTGGCCCGCGTCAAGCAGACCGCGCGCCGCCGCCGACGGTACGTAGCCATGCCGTCCTCTTCTTCATCCGCTGCGACTACGTTGTTGGGCGAATCGTCGTCCGAGGGTACCTTCAGTGATTTAGCGGCGGTGGAGCTGCACCCGAGCCACATGATGGAATTCGGCGTTTCGAGGATCTCCTCGGTTCGCGTGCAAGACATGCAGCGGTTGGGTTATTTTGGGAATGGAGTTGGGCGTGTGCCGGGGGCGGAAGAGATTCCTGAGCCGGAGGGTGAGATGGTTGTGTTTGAGGCATTTTTCACTGCTGGCCTTTGCTTGCCTGCACATCGTTTTCTGGCGGAGGTCTTGCAGAGATTTGAGGTCTAGGTCCACCAATTGACACCTAACGCCGTGGTGGCCCTGGCGAAGTATGTCTGGGCAACGACTTCTTATGGTGGTCAGCCTTCCATAGAGGTCTTCGCCAAGAATTACTGTCTGCATTGGCAGAAAAGAAAGATTGGAAACAAGATTGCACAGTTTGGATCGTGCACGTTTACGCTGAGGACCGGAAATACTTCGATGGAAGTCGTGGAGTTGGTTCCCTGTGCTCGTAATAAATGGGGCAACTAGTGGGATTTCTGGTTTTATGTTTCCGAGAGCAAAGTCGAAGACCTCCCAGGGCTTCCTGTGGCCGTGATGTGCTCTCACTATTATGTGGCGTACCCACAATTCGAGGTGGTGAAGGATGAGGAGGACGAGGGGGCCCTTCGGTACGCTGCCCGTATGAGTAGTGGGCGTGATTTAGTTGAGGAATTCGTCGGTTATGGAGTGTGGCCCTTGGCGCATGGCTGGGCGTTGGGCGAAGTGTGCCCTCGCCAGATGCCCTCCCTGGGCGAGCAGCTAGTGCGAAGTCTGGCCTTCACGTTGGATCTGCGCGGCCGAGACCCGGCCACGTTCGTGCGTGAAGTGGAGGACGGTGTGGCGAGGATTGTGGGGCGTTATGTGCCGAGGACAGAGGGTCTGCGGAGTTCGGATATCCAGAGGTCCAATGTTTGATTGAATCGGGTCTTCAAATTAAACTGCTTGCCATACGGTAGCTACCCCGGGGATGACGCTGCCGCGAACGTCGAACGCCGCGGGAAGAAGCCAATGGTCGTGACTGAGGAAGGCCCTTCGTAGGAGGCTACCCCATCCACTAAGAAGAGAAAAATAGGTACTGCAGTGGGGGAGTGGGGGTCTCTGAACAATTTGCCGTGGAGCTGATGGGGACTTGTGAGGCCCTCGAGGGAAGGATGTCTTCGCCCAAGCTTCGGGAGTCTTCGGCGCGAATGCTGAAGGTTACCGGGGGTCGATGGCCAAAGAATGTTCCGATCCCCCGCGCGGCTGGCGAACACATGTTTACGTCTCGTATGGCTTATGACTTGAAGATTTTTCCTTACGAACGGAATATTGCTGCTGTTGTATCGGCAGTGATGGAGAAGGATCGACAAGACGCTACACAGAAACACCGAGCGGTTGTTAGGATCGAGGATCCCTTCCGCGAAGCGAAGAAGGCGCGAGGGCATGAAGGCTGCTGCCCTCGGCAGCAGCAAGCTTGCGCTTGGCTGTGAAGTCGGCTGCCCCTGGGCCCAAGAAGTCTTCGGCGGGTGCGAAGGCTGCTGCTTCTGGTGCGGGCAAGGCACCCTCGGGCGAGCCCAACAAGGGGCGAAAGGTGCCCTCCCCGGCGCGTGCTGGCGAGGAGGGGGCGCGTGTTGCCGACTTCGACACAGACATCAGTGTGTCGGATTATCTTGGTGGTAAGTTTTTTTAAACCGATATCATGGTGCAGGGTCTGAAATGGGGCAACTGCCTCTTGTCCTGACTCCGGTGGCAGCCCCTTCGTCGACAGCGGCCGATGGGGCGAAGGGTGTTCTGCGGGACCCATGGTCCACCTTCTGCGCGAGCGGTGAGATATCCTCGACCGCCGTTGCTAAGGAGGTGGCAGGCTCCGTGTCCCAGCAGCTGAGGCGAGCGTCGCAGCAGCTGCAGCATGTAAGTCGTGTTGGACCTCGCTAGTTCGTTGTTTTTATGAGGTTGCGAGTCCCATGGTTTTTTGTGTTAGGCGGCCGACTTCATCGACCGTGTCGCGTCGGGTGCTCTGACTGTGGAGTTTGCTGCCGAAGTCGAGCATCTCCGGGCGCAGCATGCGGATGCTGTTCGGGAGAAGTCGGCTGCCGAAAGCAAAAGCCGAAGGCTGACGGAGTAGTTGGCCACTATGGAGGTCGAGAGGGGGGAGCTCCGGCGCCAGCTGGTGGAGGAGAGGAGGGAGGCGAACAAGGCCATTGCTGATGCACAGGCTGCGCAGGCTGATGCCAAGCTTGCGCGAGCAGAAAAAAGTCTCGCCTGCCAACGCGCCGAGGACTTAGAGGCAAGGCTCGACAGCCTGGGCAGCCGCGTGGATAAAGCCGAGGCCTCGACGTGTGTGGAGGTCGAGCGGATGCATGCGCAGTTCGTGGACGCGTACCGAGAGCTAGGTGCGCGGACCACCGCCTTCGACGCGCCCGGCCAAGAGGTGGGCCTTCGCATCCTAGAGTGGTTGCAGGAGGAGTTGGCAGTGCTCCCGACCATCGTGACGGCCCTCATGTCCCTTGCCTCCCTCGTCACCTGCGAGGGGGCCGTGAACGCTTTGTCCCGCGAGGAGTGCGGGCATTTTGATGTCTTCGACCAATCAGACGAGAACTTCGAACGCGCAATCTTCCAGGTCGAAGACCCGATGCTTAAGTAGTCGGCGGGGGCACTCTTCGACAGGGTGTGGGGTCCGCATGGCCGAGAGGTGGTCTGGGAGAGGTCCGACCGAGCGATTGATCATGTAAGGGCTCATTTGCGCGGCTATATGTGTATGGGTGGTTTTGCTGAATGTGCTATTACTGTAGATGGCACATGCCGAGGAGGTCGAAGACCTCGGTGATCTGGACAGTGCGCTGCCCATGACATCGTGGGTGGAGGTGGCGCTGCCATCTGATGCCGGCGAGGGCACCTCAACGGTTCCTGCATCGACCGTGCCAACTGGAGCCAGCGAAGACCCTGCGCCATCCCCCGCGCCGACGGGCGAGGACGCCTTGAAGGCGGTGGTCGAGCCGGCTGCCGAAGACCCTGCGGCTGTGGCCGAGCCTTCGCAGGTGGCTAAATAGCTGAATAGGTGTTGGGGAGTTTGTAAATTTTGTCTGTGTGATACTGAACCTTGGTTGCTGCGCAGGTTCCGACGTTTGGGCCTGCGCACGCAACCCTTTTTTATTCATGTCTGCGTTTCTTATAGAGGTTAGTAAATCAGCAATAGTGTCCTTGCCCATAAGACTCTAATTCTAGGTTCCTAACAATACTAGTTTTGTGGCGGCCCCGACCGTGGTGCCTGCCGGTGATGATTCGTGTGGCTCTGTGTCTATGTGTTTTGAGTCTGATGATTCTAGGAGTTCGGTGTCGTGGACGGAGGAGTCTTCGGATGAAGGCTTGGATTATTTTGCAGTGTTAGATGTGGCTGCAGCGGAGCCTTCGCCACGCGTGGAGGGTTCCGGGGGGCTCCCGGGTGTGAGTACTGGGTATAGGCGGCGAAGGGCGGTGGTGAAACGGAGATTTAGTGAATCGTCGCGAAGTGGTCATCATGTTGGGATGGAGCGTGGCCATCTTCGCGTGGACCGGGCTGGTAGACAAGAATTGTTGTCCTCGCCGATTGGGGCGAGCATAGGTGAAGGGGAGCTGCGAAATCTTTTTGAGGGTGAGGAATTGAGGATAATGCTGTTCAATTACAGGGAGATGGGTATCATCCCGAAGGTTGAGCCAATGTAGTATGTGATGCCCTCGCTGTGTGTATGTAACCGTAATTTGTATGATGAGGCTGCGCGCCTTCGTTGATCCGGCTGCGCCTGTAGGCGACTTCTGTATGGAGAGTCTTCTGGAAAAGACTTTGACATTTGCACACTTATTGTGCTGTTCCGGCTGCACCCTTAGGCGACTTCTGCACTGAGAGTCTTTTAGAAAAAGACTTCGGTTTTGCGCACTTATTGTGCTATTCCGGCTGCACCCTTAGGCGACTATTGCACGAAGAGTCTATTGGAAAAGACCTCGCTTATCGCTATTCCGGCTGCACCCTTAGGAAACTTTTGCACGGTGAGTCTTTTGGAAAAGACTTCGATTATGCACACTTATTGTGCTATTCTCGCTGCACCCTTAGGCGACTTTTGCATGGAGAGTCTTTTGGAAAAGACTTCGATTATCGCTATTCTGGCTGCACCCGTAGACGACTTTTGCATGGAGAGTCTTTTGGAAAAGACTTCGATTATGTGCACTTATTGTGCTATTCCGGCTGCACCCTTAGGCGACTTTTGCGTGGAGTGTCACACGCGAGGGTAGTCTGCGCTGCCTCTCGCGGTGACTTCGGAGTGGTCGAATGCCGAAGACCATCGATGCGGTCTTTTTCGACATGCGGTGACTTCCGAGTATTTGCGGGGGATTTTTGCAGGTATATTACATGGCTCCACCTCGTTAAAAACCTCACCCCCTAGGAGGAAAAGAGTGCGGGCCGGAATAGTACTGTTTGTTGAATTACAAGGGCGCATGGGCCCTGAGGATTCACACAAAAAAATTGCGGAGATTGTCAATATTCCAAGAGTGGTCTAGGTCCTCGCCGGATGGCATTGTTAGCCTGTAAGCGCTGGGGGACGCCCTCGACTTGACGATGAACGGACCCTCCCACTTTGGTTCCAGCTTGCCCTGTGACTCTGTCCGGGTGGTTCGGACAAGTACGAGGTCTCCTTCGTTGAATTCTCTTGGGACGACTGCGTAGTCACGTCAGGCCTTCATTTCAGCTTGGTATTTGTTGAGGGCCTGCAGGGCGAATTCGCGGTCTCCATCGATGAGGTCTTTGGATGTTGGCTCATCTACATCGGGGATGGCTGATGCACTTGTTCGAGGTGACCCGTGCTTTATTTCCTGCGGGGTCATGGTCTCTGATCCATATAGTAGACGAAAAGGAGTGAATCCAGTCGCCCAGCATTCGGTCGTGTTTAGTGCCCAGACTGCTTCAGGTAGATGGTTGGCCCATTTACCCTTGCTGTCGTCGAGTAGCCTTTTCTTGATAGCAGTGAAAATCTTGCTGTTGGCGCGCTCGACGACACTATTAGATTGTGGGTGATATACTGAGGCAAAGGCAAGATTGGTGTCGATGGAGAAGCAGAAGTCCCTGAAGTCCTGGCTGTGAAACTGTTTGCCATTGTCGAATGTGAGCTCGAACGAGACTCCAAACCGGCAAACAATGTTTTGCCAGAAGAATTTCTAGGCAGTCTTCAACGTTACTGTGGATACTGCCCTTGCCTCGATCCACTTGGTAAAATACTCGACGGCGACGAAGGCAAACTTGAGGTTCCCTTGAGCCATGGGTAGTGGCCCGACAATATCCAGCACCCAGTGTTGAAGTGGCCATGTGTGGACAATCAGCTTTGTGAATTGCGAAGGGTTGCCCGAACGGGGAGAAAACTTCTGGCAAGCTTCGCACGACCTCGTGACTCGGTTTACGGTACAGATTATAGTGGGCCAGTAGAACCCTTGACGGATCACCTTGGTAGCGAGGGCCCTAGGCCCCGAGTGAGAGCCACAAGTTCCTCTGTGGACTTCACGCAGGATCTGGATGCCTTCGGTTTCGGTGACGCATTTAAGCATAGGTTGACTAATCCCCTTCTTGTATAGCTGGCCCTCAATGATTGCGAAGTCCCGGCTTCGGTGCTTGAGGCGCTTGGCCTCGTTGACGTTGCTTGGATGATAATATCCTTGCAAGAACAGGGTTATTGGGGCCCACCAATCTTCGGTCATGATGAGGTTGACTATGCGATGGCCCTTAGTGTCGTTGGTTATTTGTAGACCCTCTGGACTGCGGACGGCTGGCGTGCCGATGACGTGGTAGAACACGTCAGAGGGCAAGGCTTCGCCTCTAGCAGCTGCTTTGGCCAATGCGTCGGCCTCCTCGTTCCTAGCTCGGTCCACATGCTGCAAGGTAAAACCCTTGAATTGTCTCTCTAGACTGCGAACAGTCATGAGATACTGCATGAGTGCGGGGTCTTTAGCTGAATATTCTTTCTCGACCTGACCGGCAACCACTTTGGAATTTGTCTTGATTATGCAGGTGGTGCCACCAAGCGCTCTTAGCTTGCGAAGACCCAGGATGACCGCTTCGTATTCTGCTACCACTACACGACGGTTCACTTACAGCGACCTACGGTTGGTTGCTAAAACGGCCTTCAGTGACCTATGGTTGGTCGCTAAAAACTTTTAGCGACCCATAAGGATGGTCGCTGTAAGTGCTGTCGCTAAAGGCTTTAGCGACCGACATCTTTTTAGCGACCGACCGTCCATTGCTAATATTGTATATTTAGCGACTAACTGTGTGTTGCTGTACTATAGATTTAGCAAACAATCGTAAGTCGTCATACTATACATTTAGCAACCAACAAAATGTCACCCTTTTTACAGTTGCTATTAATAATAATATACATTTAATTAAGCACCACAAATCACAGATTTTTATACACAAATCATAAAGACATACACAGTTAATCAGTATACCACAGTCATAGATCCATCCAATAAACACAAAAGCACCATAATTATATATTCACAAAAGCATCACAATTATAATATCATTCACAACTAGATCATTTACAGATAGCTAGCTAGATCATTCACAAAAGCTCCAGAGATGATCAGTCACAAAAGCACCACAGTGACATCACTCCAGCTTGAAGCAGTTCAAAAGCCCACAACTACATCACTAATGTTTCATATCACTCTAGCTATTGTTCAAAAGCCCACAACTACATCACTCTAGCTGCTCTAGAGTTGATCAGTAACAAAAGCACCAAAGCTACACTAATGCTTCAAGCAGTTCAAAAGCCTTCAGACAACCACTCCAGCTTCTTGTATCCTCCTGTTTTAAGGTACAAGCTTTCTTTGTCCATAACACCCTAGAAAAAAGTACATCAAATTAGTATATTGTTGCTACATTTGAAAATAAAAATACAGTTTTGATGCCTTATCTACCTCCACTAGACGGTGTTGCGGCCTTATGCACCAACTTCAGCCTTATGCCTTAGCTACAGCATCTTTCAAATCCTTGGATCATTGATAACCAATGTTGAACCAAAGCTGGCACCAAAAACTAGGATGCTAAGAGATACAATGCTTAGTCAGGGTCAAAGAAGGCACTGTTTGATAATTATATACTTATGCAGTTTGTTGAAATGGAAGTACAACGCCACTAGACTAAAGGCGAGTTTGACCAATGAATTCTAATAATAGGTTAAATTCAAGGATGAATGCTCCACATCTAGTGATGAGCCACACACCTGAATATCTGAAGACAAAACCGTGTTAGGCAAAAGATGGCAAAGTTTGACACTGCTTGTACAAGTTTAAGACATGAGAATGGTGGTTGAGTAAGGAAATCGTAGAAGTTCAAAATAAAATCCCTCCCTTCCAAATTATAAGGCAATTTGGCTTTTGTAGATACATTGTTTTACTATTTATATGAGATGTGACTTCAGCACTACTACGCATGAGGAGGGAGATGTTAGTTTGGAAGATCAAGTAGTGGTCAGAAAGGATACCTTTCGGTATTTAGGATCAATGCTACAAAAAGACAAGAATTTGATGATGTTAGCAATATAATCAAAATAGGTTAACAACATAAGATTTATGTTTTTAGATTCACTATAAGGAATACTTTTATAATAATATAATTCAGATGTTTGTGAAACTACATGGTTTTTTTAAAATTGATGGCCAAAGTTAGGAATGTTTGAATTAGGACAAATCTAATACAACATATAAAAAACCGATGGAGTAGTTTCTTTTGAATATGAAAATTCTGGAGTTTTTTCTTGTGCGTTAATAAACGAAGCGATCATAATAGTTTTCCTGCTATCCACACATTTGATTAACAATGCCATCAACAAGTCATGTAACTTCCCGGTAAAAAAACAAGTTCTGTAACTATAAGATGACTGCTGATTAAAGAAACTGAGTACTAACTTTTTTGCTCTTGCAATGATGAATGCTTCTAGAGCCCACTCTGTACTAAAAGTGAAGAGTATAGGTAACTTGTTAGATGGGAGAAATGGTGAACCATGTATAGATCGGGTGGGCTTAGTTCAAATAGGGAACAATGGGTGAAGCAATGCAGCTGTCTATGTACAATATCTTATAACAGTATATCAACAAAAATGTGTGTAGTTTCTGGCAGAAACAAACTCTGAACACAATTTCACAGCACTGGTTTGTAGATTCTTTATCTAACAGACCAGCACTGAGCCATTAACACATTAGTGTGTACCAAAATATAAACATTCAAACTATACTTCACAAGAATCTTTTGGCGTGGGCTTCATGCAATTAAGCTTACTCAAATACACAATTGAAACCAACTACAAAAAAGGTCCGTCTTCTCTACCCATCCACCCCATTTTGATTACGAACACATCAACATATGGAGAAAATAGTAAGCAACTGCAATTTGCAAATCTCAACAGTGATTACGAATTAAAAAGTTCTCTGACCAAACTATAGAGTAACGGTAGATGATACTACAAAATGAAAAATGAAAATGTACGTACATGGACGTCTTGTGTTGGACAGGAGGCCTAATTTCTGGCAGGTAGGCTCACACACTTCTGAAAATGCTGCTCCCACCGTATGGGAGTTTAGGCTCATTATATCCATGGCTGGAGGGGGTGAACTGCAGGAAAATAAATAAAAAACTGCAGGGCTAGGGCAAGCTCATCATGGGGAGAAGATGGAGAGGGGATGGAGGACTCCCTGCTGCAGGCGCCATAAACAGAGGAAGGAAGCTTGCGTGAGGGAGATGAAGAGATGGAGGAGTGGCGTCCATGGGAGGAGAAACAGCAACCTGCTCCCAGGCATGACTTCAACGAGGACCGAGCGCAGGGGCACGACAGGGCTGAGGGCGAGCTCGGCGAGCACCAAGGGTGAGGTGGCGGCGGCACCCGCCATGGCTGAGGGAGGGGCGGCCATGGGAGAAGTGACGGCGGCTGCACGCGTGGAATAGGGTTTCGTTTGTTTAGTAGGCCTTTAGATGGGCTTTGGTGAGTAAATAAGAAACACAAAAATCACGTACCCCTATAGCGACCCACCATCAGTCACACACTTACCTCTATAGCGACCGACCATAAGTCGTTAAATTTCTAGACTTTTAGCGACCCACAGACCGTCGCTATAAATGCATTTAGCGACCAACCGTCGGTCCATAACTTTTAGCGACCAACCGTCGGCCCCTAATAAGGGTCGCTAAAGATCAACCGTCGTGTAGTGTACGTTGTTGGTGCATCTGTCAGGCTCCAAAGCAAAGCTAAGGCATGCTGCATATCTGTGTTTGACCCCTGTGGGTGATATGATGACTGCAGCCACGCCTGCCCCCGCATGGCACCATGCGCCGTCACAGTGGATGGTCCACACTTTATCTGCAGGCTCGTCCTGCTGCGTTACTGGCCCTGTCCAGTCAACAATGAAGTCTGCCAGGACCTGCGACTTGATTGTTGTCCTGGGTTCAAAGATGATATGGTAGCTAGAGAGCTCGGCTGCCCATTTGGCAATCCGAACAGACGCCTCTAGGTTGCGGAACAGCTCTCCCTGTCCCCTGTCCGAGGTGACTCGCACCTTGAATGCTTCGAAGTAATGGCGCATCTTTCATGATGCCATGACGACTGCGTAGGAGATTTTTTCCAACTCGGTCATGTTACACTTGGAGGCCGTGAGGACCTCGGAGACGTAATAGACTAGGCACTGCCGGGTCGTGCCCTCCCTGTTCTGCTCTTGGACTAGGGCTGCACTGACTGCGTATAGCGAGGCGGCGATGCAGAGCAGAAGCGGCAGCGAAGGGTCTGGACTGGTGAGAATGGCCAAGTCGGACAGGTGCTGTTTGAGTGATGCGAAGGCTGCCGCCTGTTCTATCCCCACACGAAGTCCTTCGCACCACGCAGTGTCTTGAGGAAAGGTTAGCGGCACATGCGACCACTTCGTTTGCACGACTGGACCGGTGATGGCGACGTGGTTGATGCTTCGGTAGTGGTCCCTCTTTTGTCGCTTCGTGTCGAAGTCGACGCTGGACCCTCCGGTGATCATGTGAATGACTCCGCGATACGGCTGATCAGCGAAGTCTTCCTGTTTTGGTGCTTGGGGGTGATTTTGGTGGTGGATGTTTGGTTGAAGCGGAGGCGAGGGTGGGAGTGGGGGTGGTACGACTTGTACCTCCTGGTGGTGTTGATATACGTGGTTGGGTAGATGCAGGGCAGGGTCGTGGTTGTATGGTTGTGGGTGGTGGTGTTGATATGTGTGCACGACAACTCTTGGGTTGTCGGCTGGTTGTGCCCGAGACATCCTGTCCCTGGTGGCCTTCATTTCCGGGCAGTCCCTGGTTGGGTGCGTGCAGTCTTCGCCATGAAACATGCAGTAATATCTATGCAGTTGTTGCACCCGTCCCCGGCCCCGACCACGCGTGCCATTGTCGCGGCTTTGGGGGGATAATCTTGGCGGCGAGGGGCTTCGCCAGCGGGGTGCTGGTTGGCAATGTTATGCACCTGCTGCTGACTGTGGCTGTCCCGGCCGGAGTCTGACTGCGAAGGTCTTGTCCATGTTCGGCTGGACTGTGGAGGGTCCTTGGGCTTTCTTTGAGACTCTACCTTGCACTGATGGAGCTCTTCGGATCTGGTGTACTTTTCAAACAAGTGATAGAGCTCCTGGAGGTTTCTTGGTGGGTCCCTGATGCAGTGACTGTACAGGACACCAGCCCGAAGGCCACTAATGGCGTAGTGTATGGCAATTTGGTCGTCGACCAAGGGCAGTTGTGACTTGAGAGTCAGGAACTTGCGGTAGTACTCCCGCAGGATTTCTTTCTCTTGCTATTTGCAGAGTGACAGCTCAGCCAAGGCATCGATGTCTGGGCGGTACCTCTGAAAGTTTAGAAGAAACTTGTCCCAGAGACTTCTCCAGGAGTTGATGGACAATGGGGGTAACCTTCGGATGATGCGACGGCTACTTGATAGCTCATGATGTACTGTGTTGGGTCAGTGCTGCCGTTGTACTTAGGGTAGGTCCCTGCCCTGAAGTTGGCGGGTCATGGTGACACTTGCAGTTGTGGCGCCAGGGGGCTCCGCTCATCAAGGTAGTTGATGCCTTGGAAAGTTGCGGCGTGCGGGATGAAGGGTCTGTGCTGAGGAATGAATAGGTCTTCGACTGGCGCGCGTTGTTGGAGGGGCGGGCCGTGCTGCAGATCATGTTGGCCTTCGTGCTGCATGAGCGCAATCTCTTGCTCGAGTTCTTGAGCCCTCTGCTCCTCATCTCGTATCATCTGGCGCACCTTGGCCTGCATGGAGACACGTTGGCGCTTGGCCTCGAGGATTTCTTTCTGCTTCTGGAGGTTGCGGTTCTTGAGGCGCAGGACCCATAGCTGTAGTTGTTCTTCTGCGGAGACACCGAGGACCTCGCCGTCCTTTGTTGCGTCCTCACCCTCTAGTGGAGCGAAGCCTGGGGGTGGTACTTGTGGCTGCCCTCCGGAGCTACAGGTGCAGAGGGAGCCTTCGGGAGTGTGCTGATCATTACGCTGTCTCTTATTGTGTGCTTCGTCTTCGCCAGCTCCTTGGTGGGTGTTGTCTGCGAGGGCCTTGCCCTTTCTCTCAGCTAGCAGTGTTGCCTTCGCCGCTTCGTCGACGGATGGGGCTACCTTCGAACTAGCTCTTTTGGGTGCCATCGCGGGTGGTTTGCTCGTAGCACGAATGGTGGGTGCCAAATGTTGGAACTTGCACTCCTGGGCAAGCTGATCCAACAGGGGAGTAGAAAGGATGCAAGTAAGGTTTGACTTGAGATGGCGATTGCTCAGTTAATCTAGCCTCTCAAGGGCACTGTACGGGGGTATTTATAGGTGCCCAAGCGCCCAATGTCCCGATGTAAGGACGCTTATGCTCTCAGGCACTTGGATTATCCCTAGAATATTCCCATAAAGGAGGGTTACAAACTGTCATTACAAAAAAGCTATTACAAGTCAGGTCCGTAACATGTTCGTCCGTGCGGGGCCTGTTACGATGGGCCGAATCCCACGTGGGCCTCCAGGTAGGACCGAGGATGCGGGATGGAGAGACTTCGTCGTAGGCCTTCGTCTTGCATTGAAGAGGACGAAGAGTGGGCCGCGCTGGTCATCTTGCCTCCGCCGATGCAGCGAGCTGGCGAAGGCCTGGAGCGAAGGGTAGCGTCTTCGCCTTCGCCCCAACAATCATCTAAGCATATACGTTTGTGGATGAGAAGTGGTCACCCAAGTTTTGTTGATGAGGCACCAGAAGACCAATCAAGGAACGAAGCCATGGGAAAGTTTATATGAGGACGGTTTGCGCATTGGCACGATGCTTGTTCAATAAGCTAATTGTCACGCGAAAACTAGAAGCCTGAGGATGATCTATGAGTAGCAAGAAACAACATTTGTAACCAGCAACAAGATCCTCCTCAAAGACCAGATATTGTTGAAGTTCCATCTCCCAGAAAAGTCTACAGAGCTAAGATTTGTAGCGAAAGTATAGTTATACCCATAACCCTTTTTAGAGAATCTCGAGGACAAGATTCATTTAAGTGGGGTAGGTATGTAGCACCCTAAAAATTCAATGTGGAAAATTTCTTAAACTTTTTCTAAATTCAAAATGAATTTTAAAAGTTTGTTTCAAAAAGTTCGTATGCGAGTTGATCTCAACAAAGAAAATATAGTGGTCTACATTTCTCCCCAAAGTCTCCCAAAACATTCTACAAATATTTCTTAGGTTATTCTCTTCTAACCCTTTCCAAAAATACTACATAAATATTCCACTAATTCTTCTCCAAATATTTTTCCTCCTGAGAAATACCCTTGGACTATTTTTAAAGTGTCTACAAATATTTTATTGATAATTTCACTTGCACCACTTATACTCATACACATACATATGTCTTTGGTGCCATACGATGAGCTCTACAAGCTAATTTCAGTTATCTCCCACTAATCCTTAGGCTTCTTCCACTAATCCTCTGATTCCACCCACTAACTTCACCTTCCCTACAAATAGAGGGGCAAGGGGCAACCCCTAAGCCATTCCATGGCTACCCATTAACTCTCTCCCACTCCCACACAAGCACAAGACAAGCACATTGTTTGTTCATCTGATCGGTCGTTCGTTCGATTATTCATCGTTCGTCCGATCGTTCGTCTAATTGTTCATCATTCATTCGTCTGATTGTTCATCGTCCGTCCATCCAACTATTCATTATTCATTCATCCAACTATTCAACATTCATTCATAATTCATTCATCCAACTATTCATTGTTCATTGTTCGTTCATCCAACTATTCATTGTATGTTTGACCATTCATCAAACTATTCATCATTCATCATTCGTTCACCCAAGTATTCATTGTTTGTCCGATTGTTCATCCAACTATTCATCGTTTGTCCGATCGTCCAATTATTCTTTGCTCATACATCAGGCTATTCAGCTCACCTAAAACCTACAAAAACAATATCTCAATCATACAAACTCCGGTGACTTTGATTTTCCTTCCATTAATAATTTCCATGCTCGTCACCCATCCTAGACTTTCTGTTAGTTAAGCACGAAGCAGGCTTCCAAAAAGAAAGGCGAACCTTGTTTGTATGGGTATTCCATCAATCCTATAAAAACCTTGGGCCAAGATACCACAATGCACCTAGGCCAGAATATTACAGTATTCCAGTTATTTGGGTCCCGTCTAGTTGTCGTGTCTCATTTGACACAGTAGGCAGGAATAGTTTCCACCAACATAAACATCTGCTCATGAACAGTCTAGAAATATTTCCTATTACTCCACACAAAAATATATTCGTGTTTTTGTTTTTTCCAAATATCCCCAAATATTTAAATTTTGGAATATTCTAGGAATATTCCTTCTTTTGTTTTTCTAATTCCTATGAATCTAAAATCTAAAACTCCTCCTTCCAAACTCAGATTTCGACAGTTCTTATTACTAAATTCACCTCAAATTATCCTCTATCAAACCATGTCATCCCCTAAGCATGATTTATATTCTAGATTACTCCAGAAAATATACTTGTCTCATGTACCACATATAATTCCATGTATGAACTGATTCCTTTGCCATTATTCCCATAACCATGAGCTCTACCGTACTAAGCCATATACACCTAGCTATAAATACACCCAGAGAATTATCCTCTATCTCCCCACACCCTCGACACTCTGAGCCAAGGTAAACCCCAACATACTCAGTCACTCTGCTCTACTGATTACGCTCCAAGTGGTGGTTCACCTTCAATATACCGTTTGGGTAAGCAACTCCACTCCATTAACAAAATTTCTACTCAAAACTCTATTCATCCATTCACCACCATTCTTAACCACTATAATAGATATTTGTTGATATACTCGCTGGTTTCTGTGTTTGCTTGTTTTTTCTGCATAGTTATTGAAGAGTTCATGATGTCTTGTGAATGCTAGTTCTACGAGTCTACGGCAGACAGTAATGCTAGAAGCCAGTTCTATGAGCTCTCACCCTTTCACTGGTTAAAGCAATGATAATCTCATTGAATCCCTTTGATGCATAAATTACCTATATTTAGAACACATCCCTTACCCTGTTTTATATATGCATGATGATATGGCAACGCAGCCTTAAAACATCATCATGAATCATTCATATACTCATTACAATTTGTTTTACAAAGAGATTTGAGAAAAGGTGTGAGTTTTGTAAAAGTAAATTGATTTTCAAAAAAAAGTGAATGATTATCACCATCACTACCATGAGTGAGATGGTCGGGACACCCTGGTCGTGGGAGGGCCCAAAAGAGTTGGCTCAGATAGGTTAGGCGTGAGCATGATAGGCTGTTCCATCTCGCATACAGACCAGTTTGTCATTACTCGTTACATAATCTCTCGAAAGTGCAATCGCTCGAGGTTGTATGGGCAACAACTCAATCCAAGTCTACATGGGCTAAACCCTAGGGTTATTGGTGGCTGGGGAGCACCGGGAGTAAAAGGAAGGGGAACTTTACCATCCTGGTTTGGGCGAGAAGGTGGACTTTTTCCTATTGGTATAACTGCCAAGGTAAAGCCATGTAGGAGAGGATATAGTTTTGGTATTAGGTCTCATGTAGTGGGACTGCAGAGCAGACTACTGGGTAAAGTGTACACCTCTACGCAGAGTCAAAAATCTTTTTCAATAGTCCATGTCCACTAGTATGGACAAGTTATGGCTTGGTTTATTCAATTAGTGTTTTTATTTCTAAAAATCTTTGAAAAATGGTTTGGAAAGGTGCGGCGTTTGAGCTATGAGCTATAGTGAATGGAAACTCCAGTAGCTGCTTTTGGTTTTAAAAAAGAAAACCAGTGGGAAACTACCGAGATTCCTGAATGGTTTAGTTCGGGGGTGTAGGAAATGGTGACACCTAAGAGGGGGTGAATTAGGACTTCTAAAAACTATCTCTAAACTAGGTCACAAATAAATCCCTAGAACAAAACCTATGCAAATAAGCAAACTGGAATGTGCAAACTAGGTTTTGTCTAAGTGTTGCTATCTCTACCACAAAAGCAACCTAAGTTCTAATCCTAAATATTCTACACTAAGAATAGTAAAGATTGCAACTTAAGTAGAGAGAGTAAATGCGGAAGATTAAAGAGCTAGTAAGAAAGCAAATCTCGTGGATGACGCTAGTATTTTTACCGAGGTATCCGAAACCATGCAAGGTCCCGACTAATCCTCGTTGGTGCCCCTACGCAAAGGGAAGCCCACGCAAGGGCCAAGCACCACGGTCGAGAAACTTCGTAGAGAGCCACTATCCTTCTCCACGAGCAAGTGGTTCTCCGCTTCTGGCTCCTCGCGGATGCTCCCTGCCATCTCCACTATCGAACTTCCAGTTGAAATGCTACGAGCTTCATTCCCTCCAGTACAAAGTGGCGGTCATGACACAAACTCGGTTGTCACAGTCTCCCAAGACTCTCACCCCACTTGATACAATATTGCAACAACTCACGCAAGAGGCGAGGGTTTATGTGGGTTTTTTCTAAACTCACTCAACTGGATTCACCTAGACCAAGCGCATAAGTGGTCTAAGTAACTTAAGCACTTCACAAAGCACCTACTGTCACACCCAGTTTTAAAAGGTAAACCGAATGCGAACCATATACGTGTGAGGATCAGAAATTCACGTACACAGCGATTACATAAATGACTATCATAGCACAATGCCTCGAATAACAATAAAGAGTAAGTAATAATATTAAAGACTAGAGTCCTTTACATAATATAAATCAAAGTGCATATAATTGAAATGTAGCCAACATAAACAAACCCACCACAGGCAGCTGACTGGGGGAGGTCTCTAGCCTACTCCTCGAACTCATCGAAGTCCTAGAACTCCTGGAGATCCGCCTCGACACCTTCTTCTCGTTCTTTACCAAAGCATAGATTGCACCAAAGGCAACCTGGTGTTTTGTGAAAGCAAGGGTGAGTACACATCAACGTACTCAGCAAATGTCCCGTTTGGCTGAGGTGGACTAGCTTTATGTGGGGTAAGGATCAAAGCAGTTGCGTGTTTATGATCGAGAAGATATTGTGTTTACGCCAAACAAGTATTAATTAGAATATTAGTTCGGTATAATTATGTTAATTGACATTTATCAAATATAAATTAAAACTACTTAGTTTTGACTAAGTTACTATTTTAATAGTGAATGATTAAACCAATAGTTAATTAACTAACCTGAGTGATTATAAGAGAACGATTTAATAGCGTGTGCGGACAGCGTGCAATACGCGCGAACGACGCACGACAAGCCATGTGACACACAAAAACGACGTGCGACACACGGGCACATGCGACTTAGCACGCGGACAGCGCACGACACGCAAAAACGGGGAGCGCAACAAACGTGAAGGAGCACAGGGATAGCGCACACCACAATGTGTGTGACCATGTGCATATGACACGTGACGGTACGCGCGAACAGCACGCAACAACACGCGAGCCAGACACACGGCACAAACGCGCGAACGAATGACGACAACGCACAAACAGCGCGCGAATGACACCCAAAATAACGTGCGCGACAACGCGCGAATAGCGTGCACGGCAGCACTCGCGACACGCGAGAATCACTAACGAATATCACATTTATACTCAACAAGTATTAATTCAAAATATACGAGTAGGTGTAATCATACTAACTGGTTTTTATAAAGCGCAAGTTAAAAACTATAAATCAGTTTTTAATTAGGAAGTTATATTATATAACCATCGGATAAACAATTAGTTAACTAATTAATTTATTAAAACTTGTGTCGTGACAAAATAATATTACTAATAGTTCTCGACATTATTATAAAGTGAACATAATTGGAACGAGTTAAAGTAGACATTTAACGCAAAGGATATGGAGGTTTAACCAACTACGTGAGGTGGTGCAAACTAATTGGCTGAGGATTTAGCCGCACCAAGGGCTGTAAAGAATATTGCCACAGAAGATCTTGCACAAGGGAAGGGCTAATGGATGACTGACATGTGGCTATGTTTGGAAGAGGGCATTTTCCACGCATGCGGGCAGGAGGTTTCCCACGATATGCATTGGGCCCACCAGTGACGATTTCTCCTTCCACTAATCGCATGCAGGGAGAACGATTTTTTTCCTCTTCCCAAAATTTCACGCAGGGACAGAGGCGGTCGCGGCTGGCTGGGAACTGGGCATCGACGGCACTAGCAGCTCGCTGGGGCAGACGTCTGAACTACGCGCGTGACAGCAGGGACGACACACGACCTAGAGCGCGTGGGATCGGGCAAAGCGGCGTGGTCGAGCTACACAGTGGAGGAAGGCGGTCGCCGGAGGTCCGAGGTTGGCTGCGGTAGGGCTGAGCGCGCGCCACACTGGCCAGGGTGCAGGGCTGCCAGGCTCCTGGGGCTCGGCCGCGGGCTCGCCATGCGCGGGCGCTGGCTGCCGCGTTCGCTGATCCGCAGGAGGCCGAGGCGCGCGAGAGAGAGAGAATAGAGGAGGGGGTCGTGTCGTGCAGGGGGCAGTGCTCGCCGGGGGCTTCACTATGCTGCACGGCTTCGACCAGGTAGCGCTGAGCATTGGATAGGGGCTGGTCGGCCGGGGGAAGAGAGGGAGGGTGCAGGGGAGGGAAGAGAGGGAGAGGACTCACTTGTGCCATGTAACCGCCGAGATGGGATGCCTTCTCCTGCGTGATTTGGATCTGGGGAAGAAGACAAGGGGTTATGCAGTGGTAGAGGTGGATATATATAAAAAGAGTGAGCATAGTAGATGGTTACTAAATTTGTCATGGATCGTGTTCTCGCCGAGCGAAAGAGACGGTTGCGCGGCGGATTGTGTGACACCCCAGTGTCACTCAGGGTTTTTCCTTCAAAAGCTAAACCTAGAACCATTATTTTATGTGAACCAAAGTAAGCATGAGCATCAAATAACTTAAGTAATGATGAAGTCACCAAGTACATACTTAAAAGTGTCATGATCAAAGCAATTGAGTCCCTTAAAAGATAAGATCATGCAACCCTAGTTTAAAAATCCCAAAATGAGCCCCAAGAGCAAAATTCAGAAAGTAAGAAAAAGGAAGTGAAAAGTTTAAAATTTTGAGTTGAGCCAATTATAAAAATTAAAGTATATTTAATGGGCAGCAAGAAAGATTGAGAAAGCTTAGCCAAAATAGCTCAAATAAAACCCCAAATCAAGCTTTCCATGTGTGGACTTAATAAGAATTCTGAATTTCAGATTTCTGAAAATCAGACCTTGATCCAAAGATCAGAGATGTTCACCTTGATCCTTAACTCGAATCCTAATGGTCCCATTGACAAAAATGTGCCTAACTAACCCCTCTGTCGTGTGCCAGAAGATGGCATTGGGACGCGAGCCCTAGACACGACTAAACCTTGGATTTGCCTCGGATTTGCGCAGGGAGACAGACCAGATTTCCTGGCTCCATATCTCTGCAACCAGTAGGCAAAATCCTATGACCTCCACACAAGAATGGTAGCTTGTAGGGAGGGGAAGAGGTTTTGTGCATTGACCAAGGCGAGAGCAGGCTCGGATGAGCGACTACACGCGCCAGAACTTGGGCAGAACGCGTGCTCCCACGTGTTCGACCCTGGCCGGCGTGCCAGAGCTCGCCCAACCCGCGCGCGCGCGCTCCCCGGCGTTCGGTCAAGTCCGCCGCGCGTCCTCGCCCTCGGCCGTGCCCGCCCGCGCCTATAAAGCCTCCCCAGGCGCGCCTCACTTCACCCCGCACTCACCCTCTTCGGCCAGCCGCTTTCCTTAGCTCCGGCGAGCTTGATTTCCGCCCGCCATTGCCGCCCGAGCTTCGGCCACCGTGGCCAGCTCCCTCCAGCCACCCTCAAGTCAAGCCAGTGCTTCGGCCAGCTCCACCAGTAGCCCGTGAAGCTCGCCAAGCCCTCGGACCCAGCCGGACTTCACCGGAGGCCCGAGATCGACTTCGCCGGACTTCGGTCATCCGCCGCCGCGCGTGGACCGAGTTATCCGGTGAGTCTCCGCCCAATTCCTTTCGCTCATGTCTTCTCTGGCATCCCGTGAACCTCTCTGACCCATTCAATTGACCTATCTCGCCGTGGCCAGGCCGGTCTCCTCGCCGCCGACGAGCATCCCCGCCTGCGCGCGTGGACCGACCGACTCCGGCCATCTCCGACGGTGTTTCGCCCACCGTTGTGATCCCCAGGACCTCCCCTTCATCCTCGACCACTTCACCGGAGCAGTCTCGCCGCCGGTAAGCCCCTCCGCCCTTTTCCCCGCCGCGGCTACTGTTTAAGATTAGCTAAGGACCTCGGGTTAGGAGGTGAAGAACCCGAGGGGTTTTCTGCAATGTCAGAGACCCTGGTGAATAGTAACCTGAGGACTGATTCGCGAGGAAAAACTTAGAAAACGTCCAGGGACCCCAGTGCAAAGTAGTTTTCATTTAAATCGATTCTGAAATCCTTTTTAATAACCAGAGAACTTGTAAAATTCATAACTTGATGAATTCTTACTCAAAAAATGTCAAACCAATTTTGCTAGCCTCTGTATATTACAATCTATCATTTAAAAATAGTAAACCCTATGCTTTCTGTTCAACCTTTTAGAGTTTAAAATTAAAAACAGAAACCCCCTAAACCTTATTTAATCAAGGAAAATTAGTTTTTCTTCTGTACTAGACTTAAGAAAATTTGTGGGTATTCAGACCTCTTTTAGACACTGTTTAAAAATAGTAGGAACCCCAGCATTAGACATTATGATGTAGTTTCTCATTTGAAGATGTTTTGACCAAAACTTAGAGAAAATCATAAGGGTGTTAGAAACTAATGAACAGTGACTAATATTATTTTTCCTAGTTTATTTATGAAACAAAGAACCTAGGAAAAATACAGAGACTATTAGTTTGGATTAGTTTTAAATTAAAGTGATTTGTTTAGCCTAAATAAGACTGAAAATCAATTATTAAAGAGGCAAAACTATAACCAAAATGCTTAACAAAAATCCAGTGAACTTATAACCACCAGAGCCCCACTACAAAAATATGGAGCACCTCAGTCCAACTTTTTAAGCAAGGGAAATAAATACAAAGTGATAATAAGGCATTTTCCAACTAAATCATGAACAACCTCAAATAATGAGA
The DNA here is from genome assembly GCA_029449295.1 of Zea luxurians. Taxonomy (NCBI): domain Eukaryota; kingdom Viridiplantae; phylum Streptophyta; class Magnoliopsida; order Poales; family Poaceae; genus Zea; species Zea luxurians. The sequence continues at coordinate 54,091,682 of JAOPSE010000004.1, read as the reverse complement.
TAATGGGCAACCAAAAATTAGCTAAGTCCATGATGAGGTAAACTACCAGAGAAAAATGCAAACCCATGAAAAAGAAGCAAACTCATACCATTTGTTAATAATTCAAGGGAAAGGCCATTTAATTCAAATAAGGCACCCCACCCCCTTCCCTTAAGCAAAAAGATGCCAAACTTCAGAATGATTGCTCTTGCACAAAACAATGACTAAGAAAAATAAGAATTCTGTTGTTTGATATTTTTCAAATATAGTGGTAGTAGAAAGCACCCATTTGGCTAGAAAATTGAGAAAACCATAGAAAAATAATTAAAAGGTATTAATGACTAGAAATTTGTATCAAGTCATGTTATAACACCTAAAAGTCAGCAAAAATAAGTTTTGAAGAATTACCCACTGTTAAATGGTAGTTGTAGTTCAAAGCACCTCTTTTACCCTAGAATTTAACAATTTTGTGCAGAGAAAACTATTCACTTTCTGATCCCCAAATTTTAAGACAGAGAAACACACACCAGTAGCAAGCCACTGTAATTTTTACAGAATTTTTAGAATTTTATAAAAGCAACTTGTAGTTCAAACCTACTCCAAAACATTAAAGAGAATAAAGAAAAAGGAAAGAGGAAATAAACCCCACCTCAATAAGTCTAACTTGAGTACTTATCATTTATCCCTAAGACTTAAAGGAATTCAGTGGAACCCCTAAAAGTAAAACCTACCACTTGCCTTAGCTAAAGTTTAACTTAATCTACCAAGTATACCACCCAAGGGTCTTGCATAAGTAAAGTTGACTTTGTTTAACTCAAGAAAGATTATACACCTTTAAGTTATGATTTCAAAAAAAAAAAAAAAAGCACATATCATATCATGCATATATCTTACGCATTGCATTCATTAGATTGTAATCTAGCCGACGGAGAGTACGTGCTCATCCCCGAGCAAGGACCTGTCCAAGAGGAGGACCAGGAGCAGGCTTCAGAGGCTGCCATTGAGGATCTCCCCGCAGCCCCAGCAATCGAAGGCAAGCCCCGGTCTTATGCATAACCATGTTATTATATGCTACTTTACTACACTTAATGCTTGTAGGTTTGTAATGTGCACTTAAGTGTAGGAGTTGCTTGAAACCTCTAGTTGCATGAACTTAGGACTCCTTTTTGAGATGGATACTAGTATGCTAGGTCGAGTAGCTGCTTGCTAATCAGGATCTCGGTAGAAGTCGAGTGATTTTTCTAGCACTCGCGCGAGGTCAGGAATTGATTGTATTCATCTTGATAATGGGATATATGTTGGTCTATGGACTTGGATCCAGGGAGGATGCCTTGTCCATAAGACGGGAAAATGAATTAAGGATTAATGTGTGGATACCTGAGTCAAGCTTTTGAACGTACTAAACACATGCCGGGAAAAATGGTAACCGGTAAACCTAGTACCTGAGTGAAGCCGGGCGCGGACTTTATCCCTCATGCGACCTGAGACTGGTTCTCCCATGCTAGCTATGGTGGGTACAAGTGCGGTCACTGCACGGCGGCAGCCGGGGTCAGTGGAGCATTGTATGCCAAGGCGGTGAGGCCTGGACGCGAACGGGGAATCGATGGGGACGGTTGTCATGTGTGGGGTCGGAGTACCCTGACATGCCGTGTGTTTAGGTTTACCTTGCAAGGTTTAAAACTCGATTCGAATCGTCTGCTTCTCGCAGCTAATGAGACTGCTTGATTCCTTGTACTGCATCGAGTAAGAAGTGAAATGTGGTTATATGAGATAACTTGTTGTTTGAACTAATTGATTGTTACCATGTATGCTTAGAAAGAGCAAACTTAGCTGAATTAATGATACTAGAATTGGAAAAGCTAAAACTTGTTTTTAGACTCGGCTAGTGCTTTTGGCAAACCAAACCCCTCAGCCAAATAGCTGCATAGTCTAGAGGTAGAGGAGTAGACTCCTCACACCGGGTAAGTCTAGCTGAGTATTAGTATACTCAGCCTTGCTTGTGGCACCATTTTTTTTGCAGGTACCATGCAGGAGTTGGTTGATGGTGTGACTTGGCCTACCACCCTGCCACCGGGTTGGACGGTCGAGTGGGATGTTGCTCCGGCAGGAGAGGAGCATGAGGAGTAGTGGGCTAGGCCTTGCCCATTTCCTCATTACCGACGACATCGATTATCCGCTGCACCTTACTTAATGAACTTATTTGCCACTCCAGAACTCCGATTTATGTAATAATTCAGTACTTAATTTGAGGTTTCCTGTTTTATTGTATTTCTTCTGTGACTCACCTTCGAGTGGGATTGTGGAATTTGATCCTGGTTAAGTGGCTCTATCAGACTAGATCTGAAGGACTGACGGGTTATTCCGATTTAAGTGTGTCACGGCCCTTGAGGCATGACTTAGGCACTTAAGCTGGAATAATTCGGGTGGTTCTACCACAGCTGGTATCGGAGCAAATTCCACCACAGAGAAAAACAATAAACCAAGAATACCAATTTTCAAAATCTAAAACTTGCCTAGAAACTGCTATAGATCGTCAGGACTAGACCGCTAGACCTAGGACGAAAGGCCTTAGGCATAGAGGGGAATAGGTGGCTAATTAATTAGGCCCCGTGGGCCAATACCTATAATTTAGGATGCCCTAAAAAGGCACCCTATTTTCTTTTTGAGAGGTAACGTTTCTTCCAGCATGCATGCATTATAAAACACAAAGAGGAATTAAAACTGAGCTAACCCCTTTTTCTTTAAAATCATTCGGGCTCTCTTTTTCTTTTCCCTCCACCATAATCTTTATCTTTGATCCCCTTCCGCAGATGAATTCACCCACCCCCGCTAGTGGAGGAGACTCTCGTTTCAGTTCTGACTTCCTTTCTCGCGATGGCTTTCCATCCATCTTGTGGGAAGTGCTTAACTCCGCCGGTTACCCTACGCCCCCTTTGTACACGGTGCAGTTGTATGAGGAGCATCGGGTACCTCGTTGTCGGGTCTGGCTGGCCTTGGAGGCTCATCCCCTTCAGCCGGGTTGGCGTTCTCTTGACTCTGAGACGATCGGACTCAGGACGGACGACACCGTTGAGGCAGCAGCCATGAAGGCTCTGACGACTTTCTGTGGCTACCACCCCCTGGAGATGGTGATGCACCCCTTGGGACTCTTCCCTGCTGAGAGGAAGGATGATCCCATGTGGTGTAACCGCGTGAGCCATGTGAAGGATGTGTGGGCCATGTATCCTGACTTGGTTGGGAGGGTCACTGTTCAGTGCATGAGTGCGCTGTACCGCCTTCAGGTCCTTCAGAGCGATGCTATGACACTTCTCGCTAACACCGCTCGGACTGCCAAGCTCACTCTCGACAGTCGGGAAGATTTTGTGGTCGACCTATCCACAGAGTTGGTGGAAAAGGATCTGCAGGTGGAGAGGCTGAACCAGCGTATCGCTACCCTGGAACAGCAGGTGGAGATCCGAGACAACACTATTGATGTCTTGGAGAACCAGCTTCACGATGTGCAGAGGGAACTCGAGGAAGCAAACGACCACCTGGACATGCACCACCTGGAAATGGAGGCCAATGAAGCAGGAAGCGAGGGAGAAGAGGCTCCCGAGGAGCTAGGACCAGCCCCTGGTGCCAATGGGACTACCTCCGCGATGCCCCCTTCACCCGCATCCAGTGTCGCTTCCACCGCTCAGGGTTAAGCTGTCACCTTGACATTTTAGGTGGATAGAAACCTATGCGAGCTTAGTAGTATCACATTTTGGACTAGGCTTGTGGGTACTTTCCCCTGATAAATGTAACCCTGTGAACATTTGGAATCTGTGGGATCCTTGTCACCATGTTATCTTCATTTCGAACCTGATATTATGATTATGGCATTCTTTTTCTTCTATATGAAATGATATCTTGCCGTTCGAAATTGTGAGTTGGGATAACAATGGCGACAATCTCTGTTTTCAGATGGCAGCTAGGCAGCGTCGCGGGCAGAACGAGCAGGTTCCCCCGCCACCTCCTCCAGCTCCCACAGTGCAGGAGCTGATGGCCCAGCAGAATGAGATTCTGCGACAGCTCTTGCAGCGGCAGCCCCACCCCCAGCAGCATGGTGGAGGCCAGCCTCAGCGACCTCCGGCTATGGCAACATACCAGGAGTTTCTGAGCACGCAGCCGCCCTTGTTCGCCAAAGCAGAGGATCCGTTGGACGCCGACGTATGGCTTCGCGTCGTCGAGTCCAAGTTTCCCCTCCTCACGGGAGACTGCCCTGATGCTACCAAGACCCGCTTCGCCGCGCAGCAGCTTCGCGGATCTGCTCGGACTTGGTGGGATCACTTCCGTGCTATGCTCCCCGCTGATCGTGAGGTATCTTGGGAGGAATTCAAGACTGCCTTCAGAGGACACCACATTCCAGCTGGCATTCTTGATCGGAAGTTGAATGAATTTCTGGCCCTCAATCAAGGAACCCGCACGGTACTGCAGTATGCGCAAGCCTTCAATGACTTATGCCAGTATGCAGGGTATCATGCTGATTCCGATGAGAAGAAGAGGGATCGCTTCCGCAGGGGTCTCAATACCAAGCTGCGGGAACGACTCAACACTGTCCGGGCCAATAGCTTCAATGAGTTGGTCAACATGGCCATCTCTCAGGAGGATTGCATTGTTGCTCACCGGGCAGAGAAGAAGAGAAAGGCACCAATGGCAGCACCATCCGCTCAAGCTCAGAGGTTCCGGATTGTTTCTCACAACCAGAGCAGGGGTTTCCAGCAGCAGGCAGGCAGATGGGTGATCAGGCCACCTCAGCAGCAGCAGCAGCCGACACCCAACCGCTACCCAGCTCCCGCCCCAAGGAACAATCAGCCTCCGCAGCAGCAGCAGTTCCGCCAGGGCAATGGGAACAAGTGTTTCACTTGTGGCAATGTGGGCCACTATGCTAAAAATTGCCCCAGGAACCAGCAGAGGCAGATGCCAGCACCAAATCAAGACAAGGGAAGAAAGCAGAAGGTGCAAGTCAGGCAAGGGAAGCTCAACTTCACTGCTCTTGAGGAAGTGCCAGAAGGAGCTCCTATCATGACTGGTATCTTTTCAGTTTATAATCAACCTGCTTTAATTCTGTTTGATTCTGGTGCATCTCATAGTTTCATTAGCCGAAAGTTCAGTGCTAAATGCAAACTGCCATTCTCTCACTCAAAAGGGTCATTCATGATAGTCACACCTGGGGGTAAAATTGCAACTAATCAATTAAACCAAAGTGTGCCTATTCAACTGGGAAGCCACATTATCAAAACCACTCTTCTTGTGTTGGGATTGGAGAATGTGGACATTATTCTAGGGGCAAATTGGATGACCTTGCACCAAGCTGTGCTTGATGTAGCCAGTCGTACCGTGGAAGTTAGTTCTCCCTTCTGCGGAAATTTCACTTTGATTTTGCCTAGTCAGGGTTCTTCTCAGTCATGTGCTTTCTCTATGACGGAGCTACCCCTGAAGAAGATCCCAGTAGTCTGTGAGTATGCAGATGTCTTTCCTGATGAATTGCCAGGAATGCCACCGGACCGGGACATTGAATTCGCCATCGAGTTGTAACCGGGAATGGCCCCAATTTCCAAGAGGCCCTACCGAATGCCACCCGCTGAGTTGGCAGAATTGAAGAAGCAATTGCAAGAGTTGCTGGATAAGGGTTTCATTCGCCCAAGCACTTCGCCTTGGGGATGCCCAGCACTGTTTGTGAAGAAGAAGGATGAAAGCTTGAGGCTGTGTATAGATTACCGCCCTCTTAATGCGGTAACTATCAAGAACAAGTATCCTTTGCCTCGTATTGATGTTCTCTTTGACCAGTTGGTCGGAGCCAAGGTGTTTTCCAAAATAGACCTTCGCTCTGGCTACCATCAGATCAAAATACGAGCAAGTGATATTCCGAAGACGGCATTCTCAACCAGATATGGGCTATATGAATTCTTGGTGATGTCATTTGGGCTGACAAATGCACCAGCGTATTTCATGTATCTGATGAATTCTGTTTTTATGCCGGAATTGGATAAGTTCGTGGTGGTTTTCATCGATGACATTCTGGTGTACTCAAAGAACGAGGAAGAACATGCCGGGCATTTGCATGTAGTGCTTCAACGTCTGCGAGAGCACCACCTTTACGCCAAGTTATCCAAGTGTGATTTTTGGCTAAAGGAAATCAAATTCTTGGGTCACACTATCTCTCAGGCTGGAATAGCTGTTGATCCTGATAAAGTGCAAGAGGTGATGAACTGGAAGCCACCAACAACTGTTCGTCAGATTCGGAGTTTTCTGGGATTAGCTGGTTATTATCGAAGATTTATTCCGGACTTCTCTCGAATTGCGAAGCCTATAACTGAATTGCTAAAGAAAGAAGTCAAATTTGTGTGGAGTCAGAAGTGCGAAGATGCCTTCCATGCATTAAGGCAGCATCTGACCACAGCACCAGTATTGGCGCAACCCGACAGCAGCAAGCCTTTTGATGTATATTGTGATGCCTCGGGCACCGGGCTAGGTTGTGTCTTGATGCAAGACAACCGAGTCATTGCTTATGCTTCAAGAGCACTCAGGCCTCATGAGCAGAATTATCCCACTCATGACCTTGAGTTAGCAGCAGTGGTTCATGCATTGAAGATGTGGAGGCACTATCTAATGGGAACCCACTGCAACATCTTCACTGATCATAAGAGCCTTAAGTACATTTTTACTCAGGCTGATCTTAACATGAGGCAGAGAAGATGGCTAGAGCTGATCAAGGATTATGACCTGGAGGTGCATTATCACCCAGGAAAGGCTAATGTGGTAGCTGACGCTTTGAGTCGGAAGTTGCAGTGCAACTGTGTTCTGATGGATTCTCGCATTAACACCTTGTGTGATGAGTTGAGCAAGATGCAAATTGAAGTAATTTCCTCTGGTTCTTTGTCTCACATTTCTGTTGAGCCAGCTTTGCAAGACCAGATTATTATGGCCCAGCTCAGTGACAAGGGAGTGCAGATTATCAAGAAGAATCTCCATCAGAAGATTGAGAAGTATAATTGTTTCCGCCAGGATGAGAAGGGTGTGTTATGGTTCAAAAGCAGATTGGTAATTCCTAAAGATCAGGATCTCAAGAGGAGAATTTTGGATGAAGCTCATCTCTCCAGATTCTCTATGCATCCGGGAAGCACCAAGATGTACCATGATTTGAAGCCTTTGTACTGGTGGACCAGAATGAAGAGGGAGATAGCCCAGTATGTATCAGAATGTGACACCTGTCAGAGGGTAAAGGCAAGCCACTTGAAGTCCGCTGGAGCTTTGCAACCACTACCCGTACCTTCGTGGAAGTGGGACGACATCAGCATGGATTTCATTGTGGGTCTGCCTAACACCTCTCATCATCATGATTCAATTTGGGTTATTGTGGACCGATTGACAAAAGTGGCACATTTTCTTCCTGTGCACACCACTGATAAGGCTCAGAAGTATGCAGAATTGTATATTGACCGGATCGTGTGTTTGCACGGATTACCTCGGACCATTGTTTCTGACCGAGGAGCCCAATTTGTTGCCAGATTTTGGGAACAATTGCAAAAGTCTTTGGGAACTAAGCTAATCAGAAGTTCAGCTTACCACCCACAGACTGATGGTCAGACGGAAAGGGTAAACCAAATCCTGGAAGATATGCTGAGAGCTTGTGCGATCGATTGTGGCAAGAACTGGGATAAGCACCTCTCCTTGGCAGAGTTTGCTTATAACAATAGTTATCAATCCAGCCTAAAGATGGCACCTTTTGAAGCTCTCTATGGAAGAAGGTGCAGGACACCACTCAATTGGTCTCAGTCTGGTGAAAGAGAAGTTTTTGGACCTGATTTAGTGACTGAAGCCGAAAGGAAGGTCAAGCTAATCAGGAAGAATCTAGAAGCTGCTCAGGCCAGGCAGAAGAGTTATCATGATAGAAGAAGGAAACCTCTCCAGTTCGAGGTGGGAAGTTTTGTATACCTCAAGGTATCACCCACCAAGGGAATGCAGAGGTTTGGGATCAAAGGCAAGCTAGCCCCTCGTTACATTGGACCTTATGAGATCATAGAAGCATGTGGACCCGTGGCATACAAGCTGAAGTTACCTTCAAGGATGTCTGCCATTCACAATGTTTTCCATGTATCTCAGCTGAAGAAGTGTGTTCGATTACCGACTGAAATCTTAGCAGAGCCAGAATTGGAGATAGAGCCAGATCTCTCGTACCAAGAGTACCCCTCCAAGATTCTGGATTGCAAGGAAAGATCAACTCGGGCTAAATCGATCAAGATGTTCAAGGTCCAGTGGAGTAATCACTCAGAGGAGGAAGCTACTTGGGAAACCGAGGAATTCCTGAGATCCAACTTTCCCGATTGCCTACCTAAGGAAGCTGGTACGTAATCACCCCCAACCCCTCCTCCTGCCTTTCGAATCTAATTTCCAAAAATATGATCTTAATTCAGAATGAAGTAACTATAAAGAGAAACTTAAAAGGACTTCCTTCTGAAGTTGCAAAGAGAATGACATTCGAAGAGCAGTTTATCCTAATAATGGCAATCATCACCCTTTTTCCTATCAGTCTCACCCTTCGCTTTACCCCGGGAGGACTCTGGCCCGAATCTCGGGACGAGATTCCTTTAAGGGGGGAAGGCTGTGACACCCCAGTGTCACTCAGGGTTTTTCCTTCAAAAGCTAAACCTAGAACCATTATTTTATGTGAACCAAAGTAAGCATGAGCATCAAATAACTTAAGTAATGATGAAGTCACCAAGTACATACTTAAAAGTGTCATGATCAAAGCAATTGAGTCCCTTAAAAGATAAGATCATGCAACCCTAGTTTAAAAATCCCAAAATGAGCCCCAAGAGCAAAATTCAGAAAGTAAGAAAAAGGAAGTGAAAAGTTTAAAATTTTGAGTTGAGCCAATTATAAAAATTAAAGTATATTTAATGGGCAGCAAGAAAGATTGAGAAAGCTTAGCCAAAATAGCTCAAATAAAACCCCAAATCAAGCTTTCCATGTGTGGACTTAATAAGAATTCTGAATTTCAGATTTCTGAAAATCAGACCTTGATCCAAAGATCAGAGATGTTCACCTTGATCCTTAACTCGAATCCTAATGGTCCCATTGACAAAAATGTGCCTAACTAACCCCTCTGTCGTGTGCCAGAAGATGGCATTGGGACGCGAGCCCTAGACACGACTAAACCTTGGATTTGCCTCGGATTTGCGCAGGGAGACAGACCAGATTTCCTGGCTCCATATCTCTGCAACCAGTAGGCAAAATCCTATGACCTCCACACAAGAATGGTAGCTTGTAGGGAGGGGAAGAGGTTTTGTGCATTGACCAAGGCGAGAGCAGGCTCGGATGAGCGACTACACGCGCCAGAACTTGGGCAGAACGCGTGCTCCCACGTGTTCGACCCTGGCCGGCGTGCCAGAGCTCGCCCAACCCGCGCGCGCGCGCTCCCCGGCGTTCGGTCAAGTCCACCGCGCGTCCTCGCCCTCGGCCGTGCCCGCCCGCGCCTATAAAGCCTCCCCAGGCGCGCCTCACTTCACCCCGCACTCACCCTCTTCGGCCAGCCGCTTTCCTTAGCTCCGGCGAGCTTGATTTCCGCCCGCCATTGCCGCCCGAGCTTCGGCCACCGTGGCCAGCTCCCTCCAGCCACCCTCAAGTCAAGCCAGTGCTTCGGCCAGCTCCACCAGTAGCCCGTGAAGCTCGCCAAGCCCTCGGACCCAGCCGGACTTCACCGGAGGCCCGAGATCGACTTCGCCGGACTTCGGTCATCCGCCGCCGCGCGTGGACCGAGTTATCCGGTGAGTCTCCGCCCAATTCCTTTCGCTCATGTCTTCTCTGGCATCCCGTGAACCTCTCTGACCCATTCAATTGACCTATCTCGCCGTGGCCAGGCCGGTCTCCTCGCCGCCGACGAGCATCCCCGCCTGCGCGCGTGGACCGACCGACTCCGGCCATCTCCGACGGTGTTTCGCCCACCGTTGTGATCCCCAGGACCTCCCCTTCATCCTCGACCACTTCACCGGAGCAGTCTCGCCGCCGGTAAGCCCCTCCGCCCTTTTCCCCGCCGCGGCTACTGTTTAAGATTAGCTAAGGACCTCGGGTTAGGAGGTGAAGAACCCGAGGGGTTTTCTGCAATGTCAGAGACCCTGGTGAATAGTAACCTGAGGACTGATTCGCGAGGAAAAACTTAGAAAACGTCCAGGGACCCTAGTGCAAAGTAGTTTTCATTTAAATCGATTCTGAAATCCTTTTTAATAACCAGAGAACTTGTAAAATTCATAACTTGATGAATTCTTACTCAAAAAATGTCAAACCAATTTTGCTAGCCTCTGTATATTACAATCTATCATTTAAAAATAGTAAACCCTATGCTTTCTGTTCAACCTTTTAGAGTTTAAAATTAAAAACAGAAACCCCCTAAACCTTATTTAATCAAGGAAAATTAGTTTTTCTTCTGTACTAGACTTAAGAAAATTTGTGGGTATTCAGACCTCTTTTAGACACTGTTTAAAAATAGTAGGAACCCCAGCATTAGACATTATGATGTAGTTTCTCATTTGAAGATGTTTTGACCAAAACTTAGAGAAAATCATAAGGGTGTTAGAAACTAATGAACAGTGACTAATATTATTTTTCCTAGTTTATTTATGAAACAAAGAACCTAGGAAAAATACAGAGACTATTAGTTTGGATTAGTTTTAAATTAAAGTGATTTGTTTAGCCTAAATAAGACTGAAAATCAATTATTAAAGAGGCAAAACTATAACCAAAATGCTTAACAAAAATCCAGTGAACTTATAACCACCAGAGCCCCACTACAAAAATATGGAGCACCTCAGTCCAACTTTTTAAGCAAGGGAAATAAATACAAAGTGATAATAAGGCATTTTCCAACTAAATCATGAACAACCTCAAATAATGAGATAATGGGCAACCAAAAATTAGCTAAGTCCATGATGAGGTAAACTACCAGAGAAAAATGCAAACCCATGAAAAAGAAGCAAACTCATACCATTTGTTAATAATTCAAGGGAAAGGCCATTTAATTCAAATAAGGCACCCCACCCCCTTCCCTTAAGCAAAAAGATGCCAAACTTCAGAATGATTGCTCTTGCACAAAACAATGACTAAGAAAAATAAGAATTCTGTTGTTTGATATTTTTCAAATATAGTGGTAGTAGAAAGCACCCATTTGGCTAGAAAATTGAGAAAACCATAGAAAAATAATTAAAAGGTATTAATGACTAGAAATTTGTATCAAGTCATGTTATAACACCTAAAAGTCAGCAAAAATAAGTTTTGAAGAATTACCCACTGTTAAATGGTAGTTGTAGTTCAAAGCACCTCTTTTACCCTAGAATTTAACAATTTTGTGCAGAGAAAACTATTCACTTTCTGATCCCCAAATTTTAAGACAGAGAAACACACACCAGTAGCAAGCCACTGTAATTTTTACAGAATTTTTAGAATTTTATAAAAGCAACTTGTAGTTCAAACCTACTCCAAAACATTAAAGAGAATAAAGAAAAAGGAAAGAGGAAATAAACCCCACCTCAATAAGTCTAACTTGAGTACTTATCATTTATCCCTAAGACTTAAAGGAATTCAGTGGAACCCCTAAAAGTAAAACCTACCACTTGCCTTAGCTAAAGTTTAACTTAATCTACCAAGTATACCACCCAAGGGTCTTGCATAAGTAAAGTTGACTTTGTTTAACTCAAGAAAGATTATACACCTTTAAGTTATGATTTCAAAAAAAAAAAAGCACATATCATATCATGCATATATCTTACGCATTGCATTCATTAGATTGTAATCTAGCCGACGGAGAGTACGTGCTCATCCCCGAGCAAGGACCTGTCCAAGAGGAGGACCAGGAGCAGGCTTCAGAGGCTGCCATTGAGGATCTCCCCGCAGCCCCAGCAATCGAAGGCAAGCCCCGGTCTTATGCATAACCATGTTATTATATGCTACTTTACTACACTTAATGCTTGTAGGTTTGTAATGTGCACTTAAGTGTAGGAGTTGCTTGAAACCTCTAGTTGCATGAACTTAGGACTCCTTTTTGAGATGGATACTAGTATGCTAGGTCGAGTAGCTGCTTGCTAATCAGGATCTCGGTAGAAGTCGAGTGATTTTTCTAGCACTCGCGCGAGGTCAGGAATTGATTGTATTCATCTTGATAATGGGATATATGTTGGTCTATGGACTTGGATCCAGGGAGGATGCCTTGTCCATAAGACGGGAAAATGAATTAAGGATTAATGTGTGGATACCTGAGTCAAGCTTTTGAACGTACTAAACACATGCCGGGAAAAATGGTAACCGGTAAACCTAGTACCTGAGTGAAGCCGGGCGCGGACTTTATCCCTCATGCGACCTGAGACTGGTTCTCCCATGCTAGCTATGGTGGGTACAAGTGCGGTCACTGCACGGTGGCAGCCGGGGTCAGTGGAGCATTGTATGCCAAGGCGGTGAGGCCTGGACGCGAACGGGGAATCGATGGGGACGGTTGTCATGTGTGGGGTCGGAGTACCCTGACATGCCGTGTGTTTAGGTTTACCTTGCAAGGTTTAAAACTCGATTCGAATCGTCTGCTTCTCGCAGCTAATGAGACTGCTTGATTCCTTGTACTGCATCGAGTAAGAAGTGAAATGTGGTTATATGAGATAACTTGTTGTTTGAACTAATTGATTGTTACCATGTATGCTTAGAAAGAGCAAACTTAGCTGAATTAATGATACTAGAATTGGAAAAGCTAAAACTTGTTTTTAGACTCGGCTAGTGCTTTTGGCAAACCAAACCCCTCAGCCAAATAGCTGCATAGTCTAGAGGTAGAGGAGTAGACTCCTCACACCGGGTAAGTCTAGCTGAGTATTAGTATACTCAGCCTTGCTTGTGGCACCATTTTTTTTGCAGGTACCATGCAGGAGTTGGTTGATGGTGTGACTTGGCCTACCACCCTGCCACCGGGTTGGACGGTCGAGTGGGATGTTGCTCCGGCAGGAGAGGAGCATGAGGAGTAGTGGGCTAGGCCTTGCCCATTTCCTCATTACCGACGACATCGATTATCCGCTGCACCTTACTTAATGAACTTATTTGCCACTCCAGAACTCCGATTTATGTAATAATTCAGTACTTAATTTGAGGTTTCCTGTTTTATTGTATTTCTTCTGTGACTCACCTTCGAGTGGGATTGTGGAATTTGATCCTGGTTAAGTGGCTCTATCAGACTAGATCTGAAGGACTGACGGGTTATTCCGATTTAAGTGTGTCACGGCCCTTGAGGCATGACTTAGGCACTTAAGCTGGAATAATTCGGGTGGTTCTGCCACAGATTGTGCGAGACATTGTAATATGGAGACAGAGTTAGGCAGGTGATAGACAGAGCTAGATAAAATTAAACGAAGATACTCGGAGCTGGCCAGCGGGCCTAGGATGATGAGGTAGACATCGGAGGGGTAGACGGGGATAGACGAGGATAGCTGACACGAGCAGCATGCCATTCGTGAGAAGATGTGGTTCGATGATCTCACGAAAATGGGCACGAGATTTTCGGTTCGGTGATCTCGCGAAAAAGGGCACAAGATTTGGAACAGGTTCAACGAGAGGAAGAAATATATATACATATATATAATCGAGTTTCCAAAGTTTTATAGTTTTCGCTACTACCACATTTTAGGTATTTAATTAATAGTAGAAAAACTGAAATTTATATTTAATACTCGAAGAAACGTTTTGAAGGTTGCCGAAAGTTTCCGAAAACATAAACAAGATAATCCGATATAGTTTGAAAATCTTTGCACTTATAAACACTATGCAACGACATGAATGCAACAATCAAAGCTTCTCCATAATTTTATTTTACCACGCTAAAAACTTATATATATATATACATATTATATAATAAATTAACTATCCATTATTTAGAAAAAGAGAAGAAAAGCAAGTACAAGAGATGGTAACTCCTAAATTTGGTGGATATCAGAAAAAAAATTTATACCCCCAAGTTCAGGGTGTTACACCTACACTAATCACCAAGTTTTTCTGTTAAGCACTTAGGTGTATGAGCACTTGAAAATGTCTATAACGTGTGTTGTTATGTTGCTTAGGCTCCCACACCTTCAAATGGCCTGTAGGAGGGGTATAAATAGCCTCCCCCTCAATTATAGTCGTTGGACCGAAAGCTGATTGTTTCTGTCGTCGGGAGCACCGGACATGTCCGGTGCACATTGGACATGTCTGGTGCTCAGGTTATGTCAGCCGACCATTGAGATCTGTAGCAGTCGACCGTTGATAAAGATGTAGCCGACGGTTGGCCGAACTGTCCGGTGTACACCGGACATGTCCAGTGCACCACCAGAGCGTTGGCTGACTACCCACTTCTTGGATTTCTTCACAATTTTCTTGGGCTTGTTTTGGTCTTGAGCCTTGGACTTATACGCATATTTTAGGTCTTCTTTTGAGGTGTTGCATACTCAGAGCCTTAAGTCCAATCCTCTTCGCATCCTGTAAACTATAAACACAAACAGTAGCAAACACCATTAGTCCACATATTATGTTGATCATCAAACACCAAAATCAATTAGTTAAATGGGTCGATGTCCATTTTCCTTACAATCTCCCCCTTTTGGTGATTGATGGTAACACAACCAAAGCAAGCAAATAAAACAAATATTTTGATGAAATTATGCAATCTACTTGCTAGGATGCATGAATGTTTGGACTTAAGCCTCCCCCTAACTCCATAATCCACATACTTAGTATTTTATACCCAAAACCACTTGTAAGCTCGAGATTTTATATTTTTAAATTTGGTAGTGTTTGGTGTTTGATATAATTTGAATTGCTTTGGTCCCTAAAACTTCTCCCCCTTTGGAATCAAACACCGGAAAAGAAGACATTAAAAGCATATAGGAAGCAATTAAAAGACTTGGCTCTAAGAAATTACTCCCCCTAAAAGAGTGGTCTCGCCCTTTGAAAGAATATTCTCCCCCCTTTGTTTGGAAGAAGACATATTCCCTCTGTCGGAGATCCACTACTTAGGAAAAGCACATGAGAAAGAGAGGAAACAAGACATGATTGATTAGACTAACTCCCCCTATGCATAGGTAAAATATATATTTTAACAATATATTCATTTATAGCAACATGGGAAGCATAATATATGCAATATAGTCTAATCAAAATCTGGAGAAGACATGTAAAAGACACCAATAGTGGAATGAAAACCATCTGTGGAAATACTATTATGTGTAGATTTGCAGTGGAAGTCATTGTCTTTCTCCTGGGGACTCCATTTTCCTTCAATGAGACTACTACACATAATAAACTTGAAAACCTGTATTAGTCTCAAAGACTTAGATTATAGAGTAACCTCCCCCTAAAAGTGTGCATAAAAGTTTTGAATACTTGTAGGAGACATGCACTTTGATTTTGAGATCAAGAGGGGCAAAATATCTATAATCCGAGCTTTGGCACATATCAAACAAGATGACACCACTTGGAAAATAGATATACTTCTAGAATATAAACTTTGAAGCAAAGCATTAGTGTCATCTACTTAGGAATGTTAAATAAGCTATGTGTCATGCTTAACTAAACATTTTAGACCATGTAGGTTTGTTGTAGAATATGAACAGAAAATGGGCATTCCTACCATATGATTGACCTACTATGTGTGCAACTCTAATCAAAAGTAAATACAACATGTAAAACTAGGCATGTAAGGTAAAAACTAGCTATAAGAAAATCGATATGCATATCTAAAACAAGAAATGCAACAAATCTAGTTACCTTAGTCATGGGTGGGGAATTTGGATCCAAATATTCACTAATCCATTTGGCAATAAACTTGATCCGATGATGCATCCCATGATATAAACCCAATTTTGCCAATGTAAGGAAAATGGACCCTGACCCATTTGGCTAAGTGATTTTGGTGTTTGATGATCAACATAACCATGTGAACTAATGTGTTTGCTAGTGTTTATGTTTGTAGTTCACAGGATGCGAAGAGAATTAGACTGAGGCTCTGAGGATGCAACACCTCAAAAGAAGCCCTAAAAGATGCGTAGAAGTCCAAGACTCAAGATCAAAAGAAGCCCAAGGAAATAGCGAAGAAATCCAAGAAGAGGGCCGTCAGCCAGCGCTCTGGTGGCGCACTGTATAGTGAACAGTACCTGTCCAGTGTGCACCGGACAGTCTGCTGTGCAACCGAACAGTCTGTGTAAAGAGGCCCGCAACCAAGAATCTCGAGCGTTGTAGCACCAGTCTACACCGGTCGGATCCAACTGTCAACAGCTACAGACCTCAACGATCGGCTGACGTAGCCATGGCACCGGACATGTCCAGTGTGACCGACGACTATAAGTGAAGGGGAGGCTATATATACCCCTCCAACCGGCCATTTGAAGGTGTGGGAGACCAAGCAACATACCAATACATGTTGTAGACATTTCCAAGTGATCATACACCTATGTGCTTAATAAAATCACTCGGTGGTTAGCATAGGTGCTTTGCGAAGTGCTTAGGTTAGTTAGACCACTTATGCGCTTGCTCTAGGTGAATCCTAGTTAGCTGAGTGAGTTTAGAAAAATCACACAACCCCTCGTCTCTTGTGCGAGCTGTTGTAATTGTACCGATTGGGGCGATAGCCTTGCGAGACTGTGACAACCGAGTTTGTGTCATGGCCGCCACCGTGTACCAGAGGGAACGAGGCCCGCGGCGTTTCGACCGAAAGATCAATAGTAGAGACGGCGAGGAGTGTCCGAGAGGAGCCAGAAGCGGAGCACCACTTGCGTGTGGAGAAGGCTCGTGGCTCTCTATGGAGTTACTCGGCCGAGGTGCTTGGCCCTCGCGTGGGCTACCCTTTGCATAGGGGCACCAACGAGGATTAGTCGGGACCTTGCGTGGTTCCAAATAGCTCGGTAAAAATATCGGCGTCATCTATGAGAGTTTGCATCTTTACCTTGCTCTTTACCTTCCACATTTATATTGAGTAATTAAGTTTTAATCTCCTCTTTCTAGTTAGAATACTTAGGATTTAAACTTAGGCTTTGCGGTAGAGATAGCAACACTTAGACAAAACCTAGTTTGCATATTCTAGATTGTTAATTTGCATAGGTTTTGTTCTAGGGATTTAATTGTGGCCTAGTTTAGAGAATAGTTTTTAGAAGTCCAACTCACCCCCCTCTTTGGCGTCACCATTTCCTACAAGTGGTATCAAAGCCCGATTTGGCTCACTTGAAACATTTTAGCTTCACCGCTAATTGAGCCAATGCTTTTTAGAGGAAGGGGATAGATACCCATAAGCCACCACACTTAGACGACACTAACTTTCCATATTATAGTACTAGAATGGCTTGTTACCTAGAAGCCTTTGATCTAGGTGTTTGGGAGTCACTTGTGATGGGATGAAACCACCTAAAAATCTGGAGAAGCTCACGACGAGTGAAGAAAAAGATATTTATTTGAATGCTAGAGTCAAAAATGCTTGTATGAATCTCTTAGCATTGAAATTTTCAATCAAGTATTTACATTAAAAACTGCTAATAATATTTGGCTAAAATTGCATGAGCACCATGACGATACATCCAATGTCCATGAGCAAAAACATTGCCTAGTCTTAAATGATTACAATTCTTTTGCTATATATGAAAGATAATGAGCTTGTTTGAGATATGTATTCTCGGTTGAATCTAATCATTAATGAGCTCAATTCTATTGGAATTAATAAACTAGGTGATGCGGACATTGTGAGGAAGATTATCTCTCTACTACCACAACAAAGGTATGGGAGCATCATCGCCATTCTTCACAACCTGGAGGACTTGAGAACAATGACCCTGACCATTGTGATTGGAAAGATTACGACATTTGAAATGTCGCGAAAAATGGGTCAACAAGAGGAGCCAACTTCTTGAAGGCCATATGCTTTTGCATGTGATGAAAAGAAGAAAGGAAACCACTCCAAGCTCCTCAAGTTAGGAAGAGGAAGAAGAAGAAAGTGATGATGATGATGAAGATAATCAACCCACAACAACATCCTCTAAGGTTGAAGAAACAATCTAACGCATCGAAAAGGTAATGGGGATGATTCACGGGATTAATCTAATGGGGTGTGCCCCTGCAGGTCGAGGATGCTTTGCAAAGAAAGGAAAAAGTAAAGAGAGGATGCTCCGCATGCGGGGAGAAGGGCCACTTCAGAGACAAATGTCCAAATATGGCCGAACCCACAAAGAGGAGGAGCAAAAGCAAGGCGCTTACAAGTGTCAAGACTTGGGATGACTCTTCAAGCGAAGATGAACCTCCAAGGACACACAACCACCGATCCTCATCATGCTCATCACGGTCATCACACAAGTGACTTATGGCAAGAGGTAAAACGAGTATCCCATCCTCTTGTGATGATAGTAGTGGTGATGATGGTGAAAGTGAGAGAAGGCCCTCCTTAGATGAACTTGCGAAAGTCGTTAAGTTTTTTGAGGATATTTGCACTAAACAAAAGGCTCAACTTAAAACTTTGAAAAATAAGTTGATTAGCTCTCAAAATGATTATAAAGGTTTGCTAGAAAAATTTGAAACATTTGTAAATTTGAATTGTGAGCTAACAACTAAAATTGAGCATTTAGAGTCTAACGCTCCATCCTCAACTATCGATGATAGCCTTGTAAAAAAATAAAAAATTTAAGGCTAAGTTAGCTAGCTCTCAAGAATCCATTGGAAACTTGCTAGAGAAAATGGAAATTATTACCACACATAATAATGAGCTAACTAGTAAGCTAGAAAACATCGATAGCACTCAAGAGCATCTTTAGCTGAGATTCCTGAAATTATTAAGAAAGATGATTCTACCTCTCGCTTTGATTTATTTGATAATTCTAATCCCTGCAATCAAGTCTTTGTTAAGAATGCTGTTATAGAAACATGATCGGACAAGTTTGCAATGGAGAATGAGCGATTAAGGCAAGAGGTGGTTCACCTTGGTAAGGCTTTGT
Organism: Zea luxurians; assembly: GCA_029449295.1. NCBI lineage: Eukaryota > Viridiplantae > Streptophyta > Magnoliopsida > Poales > Poaceae > Zea > Zea luxurians. Next base: position 54,072,711 of record JAOPSE010000004.1, on the reverse strand, counting down.
ATGACAAGAAAGGCAAAGCCAAACAAATCCAACCTTCTCAGGATAACACCACTGCGGGAGTGAACAAGCCTATAGAGGGAGAAACTGTGATTTGTAGGCTATGCCACAAGGAAGGCCACAACTCTTACTAATGCAAGGCAATGACCGGGGATAAGCAAAAGCAAAAGCTCAAGAAAAAGCCAACAAGAAAAATCTCCAACACCTACATCAAGGTGGACAAAAAGGTTGCTACACCATATTTGATCAAGAAGAAAAAGAATGGAAAGGTGATAGCAATCAAGGCTAACAAGCAAGCCAACAAAAAGGGGCCAAACGCATCTAGGTGCCAAAGGTGATAGCTTTTTCTTTTGCTTTTCCTCGATCTTCGCCTTACACTGGTAAGACATGTGCCCTTCCTTGTGGCATAGCCTACAAACCATGGTTTATCTCTCTACAGGCTTGTTCACTCCCGCAGTGGTGTTATCCTTTGAAGGTTGAGTTTATTAGCTTTGCCTTTCTTGTCATACAAAGCCTTGCCTAGGCGAGCCACCTCTTTCCTTAATTGCTCATTCTCCATTGCAATCTCATCCAAACATGTTTCTATAACAACATTCTTAACAAGAACTTGATTGCAGGCATTAGAATCATCAATTAAATCAAAGCAGGAAGTAGAAGCATCTTTCTTTATAGTTTCAGAAATTTCAACTAAAGATGCTCCAGGGGTGCTACCGATGCTCTCTACCTTACAAGTTAGCTCATTATTATGTATGCTAGGAATTTCTATTTTCTCTAGCAAGTTTTTAATGGCTTCTTGAGAGCTTGCTAACTTAGCCTTAAGTTTTTCATTCTTTTTGACAAGGCTATGATCGGTAGTTGAGGATGGAGCATTAGATTCTAATTGCTCAATTTTAGTTGTTAGATCACAGTTCAAATTTGCAAATGTTTCAAATTTTTCTAGCAAACATTTATAATCATTTTGAGAGCTAATCAACTTATTTTTCACAATTTTAAGTTGAGCCTTTTGTTTAGTGCAAACATCCTCAAAAAACTTGACGACATGCGCAAGTTCATCTATAGAGGGCTTTCCCTCACCATCACACTCGTTATCACTATCATCACTAGAGGATGGGATACTTGTTTTACCTCTTTCCATAAGGCATTTGTGAGATGATCCAGAAGAGCACGATGAAGAGTGGTAGCTGTGAGTCCTTGGAGGATCATCTCCGCTTGAAGAATCATCCCAAGTCTTGACACTTGTGAGTGTCTTGCCTTTGCTCCTCCTCTTTGTGGGTTTGGCTATATCTGGACATTTGTTCCTGAAGTGTCCCTTCTCCCCACATGCGAAGCATCCTCTCTTTTTCTGTAACACCCTAAATTTGGGGTATAAAATTGAAAGGGAAATGGGCTTAAACATTTCCTATAATCGATTTTGGTGTTTGATGTCCATAACAAACCACATGGACTAACTAGTTTGTCTAGTTGTCATTGATCTCAGGTGTATAAAGTTCAACATAAACCAACAAAGAAAATGAGTTGGGGAACTCTATAAAGATTGGAGCAAAAACAAGTATAGGTGCAGCTAGTGGCGCACCGGACACTGTGCGGTGCCCAGGCTGAGGCACCTCGCGAACTGACCGCTCTCAGGTTTTCTCGGAGTCACTCCTCTATAATTCACCGGACTATCCAGTGAGCCAACAGAGCAACGGTCAACTTCTCCAACGGTCGACTGTGCTAACGAGTGAACAGTGCACAGAGCAGAAGTGAGAAGTCAGAACAGACCGGACTGTCTAGTGCCGCAAGAGGACAAAGGACTTCAATGGTCAACTGCTCTAAACCCCAATGATCGGCTGATGTGGCATGCACCGGACAGTGCATAATGCCATGTCTGGTGCACCACCAGACTGTCTGGTGTGCCCATCGACAGCAATAGCTAGAATAGTGGTTGGGGCTATAAATACCCCCAACCACCACCATTCAAGCTATCCAAGTTTTCAGAACTTCACATTCAATACTAGAGCAAAGACTTACACTCCAAGACACAATCAAAGGATCAAATCCTTTCCAAGTTTCAAAATCAACTCAAATGCTTAGTGACTTGAGAGAGGATCATTTGTGTTTCTTTTGTTGCTGTTGTTGCTTGGATTGCTCTCTTCTTCTCATCTAAACTTCTTAAGTGCTTTGTAAAGCTAGCAAGAGACACCTAAGTGTGTGGTGATCTTTGCAGGGTCTTAGTGACCCATGTGATTAAGGAGAAGCACTCATCTAAGTGACCGCTTGAGAGAGGGAAAGAGTTGGAATAGACCCGGCCTTTGTGGTCTCCTCAACGGGGACTAAGTTCTTTGGAACCGAACCTCGGTAAACAAATCGATGTGTTAATTTGTGTTGATCTTCACTCGATTTGTTTCTCCCCCCTCCTCTCTCTAAAGTTCCTTTGCTCATATTGATTTGAGTTTGCTCCAAAGGTTATCCGCATTGATTGAGTAACTCATAGCAAGAAGAACAATCTTTCGCACTCCGAATTATTTCTAACCCTAACCCAAGTATAGTGCGTGTTCAAAAGTTTATAATTTTCAGGTTTCGCCTATTCACCCCCTCTCTACGCGACTTTCAAAAATTTCTTCTCTAATATCTACCAAATTCAGGTGTTACTTCTCTTCTCACCTCTATAGATTCCCTCCCTCTTCTTTTAATAGAGTCTTGAGGTATTTTATTTGAGAGATGTATTATTTTCTTTAGAATATTAAAACATGGGGAAGATATGAATGTTTGCATCTTGCTGAGCTTAAACTTTGTTTTTGGTTGATGCACATGTTTGAAATATTTGAATTTATGGTTCGATTTTATTTGAATTCAAAAGAGAAAATGAAAAGAAAAGGAATTAAAAATTCAAAAGAAAAAGGAAAAGCAAAAGCATCCTAGCCTCAGCCTTTCGGCCCAGCTCCGCGCGCCTGCACCCTCCCTCTACCAGGAGGACCCCGCCTAACAGCGCTAGCCAGCGCTCGCGCCCACGCCCCCTCTCTCCCTCTAGCCGGTGGGGCTGATGTCACACCCGGTTTTAGAAGGTAAACCGAATGTGAACCATGTACATGCCAGGATCAGAACTCACGTACACAGCGATTACATAATTGGACATCACCACACCATGCTCGTAATAAATAGCGGAAAGGTACTTTAATTACATCAAGATGTCCAAGACATCCATAGAGTCTATTACATAACCATTGACTTTAACATAACTATCAAAGTGTGGAGAAATGAAACGTAGATGATAAGCCTACATAGGCAGCTGACTGAGGGTTTGCCACTAAGTAAACTAGAACTCGTCGTACTCCTAGAACTCCTCGAAGTCCTCCATGTTACCAGCATCACCTCCTAAGAACTGAGTATAGTGGGGACCACCTAGGGTGGGGGTGGTGTGTAAAGCAAGGGTGAGTACACATCAACGTACTCAGCAAATGTCCCGTTTGGCTAAAGTGGACTAGTTGTATATGGGGTTGAGTTCAAGCAGTTGCTTTTAGTTTAGTCAAGTATTTATTATCATTAGTAGAGCCAACTTTTAGTAATAAACCCAGTTATTACCCAAAAGTACTTCCTCAAACGAGGAAATACCAAAGATCAGATTTTATAGCATCATTGTTAATCGTCATCATAAAAGTATCCATAGTTCTTCTAATCAAAGAGGATCCCAAGGCTGCTCTTAACCGTGAGCTCGGCTGATATATCAGTTTTTAACACTCTGCAGAGGTTGTACACTTTACCCACAAGTCGTGATCCCTTTCTAGCCTAGGTTGTACAGACCCGATCTCCACTACCAAGGTGAATGGCCAGGAATACACTACGTAGTCTTTACAAAGACTCCCCTGGTGCATAGCTGCTCGTTAGGTTTCGCCAATCGTACAAACGTAGTACACCTCCCCAAGGTGGGTGACTAACAAAACCAAATCGAATGAACCTCTGCACCCCAACCTTGGCAGAGCGAGCACTACGCCCCGGCCGCCATTGATGGCCCTCCGGCAAAGCCAACTACACCCCAGGTTCATCTAATTATTCAGCTAAGGGCGTCCTATTCCACCCTCATGGTTGTACTATTATCTCGGGTGGTCACTCCATGAACAGGTCCTTATGGAGAGGTACTCAGGAAAAAGGCCTGAGCCCCCTAGAGTATCACAAGGTCATCAACATAATCAGGATAACAGTATCGTATCATAAATAACCACATCATGTTCATTGATTAAGTTAAGGCAATAGCAAAATTCTAACCATGATAACCCAAAAGGTAAACAAGGATAAGGTAAATACACACTAGTCAATCCTTAGGTTTCATAAAGTAATGCGGGATAGTGAATTATATGGTAAGTAGGACATAATAGGTCGGAGGACACTTGCCTTGACTAGGTTGTTACTCAGGGAGGTCTCCAACAACACAATCAGGAACCTCAGTCTGCTCATTGTCTAAATAAAGCGAACATGCACTCAATACATTTGGGAAAGTACAAATGAACAGCACACCAAACATATACAAACATAGAATACATCGTAAAAAGACACAATACTACATAAGGGATAATGAGTTCAAGGTATAACATGATCTATAACATAAACTAACTACCTTTAGAATTAGATTATTATTTCTTTAAGTATTGCCCACAAATACATAACCTAGTTCAATTTATTTTATTGTGACCTAAAAATTAGACAAGAGATGATTTCATGTAATACATATTATAAATCTCACAAGATTAATCATGTTTAAATCTCTAGGGTTCTCTTTTTATTTATTTTATTAAATAAATAAATCTACACCTACATTAGTTCATACTTAATCATAAAAATTAGAATGTGCAGACAGTAAATGAAACTATTTTATTTAAACAGAGAATAATACTATGAACATTTTGCAATTTGAATCACTAAATTTGGAGTTCATATGCAAAAGATATGAAATAAACAAGTTTGGGAATTCAAAATATGAAATTAGGTCTAATTCTGTGAATATTTAAAAGTCCAGGGTTCAATCTGCAAGAATACAGGGGCCTACGCGCGAAAACCAGGGATGGCGGGTTTATTTCTAACAAATCGAGGGTTTCTTACACAAAACAACCACGTGAAGGGGTATCGGGCTCCCTCAACCGTCAGATCTAAAACCAACGGCTGAGATTAGATCCGCGACCAAGGGCGCGCGCGGGCGGGCGAGTGCTGACAAGCGGGCCAGGGGGTGTCAGCAACCGAGGGGGAGGGCGCACTAACCGAGTGGGCCCAGCGCCAGGGGACTTGGGCGCCGACAGGTGGGCCAGGAGCGTAGGGCGCGCGTGCGCAAAGCGGTATCCGCGATCTAGGCCGAGCGATCAAGGTCAGAAGGAGGGGATCAGACCGGGGAGGGGTTGAACGGCTGCGGGCGGTGTTGTTCATCTCCGCGGCGGTGAGGTCGCCAGAGTTGAGGCAGGCGGGTGCTAGGGGGTTCTGGGGTCACCAGAGTTGGGCAGAGAGGGAGAGAACGCCATGGCGAACTCAATGGTGGGGAAGAGGCCATGAATCTGTGGGCAAAAGGGGGAGAACGGCGGGGAGAAGGCCTCGGGCGGACCGGAGGAGCTCTGGCGAGGCATTCCGGCCACGGGGAGGGGGCTTAAGGCGCGCTAAGGCCTAGGCTAGCTTCAGCAGAGGCAGACGCACCTAAGGGACTAACGTCGAGGAACTAAATCGGCCTAAATCGGCCGGCCACCACGCGAGCACGGCGGACGGCCGCGGCCGAGCACCGGCGAAGCCGAAATTGGCTGAGCATAGAGCGCAATAGGGAAAATTGGGCACGGGCAAAGGTGTCTCACCTTGGGGCGGAGCTCAGAGAGGCTTGGCACGGTCTCCGGTGAGCTGGATGGTCGGGAACGTGGGCGCGGGTCTCCGGCGGTGTCTAGCGGCAAGGGCAGAGCGCGAGAGAGGGTAGAGCTACGCGAAATGAGGCGGGGGAGCGAGTGCAGGCACTGGCGGGGCTCTAAGAAGGGAGCTAGGTGCGTGGGGGCACCGTGGCTGAGAAATCCGGTGACATGCGCGAGTGCGCACTCGCCGGTCCACGGCGGGCGCGAGGAGGGCGGATCTGACGGGGTAGGCCCACGGCGCAGAGAGAGAATAGGGGACGCGCGGGGCAATGACTCAGCAACTGGCGAACCGGGTCCGCGAGACAAAGAGAGAAGGAGACCACGGGTGAAGAAACCGACGCCGACAGGTTGGCCCCACTGGGCCGCGAGCGAGAGAGGGAGGGCGCGCGGGAGAGAGAGCTGCCGCTGACAGGCGGGGTCCGCCTGTTAGGGGGCGCGGGCGCGCGGCCTGGCTTGGCCGAGCTAGGTTGGTTTGGGCTGCTTTCTCTTTTTCTTTTTCTCTGGATTTTCTAATTCCTTTTCTATTTCTTTTCTATAGGGTTTTCAAATCCAAATTTAAATTAGGTTTCAAATTCAAATAAATTCAAACTTGTGCAACACTTCAAAGAGTATTTTAAGCTCAGCATGATGCAACATGTCATGACTCATAATGTTTTGGCAAAAATAAATAATTAATTCCCCCTAACTTTAAGCTAATCCTACTAAAAAGGGAAAAAGGGAGAGAGAATCTAGAGAGAGATAAAACCTAGGGTGAGAGAGAGAAGAGTAACACATGAATTTGGGTTATATTTAGAGAGAAATTTTATACCCTCAAATTCAGGGTGTTACAGGCGACCTGTCGGCACCAACCTTCCCAGCCTCGCGCGCGCTCTCTCCCTTAGCGCAGTGGGCCCCGCCCGTCAGCGCAGTTACCCGTTTGTGTCGTGTCCTCTCTCTCGCTGCATCGTGGAACCCCCTGTCAGCTCCGCCTTCCCCGTGAACTACCGCTGACCAGCATGCACACATGCCGAGAACCCTAGCCATGTTGCTTGCCCACACCCCTAGCTCCCTTTTGAGCCTCGCCCGCACCCGCTCTCTCTCCCCTGCCTCATTTCGCCCACTCTTGCCCTCTCTCGCGCTTTGCCGTCGCCGCTAGAGCAATCCGGAGGAAACACCCGCCGTGCCGACCGGCCAGGGCACCAGACGCCATGCCATGTCCCCCTGAGCGCCCCCTCGAGGTGAGCAACATGTTCCCATGCTTTGGTTGCCTTGATCCTGCTCTGCCTTAGCGAATTTGTGCTCATCGGAGCTCTGTCGCATCGGTTCGCCGCGCCCGCGTGGCGGTTGATCGATTCAGCCCTACCCCGAGCCCCTGCTTTGGTTCGTAGTATTCCCCCTCCCTCATCGGAGCTTGCCCTGGCCTTAGCGTGCCCGATTTCCTCTCCCCGCGTCTGGGATCGCTCGTTGGAGTTACCCTGCCCGCCCAAAGTGCTTCCCCCGTCGTTCCCTCGTCCCTAGTCCTATTCTCACGGCCGGAGTCCCGCCATTGAGTTTGTCAGGACCTCCTCGCCAGTCCTGGCCACGCCTACCTCGGCTCCGGTGACTTTGTCGCCACGGACGAAGCAGCGTCGACCGCCCCCTGGCGCCCGATCCTAATCGCCCGCTTCTAATCCAACGGTCCGGATCTCCAGATACCGCTTCGAGCGCACACCCTGCCGCTGGGTCCCACCCATCAGTTGCCTACGCCCCCTGGCGCTGGGCCCCACTTGTTAGTCCTCCTTTGCCCCCCCCCCCCCCCCCCCCCGAGTCGCAGAATACCCTGGCCCGCTTGTCAGCGCTCGGATCTAATCTTGTCCGTTGATCTGTGATCGGGCGACCGAGAGCGCTGGATACCCGTTCGCTTGGGAATTTTGTTAAGAAACCCCTCGGTTTCTTAGAAAACAACCCGCGGTCCTATTTTATTGCGCCTAGGCCCCTGGTTTCTTGTAGGGAAGCCCCTGGACTTTATTTTAATCACAGAAATAGGCTTAATTTAGTGTTTTTGAATTCTAAAACTTGTATATTTCATATATTTTGCATATGAACTCCAAATTAGGTGGTTCAAATTAAAAAATGTTCATAATGTTATTCTTTATCTGTTTAAACAATAACCATTCACTGTTTGCATGTCTTAATTTTATGGCTAGACTCTAGGTCAATTCAAAGTGATAGAATATTTATTAAAGGTAAAATAAAAGTGAAACCCTAATGAATGTGAAAGTGCTTAACTTTGTAGATTTAATTTCAATTAATGTATGATCCCATCCCTAGAATAACTTTATCTAAATAAGTAGTTCACTAAGATAGACATAGTTAAATAGTTAATCTACTCAGATAGACAGTACTTAGAGAACAACAAACCTCTAGGTATATTAACCTACCCTAGGACCTAGAGTTCTCTTGTGTGTTTGTACTTGTCCACTGAACCTGTGTTTACTCTGTTGCATATGATTGGTGTACTGTTCTTTTGTCATTTCCCAAATGTTTTGAATGAATGATTGCTTTGCGTAGACAACAAGTAGTCCGAGGATTTTGAGTTTGTTGCAGGAGACTTCCCTGAGCAGCAACCTGGTGAAGGCAAGTGTCCTCTGACCCATTATGTCATATGTACTTTATAATTCACTGTCCCGCATACCATGATCAACCTAAGGATTGACTAGCTTTCTATTTACCTTGTCCTTGATTACCTTTTAGGTTACCATGATTAGTACTATGCTATTGCTTTACTTTAATCAATGTTGGGGACTTGTTCTCAAATGCTATAAATTAAGAACAAGGCAACACAAAAATGTTAAGTATAAATGCCCTTCGTCCGCTGAAGCATTATCTCCCCAAGGATTTAATGAGCTTCGGACGAAGGTCAAGAGTAAAATATTACGAAGATTTCACCTTCGTAATCGTATTTGTAAAACAATGAACAATGAGAAATGAAACATAAAGTATGAAATGTATTCACATATTTTATTATATGAATATATATCAGTATTAAAACATGATGTTTGGGCACATTTATACCTTCGCCTTGGCGGAAAGCAATAATTCGAGCGTAATGTGCCCGTGATTACAGGATTGCGTGAACAGTGTCGGGGGTACTGTTCACCTATTTATAGGCACAGGGTGCAACCTGCGTAAAATTACATTTAAGCCCTTTACAATTGATTACAATAATGACACAAACATCATGGGTCTTTGAGTCAATCCATCTTTAAGTCGGTTCGGCCCTTCGTCTTGAAATCTATCATTGTGTCGAAGCTCTCTAAGTAATAGCTTCGGCGCTTGCTCCTGAGAGTGTCTGCCGAAGATGTTCTCTTTCTTTAGGATCTTCGGCTACGAAGCACACCCCCAACAGTAGCCCCTTCTCGATGCTAGATCGTTTTTCGTAACGAGCTTGATCCGTGAAAAAGTCTTCTATGCTTCGGGATGCCGAAGATCCGAAAAACACCTTCCCTGAGCTCATTGGCGAGAAACGATTAAAATAATCCGCGCTCGAGGTGGCTCCATCTTGCAGCAGTTACGCGCGCCCTGGCGATTCACCCTCTCGAACCCTGTGGCCCACCGTTCAGCGAGTGCGGGTGACTGTTTGTTCGGTGCGAGAGTCTTTGACGATTCACCTTCTCACCTGCGGCACTATATAAACAGACGGGTAGGTGTGGAGTTACCACAACATTCATTGCTATTGCACAGTTTTGCTGCCAAAATTTTAATCATAGCCAAAGCTTAATCATCATGCTCAGACGAAACCCCGCTTTTGAATCTGCTTCGTCACAAAAGGAAGAGCTTTGGGAAAATCAGAAAAGTCAACAACAACAAAAAATTTCAAGGAAGACATAATTAAATGGCCAGAGTTCGCTCCATTGCTAGGGTTGATCGCGAGGGAGATGAGACCGAAGCTGCTGAGATTGTTCCGATTTCCGAAGCCATGAGGCGGTCTGGGCTGGTAACACCGGGACGTCCCTGCTGCCGGAGCAGAGCAAGTTGATGCTGAGGAGACCGATTCTGAGGATGATTATAGCAGCGCTGTGCCGAGCAAACCCAGCCACCTTGATTTTGGAAAATCCACAGTCTCCGAAGGTGACCTACCTAAAATGTTGAAATTGGGGTATTTCAATGAAGAGAATAAAAAGCTGATTCGCTTTGGTGAAGAGGAAACTACTCCGAAGCCGGGAAAAGATGAAATAGTAGTTTTTAAGAGTTTCTTCAAAGCTGGTTTGAGATTTCCCTTGAATAAGATGATTGCTGATGTGCTGAAGAATTTTGGGATCTACTTCCATCAGCTAACTCCTAACGCTATCGTTAGGTTTAGCGTTTACATTTGGGCTCTCCGAAGCCAAGGGGTGGAACCGTTTACCGAAGGTTTCTGCTGAGTACATGAATTGCATTACCAAACCAAGGCCAGGAAAGATGGGTTGCATGAAAACTTCGGCTGCTACAATTTTGCCTACCGGAAGACTACAAAATTTCCTGTGATCAGCTACCGAAGCAAGTGGCCGGCAGGCTAGAAATCGGAATGGTTCTATGTCAAAGTTGACGATGATAAGGAGAAGTTGGTCCAGAGCCCGCTAGAGCTGATCTTCGGAGAGACCCGACCGCCGTGCAACATGTTACCAGGGAGTCCAAGTCAGATTGCTCTAGCTGAATTTAGGATTATCGCAGAGCACATTGGCGATAGAGACTTAGTGCAGGAATTTTTGGCTTTCAAAATATTTCCAACTATTAAAGAGTGGACCACGCCGAAGCTCGAAGGAAAAAAGAAGGAAGGAGAACTTATACGGCTGCCCTACCATTACAAATTCAAGAGACATTTCAAAGTACCCTGCCAAGAATGGTTGGATACAATTGAAGTAATGTGTAACAAAATTCTTGGAAATTATTCTAAAAAGGAAGATCAATTGATGACAGCAGCCTTCGGCACCCGTCCGAAGGCTAAACCGAGTGATGGATGCTATAGGCTTTGAATATCTTGACTACGAGCTACTGGACAAGGGTGCCGAAGGACAAAAAAGAAAAAGAGTGGCTAGTGCTCTAAATAAGGACGACGAAGATCAATCAAAGAAGAAAAAACAAGAGTCCGAGGCGAAAACAGTTGCTTCGAAGAAAAGAAAAACCTCGACTTCGAAGCAAAAACCAACTGATGAAGAAGAAAAGACTTCTGCGACATCCTCTGCTTCTGAAATAGAGGAAATCCTGAAGGTAATGACTGAAACTTTGCCTGTCAAACTAAGTCCACTGGGGTTACATCTGACGAAGCTTTTTTAGAAGGAAAAGGAGCCCATAAAAACGAAAGCACCTAAGCCGAAGAGGCAAAGAATCGTTACTATGACAGAAGTTATTGAAACAACTCCACCAAGAGCTTCAGCTCTGAAGGTACCAGCCATTGAAAGCATGACAGCTACCGAGGCTGTACCTTCGGAGGCTCTCGCAGAAGAGGTCAGAGCCGAAGATACCAAATCCGAAGATATTAATTTAGAGAGTGTAGCTGCTGATATAGACAAGATGCTACTAAACATGGCCGCGGAAGAAGCTGCCGCAGCCACCAAAGAGACTACAGCCGCAAAACCCAAGAAGGAAGAGATGACCGAAGACAATTCGGAAGATGAAACCTTTGACTTTCAAAACTTAATTGGCCAAGAACTGATAAAAGCTGAGAAAGAGGAATTAAAAGAATACGCTATATCGTGCGGGTATCGGCCGGGAGCACTTCTCTTCGGTGGCATTGATGACGAAAAGTTAGGTTGCATACGAGATCATACTGGCGCGAAGGTCATCGATACTCTATCAAAGAGTATCGGTTTCCCGAAGCTTGAAGCAGATATCAGCCGCTATCGACGACAACACATTGTCGGCAGTTTGTTCTATTCCAATTTTAAGGTAAACATCTTGTGTCTAATCCTTACCATTTGTAATAACACAGATATTTTCTAACGAAGGTCATTTGTCCACAGAGTATGCTTTTGAGCAAGGCCTTAAAAATGCAGTAGGACTTAGAAGATAAAAGGCACGAAGTTATAATTGGGAACTTAGAAAACAAAATAAAAGAGCAATCAGCTGCCATCAAAAAGAAAGACTTCGAGCTTCAAACAGCCGAAGGCTTATTAGCGGATGCTGAAGCCAAAATAATAGAATTAAATTCGAAGCTTCTTTCCTAATCAGAAAATTTTGAACAAGAAAAGCTGAAACTTGATGTAAAGCTTGAAGCCAAAATCCAAAAAAGCTTGGAGCTGAAAGAATCCTTGACAAATCTTCAGAATAAATGCCTGGAGTTCAGCAATCGATGCATCCAACAGTTGAAGCAGGTGTTTCATTTTGTCGGAGCTAGCAGCGAAAAGTTCACTCCTTTGGCTGAAGACCTGCCTGGTGCCTTCGAGCATATTGAAGGTGAAATCAATGATCTTGACAAAGTTATAGCTGGGCATGGCGATTTCTGTGCCTTGGCAGCTTCTCGGGGCACAGCTGTTGCCTTTTTGAAGTCTGGCTGTGAACACAGAAAGATTGTTAATAGACCCAACTTCAGCCTGTCACCAGAAGACTTAGATAATATTCCCAGCCTGGCCCGAAGTATTGCGAATAGATTCATAAAATTAGTATGGACAAAGGGTGGCCGGAGCAAAGCTGGTGACGAAGCTCGAAGCCACCTTAAGCTGGTAATAAAATCATACCTTATCCTTACCTTTTCCTTTGAATTTTGAATTTAGCTTACAATACTTACATACAGGTTGACCAAGGCGAAGCTGAAGCTGCAGAGTAAAAGGATGAAGCTCTATGGATGCTGTCGAAGCTAGAACAGCCTGTAAAAATAGCTCAAAAAACTTTGTATAAAACATGATGTAATCAAATTTCACTTTGTAATATAATCTTACTTTTCCGTCAATGTATGAAATGCTTTGGTGTGGACGAAATTGATACTTTTGAGCCAAAGGCGAAAAACACCTTCCCTTCTTTGCGTACACAGCGAAGCATAAAATTGCCTCTTTTTCTCTTTTTTCCGAAGCCTTCTCTTTCAAAGCCAAAGCAAGTTTGTATGTTATGATGATGATGATCCTACGTATGTCTAAGTGAATGTTTATGAATGCAAATGTATGATGTAATGTTTCATGCAAATGAATGTTCAAAGACACATGCGAAACCATAACCACAACTCTTATTCCCTTAGGAATAACAAATCTTTGCCATTTATTTTTCGGCTTCACCGCTTATTTTTCGGTGTATGAGCGCTGACTTTTCGCTGTAAGCCTCCTTTAGGAGCTTCTTCGCCTTTTACTTCAGCGGAATCAGTGTTTATTTTTCGCTGTAAGCCTCCCTTAGGAGCTTCTTCGCCTTTTACTTCAGCGGAATCAGCATTTATTTTTCGCTGTAAGCTCTGCATTCCCTTATGAACGACTTTTGAACAGAAAACTTACGCTACGCTCCTTTAGGAACGACTTTTTGTAGCTTCGTCGTGCTCTGCATCCCCTTAGGGACGTCTTTCGAGCTTCTCCCTGTTTTTCCTTTTTCTCTTTGCACTCGATGGTGCATGCCCAGTTTTTACATTTACATCTTCGTGGGATATTGCTCTTGTAGAGCTGGTATAAGAAAAAGAGAAATTACATGCTATGGCCCCATTAAAAACCTTTCTCCCCCTTTGGAAAGGAAAAGGGTGCCATAGGAAAGAATAAAAAAGATTACATCAGGTTACACATAATACCGCCGAAGCTCATCCGCATTCCAAGATCTAGGAATGTCATTGTCGTCCATATCCTTCAACCTGAAGGAACCGGGTCTTGACGAAGATATTACCATAAAGGGTCCTTCCCACTTCAGCTGAAGCTTGCCTACTGTGTCGGGGTTGGCCACTCTCCGAAGCACCAGATGTCCTGGCTTAATATTTTTTAACCGAACCTTTCTGTCACGCCATTTTATTGTTTCTGCTTGATATTTATTGATGTTCTCAATAGCCTGAAGCTTGATCCCTTCTATAGCATCCTTTGCCATAGAATAATCAGCTTCGGTTTCTGCCGAAGCCACTGTTCTTATTGATCCTGTTTTAGCTTCTTCTGGGGTTATTGCTTCATCACCAAACAGCAATTTGAATGGTGTAAAGCCTGTTGATCTTGAGATTGTTGTGTTGTGACTCCAGACCACTTTGATTAATTCATCTGGCCACTTTCCCTTGGGCTAATTGAAGATTAACTTCATTATCCCTGTCATTATAATGCCATTAGCTCTTTCAACAAGTCCATTTGACTCCGGATGTCGAACCGATGCAAAATGGATCTTCGTGCCAATTCGTTCACAAAACTCTCTGAAAGCTTCGAAATCAAATTGTGTTCCATTGTCCACAGTGATAGCCTTTGGCACCCCGAAACGACACACAATATTTTGCCAGAAAAACTTTTGAGCAGTGACCGAAGTTATTGTGGCTAAAGGCTTCGCCTCAATCCACTTAGAAAAATATTCTACTGCCACCACAACATATCTTAAATTCCCTTGTGCTGGTGGAAGTGGGCCTAGCAAATCAAGGCCCCACCTTTGCAATGGCCAAGTGGGCTGTATTAATTGAGTTAGAGACGAAGGTTGTTTTTGGTCTCTTGCACATTTTTGACAACCTTCGCACTTTTGGACTAATTCTGCTGCATCCGAAGCTGCCTTCGGCCAATAAAATCCTTGACGAAAAACTTTACCCAACAAAGGCCTAGATCCAATGTGAGATCCACACAGGTCTGCATGTATTTCTTTCATTAGCTCTATACCTTCAGCTCTAGATAAACATTTGAGTAATGGAGAGCAGACTCCATGCTTATATAACTCCCCATCTATTATTACATATGGACGGGCTCTTGCCGCTATTCTCTTATGATAAGCTTCATCATCTGAAAGGAAATCGCCCTGAAGAAAAGATATGATCTCAGTTCTCCAATCTTCGCTATAGATGGGAGATATATTGAGTACTGCTCTTTCAAGAAGGTCAACCGAAGGTGCTTTTATTGTTTCAAAGAATACTTCCAAAGGTAAGGGCAGCCCCTGTGCCGCTGACTTGGCTAGTAGATCGGCGTGCTCATTTTCTCCTCGTGGAATATTCTTGACAGAAAATCCTTCGAAGGAAGCTTCAAGTCTTTGAACTGTATCCAAATACTTTTCAAGCTTCGGATCTCTTGCTTTGCAACTTTTGTCAACATGGCCAGAAATAACTTGGGAATCAGTTGTGAGAACCGCCCTTCTTATCCCCATTGCCTTCAACTTCCGAAGACCTAAAAGCAAAGCTTCATATTCAGCAATATTATTTGTACAACTAAAGTCAAGCTTGACTGCATAGCATGTTCTGACTTTTGAAGGTGCAATTAAAACGGCAGCTGCACCTGCCCTGAAGGTTCCCCAGAAACCATCGCAAAATACTATCCAAGCTTCGGCATCTTTACTTGCTTCTTCTTCCTGAGCCCCTGGCGTCCAGTCAGCGATGAAATCTGCTAGCGCCTGGGACTGAATCGAAGATCTATGCACATAATCAATGTAGAACTCATTGAGTTCCGTAGCGCACTTTCCAATTCTTCCAGTGGCTTCTCTGTTTCTCATAATATCCTTCAAAGGCTGTGATGAAGGAACAATTATATGGTATGATTGAAAGTAATGTCGAAGCTTCCTGGAGGCCATTAAAATAGCATACAGCACCTTCTCCAATTCTGTATAGTTTTTTTTCGATAAACTGAGGACTTCGGAAACAAAGTATATTGGAGCCTGCTTTTTCAATTGCCCTTCAAGCTTCTCCTGAACAAGCGCCGCACTTACTGCAGAGTGCGAAGCTGCCACATACAGCAGCAAAGGAGCCCCTGGCGCTGGTGGAGTTAGGGTTGTTAAATCTATCAAATACTGTTTCAGTTCTTCGAAAGCTTTTTGCTGAGCTGATCCCCATTGAAAAACTTTGGCTGACTTCAGCACTTCAAAGAATGGTAAATTTCTCTCTGCCGATCTAGATATAAATCGATTCAAAGATGCCAGTCTTCCTGTCAGCCGTTGAGCCCCTTTCTTTGTGCTTGGTGGCTCCATCCGAAGGATAGCTTTGATTTTATTTGGATTAGCTTCGATTCCTTTTGTTGAAACCAGACAACCAAGGAATTTCCCCTTCTTTACCCCGAAGACACACTTTTCCGGATTCAGCTTCAGACCAGCTTGCCTAAAATTAGCGAATGTCTCCTGCAGATCAGCAATGTGATTTTCTTGCTTTGTGCTTTTTACTATGATATCATCAACATATGTTAGCATGTTTCTGCCTATCTGAGAATGAAAGACCTTTGCTGTCATTCTGCTGAAGCTTCCACCAGCATTCTTGAGCCCCTCAGACATCCGAAGGTAACAATATGTACCACTGGGGGTGATGAAGCTGGTTTTTGGCTCGTCTTCTTTCTTCATCCAGATTTGATGGTAGCCTAAATAACAATCTAGTAAACTCATGAGCTCTGACGAAGCTGCTGCGTCTACCAGAGAATCTATCCTTGGTAATGGAAATTCATCCTTCGGACAAGCCTTGTTGAGATCAATAAAATCAATGCACATTCTCCATTTACCATTGGCTTTCTTCACCATAACAGTGTTAGCTAGCCATTCTGGGTATTTTACTTCTCTGATGACTCCAGCGCTAAGGAGTCTTTTCACTTCACTCTGAGCACCTTCGACTTTGTCATCAGACATCTACCGAAGCCTCTGCTTTCTGGGTCTGAAGGATGGGTCCACATTGAGCGAGTGTTCAATAACATCCCTGTTGACACCACAGAGATCATTGGCTGACCAAGCAAAAACATCTTTGTTGTTGAACAAAAACCTTATCAGGGTTTTCTCCTGTTCTTCAGATAATTGGGAACCCAGCAGCACCTTCTGCTCTGCAATATCTTCACATAAAAGCATGGGCTTCGGCTGATCGGCCGAAGCAGCCTTCTCCCTTCTGTACTTGTACTGCTCACAAGCTTCGTTTCCATCTATATTATGGATTGCCTTTGAATCTGTCCAGTTCCCTTCAACTTTTCTGGCAGCTTCCTGACTCCCATGAATAGCAATAGGTCCCTGATCCGAAGGTATCTTCATGCAAAGATATGCCGGATGAAGAATTGCTTCAAAAGCGTTAAGTGTTCCACGACCAATGATTGCATTATAGGGGTACTCCATGTCAACAATATCAAACACAACTTGCTCAGTTCTGGTGTTGTTAACAAATCTAAAGGTCACTGGCATGGTGATCTTGCCAAGTGCTACAATTTGTCTTCCTCCGAAGCCACAGAGAGGGTGTGTAGCATCATGAATCTTATCTTCTGGCTCTTGCATTTGTCTGAAGGCCTTAGCAAATATGATATCAGCTGCACTGCCTGTATCAACCAAAACATTGTGGACCAGAAACCCTTTGATAACACAAGAAATAACCATAGCATCATTGTGAGGGAAATCCTTGAGCTGAAGATCCTCTTGGGAGAAGGTAATTGGAATGTGAGACCATCTTGAATTGATGAAGGGTCCCTGCACCCCAACATGTTGTACCCTTCTCTATGCCTCCTTCTTCTGTTTCTTGTTGGCCGGCTCTAAGCATGATACACCTTTGATCGGGAGGACAAGCTTCGAAGCCGAAGCAGTTGCAGCCTGGTTCTTGAACGAAGCCATCAACTCAAAAAGTGGAAGTGAGTTCACCGGAGGTGGGCGCCAATGTTGGGGACTTGTTCTCAAATGCTATAAATTAAGAACAAGGCAACACAAAAATGTTAAGTATAAATGCCCTTCGTCCGCTGAAGCATTATCTCCCCACGGATTTAATGAGCTTCGAACGAAGGTCAAGAGTAAAATATTACGAAGATTTCACCTTCGTAATCGTATTTGTGAAACAACGAACAATGAGAAATGAAACATAAAGTATGAAATGTATTCACATATTTTATTATATGAATATATATCAGTATTAAAACATGATGTTTGGGCACATTTATACCTTCGCCTTGGCGGAAAGCAATAATTCGAGCGTAATGTGCCCGTGATTACAGGATTGCGTGAACAGTGCCGGGGTACTGTTCACCTATTTATAGGCACAGGGTGCAACCTACGTAAAATTACATTTAAGCGCTTTACAATTGATTACAATAATGACACAAACATCATGGGTCTTTGAGTCAATCCATCTTTAAGTCAGTTTGGCCCTTCGTCTTGAAATCTATCATTGTGCCGAAGCTCTCTAAGTAATAGCTTCGGCGCTTGCTCCTGAGAGTGTTTGCCGAAGATGTTCTCTTTCTTTAGGATCTTCGGCTACGAAGCACACCCCCAACAATCAATGAACATGATGTGAACATTTATGATACGATTATACTATCTTGATTATGATGGTGACCTTGTGATACTTTAGGGGACTTGGGTTGTTTCTCGAGTACCACTCCATAAGGACCTATTCGCTGGATGACCAGCCAGGAAAACAGTACAACCATGAGGGTGGAATGGGATGCCCTTAGCCGATTAATTGGATGAACTTGGGGGTGTAGTTGGCTTCGTCATTGTGCCGTCAATGGGGGCTGGGGCATAGTACTTGCTCTGCTAACAGTGGGTGTCAAGGTTCATTCTCGGTAGTGAAGATCGGGTCATTCACCTCGGTAGTGAAGATCGGGTTTGTACAACCTAGGCTGGGAAGGGATCATGACTCGTGGGTAAAGTGTGCAACCTCTGCAGAGTGTTAGAAACTAGTATATCAGTCATGCTCACAGTTATGAGCAGCCATGGGAGCTCCTTTGATTAGAGTAACTCTAGAAACTTCTATGATGATGCTTAATGAGGATGACTATCTTTATGGTATTTTGGTATTTCCTCTTGGAGGGAGTGCCACTTGGGTAATAACTTGGGTTTATTACTAAAATTTGGCTTTCTACTAGTAATAAATATCTAACCAACTAAAAGCAACTGCTTTAAGCTTAACTCCACATACAACTAGTCCACTTTAGCCAAACAGGACATTTGCTTAGTATGTTGATGTGTACTCACCCTTGCTTTAAAACACCAACCCCCTAGGTTGTTGTAACACCCGGATTTTAGGGGTCCAAAACCCGGGGTTAACATAAACACCAGGTATGCTGGGACCAAGTCTCAAACATATGATGTAAAGTGGCACAGGATCGAATGTCACAACTTTATATATAACAGGAGTTCTATACAAAATAAATAATTACATTATAAGGAGACAACGGTCCAGCAACCAAAGTTGACTGGGAGACGACGACCTAGACCTCTCACGAACTCATCGCAGCATTCTCCATGAGCATCATCCTGCGGTACCTGCTCTTGACCTGTGGTGTATGCGAGACAGCAAGAGTGAGCTCACATACGTTCATCGCTCAACAAGTTGTGGGGAATAATGTGCATGAACTCGCCAAAGGTGGGAGCTCACGTGAAGTGTAAGGCTTACCAAAGAAGATGGTTTAGAGCTGAGCATTGCTTTTAAAGTTGGTCAAAATTTTATTAGCAATTACTAAGTATAAGTAAATACCAACCCAATTAAATAGTAGAACAAAAGTAACATCATCACCTGCGATGCAATGCATATGACAAATTGAATTTAAGTTCCATAAATTAATCATGTGAGTGTCCGAGCTGCTCATGACCGTGAGCACGGCTAGTATACCAGTTTTACACTCTGCAGAGGTTGCGCATCTTTACCCACAAGTCGTGTATCCCATGTCGCCAGGGTTTGCAAAGCCCTTAGACACTTCCGAGGTGAATGGCTAGGGATCCACTACGAGGCCTTTACAAAGTTCCACTAGCTTCCGAAAACCCGCTACAGTTTATGGGAAGATCCAGTACAGGAATCCCTTGCAGGACCGCCATCGCAGCAAAATCCTCCCGAGGGCCTCCCTACACTGACCTCTCCCCTACTGCCCTTGCCCCTTTCGGGTAAGGTAGTCTTCCACTAGCTTTCCTAATTAATCAGCCAAGGGCGTCCCATTCCACCCTCATGGTAGCACTGTTTTCCCGGGTGGTTCTCCATGTTCCAATTAACATAATGATCTTAACATGAACCATAAATAACAACTGATAACAAAAGTGTAATCATGAATAAAGTGTATCTCCATACCCAAAACCAAATATAGCACTAGCAAGTACTACCCAGAAGGTTCAGTAGTAAACAAGGTATAGAGATAGACAAACTGGGGTATCCTATTGGGTCCCATCAAAATTAACCTATGCAGATCATTATGATTAATTAGAACATGAGTAGGTGAAAAGAAGTGATCAAGGGCACAACTTGCCTGGGCCTTGAGAATCTAGGTACCAGGATGATCTTCAGATTCTCGTGACCTCACTGCTAGTCGTAGTAATACAAACATACATGGTATAGGCAAAATTAACATTACACCAAACATATGTGCAAAATACATATTAATAATATACATGTTAAAATAAGATCATAGGAACAGGATTCATTAATTTTGGAGTTATAGATTTTAAGTTATGAATTTTCAAAGGTTTTATGTGTTTAAAATGGATTAAGTGAGAGATTAAATTTCTAACTGTTTTCATGACAAAACAGAGGTTCTAGGTGGTAGAGAATTAAATTATAAAAATTTAGAAAGTGGAATGGACTAATTTGGAGCAAGTATGAATTTTCTATGAATTATCTAAGTTCTAGCAATTATTTTCATATTAAAAATCTATTTTCTATTTTATTTATTCAATTTAAACGAGTTCTGGACTGGGCCTCCATTTCTGTGAACTTCAGGGGGTTCGGTGCAAGTTTTCCAAGACACTGGGAACAGGGTCCCAGGACGGCGGGTTGATTTGACTAAAGCCCGAGGGCTCTTTAGAAAAAGGACCATCGCGAAGGGGTATCTCTAAATCTCGACCGTTGGATCAAAACAGGCGGCTGAGATTAGATTATTTCCTCCCCAAACCGGTACGCAATCGCAGCCACCCGATCCCCAGCCGATGGCCAAGATTTAATGAACCGAATCGGTATCCATATTCTAATCTGAGCCGCACACCGACAGATCAACGGTCCATAGTCTCTCAGTCCCAGATCAAATCCCAACCGTCAATTCAACATCCCACGGCCCCGGTCTTACCCCCTTCCCAGCCGGTCGACCATGGTGGCGCAGTGCACACCGCGGCGGCGGACTTCGCCGGCGCTAAGCGATTAAGCGCCCCCCCGGTCCCAACCATGAATTAAACAGGTGCTACACGAAGAGGAGAGCTAGGCGATCGAGGCTAGGGGTTTCTTACCAGCGATTGAGGAGGTTTGCGAGCTCGCCCACGCTGCGCGGCGGCACGCGGCGGCGCTCCAAGTACGGTGAGAAATCCTGGAGTTCCCGAGGCCACGCAGTTCAAATCGATGGCGCGGACAGCTTCGCGGGTCCCAGGCGAACGCCCCTCTCCACACGCTTGAAACCGTGCGCGAGCGCAGAGGAGAGTCGCCGACGGCGGCGGAGTCTGTATCCGCGACGGCGTCGGGTGCACGATTATGGCTTCGAGAGGGGGAAGGCAGCACGGGTTTTATACCCAGGGTAGCGGTCTTCGCGCAGTGGGCCCACGCAACGACCAGCCGTGGAGTTCGGCGTCGGTTGCGGCGAACGCGGTGCAGCAGGAGGACTCCGTGCACGCGCCGAAATCGCCAACAGATCGAAGAAGACGAGCCTGACGAGACGGGCCCACGAGTCAGCGACGAGCTGTGCAATGGGATCGGAGGCGCACGGCTGACGAGGGTGGCCCGCAGAGCAGCGAGGGATGGCGCGCGCGCGGCGTGAGAGGCTGCCCGATGGGGCCCGCGTGTCGGCGCCGTGGTGGAGTGGGCTGCGCGCGGAGCCAGAGTCTGGGCAGAGGGCCCCACCTGTAGGTGACTTGGTGCGGGGCGAGCGGCGGTGAGTGACTGAACGGTGGGCCAGGGGTGTCGGCGCGTGCGGGAGAGGCTGGGCCGCGCGGGATATGGGCCGAACTGTGGAGTCGCCGGCCCAACAGCAGGTTTTTCACTTTTTCCTTTTTATTTTCTATTTCTTTTCTTCATTTTCAAATCCAATTTGAATTCAAACTTAAATTCAAATCTCTATGGCTCATTATTTCAATTTATTTTTGTGAAGTTAGGGATATTAATTCTGAACATACTTGTTTATATATATATTATTTATATTTTTGTTTTCTATCCTTTTTCTTATTTCTCCTTTCTTTCCTATTTCCAATTCAAATCAAACCAAGTTTTAAATTCTAGATTTCAAATTTATGCACAAGTTAAACTTTCACATGATGCACAATTACTACATAGTGTTTCTTCATTTATTTTATTATGAGTATTTACCTTTGAAAAGGGTGAGCTATAAAGTTTGATCACTTATAAATGGTACTTTGCTCAAATTTCTTCTACCAATCCCAAATTCAGAATTTGGGTGTTACAAATCCTACCCCCCTTAAAAATAATCTCGTCCTCGAGATTTGTAAGAAAAGGGATGTAAAAAGCTTTATTTTTAGCCTTTAACTTTTAGTTAGTTTAGGAATTGAGAAGTTTCATATTATTTAGATAGTGGTTATAAAAGCTTGGGTATGTATATCCACTCTATTGTGTATGGTAAAAGATGTCTTTAAAGCATAGAGAAGTTTGGTTAAGAAAGGGCAGGGTGAGGAAAGACTCCATTCAAGATTGTGGATCTTGACTCCGTTGGCGATTCAACTTGATCTTTGAAGTCTTGTGTTGATGCTTATCCTTCTTTGACGTGGTTGGTCTCCTTTGGCCTTTCTTCTTGGAGTTGCCATCCGAGTTAAGGACATATGGTTAAGATATATGTGGTAAGATAGATATGGGTGAGATTGACTACATGATGTAGGTCAAAATCTGGTTTGATGTCAGGTGGTGGTTGATAGATTATGCAATCCATTAAGACTCTATTGATTGGGTAACTTTATATAGGTCAGGTTGTTGTGTATGGCCAAGTTGATATAAGTCTCCAAATTAGGTTTAAGTAATTTAGGGGTATGGACATATCTTGTGTACCAGCATTAAGTAACTCACACTAGATTAGATCATATTATATTTGATAGGTTATAGATTAGATTAGATATGACTAGATTAGACTAGTTTAAAGTTAGATAGATCTTCCTGGGTAGGATATATTTTATCAGGATATGTTAAAAATCTCTGTTAGGTTAAAACAGAGGGGTTATGCAACTATCTGAGTGGGTAGGGTAGTTGCATATGGTTAGGCGGTTGTATATGGTAAAGTTGGTCTAGGGCACCAATTTTAGGTTAGATTGGTATAACTAAATTAGATTAGATGGAATCTCATTAATTTCAATTAGGTCATGGTTGTTATTCTAGAGTGGGATAAATATGCTTATTAGGACAAGATGAATCTTTTGAGGTCAGTTAGATCTATTAGGCTGAGATAAAATCTTTTCAAGATAAGATGAGTATCTTTTAAGATGAGATGGATCTATTAAGCTAGATACATTTTTTTTTAATGAGGGATAATCCAATTTGTCTTGTTACTTTGATGAGCATTTTTTTTTATATGTATATGCAGATGTAATTGTGGATATTACTCCACAACTCATCACACTCAAACAAAGATCCAAATCAGACAGATATCATAAGAACAAGCATTCAAGTGCATAGATAACCATAAAAATAGTTTTGTTTTTGTTCCTAAGAGTAGGTCTCCTATTCCTAAAGTCACTTTAGGCACAGGATTTCAAAGTGTGAAATCCAAGTTTTTAGAAAGAAAAGATAAGAATAATCAGAGTAAAGCGGAAATAGATGAGAAAAGATTAAGATAAGTTTAGAAAAGAATCAGAGTAGCAGAGGTAAGTAAGGGTTGTCCAGTTCTATCTAGGTTTCGTCCTACAGTCAACATTCCTCTGATACCACTTCTGTAACACCCGGATTTTAGGGGTCCAAAACCCGGGGTTAACATAAACACCAGGTATGCTGGGACCAAGTCTCAAACATATGATGTAAAGTGGCACAGGATCGAATGTCACAACTTTATATATAACAGGAGTTCTATACAAAATAAATAATTACATTATAAGGAGACAACGGTCCAGCAACCAAAGTTGACTGGGAGACGACGACCTAGACCTCTCACGAACTCATCGCAGCATTCTCCATGAGCATCATCCTGCGGTACCTGCTCTTGACCTGTGGTGTATGCGAGACAGCAAGAGTGAGCTCACATACGTTCATCGCTCAACAAGTTGTGGGGAATAATGTGCATGAACTCGCCAAAGGTGGGAGCTCACGTGAAGTGTAAGGCTTACCAAAGAAGATGGTTTAGAGCTGAGCATTGCTTTTAAAGTTGGTCAAAATTTTATTAGCAATTACTAAGTATAAGTAAATACCAACCCAATTAAATAGTAGAACAAAAGTAACATCATCACCTGCGATGCAATGCATATGACAAATTGAATTTAAGTTCCATAAATTAATCATGTGAGTGTCCGAGCTGCTCATGACCGTGAGCACGGCTAGTATACCAGTTTTACACTCTGCAGAGGTTGCGCATCTTTACCCACAAGTCGTGTATCCCATGTCGCCAGGGTTTGCAAAGCCCTTAGACACTTCCGAGGTGAATGGCTAGGGATCCACTACGAGGCCTTTACAAAGTTCCACTAGCTTCCGAAAACCCGCTACAGTTTATGGGAAGATCCAGTACAGGAATCCCTTGCAGGACCGCCATCGCAGCAAAATCCTCCCGAGGGCCTCCCTACACTGACCTCTCCCCTACTGCCCTTGCCCCTTTCGGGTAAGGTAGTCTTCCACTAGCTTTCCTAATTAATCAGCCAAGGGCGTCCCATTCCACCCTCATGGTAGCACTGTTTTCCCGGGTGGTTCTCCATGTTCCAATTAACATAATGATCTTAACATGAACCATAAATAACAACTGATAACAAAAGTGTAATCATGAATAAAGTGTATCTCCATACCCAAAACCAAATATAGCACTAGCAAGTACTACCCAGAAGGTTCAGTAGTAAACAAGGTATAGAGATAGACAAACTGGGGTATCCTATTGGGTCCCATCAAAATTAACCTATGCAGATCATTATGATTAATTAGAACATGAGTAGGTGAAAAGAAGTGATCAAGGGCACAACTTGCCTGGGCCTTGAGAATCTAGGTACCAGGATGATCTTCAGATTCTCGTGACCTCACTGCTAGTCGTAGTAATACAAACATACATGGTATAGGCAAAATTAACATTACACCAAACATATGTGCAAAATACATATTAATAATATACATGTTAAAATAAGATCATAGGAACAGGATTCATTAATTTTGGAGTTATAGATTTTAAGTTATGAATTTTCAAAGGTTTTATGTGTTTAAAATGGATTAAGTGAGAGATTAAATTTCTAACTGTTTTCATGACAAAACAGAGGTTCTAGGTGGTAGAGAATTAAATTATAAAAATTTAGAAAGTGGAATGGACTAATTTGGAGCAAGTATGAATTTTCTATGAATTATCTAAGTTCTAGCAATTATTTTCATATTAAAAATCTATTTTCTATTTTATTTATTCAATTTAAACGAGTTCTGGACTGGGCCTCCATTTCTGTGAACTTCAGGGGGTTCGGTGCAAGTTTTCCAAGACACTGGGAACAGGGTCCCAGGACGGCGGGTTGATTTGACTAAAGCCCGAGGGCTCTTTAGAAAAAGGACCATCGCGAAGGGGTATCTCTAAATCTCGACCGTTGGATCAAAACAGGCGGCTGAGATTAGATTATTTCCTCCCCAAACCGGTACGCAATCGCAGCCACCCGATCCCCAGCCGATGGCCAAGATTTAATGAACCGAATCGGTATCCATATTCTAATCTGAGCCGCACACCGACAGATCAACGGTCCATAGTCTCTCAGTCCCAGATCAAATCCCAACCGTCAATTCAACATCCCACGGCCCCGGTCTTACCCCCTTCCCAGCCGGTCGACCATGGTGGCGCAGTGCACACCGCGGCGGCGGACTTCGCCGGCGCTAAGCGATTAAGCGCCCCCCCGGTCCCAACCATGAATTAAACAGGTGCTACACGAAGAGGAGAGCTAGGCGATCGAGGCTAGGGGTTTCTTACCAGCGATTGAGGAGGTTTGCGAGCTCGCCCACGCTGCGCGGCGGCACGCGGCGGCGCTCCAAGTACGGTGAGAAATCCTGGAGTTCCCGAGGCCACGCAGTTCAAATCGATGGCGCGGACAGCTTCGCGGGTCCCAGGCGAACGCCCCTCTCCACACGCTTGAAACCGTGCGCGAGCGCAGAGGAGAGTCGCCGACGGCGGCGGAGTCTGTATCCGCGACGGCGTCGGGTGCACAATTATGGCTTCGAGAGGGGGAAGGCAGCACGGGTTTTATACCCAGGGTAGCGGTCTTCGCGCAGTGGGCCCACGCAACGACCAGCCGTGGAGTTCGGCGTCGGTTGCGGCGAACGCGGTGCAGCAGGAGGACTCCGTGCACGCGCCGAAATCGCCAACAGATCGAAGAAGACGAGCCTGACGAGACGGGCCCACGAGTCAGCGACGAGCTGTGCAATGGGATCGGAGGCGCACGGCTGACGAGGGTGGCCCGCAGAGCAGCGAGGGATGGCGCGCGCGCGGCGTGAGAGGCTGCCCGATGGGGCCCGCGTGTCGGCGCCGTGGTGGAGTGGGCTGCGCGCGGAGCCAGAGTCTGGGCAGAGGGCCCCACCTGTAGGTGACTTGGTGCGGGGCGAGCGGCGGTGAGTGACTGAACGGTGGGCCAGGGGTGTCGGCGCGTGCGGGAGAGGCTGGGCCGCGCGGGATATGGGCCGAACTGTGGAGTCGCCGGCCCAACAGCAGGTTTTTCACTTTTTCCTTTTTATTTTCTATTTCTTTTCTTCATTTTCAAATCCAATTTGAATTCAAACTTAAATTCAAATCTCTATGGCTCATTATTTCAATTTATTTTTGTGAAGTTAGGGATATTAATTCTGAACATACTTGTTTATATATATATTATTTATATTTTTGTTTTCTATCCTTTTTCTTATTTCTCCTTTCTTTCCTATTTCCAATTCAAATCAAACCAAGTTTTAAATTCTAGATTTCAAATTTATGCACAAGTTAAACTTTCACATGATGCACAATTACTACATAGTGTTTCTTCATTTATTTTATTATGAGTATTTACCTTTGAAAAGGGTGAGCTATAAAGTTTGATCACTTATAAATGGTACTTTGCTCAAATTTCTTCTACCAATCCCAAATTCAGAATTTGGGTGTTACAGTTGTCCCCATTGCAACTAGTGCTCATGAGAAGATGAAGGCAACATGGAGTACTTTCAAGAGTTTCAGGACTTCGATGAGTTCTAGTTGTGTTTAGTGGCAAACCCCCAGTCAGTTACCTGTGAAGGCCTTATCGTACTACGTTTCGTATTCGCACTTTGATTATGATTATGACTTAAGTTAATGACTCTGTGGATGTTTTGGACATCTTGATGTAGAGAAGTACTATTCCACTATTATTTTGAGCAATGTGTGATGATGTCCAACTATATAATCACTATGTACGTGAACTTCTGATCCTGGCACGTACATGGTTTGCATTCAGTTTTCCTTCCAAAATCGGGTGTGACATCTTTGCTTTTTCCTGTCAATGTTAAAAAGAATATCCTCGACCTACAGGGGTATACCCATTAGATTAATCTTATAAATCATCCCCATTACCTTTTCGACGCGTCATACTATTTCTTCGTCCTCGAAGGATGATGTTGAGGCTTGATCATCTTCTTCATCATCATCATCATCATTATCATCATCTTCTTCCTCCTCTTCTTCACTTGAGCTTGGAGCCTTCTTCTTGCCTTTCATCTTTTTGTGTTCATCACATGCAAAAGCATATGGCTTTGAGGAAGTTGGCTCCTCTCCTTGACCCATTTTCCACGACATCTCAAATGTTGCAATCTTTCTAATCACAATCATCGGGGTCATTTGGCTCAAGTCCTCAAGATTGTGAAGGATGGTGATGATGCTCCCATATCTTTGTTGTGGTAGAAGGGAGATGATCTTCCTCACAATGTTTGTATCACCTAGCTTATAAATTCCAATAGAGTTGAGCTCATTAACCACAAGATTTAACCGGGAATACATGTCTCTAACAAGCTCATTTTGTTTTATTACAAAAGAATTATACTCATTTACAGCTAGGCAATGTTTTTGCTAACGAACATTAGATGTGCCGTCATAGAGCTCATGCAATTTTAGCCAAATCTCATTAGCAGTTTTCAAGATAATACTTGATTGAAAATTTCCATGCTAAGGATTCATATAAGCAATTTCGGCTCTAGCATTCAAATGAATTTCTTTTTCGTCACTCGTGGTGAGCTTTTTGAGATTCATTCCGTCATGAGTGACTCTCCAAACACCTAGATCAACTACTTCTAGGTAGCAAGCCATTCTAGCACTATAATATGGGAAGTTAGTGTCGTCGAAGTGAAGTAGCCTATGGGTATCCATCCCCTTCTTCTAAAAGTGTCGGCTCGATTAGCTGTGAAGCTAAAACATTTCAAATGAGCCAAACCAGGTTCTGATACCACTTTGAGGAAACGGTAACGCTTAAGAGGGGGTGAATTAGGACTTCTAGAAACAATCTCTAAACTAGGCCAAAAATAAATCCTAGAACAAAACCTATGCAAATGAGCAATCTAGAATATGAAAACTAGGTTTTGTTGAAGTGTTTCTATCTCTACCGCAAAAGCAACCTAAGTTCCAATCCTAAATATTCTACACTAAGAATAGTAAAGATTGCAAATTTAGAGAGAGTAAATGCGGAAGATTAAAGAGCTAGTAGAGAATGCAAACTCTCATGGATGACGCTGGTATTTTTACTGAGGTATCCAGAACCACGCAAGGTCTGGACTAATCAACTTTGGTGCCTCTATGCAAAGGGTAACCCACGCGAGGGCCAAGCACAACGGTCGAGTAACTCCGTAGAGAGCCACTGGCCTTCTCCATGTGCAATTGGTGCTCCGCTTCCAGATCCTCTCGGACGCTCCCTGCCGTTTCCACTATCGAGCTTCCAGCCGAAACGCCGCGGGGCTCGTTCCCTTCGGTATATGGTGGTGGTTGTGACACAAACTTGGTTGTCACAGTATCGCAAGACTCTCACCCCACTCGGTACAATATTACAACGACTCACACAACAACGAGGGTTTATGTGGGTTTTTTTTCTAAACTCACTCAACTAACTAGGATTCATCGAGAGCAAGCGCATAAGCGACCTAACTAATTTAAGCACTTCGCAAAGCACCTACGCTAATCACTGAGTGATTCCATTAAGCACTTGAGTGTATGAGCACTTGGAAATGTCTATAACATGTGTTGGTATGTTGCTTGGGCTCCCACACCTTCAAATGGCCAGTGGGAGGGGTATAAATAGCCTCCCCCTCAATTATAGTTGTTGGACAGAAAGCTGGGTGTTTGTGTCATCAGGCGCACCGAACAGTCTGGTGCCCTCACTACCGGAATTCGGCTCTTTACCAAGTACCAAATGATTTGCCGAGTGTTTTCTTTTGGGCACTCGACAAAGAAGCTCTTTGCCGAGTGCCAAGCAAAAAACCCTCGGTAAAATAAAACACTCGGTAAAGAAACTCTTTGCTGAGTGTTTTATTTTTGACACTTGGTAAAGAGTTTCTTTGCCGAGTGTTTTATTTTTGACACTCGGCAAAGAGTTTCTTTGCCAAGTGTTTTTTTCAATACTAGGCAAAGACAATTTAAAAATCACATTTTGAAGCAGTAAATTAATTGAAATGAAAAGGTTTTCAACTACAATTTTGTATAACTCATCAAGATGTACAATTTA
Organism: Zea luxurians; assembly: GCA_029449295.1. NCBI lineage: Eukaryota > Viridiplantae > Streptophyta > Magnoliopsida > Poales > Poaceae > Zea > Zea luxurians. The sequence continues at coordinate 54,043,072 of JAOPSE010000004.1, read as the reverse complement.
TATATTGATCATTTCTTCATATGATAAAATAAAAGTAAATGTGTTCATAAAACCTATATCTCTCTCGTAGTTTATGAAACTACAAGAGAGATGTACAAGATTTGTGAACAATGTTATAACCATCATTTGAAGTCATATTGTCAATGAAAACTACATTTGAATTTAAAATTTTAAAATTTGAATTTTGAAAACGACTTCGAATGGAAAAATCACCAACATTAAAGTTGTAGGTCTTGAAAAGTTATGAACTTTATAGTTGACAATGTTTTGGTTTGAAATCATCTTGTCATGCAAAACCATGTTTGAATTTTAAAATTTGAAATTTTCAAACTACCTTAGATGGAAAAACCACCAAAATAAAAGTGGTAGGTCTTGAAATGTAATGAAACTATGTAATTGATAATTTTTTATTTGAAATCATCTTATCATAGAAAAATTCATATGAATTCTTCAAATTTAAAATTCAAATTTTGTAAACGGCCTCGGATGTAGAAACTATCAAAATAGAACTTGTAGATCTTGAAAAGTTTTGTAACTTTATAGTTGGCAACATTTTCAATAGAATTCATTTTATGCCTCAAATAATCAAATTACTCTCGGTTTGTTCTAGTACATGAAGAATGAAAACGTAATAGACACAATTGATGTAGTAGTGTAGTGGTAGAGGAGATTATACGCGAGAGAGAGGTTGCAAATTCGAATCTCACCATTCATAAGACATATATAAATTTGATTCAAAAAATGGTGAAAATGATAGGGCGATGGGTAGGGCAATGGTAGTAGTGGTTGAGGAGTTGTACCCATAATTTATTTAAAATATTTTGCTGTTTTTGGGGATTTTTTGTGATTCTTAATTTACCGAGTGTTTTTCTTTATTGTCGAGTGTTTTTTCGAGTCGAGTGTCCGAAAAAAGTACTCGGCTAAGAACCCTTTGCCGATAAAATATGTGCCGAGTATTCTTTGCCGAGTGTAACACTCGGCAAAGCCCTTGCCGAGTGTAAAATGACATTTGCCGAGTGTCCCAGACACTCGGCAAAGAAGGCGAGTTCGGTAGTGTCTGGCCACGTCAGCCGACCGTTGAGGTCTGTAGTAGTCGATCGTTGATAAAGCTGTAGCTGACTGACCATTGGCCAGACTGTCCGGTGCACATGGGACAGTCCGGTGCGCGGCCAGAGCGCAGGCTGACTGCCCACTTCTTAGATTTCTTCACTATTTTCTTGGGCTTCTTTTGGTCTTGAGTCTTGGACTTCTATTCATCTTTTAGGTCTTCTTTTGAGGTGTTGCATCGTCAGAGCCTCAATCCAATCCTCTTCGTATCCTGTTAACTATAAAGACAAACACTAGCGAACACATTAGTCCACAGATTATGTTGATCATCAAATACCAAAATCAATTAGTTAAATGGGACGAGATCCATTTTCCTTACAGGGGGATTTGATTTGATAATGGGAAATTTTCTGCTCCTTTAGGAGAGAATGCACTTTGAAAAAGGTAAAATATTTTACAAATCACCTTGCATTAAATGGTTTTTTCTTTAAAATACTCTGAGCTCCACTAACTCAATGCATGTATTTTCTGAATCCCTATTCTATGGGTGAAGGTAAGCTACTAAGGACATAAGTAGTCACCCTTGCTTATTTGTTGTATTTCAGAGAAGGATCACGCTGATCGTGTAAGAGTTATGCCTGTTTCCCAACCATACATGTGGCAATTGGACCGCTGATTTGTTCCGCTATGTATATTGGACTACTCCAGTGCCACACTGATGATATGTCACGTGTTGTGGACTAACTCTTAAAGTTGATCGCCACTTGTATAAGTTTGTCTCGTTAAGCAGATCTGGAACCATTTGATGTATAAATATGTATACTAGCCTCCTAGACTAGTATTTGTATCACATTTGAGTCCCAAATGGTGGGGACGCTTCATGTAGGATACAATTTTCGTAGGTATAGAATTCCAGATCTATTAGTTCTCTTTTGAGCATAGTTTTGTTCAGTTGGTCTTTCAGAAAACAACCAAAACAGATTTTTTTGCTTAGGTTGACATTTTGATTTCCACACCCATATAAAGAACGGATGAACTTGTATGGATTTAGTCATATGTTTGTATGCCTTCTGTGAGTAGTAGTGTTGAGTTCCCTAGTTATACACTTATCATTCTGTTCAGACACATGTAGTTCTTGTACCTTACTAATCAATATATGAAATAAATGGAAGGCCTCCTATGACATTGGTAGGTGGAATATTTGATAGGGATGTTGGATTGTTTTTGCTTCTAGAAGTGTGATGTCCTTATTCATAGCAAAAGCGAATAATTTAGGCAAGGAAATGGAATGCACTTTACCATCCCATAAGTCATACCATAATTGTACATACCGACAATCGCCAACTAAAACTTTTGAGAGCCCTTTGAAAGAGTTTAAAATTTATAGGATATATTTCTGCCAGAAGGAACCAACCTTTTTCTTAGTTGGGATTGTTCCACCCTTGTAATAATTATTCCATATCAGGTTCACCCAAGGTATGTTGTGTCTGCTAAAGAATTTGTGGAAGCTTTTCATGAGAAGGGATTCATTTTGTGTTGCGAGGTTGAGGATACCCAAGCCTCCTTGGGTTTTTGGTTTGCAGGCCATTTACAAGCTAGTTGGCTGTTTTTCGCATTAATATTAGCACGTCGCCATAGACAATGTTTTATGTACCTATCAATTTTCTTGACCATAATCACTAGGAATTTGAGTGTGCACATGAAGTAGGTAGGCAATGCTGAAAACACTGATCAATTAACCATATGTAGCCTACCAGCTTGAGATAAAAACAAGGATGTTGATGATATTCCACGTTCAATCTTATGCACAAGTGGTAAGAAAGCTTCCAACTTTGGTTTCATTAAACCCAAGGGCAACCCAAGATATGTAAATGGATATGTGTCAAGTCGACAATGAAAAGTTTTAGCCGGTTTTGGGAAACTTTGTATGGTGGCTCTAAACATTCTAACATCTATGGTTTCTAGGTATGCCTTTATATAAATTTCCAACCAAGATAATCCTCTACCTGAAACATGAGAGGGGGGCTATCCCTACCAGACATCGTGCTTTAGGTAACAAAGCTTAATCCAAAGAACACGAGACTTTAATACTAGTTGAAAGGATCAAGATATCCAATAGGGGGTGTGAAATTGGATAATCTAAAATTCTCGCGGAATTAAAACCTATCACTTACCTCATTTCTCTCATTGGGCCTAAATATGTTTTCTAGCCTATGCACAAAAGTTATGCAAACTAGTCCCAATCCTACACAAGCTTGAAAATTATAGGAATGTAAAGATGTTAGACTTTGAAATTTTGTGTCATATACTAAGGGGATGTTTGAATGCACTAGAGCTAATAGTTAGCTGCTAAAATTAGCTGAATACATCCAAACAATCTAACTAATAATTCAACTATTAGCTATTTTTAGCAAATTAGCTAATAGTTAGCTAGATATTTGTTTAGAGCAACTCCAGTAGTTCTCTAAAAGATTTCCTAAATCAATAATTTAGGTAGTTATTATAAAAACACCTATCCAATAGTTCTCTAAATAAACTTCCAAATTTAGCATTTCTCATCTAACCTCATTTCCTCTCTACATTTGACATCCTTTTAGCAACTCACTAAACAAAAATATTGACTGCATTATGTAGATAATGAAGGTAATTGATGACATTTGTAACTTTTTTATGTGGATAAATACAAAACAAATATACAACATATATTTAGAAAATTACCGAAGAACTCATGTTTTTTTACTCCCAAAGTTATTTAACGACTTCTTAAATTTGTTATTTATAGAACTAAAATTTACATAACTATTAGGACTAGTTTGGAACCCTATTTTTTTAAGGGATTTTTATTTTCCAAAAAAATTAGTTTATTTTTCTCTTGAAAAAATAGAAATCATTTAAAAAAATGGTGTTTCCAAACTAGACGTTGCTCTTAGATAGTTAATTTTATTATTAATTTTTAGCTAACCAACTATTAGATATAGTGTTTCAAACACCTACCGACTCTAACTCTGAATCAGTGTGTGTGCTTTTTTTTAATTCCGTCTTGCACAGCGGTTTCAAAACCCACCCCCAGTACCCCACCCCACCCACAACGGCTGGGGCGTGGCTTCACTTCACGTTGAGCATCCTCTCTTTCCTTTTTCCCCCAAACTCCAAATCCAATCCAAGCAACTCCTCCCCATGCTCCTCCCGCTCCTCCTCCTCGCCGCCTTCCTCCATGGCTTGGCGGAGGCGCAGGGCGGCCTCCCGTCGCTGCCGATCGGGGTGAACTACGGCGCGAACGCAGACAACCTACCCTCGCCCGCCGCCGTGGCGGCGTTCCTGGCCAAGAGCACGACCATCGACCGCGTGAAGCTGTTCGACGCGAACCCGGCCTTCCTCGACGCGTTCGCCGCCAACGCGCCCTCCATCGCCCTCGCCGTCTCCATCCCGAACTCCGCCCTCCCGTCCTTCGCCGACAGATCCACGGGCCTGGACGCGGCGCGCGGGTGGGTCCGCGACAACCTGTCCCCGCACGTGTCCGCGGGCGCCAACGTCACCCTCCTCATGGCGGGGAACGAGGTGCTGGGCCCCACCGTGGTGCCCGACCTCGTCGTGGCGCTGCTTCCGGCCATGCGCCGCCTGTACCAGGCGCTGCAGCTGGAGGGCCTGCCCCAGGTCCGCGTCACCACGCCGCACTACCTCGGCATCCTGGCGCCCTCCGACGGGATCCCCTCCAACGCGAGCTTCCGTCCGGGGCTGGACGCCAAGGTGCTGGCGCCCATGCTCAGGTTCCACAACGACACTGGCTCCCCCTTCATGGTGAACGCCTACCCCTACTTCAGCTACAACGCCGCCACGCTGGACTACGCGGTGTTCCGTCCCAACGCCGGCGTGTACGACCCGGCGACGCGGCTCAACTACACCAGCATGTTCGACGCGCAGATGGACGCCATTCACACGGCGATGAAGAAGCTCGGGTACGGCGGCGTGCAGATCGCGGTGGGCGAGGCCGGGTGGCCCACCAAGGCGGAGGCCGGGCAGGTCGGCGTAGGCCCCGAGGAGGCCAGGGATTTCAACGCCGGCATGATCCGGGTGTGCAGCGGCGGGAAGGGCACGCCGCTGATGCCCGGGAGGACGTTCGAGACGTACGTCTTCTCGCTGTTCGACGAGAACCAGAAGCCCGGGCCGGTCGCGGAGCGGAACTTCGGCATCTTCAACACGGATCTCACACCCAAATACGACCTGGGGCTGCTCCGCCAAGGACCGGTCAGTACTACTCTGGATCCGCTGCAATTATTGGTTCCCACCAGATTTATTGTCGAATTGAATTTCCTATTCAAACTATATGCTTGCAAGCAAGAGATAGTAAAAAAAAATTAAAAGAGGCTGCACGCGGTTTCAGCCGCGGGCGGGGGTCAAAAAGGTCGCGCGCTTGCCAATTCAATTCAAACCAAATCCAATCCAAGCAGGTCTTCAGGGAGGTCATAGTAGGTTCACATTACGATGTCTCGCAGCATTTTATTATTGTTTTTATGCTCATCGAGAAAATCAATTTGGAATTTTCTTTTCGCCACCGGCACCAGTGACCAGGGTAACATGCGACCGTTGCCGCGTGGACGCGCCGCCCCGTCTGGAAAGTTGTTGCTTTCGTTTCCAACTTGTCTTGTGCTAGCTGCTGATGGAATGAAAATAGTAGATCTGCGTGTGCTTGCTTACCCGTGTTTGCTGCTACTTGCTTTGCTAACGGGAGCTGGCAGTGCACCTTTACGGTACCTGCAGGGAAGCAAAGCAGATGTGCATGCTCCAGATTCTCAAGGAATGAAATGACATGAATGAATGTTACCCCTAAAAGCTTTGCTATGCTATGCTTTCCGTGTGCTTCCATCCAAACGAGGATGCTGATGCCCTGGCAAAGTAGTGCACCACACCACCACCATGATGTTGCTTTTAGGCACTGCTCGCTTGTTTGTATATATAATATATCTCGTCACATGCTAAATCTGCAGGAGTCTGGATCTCCAACCCCATCTCCGGAGCCCTCGCCGTCGGTTGGCGGAGGCAAGTGGTGCGTTGCCAAGTCCGGCGCGAGCGCAACCGACCTGCAGAACAACATCAACTACGCCTGTGCCTACGTCGACTGTAGGCCGATCCAGAGCGGCGGCGCGTGCTTGGACCCCAACAACATCCACTCACATGCCTCGTACGTCATGAACGCGTACTACCAGGCCAATGGCATGCACGACTATGACTGCGACTTCAAGGGCACCGGCGTGGTCACCTCCACTGACCCCAGTAAGCAGCTGTGAATTATCTCTATCTCTCTCTGTACTGTGTACAACTGCAACTCATATTTTTCGCTCGTGTGTCGACGACGACGGCGGCGGTTGCAGGTTACGGGAGCTGCAAATACAACGTCTCCTCCTGACGGCGCGCAGCAAGTCCAGCTGGCACTACACCAGCCTCTAGTCCACATCGTCCTCCAGCTCCAGGCTCCAGCCATGGCCACGCCGGGGACGGGAGGAGGTCCGTACTGCCGCCGGGCTTGCGCCACATACTTGTATACTCATGTCTCACACCCATGCTTCTTGCTGCTCTCAACCACTACTAGCACTACTAGTTGTCTAGTTCCTTAATTACAAGTCCCTCTCCCCTCATGTTAACTTGATCATTGTCCGTGACTAGTGGTGGTGAATAAAATAGCTTCCATTCCATGTAGACAAACAAACAAACAAATTGTAACATCTGTTATCCTTGGGTTATTTGATATATTTATTTTTCATATAGTACACATGTTCAGTCTCGATATTTATTCACAAAAAGGTTGTCTTTTTTTAAACAAATGCAGTATAAATACTCACGAGCATTTAAACTAGCCCACAAGATAGATACATGTCCATGACAATGTCTCAATATTATTATAATTGTCCATACATAAATATAAGTAAAAATTAAATGAATAGTAGTTCTCTGTTTCATGCTAGTTGAAAGCAAGAGCAAGAACCATAGCCATTCATCACAAAATGCACCATGGTGGAGACATTAGCTTTTATACTAGTACCATCTGATGTGACTGTATATTGGTTATACCTTTTAGGTAGTGTTTGCACAAAATTAGGATCATGATTGAAAAGGTAAAGTCCGGATCTTACTATCATGTTCCCGAATAAAATTATAAAGTCCCATACATGAAATGGCAATCATTTTTCTTTCCTTATTGGGTAGTTGGCATTTCATATAGATATCAATAAATTAATATGAAAAACACTAATTGTTATTCTGTATTTTATTAATACCACTAAAATTGGATATTTTATATAAGATTGTACCGTGAGGGTGGAGACTGGAGAGAGAGGATGGGAGAGAGGGGGGAAGGACCATGCGGTCCGTGCGCGAGGTTTTGTCACGTCAATGTGACCCGTTGACGAAGAGCGCTGAGTCATGAGAACTCTCTCGTGAAAAAGCTAACGACGTGTAAGCAAAGTATTTCCAAGCCCCGGCCATAGTTTTATCAACTGAAAGCTACCAAACACCCGAGTACTCATCATGCTTCTTGATGTGACACTGAAGTTCTCCATATGTATATACCTCATAGCTGGCCCACCATCATTAATGTGGTTTGCATAAATAGGATGCATTCCAGCCCTAAGTGCCTCCATCTCCCCGACATGCATTTGATATTGAACATGCACCAGCAAGCAGGACAGTACAAAGAAAAAAAGAAGAGTGTAGTCAGAAAAGAAGACTTGGGAATCATCTCAGACAACAAGCTGCAACCAATCAGATGTCAACTATAACACCAATACACATAACGAACAACCTCTAAGAACTTGTTCGGTTAGCTCTCAATCTATGTAAATTAAGTGAGATTGGATGAGTTTGAATCCCAAATAAGTTAAATTTCTTCTTAATTTTTTCCAATCTCATCCAATCCATATATATTGAAAATAACCGAACAAGGTCTAATGTAACTAAATGCCCAGCCCACGAGTATCTCAGAAGGATGTCCTACGGGTCGAGGAAGTTACTCCCGTTTCGATATATATTAACCTGCCAACAACACCGGAGTGCCAAAATTAAACACGATCTAATTCAATACTTGCAATCACATTAACGACCTAACAAAAATAATCCCCAAAAAAAAGGTTCAAATATTAAATGGATAATCCGTATATGATTTCAGTCAGTTAATCGTATTGTATCTAAATCTGATACTCAGAAGTAAGATTTTCTATATGTGGGGTGGGTATGAATATTCAACGCTATCCATATCCAACTCCAAATCCCAGAAAGAAACACAGCCCGTATTTGTATCCATTCATATCAGCCCCGGTTTCTTTCTTTTGTAAAAAGTTATATGTTCAATCGATCAGAGACAAAATGTTCTTCTCATATATATAATAAAATATCCATTTGGAATCCTTGAATAGCGGCTCAACCGAGAGTGCACACGTATCAGCGACAAAGAGGGAGAGTTAAGAGATAAAAAAAAACATACAGTTGAAAGCTCAGCACCTGGACATTGTTCATTAGCAGCCGAAGTATCCTTTGTCGAGCACAACCCCAATCACAAAAACATGAAGATAAAAGGTTAGATGGAAATAGTAATATTGCAATCATCTGCATGAGAAATTACCCTTTTCATGTAGGATATCCTTTGCTCCAGTTCAGAGATGTGTTATTTGCTTCGCCTCAAGGAGCTAGAAGATTCAGATATCTCTCTTTCAAGCTGAAGCACAAAGGTTAAGTTGGCGTATGTGTTCTAAATTATATCTATCCATCATGAGTTAGATCACAAAGACTCACCTCAACAATACTTGCTGACATCCGAGCCTCCTCATCCATATTTGTTTTTCTTAGTTTAGTCATGTTCTTCACTTTTGCTTTCAGTTCTTCATCAAGCCAGAGATTGTGCTTTTCAAGCAGTTCCTTCTCCTGATAAAATCACATAAGAACCAACAGGTGCACCATGCAAACACATGGATAAGGCTAGGGATGGCAACGGATTAGATTCGGATCGGATATTGGAAATATCCGCCCGCAGTCATATCCACGGTCACAGATAATATCTGCCCGCGACTATACCCACGGGTAGAAATTCATATCCATATCCATGTCCATCGGGTTTCAGATATCCATCAGATATGACAAAAAACCATTTTCAGCAATTCAATAACATAATTAATCAAATTTCTTCTCAATTCACCATCATACACAAATTAAAATTAAACAAAAATTTAAACAAATATACATGTCCTTCAACAAGCAACATTCTCAACATGACAACAAATACATGTCTACATGTCTCAACATGACAACAAATACATGTCTGCTTTTGACCTTCAATCTTTTGCCTTCTGATTCTGATCCTAGTGTTGTGTTGAGCACTTGAGCTAGCGCTTAGTAGATGTGTTTGAATTTTTTTAGTCAATAATAGTAGAATCATGTTCATCCTGGCAAACAACAAAATAGATAAATGGTTAAATCAATGATCAGATTCAATAACCAAAAAATAAGAACATACTAAAGAGTTGAATCATGTTACCATTTCTTCCTCTTCATCCTCCAAACAAGTCATTAGTGCATTTATAAAACAGGATTGGTCCCCTAACATGTCAGCTCGGGCCCAAGCTTGCATACACATCAACCCTTCTACTGTTTTTGGAGCAAGTCTACTACGATGTGGGCTAATTACTCTCCCTCTAGTACTAAAGACAGACTCAGATGGAATTGCCATTTTTCTCAAAGTTGGATACTTGATCCCTACATATTGCCACCAATTGATAATGTCAAGCTCTTAAGTTCTTGGTAGTGTTGGCTCCTCCAAATACAAATCCAATTCAGTCCGTACAAAGGTTGAATGCTCTTATGGTTTCTCAGACAAGAATTTGTCAAATATGCCAAACATAAGCTCATCACCTTCATTGAGGACAATATTTCTATTAGCTACCCCTACACCATCAGTTGTTGCCATGCCCTCCATTGATACTTGATATTCCAATACCAACTCACAACAAAGAGCGAACTCTACACACTTCATGATTGGTTGTTTGATTGTCTTCCCCATAAATGGAGTATCAGTCGCAACACCAGCACTTATAGCACTAGCTCTGTTTGAGATCTACCTCCTTAAACCAGCTTGTGAGGAGGGTGGTGGACAAGGAGCTTGCGAGCTAGAGCCACTTCTAGATGCCATCCTGTTGATGCATCACATTGTCATTGAACCAATTTTATCAGAACCAAACAAAACTGAACAATCGACCAATTGAAGTACAACCAAACTGAGCACTCACTGAGTCACTATCTAAACCGAAGAAGCAGCAACACTTGAGCCGACGCTCGGATCTGGGGGCTCGGGCGCTCGAATCCAGTGGCGCCGTGGAGGGATGGCGGCTGGCAGGGGCACAGCCACGCGGGGCGACAACCGGTAGGGGGTGGTGCGCCGTGCGCCCTCAGGCGTTGGCGCCTCGGCGTTGGTGGGCGGGCTACTTCTAGGTGCCTAGGCGGTGGTCGGTGGTGGTGGGTGGGCTGCTCGCGGCTGCGGGTTGGCGGGCGGGATGCGGGTTGGCGGCCTGGGGCCTGGGGGTTGGCGGCCGCAGCGGGAGCAACCGAGCAAGAGACCAAGAGTGCAAGACGACAGGGGATTAGGGTTTGGGCGTTTGGCTGATTGGTGCCTTGGTGGGCTGGCGGTTTGTTCATTGGTGTCCATGTGTGGGTCGACAGTAATAATTAATTTTGGATATCCAATGGATAACCCATGGGTGAGGTTTAATATCCAAATCCATGCCCACTTTACCTCGGACCGGATACGGGTCTAACCCGTAGGGTCAAAAAACATATTCATATCCTGATCCGTCGGGTTAGATATCTGACAGATATCCAAATCCACGAATTAAATTGTCATCCCTAGGTAAGGCTCAATATTAGACAATATTAATGCATCAAAGACTAAAGGAGTGAATATAATAAAATAACAACTCTGCATCTCAGTGTTAATTCATCCATTTTATGTTCATACTAGGGTAATGCGATTGCAAATTGCTTGACAATGGTTAAACTTGGCTTCAACCTCTTGTATCCTAGCCTCTTTCAACCACCTCCATTCAAAGTATCCAAGTTTTCTGAGATCCTCATTCAATACAAGAGCAATAGCATTCACTCCAAGACACAATTCCAAAGATCAAATCCTCTCCAAGTCCCAAAATCAACTCAACCACTTAGTAACTTGAGAGAGAGAGAGAGTTTTAGTGTTCATTTTCGCTCTTGTTGCTTGGATTGCCTTCTCTCCTTCCCATTCTTATTTTCTAAGTGCTTTGTAAAGCTAGCAAGAGACACCTAAGTATGTGGTGGTCCTTGCGGGGTCTTAGTGACCCGATTGATTAAGGAGAAGGCTCATCCAGTCTAAGTGACCGCTTGAGAGAGGGAAAGGGTTGGAATAGACCCGGTCTTTGTGGCCTCCTCAACGGGGACTAGGTTCTTTGGAACCAAACCTCGGTAAAACAAATCATCGTGTTCACTCGTGTTAATTTCCATTTGATTTGTTTTCCCTCTTTTCTCTCTCTAAAATTTCCTTGCTAATTTATATTTGAGTTTGCTCCCAAACGTCATCCGCGTTATTTGAGCAACTCATTGCAAGAGGAACAATCTTCCGCACTCGGATTTAATTCTAACGCTAACCCCCGGCCCTAGTGTGTGTTTAAGTTTGTAAATTTCAGGTTTCGCCTATTCACACCCCCTCTAAGTGACTTTCAATTGGTATCAGAGCTAGTGCTTCATTAAGAGTCTAACAAACTCAAAGTGATGTCTGGAGATCACGCCAAGAGGGAGATCGTGACCGGCGACAAGCCCACGGGCTCAGGGAAGACTCTCTCAAGAGAGTCCGGCAACAAGTACAAGGAGGAATCCTCTTCCTCCATCAAGACACATAGGAGGGGTGACACAAAGAAAAAGAAGATGAAGAAGGTGATCTACTACGAGACCGACTCTTCAACACCCTCCACATCCGGCACCGAGTCGTCCACTACTTCTAAGCGCCATGAGCGCAAGAAGTATGGTAAGATGCCCCTACGCTATCCCCGTATTTCCAAGCGCGCTCCCCTACTTTTCGTTCCCTTAGGCAAGCCACCATATTTTGATGGTGAAGATTATTGTATGTGGAGTGAGAAAATGAGGCATCATCTAACCTCAATCCACGAAAGCATATGGGACATTGTTGAACTTGGAGCACAGGCACCACAGATGGGGGACGAGGACTATGACTCAGACGAGGTCGCCTAAATTAGGCACTTTAACTCCTAAGCAACTTCTATACTCCTCACCTCTTTATGTCAAGAGGAGTATAATAAGGTGCAAGGGTTAAAGAATGCCAAAGAGATTTGGGACGTCCTCAAAACGGCGCACGAAGGGGACGAGGTGACCAAGATCACCAAGCGGGAGACGATCGAGGGAGAACTTGGTCGATTCGTCCTCAACAAAGGGGAAGAGCCGCAAGCCATGTACAACCGGCTCAACACGATGGTCAATCAAGTGCGCAACCTCAGGAGCACAAAATGGGATGACCATGAAATGGTCAAGGTTATTCTTATATCCCTCATTTTTTGTAATCCTACTCAAGTTCAATTAATTCGTGGGGATCCGAGGTATAAATAGATGTCTCCCGAGGAAGTAATTGGCAAGTTTGTGAGCTTTGAACTTATGATCAAAGACTCCAAACATATTATCAACTTGGAGCAAGGCACCACCTCTACACCCAAGGTGCAACTCGTTGCATTCAAAGCAACAGATGAAAAGAAGGAGGAGTCTACACCAAGTAGACTTCCAATTGACGCCTCCAAGCTCAATAACGAGGAGATGGCTCTTATCATTAAGAGCTTTCGTCAAATCCTCAAGCAAAGGAGGGGGAAGGACTACAAGCTCCGCTCCAAAAGGGTGTACTACCGGTGTGGTAAGTTCGGTCACTTTATAGCTAAATGTCCATATTCTAGTGAAAGTGACAGGGACGAAGACAATAAGTGGAAGAAGAAGATGGAGAAGAAGAAGTAGTACAAGAAGAAGGGCGGCGAGGCGCACATAGGGCGGGAATGGGACTCCGACGAGAGCTCCACCGACTCCTCCTCCGACGAGGACGCCGCCAACATCGCCGTCAACAAGGGACTTCTCTTCCCCAACGTCGGCCACAAGTGTCTTCTGGCTAAGGACGGCAAGAACACTACACCAAAATAGTGAACTTCCTAGAGCCTAAACCCTAGGAAGTTAGCCCTAAACTCTAGGAAGTTAGTTAAACTCTCGGAAGTAAAGCCATCCCATCGAAAGTTTGGCTCTCGAATTTTTTTTTCGGAAGTTAGCTTAACTTCCTAGAGCCCTCTCGGAAGTTAGCTAACTTGCTACAGCCAAAGGAGCCTCTCAGAAGTTAGTAGGTTCTCGGAAGTTAGTAGCTTCACGCCGTCAGCTGACTAACTTCCTACGACTGACTGTAGCCCCTAGGAAGTTTGCTGGCTAACTTCTACGGCCCAGTTGGCCTCTAGGAAGTTAATTTGACCAGCATTACAAATGTTGTTTATTTTTATTTTATATCACATTCCACAACATAACAAATATATCAACAACTATATAGCACAACATATTTTCACATAAAACATCTCACACACAATCACATAATAATATTTAAATCCATAGTCTCATCAATTACATCACAAAAGTCTCATCCATAGTCATAATAAGACACATCTCATCCAGTACTAATAAGAGACAATATCTCATACATAGTCATAATAAAAGTCTCAAGTATCACAACACATAACATGGAAGCTCATGATCGCCGATCACCATCGGGGTACAGTGACAAGTGATGGTCGATACCTCCACTAGCGAAGAGGGTTTCGACAAAGTCTAACCCGTTTTCTCGTTCATGCGTCGACAAGGTAGCTGGAGGGGTCTAATATACATATACAAATGATATTTGTTGAGTTACATCATAATATAACTAACAACAAGTAAATGATGATGAATTTGCATACCTGATGTTTGGTAGGTAAAGAACATGCATCTCAGCACAAGATAAAGACCACAAGTACGCTTCTTCAAGTATTCCTCAATCATAAAAAGAACAAACAACAGTGTTTGGTATCATTTAAAACTAAAGTTCTAGGATATCACCTGTGAACGTGGCATTAAATGAGTTAATATGCTTGCCTCCATGTTTGTAGCTTTAGTTTACCAGTATAGTAATATGGGAAAACAAACGCCATGTAAATTCCTGCAACATGTCCTTGCCAAATCAGGTATAAATCTTTGCTTGCCAAATTCAATAACTGATGTCCTTGCGAAATTCAATAGTTCAAGAATTAACAGCTACCACTCCATTACTATCTCTACATGTGTGTGCTAACTCCATATTTTAAATAAAGTCATCGTGGACTTGTGAAAGACTGCTTACATGGTCCAGGAAGCCTGAAGAGTAATGTTAGACTAATCCAATGGTCATTCATATGTTTTAGGAGGACCCTAACATCTTGCAAGGGCTGTTTATTTCAAATATTGCAGTACATAAGAACATTTGAGAAAATCTCATCTGCATTATTTCAAACAATCCATTGTTTTACAACTAGCATTCACCCCTCTCGTGTAGCATGAAAGCAACATTGCACATATAAAAAAAGGACCTGCTCCTTTCTGCTTACCTATACAGAAGTGTCGAATAGCAGATGTTTACCTAAAATCAAACCTGCAGAAAAATAAGAAGTAGGGATATGATGAGCTTGATCAGAATCAAAGCTGAGGTAGTGTTATATGGGGGAACTCACTACTGCAGGTCATGCCTTGTGCTGCACAGCAGTTATTTTTAAGCTAATTAATAGCCAAAGAATATGCGAGCAGAGTGTATCACTAATTAACAGCTAGAAGCTACAAATAAGTGGTTTTCTGAGATCAAACTACAATTGGCTAATTGCACACAGGAATGATGGCTACTGAACACATGAATAATGGCTACAAACAATTATGGCGTGAGGAATTCTGAGATCAAACTTCAATTGGTTTTCTCTTTCATTTACAGTAGACATTTCTGTTTCATTTTTGTGAGCGAAGGATGGCTAACTGAACACAAGAATGATGCTAACACTATAACACATGTGACCTTCTATGACATTCCCATTATGTCATAAATGATGGGTTTATTACATTTTTGGTTCATTAATTAAATTAAATTCGAATCAAACACGTGTATACAATTTCATTAAACAACATGAGTGTACGTAACTTTTTCTACATCCATATATAATTGTAGCATAAAATATCCGAAACAAGTATTAAAGATAAAACATTTTTAAATGTCCTATAACTTAAATCTAAAAGTAAGTAGAATGGGTTTAATGGCCACAAGTTGCAGTTGAGCACAACATTCCGAAACTTGAAAGGTGCATGCATCATCCCAACGTGAATCTCCACTCCTCCATTTAGTTTAATTGTTGGAGACCCTACGCTCCAACTGCATAGAGAGAACAAAGGACACATGAGTCCTATACATGGAAAAGAAGAGAACAAATCATCATCACATTATAAATATATAATGGCCAAAATTTGGAACGGGTAAGAAGCAAGACTGAGAGAGATGTGGTTGGGGGACTGAGTGACTAATTGTTCAAAGAAATCACAGTATGGTCCAAACCGAAAACAAAAAGGGCAACAAGATGAATCAAGATGCAATATTTGAAGGAATTTTTTCTAAGATAGAGTTGCAAATCTACACTGACACGCTAGAACAAACAGGAACATACCTTGAATATGTTGAACCAAACAATGTCAGAATACAACAATCTAAACATTCCTGGTACATCAAGGAATTGGTGGTGCCACCTCCACTTATCTCCACTCTCCAGGCATATCTATATTAGTAATCTAATAATGAAATGGGAAGCACTTTGTAGGTATCAATTTCAATTTAAGTGACCTAAGGAAGAAGGGTTAGAAAAAATGTTTATCATATACACAGGAAAGGAACAGAAACACCTTTCAACTTCATACTATGATCAGAAATGTGTATTTACATTTAATTTAGAATAGCTTATTAATTTCTCACTCAACTACTGGGTAGCTCCCAAGAAGACTACTTGTACCAGCTATTGCATTGACATGAATACAGAATAACAGTAGCACACCTCCTTTTTTGGTTTCACTGTAGGAGAAGAGCACATCCTTGTCATGGGAATAGGACAATCCAGAGCTTTGTTTGGGGCTACTGAAGTAAATTGTCGATGCCAATAGAGGCAGATTAGCTCAAAAAAGTACAATATAACCTTTAATATGTAAGAGGTTGAAAGATACCTGCCAGTCCATATGGTAAACACTCTGACCAAGCCAGTACATGTTCACATGGCCAGTCATAGATAAAGTACAGGTAACAAAATCAAATAGGAGGAACTACATCAGGAGGGAAAAACAGGGATGGGTAGGTGGTTAGAAACCAAGCAAGTACATGTTCACATGGCTAGTCACAGATAAAGTATAGGTAACAAATTCAAACATGATGAATTACATCGAGGCGGTGATCACAAATTTTGTTTGGCTAACTTCATTCAATAGTAAAAAAACAATGAACTATCCAGGCACTACAAGGGAATATTATCATAATTCCTTACAATGTGTGCGATGTTGACAGGACCAAACAACTATATGAATTATGTTTACTATGCATATTTTGTGCACTAACACGGATATATTTTCTGCGCTTTCTTTTGAAGACACCAGCGGGCTAGTCCAACAGAATGCACAACTAAGAAATCAAACTCACATGCTCTCAGTTGTTCTTCACCAGAGGACATGCAACCACATGTAAGTGCGAGACGACATTGTTTTTTTACCGCAAAATTTTAATTGTTCAATCTGTCAATCGCTAGTTATATTATCAATTTCAACTGTGAAGATACTTCATCTTAGTATTACCTTTGCAGGAGAGCTTCCAAACTAAGTCAAGGAAACTACCGAGGCTATTGTGCCCAAGGCACAAAAGGCTATGAAGAAATCTAAAGAACAATCAATGATGAATGATTCTCTTCACCGATCTATATGTCCTATGTATCCTTCTTTTGGGGAGACAGAAAATCCCGCTGCGTTGAGAACATAACTATACTAATCGCTGCATGCACCATGAACCATAGGGTAGGCTATTGTTATTCCATTTTTTTGTTGTGTAGATGGCGATGCATGGGAAACTCTGTGAGGAGCGGCAGAAGGCTCGTTCAAATGTTTAATCAGCACCCACTACTGTGGAAGAAGGTTTGTTCCAATATTTCTTTCTCTTTGTAACTGCGGCACTCGCGTAGTGAACTCTTGGTCTTTCATTTATCTATTGATGAGAACTTTTGTGTGTTATTCTTCATGCTGATTTGGTACAAGACAGATTGTACAAAATGACATATTCAACTGCTCGATACAATTAGGAGTACAGTCTACAGCACCATGTAGCTCTAGTCATAATCAACAACACCGTGGATGCACAAAGGATTGAAGCCAGGATGTGTGCACTGGATGATTTTTGCAAGAACTCAAAGCAACTAGGAATCATGGCTAGGTCCAGGTTCAAATAGCTTAGAATTTTGGGGTGCTTGGCTTCGAAAAGGAAGATCAGGGAGATAAGGGAGCAGGCATACCTGGTGGGTAATAGTCTCCGACGATGAGGTGGAGAAGCGAGGCAGGGTTCGCCCGCCCGTCGTTGGTGGTACCGGTGAAGACCCGGCCGCGGTGGTGGCAGTTGCCGGGTCAGTCGTTGCATGGAGAGAGAGAGAGAGAGAGCGAGTGAGGTGAAGTAAAGGACTCTTGGGTTGGGTTGAGCCCTCGTGTCACACCCGGTTTTGGAAGGTAAACCGAATGCGAACCATGTACGTGCCAGGATCAAAAATTCACGTACATGGTGATTACATAAATGACTCATCATAGCACAATGCTTCGAATAACAATAAAGAGTAAGTAATAATTTGAAAGACTAGAGTCATTTACATAATATAATCAAAGTACACAGAATAGAAACATAGCCAACGTAAATAAACCCACCACAGGCAGCTGACTGGGGGAGGTTGCTAGCCTAATCCTCAAACTCATCGACGTTCTGGAACTCCTGGAGATCTGCCTCGATGCCTTCTCCTTTACCTGAGCATAGATTGCACCAAAGGCAACCTGGTGTTTTGTGAAAGCAAGGGCGAGTACACATCAACGTACTCAGCAAATGTTTTGTTTGGCTGAAGTGGACTAGCTTTATGTGGGGTTAAGCTCAAGCAGTTGCTTTTAGTTGGTCAGGTATTTATTATTAGTGGAAGCCACGTTTTATCATATAACCAACCCGTGAACCATTTCCTCCTCGAGGAACATCATTATCATCATCGAACCAAAATAATGAATAGAACCATTGTATATTGAACCATCTGTATCTCTAATCAAAGAGGATCCCAAGGTCGCTCTTAACTATGAGCATGGCTGATATATCAGTTTCTAACCCTCTGCAGAGGTTGCACACTTTACCCACGAGTCATGATTCCCTTTCTGCCCGGGGAGAGCTAATCCCCATTGACCACTACCTAGGTGGCCTGGCAGGGTATCACTACGTAGCCTTTACAAAGACTCCCCTGGTGCATAGCTGCTCGTTAGGTTTCGCCAGTCGTACATACGCAATACACCTCCCCAAGGTGGGTGACTAACAAAACCAAATCGAATGAACCTCTGCACCCCAACCTTGGCAAAGCGAGCACT
This sequence comes from Zea luxurians, assembly GCA_029449295.1. Classification (NCBI taxonomy): domain Eukaryota; kingdom Viridiplantae; phylum Streptophyta; class Magnoliopsida; order Poales; family Poaceae; genus Zea; species Zea luxurians. Next base: position 54,024,310 of record JAOPSE010000004.1, on the reverse strand, counting down.
ACGCCCGGCCCCCATTGACGACCCTTCCGGCAAAGCCAACTACACCCCCAGGTTCATCTAATTATTCAGCTAAGGGCGTCCCATTCCACCCTCATGGTTGCACTGTTATCCCGGGTGGTCACTCCACGAACACGTCCTTACGGAGAGGTACTCAGGAAAAAGGCATGAGCCCCCTAAAATATCACAAGATCATCCACAATATCAGGATAACAGTATCGTATCATAAATGTTCACATCATGTTCATTGATTAAGTTAAAGCAATAGTGTGAAGCTAACCATAATATCCCAAAGGTAATCAAGGGCAAGGTAAATAGAAAGCTAATCAATCCTTAGGTTTCAATCAAGTAATGCGGGATAGTGAATTATAAGTAGATAGGACATAATGGGTCAGAGGACACTTGCCTTCACCAAACAGATGCTCAGGGTATTCAATCTCGTAGAACTCGAAAAGCTAGATTACTTGGTCACCACTCTTGGTCGTTGATTCTTTGAAGCTTGGAGATGGATCGCACTCTAATCGCAACGCGAAGCGAAGACGAACAGACACAAGCAAGCGAACACATATATGCATAAGAACATTACACCATATAAATATAAACATAATAAAACATGCAAAACGAAATAGAGCGCGTTACTACGGTCACGCGACGATAAAAAAACGCGACGGTCGAGACTACGGTCGAGTGGTTAACGCGATTTCATTAAACACGTATTAACTATTACTTTTAGTTCAACATTAACAAATATAAATATTATACATCAGTTAGTTCGATTAAACTGCTACAAATATTAGTTAATTAAATAATTTAATTAAAACGAGAGATTCTAAGCGAGATTAATTTATTACGCGCGAAACGGCACGACAGCGTGCAAATGACGCGCGGACTCGCGCGACACAGCACGCTGACGACACACGAACAGCGCGCGCGACGAGCGCGAACAACGTGCCAACCAGCACGCCACCACATGCGAAACAGCACGTAGACAGACGAGGAAAAACTAAATAAGTGACACGTGTATTCTAAACAAAGGTTAAATAAATAGAAAGTAGTTAAGTTAATATTTACCATGTTAATATTTATTGTACACTACACATTTAATCTAGTTAGAATATTAATCAAATAAATATTAGTCGAGCAAGCCTTAAGTTAATTATCTAAAATATGCGACCCGACAAGTTAACGTTACTAACATGAGTTATAGATGAAACTAATTTATTATCACACACCAACGTCGCGCGACACACGAACCAGACGCGTGGCACGAACGCGCGAAGGAAATGTCGACGACACGCAAACAGCGCGTGAATGGCACGTGAACATGCATGCGATATCGTGCAGGCAGCGCGATAGTGCACAACGATGCGTGACGACGCGTCGCCACACGCAATGCACGCACATGACATGCGACAATGCGTGGGAACGGCACGCGACAACACGAGAATAACATATGAACTATACGCACGAACAACACGGCGACGGCGAGCGCCACACGTGCAAACAACGCTTAGACAGTGCGACAACGTGCACGGCTCACAAGAGTTGCTAACAGACATCGTGTTTATACTAAACACTAAATACGTACTAAATACCATGTCTAAATTGTTAAAATCACATTACCACTTATTTACAATCGCCTAACAAAAATCATAATTTTAATCCGATTGAGTATTCAGTTTACTGATCGACAATTAAATAGGAAATTAATTAGCGCAGGGGGATAGACAAGGTAGACAGGGGGTAGACGGGAGTTGTCTAGGGATAGACGAACGTCGTCTAGGGGGTAGACGGATGTCGTTAGAACCCCGACGACACGCTGCGTGTACGCGAAACAATGCGCACAACGGCGCGCGACACGCGCGAGTCAACACGACTGCGTGCGTGAATAGCACGCTGACGCGCAAACGAGAACTACTACATAGATGTCGCCTCTATGCTAGACAAGTATTAAATTTAAAACATTCGTGTAGTCATTAATCACACTATCATATATTTATAAAGCGTAAGATAAAATGATAAATTAGTTATTTTAATAACTAACAGGTAAATAATTAATTCATTAATTAAATAAACGTGTGTCGCGACCAAACAATATTCCTAATATGAAATTGACGCCTCTAGAGTTGACGTGACCGAACGAGTTACGCCGCATGAGACTTAATACATTCAACTCTATAATGAACTTATAAACAACGCGATACATGGGTACTATTAAATTATGTCGTATTCATACTAACTACGCGTACGACATTTAAGTTGGCGTACACACACTAACGGGTATCTACAAACGCATAATTAAAATCATTAATTAGGTTCAGTTGAACTGTTATTTTACTAATACACAACTAAACATGTAATCAATTATTTTAACGTGAACGATATAGCGAAATAATTTTACTAAAGCATGCAAACGGCGACTCACGCGAATGACGATGCGCATGGACAGCACATGAACGACGCATGACGACACGTGCGACAGCCCGTGAATCATTCACGAACAGACGTGCTGCACGCGGCGCGAATCATGCGACAACGATGGAGTTTTGCATATGGTTCGGACGAGGGGGGATTGACGGTCTCACCTCAGGACGACGACACGGTCACAGGGGCGAGCTTGATGAGGCGCTGCCGCGGCGAGACGACGGCGAGGCTAGGAGAGTGAGTTACAACAGGGGGCTTGACCGTGGAGCCTGAACAGCAAGCCGATGGCGCGGACACGACGCACTTGCGCGCGCAAGCTCCCTGCGGACTGAGTAGTCGCGACCATGCGTGCGCAACACTAGGTGTTGGCACTGCCCGCACCGGCCTAGGCGAGCTTGCCGACGGCATGCCGCACGGGCGCAGGCTGCGCGGGCCGCGCAGACGCGCTGGAGAAAGGAGGGAGGACGCGCGTGATGGATGACGGTGTGGATGGGCTACGCGACACCGACGAACGGGGTCCCTGGCGCATGGCGGATGCCAGCCAGCAGGAGCGCAGCGTGCGCTGGAGATCACCGACGGCCAGGCTAGGCGACGGCGATCCTGCTCGCCGAACGAGGGCTCGCGGGGCTGCTCGCGGGCAGTAGCCACACAGGGGCAGGAACCAGGCTAGTCACCGTGTGGGCCGCGCCATGCCAGGCACGAGCCGTCAGGCGGTAGCGCGCGCGAGGGGAGAGCTCGGCACGGTGCAACTCCGGGCACAATGGCGCTAGACGCGGCTAGCAGCAGAGCATGGTGGCGAGGTGGCTGCTCAAAGTTGTGAGGGAGAGGAGAGGATGCGACGGGGCTGGGATCAAATGGGAGTTGTTGCCGGTTTCCTCGAGACGTGGGCGAGCCATGGTGGAGTGGGGGTCGGTTTCCTTGGCGTTCGGTAAGCACGGGGCTGAGGCAGTTGTGAAGGGGGAAGGAAGGAGATGATATGGGGGCCCACTGCGCAAACAACGGCTAGGCGAGGGGAGGTGGCGTGAGGTGGGAGAGAAGGGGCTGGTGGCTGGCGGCTCTGCGAGTGCGCGACGTGGGCGCCGAAGGAGCACCCTGGCAGTTGTTTCTCGTGTGGAAGATGAATAGTGGGCTAGGCGCCACTGACAGACGTTCCGGTGGCTGGACGCGGCTGCGGCTGCGGGAGGGGCGTGCTGAGGCGCTAGGGCACGCGGGGCGTTGGCCGCCCGTGCACTGCGGGAGCGAGCCGGGGACACAGTGGGCCGTGACGAGCTGCGCTGGGCCACAGGGAGGAAGCGCTGAAGCTAGGTGGGCTAGCCGATGGCTAGGCCGTGCGAGGGGAAGGCACTGGGCCGAGGGGGCGTGCTGGCTGTGGAGAAGGGGCGCAGGGTGAGCGGGCTAGGCCAGCCGGGAGGGGAAGGGAGGGATGGGCCCTTTTCCTTTTCTATTTCTTTCTCTTTTCTTTATTTCTATCATTTGAATTTAGCGTCGAGTGCAAAAACAACTAAGCGAATGCACATCCAATTTATTTCATCAATCAAAACATATTTTCCAGCATGATACATCAACAACAGTTCTTGTAGGGTTTTATTAGCCACTATGTTTGAAGTAACATTCCCTAATACTTGGGAGAAAGTGAATAAAGGAGCGAATAGAAAGAGGAAAAAGAAGGTAACACCTGAATTTGGTGGATATTAGAAAAGGAAAAAATACCCCCAAATTCAGTGTGTTACACCTCGTAAGATTTGGGCGGCTGCGACCGGCGACTGAGGACCCGGAGGGGGAAACTTCGCTTCGCGCATTGCATGTGGCGGTGATAATCGCCTCGCCGAGGCCCAACACATCCAAATCCGAGAGGGAGGGGGACAAGACGCGGCGATGTTTGGGATAAGTGGGAGCATGTCCGCGGTAGAGGCATCGAGCCGAGCGATGGCGGCAGAGGATCCGGAGGGGGAGGGAAGCACGAAGTATGGGAGAGAGAAGGGGACGGCGACCTCACGACCTCTAGAAAGTTAGCAGAAGAATCTTACTTCCTAGAGCAGGTCATAGGAAGTTAGCCTTTCGTTTGACTGGTCAAACGCTGAAAGCTAACTTCCTAGAGGAGGTCGTAGGAAGTTAGCTGCCTATGCTAACTTCCTAGAGGAGGCCGTAAGAAGTTAGCTGCCCATGCTAACTTCCAAGAGGTGGCCATAGACAGTTAGCGGCTCGTTTGACCGCACACACGGGTCAACATGTGAAAGCTAACTTCCTACAGCTTTTATAAAATACCGTAGAAAGTTATGTTTATTTCCTAGAGCTACCAGTTGCCTCTCAGAAGTTATTTATTTCCTACGGTTTGTTATGAAAGTTGTAGGAAGTTAAAAAACCGTAGGAAGTGTATGATTTTGGTGTAGTGGAAGAAGGTACATTCTAGAAGTACCCCCAAATATACTACATCTGATGATGAGGGTGGTTCTAGTGATAATGAAGATGATTTAATTTCTCTCTTTGCCAACCTTAACATGGACCAAAAGAAAAAATTGAATGAATTAATAAAAACCATTAACGAGAAGGATGATCTCTTGGAATGCCAAGAGGACTTGCTCGTTAAGGAAAACAAAAATTTATTAAATTGAAAAATGCTTATGCTCTAGAAGTAGAAAAATATGAAAATTTGTCTAGGGAGCTTAGCATGTGCAATGATTCAATTTCTAGTCTTAGAATTGAAAATGATAATTTAATTCCTAAGATTGAAGAATTGAATGATTGCAAAGCATCTACATCTACTGTTGATCATGCTATTATTTGTACTAGATGTAGAGATATTAATATTGAAGCTATTGATGATCACTTTGATATGATTAAACAACAAAATGATCACATAGCGACATTAAATGCTAAAATTACCGAGCAAGAGCTAGAAAATTAAAAATTTAAATTTGCTAGAAGCATGCTCTATAATGGGAGACTCCCTGGCATTAAGGATGGGATTGGTTTCCAACAAGGGAGCCAAAACAACACCAAACTTAATGCCCCTAAGAATTTGTCTAATTTTGTAAAGGGCAAGGCTCCCATGGTTCAGGATAGAGAGGGCTATATTTTATATCCTGCAAACTATCCTGAACACAAGATTAGGAAAATTCATGCTAGAAAACCTCACACTATTTCTCATCATGCTTTTATGTACAAAAATGAGGCTTCTAGTTCTAGGCATACCACCCATGTCAAAATGCCTAAGAAGAAAATTGCTAATGCATCAAATGAGCATAGTATTTCATTCAAAACTTTTGGTGCTTCTTATGTGCTCACTAACAAATTAGGAAAAGTAGTTGCCAAATATGTTGGGGGAAAACACAAGAGTCCCAAGACTTGTGTTTGGGTACCCAAGGTGCTTGTTTCTAATGTAAAATGACCCAAGACCATTTGGATACCTAAGAACAAGACCTAAATTTGTTTTGTAGGTTTATGCATCCGGTGGATCAAGTTGGATAATCGATAGCGGATGCGCAAACCACATGACAGGGGAGAAAAGGATGTTCTCCTCATATGAGAAAATAAAGATCCCCAAAGAACTATTACATTCGGGGATGGAAATCAAGGTTTGGTCAAAGGTTTGGGTAAAATTGGTATATCTCCTAACCATTCCATTTCTAATGTTTTTCTCGTAGATTCTTTATATTACAATTTGCTTTTTGTTTCTCAATTATGCAAAATGGGCTACAACTGTCAATTCACTGATGTAGGTGTTACTGTCTTTAGAAGAAGTGATGATTCAATAGCATTTAAGGGAGTGCTAGATGGTCAGTTATATTTAGTTGATTTTAATGATAACAAAGCCGAACTAGACACTTGCTTAATTGTTAAGACTAACATGGGCTGGCTCTGGCATCGCCGACTTGCCCATGTCGGGATGAAGAATCTTCACAAGCTTCTATAGGGAGAACACATTTTAGGACTAACAAATATTCATTTTGAGAAAGACAGGATTTGTAGCGCATGCCAGGTAGGAAAGCAAGTTGGAGTCCATCATCCACACAAGAACATCATGACGACTGACAGGCCGCTCGAACTACTTCACATGGACCTATTCGGCTCGATCGCTTAGATAAGCATCGACGGGAGTAATTATTGTCTTATTATTGTGGATGACTATTCTCGCTTCACTTGGGTGTTCTTTTTGCAGGAAAAATCTCAAACCCAAGATACCTTAAAGAGATTCTTAAGACGGGCTCAAAATGAGTTCGGATTGAGAATCAAAAAGATTAGAAGTGATAATGGGACGGAGTTCAAGAACTCTCAAATCGAAGGATTTCTTGAGGAGGAGGGCATCAAGCATGAGTTCTCTTCTCCCTACACACCTCAACAAAATGGTGTAGTGGAGAGGAAAAATAGAACTCTACTGGATATGGCAAGGACCATGCTTGATGAGTACAAGACACCGAACCAGTTTTGGGCGGAGGCGATTAACACCGCCTGCTACTCCATCAACCGGTTATACCTTCACCAAATCCTCAAGAAAACATCGTATGAACTCCTTACTGGTAAAAATCCCAATGTTTCTTATTTTAGAGTCTTTGGGAGCAAATGCTTTATTCTTATTAAGAGAGGTAGAAGTTCTAAATTTGCTCCTAAAGCAGTAGAAGGCTTTTTACTAGGTTATGACTCAAATACATGGGCATATAGAGTCTTCCAAATCCACTGGACTAGTTGAAGTTTCTTGTGACATTGTGTTTGATGAGACTAATGGCTCCCAGTGGAGCAAGTTGATCTTGATGAATTAGATGATGAAGATGCTCCGTGCATCGCGCTAAGGAACATGTCCATTGGTGATGTGTGTCCAAAAGAATCCGAGGAGCCCACACAAGCACAAGATCAACCATCATCTTCCATGCAAGCATCTCCACCAACTCAAGATGAGGACAAGGCTCAAGAGGAATGAGGTATGGCATTTGGTTCCATGTCCTAATCAAAATATTGTAGGTACCAAGTGGGTATTTCGCAACAAGCAAGATGAGCATGGTGTGGTGACAAGGAACAAAGCCTGACTTGTTGCAAAAGGTTATTCACAAGTTGAGGGTTTAGATTTTGATGAAACCTATGCATCTGTAGTTAGGCTTGAGTCAAATCGTATATTACTTTCATATGCTACTTACCATGGCTTAAGCTTTATCAAATGGACATGAAAAGTGCCTTCCTCAATGGCCCTATCAAGGAAGAGGTCTATGTTGAGCAACCTCCCGGCTTTGAAGATAGTTAGTACCCTAACCATGTGTATAAACTCTCAAAGGCGCTTTATGGGCTCAAGCAAGTTACAAGAGCATGGTATGAATGCCTGAGAGACTTCCTTATCACTAATGGCTTCAAAGTCGGAAAGGCCAATCCTACACTCTTCACTAAAACTATTGCTAAAGACTTGTTTATTTGCCAAATTTATGTTGATGATATTATATTTGGGTCTACTAACAAGTCATCTTGTGAAGAGTTTAGTAGAATTATGATACAGAAATTTGAGATGTCAATGATGGGGGAGTTGAAGTATTTCCTTGGATTTCAAATCAAGCAACTCCAAGAGGGCACCTTCATCAGCCAAACTAAGTACATTCAAGATATACTCAAGAAGTTTGAAATGAAGAATGGCAAACCCATCAAGACACCCATGGGAACAAATGGGCATCTCGACCTCGACACGGGAGGTAAATCCATAGATCAAAAGGTATACCGGTCGATGATAGGATCTTTACTCTATTTATGTGCTTCACGATCGGATATAATGCTTTTAGTATGCATGTGTGCAAGATTCCAGGCAAATCCTATGGAAGTTCACCTTAGGGCCGTGAAAAGAATCATGAGGTATTTAGTTTACACTCCTAAGTTTGGGCTTTGGTACCCCAAGGGTTCTACCTTTGATTTAATTGGGTATTCCGATGCCGATTATGCCGTGTGTAAGATTGATAGGAAGAGCACATCAGGGACTTGTCAGTTTCTAGGGAGATCCCTGGTGTCTTGGGCTTCAAAGAAACAAAACTCAGTAGCTCTTTCCACCACCGAAGCTGAGTATGTTGCCACAGGTCATTGTTGTGCGCAATTACTTTGGATGAGGCAAACCCTTAGGGACTATGGCTACAAGTTGAGCAAAGTCCCTCTCCTATGTGATAATGAGAGTGCAATCCGTATGGCGGATTATCCCGTTGAACACAACCGCACTAAGCACAAAGACATCTGGTACCACTTCTTGAGAGATCACCAATAAAAGGGGGATATTGAAATTGCTTATGTCAATACCCACAACCAATTAGCCGATATCTTTACCAAGCCACTTGATGAAAAGACTTTTAGCAAACTTAGGAATGAGCTAAATATACTTGGTTCTCGGAATTTTGATTGAAACATTGCACACATTGCTAATTCATATACCTTTGATCATGTCTCTTCCATTTGGTACAAATGCATATTTCTTATTCTTCTTGGGCCAAGGCTAAGACTAATGTGTTGTCAAGTGTATTTCTATACTTAGTCTTAGATTGAAAGGAAAATGGAGTATTCGGCAAAGACAAGGCTTCGACTACAACTCTGACGGTATCATTTACCCTTTGCTGTTACTCATGTAACTCTCAATTGGCATATCCCTTCACTCATATTTATTTTACCATTTGAGAGTAAGGGATCTCAAGTTCTCCATTTTTGGCGATTAATGCCAAACAGGGAGAAAGTATTAAGCCGAAAGCAAAAGGACTGCACCACCATATTTTCAAAAACTAAAGGAAGTATTTATTTCAAATTGGTATCTGAGTTTATTTCAAAATGGTTTTTCAATTGGTATCTATTTTGGCTTCAAAATTTCCATAAGTATAGAGATTTCAATTGGTATAATTTCATTTGGCATCTACTTCTAAAAGGGAAAATCGTTTCAAAAACCCTCTTGAAAGCTAGGGGAGAATTTCTTCAGGGGGAGCTTTTATTTAGTCAAAGGAAAAGCATTTGAAACAGGGGGAGGAATTTCAAATCTTAAAAATGCTTCTTGCAATCATATTCCTATACCTTTCACTATTTGCAAAAGTTTTTGAAAAGATTTTTCCAAAAGATTTGCAAAAACAAACAAGTGGTGCAAATGTGGTCCAAAATGTTAAATAAGAGAAAAAGCAATCCATCTGTTCTTAGACATATGTATAAAGTCTTTCATTGGTTATTTCTAAGTAACCTATGCAAATCTATCTCAATTACAAACTAGTTGCATTTCTACACTTCATATTTGCTTTGGTTAGTGTTGGCATCAATCACCAAAAAGGGGGAGATTGAAAGGGAAATGCACCTAATCATTTCCTATAATCAATTTTGGTGGTTAACGACCAACACAAACCACGTGGACTAACTAGTTTGTCTAGATATCATTCATCTCAGGTGCATAAGGTTCAACACAAACCAAGAAAGAAATATAGTTGGGGACACAATTAAATTTGGAGGAAGACATGAGAGTGTGCTGACAAGTGGCGCACCGGACACTGTCCGGTGCACCAGGCCAGACACCCAACGAACAGGCCACTCTCGAAAATTCTCTGGGCGCTCTCCGTTATAATTCACCGGACATGTCCGGTGAGCCAGCGGAGCAACGGTTACTGTGCGTCAACGGTCGACTGCAAAAGTGAACAGTAGTGAACAGTGTGCGGTATAAGTCAGAGGTCACCGGACATATCCGGTGTGGCACCGGACTGTTTAGTGCAGCTACAGGACAACGACTCCAACGGTCAAATCGATCCAAACCCCAACGGGCGTGCTAACGTGGCACGCACGGGACACTGAACAGTGCATGTCCGGTGCGCCACCGGACTGTCCGGTGTGCCCATCGCCAGCAAACTCAGCCAACGACTAGGAAGTAGTTGGAGGCTATAAATACCCCCAGCCACCTCCATTCAAAGTATCCAAGTTTTCTGAGATTCTCATTCAATACAAGAGCAATAGCATTCACTCCAAGACACAATTCCAAAGATCAAATCCTCTCCAAGTCCTAAAATCAACTTTAGTAACTTGAGAGAGAGAGAGAGAGTTTTAGTGTTTATTCGCGCTCTTGTTGCTTGGATTGCCTTCTCTCCTTCCCATTCTTATTCTCTAAGTGCTTTGTAAAGCTAGCAAGAGACACTTAAGTGTGTGGTGGTCTTGCAGAGTCTTAGTGACCCGATTGATTAAGGAGAAGGCTCATCAGGTCTAAGTGACCGCTTGAGAGAGGGAAAGGATTGAAATAGACCCGGCCTTTGTGGCTTCCTCAACAGGGACTATGTTTTTGGAAACAAACCTCGATAAATCAAATCATCGTGTTCACTCGTGTTGATTTCCATTTGATTTGTGTTCCCTCTTTCTTCTCTCTAAAGTTTTCTTGCTAATATTGATTTGAGTTTGCTCCTAAACGTCATCCGCATTATTTGAGAAACTCATAGCAAGAGGAACAATCTTCCGCACTCGAATTTAATTCTAACGCTAACCCCCGGCTCCAGTGTGTGTTTAAGTTTATAAATTTCAGGTTTTAACTATTCACCCCTTTAGACGATTTTCACAAATCCCATGAGACCAAGATACACAAGCAGTGAAGCACACATAGCAATTACACCAATTAAGGATCAACGCACACTCACCCCATTGACATCCTCGGGTTGACGACAGCGTTGAAACCAACGCCGATGTTCGGGCATGAAGACTCCAACGAACGTACAGAGGCCAAAACCCAAAATATCTGACAATGAAAAGAAACCCTAGACCAGCAAATCTAAACAACCGATCGATTGCCTAGTTGCATACACGTAATAGTTGGCCATACCCATGCATTCTCTGCAAGAGATTAAACACCATGTGATGTACCGGTTAATAATTGTCAGTGGGGAGCTGTTCAGGTAAAAGAATGTTTTGTCATCAAGTATTCAACCAGGGCTGTCCAGATCCTCCAATAACCATAATAATCAAGTATGCATCATCCGTCACGAGGGCTAGCAACCTAATAAATTTGCTATTGAAAATACAGCATTGAGATGAAAGATGCATATATAGGCATACTTTTTGTTAATCTTGTCAAACTCTGTGTAACACCCAAAATTTTATTTTGGGATTCAGGAGAAATTCTACCAAGATGTGTTTTCTAATAAAAGATTACTAAATGAATTCAGGTATATCTCTTTATGGAACTATATATATTTATATATATAATTATTCACTAAAATATTTAGGTTAAAGTATATTTTGATAAAAGTTATACACTAGAAATTATTTTTTTATAACTATTTTGTGTGTACGAATGACATTTAAAAGCATTTGCTGGAAACATGGTAATAAATAAACAAATTGATAAAATTATATGCATGCATCTCATGCTGGGGATTTTGATTGTGCATATATTTTGAAATGTGGATTGAATTCTGTTGAATTTGAAACTTGAAAATAAATTGAAATGGAAAAAATAATAAAAATAGAAAACATAAAATAAAAAGGGAAAAAACCTTACCTCGGCCATGGGCGCTCGGCCCAGCTGATTTCCTAAGCATGCACAGCCCACGTCTCCTCCCTTGTTTCTTTTTTCTCTTTTCCTTCTTTATTTTATTCCCTAGCCCCGCGCTTACCTCATCTTGACCTAAGTAATGACATCATTGTTTTTTTATTTGTCACTGACCATGGGATTCACCGGTTTAGGGATAAAAACGGGACGGATACAGCCGGATATAGGCCGGGTCATCTCATATCCTACCCTAATGTATTTCTCTCAGATACGGGACCGGATAGGGGTAGTTAAGATTCGGGACGGATATAGGACGGGAGGGTAATAATCCGGGCACATAAGAAACGGATAACAGATACTACTCGAGTAGGTACCGATAATTGTCGGGTAGTTCGTCTCGATGATATTAATTGTTCAACCATCCAACAAATACATAAATTAGACAATACATGATCATGTATATGATAGATCAAATGTAGAAAAGGAAACCGATAAAATTGACATCATGCAATTCAAAATTACTAATCACAAGGACATTGTAGAACCAACACCACAATATTAAAAATTTATAAAATATTCTAGTTTCACTCAAAAATTGCAAATAAGTTACAAAAACTAATAAACATTTTATACGAAGATAACTCAAGTCCTCATATGAAAATGATAAAGTAAAGTATTGATTATGTTGAAACTTAGATACTTACAGTGATTTCACATGTAACTCATACAAATAAGTGAAAGTGAAATGGAAGAAACGTGGGCATCTTATAGATCTTATGATCCAAATATTTTTTATGGTTATATATGAACATATGTTGTGTGCCTTCGTAAAATTTCATGATTTTTAGGGTATTTATACATCTATTAATTTCTTGTCTTAGAAAATCATCAAAATACAATTAAATCCATAAAATAATGTAGCGTCGATCGAAAATTGCAAATAAGTTACCAATACTAATAAATAGTCTCTACAAAGATAACCTTAAGTTCCCACGTGGAGAAAACATTAAGCCCCCCACATAAAAATGATAAAGTATATTAATTTGATATAAATTTGGACATTATTTCAATGATTTTGGCCTAAAGATATGTTTAAACAAAAAATTGATGTACTACAAAGTTATAGATCTCTTCGAGCTCTATAATTTTCATATAAACTTTATCTTCATCTGATTTCATATGTAAAAGTTATGATTTTATAACTATATTATTATGCAGGAAATGAAAAAAACGGGTACCCGAATTCCGGGTACCCGTATCCGACCCGACTATCCAGGTATTTACCTGGTAGTCCTCGCTCCGTATCCGACCCGAATCTGAAGATTCAGTATCCGGGTATTACCCGTATCCGTCCCGAATATAAAAATACCCGAATCCATATCCAAAAAACGGGTATTTGCACTATCCGTATCCGGTACCCGACGGGTATACCCGACCCGTTTCCTACACCGGTCGGATCCTTTTGTCGCCCGACGAAACTCCATGAGCAATAGATTTTACAACAAATTTTCCGGGCCTTAGCAAATTGTAACACCCGGTTTCAAGGAACAAAGTCGGGTGCATCTCATACATGCGCCAAGAAGACAACATATATAATAACAGAGTGAATAGAGATAAATGTCACAAAACATCAGAGTAATTATTACATAGCGGAAGACTTATTACAAAATAAAAGTATAACCATAAAACGAACTAAGGATCGTCGGCGCCAATGTCGACTAAGAAACGCCACCTAGATCAAGTCGGATGCCTCAGTGTTAGGCGGCTCCTCTTCGACCACCTGTTCTTCTCCTACACCGCTACAGTTTATAGGAAGCTCCAGTTTATAGGACGGCCAATCCCATACACCTCTACCGAGGAGGCGAGGCAGGGTAACACTACGAGGCCTTTACAAAGTTCCACTAGCTTTAGACTACCCGCTACAGTTTATAGGAAGCTCCAGTGCAGGGTTCCTGGCTGACCGCCATCGCAGCAAAATCAACCAGGGACCTCCCTACACTGACCACTCCCCTACTGCCCTTGCCCCTTTCAGGTAAGGTAGCCCTCCCCTAGCTTTCCTAGTTAATCAGCCAAGGGCGTCCCATTAAACCCTTGTGGTAGCACTGTTTTCCCGGGTGGTCGCTCCATGTTCCCATTAATTTAATGATCTTAACATGAACAGTAATAATAACAAGATAATAACAGAATAATCATGTGTAGTGTAACTCCATACCCAATCCACATAAAGCAATAGCAAGTACTACCCAAAAATATTTCAGGGGTGAACAAGGTATAGAGGTAATCAAAACTGGGGTAACATAAAGGCTCCCATCAAAATTAACCTATGCAGATCATTAAAATTAATAAGAACATGGCTGGGAAAAGTAAGTGATCAAGGGCACAACTTGCCTGGCACTTGAGATTCCCGTTACCAGGGTGATTATTCAGATCCGCGAAACCTCGCGCTAGTCGTAACAATACAAACAAACATGGTATAGACAAAATTAACATCACACCAAACATAAGTACAACTAAATAATAATGATCTACACGTTGCTACGGAATCGTGGGAACGAGAACTACTACGATCGGAGTTATGATTTTATAAAAGATCTGTGTGATTGAAATGTCAAACTATATTATAATTTGGTCAGTATAAATCATATGAGAGGTTATTTTATAAATAATTATCGCAAATTTAATCTAAGTTATACGTTGACCAAAAATTATATTCTAGTAGATTATAATGATAAGCAGTTTAACAAGACTAACCGACATAAGTTAAATAGAAATATAATAAGACATGGTATAATAAATGTTGTTAATGCATAGTAAATATTTATACGAGGCTAACGAAACTTGAACGGATCAAATCAGAATTAAAACGGAGAAGTTATGAATTTATGAAGATTCTATGTGTGTTTGATACAAAATGAATTAGGTGATCCAATTTAATATAAGTTTCATGTCAAAACAATGGTACTAAGTGACAAACAATAATATTCCAAAATAAATGTCACTGGAATGAATTAATTTGGAGCCAGGATGGATTAAATATGAATTTCCCAAGTTCGTGGATTCATTTGTGTACTGAAAATCAATTTCTATAAGTATTTACCTAGTTTCTTTGTACTTTGGGTCGAACACTAAATACAGAGAACAATGGGGGTTAAACTATAAAATTTCTAAGACTCAGTGAACAATCCAGACGGGATGGTGGGTTTATTCTTATATTTCTCAGGGTCTCTTTAACAAAACGTCACAGCGAAGGGGTATCGCGAGTCTATAGCCGTCCGATTAAAAATGAACGGCCCAGATCAAACGATGAGTCAGTACGCGAAACTACCCTTCAGATCCAAATCCAAGGGTCGAGATCTTATTAAGATAGATCTAATCTGCATCGTTGGGCTCAGGATGAACATCCCAGATCTAACATGCACGAGATCCGATCCCAATCCTTCATCCACGATCCAACGACTGAACTTTGTCCTCCCCACACCAGTAAGGTAACCCAATCGTGCTCGATCGTTCTCTGATCGACGGTGAATACGCCACACACCATCGACGGAGCAATCCAGCGCGAGGAACCGCGATCGCCCGGCGGCGTACTCGTCGGAGAGGAGCAGTACCGCACCTCGCGCGCCCCAAAACCCATCACAGGTTACGCAAAGAACCGAAAGAGGTAAGTGCGGTAGATGAGGTCTCACCGCGACACGAAGCATGGACATGGCCTCCCACGGCGCGCGGTGAGACCATGGCGGCGCCCAACGGCGGCGAGCAATCGCACAACCCCAGCCTGGTTCTCTGGCTTCGATAAATCACGACCACGCTCCGAGGATCCCAGGGAGTCCCCCAGATCAACATTCAAGGCCCCTCGCTGCAGTAGACGATTTATCCCCACGGTGGCATCCTCTCTGTTCCTCATCTCTCTCTCGTCTCACGCCGTCGAGTTCTAATGGAAGCGAGGCTTTCCTTTACTTCTGGATGCGACTGGACGAATGGGAAATCGGTGGCGGGTGCGACACGACTTAAAGCCCTGGCGTGGCTAATTCACGGTCCAATCCCCGACTCCGAACGGCAACCACCATGGATTTCGCCCACGGTAGAGCCAATACCAGAGCACACCGGGTCAACACCCCGATGCCCCCCTGCACTCAACTGGGCCATGATTTGCATCAAGGAGAATGATTCGAGCATGATGGGGATACTTACCGCAGCTGGAGGGCAATGGAGTGGGCCGACCGCAGGGGACAGTGGGTACACGGTGGAGGACCTTCTCCGGTGAAGAACTTCCGAGCCCCCGGGCACCGATTCCACGCGCCGAGGCCACAACACACTTTCCCCCGACCTAGAGAAGCCCCAGGGTATGACACCGAGGCACGCTAGGAGGCGAATTGAAGTTTTACTTTTCCTCCCGCAGTGGAGCTCGCCGCAAAATCCCCCCACGATGACGGTGACGATTGGATCGCGATTGGGGAGTTGGGGGAGGTTTTGCAATGGCGTACACCTTAAAGCAAGGAGGGGGGTCCGCGACTTTCGCGCGACGGAGCAGGCCCCAACGGCCGAGCGGCAGCTTCGGGTGGCGAAGGTTCCGCGTGGATTTCGCGGCTAGCTGCGACCGCGAGAATCGCACGATCCGTTGAAGAAGGACCCGACGAGGCGGTCCCACATGTCATTGAGCGCGCGTCAACGAGGCGAAGCCGCACCGTGAGTGGGAGGCTGGGCAATGGGCCCCAGGTGCAGGCGCACCAGCACGTGGCATCCACCCGGGTGGGCTGGCTGGGCCGAGGCTGAGGAGATTGGAATGGGCTAGCGCGTGGGGATTCCGGCCCAGCTGAGCAGGTATGCATTTATTTATTTCTTTATTTATTTTCCTTTTCTATCTCAATTCTCAAACTTCAAACTAGCTTCAAACCAGGTTCAAATTTTGAATTCGGTTATAAACGCACCATACACACTCCAGCATGAATGCAAGGTTTATTTATTTCTTACTTTGATTAATGTCTCTAAATACAATATTGAGAGAGGGGGTATTTCACTTAAATAAATAGAACATCCTCCAATTTATTTATTTTTCTGAGTTTAATTTTAGAAGTCCCATCTAGATTTGAGTCATCTAGATTTAATACTCTTTTAAATACATGTTTATGGTATATCTTTTAATGAAATGAATAATCATTTAGTTAAATAGAAAAGCTTTCTTAGTATTTCTTTTCTTGGTTTCGAAATTCAGCCCTCAAAATTCAGAGCCCAAGTATAATTTGAGATATCCTAATTTACTATTTTATTTCTTTCTTTCTTTATTATTATTTTTTTCTTATACAAATTTTAGGCTTTACAAATCCTACCCCCTTAACAAAAATCTCGTCCTCGAGATTTGTAATAAGAGGGATGTATACTCATATCGTGTCAACACATATGCACAAACAAAATCTCAGCATGATGCACGATTAATTAGCAACACATGGGTCAATTAGACCTTATTATTCCTCCTGAAATAGTATCATACTATTTACTAACTAAAGTAACATTTAGATCTTACAAATAGTAGTAATTTATATATATGTTTATGTAGCTTGGTGGAGCTGGTGGTGGTGGAGGAGGTAGTGGTTGTCGTTGTTGTTGTCTCTCCAACCGTGCTTGCCGTATCTCCAGACGGACCTGACGTATTTCCTCGCGTTCTTGTCTTATCTGATTTTGCATTTCGGTCACCATGTCTGTCAATTGTTGTATTACCATCCTTTGGGCGGCTACCACTTGATCCATTTCACCCGGTGGAGGATTTGGAGGATTCATTTCTGTTTGTTGTTGCCTGATAATCTTTCCTTCCTAGTATTGACCATGAGAGTTAGAAGCATATGGCAAAATAGTTTTGCAAGGGAACTTATTCGATAAGTGAAATGAATAAGCTTGTAGCTGGTTATGATCTGAAGATTCTTTAGTAGGGCTTAATCTGTTTTATGTACAGATTGGGGTAAAAGAAAGTCAGGTGAATATCCAAAGGTAGGATAGAATTTGTCAAGATGGAATAGATCTGGGTGAGATAGACTACATGATGTAGGTCAAAATTTTGTTTGATGTTAGGTGGGGACTGATAATTAATCAATTCATCATGACACTATTGGTTAGGTTAGCTCTTCTAATCAGGGTTGAGTTGGTCTAATGTGCTAAGTTAAGTTAACACCTGGTTAGAAGGGTCTAAGTACCATTAATCTGTTTAAGCAGACCACATTGGATTAGATCACACTAGCTTCCAAAAATTTTATTCAAGAATATCATTTAGTTAAGCATGACAAGCTGACCTTATCTTTATGGAATTCTAGCATTTTTTTAAGTGGGACTTCCAATTAGTATTTTTTTATACACCTAAAATCATTCATGCCATTAACAGGTGTGGCATAGAAAACAAAGGTAATCAGGTTTTAGCTATTAGGTGAATGTAGAGAAGATTTGGAGGTAAAAGGAAGTTAGGTAATGGAGACTTTTGTTCCGAGTGGTGGATCTTGATTCATCGGAATGTCTGTTTCTATCTCATATCCTTCATTGTCGAGGTTAACCTACTTCTTGGGTCTGATTTAGGGACCATCGGTTGCGGTGTTAGATGTCATTATTTGAGTTGGGATAACAATTGCGAGTACATAGGGTAGGTAGATTGAACAAAGTTTTACTTTGCTTTTGGAATGAATGGGCTGAGCAACCTATAACATAGGCTAGGTCGTGGTTTTACGGATGAGTTGGTCTAAGACACCCGTTTAGGTTAAAACATGTTTATAAGAGTAGGATCAAATCTTATTTTACCTGTATTATCTAACATGTTTGTCCATTAGATTAGATCTAATCAGGTTAGATGGGATCAGAATTAAGTTGGTGTAACCAGATTAGACTAGATAAGATCTACTTAATTTATTTTGGAATAGATCATGTTTGTTATACTATTAGGAGATAAGCAAGGTGGTGGGGATCTGTATGCTTATTAGAACAAGAGGGGTCTCTAAGAATAATACAGAATTTTTTCTAGATAGATTAGTTAGATCTATTAGGATATGATAAAATCTTTTGAGATAAGATGAGCCTATTAAGGTAAGAAAGAGTCTTTCAAGATAAGATGATTCGGTTGAGATAAGAAAGAATCTTTTAAGATAAGATGGATCTAGTAGGATAAGATAGATTCCTTTAGGTTAAGAGGGATCCATTATAGTAAGAGAGAGTCTTTTGAGATAGGAGGGATCTATATAAATTAGATACACTTTAATGGAGGATAATCTAAGTTGTTTAGTTATCTTATGAATTCTATTTATGCCTATACGTATATGCAGATGGAGTTGTGGACATGACTCCACGACTCATCACACTCAATCAAAGATCCAAATCAAACAAGTATCATAAGAACAAGCACTCAAGCGTATAAATACCTATAAAAATAGTTTTTTTTTGTTTTTGTTCCTAGGAGTAGGTCTCTTATTCCTAAAGGTCACTTTAGGTACGAGATTTCAAAGTGTGAAATCCACATTTGTCTTTAGAAGGAAAAGGTAAAAATAATCAGAGTATAGCGGAAATAGATGAGAAAAGATTAAGATAAGTTTAGAAAAGAATTAGAGTAAGGTAAGTAGTTAAGGGTCTGTCCATTTCTATCTAGGTTTCGTCCTACAGTCAACATTCCTCTGATACCACTTCTGTAACACCCGGTTTCAAGGAACAAAGCCGGGTGCATCTCATACATGCGCCAAGAAGACAACATATATAATAACAGAGTGAATAGAGATAAATGTCACAAAACATCAGAGTAATTATTACATAGCGGAAGACTTATTACAAAATAAAAGTATAACCATAAAACGAACTAAGGATCGTCGGCGCCAATGTCGACTGAGAAACGCCACCTAGATCAAGTCGGATGCCTCAGTGTTAGGCGGCTCCTCTTCGACCACCTGTTCTTCTCCTGTGGAGGGGGTGTGAGACAGCAAGAGTGAGCTCACATACGTTCATAGCTCAACAAGTCATGGGGAATAGTGTAGCATGAACTCACCAAAGGTGGGAGTTCATGAAGTGTAAGGCTGATCAATGAAATAAAGGCTAAGGCTGAGCATTGCTTTTATAAGTTGGTCAAAATTTTATTAGCAATTACTAAGTGTAAGTAAATACCAAACCTTAATAATAATAAAGAACAGTAATAGTAAAATAATCCCAAATGCGATGCAAATGTCAAAATTGAATTTAAGTTCCATAATTAATCATGTGAGGGTCCGAGCCGCTCATGACCGTGAGCACGGCTAGTATACTAGTTTTACACTCTGCAGAGGTTGCGCATCTTTACCCACAAGTCATGTTACCCATCTGCCAAGAGACGGCCAATCCCATACACCTCTACCGAGGAGGCGAGGCAGGGTAACACTACGAGGCCTTTACAAAGTTCCACTAGCTTCAGACTACCCGCTACAGTTTATAGGAAGCTCCAGTGCAGGGTTCCTGGCTGACCGCCATCGCAGCAAAATCAACCAGGGACCTCCCTACACTGACCACTCCCCTACTGCCCTTGCCCCTTTCGGGTAAGGTAGCCCTCCCCTAGCTTTCCTAGTTAATCAGCCAAGGGCGTCCCATTAAACCCTTGTGGTAGCACTGTTTTCTCGGGTGGTCGCTCCATGTTCCCATTAATTTAATGATCTTAACATGAACAGTAATAATAACAAGATAATAACAGAATAATCATGTGTAGTGTAACTCCATACCCAATCCACATAAAGCAATAGCAAGTACTACCCAAAAATATTTCAGGGGTGAACAAGGTATAGAGGTAATCAAAACTGGGGTAACATAAAGGCTCCCATCAAAATTAACCTATGCAGATCATTAAAATTAATAAGAACATGGCTGGAAAAAGTAAGTGATCAAGGGCACAACTTGCCTGGCACTTGAGATTCCCGTTACCAGGGTGATTATTCAGATCCTCGAAACCTCACGCTAGTTGTAACAATACAAACAAACATGGTATAGACAAAATTAACATCACACCAAACATAAGTACAACTAAATAATAATGATCTACACGTTGCTACGGAATCGTGGGAACGAGAACTACTACGATCGGAGTTATGATTTTATAAAAGATCTGTGTGATTGAAATGCCAAACTATATTATAATTTGGTCAGTATAAATCATATGAGAGGTTATTTTATAAATAATTATCGCAAATTTAATCTAAGTTATACGTTGACCAAAAATTATATTCTAGTAGATTATAATGATAAGCAGTTTAACAAGACTAACCGACATAAGTTAAATAGAAATATAATAAGACATGGTATAATAAATGTTGTTAATGCATAGTAAATATTTATACGAGGCTAACGAAACTTGAACGGATCAAATCGGAATTAAAACGGAGAAGTTATGAATTTATGAAGATTCTATGTGTGTTTGATACAAAATGAATTAGGTGATCCAATTTAATATAAGTTTCATGTCAAAACAATGGTACTAAGTGACAGACAATAATATTCCAAAATAAATGTCACTGGAATGAATTAATTTGGAGCCAGGATGGATTAAATATGAATTTCCCAAGTTCGTGGATTCATTTGTGTACTGAAAATCAATTTCTATAAGTATTTACCTAGTTTCTTTGTACTTTGAGTCGAACACTAAATACAGAGAACAATGGGGGTTAAACTATAAAATTTCTAAGACTCAGTGAACAATCCAGACGGGATGGTGGGTTTATTCTTATATTTCTCAGGGTCTCTTTAACAAAACGTCACAGCGAAGGGGTATCGCGAGTCTATAGCCGTCCGATTAAAAATGAACGGCCCAGATCAAACGATGAGTCAGTACGCGAAACTACCCTTCAGATCCAAATCCAAGGGTCGAGATCTTATTAAGATAGATCTAATCTGCATCGTTGGGCTCAGGATGAACATCCCAGATCTAACATGCACGAGATCCGATCCCAATCCTTCATCCACGATCCAACGACTGAACTTTGTCCTCCCCACACCAGTAAGGTAACCCAATCGTGCTCGATCGTTCTCTGATCGACGGTGAATACGCCACACACCATCGACGGAGCAATCCAGCGCGAGGAACCACGATCGCCCTGCGGCGTACTCGTCAGAGAGGAGCAGTACCGCACCTCGCGCGCCCCAAAACCCATCACAGGTTACGCAAAGAACCGAAAGAGGTAAGTGCGGTAGATGAGGTCTCACCGTGACACGAAGCATGGACATGGCCTCCCACGGCGCGCGGTGAGACCATGGCGGCGCCCAACGGCGGCGAGCAATCGCACAACCCTAGCCAGGTTCTCTGGCTTCGATAAATCACGACCACGCTCCGAGGATCCCAGGGAGTCCCCCAGATCAACATTCAAGGCCCCTCGCTGCAGTAGACGATTTATCCCCACGGTGGCATCCTCTCTGTTCCTCATCTCTCTCTCGTCTCACGCCGTCGAGTTCTAATGGAAGCGAGGCTTTCCTTTACTTCTGGATGCGACTGGACGAATGGGAAATCGGTGGCGGGTGCGACACGACTTAAAGCCCTGGCGTGGCTAATTCACGGTCCAATCCCCGACTCCGAACGGCAACCACCATGGATTTCGCCCACGGTAGAGCCAATACCAGAGCACACCGGGTCAACACCCCGATGCCCCCCCCCCCCCCCGCACTCAACTGGGCCACGATTTGCATCAAGGAGAATGATTCGAGCATGATGGGGATACTTACCGCAGCTGGAGGGCAATGGAGTGGGCCGACCGCAGGGGACAGTGGGTACACGGTGGAGGACCTTCTCCGGTGAAGAACTTCCGAGCCCCCGGGCACCGATTCCACGCGCCGAGGCCACAGCACACTTCCCCCGACCTAGAGAAGCCCCAGGGTATGACACCGAGGCACGCTAGGAGGCGAATTGAAGTTTTACTTTTCCTCCCGCAGTGGAGCTCGCCGCAAAATCCCCCCACGATGACGGTGACGATTGGATCGCGATTGGGGAGTTGGGGGAGGTTTTGCAATGGCGTACACCTTAAAGCAAGGAGGGGGGTCCACGACTTGCGCGCGACGGAGCAGGCCCCAACGGCCGAGCGGCAGCTTCGGGTGGCGAAGGTTCCGCGTGGATTCCGCGGCTAGCTGCGACCGCGAGAATCGCACGATCCGTTGAAGAAGGACCCGACGAGGCGGTCCCACATGTCATTGAGCGCGCGTCAACGAGGCGAAGCCGCACCGTGAGTGGGAGGCTGGGCAATGGGCCCCAGGTGCAGGCGCACCAGCACGTGGCATCCACCCGGGTGGGCTGGCTGGGCCGAGGCTGAGGAGATTGGAATGGGCTAGCGCGTGGGGATTCCGGCCCAGCTGAGCAGGTATGCATTTATTTATTTCTTTATTTATTTTCCTTTTCTATCTCAATTCTCAAACTTCAAACTAGCTTCAAACCAGGTTCAAATTTTGAATTCGGTTATAAACGCACCATACACACTCCAGCATGAATGCAAGGTTTATTTATTTCTTACTTTGATTAATGTCTCTAAATACAATATTGAGAGAGGGGGTATTTCACTTAAATAAATAGAACATCCTCCAATTTATTTATTTTTCTGAGTTTAATTTTAGAAGTCCCATCTAGATTTGAGTCATCTAGATTTAATACTCTTTTAAATACATGTTTATGGTATATCTTTTAATGAAATGAATAATCATTTAGTTAAATAGAAAAGCTTTCTTAGTATTTCTTTTCTTGGTTTCGAAATTCAGCCCTCAAAATTCAGAGCCCAAGTATAATTTGAGATATCCTAATTTACTATTTTATTTCTTTCTTTCTTTATTATTATTTTTTTTTCTTATACAAATTTTAGGCTTTACACAAATCCTGTAACAACCTCGTCGTGCACCCCCGCAAGTGCCCCACGCGATTGTCGGAGCCCTTGTGTTCCCTGACCTGGGTATAAAAAGAAAACGTGATGACACATCACCTTAAAACACTACCGGAATCGAGCTCTTTGTCGAGTGCTGACATATCACCTTAGAACTTTGTCGAGTGCTCGGCGCTTTGCTGAGTGCTTTTTGTCGGGTACTCGATAAAGTTCTACTCTCGGTAACGCCGACGTTACTTAGAGCAGGACGCTCGACACAAGAAGACACTCGGTAAAGACTGCTTTGCCAAGTGCCAAACACTCGGCGAACGGCGACGCTCGGCAAAGCCGTTAGCAGTCGTCTATAGCTGATGGCTGTTACCTTTGCCGAGAGCCAGGCTTTGGCACTCGGCAAAGAAGCTATTTTGCCGAGTGTCGCGGGACCGACACTCGGCAAACTATGTTTTGCCGAGTGCTATCCTTGAACACTCGTCAAAGTATATTTTCGAGCACCATGCTCACTAAACATGATCGTGAACTTGTCATCCAGTTGTTTAAAAATTGTATAAAACACAAACAAAGTCAGAAAATCATGAAACTTATCCACATGTCATGATATCATATATAGAGACTGTGATAAAAATTTGAGAATGTTTCGAGAAAGTTTTGACACACTATGTGTAGAATCCTAGCTGGTCTATATTGAAACTATATGATTTCATGTGTAGGACACTTAGGTTTCTACACATAGTGCGTCACAACTTTTTTGAAACATTCTCAATTTTTTATCACAGCCTCTACATAGAGCTAGGAGGCAGTGTGGCGTACCATAGGAATGCAGTCCCTATTAGGGACAATGAGAATAAACGAACGCGGAATGCCTCTATGTCGGCCAATTCCCCTAATTGTGCTAGGAACTGGCCTATATGTTCGTGAGCCTTGGTCATCCAAAATTTTTGCGAATTCGGGTATTCTGGTTCCCTGAGGGTACGAGTGATGGTCAAATTGGCTATAATAGGGTCTCCGATATGACTATCCACTATGGATCATGCTAACTCCGAGATTATCTCGGAACGCCCCGGCTATCTCCTCCCTTACTATGTCAATGGAGGTCGATGGTAGTCCACTGGCCCTCTAGTCCAACATAGGTGTGGGTGTTTGGATATTATGTTGTCTCCCTACCCACTGGCTTGGGTTTTGTGGGACATTAATGCTTGCCCCTATGTGGCTCATATGATTGGTCATCCCTTTCTAGCCTTCTGGAGGAGCAAAAAAGTACTCGCCCCCACGTATTTGGGATGACATATTGAAAGGGAATTAGGCTTACACCTATTTCCTAAATTGATTTTGGTGGTTGAATTGCCCAATACAAATAATTGGACTAACTAGTTTGCTCTAGTTTATAAGTTCTATAGGTGCCAAAGGTTCACAATAAGCCAATAAAAAGACCAAGAAAAAGGGTTCAACAAAAAGAGCAAGGGATAACCGATGTGTGCCCTGGTCTGGCGCACCGGACTGTCCGGTGTGCCACCGGACAGTGTCCGGTGCACCAGGGGACTTCAAGCTGAACTTCACACCTTCGGGAATTCTCAGAGGCGCTTCGCTATAATTCACCGGACTGTCCGGTGCACCACCGGACAGTGTCCGGTGCCCCAAGATCAAGCGACTCTGAACTCGCCAGCTTCGGGAATCCGCTCCGCTATAATTCACCGGACATGTCCGGTGCACACCGGACTGTCCGGTGTAACGAAGGAGCAACGGCTAGTCCACGCCAACGGTCACCTGCAGGGACATTTAATGCGCGCCAGAGCGCGCAGAAGTCAGGCACGCGCGAGGTGGCACACCGGACAGCCTACAGGGCATGTCCGGTGCACCACCGGACAGCCAGGCGGGCCCACGCGTCAGAGCTCCAATGGTCGAACCCTAACGGCCGGGTGACGTGGCTGGCGCACCGGACAGTGTCCGGTGGCGCACCGGACTGTCCGGTGCGCCCGTCGACAGCAGCCTTCACCAACGGCTAGTTTGGTGGTTGGGGTTATAAATACCCCCAACCACCCCACATTCAAATCATCCAAGTTTTCACACTTCTACACCTTACAAGAGCTCTAGCATTCAAGTCTAGACACACCAAAGTGATCAAATCCTCTCCAATTCCACACAAAGCCTTAGTGACTAGTGAGAGAGATTTGTTGTGTTCATTTGAGCTCTTGCGCTTGGATTGCTTCTTTTCTTTCTAATTTGTTCTTGTGATCAAAACTCAATTGTAACCGAGGCAAGAGACACCAATTGTGTGGTGGTCCTTGCGGGGAAGTTTTGTTCCCGGTTGATTTGAGAAGAGAAGCTCACTCGGTCCGAGGGACCGTTTGAGATAGGGAAACGGTTGAGATAGACCCGGCCTTTGTGGCCTCCTCAATGGGGAGTAGGTTTGAGAGAACCGAACCTCGGTAAAACAAATCCACGTGTTTCACTCTTTATTCGCTAGCGATTTGTTTTGCGCCCTCTCTCTCGGACTCATTATTATTTCTAACGCTAACCCGGCTTGTAGTTGTGTTTAAGTTGTTAAATTTCAGTTTCGCTCTATTCACCCCCCTCTAGGCGACTTTCAATTGGTATCGGAGCCCGATGCTTCATTAGAGCCTAACCGCTCGAAGTGATGTCGGGAGATCACACCAAGAGGGAGATGGAGACCGGCGACAAGCCCACTACAAGCCACGGGAAGACTTCATCGGAAGAGTCCCGCAACAAGGGAAAGGGGAAGGAGAAGAAATCCTCTTCCCACAAGTCGCATCGGAGTGGTGGCAAGCACAAGAAGATGAGGAAGGTGGTCTACTACGAGACCGACACTTCATCACCGTCGACCTCCGGCTCCGACGCGCCATCCGTAACTTCTAAGCGCCATGAGCGCAAGAAGTTTAGTAAGATCCCCCTACGCTATCCTCGCATTCCTAAACATACACCTTTACTTTCCGTCCCATTAGGAAAACCACCAACATTTGATGGTGAAGATTATGCTAGGTGGAGTGATTTGATGCGATTTCATCTAACCTCACTCCACAAAAGTATATGGGATGTTGTTGAGTTTGGTGTACAGGTACCATCCGTAGGGGATGAAGATTATGATGAGGACGAAGTGGCCCAAATCCAACACTTCAACTCCCAAGCCACAACTATACTCTTCGCCTCTCTAAGTCGAGAGGAGTATAATAAGGTGCAAGGGTTGAAGAGTGCTAAGGAAATTTGGGACGTGCTAAAGACCGCGCACGAAGGAGATGAGGTGACCAAGATCACTAAGCGGGAAACGATCGAGGGGGAGCTCGGTCGCTTCCGTCTTCGCCAAGGGGAGGAGCCACAAGACATGTACAACCGGCTCAAAACCTTGGTGAACCAAGTGCGCAACATCGGGAGCAAAAAATGGGATGACCACGAAGTGGTTAAGGTTATTCTAAGATCACTTGTTTTCCTTAACCCTACTCAAGTTCAATTAATTCGTGGCAATCCTAGATATACTCTAATGACTCCCGAGGAAGTAACCGGGAATTTTGTGAGCTTTGAATTGATGATCAAAGGCTCAAAGAAGATCAACGAGCTTGACGGCCCCTCCACGTCTGAAGCACAACCGGTCGCATTCAAGGCGACGGAAGAAAAGAAGGAGGAATCTACTCCAAGTCGAACACCCATCGACGCCTCCAAGCTCGACAACGAGGAGATGGCACTCATCATCAAGAACTTCCGTCAAATCCTCAAGCAAAGGAGGGGGAAAGATTACAAGCCCCGCTCCAAGAAAGTGTGCTACAAGTGTGGTAAGCCCGGTCACTTTATAGCAAAATGTCCTATTTCTAGTGACAGTGACAGGGGCGATGACAAGAAGGGGAGAAGAAAGGAGAAGAAGAGATATCACAAGAAGAAGGGCGGCGATGCCCATGTTTGCCGGGAATGCGACTCCGACGAGAGCTCCACCGACTCCTCCTCCGACGAGGACGCCACAAACATCGCCGTCACCAAGGGTCTTCTCTTCCCCAACGTCGGCCACAAATGCCTCATGGCCAAGGACGGCAAAAGGAAGAAGGTAAAATCAAGATCCTCCACTAAATATGAAACCTCTAGTGATGAGGACAATGCTAGCAATGAGGAGGATAACTTGCGTATTCTTTTTGCCAACCTAAACATGCAACAAAAATAAAAGTTGAATGAATTAATTAGTGTTATTCATGAGAAGGATGATCTCTTGGACTCCCAAGAGGACTTCCTTATTAAAGAAAACAAAAAGCATGTTAAGGTTAAAAATGCTTATGCTCTAGAAGTAGAGAAATGTGAAAAATTATCTAAGGAGCTAAGCACTTGCCATGAGACTATTGACAACCTTAGAAATGAGAATGCTAATTTGTTAGCTAAGGTTGATTCGAATGTTTGTGATGTTTCAATTCCCAATCCTAGAAATGATCATGTTGATTTGCTTGCTAAGATTGAAGAATTAAACATCTCTCTTGCTAGCCTTAGGATTGAAAATGAGAAATTAATTGCTAAGGCTAAAGATTTTGATGTTTGCAATGTTACTATTTCTAACCTTAGAAGTGAAAATGATATATTACATGCTAAGGTTGTAGAATTAAAATCTTGCAAACCCTCTACATCTACCGTTGAGCATGTTTCTATTTGCACTAGATGTAGAGATATTGATATTGATGTTATTCATGATCATATGGCTTTAATTAAACAACAAAATGATCATATAGCAAAATTAGATGCTAAAATTGCCGAGCATAACTTAGAGAATGAAAAGTTTAAATTTGCTAGAAGTATGCTCTATAATGGGAGACGCCCTGGCATTAAGGATGGCATTGGCTTCCAAAAGGGGGACAATGTCAAAATTAATGCCCCTCCTAAGAAATTGTCCAACTTTGTTAAGGGCAAGGCTCCCATGCCTCAGGATAACGAGGGTTACGTTTTGTACCCTGCCGGTTATCCCGAGAGCAAAATTAGGAGAATTCATTCTAGGAAGTCTCACTCTGGCCCTAATCATGCTTTTATGTATAAGGGTGAGACATCTAGCTCTAGGCAACCAACCCGTGCTAAGTTGCCTAAGAAGAAAACTCCTAGTGCATCAAACGATCATGACATTTCATTTAAAAATTTTGATGCATCTTATGTTTTTACTAACAAATCCGGCAAGGTAGTTGCCAAGTTTGTTGGGGGCAAACACAAGGGCTCCAAGACTTGTGTTTGGGTACCCAAAGTTCTTGTTTCTAATGCTAAAGGACCCAAAACCGTTTGGGTACCTAAAGTCAAGAACTAAAATTGTTTTGTAGGTTTATGCATCCGGGGGCTCAAGTTGGATCATCGATAGCGGGTGCACGAACCACATGACGGGGGAGAAGAAGATGTTCTCCTCCTACGAGAAAAACCAAGATCCCCAACGAGCTATCACATTCGGGGATGGAAACCAAGGTTTGGTCAAAGGTTTGGGTAAAATAGCTATATCTCCTGACCATTCCATTTCCAATGTTTTTCTTGTTGATTCATTAGATTACAACTTGCTTTCCGTTTCCCAATTATGTCAAATGGGCTACAACTGTCTATTTACTGACGTAGGTGTCACTGTCTTTAGAAGAAGTGATGATTCAATAGCATTTAAGGGAGTGTTAGAGGGTCAGCTATACTTGGTAGATTTTGATAGAGCTGAACTCGACACTTGCCTAATTGCTAAGACTAACATGGGTTGGCTCTGGCACCGCCGACTAGCCCATGTTGGGATGAAGAATCTTCATAAGCTTCTAAAGGGAGAGCACATTTTAGGATTAACAAATGTTCATTTTGAGAAAGACAGGATTTGTAGCGCATGCCAAGCAGGGAAGCAAGTTGGTGTTCATCATCCACACAAGAACATTATGACGACTGACAGGCCACTGGAGCTCCTACACATGGACCTATTCGACCCGATAGCTTACATAAGCATCGGCGGGAGTAAGTACTGTCTAGTTATTGTGGATGATTATTCTCGCTTCACTTGGGTATTCTTTTTGCAGGAAAAATCTCAAACCCAAGAAACCTTAAAAGGATTCTTGAGACGGGCTCAAAATGAGTTCGGCTTAAGGATCAAGAAAATTAGAAGCGACAATGGGACGGAGTTCAAGAATTCACAAATTGAAGGCTTCCTTGAGGAGGAGGGCATCAAGCATGAGTTCTCCTCTCCCTACACGCCACAACAAAATGGTGTAGTGGAGAGAAAGAATAGAACTCTATTGGACATGGCAAGAACCATGCTTGATGAGTACAAGACACCGGATCGGTTTTGGGCCGAGGCAGTCAACATCGCCTGCTACGCCATCAACCGGTTGTATCTACACCGAATCCTCAAGAAGACATCATACAAATCCTAACCAGTAAAAAGCCCAACATTTCATATTTTAGAGTCTTTGGTAGCAAATGCTTTATTCTTATTAAAAGAGGTATAAAATCTAAATTTGCTTCTAAGACTGTAGAAGGCTTTTTACTAGGATATGATTCAAACACAAGGGCATATAGAGTCTTTAACAAGTCCTCGGGACTAGTTGAAGTTTCTTGTGACGTTGTGTTTGATGAAACTAACGGCTCTCAAGTAGAGCAAGTTGATCTTGATGAGTTAGGTGAAGAAGAGGCTCCATGCATCGCGCTAAGGAACATGTCCATTGGGGATGTGTGTCCTAAGGAATCCGAAGAGCCTCCAAATGCACAAGATCAACCATCCTCCTCCACGCAAGTATCTCCACCAACTCAAAATGAGGATGAGGCTCAAGTTGATGAAGGAGAAAATCAAAATGATGAGCCACCTCAAGATGACGGCAATGATCAAGGGGGAGATGCAAATGATCAAGACAAGGAGGATGAAGAACCAAGACCGCCACACCCAAGAGTCCACAAAGCAATCCAACGAGATTACCCCGTCGACACCATCCTCGGCGACATTCATAAGGGGGTAACCACTAGATCTCGTCTTGCACATTTTTGTGAGCATTACTCTTTTGTTTCCTCTATTGAGCCACACAGGGTAGAGGAAGCACTCCAAGATTCGGATTGGGTGATGGCGATGCAAGAGGAGCTCAACAACTTCACTAGGAACGAGGTATGGCATTTAGTTCCACATCCTAACCAAAATGTTGTAGAAACCAAATGGGTCTTCCGCAACAAGCAAGACGAGCATGGTGTGGTGACAAGGAACAAAGCTCGACTTGTGGCCAAGGGATACTCCCAAGTCGAAGGTTTGGATTTCGGTGAAACCTATGCACCCGTAGCTAGGCTTGAGTCCATTTGCATATTATTAGCCTATGCTACTTACCATGGCTTCAAGCTTTATCAAATGGACATGAAGAGTGCCTTCCTCAATGGACCAATCAAGGAAGAGGCCTATGTTGAGCAACCTCCCGGCTTTGAAGACAGTGAGTTCCCTAACCATGTCTATAGGCTCTCTAAGGCGCTTTATGGGCTCAAGCAAGCCCCAAGAGCATGGTATGAATGCCTAAGAGATTTCCTTGTTGCTAATGGCTTCAAAGTCGGCAAGGCCGATCCTACTTTATTTACTAAAACTCTTGACAATGATTTGTTTGTATGCCAAATTTATGTTGATGATATTATATTTGGGTCTACTAACGAATCTACATGTGAAGAATTTAGTAGGATCATGACACAAAAATTCGAGATGTCAATGATGGGGGAGTTGAAGTAGTTCTTAGGATTTCAAGTGAAGCAGCTCCAAGAAGGCACCTTCATTTGCCAAACAAAGTATACTCAAGACATTTTAAACAAGTTTGGGATGAAGGATGCCAAGCCCATCAAGACACCCATGGGAACCAATGGGCATCTCGACCTCGACACGGAAGGTAAATCCGTCGATCAAAAGGTATACCGGTCGATGATAGGTTCATTACTCTATTTATGTGCATCTCGACCGGACATTATGCTTTCCATATGCATGTGTGCAAGATTCCAAGCCGACCCTAAGGAATCTCACCTTACGGCCGTAAAACGAATCTTGAGAGATTTGACTTATACTCCTAAGTTTGGGCTTTGGTACCCTCGGGGATCCACATTTGATTTAATTGGTTATTCGGATGCCGATTGGGCAGGGTGTAAAATTAATAGAAAGAGCACATCGGGGACTTGCCAGTTCTTGGTAAGATCCTTGGTGTCTTGGGCTTGAAAGAAGCAAAATTCGGTCGCTCTTTCTACCGCCGAAGCCGAGTACATTGCCGCAGGCCATTGTTGCGCGCAATTGCTTTGGATGAGGCAAACCCTGCGGGACTATGGTTACAAAGTAACCAAAGTTACCCTTCTATGTGATAATGAGAGTGCAATCCGCATGGCGGATAATCCTGTTGAGCATAGCCGCACTAAACACATAGCCATTCGGTATCATTTTCTTAGGGATCACCAACAAAAAGGGGATATCGAGATTGCATACATTAATACTAAAGATCAATTAGCCAATATTTTTACCAAGCCACTAGATGAACAAACTTTTACCAAACTTAGGCATGAGCTAAATATTCTTGATTCTAGAAATTTCTTTTGATGTCTTGTACACATAGCTCATAAATATACCTTTGATCATGTCTCTTTTATATATATGCTACGACTAATGTGTTTTCAAGTGTATTTCAAACCAAGTCATAGGTATATTGAAAGGGAATTGGAGTCTTCGGCGAAGACAAAGGCTTCCACTCCACTCTATTACTCATCCTTCGCCGTCGCTCCAAGCAACTCTCCAACTTTGGTATAATCTTCACTCATATTATTTGTTTGCCAAAGGGGGAGAAAGTAGTTTAAAAAGGGCTTATATTTCACTAAAACATCCGTTTTTGGCGATTCATGCCAAAGGGGGAGAGTATTAAGCCCAAAGCAAAAGGACCGCACCACCACCCTAATTTTAAAAACTAATGATTTTCAATTGGTAAATTTCAAATTGGTATCTTATTGTGTTCTAAAGGGGGAGAAAGTAGCACTTTCAAAAATTGGTATCTTAAAAACCCTCTTGAACACTAAGAGGAGGATTTTATTAAGGGGGAGTTTTGTTTAGTCAAAGGAAAAGCATTTGATACAGGGGGAGAAAATTTCAAATCTTGAAAATGCTTCTCAAAATCTTACTCATTTACCTTTGACTATTTGCAAAAGAACTTTGAAAAGGATTTACAAAAAGAATTTGCAAAAACAAAACATATGGTGCAAGCGTGGTCCAAAATGTTAAAATTAAAGAAACAATCCATGCATATCTAGTAAGTAATATTTATTGGCTCAATTCTAAGTAACCTTTGCACTTACATTTTGCAAACTAGTTCAATTATGCACTTCTATATTTGCTTTGGTTTGTGTTGGCATCAATCACCAAAAAAGGGGAGATTGAAAGGGAATTAGGCTTACACCTATTTCCTAAATTGATTTTGGTGGTTGAATTGCCCAACACAAATAATTGGACTAACTAGTTTGCTCTAGTTTATAAGTTCTACAGGTGCCAAAGGTTCACAATAAGCCAATAAAAAGACCAAGAAAAAGGGTTCAACAAAAAGAGCAAGGGATAACCGAAGTGTGCCCTGGTCTGGCGCACCAGACTGTCCGGTGTGCCACCGGACAGTGTCCGGTGCACCACCGGACAGTGTTCGGTGCACCAGGGGACTTCAAGCTGAACTTCGCACCTTCGGGAATTCTCAGGGGCGCTTCGCTATAATTCACCGGACTGTCCGGTGCACCACCGGACAGTGTCCGGTACCCCAAGATCAAGCGACTCTGAACTCACCAGCTTCGGGAATCCGCTCCGCTATAATTCACCGGACATGTCCGGTGCACACCGGACTGTCCGGTGTAACGACGGAGCAGTGGCTAGTCCGCGCCAACGGTCACCTGCAGGGACATTTAATGCGCGCTAGAGCGCGCAGAAGTCAGGCACGCGCGAGGTGGCACACCGGACAGCCTACAGGGCATGTCCGGTGCACCACCGGACAGCCAGGCGGGCCCACGCGTCAGAGCTCCAATGGTCGAACCCTAACGGCCGGGTGATGTGGCTGGCGCACCGGACAGTGTCCGGTGGCGCACCGGACTGTCCGGTGCGCCCGTCGACAGTAGCCTTCACCAACGGCTAGTTTGGTGGTTGGGGTTATAAATACCCCCAACCACCCCACATTCAAATCATCCAAGTTTTCACACTTCTACACCTTACAAGAGCTCTAGCATTCAAGTCTAGACACACCAAAGTGATCAAATCCTCTCCAATTCCACACAAAGCCTTAGTGACTAGTGAGAGAGATTTGTTGTGTTCATTTGAGCTCTTGCGCTTGGATTGCTTCTTTTCTTTCTAATTTGTTCTTGTGATCAAAACTCAATTGTAACCGAGGCAAGAGACACCAATTGTGTGGTGGTCCTTGCGGGGAAGTTTTGTTCCCGGTTGATTTGAGAAGAGAAGCTCACTCGTTCCGAGGGACCGTTTGAGATAGGGAAAGGGTTGAGATAGACTCGGCCTTTGTGGCCTCCTCAACAGGGAGTAGGTTTGAGAGAACCGAACCTCGGTAAAACAAATCCACGTGTTTCACTCTTTATTCGCTAGCGATTTGTTTTGTGCCCTCTCTCTCGGACTCATTATTATTTCTAACGCTAACCCGGCTTGTAGTTGTGTTTAAGTTGTTAAATTTCAGTTTCGCCCTATTCACCCCCCTCTAGGCAACTTTCACATATTATGGTGTTAGGGCGCTGTAGGATGTAGCTGGAGGTTTGGCTAGGACAGATGTGTAATTGGGTAATAATCGTTATCATCGGTATGTCTGGTCGCATATGGTCAGACCGTCCGGTGATGTATTAGGGTTGTTCGACGCTATGTGCGGATGGTCTAAATTACTCATTTAGGGTTTTGTGTGGGACGCGATGGCTCAGGCGCGGATCTCGGTAATTCGGTTCTAAAAATGGGGCCGACCGCCATTGGCCTGAATGGTCCGCGTTCACGTGCGGACGGTCCGGCCGTGCGCAAATCGGCGAGTTTACCCCCGATGTGCAGGAGGCAGTGGTTGTCTAGGATATGTGTCCATCGACATCCCGTAAATGGGTAGTTATTGGTCATGCCACTCTGTAGCCGATGAATCACGTGTGTTTTTCCCAGTTTCAATCTCGTGTGAAGTAAAATTTGCGACAACAGATTTATCAAATGCGCGTGCTAGCCTCTTATAATTATTTTGCATACCCCCTATCTCTACTACACCTTAAGGCTGGAGCGAGGGCGTCCACCAACCTCACCGTGCCCCCGCTCCAGCCCCCGCGCCGTGCCGTCTTCCTTCCTCCAATCCCGCCCCCGCCACCGCGCCCCCGTCCGCCTCCGCCTGCCACCGCACCCCGCCCCGCGCGATCCCCGCCCCCAGCCCCCGCTCGACGCGCCTTCGTCAATCCTGTCCACGGCGCCCTGAGATCGCGCAGACCCACCATTACCGTGCCCTCGCCCTCGACACACGCTCAACCCGGCTAGGCAGCCTCGCGCCGCCATACCCTCGCCCTCGCCTCCCCGGACCTCACCGTGCCCCCGCTCCATCTAGACGCTGAGTGTGGGCGTAGAAAACCCCTCCTCGCGTTGCCAGCACACCCCAGAGACAACGCAGTGATCCCGCGTTTGTGGTTCCAATCCATGGAAAGCACACCACCCACCTCCCTGAATTTCGCATGTCCCCTCTGTCTTCGATACGGCAACCACCGCCCCCACTCCCCGCGTACGACGTTTGGATCTCCGATCGCACCTTCGTCGACGAGCGCCACCGCCTCCTGCTCTAGCACCTCGGCATCGCCTCCACCGCCTACCGCCTCTTCCCCTGTCTTGCCACTACCACCCCAGAAGAGCCCAGATCCAACCGCGGGCTCGGGAGGCCCTCGCTGCACGAAACTCAGCTCCATAACCTAGATGACGACACAGAGCTCGATTTCAGGGAGGTGCACGAGGATGAGGTGCTACGGGAGGTCTGGGAGGAGCCACCTTCATCGTCGAGGTCGACAAGCTCGCCCCCAAGGTTAGCACTTGCCACAGTACCCACGCATCCATCCATTTATCCTAATATTCCATCTTTTTTTGAACCCCGTCGATAGCAGATTCAGAACGAACGGAAGAGGGCTTCCAGAGTTGACCAACCAAACAAGCCAATTATATTAATTTGATTGAGTGTAACGATATTCGTCAACCCACATGTGCCCCAGTCTCAGCGTCCTTGAGGAAAATTAATGTTTAGCCAATTTGCCTCAAGTTACTTTGTGTTCCAAGTTTGTATGAACATCTATTATATTTTGGGCCACTTATTTTTCCACACATAAAAAATTCGTGTTTGTACTGGAATATAATCTGGTACTTTCATAGTCCTGCCAATAACATATACATCTATTTTTTATCATATTTGGTGAAGCAAAAGGATACGTTATTACTTAGTCATCTTCAGAAGATGCTTACTGCTCTTGGAATGTATTCTAAGAGTTTTGAAAAGTCGTTTCTTGAATGTACTTCTAAATTTTATGTGTGGGAGGTAAGTATAGAGTTTCTTATGTTCTTCTTGTCATCTACTGAGGTAGAACCAGTCAGACACACAATCTAACTCATAATATGCACCTGACTGTGTTTGGAAGCTACTACCCTACCATGAGGAAGCCACTGATTGCAACTACTGAAAAGCAATTGCTAAAACACCATACATCTGCAATTATTGGGAAGGTCACCATTTACCTTTGTAATACCTACTTTTATACAGCCTGTCAAAGCATGTGATTTTTTATGTTTATTATTGGGCATGATCTGATCCTTTGTTTTCTATCAATATCATGTTCCAGGAAACAAACATATCTCTAAACTTACTATTTTTTCGCACAACTTATTTTCTTCATATCTGACTAGGAGAGCTTACTATCCTGCATTTGAACTCCTTCCGTGTTCCTACCCAACAAGTAGGGCCTTGTTTTGATGGAGAAGTAATGAAGTCCTACTGCTTGAGAACATGCAAGTCTGTGGGTTTTTGAAGAACAGTAGCCTACCGAGCATTCATTATTCTTTGGTTGAGTCAGCGGAAGTTGTTTATTTTTTTTGTCAAACAATTAAGTATTACTCTTGGACCTTGGGTATACCATCTGGTGATTGGTTTGCTGGTGAATTTTGGTCTCCTGGACTGGTGTTGGTCATGATGTTCGAATTGTTAAATATTTCAATTATGGGTTTAATCAGTCTTACATTTCCTCTTTCTATTGGAACATGGAGCAACAAATGAGAGCTCCAACTCTTTAGAAAATTGGATTATACTTTGGTCGGACTTATGAGATGAAAAAATATTTTTTAAAAAATGATTCAATATAAAGTAACATTAGAAACGAAGAAAAGATAAAGCATGGTGGGGGAAAACCTGGTTGGAAATATGCTTATCATGATATTGTTCCACTAGAAAAAATAGAGCACGGTGGACCGAAAACTAGACCCTAACAGCTAAATTAGCCAAAAGAAATTGGGTTGCAGTGTGAAGGTTCGTAAGATATGAGCTGTCACGGCTTGATCACCTATATGTGAATATGTCACAAATCGCCTGTATTATATACCTTTTCCTCCTAGCTATATAATCCTTAGCCATTAGTGTCCAGAAAATTTCAGTACACATAGCCAGGTACATAACATGTTCGTATCCATATACTGCTATTTATTTGTGACGCTTTTAGGCAGTTTCTGAATGATCCTGAAAAAACATATAGAGAGAAATGTCAGTAGCTCTACATAGAAAAGATGGGGATGGGGGTAATGTATCAAAATTAGTAAGGGAGGCTTACAAGTGCGTTTTCTGTTGGACTTGGTGCAAAAAAATTAGAGGCAGAGCTGAACCGACTAATAGAGGCAGAGCTGGATAAGTCGAAGTTGTGATGGTCAAATTTATCGTTTGGTAGCTGGAATATTTTATAGCAGTTTAAATGATCATGCGTATCCTGCCATTTTGAGATTATCCTTAAGGGAGCAAGTGTTTATGGTTTGTTGTGCGGAGCCCAGGTCGATAAGTTACCCCAGTTGTAATTCTTTTTCTCTGTAACTCTTCTCTGTTTGGTATATCCATTGAAATTCTGAACAAAAGAATACCAAGTGACTAGATAGAACACCAGAAACATGCTTAGAATGCTGTGAAGAGTTGACACTTTTTTGCGGAATAATGTATTTGGATTTGTGTTGCTGAATTTAACTCTGCAGGAATGGCGTGACAAAGCCCTGTCTCAAATCCCACTGTTGCATTCGAGTACATGCTTCTTGAGAAGGCTCCTGATCTCTACCGAACGGTTTTTTCTCTGGCTCAAGCTAGATAAGCCCATGGATTGATCCGAGTGTGCTAAACCTGAAGCACCAGATAGGGATGTCTGAATAGCAACTCGTCATCAGAGGATGGAATCATGGAGGATTATGATTAGTACCAAGAGGTGGCGGTGAATATGCTACATCCAATTAAATAGGACCAGTTGCAGTTCTTAACAAGGTTTGATGAGATCATTAGCAAATGTCAGGGTCTGGACAATGTTTGTTTCTTGCACGACATCTCGACACAGAATGGGAGGGTATGTTGTTCGTGGTGTGGTTGTGGCATGTTAATTCCATAGCATATTTGGATTCGTGAATTTTCAGATTTGTATAACTATGAAGTTCTATGAAGGATCCATCAGAGACAAGATGGCTCGGCTCAAAGGTGGCAAGCTCCCTTTATCAGAAGTTTTAAGGTATTTTGAAATTGCCTAAAGATTTTTATCTATGCATCTGTTGCACCATGGCAACCATTAAAATCAACATATATGATAAAAAATTCTTAATTTGAGCAAGCGGTTTCTATGAGGCAATGTGTATCATATCCTGGAGTTTTCCCCTCAAACGATCATACTTAGACTAGAAAATTATTATAAAATTGCCCTTTTTAGTAATATATTGATTTATTATGTCTACAAAAAATAGTAGGGCATTTGTTCTCTAACTGTACAGTACAATAGTTCAAGAAAAAAACTTTGTACAGTACAATGGCATGGCATCCAAAAACCATGTGCTGTCATAACTGTCACCTATCCTTATATCAATTTAGCATGGCTTCAATTCTTTGTTTCACTTTGGTACTGCTTATTATGGTATTAGCCCGTAGTGTCTTGTATGCTTATCTATTACTACTCTATAAGAGCATAACGAGGGCGTGCACATGCCTCACCATGCCCCCGCCACACTGACCTATGCCATTCACCATCGCGCAGTCACTGCCCTTACCCACGCGCCTCGGCCGCCACTGTGCCATCACCGCCCGCCCCCACGCGCCTCGGCCGCCATCTGTGCAATCGTCGCCATCACCTTCCTTCCCCACACGCCGAGGCCGCCATCCGCGCCATCACCTTCCTTCCCCACGCGCGCGCCGAGGCCGCCACCCGCGCCATAACCTTCATTCCCCACGCACGCGCCGAGGCCACCATCACCTTCCTTCCCCACGCACCGAGGCCGCCATCCGTACCATCGCCTTCCTTCCTTACATGCGCCCCCCTCCGTGCGTGCCCCGCCCTTGTCCTTCGCTCACCCTATGCCCTGCCACCTCCACCGTGACAGCCTCCCTCACCTCGGATATCCATGGGACGGCGCAGTGCGACCCCAACCTCAGCGTTCCATGGAAGGGCGCGGTCCACTCTGCTGAGCTCCTCGTCCTTGCATAGGCGTACGCGCAGGGCGAGGAGCTCTCCGTCGAGCGCGAGCATCTCATCGCTGAGCTCCAGTTCTTGCAGAGCGCCAGCCGTGAGCGCGAGATCTCCCAGGCCTGCCTCCAGCAGGTACGAACGATTCGGGTCCTGGCTCTTTGTCTTTGTGATTGGATTTGGGGAAGGCCATCTCTCGGTCGTGGGAGCAGGAAGGAGAAGCGGCGGTCCAGGGACAAGCTGTCGTCGGTGGCGGCGGGGGCGGGGGCTGTGAGGACGAGCACCAGTCCAGGCTGCGGAGGCAGCAGTCGTCGCGGTCGCTGTGGATGCGGCACGTGAAGGTCATCATCGCCGTTGACGCCGTCGTCTGCCACTCTGCCTCGTGCTATTCGTGGCCTAGCTGGCGGTGTGCAAGGGGTTCCAGTGTGTGTCCGGGTGATGGTGGTCAGTCGTGTACAGTGTTTTGAGGAGAGCTAAGGATGGATTCAATGCAAATTGCCTATTTTGATTGATTAGAAGAGGGTACCTGTATGTCTGTTTCCATGGCAGCTTCTATTTTCCTGCTGCAGCTCTTCTGAATGTGAGAACAAAAAAGTGCAGAACCTTCTCGTCAGCGATGGGGGAACTAGATGGTGAGGAGGAGGAGGAAGTGGAGCGCATCCTGTGACGACGATGCGGGTAGCACTAGGGAAATCCAGCCGCATCTACTCGCCTTCGCTCAGGCTTTTCCCGCTGGCCACAACTCTAGGACCATCCACATCTACTACTGGGACAAGGTAAGCATGGTCTGCATAAAACCCCGAACGACGCTCTTGAACTCTGAACCATGACCCCGAGTCATTTCCTGATTTCAATTCCAGCCGCAAGTGGTCGTCTAGAGCTTGTGCATTACTGAAAAGAAAAATCCCTATACCAAGCCAATCTACTTGGTTCTTTAGTTTGATTTTATTTTATTGTTTACTAGAGTTGTTTTGGTTATTAATGTTTCAATTGCTGAAGTTATACTCTGCATCTTGTTAGTGCATAACTTACTATTATGTACTGCACTGATTCTTAATTTTCAAGTTTGCTAACATTGGAACCCAGTAACTATGCAATCTGAAGGGTGAGATAAAGAATTATAACTATTTATCTTTATTTTTCTTCTCATACATTCATGTGATATACTTAGACCTTTTTTGCTCTGGTTCAGTGGTATAATCCGCATCTTAGACTGGGCTGATATTATTAATGCTCACATAGTTCCTGGAACTGGGATTGTAGATGGCTTGAAGTTGAAGGTACTTTATGACATATATACGTAAGCCTTTTGCAATTACTGAGTTAAAGAGAATAGTCAATGCTACAACTGCTAATATCTAATATATTGCATTTCTCATAGTAACTATTGTGTTCTAATATCTAATATATTGCATTTCTCATAGTAACTATTGTGTTCTCGCATTGAAGGGTTTACCTAAAGGAAAGGGCCTACTTTTGCTTGCTGAAATGAGCTCAGCTGGCAACCTTGCTTGGACTACACTGTTGCGGTTGTAAAGAGTGTCGAGCAACATCCTGCTTTGTAATAGGATGTAGATCAGTAAATCCTGCATCTTGGTCTCCAGCGCCGTCG
Source organism: Zea luxurians (assembly GCA_029449295.1). Lineage (NCBI taxonomy): Eukaryota > Viridiplantae > Streptophyta > Magnoliopsida > Poales > Poaceae > Zea > Zea luxurians. Next base: position 53,983,359 of record JAOPSE010000004.1, on the reverse strand, counting down.
AGCCCAACATTCATCCATGCCACTCCTGGAGTTTAGATGGCTGCTGGAGGAGATGCCCTTGGGCAACAATATAATACTCCCATTTTTGTGAGTGCATTTTTGCCATTCGGTTCTCGTTGGATGGCTCACTTGCTTCTTATCGACTGGGGATTAGGTGTGTTGGGTTGTGGCCACTGGCCGACGGCAGCTAGGAACAACAACCTGTAGTAGGTGTCAATTGAGGCGACATTGCGTCAGGAAGCAGAAGACATGCACACAATTGGTGAATGACAACTTTGCATCTGTGATTTGGCCCAAGAAAGTATGTTCTCCTTTGCGTCCAAAATATGTAAGTTTGCTGAATTTCATAAACTCCTTTTATCCTTGACGCAGATTTGTTCTTAACACTTGGTGGGAATAAAAAGGAACATAGAGATAGTGGTGAGAGAACAACAACTCCACAATTCTTGAGATCATACAATGAATGTTTTATTGTCTTATGAAGCTATGGTATAATTAGTTTTTATTTGTTGTTGCACAGATGGATGGCCAGGAGAGGCGAGGGCAGCCTCACCGTAGATGGAGCCCACGGGGCGCGCAAGGAGTGGCGCGCCTTCTCCGGCTCCTTGCTCCGCTCCAATGGCGTCAATGTCCACGTGCCACGTCATGGAGCGGATGTAGCACAATTGGCTAGGTATCATTTTCTTTCCAAGTGTAGTATCTCTTTTGTTCTTGTCAAATAATTTTAGTTCACTTGGTTCTTTTTATTTAGAATATCTTGGAACAAAGTGCAACACTTGTGTGCAGCCTGGTTAGTGTGTCTCCCTGTTCCATGAGTTAAATACATTTTTACTGATTAGTTCCCATTTCTTGCTAGCTGTATACATGCATCTGTTCAATCCGTGGCTTCTCGACGCTCTCCTAGGTAATTTTCCCGTCTCTTCATTCGAACTCATAGCAGTACCACACAAGTTTTTCTTGATTATTGGTATACTCGGATCAGTGGTAAAATGAAAATCTATTTGTACCTGGCTAAATTAGTTCGTTTATGCTTTCTTGCCCGTTTTCTGCCATCTTTCTCTCTTGATAATTTTTACACTCATTGAGCCCTTTGACTTATAAGAAATAACCACACAAGTTTGAACCATTTGTTCTCCTGGTTGTGAAGTGTCCATTTCTTGCCCTTTTTTGCCCGATTCGATCTATTCATTGCTTGATTCAAGTCTGCAACTAATTTTGTGTCTATAAAATGCATAGATAAAATGGGGTTACACTGTTGTAGATTGGCTAGATAGAGATTTTAGATGATCTGAATCTAACTGTTTTCACTACATTAAGTTCTGAATCTAACTGTTTTCACTACATTATTGTTGTTTACCTTCACATTTGGTTTAAAAAATGCTGGCGATATCTGCTGCGTTTACATAGCATCATAGATCTTAACATCGGGAATCCTTTTTCTGATTAAAGGTTTTGGACTTCAAAACTTTGTCATGGTCAAAGCTAGAAGCTAAATCACAAGCAGAACCATCCGAATTAGCTGGAGCAATTTCATTTTAGCAAGTGTTGGTCATTCACTGGTAATCACCAAAAGCTCTTTTCACTCGAGTCTTATTCCAGTTTGTTAGCATATAATTGTATAGTGTATTTGCATCTGGCTTTAATATCTTTCATATTCAATGGGGAAATAAGATCCTATGTCTTGCAGGACATACTAGAAAACCTGCATAAGTCTTAGTGGTTAGGCTAATATTTCACTCATCTTTTGCTATTCATTTATTAGTGTCTTAGTTATTATTAATTATGTGCATTTTATGACAGTTAAGGAGTTTGATCCACAAACCTGCACTTGGTCTACCTTGTGTACTTATGGAAGGTCACATGTATGACAGTAAAGACACGGCCACCTAACTGAACATGCCCTCAAAGGTTGCAGTTCAGTTTGCATCTCTTCATTTTTACAGTTCCAGGTTGCAGTTTTTCATAGCCTACTTGAGACATTACAGTGTCCTACAGCTGAACCTGAAATTATCTTCAACTTGCTACTTCAAGCTAAACTTGAAACCGTGACTAAAGAATTGCAAGCCACAGACCAGGTGCTTCACCGCATTTCTTTCATGCACCACCTCTTTCAGATTATGTTAACTGAAAATAAGTTGCAAACTTCCTCAATGGTGAGGAGGCTGGCAACTGGCTGGACATCAAGTGATCGAGCCACTGGAAATGTTTCTCTGTCAATAAGTTTCTCTCTTTTTTATATAAAAAAGTGTCCAGAACCACTGGTCTGTGGCTTGCATTTCTTTAGTCATGGTTTGACTGCCTATATGTGCCTAAAACAACACACCAATTTCGGCATCCATCCATTCATGTGACTGCTCGCAGAACTAACGAGCTAAGATTCCTCCCCTCACCGGCGCTTGTTCCCATGGTCTCCCAACACCGAGCCGCCAATTATTCCCACTGTCCCCTCACCACGAGATGCTACCCTTGTGCTCTGCATGCAGATGCAGGTGCTGCCGAGGAAGAGGAGGCGCTCCCGGTCCTGGCTTCTAAACGTTGTGAACCAGATCTTGGTGCGATTGCCCGAGTAGTTTACTCGTCTAGAGGAGGGGTTTGGTTCTCGACCCGATTTGGTGGGGGCTTCGCCACTGGGATAAGGGGACAGTTTGGCCTACTGGATCTTTATCGCCAGTTGTTGGTTCTGTCCTTTCCATTGGGCTGGTACTTTCTTGACGGATTGGTTAAGCGCTGTCTGTGGGGTTGTTGTGTTGCTCCTCCCTTCATCTCGTTTTGTGGTGATTGGTGGAGGGGGAGGAGGAAGAGCTAGGAGGATTCTCTCGCTTGTTCTTGGGTCAGTTCTTGGCGCGGCAGGATGAAGTATATGAAGCTTGGATCAAAGCCGAATGTCCTTTAGACGGAGGGGAGCAATATCAGGTTAGTTCATTCGTTCCTGCCTTAGCACCGCATTTCTTTCAGATTATATACAGAGACATGTACCACCCCTTTTTCTCAGGTGCCTTCCTAATTTGTAGAAAACATGTACCACCCCTTTTTCTCAGGTGCCTTCCTGGTCATCAGGCGGCGCTCTTGATGGTACATGTTTTGATGGTTTTCATTACATAGGACATGTGAAATACTATTAGAAGAACATCTGCGTATAAATAATTATCTTTTAGATTTTTTGTCTTGTTAGCATGAGCTCTCTCAAACATTGTCTCCGCAGAGGACTACGATGCTGATTATAAATTATGTGTTGTTTTTCTTACTATAATCATTGTTGGCTAATGTTTTAACGAATAGTTTGCGCTCCGTTGCAACGCACGGGCACTCACCTAGTGATCTATTACATCTGGTCTCGCTGCTCATCTATGTAAGCTCTAATAGATTGACTTTCATTTATCTCGCTTACCTTGGAGGTAGCTGTAGCAGGTCGGAGCGAAGCCAGATCAGTCGTTCGCTGTCGGACGACCTTGTGATTCCTGTCCACTTTAAAGTTGGCTAAGAATTTCGCCTGCACTTCGTTGATCAGCTGCTCCTTATGTTCCTCGAACTCTTGCTGATCTTCAGCCAGCAAAGTTTTCATAGTCGGCTCGATGATGTTGCTGGGACAGACGTCAGAATTATCTTTTAAACTTGCCATTGAGGGCCGATCTGATAGATCTTGACGCGATGTCCCCAGCGAAGTCGCCAAAAAAGTGTGTTGGCGTCATTCTGAGTACCAATCACTGCGATGCGTACCAGAGGTGGTGCTTTCTGTGATAGCGCGGACGGTCCACGACCAGGCGCAGAGGTTAGGGTTTCTGCTGACGAGCTGGACGATCCGCGCTTGTTGGTCGAACGGTCCACGACTGTGTAGAGGCGACGAAGTTTGCCAACAGCACCTGGATCTTGCTCTTGGGAGAGACCCCGTTGGGGAGGAGAGATCTTAGGGTTTGTCTTAGGATCGGCAGGCCCCAAGACGCCTCTATACGATGTAGAGTTGGAGATAGATGATGATTAGAGGGAGAAAGCTACGTTACTGTCTACTCCTAGGGTAAAAGGTAAAGAACGAAAGATAAATTGATTGTTGATTCGATTGTTGGTGATTACAATCATCCATACCTCTTAATATATATATAGGTGGAAGGTCTGGACCTGTTCCTAGGTGTCTCCCAACAGTAACCGCGGGCCTAGAGGGCTAAACTCGATCGGAAAAGGGATTAGTTACGTCTTCGCGGACCGTCCGGCTATGTCCAGTGCCACAAATGGTGCTCAACAAGATGTTTATTGATTAAACTCCTAAAAAAATATGTGTACAACATTACTAAAAAAATATGTGCTCTGAACCCCGAAAAAAACTACATGGTCGTGATAAAAGAATTTAGAAAAGCGAAGTTTGTTGTATTACTGTAATCAGCTTGTGACTCCCATTATCACACCAACTCGTATAAATGATCAGTTAATAGAAGACAACTTACCTACTATGGGCACGAAAATGGCTTCACCATTTTTTAAACATTGTACTATATTCTTTCTACGTAAATTCGTTTACGAGATGTAGATCTCATTTACATCACCACCGTATCCCATCCCCAATTGACAATGGAATAATACACACAAAGTTCCTTTCATATCAAGGGAAACATAATTCGAAAAAATGAGCGCAACATGCGCTCCATGTCCGCGCGCGCCCACTAGCTACTGCTCCATGTCCGTCGCGAACACCACATGTGCCGCAGCCGCTCGCCGCCCGATTTTTTTTTTTTTGCGTTTTGGCCCTTTCTCAGGAATAAAGTCATGTTTAGACCCTAGAAAAATTTAATGTCATTTTTAGACTCTTTACTCGGCGCCATAGCCTATGGCGCCGAGTTCTGACGTGGCGACGGTAGTTAGGGTCGGCGTGGAGGCTGATGTGTCCCCTAGCTCGGCGCCATAGATCTTAGCGCCGAGCTAGGGGTTTAGACCCGCGCCGTGCTCCTCCTGCTCATTCTCTTCTCACGTCGAGCCGCCGCCCCATGCCGCGCCCCTCCTCCCGGTCGCACACTGCACGCCGAGCCACCGCCCCACGCCGTGCACCTCCTCCTAGCCGCACGCCGCCCCTCCTCCGAGCTGCACGCCGAGCCGCTGCCCCACGCCATGGCCGCTGCCCAACGCCGCGGCCTCCTCCGCTACCACGCCGTCCTCCAGGTCGTGGCCTCCTCCGCCACAGCGCCAGCACCCAACGCCGAGTAGCCGTCCCACGCAGCGGCCTCCTCCGCCGTCGCGCCGTCCTCCAAGCCCCTCGTCCCCACCGCTGCGACATCCTCCGGCCCGCCTGTCGTTCTCCGTCGCTGTCAAGCCCCTCGTCCCCACGGCCGACCCTCCTCCCCACGGTAAGGGTTTTACTTAGTATAAATAGTTAGCTAGGTATTTGAAAGTCGCCTAGAGGGGGGGTGAATAGGCGAAACCTGAAAATTAAAACTTTATCCCCCAACTAGATCCCTTGATTAGTGGTTAGAACAAGATATACAAATATCGGAGAATATAAACTAAGTTCTTGCTTAAAGAGAGTATTGCTAAATAATGCGAAAGTGATAAATCAATACAATTAGTAAGTTATAGAATAACAAAGCAAGAAGCCTTAGATGAAAAGAGCACTAGGACAAGTTCTTTCTTGCAACGAGTTGCTTCACTTAAATGGGAATTTAACTTGAAGCAACACCAAATGATATTAGCAAATAATGGTGCAAGAAAACTTATGGCAAGGGAAAATAAACAAATCACAAGCAATAAACACAATGGACACGGGTGATTTGTTTTACCGAGGTTCGGCCCTCGAAGGCCTAGTCCCCGTTGAGGAGTCCACTTAAGGATGGGTCTTTTTCAACCCTTTCCCTCTCTCCTCCGATCACACAAGGATCGGTGAGCTCTTCTTCTTCTCAAGGATCACTCTCGATCCCACAAGGACCACCACACTCTTTGGTGTCTCTTGCTAGCTTTTACAAGCCTCCAAAACTTTGGAGGAAGTTCGATGGGAGTCAATACTCCACGCACAAATGAACACAAGGATGTAGCACACACTATCTCTCAATGAATCTCACAAGGCGCTAGGGCAAAACTCAATTGAGTAGCTCTCAATTGCTTGCTCTCTCTTTTGTGGCACTTGTGTTGGTTGTAGTGGACTAAATCTTGTGTATAGGATGGATCAATGAATATATGTGGTTGGGAGGGCTTGAGTACGTCAACTAGATGACTTGGAATGTTGCTTGGGCTCCCACACCTAGAAGTGGCCGGTTGGGGTGGTATTTATAGCCACCAACCAAAATCTAGCCGTTGGTGAAGGCTGTCTGTCGTATGGTGCACCGGACAGTCCGGTGCACACCGGACATGTCCGGTGCGACAGCCACGTCACCCGACCATTAGGGTTCTGACCGTTGGAACTCTGACTGCTGGGCCCGCCTGGATGTCCGGTGGCGCACCGGACATGAACTGTAGAGTGTCCGGTGCGCCTGCTCCTGCGTGCCTGACGACTGCGCGCTTCTGTCGCGCATTAAATGCGTCTGCAGGTGACCGTTGGCGCGAAGTAGCCGTTGCCCCGTTGTTACACCGGACAGTCCGGTGTACACCGGACATGTCCGGTGAATTATAGCGAAGCAGCCGAATTGAATCCCCGAGGCTGGCGAGTTCCGGAGGCCGCTCTTCGTTGGAGCACCGGACACTGTCCGGTGTACACCGGACAGTCCGGTGAATTATAGTGGAGTCGCCTCTGGAATTTCCCAAAGGTGACGAGTTGGAGTTGGAGTCCTCTGGTGCACCGGACATGTCCGGTGGCACACCGGACAGTCCGGTGCGCCAGACCAGAGGTGCCTTCGGTTGTCCCTTGCTCCTTTGTTTGAACCCAATACTTGGTATTTTTATTGGCTAAGTGTGAACCTATGGCACCTGTATAACTTATACACTAGAGCAAACTAGTTAGTCCAAATATTTGTGTTGGGCAATTCAACCACCAAAATTAATTAGGAACTAGGTGTAAGCCTAATTCCCTTTCAATCTCCCCCTTTTTGGTGATTGATGCCAACACAAACCAAAGCAAATGTAAAAGTGCATAATTGAACTAGTTTGCATAATGTAAGTGCAAAGGTTGCTTGGAATTGAGCCAATATAAATACTTACAAGATATGCATGGATTGTTTCTTTGTTTTTAACATATTGGACCACATTTGCACCACATGTTTTGTTTTTGCAAATCCTTTTGTAAATTCTTTTCAAAATCCTTTTGCAAGATAGTCAAAGGTAAATGAATAAGATTTTTGCAAAGCATTTTCAAGCTTGAAATTTTCTCCCCTTGTTTCAAATGCTTTTCCTTTGACTAAACAAAACTCCCCCTCAAATAAATTCTCCTCTTAGTGTTCAAGAGGGTTTTAAGATATCAAGTTTTGAAAGTACTACTTGCTCCCCCTTTAGAACACAAAGAGATATCAATTTGAAATTTACTAATGAAAAATCATCAATTTTAAAATTAGGGTGGTGGTGCGGTCCTTTTGCTTTGGGCCAATACTTTCTCCCCCTTTGGCATGAATCGCCAAAAACGGATACTTTGAGTGAGATATAAGCCCTTCTTCCTAACTATTTTCTCCCCTTTGGCAAATAAAACATATGAGTGAAGATTATACCAAAGATGGAGAGACATTGTGGAGTGATGGCGAAGGGTAGATAATATCGATAGAGTAGAGTGGAAGCTTTGTCTTCGCCGAAGACTCCAATTCCCTTTCAATGTACCTATGACTTGGTTTGAAATTCACTTGAAAACATATTAGTCATAGCATATAAAAGAGATATGATCAAGAGGATATATCAAATTAAGCATGATCATAGTTCTATATAACATAGATTGCTCCCCCTAAGTATGTGCATGGAGAGGAACACATATTTTGGCCTTAAATGCCAATTGCACATAATTAGGTTAATGAGAACATATCTATATCATACAGATTGTGAAGTGCATTGTGTCATAGTATAAGTGTGATGCTCATGACAATTTATGCACTTTCGAAAGCATGTTGTAAACAATTTAAGCATTTTCCCGTAAGGATTTCAAAGAGACTTAAGGACCATCCACCTTTGAAACAAAGGTAGCTTATCCTCGTTACAAGGTTAAGCTTTAAGCTCTTTGACAATAAAACCACTTCATCTAGATTTAACAAAGATGCATAAATGCAGTAATGAAATATTTAAGAGGTTAAACTAGATATGAAGCAGGGAAAAAATGCATGGACATGCTTTCTCTTCCTTTTATACAAGATATGCAAATAAGTGTATACAAAAGGAAGATTTAGGTACATATGTAACTGAATGGAAGTAGTTTTACCGTTTTGTACCTTCACATAGAGACGCTCTCTTCATTGTGCTTTGTCCTTTGTCTTTAGATGCTTAAGATCTATACTCAATGACAATATATGGAAATATTTTGCACAAGAGAGAGTTCTACAACTAGTGATCCTTTTCCAAGTTATTGTAAACATATATCAAATGGATCACCAATTGTATAAATGAATCATGAATTCTCCTTTTAACTTAGTGCATATCAAGAGAGATATTGATTGATAGAATATGAGGCACTAAGAGGCATGGTTGTTAATGAAAGTCATTCAATGATCAAACAAATAACAATTGTGATCAAAAGAACAACATACGCATTAGATTATCAATTAAGCTTAGGATAGGAGAATCCAGCAAATACTTCATGAGAAACTCATTCTCACGCAAGAGACTATATGAAATTTCTAAGATAAAGTAATAGTCTCAACATAATCAAGATATAGAAAGAGGCTCCCCCTAAAGATATGCATCAAGTATTTGAATGAATTGAATGGATGCATTTACTTTAAAGACAAACAGAGAGAAGCATTATACATCTTGATCAAGGCTCATTAAATTTGTAATAAACAACTTGAGCCTAGTATTCTCATTATGAAAGGGTTTAGAATACTCATAACCACACCATTGATTGTTTCGTAGAAGTAGGTGGTGTTGTTCTTGATGTTCTCCTCTTTCATTTGAGAGTCCTCCCTTTGCAGTGGCTTCTTTTCCTTTCAAACTTATTGAAAAATACTCAAGAAGGATGTTAGTAATACAAGGGAGTATATAATGATGGATGATTTCTTTTAGATAGGAAATAAGCATAATTCATCATCCATGAGTCACATAGACATGAAGTAAATTCCTTAACGTTAGTGCACATTAACAGAAAAGAGGAATGAGCACCTTTTTAATCATTTTTGATCAATCAAAGGAATTTTACTTTTTTATATTGAATTTATTATCATGACTTAGAAGTGCATCAATATGAGAATGGATATAGCAAAGGCATGAATTAGATTCTAATGGACAAGCGCATTTTTGAAAAAGATATTGAATGCACACTTAGTTAATTTCGGTCCAATAAAGAATCTATTCCTCACAAGAGTAGAATATGATAATTTAGATTAAATACCCATTGAGATGGGAACCAAACTTAAGAAGATGAGTTCCCATACCTTTGCTTTTACCTTTCTTCCTTTGGGTGAAGATCAACCCATGAGGCTTGTGCACTTTCTTTCTTGTAGATTTTCATAATTGAACTCAAGAGAAATGTTAGTAGCAACACAAGCACTAGTTTCCATTTTTGTAATCATTTTGATAAGGAATGGGAAGCTAGATTACTAAAACATGGAAACTTCATAGCATGAACTAGATTATCCATAGATGATGTTATGCTCAATTTTAACTCATAAAACAAGCATAAATAATCCTTTAAGATTATGGGAATAAATCTAATTCATGATATGGAAAGCGATAAATGCGAAAGAATCAAATCCAATTTAAGTAAGTAGAAGCACATCATAAGTCATTGGATTGATTTTTCTTTTTATGTTAGATTACATGCTTTTCCAAAGAGAAACCTATTCTCTATAAGTGAGACTGCTTGGGTTACTTAGATAAAATCATTAATCTCACTATTCTAGTTATAGAGAGAGTTTTCCTTTTATAAGTGTCCTAAGGATTTGAATTCCTTACATGACACCTTATTTCTTTAAGAACATGAAATATCTCTCTATATCTAGAATCATGGCAACAACAAGATAATTAGAGGAAGGATATGCCATGACATACTAGCAATAAATTAAAGCATGTAGATTGCCATAGTATGGAAATGATGAATGTGCAAACTACCATATGAGAGGAAATTCTTCAAAGAATGGTAATATCAATTTAAAGACATTTGAAGTGCTTCAATTTTTCTATGTGACTACACAAGACACATAAGAAATGATATTTTAAATACTTGCACTTAAAAGATAAGTGTTACCATCCTTTGGCTTTCCTCCATGTTGTAGGCCTTGGTTTTTCGCGTATGATATCTGTTCACTTCCTACAACATATAATATCTTCCTCGAGATGATATGAGTTTAAGACACAGCAATTTGAAAAATAACCTTGGGTCAATCATGTATATAGATCATTGAAGATTGATAGCTTGAGTTGATAAGAATTGAATGAACTCTCTCAAGCACCCCTAAGACTTCATATCATCTCCTTCTCCTACAAAGCTTGTCAAGCATATTTTGGTACCCATCGCTTGATGGGTCCATCACGGTTAGTCAACAAAGATCTAGGAACCCAAAAGTCCTTTGTGTTAGCACTAGGTAAACTCATTACCTTTCTAGCACAAGTTGCAATTTTGGGTTGCCTAGTTACATGAGAATTAATTGACAAGCTAGGAGTGGAATTGTTACCAATGGGACAATCCTTGCATTGATGTCCCTTCTTTCGGCATGTGTAGCATAGGCGTTTTTCAAGTTTTGAAGTTTTCTTCTTTCCTTGTTTGTTGCTTGCTACATGGTTAGTAAAAACTTTCTTTTCTAACCCTATGCCTTTTTGTTTTAAATGGGGACAAGATCTAAGCAAGTGTCCCTTCTTGGAGCATTTAAAACAAAGTCTATCATCCTTGTTAATAATCAAGCCATTTTTAATGTAGGGACATGACCTAATCAAGTGCCCCTCTTCAAAGCATTCACTACACCTCTTAATGTGAAGTGTGGCTTGATCATTACCTTGGATGTTACCTTTTGTGGAGGCATGGTTGAGGCTTTTGGAGGAGGTGTTGAATTTCATATTTTGTTTCTTCCTCTTGGCAATCCTCAAATCCTTGACATTTTCTTCAAGGGATGTAGTGCATGCCACGGTTGTTCCCGTCTCAAGCTTCTTCACCATGTGATCACGGTTATCTTGAGAAGGTTGGGTAATGCATTTCCCTTTTAGTTGTGTCAAGCTCTTCTTTAGCCTCTCATTTTCTTCTTTGAGCTTTTGATATGAATCATCATTTGTTCCTGCAAATTCTATCTCAAAGGAAGATTTGCTTGTCGACAAACAACAAGCATTAGCACATGGGAATATAGTATCAATTTGAATACATGTGCACGAGTGAGGTTGTTGGGGTTTTAAGTTTTCTATCACAACCTCATGAGCAATGTTTAATATGATATGATCATCCATAAGATTTTCATGAGAACATAGAAGCATATCATATTTTTCTTGAAAAGCTAGATTTTCAACTTTTAGCTTTTCCACTTGGTCCTTAAGCAAGGTATTCCTATTTACTAATTGAGCGATACAATGTAAAGCGTTATCATGCTCAATTGAAACAGTTTCATACCTTTGGACCAAATCAACATGAGAGCACTTTAGCTCCTCATGTTCTTTAGTCAACTCGTCAAAGTGTAGCATTTTCATGGAGAGAACATCTTCTAGCCTTTGACGAGCTTCGCTTTGCTCTCTCGCTCTTTCTAGAAGTTTGAGCATGAATGTCTTATCTTCTTGGCTTAGGCGAGCGTAGAGATGCAAGAAGCTTCTTTCTTCCTCCTCATCCTCATTTGTCCTTCCGCTATCATTTGCATTAGCCACACAACACATGTGGGAATCGAAATGGGAAGACAAACCTTTTGGAGAGGTGGATTCATCGTTTGGTCTCCATCGTTCATTCTCTTCTTCTTCCTTGCAAGGGTTAGTATCACAAATACCAAAGGAAGTAGAGACACAAAATGAACTATCATGTTTGGACTCATCAAATTTGCTTCTAATTCTAGTCCAAATATCATGCGCATCATGGACGGATTCGTCATAGTTTGATATGAAGGCATGATAATCTTCTTTGCTAAGAGAATTAGTTAAGATGTCAAAAGCTAGATAGTTTAAGCGATAACATCTTTGATCCTCCTCGGAATTAATTTTTCCATTGAAATTAGAAGGAAAAATACTCTTGTCTATAATTTGTTCTAATCGTGGATCTATGGTTCTAAAAGCATTTATCACACTAGTAGACCATGAGTCATAATTGGAACAATCATCAAATAATATTTCAAGAGTTACCTCTTTTTGAGTTACGTTCGATGGAGGAGTCTTCTTGTTCTTTTGGGATCTTTTACGAGCCATCACTTCGAGTTGTTAGACTCAAGATGAAGTGCCTACCTTTGATACCAATTGAAAGTCGCCTAGAGGGGGGGTGAATAGGCGAAACCTGAAAATTAAAACTTTATCCCCCAACTAGATCCCTTGATTAGTGGTTAGAACAAGATATACAAATATCGGAGAATATAAACTAAGTTCTTGCTTAAAGAGAGTATTGCTAAATAATGCGAAAGTGATAAATCAATACAATTAGTAAGTTATAGAATAACAAAGCAAGAAGCCTTAGATGAAAAGAGCACTAGGACAAGTTCTTTCTTGCAACGAGTTGCTTCACTTAAATGGGAATTTAACTTGAAGCAACACCAAATGATATTAGCAAATAATGGTGCAAGAAAACTTATGGCAAGGGAAAATAAACAAATCACAAGCAATAAACACAATGGACACGGGTGATTTGTTTTACCGAGGTTCGGCCCTCGAAGGCCTAGTCCCCGTTGAGGAGTCCACTTAAGGATGGGTCTTTTTCAACCCTTTCCCTCTCTCCTCCGATCACACAAGGATCGGTGAGCTCTTCTTCTTCTCAAGGATCACTCTCGATCCCACAAGGACCACCACACTCTTTGGTGTCTCTTGCTAGCTTTTACAAGCCTCCAAAACTTTGGAGGAAGTTCGATGGGAGTCAATACTCCACGCACAAATGAACACAAGGATGTAGCACACACTATCTCTCAATGAATCTCACAAGGCGCTAGGGCAAAACTCAATTGAGTAGCTCTCAATTGCTTGCTCTCTCTTTTGTGGCACTTGTGTTGGTTGTAGTGGACTAAATCTTGTGTATAGGATGGATCAATGAATATATGTGGTTGGGAGGGCTTGAGTACGTCAACTAGATGACTTGGAATGTTGCTTGGGCTCCCACACCTAGAAGTGGCCGGTTGGGGTGGTATTTATAGCCACCAACCAAAATCTAGCCGTTGGTGAAGGCTGTCTGTCGTATGGTGCACCGGACAGTCCGGTGCACACCGGACATGTCCGGTGCGACAGCCACGTCACCCGACCATTAGGGTTCTGACCGTTGGAACTCTGACTGCTGGGCCCGCCTGGATGTCCGGTGGCGCACCGGACATGAACTGTAGAGTGTCCGGTGCGCCTGCTCCTGCGTGCCTGACGACTGCGCGCTTCTGTCGCGCATTAAATGCGTCTGCAGGTGACCGTTGGCGCGAAGTAGCCGTTGCCCCGTTGTTACACCGGACAGTCCGGTGTACACCGGACATGTCCGGTGAATTATAGCGAAGCAGCCGAATTGAATTCCCGAGGCTGGCGAGTTCCGGAGGCCACTCTTCGTTGGAGCACCGGACACTGTCCGGTGTACACCGGACAGTCCGGTGAATTATAGTGGAGTCGCCTCTGGAATTTCCCGAAGGTGACGAGTTGGAGTTGGAGTCCTCTGGTGCACCGGACATGTCCGGTGGCACACCGGACAGTCCGGTGCGCCAGACCAGAGGTGCCTTCGGTTGTCCCTTGCTCCTTTGTTTGAACCCAATACTTGGTATTTTTATTGGCTAAGTGTGAACCTATGGCACCTGTATAACTTATACACTAGAGCAAACTAGTTAGTCCAAATATTTGTGTTGGGCAATTCAACCACCAAAATTAATTAGGAACTAGGTGTAAGCCTAATTCCCTTTCAGTATTTATTTGTTAGTATATATAGTTAGTGATTATATTGTTAGTAAATTGGTAGCATATTGTTAGTGTATTGGATGGAGGAAAGTGAGTGATTATAAAGGGTTTAGCATATACTTGTAGCATATTGTTTAGCACATTGATATCACATGGTTAGCATATTGTTTATTATGTAGCTATCGTGCAGTTTTCTGTATTGGCAACCATCGTGTTGTTGTTTCTTTGCAGGTTTTAGAAACATCAACATCAATTTATAGGGGAGGTGCTGCCGAGTTTTTTATTGACAATAGTTTTTTTGTACATAGGTGTTCTTCCGACTTGACCTTCTCCACCGTTAGCTGGACTCGTACGCGATCTCAGGTATACATTGTTTTCGTACATTATTCATAGATTATGTAATTTCGGTTAATGTGGTCATTTAATATTTACTATATAGTAAGTAGTTATTATTTATTTATTACTTAGTAAGTATTGAGGCACTAGTATTTAGCCATTATTGAGTTAGTAATCCATGTTTGCAATAGATGGACACCCTAGTGACACTATACCATGGAGGAAGCGTGGAGACAAATGTTTATGGGAATGCTAGTTTTTATGGTATGAAGAACGTGACCATGATGTTCGATGAAAGACCATCTTTTGCTCAGATTTTCGCTCGAGCTTGTGAGGAGATTAGTTGCAATACAAACGACCCTAGAATATCAATTCAGGGTTTGTTGTCCCATATTACATCTGAGACAGTTGTCCGACGGTTGATCTCCATTGCCTCAGAAGATGATTGGGTGAGATATGTCAGAATTGTGAAGACGATTGTTTTACCATATTTGGATGTGGTTGTTCGAAAGTTATCTGTTAGTCATTGCGATGCTCCATTCGGGTTGTCTCCACAAATGCCAAATGCATCTCGTATTGAAGCTCCTTTGCCAGAGCTTCCAAAAGAAGTGGTTGTTGTGCCCGATGCTCAATCGGGCCCGAACGAGTATGAGATTTCTCGTCCTCTTCGTGGCATTTGTGGGGCTTCTAATCCGGTGGTACCCCCAGGAGATCCCATTGACCCAAGATCCAATTCAGGATCATCCTAGTAAGTGTCTTTAACATGTTGTTCATATCCATCGTTATTTTGTTTGATTAGACTTTTTAATGTAGTCTTTCCTCCTTCGACTCGATGCAGGATCTCCACAACTAGATAATGGTACTTATCTTGATGTGCTTGTATTATACAATATGGATAACATATGAAGGGCATCAAATAGTGTTGATGTTCAGATTGAGGATGAGGAGGAGCCATATGAGGCTGCACGTGCCTTAGATTCTGATGATGACCGTCCGGTTCAAGAAATGACCAAGCAAGAAATTGAACTCATAAGACGTTTGTGTCCCGAGCATGACCCCGCAGTACATGAATTTAGTAGTCTAAGTCATTCCACCGGTGCATATGCAGAAGGACATGATGATGAACTACTAGAGGCTCCAGATAACGCCGACAACATTGAGATTAAGGTAGGCTTACTTTTCAAGGACCTACCTACACTGAGACGATGGCTACAGGAATATTCTGTGAACCGCAAGAGGTCGTTCAAGGTGAGACACTCGTATGCACAGCGTCGTTACACAGTTGTGTGCGAGGTGTCGGAATGTAATTGGAGGGTATGTACCTCGAAGGCAGAAGGAAACCGGAAAGTTTAAGATCACCAAAATTGTAGGTCCACACACTTGTGCCCAGACAGAGCTGAGCTCTAAGCATCGTCAGTTGACATCTACCCTAATTGCGAAAAGGCTATTGGGGATATTGAAGGGTCAGCCAAACTTGAAGGTGAAGTCAATTATGACCATGACTTCGGAGCTGTTTGGTTACAGAATCAAGTATGGGAAAGCATGGAGGGCAAAGCAGCGAGCATGGAAGATGATATATGGGGATTGGGAGGAGGGTTACGAGAAGTTACCAGCCTTGTTCAATGCAATCAAAGCAAAAAACTCAGGCATGCATTACGAGTACATCCCTAAACCTAATGAATGGAGGAACGACAAAGAGATCTTCTTTCGTGTTTTCTGGTGTTTCTCACAGTGCGTAGAGGCCTTCAGGCATTGTCGTCTCGTGCTCTCTATTGATGGTACTTTTCTGCTTGGGAAGTATAAGGGCACATTGTTGGTTGCCATATCATGTGACACAGACAACGCATTGGTTCCTTTGGCATTTGCTTTGGTGGAGAGAGAGAACAGAGATAGTTGGTCTTAGTTCTTGCGACTTGTTCGGATCCATGTCGTGGGCTCTGGTCACGAGGTTGGTGTCATATCTGACAGACACCAAGGTATTCTTAATGCAGTGCAAGAGCAGATTCCTGGCTACGCACCCATGCACCACAGATGGTGCACTCGACATCTAGCAGAAAATCTTCTTCGAAAGGATCATAGCAAGGCTAACTTCCCGCTTTTTGAGGAGGTCTGTCGATAGTTGGAGGTTTTGTTTTTCGAGGATAAGTTGAAGGAACTAAAAGATGCAACAAATGCTGAAGGTAAGAACTGGATTGCTGGATTGCTGAGGGAACCGCAGAAATGGACAAGGGTCTACGACGAAGGTGGTTGGAGGTTCGAGTTCCAGACTAGCAACATGGTCGAGTCATTTAAAAGTGTGCTCAAGGGTATACACGGCATGCCAGTCAATGCTATAGTAACATTCACTTTTTATAGGCTCGTGGCTTGGTTTAATGATAGACACGCACAGGCCAAGGCAATGCAGACGAGAGGGCAGAGATGGGCACCTAAACCAACAGCACACCTTAATAATGCAAAGGAACGTGCCCATAGACATGAGGTACAATGCTTTGATGAGGAGTTGGGTAAATACGAGGTAACAACAATGGGTGGCATAACTTCTGATGGTGAGGTGTGGCCTTCGAGGACACATGTCGTGTTACTTGATGCATTCTCGTGCGGTTGTGGTAAACCTAGACAGTATCATTTTCCATGTTCTCATTATGTTGCGGCCGCACGTCATCGTAACTTTGCATTTGAGAGCAGAATACCTTCGGAGTTCAGTGTAGAGAGCTTAGTACGTACCTGGAGCCCTCGTTTTGAGCCATTTCTTGATGAGTCACAGTGGCCAACATACACAGGTCTGGTATACGTTGTTGATCCAGCGCATTGATGGGACAAACGTGGTACTAGGAAAAGGAGCCGGTGCAACATGGTTATGGATCAGGTTTCCGGCCGCAATAGGAGAGGTCAAGCGTCCCCCTTTCTCGTGGACCCAGAGCAGAATGAATGCGGAAAATGCGGGGGACTTGGCCACAACTCACGTACATGCATTTGAACACTTAGTCAGGTGTGATACATTGTTTATTTAACACATAGAGTACACAACTTTTATTATACTATGTCAATGTTTTTGTTACATTTTAATTTTTTTACTAACCTTACTATCTTAATTTGCAGGATGGCGCAGTTCCACTTGCTGGACCCTCACTAAGACAAGCACCACAGGGGCCGTCTCACCGCAGATGGAGAGGTAATATTTTGCGCATATATTAAAATTTCGAATTAGTATATGCGACGTATATTTGACTAATGAAATTACTTTGATTATTAGGTGTTGCCTGTTCTGCGGGTCTGGACCCACGACCGGTTTATGGAGGAGATGTGGTATGATGATAGGTACACTCCTATCCTAGAGAAGGCTGGCTTGGACGTCGTATCGTTCCAGGTTCGCCGTGGACTGCCCACTTTCAACCTAGCGGCGTTGATGGCTCTGGTCGACAGGTAAAGACTTCTATATTTTTTAACTTTTATAGTAATCACATCTACTTTGCATACTAATGATTTTGTATTCGTTTGTCTTCCAATAGGTGGCGGCCAGAGACTCACACTTTCCACCTTCCCTGCGGTGAGATGACCGTGACGCTAGAAGATTGTCATAAGATTCTTGGTCTCAACATTATGGGTCGTCCAATGACCAGTCAGGCAGCACAAGGTGGTTGGAGGCAGAGGGTGGAGGCCTTCCTTGGGAGACTGCTTCCTGATGACCTACGAGGTAGCCACACCACCGGAGTCGCACTCACCTAGCTTAGGCAGGCTTTTGGGGAGTGTCCACCTGCTGCAGACGAGCAGACAGTTCGCTACCATTGTTGAGCTTGGATTCTCCACCTATTTGGTTCAGTTTTTTTTCCAGACGCGATAGGCGACAGCGCGTCATGGATGTTTCTGCCCTGCCTGACTAACTGGGATATGACAGGAGGTTATAGCTGGGCTTCTGCAGTGTTGGCCTTCCTCTACAGGCAACTTTGCAAGGCTTGCCGTCGTTCATCGAGGACCGCTAGCTTAGGTGGGTGTGTATACCTACTACAGTTGTGGATGTGGGCACACATACTCGTCAGTCGACCTAGAGAGTTTGCTCCTTGTGAGTGGTTTGTGGTAGCCAGACATCGGCTGAAGCCCACGGCTGCCTACCGCTGGGACCAGGTCGAGGAGCTATTCGCACGACACCAGCATGAGTACGTGGAGTACTCAAACGAGCTGGACGCACTTACTCCTTCGATGGTGAGTTGTGTACTTTTATCTTTTTTCTTAAGAGGTTGGTAAAATTACTATAAACTTATATGTGAATTCTAATACTTCTCAGGTGACCTGGCAACCATATCTAGAGCCATATTTCACCAGCATACAGTTGAGTAGTGTGTGCTCCATATACAAGAACATCTACCTAATGAGGTGTCCCCTCATTTGTTTTTATGCTGTTGAGTACCACTTGCCCCATAGAGTGGCTCGATAGTTCGGATTGCGATAGGAGTTTTCGGTGGAGCCCTTCTCAACTTTAATAGAACTTCACAAGTGAGTGACTTTGTCCACTTATTATTCTAACTATTATTTCAAATATGCAATGAGTTACTAATATATGTGTCTAACTTTTGTAGGTTCGACAGACAGCGGCAGAAGGTCACGGACTTCGAGACCCACCACCATGATTATATTGATGAATGGGATCAGCAGGGGGTCTAAACTATGTCAACAACCAGCCACACACAAACTACCACTTCCGAACGTATTTGATTTGGTATGCTGGTGTGACTAGGTGCAAGCTTAAGGGCAAGTGGACAGTTGCAGACTATGTGGAGCAAGAATCGTCAGACGACGAAGACACTTCGTTCGACATAGCTGCTCGGCTAGGGTCCTAAATTGAGGCTGCTCCAATCCTTGACAGAGTGTTATCAAGTTCTTTACTAAAATTAGTTCTGTTAATTCGATGCATTATGTCTTGTTTTGTGCATCCTAATGTTCTAACTTGTGAATAGGGAAACTCTATGCTCGTATCTTTTGTTGAACTTGAGCGTATCTCACAGAGAACTTCAGACACTACTACGCTTTCGTTACTATCAGTGAGTATGAATGTTTAGAAGCGAAATTGTTTATTTGTATGTTATAACATATGTGTGTAACACATCTTTCAATTATAGAGGGTATCACATTGTATTCATCGTGCAGCGGCTCGTTGTGGATGCCGGTCTCTAGCGAGCGTTGACGTGCAGCTGCCTGTGCCTCCTATGCAGCCAGATGTTCACCGTCCCATTTCTACAGTTGGACCATCTACAGCTGGACTGAGCTCCTCGTGATCGACGCGGGATACATTTCAAGACATGCACCACCACGACGACGACGACACTGGTGCCATAAGTCAGGAGGAGATTGGACCATCACAGCTACAGGATGCTCCCACAACTCATCCATCATAGCTCACACCATGTAGAAGGCGTCCACGTGACCCTTACACTCCAGGCACCGACGCTCTTGGGGCCAAGGGCAAGGGTAAGACTAGGAGGAAATGAATACTATGTGATGTGGTCTTATGCTGAAAACTTTGTGATATGGACTAATGCTGAAAACTTTGTAATGTGAACGATGTATTTTGGACTATGTTATGTGGACATTGTATTAAGCACTATGTCATGTGGATTTTTTCATATTCTGTGTTATTTTGTGACGTATTATATGCTGAAATGTGGTGATGTCTTATTATATGTGATTATTTTTAACTGTGGTTGTTAATAAAACAAGGGGAACTCTTGCGAAATTTTTTTGTGAATTGTAAAAAACATGAAAAATGCAAATAAAAACAATACGGTTTTGAAACATTAGAGTTCTAAAATATTTTGGATATGAAAGTACTACATAATAGGCTACAAGTTTGTTCAATCAGAATCACAATCTATAAGTAACTCATCTTCAGAGTCATCCATCACACAATCCGCAACGACAACCTCGTTCCACTTGCTGTATTGTCCTGCATCACACTTGTCAGCAGTTCTCTTGTAATAATTGGCTTCTGTGTAACACCCTAGGTGTTACTCAGGGTGTCCACCCAGGGCTACCCCATTTAACCTATTCTCACATGTCATTGGTTTGGGCAAAGTACATCAAACTTGGAATTCAAGGTCCTAAACAAGTGCCAACCATCTTGGATATCATGCCCTAGTTTGTCATGCACATCTGAGAGGGGAGTTTTCCAAAACCCTAAAGCAAACCCCTCTTGAGCCATAGGAACCCTAATTGAAGCTAGGATCAAAAGGTCATGTAAACCTTATGATCATGGCTTGGGCCAAATATAAAAGTTGTAGTATGCTTCATAACCTACAAATAATAGTAAGGAAGTACCCCCAAAAAGATTTCAGAAAAGCCCCAAAAAGTTCACCAAGGGTTGAGCACAAGGGAAAATTCAGAATTTGCCTAAGTCTAAAAACTAACCCTTGAGCAAAGATCCCACATGTTCACCTTAATCCAAAATTCAAAACACTTCGACCCAATTGACAAAGTGGCGCCAAAATAACCCTAGAATGCCCTGGAAAGAGGTGACACCTACCCTAGGGTGTTTGACACGACTTGGCACCATTTTTGTCTCGGTTTGGACATGTCTGACACAGCCAACTTCTCACCCCTCTATCTCCCTACCCCGACCATATCTTGACTTGGAACTCACAGCAAAAAGGTAGGATATGGTGCAGAGAAGAGATTGTGTACGGGACGTTGGCCAAGATCTGCACGCTAAGGTGCCCAAACAGGCCGTTGAACACGGGCAGAAGCAACGAGCCACGTGTTCGACGCGCTCTGAGCTCGCCAGAGCACGCCCGCGCGTGCCCCGCGTGCCCCGCGTCGTGCCAAACGGCCAGACGACGCCATGGCCCACGCCCTCGCCTATAAAGCCCGCTCGGGCATCGACTGCACTCTTCCGTGCACCCTCAAGCCTCACCGGAGCTTAGTCCACCGCCGTTTGCCCGTGCGCGGCGTGTCCGCGGCCACCCGAGCCACTGCCGCCGTAGACCGGCCAGCTCAGCTTTCCCCAACCCCGTCCAACCCTCGGAGACGAGTGTGCACAACTCAGTGAAGCTCCCCGAGTGAGGAATCGAAGCCTGCTTCGCCAGAGAGGCCAGTCCACGGTCGCTGGAGCTCACAACCCCGCCGGAGTACGTGGACCGGGTAATCCGCTCAACCACTTTCCGATTCCTCGTGCACACGGTCACTATGTTACCCCGTGAAGCTCACCGTGCCCTTGGACTGAACCAGATCGTCGTGGTTTGGCCGGTACACTCGCCGCCGACGAGAACACCCGCCTGCGCGCGTGGACCGAGCGATTTCGGCCATCCCCGTCGTCGAGCCATACCTCGCTGTGACCGCCAGAGCCTCCCCGAGCCAACCCTGCCCTTCGCCGGACCTATCTCGCCGCCGGTAAGCCGCGCCACCCTTTTCTTTCTCGCGGGTACTGTTTACATTGGGGGAAGGACTGCGGGTGAGAGGAAAAGAAGGTCAGGGGGCTTTTTGAACTGTCAGCGACCCAAGGGAATAGTGGCGCAGGGGTAGATTTGTGCGAGTTGATTTAGTTTAAACCCAGGGACCTCGGTGTAAACTGTTTTTCCAGAAAACTCTTATTAAATCTATTTTTAAATTGAGCAGAAACTTTGAAAATCTATAACTTCTGTTTAGTTCATCCAAATTTGGTCAAACAAATTTTGTCAGACTCTAAATAATGTAACCTACTTAAGAAAAATATAAACCCCCTATGTACTATGGAAAACTTTAAGGTTCTGATTTAATTATAGTTTTAGCCAAAAGCTCAATAATAGAAAGAAAAATAGTTGTACTATTTGACTAGGGTTAGAAAAATTTGGAGAAGTTTATATCTACCTACTGACCTATTTAAAAATATTAAACCTCTCTGGCCACCCTATTAAGTTAGTTTTTACCACTTATTTTACAATATGCTTAAGGTTAAGAAAAATAGAAAATGTGGTTTAAATAATGAACCAGAGGGCACCTCTATTTTTGTTAGGGTACTTATTCAATGTAGTTCACTGGAAAAAATCTATCATACCCTGTTTAGTATAAAATAAGTAGGATCCCTTTTATTTTAGGAAAACAAGGAAAGCTTAGAGAAACCCTACAAAAATAACCCTAAGATGAAAACACCCCAACCCTTGGGATAACTAATGTTTTGTTATTATAAACATAAGAAAAATACAAAATCTGTTGTTTGATATTTTTCAAATGACAAGTTAGTTATAAGCACCTTTTGGACATAAAACTTTAGAAAATCACAACTAATTAATCACCAATTAACTTTTTGTAAATTTTGGTACATAGGTTTATTATTACTGGTAGATCCCAACAAAAATAACCCTTAGGAAGGAACTCACCTCTAATGAAGAGATGTAGTGTAAAGTGGCCCATTTTGCACAACTCTTATTAATTTTGTCTAAAACATAGTCTTTATATTTTTAAGCCTCAAATTCTTAAAACAGGCTGGAATAGCAGATAGCAACCCACTGTAATTTTTACAGAATTTTTGGAAAATATTAAACCACTGTCGTAGTTCAAACCTACACTAGAAACCATAAATAGAGAATAAAGAAAGGGAAATATGAATAATAGAAAATTAGTGTCATCCTAAAACTCTTTATAACTTGTCCACTGAGATATATATAAAGGCAATACCAATTACCTATGCCTATCCCTAGCAAAGCCTAGACCTAGAAGTGATAAGCATAAACCATTAAAAGCCACATACGACCCGGAAACCCTAAGTTACTCATTAACTTAGTTTTTCTTCTCTTAGCATAATGTTATTAAATCCTGCATAATCATGACATACATGTTCATTGCATTTCGATAGACTGTAACCTTGCTGACGGAGAGTACGTCCTCGTGCCGGAGCAAGGAGCTGCTCAGGAGGTAGCCCCGGATCCCGCGCCAGAGTCTGCATCAGAGGATCTGCCTGCCACAGCCTTGGAAGGCAAGCCCCGGTTTTATGCCTAACCTGTTATTTATGCTATTTTACTATACTTAATGATTGTAGGACTGAATGTGCACTTAGGTGTAGGAGTTGTTTGAAACCCTAGTTGCATGATCTCAGGAATCCTTTTGAGATGAATACTAGTATGATAGGTCGAGTAGTTGCTTTATTTAATTAGGATCTCGGTAGAAGACGAGTGATTTTTCCAGCACTCGCACGAGATCAGGAATTGGTTGTACCCACCTTCATACTATTATGATACTAGTTGTAGACAACAATCCATGGGGATTGGTTGTTTACGAGATGGAAAATGGAATAAGGATTAACGCGCGGATACCTGTGTCAAGCGTTTGAACGTACTAAACACATACCGAGAAATATGGTAAATCGGTAAGCCTAGTACCTGAGTGAACCTGCCCGCAGACTTTGCCCCTCACGCGACCTGAGACGTGGTCTCCCATTCCGGTTATGGTGGGTACAAGTGCGGTCACTGCACGACGGCAGTCGGGGTCAGTGAGGCATTGTACGCCAAGGCGGTGAGCCCTGATCTGTTGCCAGGGAATCGATGGGGACGGTTGATGTGTGTGGGGACGGAGTGCCTCGCCACGTCGTGTGTTTAGGTTTACCTTGCAAGGATAAAAACTCGATTTGAATCGTCTGCTTCTCGCAGCTAATGAGACTGCTTGATCCATTGTACTGCATTGAGTAACAAGTGGAAATGTGATGAGTCGATACAAGATGTTGATTGCTAAAAATGTTTGCTACTATGTATGAGTAGATAGTACATATTTAGCCTTAAGAGAGTCACACTTAAATTTGACAAAGTTAAAACTTGATTTAGAAACTCAGCTAGTGCTTTTGGCAACCAAACCCCACAGCCAAACAGCTGCATGTCTAGAGGTAGAGGAGTAGACTCCTCACACCGGGTAAGTCTAGCTGAGTATTAGTATACTCAGCCTTGCTTGTGGCATAATTTTACAGGTTCTCTGGAGGACATGGTTGCTGGAGTGACTTGGCCGTCCACCTTACCACCGGGTTGGACTGTCGAATGGGACCCTACCTCGGCTAAGGAGGAGCTTGAGGAGTGATGGGACAGGCTTCCCCATCTCTCTATTTATTTATCGTTAGTTTCATTCCGCTGCACTTCGAACAATGATGACTACTTTTGCAAAACTCCGATGGTGATGTAATAATTTTAATACTCTTACATGCATGGTTTTATGCTTTATTGTATTTGCTCTGTGACTCACCTTCGAGTGAGATTGTGGTACTTGATCCTGTCAGTGGCCTCGTCGGACTAGATCCGAGGGATTGATGGGTTATTCCCATTTAAAGTGTGGTCTAGCCTTTAAGGTGAGACTTAGGCACTTAAGTTGGAATAATTCGGGCGGGTCCGCCACAGCTGGTATCGGAGCTTGTACCACCACAGAGGAATCAATAAAATGTGAATACCATCGTTTTTCCAAAATAAAACTTGATAGAAACAATGTTGGATAGATAGTAGGACGAGCAGGATAGACCTAGGACGTGAAGCCTTAGGGTGATAGAAGGGTAGCTAGGTGGCTACGTAATTAGGCCCTAAAGGCCACCTTAAGGGATGGGAGTCCTTCCCTATCCCCTTATGTTGGTGAGGTCGTTTAGGACGAGCATGCATGCATTGTTAAATTAAACAAATGGACAATTGAGTAAAGACTAAAAAACAAGATGATAACTAACTAAGTCTCCAGTACCTTTTTATTTAACTAAAGAAAGGTTGAGTTTTATTTTTCTTGTTCTTTTTATAATTCTTCTTCTTTTACTTATGCTTAACCGTACACAGATGACTTCCCACGGATCCTCAGAGGACGGAAATGCACTGTCCCACACTGACGGGCTTGCATGAGAGGGCTTTCCCCGCATTTTGTGGGAGGTACTTCAGGGGGCCGGGTACCTAACACCCCCTCAGTACGTGGTGCAGCAGTTCGAGAAGCACCGGGTGCCCCGCTGTAGGGTGAGGATGACCTTGGAGCCTCATCCCCTGCAGCCAGGCTGGCGTTCACTAGACTCCGAGTCTTTCGGATACCGGGCGGAGGACACGATCGAGGCGATCGCTCTGCACGGGTTGACTACTTTTTGCGGATTCCATCCCTTGGAGCTCTCTACCCACCCCATTGGCTTGTTCCCCACGGAAAAGGAGGACGACCCGATGTGGAAGGATCGGGTGGAGCATGCCAAGGACATCTGGGCTCTCTACCCAGGCCACACTGCTCACTTGTCGGTACGATGCATGAACGCCCTGTATCGTCTGCAAGTGATGCGTGGAGAGGCAATGTCCCATCTGATGGCATTATTGGAGGCAACCAAGATCACCCTGGACAACAGGGAGGAGCTCGTGGTTGACTTGTCCCAGGAGCTGGTGGAAAAAGATTTACAAGTGGAGCAGTTGTCTGATGAGATCCATGAGCTGGAGGAATTGGTAGGGACGAGGGAGAACACCATCGAGGTTCTCGAAGATCAGCTCCTCAACACCCAGCAGCAGCTCGCAGAGGCTAATGAGCACCTGGATATGCATCATCAGGAGATCCATGATGGGGAGGCTGACGAGGACGTCGACATTGAGGGAGGGGAGGAGCCTACTTCCAGCGTAGACACTGCTGGCTCAGGGAGGCCACCTTCCCCCGAGTCGAGTGTCGCCTCATTCGCTCATTAGGTGTCGGAGTAGGAATAGAGATTGGTAATGTAGGACTCCTCACAGCTAGCTTAGCTTTTGCACCCTTGGGGTACTAGGCTAGATAGAGTTGAGTCTTTTGGGGACACTGATGTAACCGTGATAAACTCTTTTGGAAGCATGATTGATGGATGCTTTTAGTTCTTAACTTGGAAGAAGAATTTATGTCTTTTCAGAATCCTTTTTATTTATGTCGAAATCTATCAATTCGCCCTTGACTCTTTCGTCGCGATTAAACCTTAAACTTGAAGATGTGTTATTGAGAATATATGTGGTTTTTCAGATGGCTGGGAGAGCGCGCCGTGGCCAGAATGAGCGCATTCCTCCACCGCCGCCACTGCCTCCCACTCTGCAGGAGCTAATGGCTCAGCAGAATGAGATCTTGAGGCAGCTGGCTCAGCGTCAGCCACCACCTCAGCACTATGGTGGTGGGGACCATCAGTGTCACCCCGCGGCAGCTACCTACCAGGAGTTCCTCAGTACCCAGCCACCGTTCGTCACCAGGGCGGAGGATCCACTTGATGCTGATGTATGGCTGAGGGTAGTGGAATCTAAATTCCCACTACTCAATGGAGCTTGTTCTGAGGTGACAAAGGTCCGGTTCGCCACCCAGCAGCTTCGCGGACCCGCACGGACATGGTGGGACCACTATCTTGCTATGCAACCGGCTGACCATGAAGTGGATTGGAGAGAGTTCAAGGCAGCTTTCAGAGGACACCATATCCCAGCTGGCATCATGGACCGTAAACTCAACGAGTTTCTGGCACTCACTCAGGGCAACAGGACAGTGTTGCAGTATGCTCAGGCTTTTAATGACCTGTGCCAGTATGCTGGATACCATGCAGATACGGACGAGAAGAAGCGAGACAGGTTCAGACGGGGGCTCAGCACTAAGCTCCATGATCGTCTCAACACCGTCAGGGCCAACAATTACAATGAGTTGGTCAACATGGCTATCTCTCAGGAGGACTGCATTACGGCTCGACAGGCAAAAAAGAAGAGGAAGACCCCTGTGGCAGGACCCTCAGCTCAGCCACAGCGCTTCAGGATTGTGTCCGACACACAGAACAGGGGACCCCAGCAGCAGCAAGGAAGATGGGTGATCCGACCACCGCAGCAGCAGCAGCAGGCACCCAACCGCACCCAGTTTCCAGCTCAGAGGAACAATCAGCAGCAGCAGTACAGCCAGGCGAATGACAATAGGTGTTTCACGTGTGGCAACACCGGACACTATGCTAAGAATTGCCCCCGGAACCAGCAGAGGCAGGGGCAGAATGTCAACCAGAACCAGAGCAAGAGGCAGAAGGTGCAAGTGAGGCAGGGCAGGCTAAACTTCACCACCATGGCTGATATTCCAGAGGGAGCACCCGTCTTGACTGGTATCTTTACAGTTTTGAATTATCCTGCTATTGTTCTTTTTGATTCTGGTGCATCACACAGTTTTATCAGTACCAAATTTAGTGTCAAGTGTCAATTGCCTTTTCACCACACCAATGGGGGCATTACAATCTCAACACCAGGAGGCAGGGTTGCCACCTATCAGATCAATAGACACGTACCAATTAAGCTGGGTAGTTTCATTTTCAAAACCACTCTCCTGATAATGGGGTTGGATAGTGTGGATATCATCCTAGGGACTGATTGGTTATCACGGCACCACGCGGTGATTGATGTCGCAGCCAGAGCCATAGAGATTCACTCTCCTTTGGATGGCGAGATTACCTTGTATCTACCCGACCAGGGTTGTACCCATTCTTGTGCCTTCGTTATGATAGAGTCCCCAGTGGAAAAGATCCCAGTGGTCTGTGACTACCCGGATGTGTTTCCGGATGAGTTGCCAGGGATGCCGCCTGACAGAGACATTGAGTTCGCAATCGAGCTACAACCCGGGACTGCTCCTATCTCCAAGAGACCCTATAGGATGCCTCCCGCGGAATTGGCAGAACTGAAAAAGCAATTGCAAGAGTTGTTAGACAAGGGGTTTATTCGCCCAAGTACTTCACCATGGGGATGTCCAGCGTTATTTGTGAAGAAAAAGGATGAAAGTTTGAGAATGTGTGTTGACTACCGTCCTCTCAATGCGGTGACCGTCAAGAACAAATACCCACTGCCCCGCATTGATGTTCTGTTTGATCAGTTGGTAGGAGCCAAGGTATTCTCCAAGATAGATCTTCATTCAGGGTACCATCAGATCAAGATCCGTGCCAGCGATATTCCCAAGACGGCCTTCTCAACCAGATATGGGTTGTATGAGTTTTTGGTGATGTCTTTTGGGCTGACCAATGCCCCGGCTTATTTCATGTACCTGATGAACTCAGTGTTTATGCCAGAGTTAGACAAATTTGTGGTCATTTTCATTGATGATATTCTGGTCTATTCCAAGAATGAAGCCGAGCACACCAAACATTTGCATACTGTGCTTCAGAGACTGCGTGACCATCGATTGTATGCCAAGTTGTCTAAATGTGAATTCTGGCTGAAGGAGATTAAATTCATGGGACACACCATTTCCCAGGATGGGATATCAGTTGATCTTGAGAAGGTACAAGAGGTGATGGATTGGAAACCCCCAACTACAGTGAAGCAAATTCGAAGTTTTCTGGGTTTGGCCGGGTATTATCGACGATTTATTCCGGATTTCTCCAGGATTGCCAAACCAATGACTGAACTGTTGAAAAAGGGAGTCAAGTATGATTGGAGCCAAAGGTGTGAAGATGCCTTTCATACTTTGAGGCAGCATTTGACAACAGCCCCAGTGCTGGCTCAACCTGACAACACCAAGCCATTTGAAGTTTATTGTGATGCTTTTGGTACAGGTTTGGGATGTGTTTTGATGCAAGAGAACAGAGTCATTGCTTATGCTTCCCGAGCACTTAGACCCCATGAGCAGAACTACCCTACGCATGATCTGGAATTGGCAGCAGTGGTTCATGCTCTTAAGATATGGAGACACTACCTGATGGGAGCTCACTGTAACATCTACACGGATCACAAGAGTCTCAAATACATCTTCACTCAGGCAGATCTGAACATGAGACAGAGGAGATGGTTGGAGTTAATCAAGGGCTATGATTTGGAAGTGCATTACCATCCTGGCAAAGCCAATGTTGTGGCCGATGCCTTGAGCAGAAAGGCCCAGTGCAATTGTATGAGCATGGATGCAAGAGTTACCACCCTGTGCGATGAGCTGTGCAAGCTGAACCTGGAAGTTGTTTCTTCCAGTGACCTAAGCTACATCTCAGTGGAGCCCACATTACAAGAGCAAATAGTCAGGGCACAGATTGAAGATAAAGGTGTTCAGTTAATCATGGAAATGATCAAGCAAAAGGCAGAAAAATACAAGTGCTTCTGTCAGGACAGCAAGGGAATTCTATGGTTTGGAGATCGATTAGTTGTTCCCAAGGACCCTGAGCTCAGAAAGAAGATATTGGATGAAGCTCATCTTTCCAAATTCTCCATGCACCCTGGTAGCAACAAGATGTACCATGATCTCAGATCTTTGTATTGGTGGACCAGAATGAAGAGGGAAATTGCCAAGTACATATCCGAGTGCGATACCTGTCAGAGAATCAAAGCTAGTCATTTGAAGGCAGCAGGCCCTTTGCAACCCCTTCCCATACCATCTTGGAAATGGGAGGACATTTGCATGGACTTTATAGTGGGATTGCCCAATACCTCCAGGCACCATGATTCTATCTGGGTTATCATGGACAGGTTGACCAAGACCGCTCATTTCTTGCCAGTGCACACCACCCACAAGACAGAGAAGTATGCAGAAATTTATGTTGATCAAATAGTGTGATTGCATGGTATTCCAAAGACCATCATATCTGACAGAGGAGCACTGTTTGTGGCACGCTTTTGGGAACAGCTGCAAGAATCACTTGGGACCCAAGTAATACGAAGCTCAGCATACCATCCCCAAACAGATGGCCAGACAGAAAGGGTGAACCAGATTTTGGAGGACATGTTGCGAGCATGTGCACTGCACTACAGAAAGGATTGGGACAAGTGTCTTTCCTTGGCAGAATTTTCTTACAATAACAGCTATCAATCCAGTCTGAAGATGGCACCTTTTGAAGCCTTATATGGGAGAAGGTGTAGGACCCCGCTGAATTGGTCTCAAGTAGGAGAAAGGGAAATATTTGGGCCAGATTTGGTACTTGAAGCAGAGGAAAAGGTCAGAGTCATCAAGAAAAACTTAGAAGCTGCTCAAGCCAGGCAAAAGGGCTTTCATGATAAGAGACGGAAACCTCTACAGTTCGAGGTGGGAGATCATGTTTACCTTAAGGTGTCACCCACCAAGGGTATCCAGAGATTCAGGATCAAGGGCAAGTTAGCTCTTCGCTACATTGGACCCTATGAAATCAAAGCAAGTTGTGGACCCGTAGCCTATCAGTTGGAATTGCCACCCAGCATGTCAGCTGTTCACGATGTGTTCCATGTATCTCAGCTGCGGAAATGTGTTCGCCTACCCACTGAAGTGCTGCCGGAACCAGACATTGAGATAGAACCAGACTTGTCCTATCAAGAGTACCCCGTCAAGGTATTAGATCAAAAGGAGAGATCAACATGAGCAAGGTCAATTAGGATGTATAAAGTTCAGTGGAGCCACCATTCAGCAGAAGAAGCTACATGGGAGGCGGAGGATTTTCTACACTCTCGCTTCCCCGACTTTCTGCCCAAAGGAGTCGGTACGTAACCACAAAACCCCACCCCCACCTGCCCTTTGAAAATAATTATAAGAAAAACTTAGATAACAAGGATAGTCTAAGTTGTGGATTTAACTTAAAAAGGGCTTCCTTCTGAAGTTGCAAAGAGGATGACATTCGAAGAACAGTTAACAAGAGAAACTCGGATATAAGAAAGAATAGCACACTAGCACACCTTCAAGCACCCCTCCAAGGAACTCTACCTAAATCTCGGGACGAGATTCCTTTAAGGGGGGAGGGCTGTAACACCCTAGGTGTTACTCAGGGTGTCCACCCAGGGCTACCCCATTTAACCTATTCTCACATGTCATTGGTTTGGGCAAAGTACATCAAACATGGAATTCAAGGTCCTAAACAAGTGCCAACCATCTTGGATATCATGCCCTAGTTTGTCATGCACATCTGAGAGGGGAGTTTTCCAAAACCCTAAAGCAAACCCCTCTTGAGCCATAGGAACCCTAATTGAAGCTAGGATCAAAAGGTCATGTAAACCTTATGATCATGGCTTGGGCCAAATATAAAAGTTGTAGTATGCTTCATAACCTACAAATAATAGTAAGGAAGTACCCCCAAAAAGATTTCAGAAAAGCCCCAAAAAGTTCACCAAGGGTTGAACACAAGGGAAAATTCAGAATTTGCCTAAGTCTAAAAACTAACCCTTGAGCAAAGATCCCACATGTTCACCTTAATCCAAAATTCAAAACACTTTGACCCAATTGACAAAGTGGCGCCAAAATAACCCTAGAATGCCCTGGAATGAGGTGACACCTACCCTAGGGCGTTTGACACGACTTGGCACCATTTTTGTCTCGGTTTGGACATGTCTGACACAGCCAACTTCTCACCCCTCTATCTCCCTACCCCGACCATATCTTGACTTGGAACTCACAGCAAAAAGGTAGGATATGGTGCAGAGAAGAGATTGTGTACGGGACGTTGGCCAAGATCTGCACGCTAAGGCGCCCAAACAGGCCGTTGAACACGGGCAGAAGCAACGAGCCACGTGTTCGACGCGCTCTGAGCTCGCCAAAGCACGCCCGCGCGCGCCCCCGCGTGCCCCGCGTCACGCCAAACGCCCAAACGATGCCATGGCCCGCGCCCGCGCCTATAAAGCCCGCTCGGGCGTCGACTGCACTCTTCCGCGCACCCTCAAGCCTCACCGGAGCTCAGTCCACCGCCGTTTGCCCGTGCGCGGCGTGTCCGCGGCCACCCGAGCCACTGCCACCGTAGACCGGCCAGCTCAGCTTTCCCTAACCCCGTCCAACCCTCGGAGACGAGTGTGCACAACTCAGTGAAGCTCCCCAAGCGAGGAATCGAAGCCTGCTTCGCCGGAGAGGCCAGTCCACGGTCGCCGGAGCTCACAACCCGGCCGGAGTACGTGGACCGGGTAATCCGCTCAACCACTTTCCGATTCCTCGTGCACACGGTCACTACATTACCCCGTGAAGCTCACCGTGCCCTTGGATTGAACCAGATCGCCGTGGTTTGGCCGGTACACTCGCCGCCGACGAGAACACCCGCCTGCGCGCGTGGACCGAGCGATTCCGGCCATCCCCGTCGTCGAGCCATACCTCGCTGTGACCGCCAGAGCCTCCCCGAGCCAACCCTGCCCTTCGCCGGACCTATCTCGCCGCCGGTAAGCCGCGCCACCCTTTTCTTTCCCGCGGGTACTGTTTACATTGGGGGAAGGACTGCGGGTAAGAGGAAAAGAAGGTCAGGGGGCTTTTTGAACTGTCAGCGACCCAGGGGAATAGTGGCGCAGGGGTAGATTTGTGCGAGTTGATTTAGTTTAAACCCAGGGACCTCGGTGTAAACTGTTTTTCCAGAAAACTCTTATTAAATCTGTTTTTAAATTGAGCAGAAACTTTGAAAATCCATAACTTCTGTTTAGTTCATCCAAATTTGGTCAAACAAATTTTGTCAGACTCTAAATAATGTAACCTACTTAAGAAAAATATAAACCCCCTATGTACTATGGAAAACTTTAAGGTTCTGATTTAATTATAGTTTTAGCCAAAAGCCCAATAATAGAAAGAAAAATAGTTGTACTATTTGACTAGGGTTAGAAAAATTTGGAGAAGTTTATATCTACCTTTTGACCTATTTAAAAATATTAAACCTCTCTGGCCACCCCATTAAGTTAGTTTTTACCACTTATTTTACAATATGCTTAAGGTTAAGAAAAATAGAAAATTTGGTTTAAATAATGAACCAGAGGGCACCTCTATTTTTGTTAGGGTACTTATTCAATGTAGTTCACTGGAAAAAATCTATCATACCCTGTTTAGTACAAAATAAGTAGGATCACTTTTATTTTAAGAAAACAAGGAAAGCTTAGAGAAACCCTACAAAAATAACCCTAAGATGAAAACACCCCAACCCTTGGGATAACTAATGTTTTGTTACTATAAACATAAGAAAAATACAAAATCTGTTGTTTGATATTTTTCAAATGACAAGTTAGTTATAAGCACCTTTTGGATATAAAACTTTAGAAAATCACAACTAATTAATCACCAATTAACTTTTTGTAAATTTTGGTACAGAGGTTTATTATTACTGGTAGATCCCAACAAAAATAACCCTTAGGAAGGAACTCACCTCTAATGAAGAGATGTAGTGTAAAGTGGCCCATTTTGCATAACTCTTGTTAATTTTGTCTAAAACATAGTCTTTATATTTTTAAGCCTCAAATTCTTAAAACAGGCTGGAATAGCAGATAGCAACCCACTATAATTTTTACAGAATTTTTGGAAAATATTAAACCACTGTCGTAGTTCAAACCTACACTAGAAACCATAAATAGAGAATAAAGAAAGGGAAATATGAATAATAGAAAATTAGTGTCATCCTAAAACTCTTTATAACTTGTCCACTGAGATATATATAAAGGCAATACCAATTACCTATGCCTATCCCTAGCAAAGCCTAGACCTAGAAGTGATAAGCATAAACCATTAAAAGCCACATACGACCCGGAAACCCTAAGTTACTCATTAACTTAGTTTTTCTTCTCTTAGCATAATGTTATTAAATCCTGCATAATCATGACATACATGTTCATTGCATTTCGATAGACTGCAACCTTGCTGACGGAGAGTACGTCCTCGTGCCGGAGCAAGGAGCTGCTCAGGAGGTAGCCCCGGATCCCGCGCCAGAGTCTGCATCAGAGGATCTGCCTGCCACAGCCTTGGAAGACAAGCCCCGGTTTTATGCATAACCTGTTATTTATGCTATTTTACTATACTTAATGATTATAGGACTGAATGTGCACTTAGGTGTAGGAGTTGTTTGAAACCCTAGTTGCATGATCTCAGGAATCCTTTTGAGATGAATA
This sequence comes from Zea luxurians, assembly GCA_029449295.1. Lineage (NCBI taxonomy): Eukaryota > Viridiplantae > Streptophyta > Magnoliopsida > Poales > Poaceae > Zea > Zea luxurians. Next base: position 53,949,262 of record JAOPSE010000004.1, on the reverse strand, counting down.
CTAGTATGATAGGTCGAGTAGTTGCTTTATTTAATTAGGATCTCGGTAGAAGACGAGTGATTTTTCCAGCACTCGCGCGAGATCAGGAATTGGTTGTACCCACCTTCATACTATTATGATACTAGTTGTAGACAACAATCCATGGGGATTGGTTGTTTACGAGATGGAAAATGGAATAAGGATTAACGTGCGGATACCTGTGTCAAGCGTTTGAACGTACTAAACACATACCGAGAAATATGGTAAATCGGTAAGCCTAGTACCTGAGTGAACCTGCCCGTAGACTTTGCCCCTCACGCGACCTGAGACGTGGTCTCCCATTCTGGTTATGGTGGGTACAAGTGCGGTCATTGCACGACGGCAGTCGGGGTCAGTGAGGCATTGTACGCCAAGGCGGTGAGCCCTGATCTGTTGCTAGGGAATCGATGGGGACGGTTGATGTGTGTGGGGACGGAGTGCCTCGCCACGTCGTGTGTTTAGGTTTACCTTGCAAGGATAAAAACTCGATTTGAATCGTCTGCTTCTCGCAGCTAATGAGACTGCTTGATCCATTGTACTGCATTGAGTAACAAGTGGAAATGTGATGAGTCGATACAAGATGTTGATTGCTAAAAATGTTTGCTACTATGTATGAGTAGATAGTACATATTTAGCCTTAAGAGAGTCACACTTAAATTTGACAAAGTTAAAACTTGATTTAGAAACTTAGCTAGTGCTTTTGGCAACCAAACCCCACAGCCAAACAGCTGCATGTCTAGAGGTAGAGGAGTAGACTCCTCACACCGGGTAAGTCTAGCTGAGTATTAGTATACTCAGCCTTGCTTGTGGCATAATTTTACAGGTTCTCTGGAGGACATGGTTGCTGGAGTGACTTCGCCGTCCACCTTACCACCGGGTTGGACTGTCGAATGGGACCCTACCTCGGCTGAGGAGGAGCATGAGGAGTGATGGGACAGGCTTCCCCATCTCTCTGTTTATTTATCGTTAGTTTCATTCCTCTGCACTTCGAACAATGATGACTACTTTTGCAAAACTCCGATGGTGATGTAATAATTTTAATACTATTACATGCATGGTTTTATGCTTTATTGTATTTGCTCTATGACTCACCTTCGAGTGAGATTGTGGTACTTGATCCTGTCAGTGGCCTCGTCGGACTAGATCCGAGGGATTGACGGGTTATTCCCATTTAAAGTGTGGTCTAGCCTTTAAGGTGGGACTTAGGCACTTAAGTTGGAATAATTCGGGCGGTTCCGCCACATTCTGCTTCATCTGTAGCTTGGGCGAATAGCTCATCCTCAGCCTCAGCCTCATCAGACTTCTGCTTGTAATAAGTCGCCTCTACCTCTACGGCAGCCTGAGACATAAACTCGTCCTCCTCCTCTTGAGCACGTAATCCTGCCTCAACTAGTGCGATGAGCTCACTCAACCTTGATGTGTCGTCCTCCTCTTCCCCATGTAATCCTGCCTCTGCGAGAGCGATAAGCTCACTCAACCTAGATGTGTCATCGTCCTCCTCCTCCATCAGCTCCACTGTCGTCATTTTTTCCTGAACATATCTTGCATGTGCCTCATCTGCCATATAGTTTACGCCACATCCAATCTCTGCAAATATAATGAGAAAAATAAGTTTGCAAAGTCAGGATAAATAAATTGTACTAACAAAATTATAGTATCATTTTTCTCACTCACTTCCCTTGAGACGATCAGCAAGATTATCCAACATCTGTTTCTCGGCTCTAGCCGCCTCCCATTCCTTTGCATCCTGTGCTCTCTTCTCATTTGCCACCTTCAACCTCCTCTGCTCTGCACGCATTGGGCTATCAAAATGGGCGGATTTCACGTACCTATGCATGTCGCATATGCGATCGTTAATGTACGAATCGACGAGCTGAGATCCACAATGCATCTTCTGTCCCATTAGTCTCTTGGACTTTATTGTGCGCATCACCTCTCCTTTGTCGTCGTAACTCTCCCAACTGGATTTCCTCGTCTCCTACAAAAAAAGAGTAAGTATGGGTGTAACATTACAGCTGGTGCAAACAATAAATAAATACCAACCTCATCGTAATCTACCATATGTCCACAAAAATAGCCAACACCAAGCTCGGAAGGAACTAAACCATACAGTCCATACTTAGTTTCAATACCACATTTGCAGAGTACTGGATCAAAATTCAACTCTTTCGCCCACTCATTTTTTCTTTTTCTTTACCTCAGCCTCTGGCCATTGGGACAAAGGACCATATAACCACTCTCTGAAATGACACTTACACCACCCTTATGGCTGCAGGAGAATAAATTAGTAATTTTTTGCAAAAATACCAAGTTTATACATTTAGCGCATCGATGGGCTCACATAATCAATGTCCGGACACACGAAGTGCTTCGCAGTGTCTTCGTCGATGACATCACGATCTCCATAATCGCATCGAGGCGGCGAGTCCATTATTCTTTCTGTTGCTCCCTCCTTTGCATTCGTCATTGGTGGAGGATTCGGGGGAGGAGGTACCCAATGCTTAAAACGCTCATGACTAGTCCTTCCACACAACCAATTAGCGAAAAGAAGATATCGAGGGTCAAATTTATCAGGACCGTCGATCCACTGGAAAAAGAAACACCTCAGGTGCTCCTAAAATAATGGAGCGAAGCATTATTACACATCTAGTAAACAATATTAAGTCACAAGTCATAAGCTACGTACGTTAAAACTGCCACAAAGGTAGAAGCAGCGAGCAGCCGTGTCTGGATGTTTGGATTGACATACCCAAGCCAGTCTGCCACAGTCACAGTTAGGCACAGGAAGTTCAGGAGGAACAGGAGCATCCTTACTATATACGTCCGGATATAACTCCCGAGGACGACCTCTCTTCTACCATAACGCCTCTCAGTACATGTCTTTCATCTAAGAAACGATTATAATTAACACTTGTACCTAATAAACTTTATAATCGGTTTACACAAACTATCAAATCAAATGTACTCATCATATTAACGATACTATATATTCTAGGAGCAACATTGGAAACTAATAATCGAAAAATTACAACCCAATATACAAAACAAATCAGTGAGACACCATACCTTGGTCTACGAGTTGTTGCAACTCGAAACTTTGAATACAACAACTTTTGACGAAGTTGTGAATTGAGGGGATATGAGGTCTTCTCGGCCAGCAGCGCGACCGTTTTATAGGCCTCCATAGCTTGGCGCCAAGATCTGTCGCGCCGAGCTACAAGGCCGCGTCGGCGCCGCGTCGACGCCACGTCAGCCCTAGCCGCAGGGAGCCGTTAGCGCCACGTCAAAGCTCGGCGTCGAGCTGTGTTACCTCGGCGCCATAGCCTATAGCACCGAGTATCAGGTCCAAAACTGCATATAAGTTTTCTGGGGGTCTAATTGTGAATTTTTGTAAAAAAAGGCTAAAAACAAAAAATGGGACTCGCCGCTCGCTGGTACTAGGGACGGTGGCGGGATGATGTCCGAGTCTTCGGCTACCGCAACCAGAGGATGCTGCTGGAGGGGGTTTGTCTTCTGCATCTTCTGCTTTTTGGTGTAGAACTCGTGTTTGGTTGTTGACGGAAGAAGCCAGCCTAAAATTAGGTTGCTGGCCAAAGCTAGGCTAAAGCCAAAACCGGGTTTAAGTTTGGGTGTTTGGTTTGCCGCCAAAAGTGCAACGTGATCTTGCCAAATTTTGGTGACAGATTTCCGTGCCTTGGATTTAGCTAAGAATTGGCCTAGGGTTGTATTGTCATGGCCAAAATTTTATGGGCAAGGCCAAAATTCGGTCTCCAACCAAACACTTGGGATTGCATCCAAACACAGCCTTGTTGCAACACATTGCGAGCGACGAGGTCATCCTCGACGTATATACAGCAAACAGCGTGTACAACTCGAATCAAACGGACAATCTCTACTACTCCTTAAGTTATTAGTGTAGGCGTCCACACATTTGGTTCTGCCAAACCCGTATGCGATGTTAGCATTGCCTCCAGCACCGGCGAGATCCACGGACGCTGGCAATCCTGACCTCCAATCACGGCCGATCCGCCCCTTCCTCCTCGGCATCGCCGATCCGCCCCTTCCTCGCCTAACCCTCTGCTCTGCCACCATCTGCGGACCCTCCTGCATCCCGCGTGCAGGCAACACCGGTGAGATCCGCGGACGCGGCCACCTAAATTTTTGTTCTCAATCAAGCCCTAGAACACCGCCGCTCTCCTTGGGAAGGTCCTGCAACCCCGCCGCCCTCTGCTCTCCTTGGGAAGGTCCTACAACCCTGCCGCCCTCTACTCCCGCGGCCATGGCACCAAGGCGAGTATTTTATTTTCCCTCCCAGTCAGTCGCCTTCCTCCGCCCAGCGCCGCCACCTTCGTTTTCGCTACCCGCCGCCTTCGTAATCATTGGGATCCTTGTGATCGTTCATGTGCAGGAACAAGAAACCAATCGATTTCTAGATGTCAGGGCCAAACATCTGCCTCTGGATTTCAGCAATAAAGAACGCAATATCGAGTCCTCCAGATGATCAGTTTGGTAGCCACTGACACCAACTAATAAAGACAACAGGTCATCTGCTCGTGCAGACACCTTCAATATTAGGGTGGAAGTTGTCAGAGAAAAAAGGATTCAGATGTCAGCACTTCACAGCAGGAAATTTCATGTTTTCATATAGGGTAACAGTGAGTTTCCATAAAGCTGCTACACATGGGTAATGAAATCCAGTGACTATGCCTGAGGAGGACATGGTCGTCATTGCCTACAGTGGCTGCAGTGGTGGTCGACCTCGCCCTGCCACCACTCCATCTCGCAGTGGAGCAGTTCTATCGTCAGAGAAGGCAAAGATCCAGCCACCAAGTTCTCTTCGTGTGATTCAAATGATGCGTCCAGCTATCGATCTGAGCCCCTCAACTACGAAATGTACACGGAGCTATACGTTGTGCAAGATCTTCCCTAATCCCCACATGAGTGCATTGATTTGCCTCCTAGATCTACATGCATAGGTAAATAAGCCCGAGGTAGTAGCTGTTCAGTTCCCATCCCATGCGTTTCTTCCGGCCTAGATCTGCTCTGCCTTGATTGATTTGTGTGGTCATTCATCTTACCGCGCCCGCTCTCGCCTTCTGCTCGACGGAATGCCAACCTCGGCCAGACAAAGGCATGTATTTTTAATATAATATTCTATGTTTATTTTGCTTATTTTGCTCATTTTGCTCCCTAGAAAACCAGGAAGACCCCAATGGTTGTGTCAAATTCGAAAGAATTCTAGACTCTAGAGTATGAACTGAACCCACTTCAACTACGGTCTCCAAGAGGAGAGGAGGTCACAAAGGCATGTATTTTTAATATAATATTGTATGTTCATTCTTGATTTTACTCTGTCCTTAATGTTTTTGTACTAAAGGATGTTTTTAGAACTTTCAGATATATTTATTCTCAAAGGTCACAAAAGCATGTTTTTTAATTATATTAGTCTTTTTATTCTTCACTTTACTCTGTTTTTAATGTTTTTTTACTTTATGTTTTGGTAACTCAGTGACCTCCACCAAGATTTTACTTACACATAGAAGCTCAAGCTAAATGATGTCTTTTTGAATTTTTAGATATATTTATTCTCAATATAAATGCTCTTTTGATCCGACTCATATGTGTTTGATCTGACTGATGTTTTGTGCATACACATAGAAACTCCATAATGGTTCTTTTGATCCGACCCATATGTGTTTTTCTAGCTTCTTTACTTGATTGGAGCTTGGTTTCTCTTATTAATATGATCATCTTCTTTGCTATTCGATTTGCTGTTCCAAGAAGAGGTATGCCATATGCCTGTGATGACTCATGTTTTGTGCATGCTTAAAGTTTCAATTATATTCATTCATAAAGCTAGACTGCATTTTCTGTTGGGTTGTATACTGAAAAAATAAGTTCATGCTGCTAAACTGAAAGTTCCACTGTTTCCCTTAAAATCATGACATTTGGTATATATATTTACCCCAAGGATTTACCACCATCTACAACCAATCTAGAGCCTTTTAGTAAATTAAGCCATGAACCAATGCCATTAAATTTATTGTTTCAGCAAACTCTAGCACATCTTTAACTATGTCATATCAATGCCCTCAAGCAAATCATGTGGTGGTCAATGCATGTTATTGTCTTGTATCAAATCAAAATTGTGTTCTGTTCCAAGCACATGGTGAGAGGTCCTTATGCTTGACAACACCATGTGTTGGAAATGTTAAAAACAAATGATTTTTGGGTATACAACTTCTTGATGGTATCGTCTCAAGTGTTCAAATTAATCGTTTGTGTTAGAAAAATTACAAATCATCTTCTATCTTGAAATAGGGATAAATTGACGCTATTGTCATCATTTCCTCAAAAATATCAAATGATTGTAGGAAAATATACATATGGTTATGATGACTGACGTTGTCAATGAATCAAGATAAACATAGATATAACTGTTTGTGGAATATCATTTCCCTATAATTATTTAACCTGCAGTTTTAGTTTTGTGTATTTAGTCATCTATATTCTTTCACCTGAGTTTGTGTGTGTGTTAGTGTTGGGGGGTTCACAGTAGTTTAATTTGAATGTTGTATGTTGGTTGTAACTAAAGTGTAATAGTATATATATATATATATATATATATATATATATATATATATATATATATATATATTAAATTTTATGGTGTTAAATGTCTTTCTTCAGATTAAGGATTCAAATAAATTAGTGGATGTGGCACTAACTATAATCAGAAATGAAATATCTTCACTTCCTATCTTTAAGTGCATGCCAGATTCACCAAAGGGGGCTTTCCTTAATCTTGTAACCTTACAGGAGATTTTGAAATGTATGATATTGTTTTATAAGATTATAATACTGGTTCATGTTTGATTAAATTAATTTCACCTATGTGTTCAGTTGTATGTTCTTTTTATCTTGGTGATGTTTTTTAGTTCTTTGCTCGAAGCTACAAGAAGAGGCTAAAGGTGGTTCCCTTCTGCAAAATCAGCTTCTCAATATTCCTATTAGTACATGGTCTCCACATACGGGGAGGTTAAGCAGTAGGCAACTCAGAACTTTGTTATTGAGTTCTCCACTAAATACCTGCCTAGATATTCTGCTTCAAGGTATGCTGACAGCCTGACATTTCCAATGCAACATTTGTATTGATACTTTCATCTGATTCTAAGGATTATAAACGACAATCACGAACTATGCAATCAACTTAAGTATGTGATTTGTTCTTGAATAATACAGATAATAATTTTAGCTCAACAGTAAACATATGAACTAATGTACCATGGAAAATACATAAAATTACACCTGACATGATCAGTAGGATCATGCACCACATCACTTTGGTCTTAAGATCTATATAGATTCCTGCAAATGTTCATTGGTTTTTTATCTGTTAGATTCCTGTAAAACTTGCTAAGTGTTACACCCAGATCTGTATACAGTTGTATACTCTAGGCCAAAGACTCTTTTATTAGAGTTCTTTTGCTACAGGAGATGATTTTTCCTCCCTCCCTAATGATAGAAAGACAATGTGGTTTCTTGTTCCTTGTAAATGGTGCTGATTTCAGTAATTTCATGTCATTATTTATCTATTCAATGTTTTGTACAGCCACTATATCTTCCAAGATGGGAGTTTTTCTTCTCTCAAAACCAGGAGATAAAAACCTTTATTTTAACTCCCCTGTCCAAATCTGAGAGGATACAAGAATCTGAATCTGACTCCGATGAATGAACATGAGGAGAATTCAGCTGACCCTCTTCTAGACACCATTAATTTCGAAATAAAGAAGTTAGTATTTCATTTGGTAAATATATATTGGCAAAGTGTAGTATTTCAATAGACAATTTACAGATGTAGCCCCATCACATGGCAGTGGTGGAGGGTCAAATTGATGAACCTATCAACTTGTATAAAATTAGTTTAGTATATAAGTAAAAAAAGTTTATTGTAGAGTAAAATTGTTAATCTGAATGTTTATGTCACTTTGATTTGATTTTAACGTAGGGGAATCTTCTGATTTTGCGGGGAGTAAACCACTAAAGGTTCATTGTTTGATTTTCCATTATATGTGGCACAGAAATATCTTCCCTTTGATAAAACAACTAAGGGAGTTCTATTTTTTTGACATCAGATAAAAATACCTTTTCACCTTTCCTGTTTGTGTTACATCCTATGTTTATAAGGCACACATTCTTTTTGCCAATTTGACTTCCGAAATCTTTGATCATCATGTATACCTAATATTAAAGATACATAAACTATGAGGCGGCATGTGGAACTACAAATTCTCCATAATTGAATGGTTTATGATCACATGGGAATTAAGTGACAGAAACAAATCGATGGTCACCTAATGTTTGAAACGTACAAGATAAATTCAAATGCTGCAACTATTACAGTATTACAGTTTAGTGGTCAGTTTGTGTTTTATAGGCTTGCATTGCATCTGATCCAATACTAGACAACAATAAAGTCTTTTAATCCCAAATAAGTTGGGATACATTAGTTAGAAATTAGAACCCAACAGAGACCACATGTCAAGGTTAGGTCACATGAATAGCTGTTTTCCACACACTCATATTCAAGCTAAAACTTTAGTACATTGCATCCTTCCAAGACTCCATTATATCTGATCCAATCCTTCGCTCATTGCAAACTGTTGAGGAGGAATAACTATTTGGCAGATGCACTCATTGCAAACTGTTGAGGAGGAATAACTATTTGGCAGATGCAGACATGCAGTAGCTTCACACTTGGTTCATCGGACAACAGTTCTTTGAACTGAGTAGAGTGGAAGGCAACTGAACCTAACACCCATCCATGACCCAGCTTACATATAGGCAAGTTTTATAACATAGCCTGCTTCAAATATAACTTTTGAGCTTGAGTTACGTATGCTTTCAGTCACTACTCTTCAACTATGCTGGTTCAGTCACTACTCTTTAGAACTGAGGTTTGTCTTCCTATAATAGGTGGTTTTACTGGGTTCTGCATCAGATCCTCGCATACAAGGTGATTTCACAAATTTAGCCAATAAGTTGTATAGCCGAGTGAAGCTATGTTTGACCTATGCTATGACGAGCCACCGTCACATTTGGTTAGTTTTATCTAATACGAGTTGGGTGCATATTTCCATTTCTGTAACCATTTCCTTTGAATCTGGTTTCTAATGGATTTTCCACCGATTTAAGATTTCCTGATAGAAAATTGTGCCTTGCATCTTAATGAAAAGAATGGTGCATCTGTTTTTTTTCTGCTAACACATGAGCTGTCAAGTTCATTTTAAGATGATAGTACTACACAAGGTTGAAATGCTAAAGGATATATGGCATCTGTTCCGGTCCATAAAGGCAGTAACTTTGATGTAGTGTCACTTTTTAGTTTTGTGCTATAATAACTATTACTTATACATACCCACCCAAAAAATCTTTGTGTCTGTTTCTGATTGACCCTCCATCATGACAAAAATAATTCGGTTTGATTAAGGTAATGTGATGAATGCATGATTGAAGGCTTTATGGAAGCATACTATTTAACACCAATGATTGGTTCTGCTCATTATCTATTGTTATTTTGTTAAAAAAAGTCTTATGGTACCCATTTTTTCTAGCTACCTGGTTATGATTCTCTCCATTTGCAGCAACATGCTAAAGAGCAAAATGACACCAAACTAATGGAAAATGTAATCCATGTTCTATCAAGATATTTCTTACCTCTGCAACCAGGCACAACTGACATAGTCTTCAGGTATCTCATTGTCTATCCTCAGTTAGTTATATTAATGATGTTTACTATAGGTTTCGTTTGTTGTTTTTATATTACTGTAGACCATGATCTAGCCTCTATAAAATTTATTTTAGTGATTCATTGCATCATATTACTCCTATCTTTTTGCAATATAGTCGATGCCATGCAGACGGACATGGAGGTTGTGTTCGAGGTGCTGAAGAGCCTAGAGGACGTTGAGGAGCTGGACCCCGAGTAGCTGCATGATCCTCACAAGCTGCACGCGTGCGTGGAGAAGGACACCTCCTTGTCAGACTCGTGCGGCGTCGGGCCATTCGGGCTGGTGGTGATGGCGCCCGAAGGCATGCAAAGCAGGAGCAGATCACCGTATTCTTTAGGGAGTGACCAGGATCTCAGCTTCTTGATCTATGCTTCTTTGTGATTTCTCTTCTAATTTGTCTACCTCCTTTTTCTGCCCACAGATTGGAGCAAGAGCAAGGTGGTTAGATCTAGATCGAAAGTCAGTGAGACGAAAGTCGTTTTTACCTCACTGGTCAAGCAACACTATTCACTCTTTGATGCAACATGGAAGCTTTATTTCCTGAAGCACTAGCTGGGAAGTCAGTGACACAAAAGCTCACAACGGCAGGTCCAAGGGCACTGATCTTCCCAGCACCTACAAACGTTGCCTCAGCATCCATGTGCCTCTTAAAGATCACTTGGGCAGAGCTGGCACTGTTTGCAACATCTGTCTTCACTTCATTAACATGACCGTTGTCGGGTACCGTAATTAGGGGTACCCCCAACACTCCTAAACACGGCTGGAAAATGTCTTTCAGAACAAACCGTAAAGACTAATAAGAGCGGTTCAAGTCTAGGCCTCGTCTGCCAAGGGACGCGATCTCGCCTCGCCCGAGCCCGGCCTCGAGAGGGAAACAGTAGTCCCGGGCGGATTCACGCCTCGCCCGAGGGCCTCCACAGGCAGTGGGCGCACCCTCGGCTCGCCCGAAGCCAAGCTCGAGCAAACTTTGTCGTGCAGCGACCTCGGCCAAATCGCCTTAGCAACCGACCGTATCGCATGCGCATTTAATGCGGGGATCGCCTGACACCTTATCCTGACACGCGCGCCTCAGTCGGCAAGGTCGAAGTGACCGCTGTCACTTCGCCCCTTTACTGATCGTTCTGACAAGAAAATGACACTATTTACCCCGTTCCGACTACTGTGCCAACCACCAGGGAAAGACTAACAACAGTAAGTCATGGCGTCTCCCGAGTTCAGCCTTGGGCACAACAGGGAGCTCTGCCTCGCCTGACCCTAGGTCTCGACCTCAGCCTCGGCCTCAGGAGGAGGTCTCCGCCTCGTCTGACCCCAGGTCTCGACCTCAGCCTCGGCCTCGGGAGAAGGTCTCCGCCTCGCCTGACCTCAGCCTCGGCCTTGGAAGGAGTCACCGCCTCGCCCGACCTCAGCCTCGGACTGACTACGCTATAGGAGATACATCATTACCCTACCGCTAGCTAGCCACCCCATGCTACGAAGGAACAAGACCGGAGTCACATCAAACTACTCCAATAAAAGGTAATGATGGTTCCCCGCGTGCGTCCATGACGTCGATGGCTCTCAGCTCCCTACGGAAGCAAGGAAATGCCAGCAGGATCCATGCCGCACTGTCAGCTGCGCTTCTACAGGGCTCAAGCACTTCTCCGTCGGCCACGTTAACACATAGCTACACCCCCATTGTACAGCTGGACCATCTCCTTGTATCTATAAAAGGGGATGTCTAGGGCCTTCCTGAGAGGAGAAAAAAAAGGCGAGGAGGGAGGCGGGCAGAGGCAGGCAGAGTGGGAGAGACGCGGAGGAGGCTAACTCAGACAACTCAAGGCCGAACCCTCTCTCTCTCTCTCTCTCGCTCAGCTTGTAACCCCTACTGCAAGCACCCCCGGTGCAAGATAATATAAGCCTCATTCCCCCTCTTGTGTTCCATCTTGCATCAACCCATCTGGACAGGGGCACGCGGCACAAAATTCACTAGTTGGTCCGGTTGAGGGTCCCCCGGGTCCGAAACGCTGATAATTGGCGCGCCAGGTAGGGGCACGCTGCGTGTTGACAATACTTTCCTGTTGAGTTCCAGATGGTCAATCTTCAGCAGCCTCTTCAGCCCGGGACGGTGCTCCGCTTCGGAAGTCTCGAGTTCATGTCCCCCGACGGCGGCTACGACATGGTACTGCTCCCTCCGCAGCACGACAACAACGACGGTCGACGGCTCGCCTGGCGGAGGCGAACTCGGCGACGACATCTCCCCGTGGCGGAAGAACACTCAGGTCAACCCCGCCACCCTCCTCGCTGGAGGAGACGGAGACTGGGCAAACATGGCCAGGTGGGAGGCAGCACCTTGACGGCTGTCGGACCAGAGCGAGTCGACGACACCGACACCCCTGCGAGGGACATGTCGTGTGTTATCCTCGCACCTGAGACAACGACGGGTGTCGCTTCCCAGCAAAACGCCAGCCCCAGGCGGACTGATGACGCCAACACCCTTGCGAGGGACTTGTCGGGCATTAGTCTCGCACCTGAGATAACGACACATTCCACCTCCGATGCAACTTCACCGCCGTCTACCAACCAACAGGTACCTTCAGTTTTCCATCCCGTTCCCTTTAGATCCAGCTTTGACCCACCAAGCGACCCTGCTTTGGTGAGCGCTTTCGTGAGGGCATATCCTGACCTTCCGGGGTGCCATATGTGGTCAACTTGGGACCGACTGACGACCGTCTCAACCTCCGGACCCGTGGGTTCCGAGGAAGAGGACGACCCCGATGTCAGTTGGGATTTCTCTGGACTCCGTGATCCCAGTGCCATGCGTGACTTCATGTCCGCATGTGACCACTACCTCTCCGGCTGCTCTGATGATGGTCACAGCCTTGACGACGAGGGTTGCGACCCGACTCGCGAGTGCTTCCACATCGATCAGGAAGATCATGACGGAGACCAACACCTCGGCATGCCAGGAGGCAATGGCGCCCTTGCACTTGCATCTCGCGTTGAGATCCCGCGGGAGCTAGCTATGGCCCAGGTCCCCATGGGGGACCAGGGATCACGGCTCGAGCAACTCCGCGAGATGCAGGCTAAGCTCAACGAAGAAATAGGGCGACTTGTGCAGCTCCAACAAAACCTCGAGCAAGAATGGGCAGGCCAAGCGCTCGCCGAAGGAGCGCGTCATCGAGCCCGGGACGTTCAGCGCCGCATTATTAATGATGCCAGGGCGATGCCGCCCCCGGCCTTCAATGGGGCCGGCCAGAACCTAGCTGCAGCAGCAATGTTGCTTCGGATGATGCCGGAGCCATCCACCACCGAGGGGCGGCGTATCTAGGGCGAACTCAAGGACCTCCTAGAAAATGCCGCAGCCCGACGAGCCGAGAGCTCTGCCTCTCGAAGGCGAGGGTGCCCCTCGGAGCATCACGCAGCGTCCTCCCGACACATGCGCGAGGTCTCGGTCCACACCGAGCTTACAAGAGACGAGACACCAGCAGCCCGGGATCGCCTCAGCGTTGATCAACACTGCCGCGACCGTCGAGCCTGCCTCGAGGAGAAGGTGCGCCGAGGCTACCACCCCAGACGTGGGGGACACTACGACAATGAGGAGGATCGGAGCCCCTCACCCGAACCACCAGGCCTGCGGGTCTTTAGCCGAGCCATACGACGAGCGCCGTTCCCGACCCGTTTTCGGGCCCCGACTACCATCACCAAGTACTCGGGGGAAACGAGGCCAGAGTTGTGGCTCGCGGATTACCAGCTGGCATGCCAGTTGGGAGGGACGGACGACGACAACCTCATCATCCGCAACCTTCCCCTCTTCCTCTCCGACGCTACCCGGGCCTGGTTGGAGCATCTGCCTCCTGCGCAGATCTTCGACTAGGACGACCTAATCAAGGCCTTCGCTGGAAATTTCCAAGGTACGTACATGCGCCCTGGGAACTCATGGGATCTTCGAAGCTGCCGCCAGCAGCCAGGGGAATCCCTACGAGAGTACATCCGGTGGTTTTCAAAACAGTGCACCAAGTTGCCTAACATCACTGACTTAGACGTCATCGGGGCTTTCCTTGCCGGCACCACTTGCCGAGACCTGGTGAGCAAACTGGGGCGCAAGACTCCCACCAAGGTGAGCGAATTGATGGACATAGCCACTAAGTTCGCCTCTGGTCAGGAGGCGGTCGAAGCCATCTTCCGGAAGGACAAGCAGCCTCAGGGAAGGTAGAAGGAAGACGCCCCCGAGGCGTCCGCCCAGCATGGCACGAAGAAGAAAACCAGGAAGAAGGCGCAAGCAAAACGCGACGCTGTTGACGCGGATCTCGTCGCTGCTGCCGAGCACAGGAATCCTCGGGAGCCTCCATCCCGGAGGGGCCAACGTGTTTGACAAGATGCTCAAGGAGTCGTGCCCCTATCACAGGGGTCCCGTCAAGCACACCCTTGAAGAGTGCGACATGCTCCGGCGCTACTTCAACAAGGCAGGACCCACGGTGGAAGGTGGCAAGGACCAAGGCAACAACAATAAGGGGGGCGACAAGGAAGAGGAGTTCCCAGAGGTCCACAACTGCTTCATGATCTACGACGGACAGGTGGTGAACGCCTCGGCTCGACACCGCAAGCAGGAGCACCGGGAGGTCTGCTCGGTGAAGGTAGCAACGCCAGTCTACCTAGACTAGTCCGACAAGCCCATCACCTTCGACCAAGGCGACCACCCCGACTACGTGCCGAGCCTAGGAAGGTACCCGCTTGTCGTCTACCCAATCATCTGCAACGTTAGGCTCTCCAAGGTCCTCATGGACGGAGGCAGCAGCCTCAACATCATCTACGCCGAGACCCTAGAGCTCTTGGGGGTTGATCGGTTCGAGATCCGGGCTGGTGCAGCACCCTTCCACGGGATTACACCCGGAAAGCGTATCCTGCCCCACGGATAGATTGACTTGCCCGTCTGCTTCGGAACTCTCTCCAACTTCCGAAAGGAAACCCTCACCTTCGAGGTAGTTGGGTTCCGAGGGACCTATCACGCGGTGCTGGGAAGACCGTGCTACGCCAAGTTCATGGCCATCCCCAACTACACTTACCTCAAGCTCAAGATGCCTAGCCCCCGAGGCATGCTCCTAGGGTTCATCGTCTCTGAACGAGGCATTGAGGCCAACCCAGAGAAAATCGCGGCCATCACCAACATGGGACCCATCAAAGATTTAAAAGGAGTACAAAGGGTCATGGGATGCCTTGCGACTCTGAGCCGCTTCATCTCGCACCTCGGCGAGAAAGGATTGCCCTTGTACCGCCTCTTAAGGAAGGCCGAGCGCTTCACTTGGACTCCCAAGGCCGAAGAAGCCCTCGGAAACTTAAAGGCACTCCTTACTAATGCACCCATCTTGGTGCCCCCCGCTATGGGAGAAGCTCTCTTGATTTACGTCGCCGCAACCACTCAGGTGGTCAGCGCTGCGGTCGTAGTCGAGAGACGAGAAGAAGGGCATGCACTGCTCATCCAGAGGCCAGTCTACTTCATCAGTGAAGTGCTATCCGAGACCAAAATTCGCTACCCGCAAATCCAGAAGCTGCTGTACGCAGTGATTCTGACACCGTGGAAGCTGCGACACTACTTCGAGTCTCATCCGGTTACTGTGGTGTCATCTTTCCCCCTGGGAGAGATCATCCAGTGCCGAGAGGCCTCGGGTAGGATAGCAAAATGGGCAGTGGAACTCATGGGTGAAACACTTTCATTTGCACCTCGGAAGGCCAAAAAATCCCAAGTCTTGGCTGACTTCCTGGCTGAATGGACAGACACCCAGTTGCCAACGGCCCCAATCCAGGCCGAACTTTGGACCATGTACTTTGACGGGTCATTGATGAAAACCGGAGCAGGCGCGGGCTTGCTCTTCATCTCACCCCTCGGAGAACATGTGTGTTATGTACTGCGCCTCCATTTTCCGGTGTCAAATAGCGTGGCCGAGTACGAGGCCTTGGTTAATGGACTGCGCATCGCCCGGACACGCTGCTGCGAGGCCTTAGCTTGGGCGGACCAAGCAGACCCGACGGCCACGGCCAGGCCCTCCGCAAGGGTCCCGGCCCGAGTGGTCGCCTCGGGGTGTAGAAAGGGGGAACCCCCTCTGCGCCAAAGCTTTCCTCAGAAAAGTTTTTCTACCAAAACGACTTTCGTGCCTTTTGACTGCATCGATGGTGGAATCCTAAAAACGACAAGAGAGACCTTGAACGGCAAGGCCGACCGAGCCAAGGGACTCCTACGCCTCCGGGATACGGATACCTTACTCGTCACTTTTCGCGAAAGGTAACTCATGCTCGGATAAGTGATTCTGCTACCGACGAACAAGTCTTAATGCTCGAAATAAGAGGAAAGAAACACGGCTTTACACACAAATACCCAAATGTTCAGGCCTCGGCAGCCACAGAAAACAAACACACGTACTTGGGATAACTATGCTACGTAGACGTCGGCAGCACCCTCGGTGGCTTTCCCGACCTACAACAGATATTTCGGTACTTGGAGCAATTACATTTTGCTCTTACATTCCCTTACAAACAGGACCCAGCTCCATTCTCGCAGGAATGAACTACCTCCACACCGGAGGGGCTACAAGATAACGAGCTCCAAGCGGCTCGCCGGCAACCACTGCACCAGCAGCGACAACGACGTCCGCCTCGGGCGGCTAGACAGCAGCAGCGATTGCCTCAGGGCAAACGCTACTGTAAAAAGGCCCTTGTCCCCGTCCCCCACACGAGGGGCGAGGACAAGCCATTAAAGCAAAAGAGCCGGAGGTCCGCCCGTAGGTAGCACTGACAATCTCATCGGTAGAGGCAACCACCTCTGCGGTGGGAAGCCTCACCTATGGCGACCACCAACTCAGCACCGACGACAGCGGCCACCTGTGCTCCAACGCCACACCGGCGAATGGTGGCCGCCCCAGCATGCACAAGGAGGTCCTCGCTCTCGTCGACGCTACGGGAGTGAGGACAAGGCCATCTAGGGACGCGGATGCCGCCCCCGCGGCGTACGACGTCTTGTACGACCCCCCGGTGTGGCCGGCGGTGCGAGACGGGCCGAAGACATGGCCGACCTGCGCACGACGCGACCGTGGCCCGTGCGGTGGATGGACTGCCACACCCTGACCAGGCAGCAGGTGGCAGTTCGCCTCCTCCACCAGGCTGGTGAACACCCTTCTCCCCCGAATGCTGAAGGAAGAAGCGGGTCGCCAGCCCATGCGGAAGGCAGGGCCCCAGCTCGGCTTGCCCTCGCCCCCAGCACGGATGATGAACATCCTTGAAGCTGAAGGGCGGCAGGGAGGCCATAGCCCAGCTCACCCTTCCCCGCCACGAAGCTGGTGGTCATCCTCCTGGATGACCATTGGTGGGGGAATGCAGCCGGGCTGCATGATGAAAATCCTTGAAGCCGAGCGATGACTAACGAGCGCCAACCCCCACGAGGTCATGCTCCTCCAACAGCAGCAAGAAGAAGGCAAGACCACCGGCATCGCCACGGGCGCGAGCTCTCCGGCGATGAGGTCGCCAGAAAACACCGGCATACCTCATCTGGAGGCCCGGAAGGCGGAGGGGCGCGATGAGGATGAGAGGATCAAAGCATGGTTAGTGCCCGGGAGATCGGTCCCTTTTTATAGGCAGATCTCCCCACTTACACCCTGAAACGTCGCGGGCAAAGTCTCCCCCGACGTGCTCCAGGATTCTCGCCCCATGACAAGGGGGCTAGGTCCCACATGTCATACAAACTGACCTGCAAAGCGAAGATGGCGAACCGCTGCACACGAAGCATGCAACTGCCCCACGGGTAAGCGCTCCCTCATTCTCGCCAAATCCAGCGGTCGAAAGGGCGGGCCGCCACGCCAGAAGCGTGCAACCGCACCACGGTTGTACGCCCTTTCAGCTTCGTCGCAACTGGCGGTCCAGCATGGAGGCCCGGGCCCACATGTCATGTGACCGACGCGCCGGTTACCGCGTGAAAAGAAATCGCACCACCATTCGCGCCAATGCCGCGTCTTCTCGGGACTACAGAACCCGTGCAGTGACTCGAGGCAGCCCCGCGCGTGACCCAACAGTGCCAATTAAGTGCGACGATCACGGGTCAGTCAGCCATGGGGATAGGCGCGACAGTTGACATGACCAAAGGCGGACCGGCAGTAATTGCAGCAACAGACATGCGGAAGCGACGGTCCAATCACCTACAGGCTCGCATCCTCTCCTGAAGCGGCAGGGGAGCCCTCTCCCACGGCATAAAGACGACACACCTGTGTTCCGTTCCTCGAACGACTCGCGCACGCGCAACAGATGCCCCGCGAATTGCCCGTCCCGTCGTATTAACTCCCTGGCAGGGCAAGCAACACCTCTGGCAGGCGAAGCGGGCGCCGTTTCACCTCCGTCATGATGACCGCGTCAAAAAAGGTGCACCGCATTATTTAAATTCATATCCTTTTCCTTTTCCTCTCTCTCTCTCTCTCTTGCCACAGGGATCGGGAAGGGGGATATTTCGGAAAAGGATCCTTCTCAGCGAAGGAAACGGGCCCCGAGCCCTCCTACTGATCAGGGGTTCGAAGGTTGCGCCTAGCGGGGTTCGGCAACCGCCCTAGAGCACTCGGGCTCTGAGCCCATTACTGATCAAGGGTTCAAAGGCTGGCCCCTCGGAAGGGTTCGACAGCCGCCCTAGAGCATGCAGAGTTAGGGATGACCCTGGGTACGTCCGTTACATGGCCGAGGCTCAGGCTACGCTCCCGAGGTACCATAGGACATTTCCGAGACCAGCGGGAACGATTTTGTAATGGAATCCCACCGGAGGGAGGCACCGAGCCCTCGGACCCTATCAAATGGGCCCGGGTCCAGCAAATCACCTGCAGGTACTTTTGGAGCACGCCTCTGGGCCACTAGCCGACCCTTATCGAACGGGGCTTGGGCGTCCACTCGGATTACCCGTTAGAAACTCACTGAAAACACCATGTTCAGCGCCCATCGAGGGTAACATGGCGTGTTCCCCCCTCCTCCTTGCGGAAAGGCGACGAAGGGGCGTATAATAAAAGCCGAGACGGTCCTCGATCGTCCTCTCGCTCCGTGCAGAGGCTCGGGGGCTGCTCTCGCACCAGGCTACGACCTGATTGTTGACCACGTCAACAAACCAGCTTGAAAACTCGGAGCCTGACCATGCACCCGGGCTGCGGCCGGGCCGCATGAGGGGACAACAAGGCCGACCAAGGAATCACAAGAAAAATTAAGACCTCAGAGGAGTCAAACCACTCCTCCGAGGCCTCAGGGGCTACACCCGAAGGGTGCGCTCGCGCGCACCCATCGGAACAAAATATAACCGAGAAAGGTTGGTCCCCTTACAAAAAATCCGGCAGAACCTTCAAGCGAGTGCCTACACTCCCTTCGAGGCTCGGGGGCTACTGTCGGGTACCGTAATTAGGGGTACCCCCAACACTCCTAAACACGGCTGGAAAACGTCTTCAGAACAAACCGTAAAGACTGATAAGCGCGGTTCAAGTCTAGGCCTCGTCTGCCAAGAGACGCAATCTCACCACGCCCGAGCCCGGCCTCGGGCGGGAAACAGTAGTCCCGGGCGGATTCACGCCTCGCCCGAGGGCCTCCACAGGCAGTGGGCGCACCCTCGGCTCGCCCGAAGCCAAGCTCGGGCAAACATTGTTGTGCAGCAACCTCGGCAAAATCGCCTTACCAACCGACCGTATCGCATGCGCATTTAATGCGGGGATCGCCTGACACCTTATCCTGACACGCGCGCCTCAGTCGGCAAGGTCGAAGTGACCGCAGTCACTTCGCCCCTTTACTGATCGTTCTGATAAGAAAACGGCACTATTTACCCCGTTCCGACTACTGTGCCAACCTCCAGGGAAAGACTAACAACAGTAAGTCATGGCCTCTCCCGAGTTCAGCCTCGGGCGCAACAGGGAGCTCCGCCTCGCCCGACCCTAGGTCTCGACCTCAGCCTCGACCTCGGGAGGAGGTCTCCGCCTCGCTCGACCCTAGGTCTCGACCTTAGCCTCGGCCTTGGGAGAAGGTCTCCGCCTCGCCCGACCTCAGCCTCGGCCTCGGGAGGAGTCACTGCCTCGCTTGACCTCGGCCTCGGACCGACTACGCTACAGGAGATACATCATTACCCTACCGCTAGCTAGCCACCCCATGCTACGAAGGAATAAGACCGGATTCACATCAAACTACTCCAATAAAAGGTAATGATGGTTCCCCACGTGCGTCCATGACGTCGATGGCTCTCAGCTCCCTACGGAAGCAAGGAAACGTCAGCAGGATCCATGCCGCATCGCCAGCTGCGCTTCTACAGGGCTCAAGCACTTCTCCGTCGGCCACGTTAACACGTAGCTACACCCCCATTGTACAGCTGGACCATCTCCTTGTATCTATAAAAGGGGATGTCTAGGGCCTTCCTGAGAGGAAAAAAAAAGGCGAGGAGAGAGGCGGGCAGAGGCAGGCAGAGTGGGAGAGACGCGGAGGAGGCTAACTCAGACAACTCAAGGCCGAACCCTCTCTCTCTCTCTCGCTCTCGCTCAGCTTGTAACCCCTACTGCAAGCACCCCCGGTGCAAGATAATATAAGCCTCATTCCCCCTCTTATGTTCCATCTTGCATCAACCCATCTGGACAGGGGCACGCGGCACAAAATTCACTAGTTGGTCCGGTTGAGGGTCCCCCGGGTCCGAAACGCCGACAACCGTATTGGCTAAAGATATTGATAAGGTCACACTTTGTAGGAGAAATGCATGGCCTGCTGAAGTGCAACACCAGATTTTCTCTCTCTGCTGAAGACCACATGCTGCTACAGAGAGCTGCCATAGCATTTCTCCACAAGATGCAAGTCCAACCATTTTGTTCTTCCAAGAAAATACTGGCAGTATCCTTTTTCCCCTATGTACATATAAACCATACTTCATATGATGGGTCAAATTTTATTAGACTAATTCTGTTAAATCCTTTACTGTTACAAATCGCTCACGATGACGCAGCAACTACAGTGCAATGTTTTTTATGCTTTCCTATAGAGGGCATGCTATTTCTTACTTCTATTATATTTATGCCATTCAAACTTGTAGCTCTCAATATTTTGTGGGTTTAAATGTTCTTGTTTTCTTTATTTGCGATACATCTAAATCTGATTTTCTTTGTAGGTATGGTGAGAGTGATGGTTATCCTTCTTAGAAAGGGAGAGATCAAGAAAGATGAGATATAAATTCATATGCTACCAGAACAAGAAAGATGAGAGCGGTTGGTGGCCAAGGCTCCTGAAAAGGACCTGTGTTCTTGAAGGTTGACTGGACAAATGGTATGATGAGGATGTCGAAGATGTTGGATGTTAGAATTTCACTTTTGGTTGATTATGTTTTTTCTTATGCGCCTGACAAATCTAGATATGCAACCAGACATGCTTTATTCTTGTTCCTGTTTTGTTTTCCTTATGTATTAATTTCTTAACTTGTAATGCACATGATGTTTTCCTTATGTATTAATTCCTTAACTTTTAAAGCACATGATGAAGGCTGGTTGTCGGGTAAGTTCTCTTAAACTTTGGTAAGCTTACGTACTATCGCTATGGATCTTTTGAATCAATTACAAGGTAATTCATTTAAAAATCATAGTTACACATGTGTACCTAAATATCATATATAAAAGTCTGTATTGTACTGATGGTTGCAATGTAGTGGTGAAACAACTAGATTAAAATAACAAAATTTATGTATGGATAGGATCACAAATGTATTAAGAAATCTTTTCTCATAACAGTACCGTGGTATTATGTGTTTCCGTTGCAACGCACGGGCACTCACCTAGTACATTTGAAGCAATGTGGACATGTTGAATGGCCAATTAGAGCTAAACATTTACTCCTTCTGTCCCAATTATAATTCGTTTGACTTTTTATGTTAAGTTTGACTAGCTCATCTTATTGATTTTTTTGTGAAAAATGAAAAATTCAAAGCCATACTTCAAATATAATATATGCTAGACGATATCACAGTCAAAATTAACAATAATTATTTTTTTTGAACAAGACGAGCCGATCAAACTCAAGATAAAAAAGTCAAATAAATTATAAATCGGAACATAAGTATTATACAGAGATGAGCTAGACCAAAACCCATTACATAGAGGCAGATACAATTATCTAACACATATATGTCCAATCTCTAACTTCTTGAGCTCTAGTTATTTATTTGATGGTTTTGGATCCCAACAATTTAGATCCAAACTCGTCTCTCCTTAGTGCATGTTTGTTTCAGACTATAATCTGTCTAGATTATATAATCCAGCTTATTTTAAAATAATTATAATCCCAAATAAACAGTAAATGACAAAACCCTATAGGTTTTCTCGAAGAATCGATTTTTGGATATCTCACATTTATTGTCTTTCCATGGAACAATAGTTTATTGGACTAATAAGCAATAAAGACATGTCAAAAATATCATCCTTCCCTTCTCTTCTCTACAAATATTACTAGCCATATACTAATACGTTGTTACGGTTTATATATATATATATATATGATATAAGATAAATTTTATTTTAATCAAGCATAAAATATATGTTTTCTATTAATTAGGTGAGTGAATGTGGAGCCAACAACTAAGATTTAAACATTTACTTATATATAATTTAAACTTATTTTTATATAAATTATTCTATTATAGTAGTAGGGAAGAGATTATAGAAGTGCATGTTGATTCTAAAGAAATGTATAGGCTTTTTTTAAAATATTAACATAGGACTATATATGAAACTGCGGTAAAGGCTTAGAGCAACTCCAATAGTTATATAAATTTTAGCTCTCTAAATCACAGATTTAAGAAGATGCTAAATGACTTTTGGAGCAAAAAATGTGAGTTCTCCAATAGTTCTCTAAATATAGGTTGTAATTTTGTTTTGTATTTATCCACATAAAAAATAAGTCAAAAATTATATAATGCAGTCAACATTTTTGTTTAGGGAGTTGTTAAATGGTTGCCAAATATAGAGAGAAAATAAGGTTAGATGATAAGTTGTTAAGTTTAGAAAGTTTATATAGAGAACTGTTGGAGAATAGTTTTCATGTTAACTATCTAAATTATTGATTTAGGAATTATTTTATAGAACTACTGGAGTTGCTCTTATAGCATTTGCGTAAAAAGATTCGTTGAGGGTTGGAAATAGAAAAACCTCCCGTCCAACCTTATAGGCTGTTCGCTGCGGCTTGCTGCGGCTGCAATCCGGCTGTGGCTTCTACAGTATTTTTCTCTCTATGGATTGCAGCTGCAGCAGTCCAAACAGCTGCAACAGTGTCGGCTACAAGCCAGCCGAACACGCCCTTAGGAAATTGCTTAAAATAAGCAGGGTCACGGCAACGTGATGGCAAACTTGTAGAAACAACCAGCCAAGTTTTCTCTATCTAATCCAGAAAATATCAAAAATACCCCTCCCATCTGCAGCCCTAACAAACCGGTCCCCTTCGACCTCCTCCTCCGCCGCCGGCGCCGACCGCTACCGCCACCTCTCCTCGTACGCTACAGTAGGGGCAGGGGCGGCGATTGGTGGCTCTTCCTCCTCCTATGCTGGTATGTCTCCCAAACCCCTTGCTTGCTTGCCAAGATTCGATGCACGCGTTCCTTAATAATAATCTGTGCGAAGTCAGGGTTTGGTTCCGCTCTTAATCGAAGCCATCAGGTCCCTGCTCAGTTCGATGGTTCGTTTTGGTTCTTCGTCAGCTTGGCAGGTTTCACACCGCGCCGGCGTTGCTTATTTTCCGTAAAATTTGGGGGTCTAAGTGAATTCAGCGCCTCTCCTAGGATATTCCATGCCCGCACCCCGGCGTTGGTTATTTAGTGGCGGCGCCTGTTCTTCTTAGTCTCGCACCCACTCCTAATGTGATTTGTGCAAATGGTAGGGGATTATTGAACAAAATTTCCAAACTCGACCCCTTCCTTTTTCAGTACCGGCCTTGCTTTTGGTGTTAATTGTCATAGCAGACCCGCGATTTGTAGTGAATGGCACTGCGCCCCCATGTTTTCTTCCTGACACATAGGCGAATTGGCTCATCAAGAGTTCAAGACGCAGACGTAGGCAAATTGACTGATCAAGTTAGTTTCACAGGCTTGCTTAGATTATCACGCACTGTTTGACTGCTCAAATTCATAAATTTGTTGTCAATTGTGAAAAGCCATTGTTCACCTTCTGTATCTACTGAACGTTGAGTGCGACGATGACTTAACAGCTCCAAAGTTCCAAACTTTTTTATTACGTGAGTGTGGTGTGACTGAACCAGGAGACCTATTTGTCATACATAATAAAGGTCTTCTTGGATTCCGTTCCATCTTTTTCTTTGGGGAGTGCTTTTCTGTTAGTTTCCCATCTGCTAGATTTTACTTGCTGAGTGTATATCATTCGAGGCAGTGTAATGCATACCAGTGAAGCTGCATAGAAATGAATTCTCTTTGCTTTTCTAAACTGTTGTGCCTTTATACCGACTAAATCAGTGACTCGAGGAGTATGGCGGATGGGGCTATTGTGGTAGCCATTTGCCAGTACGGCGGAGAGTTCACTTCTGGCCCCAGTGGTAATCTGATATACAGAGGTGGAGAAGCACATGCCGTTGATGTTACTCATGATTCATCGCTGGAGAGCTTCAAGGATGAGCTGTCCAAGGTGTTCCATGTTGATGTCACTGACATGGCACTCAAGTACTTTCTTCCCAATAATATGAAAACACTCATCACAATATCATGTGACCGGGATTTGCAAAGGATGGTTGGTTTTACTGCAAATGCTGCGCATGTGGATGTTTTTCTGATAAGTAGACAGGAGAACAGGTATATATTGTTCTACTCCCTCCATCATAAATATATTACACCGTTGACTTTTTTTAAAAACTTTGATCACTTGTCTTATTAAAAAAATAATGAGTTATCATTTATTTTGTTGTGATTTGTTTTATCAAAGGTAGTATGTGCTTGACTTAAAATTTTACATTTTTGAATAAATATTTTAAATAAGACGAGTGGTCAAAGTTTTCGAAAAAAGCCAACGGTGTCATATATTTGTGAACGGAGGTAATACTTTTTTTGTGTAACCTATGTTGTTATTGTTTTGTAACTCACATAACATCAAACATATCATGAGGCGGTGGATTGTTTTGTCTCATGCTGTATAACCAGCAGTACTGTAACACATTCTGGAGCTACATCTGGCTCTGTTGCTAGTGGCGACAAAAGGAAAAGACCAACACCCAAAAACAAGTACGTGATCTCGCTCGGCTTTTCTTATCAACATTATCTACAACCCCATATGCTTATAAGCATCACAATCAATGCTATCCGTTTCTAGGGTAATCAGAAGCAGCAAACCTGCTGCCAGTGCTGCTTGCAATGCACTTCAAGCTATCACAGATAATGTCAGACAACCAATTTCAGTTATTACTGAAAATGAAGACAACAGGTGCAGGATCAACCTACACACGATTGCTTAATCTTTGCATGCCTTATATGCTCTGAGATTCTATGCAGAATAGACTGCTTTCAATGTAAATGCTGAGAAAAATGCATCTGTTGATGCTATGAATTAATTGCATGCGAGTTCCTACATTTGTCTGTTAGCTGCACATAGCTATGCATTCTGTTAGGTTGTTAGTGCTTCATGTTAGACATCTTCTCTACATATGAAAAACATAATCTCCTGCTAGGTTCAAGCAACGGAAAAAAACAAATAAGTGCTAGCAGAGTCTTGTGATGAGAGGTATCAAGTTCAATGTTAGCGAGAACAGTCTAGCCTTTACTCCTCTGACCCTTACCACGAACCAGTCCATACTAATGCAAACGATTTCGACTAGTTGCATGCGCTTTGTGATCCAAAATTTTACATCAACAACATCAACATAGCCTTTTAGCCCCAAGCAAGTTAGGGTAGGCTAAAGTTGAAACCCAATAAGATGTCACCATAAAGAGAAAGAGAGAAAAAGGGGAGGGGAAAAACTTTTGAGAGCACGAAAATGAAAAAGGCCTAATCACGGTTCAGACATGTGGATAGCTTCTTTCCAAGCACTTCTATCCAAACACAACTTCATTAGGATATTTCTTTCCTTCAAACCCCTTTTGATTGTGTCCTCCCATGTCAAGTTTGGTTGTTCTCTATCTCTCTTCACATTATTGCCCCGTCTTATGATGCCTCTATTTACGGTGGCTCTGGGGGTCTCCGTTGGACATGCCCAAACCATCTCAACCGGTGTTGAATAAGATTTTTTTTCAATTGGCGCTACTCCTAGCCGATCGCGTATGTCATTATTTCTCACTCGGTCCAATCTCGTGTGCCCACATACCCAACGCAACATACGCATCTCTGCGACACTTAGTTATTGGATATGTCATCTCTTAGTAGACCAACACTCAGTCCCATATAACATAAGCCTAATCGTTGTCCTGTAGAACTTGACTTTCAACTTCTGTGGCACTCTGTTGTCGTATAGGACTCCCGATGCTTGACGTCATTTCATCCACCCCGCTTTAATTCTATGACTAACATCTTCATAAATATCACCATCTCTCTGTAGCATCGATCCCAAATAACAGAAGGTGATCCAAAATTTTAGCTGTATAGTTTTTTTCTGCTTACTGCCATCTATTGAAGTTGTTTCTTCATTTCAAAGAATAGCTTCAGTTTTATGAACTATGGTCCATACCTTTAGTGCGAAAGAGCCTTTAACTGAGTTGATTAGGTGGTCTGAGTTGCACTCCTCATTACCTGGATTCGACTCCCCGGAGCGAATTTCAGGATGTGGTTAAAAAAATCCTCTCGTTTGTCCCATGCCAAAGGGCTAGCTTCAGCCGCGGTCGTTCTCACATGGGCTACGGTGCCGCTGTATATGAGTGTGGAAGGTCTTCTTCTTAATATAATGCCGTGGAGGCAGTTTTACTCCTTGCAGGTCGAGTTTTTTTTGGGTCCATACCTTTAGTTTAATCAAATAAAGTTCCCAGTGGGCATGTGGTCTAGTTCTTCTTGAATGTCTATTTTGCAGTTCTGTTACTGTATCTGATTACACTATTGCAGTTCTATTATTTACTTTGTTCCTTAATCAATGGTTCTGTCTTTTTGCTACATTGTCCACTCCCAGTTATCGTTTCCATCTTTCTCAAAACTAGGGTTTTTCAGTTGGAATTCGGGAATGACATCACATTTACCACCACCGCTGGAGGTGCTTCCTTCACATCAGATATTCTCGATCAGCAAAAGCTTGTTCTTGTTGATAATATCCCCAAGTAACTTGTTACACATTCATATCTTTCTCTTCATATTGTTTGCTAAAAAGGATTACCATTTTTGACAGTTTTTTGTCAATTTTTTATGATCTTTTTTTTGCAGGGAAGCAGTTAGTCTGTTTGATGATGCATTCAATCCATATGTTAGTTCTGAGATCATGCATGAGCCTCCTCAGGAACCTAACAATCCTATTGTGTTGTGGGATGACATTATCAAAGGAGTTGGTCAAGAATTTGATAACGTGAAAGATTTCCGTGCTCAGTTGTGCAAGTATGCTATTGGGAAAGGATTTGTGTACCGGTTCATAAAAAATGAAACCACTCGAGTCACTGTAAAATGTGGTTCAGAAGGAGGCTGCACCTGGCGGTTGCATGCGTCTGAATCATCTCGTAACAAGAAATTTATTATCAAGAGATTGACAGATGAACATACTTGTGGTGGAGGAAGTGGAGAGGGTCAGCGTCGAGCAACACGACAGTGGTTGACTACTATCATTAAGGAGAAGCTGCATGATAACCCAAAGTTCAAGCCAAAGGAACTTGTAAAGGAATTATTTGAAGAATACGGAGTTACACTAACATATTCACAGGTCTGGCGAGGCAAAGAAGTAGCAGAGAAAGAGCTGTATCTTGCTGTCAGAGAGACTCGCGATCAGTTACCTTGGTATTGTCAGAGGCTCGAGGAGACGAACCCAGGAAGTATAAGTGTGCTGTCTCCAGTGGTGGATATGAAACCCCGTCGTTTTTTTGTTGCATTCCATGCTTGTTTGCATGGCTTTATAAATGGGTGCAGGCCCCTCTTATTTTTGGACAAGGTCCCACTAAAAGCAACGAATGAGTACAAGTTGCTTGTGGCCGCTGCTGTTGATGCAGATGATGGTGTCTTTCCGTTGGCATTTAATGTGGTTGAAGATGAAAATTATGATAGCTGGGGTTGGTTCTTAATGCATCTGAAAATAGCTCTCCAAACTCACAACTACCCTTGCAATGGCATGACATTCTTGTCCCACGGACAAATGGGCCTGGATGCTGCTGTTTCTCACGTGTTTGAGGATGGCGAACATGCCTTCTGTTTGCATCATATCATTGAGGAATTCAAAGGAGAGCTGAGGAAGGGACCATGGTCACAACAAATTAGGGAGGGGATGGTTGAGGATTTCACTCGTGCAGCCCAAGCATGCAGTATCGAGGATTTTAATGCATCCATCGAGAGCATAAGGAATATATCCAGTGAAGCTGCTGACTGGATCATAGCGAGCAAGCCAGAGCATTGGTCAGATGCCATTTTCCGAGGCTTCCGGTATGATCATTTCTTCTTGAACATTGTTGATGCCTCCGATAACTGGATACCAACCAAGAAGGAGAGTTCCATAGTGCTGATGGTAGACTCGCTGAGAATTAAGATTAAGGAAGTAACAGAATCAAGGCTTGAAGCTTGCAAGGTGTGGGAAGGGCCTTTAACACCTACCATGGAATACAAAGTGCAGGATGAGATGCTGAAGGCTGGTAAAATGACTGTGCTGTGTTCCTCCGAGACTGTATTTGAAGTGAGGGGCAACTCAGTTTTCGTGGTTAATATTGGAAACTGGGAATGCACGTGCCGGCGGTGGCAGCTCTCCGGCCTCCCCTGCATGCATGCCATTGCTGTGTTCAACAGGCTTGGGCGCTGTTTCTATGACTACTGCCCCAAGTTCTTTAGAATAGAAAGCTACCATCTGACATACTCGGGAATAATCTTCCCAATACCTGACTTGGATAGCGTTGATTTCAGTGCTGGGGCAAATCTACTCCCACTGCCTCCCAAGCGGCGCACGTCAGATAAACCGAGGAGGAAGCGGTCTAACCCCAACAAGATAAGCACTCTCACACGACTCTGTAGCAGGTGCAAACAAACAGGGCACAACAAGGCAACATGTGAAGTTCAGTTCTAGTGGAAGGCAACCTCAGAATTAATTCAGGTACTTGCTGTCTTGGGCCGACATTTTACCTGAGTTGTGAATTTTTACATGAATCAGTTTACTTCGAATATTTGACGCGTTCCATGTTTATCACCATGTTGAGCTGACCTTTTAACTCTCTGACAATATGTTTTGCCATTGCAGCGTCAAAGGTGTTTAGGTATATTGCAGAGAACATGGTTTCTTTTCTCAGAGAACAAGATCTCAAGTTTTTTTAGGCTAGTCAGTTTGACTTTTTGATCTATGCATCACACAAAGATACTGTAAGGAAAATGGACTCCAGGCCATTTGGCTAATCGAGTTTTGGTGTTTGATGAACAACACAATCCGTGGACTAATATGTTTGCTAGTGTTTATAATTATAGTTCACAGGATGCGAAGAGAATTGGACCAAGGCAATGAGGATGCAACACTTCAAAAGAAGACATAAAAAGATGCATAGGAGTCTGTTTGAACCATAAAAGAGCCGGCGGACGGTCCGGCCCTGAGGCCGGACGGTCCGTGGTCCGGACAGTCCGCGCCCATGGGCCGGACGGTCCGCGCCCATGGGCCGGACGGTCCGCGCGTGCGCAGAACAGATTAGGGTTCCGAGTTTTGTGCTACGGTTGTTAGGTAGATTCGCGGGATTAGCTCGGAATCAGTTGTGTAAAGGGTCCAGCCCCCCTCCTCTATAAATAGAGAGGTCTACGGCCGATTTGTAATCATCAATCGAATCAATACAACTTCTATTTCGCATTTTATCCTAGGAGTAGTTCTAGTCTAGTTTAGGTTTAGCTATCCAATCCCCAAATTTTTTGTCTCTCTTCGGCTCTACGTCGATTAGAGAAGTCTAGGTCGGCCAGCCCGAGCCTAGACACCACCTAGGACCTCTACTCCCCGACGGGGTCCCTCCCGGGAACGAGATCCAGGCGCCGTCGGCGATCTTCCGCCGTCCCTGCGTACGCGCGGACTGTCCGGCCCCAGGGCGCGGACCGTCCGACCGTCAGGCAGGAGCCCTAGCCGCGCACCAGGCCCTTGCGCAGAGAGCACCACCGCGCCTCGCACCAGGCCGCGGACCGTCCGGCCCCTGCGCGCGGACCGTCCGCCCCTGTGCAGAGGGCACCGCCACGGTTCTTGTTGAGTGTTTGGCGCTCCGAAGAGGCGTCAACATACTTTTTGGCGACTCCGCTGGGGAAAGAACATCTAGGCTCATCAAATCGGCCCTCAATGGCCGGTTCAAAGGATAGCTCTGATATTTCTCTAAGCAACATCATAGAGCCGACTTGGGAGACCTTGCCGGCTGACGAGCAGCTCCAGTTTGAGGAGCACAAGGAGCGGATGATCCAGGAGGCGAAAGCAAAATTCTTGGCCAACTTCAAAGTGGACAGGAACAACAAGGTCGTCCGACATCGGGCGACGGATCCGGCTTCGCTCCAACCAACGCTAGATATCCCAAATGTAAGTAATACCAACGATCTGCAATCTCTTAGAAATTATGTAGAAGATCAGCGTGAACAAATGCAGAACATCATAAGGGGTATGCAAAGCGATCTTAAGAGACTAGTACGTGCATTTGATAAATCTAGTACCGCAAATTTTCCTTCGCACGAGGTTGAGTTAGGAGATAACGCGCGTAACACATCGGCTACAGATTGTCACGACCAGTCACAACCCCTTTATGGGATGCCGATGGACACATACCCTAAGCAACCGCAAATCGGCAGCAAACCAGCCGATCTGCACATGCCCGGACCGTCCGCACGTGAGCGCGGACCGTCCGGGCCAACAGCAGTCGGGCCTATTTTTAATGAGTTACCTAGATATGCGCCCGAGCCACCACATATGACACAGAACCCAAATTACCCAGTCGGACGGTCCGCATACAATGACGGACGGTCCGCATATGACCACGGACGGTCCGGGTACATATCCGGACAGTCCGCGCATGAGTCTTTTGAGGAGGATTATTACCTGAATCCTCGCCCGTCCCAGCAACACTTCCCATCACATTATGCAATGCACTAGCCCATTAATTCAGTATCCAGAGCCCAGGAAAGCTTTCCGGCCCCACCTAAAAGGCCGGAAAGAAACGATCAAACCTATGAGCCATATAGGGCAAATGGAAATGCACCACGTAGCTCAAACCAATGGGGGGAACGACAACATACTAATATGCAACCAACCCCACCTATGTTTGATCAGAGAGCCGGTGGTCTTGCACCGGCTGCCATTGATATAGTGAGGGAAGAAATAGCCGGGGCGTTCCGAGATAAGCTCGGAGTAAGCATGGTCCCTGGGGGGCAATCATATCGGAAACCTTATGACAGCCGATTTGATCACCACCCGTACCCACAGGGAACTAGAATACCCGAATTCGCAAAATTTTCGGGTGATCAAGGGAAAAACACGCGCGAACATATAGGCCAGTTCTTAGCATAATTAGGAGAATTGGCAGACATAGAGGCATTTCGCGTGCGTT
This sequence comes from Zea luxurians, assembly GCA_029449295.1. Taxonomy (NCBI): domain Eukaryota; kingdom Viridiplantae; phylum Streptophyta; class Magnoliopsida; order Poales; family Poaceae; genus Zea; species Zea luxurians. Next base: position 53,917,804 of record JAOPSE010000004.1, on the reverse strand, counting down.
TATTTTCATTATCGCTAACAGGAACCGCGTTTGCATGGTATGCCACTTTACCTCCCAATTCCATTTCATCATGGGGGATCTAGAACAAAAATTTCATGATCATTTTTTCTCCGATAATTTTGAATTGGATTTGGTAGATTTAGTGTCATTGCGACAGACAAAAGACGAATCGGTTAATGATTACATCCGGAGATTCCGCGATACAAGAAACCGATGCTTTCAAATTCATTTAGCAGAAAAACAGCTAGTAGGATTAGCCTTTAATGGTCTACGATATTATTTAAAAGAGAGATTAGAAGGCATCCAATTTTTTACACTAGCACAGTTACACCAGAGGGCTTTGGCTTGCGAAAGCCGGAGCAAAGAAACTGCTAAAACAATGCGTCACAACGTACATATAGTAGAATGCGACCAAAGTAGCTCAGATGACGAATCAGCAGAAGTATATGCTGCTAAAATGATTTGGCCAAAACAGGCCAAATCTTCGGCTTGTTCCTCCTTGCAGCCGGTTCAAAAGAAACGGCAAGAGGAGGTTAAGTTTACGTTTAATGTTGGTAAATGTGATAAAATATTTGACGAATTACTCAAAAATGGCAATATTAAAATAAATCACACTGTTCCATCCGCCGACGAGCTAAAACGTCGTGCATACTGCAAGTGGCATAACTCATTTTCTCATGCCACTAATGATTGTAATGTATTCCGACGACAGATTCAATCGGCCATTAATGAGGGACGATTGAAATTTCAGGAAATGCAGGTGGATATAGAGCCCTTTCCAATGAACGTGATCGACTTTGAGGGCAAGAAAGTCCTGGTTCGGCCAAACACGGCCGATAAAGGCAAATGCAAAGAGGCAATCATCGGCAATTCTAAAAAGGCCGATGAGGATCATAAAGTTTCTTACAGGAAAGTGGTAGCCGAGAAGACTCCCGATGGAGGGGAGACCGTAAAGGTGACCATCACAGCCTCCAGTACTGGGGGGCAAGCGCAGACAGGGAGACAGATGCAGGAACCCGTGCTGCGTATCCCGGACGGTCCGGCACGTAGGCACGGACGGTCTGGGACCCCACCGGACGGTCCGGAGAGCTCCGGCGGACGGTCCGGCCGTACTCAGGACTTACAACGGCCACGTACTTTCAAACCACGACGACCAGAGATAGGTACGTGGAAAACAAATACATTCAAGGCAGCTGGTCGGTTGGTTAAAGCCGACCCAACTTTTGATCAATTATTGTCTAAATACGTAAAAAAGAAGGCCGGCCCCAGTGACCGGCCAGCAAAGCGACCCCGCTCACCCATTCATGAGCAGCGCCAGGTCAGGCCGATTGGACCACCCCACCAATCGGAAGAAATGAAAGGTCATACTATACAAGTGAGACCTAACTTAACTGCATGGACACCTCCACCTCCATATCCACCTATGCCATATCCATACACATATTTACCTCCACCATATGTCCCAAATCAAATGTGGGGCATGCCACCATATCCATTTGGGATGCCATAGTACCCCGCCTGGGGGGCACCCCAAACATCTGTTTTTGACAGGTTGACGCCACCGGTACAAGACCGATTGAGCACTGCTCAATCCGGTCACCAGGCACAAACCCAACAGGATTGCCGGACTACTCGGCCTTCAAGGCCGACCAATCCGGCAGGGGGGCATATGCCTGTAGCAACTCAAAGAACAACAAAAAAGGACATTATCAAAATAGGTACTGCAGATGTTGTCATACAGGGAGACAATAAAGGGCCGATGATTTTCGGCGAATCGGCCAACACAACCGAAAAGGATACGACTACCATCAAAACAGCCGATCCAAAATACTCCATGCCTCGATGGTGCCCAGCGGGATTGACACGATCCCAAAAGAGAAAATTACAGCGCCTAAGAGCAAAGGAGAGCCAGGAGAAGGAGGCGGAAAAGACATTTAATGACACACATCCACTATACCCGCCACCGCAAAAGAAATGGAGACCGAAGGCCGTTGAGAAAAAACAAACGGCCACAGAAATAGAAAGTCAACCTGCACCAGGTGCGGACCGTCCGCCCCCCACGCACGGACCGTCCGCCGTTCACCAGGAAGCCTCTGGACAACCTGCACCAGGCGCGGACCGTCCGGCCCCCGCGTGCGGACAGTCCGCCGTTCACCAGGAAGCCTCCAACGACACGACAACATCAATGGAAGAGGACGACCTGCTGGGAGAAGACCTGGTCGACTACGAGGCTTTTCCAGAACGCCCAGGTATGGATGTAAATATTATTACATTTTCTGCCGATTGTACTATCATCGGCGACGATGAACCTGTTGTTGCACAGTTTGATTTTGGTCCTAAAGAAGCCGCCTTTACTAAACCAAAGGAATCGGTAAATCATTTAAAGCCGCTCTTCGTGCGCAGTCACATTGATGGAATACCGATTGCTAAGATGTTGGTAGATGGAGGGGCGGCTGTAAATCTAATGCCTTATTCATTATATAGAAAATTAGGAAAACAAGATGACGAACTTGTCAAAACCAACATAACCCTCAGCGGTGTTGGGGATAGTTCGATTAAAGCTAGGGGAGTCACGTCCGTTGAATTAACCATCGGGACTAAGACCCTTGCTGCTGCATTCTTCGTCGCTGATGTAGAAGGAAATTACAGTTTAATTCTAGGCAGAGATTGGATTCATGCCAATCAATGTATACCTTCTACATTACATCAAATGTTAATACAATGGGTAGGCGATGATATAGAACAAGTACATGCTGATGTATCGGCCTGCATCGCTGTGGCCGATGCTCTTGTACTCTGGACTTATGAGACTGCTACATGTCTCACAGGAGTAGATTTTTCTGATTATCAGTTCATAAGTATAGATAAGAAAGGTTTCATTCCTGTAATGCTAGAGCCGATGGAGAATCGGCTAAATCCTAAATAGAGTTTAAATGATGAATACACACAAAGTTCATGAGTCTTTGATCACGGACAATTCGGCTCTCAAAGCCGGATGGTCTGGTCTTTCACAGAACAGTTCGGACTTTAAGACCGAACATCTACCACAGCAAAAAGATAGTATTACAGATGATCCAGTCCTCGAGACCGGAAAGTCCGCCATCACACAAAGATCATCTGATTCCTCTGTGGGGGACATGATAGAGGAATTTAGAGATCTTGATAAACTAGGACAGGGGTTTACATCGGCTGATCCTTTGGAGGAGATTGACATAGGAAATGGTAAAACTCCAAGGCCGACTTTTGTAAACAAGACCCTGGAGACCGATTCTAGAAATGAGATGATCGGTCTATTGAAGGAATATTCAGATTGTTTTGCTTGGAATTACACTGAAATGACTGGACTAAGCCGAGAGATTGTCGAACATCGGCTGCCGATTAAGTCTGGTTTCAGACCTTTCAAGCAGAAAGCTAGAACATTTCGTCCAGATCTTCTCCCACGAATCAAGGACGAAATCCACCGGCTGCTAGAAGCTAATTTTATTAGACCTTGCAGATACGCAGAGTGGGTCTCCAATATTGTGCCGGTGGAGAAGAAGGAGTCAGGTAAGCTTAGAGTATGCATTGATTTTCGTAATTTAAATAAAGCAACTCCTAAAGATGAATATCCCATGCCCATAGCCGACACATTAATCAATAATGCATCAGGAAATAGAATTATTAGCTTCCTTGATGGTAATACCGGATATAATCAGATTTTCATGGCCGAAGAAGATGCGTCTAAAACGGCCTTTATATGTCCATGCTTCATTGGTTTATTTGAATGGGTTGTCATGACATTCGGTCTTAAAAATGCTGGTGCTACTTATCAGAGGGCTATGAATCTGATCTTTCATGAGTTGTTAGGAAACACTGTGGAAGTCTACATTGATGATATTGTAGTCAAATCGGCTGAGTTTAGTTCTCATATAGCTGATTTGCGCAAAGCCTTTGATAAAATGCGTCGGTACGGTTTGAAAATGAACCCACGTAAGTGTGCTTTTGGAGTGTCGGCTGGTAAGTTTTTAGGATTTGTCATCCATGAACATGGTATAAAAATAGATCCTGACCGAATCAAGTCTATTCGGAATGTGGGGCCTCCGACTTGTAAGGTCGAAGTGCAGAGGTTTCTCGGCAAGGTGAATTATTTACGAAGGTTTATTTCTAACCTAGCCGGGAAGATTGATGCCTTCACCCCTATCCTTCGGCTTAAGAATGATGCTGAATTCACTTAGGGGGCAGAGCAGCAGAAAGCATTTGATCTCATTAAAAAATACTTGTCTTCGGCTCCCGTGTTAAAAGCGCCACAAGTAGGAGCACCATTCAGATTATACATTGCAGCTGAAGACAAGGTTATTGGGGCTGTTCTGACACAAGAAACTGAGGGGAAGGAGCATGTGGTGACATATCTAAGCCGAAGGTTGGTGGATGCTGAAACAAGATACACTTTTATTGAAAAGTTATGCTTATGCTTGTTTTATGCATGCACCAAATGTAGATGTTATTTACTGTCTAGTTATTGCACTGTTTCTGGTCAAGCCGATGTAATTAAATACATGTTGCATAACCCAATTATGAGTGGTAGAATTGGTAAGTGGGCTTATGCACTCATAGAATATGACTTGGCCTATGAACCATTGAAGTCTATGAAAGGCCAAGTCGTAGCGGATTTTATTGTAGAACATCGGGTTAATGATATTCATGAACTAGACATGTCATACCTCATTATTACTCCTTGGACTTTATATTTTGATGGATCGGTTTGCAATGAAGGGCAAGGAATTGGCATTGTGCTTGTTTCACCAAGTAATGTCTCCTTTGACTTCTCTAGCCGATTGAAAACTTATTGCACTAATAATCAAGCCGAATATGAGGCCCTCTTATTCGGCTTAGAACTTTTAAATGGTATGGGAGTAAAACATGTGAAGGTATTTGGTGATTCTCAGCTGGTTGTCCAACAAGTGTTAGAAGAATATCAATGTTTTGATAGTACTCTAAATAGTTACCTTGAGAAATGTTGGAGCATAATCCATTCTTTTGATAAATTCAGTATTCGACATATCTCTAGAGTTGAGAATCATAGAGCTAACGATTTGGCACAAGATGCATCAGGTTATCGGATAAAGAGAGGGAAATTTCACAAAACTGAAATTCCGATAACCAGTGCAGAGCCAAATTCCCAGGTCGCGGACCGTCCGCGTGACGACGCCGGACCGTCCGGGGTTTCCAGAAATGTTCTCTTAATCGATTCGGCTGACGATAAAGCCGATGTAAGTGATTGGAGGACACCTATACTTAATTATTTACGAAATCCCAATATCAGGACAGATAAGAACATTCGGCGAACAGCTTTCAAGTATGTTTTGATGAGTGATGAACTTTACCGCCGAACAGTTAATGACGTCCTGCTGAAGTGCTTGGGCCCAGATGATGCTATATTAGCCATGGCCGAAGTACATGAAGGAATTTGTGGTACTCATCAATCGGCTCCAAAGATGAAGTGGTTGTTGCGAAGGTCTGGTTTTTATTGACCTAGTATGATAGCTGATTGTTTCAAGTACTACAAGGGACGCCAAGTGTGTCAAAAATTCGGCGACCTACAGTTGGTCCCTGCAGCTGAATTACATCCTATCATCAAGCCTTGGCCGTTCAGAGGATGGGGATTAGACTTTATTGGAGAAATTCATCCTTCATCATCAAAGGGGCATCGGTTTGTGTTAGTTGCCACTGACTATTTCACCAAATGGACTGAAGCCGTTGCTCTGAAAAACATGACGCACAAGGAGGTAATTGAGTTCATAACTGAGCATATTATTCATAGATTCGGCATTCCCCAGACCTTGACTACAGATCAAGGGACTTCTTTTATGTCAAAGGAGGTACGTGAATTTGTTGAATTATACAGAATTAAGCTGCTTAATTCATCCCCATATTATGCTCAGGCCAATGGACAGGCTGAGTCTAGTAATAGGACATTGATTAATTTGATAAAAAAGAAGATATCTGATAATCCTAAACATTGGCATAAGATTTTGTCCGAAGCTTTATGTGCTCATAGAATATCTAAACATAGTGCTACTAAAGTATCTCCTTTTGAGCTTGTCTATGGGCAGGAAGCAGTATTGCCTGTGGAAATAAGTTTGAATGCTGTCAGGTTCGCCAGACAAAATGATCTAACTATCACTGATTATTATAATTCAATGATGGATAATATTGATGAGGTGACCGACAAGAGGGTGATAGCTTTGGGAGCAATAGAAAAGGACAAGATTATGGTAGCAAGGGCCTACAACAAGAAGGTCAAAGCAAAGTCATTTCAAGTAGGAGATCTGGTGTGGAAGACCATCTTGCCTCTAAGGAATAAAGATCGGAAGTTTGGGAAATGGTCGCCAAGCTGGGAGGGTCCTTATAAAGTAAAACAAGTGATGTCTGGTAACGCCTATTTGCTACAAACATTACAAGGCAAGGATTTACCGAAGGCTTTGAATGGGCGTTTCCTCAAACAGTACCATCCTAATATGTGGCAAGATGCCTAAGAGAACCGATGTGATCACATCGAGTTAGTTGCTTTTGGTTCGCCCAGCTCCACCAAAAGGCAGGGAGGCATATGTTTGAACCATAAAAGAGCCGGCGGACGGTCCGGCCCTGAGGCCGGACGGTCCGCGGTCCGGACAGTCCGCGCGTGCGCAGAACAGATTAGGGTTCCGAGTTTTGTGCTACGGTTGTTAGGTAGATTCGCGGGATTAGCTCGGAATCAGTTGTGTAAAGGGTCCAGCCCCCCTCCTCTATAAATAGAGAGGTCTACGGCCGATTTGTAATCATCAATCGAATCAATACAACTTCTATTTCGCATTTTATCCTAGGAGTAGTTCTAGTCTAGTTTAGGTTTAGCTATCCAATCCCCAAATTCTTCGTCTCTCTTCGGCTCTACGTCGATTAGAGGAGTCTAGGTCGGCCAGCCCGAGCCTAGACACCACCTAGGACCTCTACTCCCCGACGGGGTCCCTCCCGGGAGCGAGATCCAGGCACCGTCGGCGATCTTCCGCCGTCCCTGCGTACGCGCGGACTGTCCGGCCCCAGGGCGCGGACCGTCCGGACCGTCAGGCAGGAGCCCTAGCCGCGCACCAGGCCGCGGACCGTCCGGCCCCAGGCCGCGGACCGTCCGCCCTTGCGTAGAGAGCACCACCGCGCCTCGCACCAGGCCGCGGACCGTCCGCCCCTGTGCAGAGGGCACCGCCACGGTTCTTGTTGAGTGTTTGGCGCTCTGAAGAGGCGTCAACAGAGTCCAATACTCAAGAACAAAAGAAGCCCGAAGAAATCAGCAAAGGAATCCAAGATGCGGGCTGTCAGCCAGCGCCTGGTGGCGCACCGGACAGTGCTGTCCGGTGTGCACCGGACTGTCCGGTGAACTAACGGACAGTCTGCGCAGAGAGGCCACAGACAGGCGCTCTCTGGCTGTAGCACCGGTCTGTCCGGTGGAGCACCGGACAGTCGGCACCGGACTGTCCGGTGTGCACCGGACAGACGGCAACGGTCGGATCCAACGGTCGACTGCTACAGGCGCCAACGGTCGGCTGACGTGGCGTGCACCGGACACTGCACAGTGGCTGTCCGGTGCACCCGACGAACGGCTAGTTCGGGGTTTGGAGGCTATAAATACCACCCCAACCGGCCATTCTCATGTGTGGGAGCCCAAGCAACATACCAAGACACATAGTGCATATTTCCAAGAGGTCAAACACCCAAGTGCTTAATAGAATTACTCGGTGATTAACGTAGGTGCTTTGCGAAGTGCTTAGGTTAGTTAGACCGCTTTAGTGCTTGCTCTAGGTGAACCCTAGTTAGTTGAGTGAGTTTTGTAAAACCACACAACCCCTCGGCTCTTGCGTGAGTCGTTGTAATTATACCGAGTGGGGCGAGAGTCTTGCGAGACCGTGACAACCGCGTTTGTGTCACGACCACCATCGTGTACCGGAGGGAACGAGGCCCGCGGCGTTTCGGCCGGAAGCTCGATAGTGGAGACGGCGGGGAGCGTCCGAGAGAAGCCGGAAGCGGAGCACCACTTGCGCGTGGAGAAGGCCCGTGGCTCTCTACGGAGTTACTCGACCGTGGTGCTTGGCCCTCGCGTGGGCTTCCCTTTGCGTAGGGGCACCAACGAGGATTAGTCGGAACCTTGCGTGGTTCCGGATACCTCGGTAAAAATACCGGCGTTATCCACGAGAGTTTGCTTCTCTACTTTGATCTTTATGTTTCCGTATTTATACTAAGCATTTAAGTTTCAATCTTGTATTCATACTTATTTAGTGTAGATTGAAACTTAGCCTTTGCGGTAGAGATAGCAACACTTAGACAAAACCTAGTTTGCACATTTAAGTTTGATCATTTGCATAGATTTTGCTCTAGGGATTTAATTGTGGCCTAGTTTAGTAAAAGTTTTAGAAGTCCTAATTCACCCTCCTCTTAGGCGTCACCCGTTTCCTACAGATACGACTAATGAATTAAGGATAGTTAGAAGGTTTATTCACTCCTGATGAATGCTGTACTTGTCCATAGGATCTTGGTGACCACTGGTAGAAGCCACGGTACAAACCACCGTAAGCAGCTGCCACAACTCTTGTGTCAATTTAACTAGTGTGGGTGCTCCCTTAGATAAAGACCCTAACGGGGAGTTGGCAATCTGACAAAATTAAAAAGCACAGGCAACTTGCTTTGCTTTGTTCATAACACCAATTTTCAAGGTTTAGGATTTTGAAATTTAATTTTTTATTTTTAAAATGACTTTTGATGTTAGTCTATACTAAAGTTATAGCTATAAATATGATATATAACTTTGTAGTTGTCACATTTTATGTTTGATCTTTTAGACACTTAAATACGCAATTTATTTGAGACCAGGACAAAATATTCATTCTAAGTTCCATGGTTATTAAATTCAAGTTTTTGAAAATTTCAAAACAATTTTGGATGAAGACATGCTATGTGCCAACTTTGTAGTGTCGGTAGAAGTCTAAAACCTCCTAGTTGATTTTTTTTCATTTAAGATCATTTTAAGAGTTCAAATATTCAACGAAAGATGATACAACTAAAAAGATTAAGGGCCTATTTGTTTTAGCTTATAGATTATATAATCTAAATTATATAATCCAGATTATAATCGAGATATATTATAATCTACATGTAGTTGTTTGGTAGTTTAGATTATACAAATGTAGATTATTCACAAAGACAACAATACCCTTGTTTATTTATTTGAGGTGGGAAAAGAAGGATATCATATATTGTAATTTCTATTTACATAACCATGGGTAGTGGGTCTTTTGGCAAAATAATCTCAAATAAGCTACTCTTGAGGAGATTATCATAATCTGGGCTTTAGATTATATAATTTATACCTATAATCTAGTTGTTTGTTTACCTACTGAATTATTTGCATTGGATTATATAATATATATAGAGATTATAATCTGAAACAAATAGGACCTAAAGATATGAGACCCACGTGTCACATTAACCAAAACGATCATCGAATTCGAAACCACTCTAAGGTCTGAGCTATCTTGAAGCGTGAAGGGGGATTCGAGTTCTGTAATATTTTTAAAATTCGACGACAAGTTTATGAAGAAAACTAAACTTTTTTGAAGCAACATTTAGGTGAATATTTAAGAGTTGTTGGTACCGGACTGTCCGGTGGCGCATTGAACTGTTTGATGCTTCCTCCCAACCATTGCCAAGCTAACGTGGCCGATGGTTATCATGGCGCTGACTGTTGGCACGGGAAGGAGCCATTAGCTGTCTAACACACTCGATATGTTCGATGCACACCGGTCTGTCCGATGATTTTTAGCCAGCTCTGCTCGGTGAATTTCGAGATTGGTCAGTTGGCCAGCTGACCAGGCTAGGCACCAGAATGTCTAGTGCACACCAGAATGTCCGGTGAGACCCATTCTAGCTCAAGTTTGTCCACTTTTGAGCCAAACTTCTTTGGTTTCATTTGGCTCGACTTGAGATGTTCCCTAGTACTTAGATAAACATAGTTAGTGCGACGACTTGACCAGATTTATAAGAGATCCAAGTATGAAAACCATCTAGCCAAAAGTGATTTCCTCACACTTGAGCCCAAATAAACCTAAGGGTCTAGTGAAATCGCGAAGGATCTCAAATTTTTCCTTCGCAAACAAGATCGTAATGAACTGACATTCGTTGCATCAAGTATTACAACATTCCATAGAATTAAAATAAGTCAGAGTGCATAAAGTTATTACAACTTAGATGGCACGCAAGCCCAAATAACTCAAAATAGCCATCACCGAGGTCATTAGTTTAGCGGAAGCATTTATTCAACTAGCACCCACAACACGTGCGAGTTTTCAAAATACTATGACAACATTTGGGTTATGTCAACCCACCAAAAGCATAAGAGGAGAATGGAGGAGCCTTGCCCTTGGCCGAGTCATCTCCCGTAGCCGGGTACAAACAATGCTTGCAATACTCGTAGAACATCTGGCCATCTGCAACAATCATTAGGAATAGCACCCTGAGTACTAGAATGTACTCAGCTAGACTGACCGGTCCAAAACCAGGAAATAAGAAAGTAAAAGACACCAAGGATTATGCAAAACTATATCTGGAGTTGGCTCATTACTTTATAAGAGTAACGGGAGTTAATAAAGTTATTAACATCTTAAAGGGGTATCAAGTTCATTAATCCACTTTTAGCAGTTCAATGCTAATACCTATTCTGTTGCAGGACTAGGTTTGCACCCGATTCTCTAATTGTTCATTGTCAAGTTCACTATTAATCTAATTATAGTTTTAGTGAAGAATCAAGTTAAGCAAGAATGTTTATGGTTAACCAAACAAGATTAACCCAACTGATGATCTTAATCAGAAGTATTATCATCCTTGATCCCTATCATCAATCTCATAGAAATTGTAGTTCTTACTATGATGATGTAACGCCCAGAATTTGACGGGTATAATTTTTCTTCTCCGATACTCACCAAATTCAGGTGTTACTCACTTTTCTCTTCCCGTTTCGCTCCTTCCAATTTTCAAAGTAGTATAGTGACTAGTGTCTGTATCATGTGTAAACAAAAACCTATGTTGGCATGGTTGTTGCATCATGCCGAATCATATTTCTTTTGTCTGATGTTGCATTTAATTGCGCATCCGTCTCGTTTCGGTTTTTGATTCGTGATTTTCTTTCGATTAGTGGTCGTGTGTGCAGTGGGTTTTTGGCCTGGCCCACGTTCTGGCCTAGCCCGTGGCCCGCGACCTGACCCGGCCTGGCTCTGGCGCGTGCGCCCCTAGCGCCCCACACCCCAATGCGCGCCCCCTCCCTCTCTCTATCTCATTTTCTTTTCCCGCACAACAACTTCCTTCTCCCTCTCTTCCACCTCCTTGCCCTAGGTGTGATCCGGTGGACGGTTATCGCCGATCGTTGGATCCCAAGGTGAGCTCCCCCTCCCCTCTCCTCTCTCCCTCCCTCCCCTTCTCTCTCCCCGGCACGTGGCCCCTACCCCTTAGCGCGGCGCGCGGCGCCGCCCCTGCCTCTCGCGGCGGCACGACACCCTGCCCTTGCCCCTCGGTGGTGCGGCCCCCTGCCCCTGCCTCGCGGCGGTGCGGCCCCGCCCCTGCCCCACGGCGCGGCTCGCGGCATGGCCCTGCAGCGTGGCTCGCGGCGCAGCCCCGTGGCGTCCTCCTGGCGCGTCTCCCTGCGGCGCGGCTCTCTGGCGTGGCCTCGAAGCGCCCCGGCACGTGCAGCGCGTTCCCATGCGCGCGCAGTCCCGTTCCCGCGCGCGACCCTAGCGTGTGTGGCGTTTAAAATTCAATTTGATTCGTTTTAAATTTAGTTTAATTTACGTGTTGCGTCGCGCGCTTCGTCGCACGACGAGTTATTTTAAATTTAGATTTATTAGTGTGCTGCATCGCGCATTTCGTCGTGCGACAATTCATTTTAATTTCAGATTATTTAATATGTTGCGTCGCGCGTTTAGTCACACAACGTTTTGTTTTGAGTTCAGTTTCAGTGACATGTGTCGTCGTGTGCTCCGTCGCGCGACGCTTTACGTTATTTTTATATTTAATTCAAGTGCTTCATTGTGCGCTTCGTCGTACGACGATTCGTTTAATTTTAGTTTAGTCTAAGTGTTGCGTCACGCATTTTGCCGCGCAATGACTCATTTTATTTTTAGCTTAGCTTGTGCGTGCTGTCGCGCGCCTCGTTGCGTGGCAACTCGTCCCAATTTTTAGTTAGTTCGCATGTGTCGTCGTGCGTTTCGCCGCACGACAACCCTTTTAAATTTACCTCGAATTGTTTATAATAATTAAACGCGTAGCGTAACCTTATTTTATGCATAGCGCGATTGTCAAATTAATATGGTTATGTTTAGACAAGTACTTTAATCCATAACTGCTTAACATAATCGCCTTTCGACCATAGCCTCGACCGTTGTTTTCTCTTTCTCGCTTAGTTGTAGGTGCGAGCCCTGCGCCAAGCGTCTGCTTATTTGTTATATTGTACTGCATGGTGTATTGTTCTTTTTTATTAAAATCGTGTTATGTATGTTTGAACTCGTATAGATAACTGTCAGTTGGCGGAGTCCAAAAGAGTTGCAGGTGAAGATCCTGAGCAGCAGCTGGTTGGTGAAGGCAAGTGTCCCTTGACCCATCTATGTCCTACTCATTTTATAATTCACTCCCCGCATTTACACAATTTATACCTAAGAATTGACTAGCTTTGTTTATCTTGTCCTTGTTTACCTATGTGGGTTGGGTTATTTTGGTTTAGCTTTATGCTAGAGCTTCACACTAATCAATAAACATGATGAGATTATTTAAGATACGTTGTTTTCCCTTTTGATTATGATGATGATATTGTGACATTTAAGGGGACTCGAGAGCGGTTTCTCGAGTGCCTCTCCATAAGGACTGGTTCGTTGGATGATCGCTCGGGAAAATAGTGCAACCATGATGGTGGTATGGGACGCGCTTAGCTGAATAATTAGAGGAACTGAGGTGTAGTTCACTTCGCTGTCGTGCCGTCAATGGGGCTCGATGTATGCGGCTCACTCTGCCGAGGGTGGATTGCCCCTTGGGGAGAAGTGCGGTACATTTAGGAAAGCTAACGGGTGGTTACAGCCTCGGGGAATCTTTGTAAAGGCTACGTAGTGAAACCCTGCCTATTCACCTTGGTAATGTTTAAGGGTTTGATCAGCCCGAGACAAAAGGGAATCACGACTTGTGGGTAAAGTGCGCAACCTCTGTAGAGTGTTATGAAATTGATATATCAGCCGTGCTCGCGGTTATTGAAAGTTTCCTAGAGGGGGGTGAATATGCGAAACCTGAAATTTATAACTTAAACACACACTACAAGTCGGGGTTAGCGTTAGAATTAAAACTCAAGTCCGAAAGAGAGGGAAAACAAATCAACCAACAAATAAGGCGAGTGCACTCGGTGATTTGTTTTACCGAGGTTCGGTTCTAAAGAACCTAGTCCCCATTGAGGTCACAAAGACCGGGTCTATTTCACCCCTTTCCCTCTCTCAAACGGTCACTTAGACCGAGTGACCTTTCTCCTTAATCAAACGGGTCACTTAGACCTTGTAAGGACCACCACACACTTAGGTGTCTCTTGCTTTGATTACAAGTAACTTTGGAACAAGAATGAGGAAGGAAGAAAGCGATCCAAGCAACAAGAGCGCAAATGAACACGAACACACACTCTCTCAAGTCACTAGGTGGTTGGAATGAATTCTAGACTTGGAGAGGATTTGATCTTTGGAAATGTGTCTTGGAGTGACTGCACTAGCTCTTGTATTGAATGAGAACTTCAGAAAACTTGGATGCTTGGAGTTGTGGTGGTTGGGGGATATTTATAGCCCTCAAACACCAAAGAAGCCGTTGGGGAGGCTGCTGGCGATGGGCGCACCGGACAGGTCCTGTTCACTGTCCGGTGCGCTGCCACGTCACCCAACCGTTAGGGTTCAGAGCGAAGTCGACCGTTGGAGCTTTGTCTCCTTGCGGCACCGGACAGTCCGGTGCCACACCTGACAGGTCCTGTTTACTGTCCGGTGCGCCTCTGACTCTGTGGCTCTGACTCTGCGTGCACTGTTCTTCACTATTGCTGTGTAAGCGGCTTTTACAGTCGACCATTGCGTGAATTAGCCGTTGCTCCACTGGCACACCGGACAGTCCGGTGAATTATAGCGAAGCGCGGCTCAGTTTTCCCGAGAGTGGCTAGTTCATCTTCGTATGGACATGGTGCACCGGACATTGTCCGGTGCGCCAGTCCATAGCACACTCAAGTCTTTGCTCCTTTTGAATTGAGTCCCTAACTTGAATATTTATTGGTTTGTGTTGAACCTTATGCACCTATAATACATGAGTTCTAGAGCAAACTAGTTAGTCCATATATTTGCGTTGGACATTCAACCACCAAAATTAATTGTAGGAAAAGGTTAACCCTATTTACCTTTCAATCTCCCCCTTTTTGGTGATTGATGCCAACACAAACCAAAGCAAATATATAAAGTGCAGAAATGAACTAGTTTGCATATGGTAAGTGCATAGGTTACTTGGAATTAAACTAATTGATAATCTTACTAGATATGAATGGATTGCTTTCTTTTATTTGATATTTTAGACCACTTTTGCACCACATGTTTTGTTTTTGCAAATCCTTTTGAAAGTCTTTTCAAAATTCTTTTGCAAATAGTCAAAGATATATGAATAAGATTGCGAGAAGCATTTTCAAGGTTAGAATTTTTCTCCCTATTTCAAATGTTTTTCCTTTGACTAAATAAAAGCTTCCCCTGAATGAAATTCTCCTCTTAGCTTTCAAGAGGGTTTTTAAATGGATATCAATTTGGAAATCTTATTTTCATAAGCAAAGATACCAATTTATACCAATTGAGTAACAAACATTCATGAAAAACAATTAAATCTTCATTTTGAAAATTTTGAAATGGTGGTGCGGTCCTTTTGCTTTGGGCTTAATATTTTCTCCCTCTTTGGCATTAATCGTCAAAAACGGAGAACTTTGGAGCCCTAGACATTTTCTCCCCCTTTGGGGCCTAACATTACCTACCAAATGGTAAAATAAATACGAGTGAAAGGTCATACCATTGAGAATTTGCAGAATACCGGCAAAGGGTAGATAATGCCGTTAGAGTTGAGTGGAAGCGTTGTCTTTGCCGAATACTCTATTTCCTTTTCAATCTACGACTTAGTATAGAAATACACTTAAAAACACATTAGTCATAGTTTTGGCACAAGAAGAATAAGAAATATGCAATTGTACCAAAAGAAAGAGATGTGATCAAAGGTATATAAATGAGCTATGTATGCAATTTTTCAATCAAAATTTCGAGAATCAAGTATATTTAGCTCATTCCTAAGTTCATCTAGTGGCTTGGTAAAGATATCGGCTAATTGATTTTGGGTATTAACATAAGAAATTTCGATATCTCCCTTTTGCTGGTGATCCCTTAGAAAGTGATACCGAATGTCTATGTGCTTAGTGAGGCTGTGTTCAACGGAATTATCCGCCATGCGGATTGCACTCTAATTATCACATAAGAGAGGGACTTTGCTCAATTTGTAGCCATTGTCCCTAAGGGTTTGCCTCATCCAAAGTAATTGCGCACAACAATGGCCTGCGGTAATATACTCGGCTTCAGCGGTAGAAAGAGCTATAGAGTTTTGTTTCTTTGAAACCCAAGACACCAGGGATTTCCCTAGAAACTGACAAGTCCCTGATGTGCTCTTCCTATCAATTTTATACCCTGCCCAGTCGACATCGGAATATCCTATTAAATCAAAAGTGGATCCCTTGGGATACCAAAGCCTAAACTTAGGAGTGTAGACTAAGTATCTCATGATTCTCTTCACGGCCCTAAGGTGAACTTCCTTAGTATCGGCCTGAAATCTTGCACACATGCATACAGAAATCATAATATCCGGTCGAGATGCACATAAGTAGAGTAAAGATCCTATCATCGACCGGTATACCTTTTGATCTACGGATTTACCTCCCATGTCGAGGTCGAGACGCCCATTGGTTCCCATGGGTGTCTTGATGGGTTTGCCATCCTTCATTCCAAACTTCTTAAGTATGTCTTGAATGTACTTTGTTTGGATGATAAAGGTGCCCTCTTAGAGTTGCTTGATTTGAAATCCTAGAAAGTATCTCAACTCCCCCATCATTGACATCTCGAATTTCTGTACCATGATCCTACTAAACTCTTTACAGGTAGACTTGTTAGTAGACCCAAATATGATATCATCAACATAAATTTAGCATATAAACAAGTCTTTTTCAACAGTTTTAGTAAAGAGTGTGGGATCGGCTTTACCGACTTTGAAGCCATTAGTGATAAGAAAATCTCACAGGCATTCATACCATGCTCTTGGGATTTGCTTGAGCCCATAAAGCGCCTTTGATAGTTTATAAACATGGTTAGGGTACTCACTATCTTTAAAGCCGGGAGGTTGCTCAACATAGACCTCTTCCTTGATAGGTCAATTGAGGAAGGCACTCTTCACGTCCATTTGATAAAGCTTGAAGCTATGGTAAGTAGCATAGACAAGTAATATGCGAATTGACTCAAGCCTAGCTACGGGTGCATAAAGTTTCACCAAAATCAAAACTTTCGACTTGTGAATAACCTTTGGCCACAAGTTGGGGTTTGTTCCTTATCACCACACCATGCTCATCTTGCTTGTTGCGGAATACCCATTTGGTACCTACAACATTTTGATTAGGACGTGGAACTAAATGCCATACTGAAAGGGAAATGTGCACTTAGGCCATTTCTAGTATTGTTTTGGTGATTAAGTGTCCAACACATATTGAGTGAGTAATTATGTGCCAAATGATGAATGAAGTGCAAATCAACAAGAAGGTATGATTCTAGACTTAGTACATTAGTTTTTCTGTACTAATATATTTGTCTAAGTGCTAGAATCAGAGAAAAGAGAAAAATGAAAAGACTTGGTTAGAGCAGCCAAGACTCAGCCAGTCTGGCACACCGGACTGTCCGGTGGTGCACCGGACAGTGTCCGGTGCGCCAGGCTGGCTTTTGGCGAACTGGCCACTCTCGGGAATGCGTCGGTGGCGTACGGCTATAATTCACCGGACTGTCCAGTGGTGCACCGGACTATTCGGTGAGCCAACGGCCGCCAGTGCAACGGTCGGCCGCCAAATCCGTGGGCAATGTGTGGCCCGCTCCAACGGTCGGCAGGAGGCACCAGACTGTCCAGTGTGCACCGAACAGTGTCCGGTGCGCCAACGGCTACAATTCTGCAACGGTCGGCTGTGCCATTTCAGGAAGGCAATCTGCACCGGACCATGAACAGTGCCTGTCCGGTGGTGCACCGGACTGTCCGGTGCGCCACCCGACAGAAGGCAAGAATTGCCTTCCCAGATTGCCTCCAACGGCTCCTAGCTGCCTTGGGGCTATAAAAGGGACACCTAGGCGCATAGAGGAGTCACCCAAGCATTCTTTGATTATCTCTAAGCACCAAGACTCCATTCTCGCGCATTTGATTCTTTGTGATAGTGACTTGAGCTCTATTTGAGTAGAGAACTCCTCGCATTGTGTTGTGAGCTCAAGTTGTAGCTTGTGTGCGTGTTTGTGCTCGTGCTTTGAGTCTTGCGTGTGTTGCTCTCTCCTCCCTTACTTCCGTGCTTCTTTGTGATCATCAATTATAAGGGCGAGAGGCTCCAAGTTGTGGAGATTCCTCGCGAACGGGAGATAATAAAAGAAAGGAAAACACCGTGGTATTCAAGTTGATCATTGGATCACTTGAAAGGGGTTCAGTGCGACCCTCGTCCATTGGGACGCCACAACGTGGAGTAGGCAAGTGGTATACTTGGCCGAACCACGGGGTAAATCACCGTGTCTCTTGTGCTTGTTTTCTTCGTGACCATTGTGTTTCACAAGAGCTTGATCCTTAGCCACTTGATTCTATTGAGCTAACTCTTAACCAAGTTTGTGGCTACAAGTATTTGATTTTTACAGAATCACCTATTCACCCCCCCTCTAGGTGCTCTCAATTGGTATCGGAGCCGTTCTCTTCACGCAAGGGACTAATCGCCCGAAGAGATGGATCCTAAGGGAAAGGGGATGGTGGTCAATGACAAGAAAAATGAGTCCATCGTCAACGAGCCAAGAGATGATAAGCCCTCAGACTCTGGCTCGAGTCATAAGAAGGATGGGAAGAAGAAGAGGCGCATTAAGAAGATCGTCTACTACGACAACGACGAGTCTTCTTCTTCCCCAAGAGACGACGAATACGACGAGAAAAAGAAATCGGTTAATTCGAATTTTTCTTTTGATTATTCTCGTATTCCGTTTAATTCCGATGCTCATTTATTTTCAATTCCACTTGGGAAACCTCCGCACTTTGATGAAGAAGACTACCCATTTTGGAGTCACAAAATGCGTAGTCACCTATTCTCTCTCCATCCGAGTATTTGGGAGATTGTTGAAAACGGAATGCTTTTTGATAGTACTGACAACCCCGTTTTCATTAATGAGCAAATCCATAAAAATGCACAAGCTACCACTGTTTTGCTAGCGTCTTTGTGCAGGGACGAGTACAATAAGGTGAGCGGCTTGGACAACGCCAAGCAAATCTGGGACACCCTCAAGATTTCTCATGAGGGGAACGACGCCACCATGATCACCAAGATGGAGTTGGTGGAAGGCGAACTAGGAGGTTTGCAATGATTAGGGGAGAGGAGCCAACGCAAACGTACAACAGGCTTAAGACCCTGGTCAACAAGATCAAGAGTTATGGAAGCACGAGATGGACGGACCACGACGTCGTCTGACTTATGCTTAGGTCCTTCACTGTTTTTGATCCTCATCTTGTGAACTCAATCCGTGAGAATCCTAGGTACACAAAGATGACGCCCGAGGAAATACTCGGAAAGTTTGTAAGCGGGCGTATGATGATCAAGGAAGCAAGATACGTTGATGAGGCATTGAATGGCCCAATGCCCATCTACGAGCCTTAAACCGTTGCTCTCAAAGCAACAAGCAGCAGGGAGGCGCTACTTAGCAAGGTGGCGCAAGTTGAGGCTGGCCGGGCTAAATGAGGATGAAATGTCACTCATTATCAAGCGCCTCAAGACGGCGCTAAAAGGACGCAAGGAGCATCCCAACAAGAGCAAGACAAAGGGAAAGCGCTCCTTGCTTCAAGTGTGGTAAGACTGGTCACTTTATTGCTAACTGTCCCGATAATGATAGTGACCAGGGACAAGAAAAGAGCGGAAAGAGGGAGAAAAAGAAGTCCTACAAGAAGGCGAAGGGCGAGGCGCACCTTGGCAAAGAGTGGGATTCGGATTGCCCTTCGTCCGACTCCGACGACGAAGGACTCGCCGCCTCGGCCTTCAACAAGTCATCTCTCTTCCCCAACGAGCGCCATACTTGCCTAATGGCAAAGGAGAAAAAGGTAAGCGTTCGAGAAACTCCTAAATATACTACTTCTAGCGATGAAGATTCTAGTGATGATGAAGTAGACTATTCTAGCTTATTTAAAGGTTTAGATAGAGCCAAGATAGAAAAAATCAATGAATTGATTGATGCTTTAAATGAAAAGAATAGACTCTTAGAAAAGCAAGAGGATATATTGTATGAAGAACATGATAAGTTTATTAGTGTACAAAAATCTCTTGCTTTAGAAACTAAAAGGAATGAGATTTTATCTTCTGAAATTTCTGCTTGCCATGAGTCTATTTCTAGTTTGAAGATTGTTAATGATGAGTTAAATGCTAAGTTAGAAGTAGCTAATAAGTCTAGTTCATGTGTGGAACATGTCGTAATTTTTAATAGGTGCTAAGGATTTTGATGTTAATGCTTGTAATGAACACCTGGCATCCATTACTAAATTAAATGATGAAGTTGCAAGTCTTAATGCTCAACTTAAGACTTGCAAGGTGGATTTTGATAAACTAAAATTTGCAAGAGATGTCTACACTGTTGGTAGACACCCCTCTATTAAGGATGGGCTTGGCTTTCGAAGGGAAGCCAAGAACTTAACAAGTCAAAGGGCTTCCATTTCCGCCAAGGAGAAAGGGAAGGCCCCTATGGCTAATAGTGCTCAACGAAATCATGCTTTCATCTATAGTGATAGAAAATTTTCTAGAAATGCTCATAGGAGTTATGCTTATGATTCACATGCTATGAATTGCTTCAAGTTCTTCTTTTGTGCATGGTAGAAATATGCCTAGGAAAAATGTTGTTCATATGCCTAGGAAAGTACGTAATGAACCTTCTACAATTTACCATGCTTGCAATACTTCTTTTGAAATTTGTTGTAAGAATAAGAAAGTGATTGCTAGAAAGTTGGGGGCCAAATGCAAGGAAGACAAGACTTGCATTTGGGTCCCAAAGACTATTATAACTAACCTTGTAGGACCCAACAAGAGTTGGGTACCTAAAACCCAAGCCTAATTTGCCTTGCTGGTTTATGCATCCGGGGGCTCAAGCTGGATTATCGACAGCGAATGCACAAACCATATGACGGGGGAGAAGAAGATGTCCACCTCCTACGTCGAGAACAAGGATTCCCAAGATACAATCATATTTGGAGATGGGAATCAAGGCAAGGTCAAAGGCTTAGGCGAGATAGCCATCACAAATGAGCACTCTATCTCTAATGTATTTCTAGTAGAGTCGCTAGGCTATAATCTGCTGTCTGTTAGTCAATTGTGCCACATGGGCTACAATTGTTTATTTACCAATGTAGATGTGTCTGTCTTTAGAAGAAGTGATGGTTCACTAGCTTTTAAGGGTGTACTAGACGACAAACTCTATTTAGTTGATTTTTCGAAAGAGGAGGCCGATCTAGACGCATGCTTAATTGCTAAGACTAGCATGGGCTGGCTGTGGCATCGCCGTCTAGCACATGTAGGGATGAAGAACCTTCACAAACTTCTAAAGAGAGAACATGTGTTAGGTCTAACAAATGTGTTTTTCGAAAAAGATAGACCTTGTGCAGCTTGTCAAGCAGGCAAACAGGTGGGAAGCGCTCATCACAGCAAGAATGTGATGACCACATCAAGACCTTTGGAGCTACTTCACATGGACCTCTTCGGACCCGTCGCCTACCTCAGCATAGGGGGAAGTAAGTATGGTCTTGTTGTTGTTGATGACTTTTCCCGCTTCACTTGGGTATTTTTTTGCAGGATAAATAAGAAACCCAAGGGACCCTCAAGCGCTTTCTAAGGCGAGCTCAAAACGAATTTGAACTCAAAGTGAAAAAGATTAGAAGCGACAACGGGTCTGAGTTCAAGAACCTTCAAGTGGAGGAGTTCCTTGAGGAGGAAGGAATCAAGCATGAGTTCTCCGCTCCCTACACACCACAGCAAAACGGTGTGGTAGAGAGGAAGAACAAGGACACTTATAAACATGGCGAGGACGAATGCTTGGAGAATTCAAAACGCCCGAGCGGATTTGGTCGGAAGCTATGAACACAGCTTGCCACGCCATAAACCGGGTCTACCTTCATCGCCTCCTCAAGAAGACGTCGTACGGACTTCTAACTGGTAACAAACCCAACGTTTCATATTTTCGTGTATTTGGGAGTAAATGTTACATTCTAGTGAAGAAAGGTAGGAATTCCAAATTTGCTCCCAAAGCTGTAGAAGGCTTTTTGCTAGGTTATGACTCAAATACAAAGGCGTATAGAGTCTTCAACAAATCATCGGGTTTGGTTAAAGTCTCTAGCGACGTTGTATTTGATGAAACTAATGGCTCTCCAAGAGAGCAAGTTGATCTTGATGATGTAGATGAAGATGATGTTCCAACGGACGCAATTCGCACCATGGCGATTGGAGATGTGCGACCACAGGAACACCAAGAGCAAGATCAACCTTCTTCCTCAATGATGGTGCATCCCCCGACTCAAGATGAAGAACAGGTTCCTCAAAAGGAGGCGTGTGATCAAGGGGGAGCACAAGAAGACCAAGTTGTGGAGGAAGAAGCACCATGGGCCCCTCCAACTCAAGTTCGAGCGACGATTCAAAGGAATCATCCCGTCGACCAGATATTGGGTGATATAAGCAAGGGAGTAACTACTCGCTCACGTCTAGCTAATTTTTGTGAGCATTACTCGTTTGTCTCTTCTATTGAGCCTTTTAGGGTAGAAGAGGCCTTGCTAGATCCGGACTGGGTGTTGGCCATGCAGGAAGAGCTCAACAACTTCAAGCGAAATGAAGTTTGGACCTTGGTGCCACGTCCCAAGAAAAATGTTGTGGGAACCAAGTGGGTGTTCTGCAACAAACAGGACGAGCACGGAGTGGTGATAAGGAACAAGGCTCGACTTGTGGCAAAAGGTTATGCCCAAGTCACAGGTTTGGACTTTGAGGAGACTTTTGCTCCTGTGGCTAGGCTAGAGTCGATTCGCATTTTGTTAGCCTATGCTGCTCACCATTCTTTTAGGTTGTTCCAAATGGATGTGAAGAGCGCTTTCCTCAACGGGCCAATCAAGGAGGAGGTGTACGTGGAGCAACCCCCTGGCTTTGAGGATGAACGGTAGCCCGACCACGTGTGTAAGCTCTCTAAGGCGCTCTATGGACTTAAACAAGCCCCAAGAGCATGGTATGAATGCCTTAGAGATTTTCTAATTGATAATTCTTTCAAGGTTGGGAAAGCCGATCCAACTCTTTTCACTAAGACTTGTGATGGTGACCTATTTGTGTGCCAAATTTATGTCGATGACATAATATTTGGTTCTACTAACCAAAAGTCTTGTGAAGAGTTTAGCAGGGTGATGGCACAGAAATTCGAGATGTCGATGATGGGCGAGTTGAACTACTTCCTTGGGTTCCAAGTGAATTAACTCAAGGACGGCACCTTCATCTCTCAAACGAAGTACACGCAAGACTTGCTCAAGCGGTTCGGGATGAAGGACGCCAAGCTTGCAAAGACTCCAATGGGAACCGACAGACATGTCGACCTCAACAAAGGAGGTAAGTCCGTTGATCAAAAGGCATACCAGTCTATGATAGGGTCTTTACTTTATTTATGTGCTAGTAGACCGGATATTATGCTAAGCGTATGCATGTGTGCTAGATCTCAATCCGACCCAAGGGAGTGTCACCTTGTGGACGTTAAGCGAATTCTTAGATATTTAGTTGCTATGCCTTGCTTCGGGATCTGGTATCCAAAGGGGTCTACCTTTGACTTGATTGGATACTCAAACTCCGACTATGCTGGATGCAAGGTTGATAGGAAGAGTACATCAGGGACGTGCCAATTCCTAGGAAGGTCCCTAGTGTCTTGGAATTCTAAGAAACAAATTTCCGTTGCCCTATCCACCGCTGAGGCCGAGTATGTTGCCGCAGGACAGTGTTGCGCGCAACTACTTTGGATGAGGCAAACGCTCCGGGACTTTGGCTACAATCTGAGCAAAGTCCCACTCCTATGTGACAATGAGAGTGCAATCCGCATGGCGGACAATCCTGTTGAACACAGCCGCACAAAGCACATAGACATCCGGCATCACTTTTTGAGAGACCACCAGCAAAAGGGAGATATCGAAGTGTTTTATGTTAGCACTGAGAACCAGCTAGCCGATATCTTTACCAAACCTTTAGATGAGAAGACCTTTTGCAGGCTGCGTAGTGAGCTAAATGTCTTAGATTCGCATAACTTGGATTGATCTATAGCATACATGTGTCTTATGTCTTTGATCATGTTCCTTTATGCATTTTATTGCTTATTTATGGTGCTCAAGTTGTGCAAGGGATCCCCGGACCTCACAAGTCCATGTGTGAATGATGCACATATTGAGGGGGAGAAATGCTACAACTTGACCCTTTGAGACTAACCGTGTGCTTGAGTTTACTTAATTTAGTCTCAAAGGTGGATTGAAAGGGAAAGGTGAACTTGGACCATGCAAGACTTCCACGACACTCCGATGAAAGGGTAATTTACTCCAAGTTCATCTCCATGCTCTTATTGCCTTTTTACTCTTAATTGACGATTTTGGTGAGGCAATGGGATTTAAGGGCCAATAATGACCCCGTTTTGGTGCTTAATGCCAAAGAGGGAGAAATTAAGGCCAAAGCAAATGGATCAGGTACCAGTTGAGAACTTTGAAAATAGTACAGTTAGAACTTTTGATTTGTCAAAATTCTTATTGTCAAAACTTGGTCTCTTATGGGGAGAATTTATGTTTATGGGAAAAAGGGAGAGTTTTTGGATCTTGATCATTTTCTCTCTTGGATTATCTCTCTTTATGCCCAAACAAGTGAGTTTGACTTAGAGATAGGAAAATGAATTTGATTTGCAAAAACAAACCAAGTGGTGGCAAAGAACGATCCAAATATGTCAAATCTTGTAAAAGACAATTTTTGTTGTCAATTGCATTGATGTTGCACTTCTATTTGTTGCTTTTTGTTGTGTTGGCATAAATCAGCAAAAAGGGGGAGATTGAAAGGGAAATGTGCCCTTAGGCCATTTCTAGTATTGTTTTGGTGATTAAGTGCCCAACACATATTGAGTAAGTAATTATGTGCCATATGATGAATGAAGTGCAAATCAACAAGAAGGTATGATTCTAGACTTAGTACATTGGTTTTTGTGTACTAATATATTTGTCTAAGTGCTAGAATCAGAGAAAAGAGAAAAAGGAAAAGACTTGGCTGGAGCAGCCAAGACTCAGCGCAGTCTGGCACACCGGACTGTCCGGTGGTGCACCAGACAGTGTCCGGTGCGCCAGGCTGGCTTCTGGCGAACTGGCCACTCTCGGGAATTCATCGGTGGTGTACGACTATAATTCACCGGACTGTCCGGTGGTGCACCGGACTGTCCGGTGAGCCAACGGCCGCCAGCTCAACGGTCGGCCGCCAAATCCGCGGGCGACGCGTGGCCCGCTCCAACGGTCGGCAGGAGGCACCGGACTGTCCGGTGTGCACCGGACAGTGTCCGGTGCGCCAACGACTACAATTCTACAACGGTAGGCTGTGCCATTTCAGGAAGGCAATCTGCACCGGACCATGAACAGTGCCTGTCCGGTGGTGCACCGGACTGTCCGGTGCGCCACCCGACAGAAGGCAAGAATTGCCTTCCCAGATTGCCTCCAACGTCTCCTAGCTGCCTTGGGGCTATAAAAGGGACCCCTAGGCGCATGGAAGAGTCACCTAAGCATTCTTTGATCATCTCTAAGCACCAAGGCTCCATTCTCGCGCATTTGATTCTTTGTGATAGTGACTTGAGCTCTATTTGAGTAGAGAACTCCTCGTATTGTGTTGTGAGCTCAAGTTGTAGCTTGTGTACGTGTTTGTGCTCGTGCTTTGAGTCTTGCGTGTGTTGCTCTCCCCTCCCTTACTTCCGTGCTTCTTTGTGATAATCAATTGTAAGGGCGAGAGGCTCCAAGTTGTGGAGATTCCTCGCGAACGGGAGATAGTAAAAGAAAGAAAAACACCGTGGTATTCAAGTTGATCATTGGATCACTTGAAAGGGGTTGAGTGCGACCCTCGTCCATTGGGACGCCACAACATGGAGTAGGCAAGTGGTATACTTGGCCGAACCACGGGATAAATCACCGTGTCTCTTGTGCCATTTTCTTCGTGACCATTGTGTTTCACAAGAGCTTGATCCTTAGCCACTTGATTCTATTGAGCTAACTCTTAACCAAGTTTGTGGCTACAAGTATTTGATTTTTACAGGATCACCTATTCACCCTCCTCTAGGTGCTCTCACATACCTCATTCCTTGTGAAGTTGTTGAGCTACTCTTGCATTGCCAGCACCCAATCCGGATCTCTTAGTGCATCCTCCACCCTGTATGGCTCAATAGAGAACACAAAAGAGTAATGTTCACAAAAATGTGCAACTCGAGATCTAATGGTTATCCCTTATGAATATCACCAAGGATGGAGTTGACGGGGTGACTCTTGGGTGTGGCGGTCTTTAACCCTGAATTTCTTGTTCATCTTCCTTGTCTTGATTATCTTCATCTGCCCCTTGATCATTGTCCTCCTCTTGAGGTGGCTCATCCTCTTGATCTTCTTCTTCATCATCTTGAGCCTAATCCTCATCTTGAGTTGGTGAAGATGCTTGGTTGGAAGATGACGGTTGATCTTGTGCTTGTGTGGGCTCTTCGGATTCCTTAGGATACACATCCCCAATGGACATGTTCCTTAGCGCGATGCATGGAGCCTCTTCATCATCTAATTCATCAAGATCAACTTGCTCCACTTGGGAGCCATTAGTCTCATCAAACACAATGTCACAAGAAACTTCAACTAGTCCAGTGAACTTGTTAAAGACTCTATATGCCCTTGTGTTCGAATCATAACCTAGTAAAAAGCCTTCTATAGCTTTAGGAGCAAATTTAGATTTTCTACCTCTTTTAGTAAGAAATAAGCATTTGCTCCCAAAGACTCTAAAATATGAAACATTGGGCTTTTTACCGGTGAGGAGTTCATATGATGTCTTCTTGAGGATTCAGTGAAGGTAGAGCCGGTTGATGGAGTAGCAAGCAGTGTTGATTGCTTCCGCCCAAAACCGGTCCGGAGTCTTGTACTCATCAAGCATGGTTCTTGCCATGTCCAGTAGAGTTCTATTTTTCCTCTCCACTACACCATTTTGTTGAGGTGTGTAGGGAGAAGAAAACTCATGCTTGATGCCCTCATCCTCAAGAAATCCTTCTATTTGTGAATTCTTGAACTCCGTCCATTGTCACTTCTTGTCTTTTTGGTTCTCAATCTAAACTCATTTTGAACTCGTCTCAAGAATCCCTTTAATGTCTCTTGGGTTTGTGATTTTTCCTGTAAAAAGAATACCCAAGTGTTGGGTACTTGTTCTCAAATGCTAAGAATTAAGAACAAGGCAACACAAAAAGTGTTAAATGTTAGACTCCTTCGTCCTTGAAAACATTATGTCCCTTCGGATATAATGAATCTCAGACGAAGGTTATAAAGAGGAAAAACCTTCGTAAGATTAATAAATGGACAGAGAGAGCACATATACACAAAATATGAGCAATGATGCGAGTGTAATCATCAACTTATTTTTATTACCAATTTCATAAAAACAAATTACAAATGTACCTTCAGATTGATGGAAAGTAAAGGTACAATCGTGATGCACGAAAGCGTATGCCAGGTCAGCGTGAACAGTACGGGAGTACTGTTCATCTATTTATAGGCACGGGACGCAGCCCGTGTAAAATTACATTGATGCCCTTTACATTTGATAATAACTTTATGGCAATCCTTTGAGGTTTAACTTGACTTTTCATCCTTAAGTCGGTTCCTCTTTTCCTTCGTCATGCCGAAGCTTTTCTGCACGTAGCTTCGTGATCGTCCTATCCTTCGTCGTGATCGCTTTCCACCCCAGTCAAGCTTCATCTTAACCATGCTCTTGTACACCCGCAACCTGACTCCGAAGATACCTATTCACATGTTTCACTCGGAAAATATTGTCAAATCATGTTTTTGAGGAGCTTCGGAAGCCGAAGGCCCCCAACAGTAGCCCCTCTCAATATTAATTTACTGCAATGATAAATTCATATTGCGACATGGACGAAGGCTTTGAGCCGAAGGTCCGAAAAAAACACCTTCCTTCTGCTAGAATAGCAGCAGTCATTGACAAACGGGGCCCTCCAGTTTCCGACACACTGGGTGTATAAATAAGAGCCCACCGCAAGTTTATTTGGCACGCTCTCTTGCCATCCGCTTTTACTCACCCAAAAAATTTTTAGCCTGCACGTAACAACTCTTGCTCGGTTTTAGATTTTTAAGCTTCGGTTTCGAGTGTGTTTTGTCAGCATTTTAGAAGATGCCTGAGGATAAGAAAGCCGTTGGTGGTTCGAAGCTAAGCCTTTCTGAGGAGATGCACCTGGGCTTTCTTGAATCAATGTCAAAGACTAATACGGAGAAGATTACCAGGGAGATTTTGGAGGGTTTATCTGAAGATACTGGCGACAGTGAAAGTTACGATGTGGATAGTGGTGGTGAAGATTCCGAAGATCGACCCTGGCGACCAAGCCATGCAGTTTTTGGTAAGTCCAGTATTAAGGAAAATCATCTTGTCAATATGAGAGGGAGATACTTTCGGGACTTGTCTATTGTGAGGGCTGACGAAGGAGAGAAGACTTGTCCGACTCCCGAAGAAAATGAGGTCGTGATATTCCGAAGCTTCTTAAAAGCTGGATTACGATTTCCCTTGAGTAGCTTTGTCGTGGAAGTGCTGAAGACATTTGAAATCTACCTTCACCAACTTATCCCCGAAGCAATCATAAGGATGAACATCTTTGTGTGGGCCGCGAGAAGCCAAGGTTTGGAACCTAATGCAAAAAGCTTCTGTAACATACACGAGCTATTGTACGAGACAAAACCCAGGGGCAAAGAGCAGTATCACAACAACTTTGGCTGCTACAGCTTCGGCGCTCGGTCCGGGTCAAGCTTCCCTGTGCCAACTTTTCGAAAGAGGTGGCCCGGTGACTGGATGACAGAATGGTTTTACGTGAAAAATGACTTGAAATCACGTGAAGATATCAAAGGTATCATTATGCGCCCTATCTGGCAACGCTTTGGCCTCCGGAAGCCGAAAGTGGAAATGGATGAAGCAGCCGAAGAATGCCAGAGAGCCTTTGGCGTGGTTTGCTCTTTTATCGGGACAAGGGATTTGGTCCAAGAGCATATTACGTTCAGAGTATGGCCACTTGTAGAAAAATGGGAAATGCCGAAGGAGACCGTCAGGGAACCTGATGAAGGTGGACTAGTTAGGCTGAAATACACATTCAAATATGGAGATAAGTTTGTTGAACCAGATGATGACTGGTTAAAAAGTATTGAGGCCATAAGTGATGAATTGCTTGGGGTATATTCGAAAGCTGAAGATACTGCATTATCAGCGGCCTTCGGAGGCCGAAAGAAGAAGAGACTTAACCGAGTATTCGATGCAATTGGGTTTGTCTACCCCGACTACCATTACCCAGTGCGAGGCCAAGAAAGGAAAGATACTTCTCCTGCAAAGGAAATTGCTTTAGCTGCTCCTAGTGAGCCATCCCCGAAGAGGAAAAAGGTAAAGGTGCTCACACACCGGCCACGTTATATTGAACCGGCCACAGTGCCTGAGTTTATTGGTGAGGCCTCTTCGGCCAGCGAAGCTAGAGAACCAACTCCAATGCCAAAAATCGAAGAAGTGGCCGAAGCACCAACAACAGAGAAAATAGAAGAACCGAGGATCGGAGAAACAAAATCATTAGAAATTTTAAGTCCTCCAACAAAAATCGAGGCCACGAAAAGCCAAAAGGGTCCAGCAGCGACCCCGAAAAGAAAAAGGATGGTTAATGTGTTAGATGTTTTGGAAACAATTAAATCTTCAAGCATAACTCCAAAGAAAACTGTTGAAGCTTCTGAAATGTCTACTGAAGCCTTTGTTGCTGAAGCTTTGAAGCAATTTGAAACTGAAGCTGGGCCCTCAGAGCCCACCAAGGTAAAACCTTTGAAAGCTGAAGAAAGAAAATTGATAGAGGCAACTTTGGAAACCAAAAAATAAAAATGACAGAGCCAATTTTGATTGAAGAAATTGACACTGGCGCCCCCGAAGCATCTTCCAAAATACATGATTATATTGTGCGACATGCTTCGGGGAAGAAACTATCTGAAGAAGAGATTTTTGAAGCTAATCACTATGCCCGAGAACTGAAGTATCCGAAGAGGGCCGTAGTGTTCAATGGAACAGACGAAGATGACTTCCTATACTGTCTCCCAGACAATAAAGAATTATTCGTCTGCCGAGAGATGGCTAGAAGCATGGGGTTCCCGAAGCTTGAAGCTGGCCTTTGCGTCATGGCGAAGGAGGATCTTGCAGATAGCCTTGCATATAATAGTCTGAAGGTACAAAAATTGTAAATTTTGAAACTTATGAATTTTGAATTAGTCTTTTGCTGTTATGTTAATGCATTCATTCTTTTGAATAGGGCTTAATACTCAGCAATGCCTTAAGGGCACAAAAGAATGCTGAAGACGAGAGCTGCACTATCGCTCTTAACAACCTTCGAACAGAGGTTATCAGGCTAAGAAACGAAGCCTTGGAAAAGGACAAAATTCTGCTTACATTGGTGGATAAAATGAAGGAAGACGAAGCTAGCTCTAAAACTCAAGCCGAAGCTCAGAAGCGCGAAATCGAAGATCTTCGGAAACAATTAGCCCGAGCTAAAGAAGAACGCATTCTTGAAGAAACAAAACGAGAACTAAGTGATCAATGGGCAAATCATTTGGAAATAAATGTTGAAGAGCTTCGTGCTTCGAGGAAAAGGTGCTATGATAAATCCATAGAGTGTGTTAACAAGATAAAATCCAGCTTTGCCAGCGTCGGCGCATTTCCTAGTGAAGAAAATTTCACAAGAGGGAATCCAGAAGGCCTGATTGAATGGATCAGTCACGAAGCTGAGGCCTTCGAGGAAATCTTGAATAGTCGCGGGGACATTTGTGCTTTTTTGGGCGCCAGAGGAATTGTTACTATTTTGGAGAAGAAAGGGTGCGAGCATGTAAAATCTTTAGCACAATCTGAAGCTGCTTTATCCTCTGAAGATATTAAAGACCCTTCAGCCGAAGCAAGCCAGGTCGGTGGAAAATTTTTTACCGACATTTGGGACAATGACTGCCGAGAAATGGCTCAAGAAATCATTCAGAGAAGCGAAAAAGGCATCCATGACGCTAGGAAGGTAGCGGAGGCTGCTGAAAAAAGCACAGGGCCCGAAGGGCAAATAGGTATTAATTAGTGGTTTTTATTCTTTTGTGATTTTTGATTTTGAACTTTGTTCGCAGTTTGTAATAATAATATAGCCATGTCCTCTCCTCCCTCAGAACCTGCTGAGGCAGCTCCAGACCCCCCCCCGAAGGGGGACGACGAAATTAGACAAATGGCCGAAGCCATCATGGACAAAGTTGTCAATCAGCTACTAAACGAAGCTGCAGAAGTAGTTCTTAGGGAAGATTAAGTGCTATTGTAAAAATACTTGGAACATGACATGTGTAAAACTTTGTAACTTTGAATGTAATATATAATGTATTTATGGTTCAATTCTTTACGATGCATGAAATTTTGCATACATACCGTTTTTTGAGCCTTCGGCGAAAAAACACCTTCCCTTCTTTTCATGCTTCGTGAAGAAAATCTTTTATGTATCACAAGAATTTCCATACTTCTCTGATGAAGAATATCCAAGCTTCGTGAAAACATTCTTTGAAGCTATAAAAAAGTTTTATGTTGCCTTTCTGACGAAGCTATACTTCTTCTCAATTTATCTTGCGCTTTAGCACGATTTTCTCTTTTTCCAAAACATTCTTCGAAGATCAATACTGTGTTCCCCTTCTTGCTCTACATGCGATATGATGTATGATGCTTATGTTATGCAAAATGATGTGATGATGTTATGCTATGCAAAATGATATTTATGCCGAAGATACACACATCTCTGCAATAGAGCACACAATCTTTTTATCTCAGCGCTGACTTTTCGCTGTAAGCCTCCCTTAGGAGCTTCTTCGCCTTTTACTTTTAGCGGAATCAATGTTTATTTTTCGCTGTAAGCCTCCCTTAGGAGCTTCTTCGCCTTTTACTTTCAGCGGAATCAGCGTTTATTTTTCGCTGTAAGCTCTGCATTCCCTTCGGAATGAGTTTTGAGCAGAAAACTTACACTGCGCTCCTTTAGGAACGACTTTTTACTACTTCGAAGAAGTTACAGTGTGTTCCTTAGAACAAGTTTTTGATAATTCGAAGGTTCTCTGTGCCACCATAAATTCTTGTGCTTCGGTAACTCAAGCCTATGGAGAAGATATATTTTCATTATGATGATAAGCTAAACTGTTACAAGAATCTGAAAAAACTATAAAAGACACTTAAACCTCCCATAATTGTTCTTTACTACAAAGAAAGTAAAACTGAATGCGAAAATGCGAAAAGCTGCTGTCGAGGTAGGATATTTTGTCAGTAAATATGCTTCGACTCTGGCACAGTGCTATTGACTGTGCGAGCTTCGGACTCCTCCCTGAGGTCCCTCTGGGGGTGAGAGTGCTGGCTCCCTTCTGGCTGCGGACCACGTTGTATTGGTGGTGGAAGCTGTTGCCAGGAAGCTTGGGGTTGGCTTGCCGAAGCAACAGAGGCTGCAAGGTGATTGCCTACATATTCTGGAATGTAAGGCGAATGGTACGAAGCAGTATGCATGACCTGCTTCGACTGGTTCTATTGCGCTGCAGCCTCTGCTAGCTCCTTTTGCTTCTGGATGGTAACATGGCACATCCTAGTGGTATGGCCCTTGCCTTCACCACAGAACAGGCAATAAATTTTTCTTGGTTGATCTCCAAATCTTCCCTCGAAGCCCCTGTTGCCTCTGCCCCTTGGCGCTCGCGGCCGGAAAGAGCTTTGCTGTTGCCCCGAAGCTTGCGAGGAGCACTGTGGCCTTTGTTGTTGACTGCCTTTGTCATCACTTTGGGTAGAATTGTGAATTGACCTGACGTGCCTCGGATAAAATCTTCCTCCGAAGCCCTTGGCCATTTCATAGAACCTGAAAGCTTCCTCCCTTCTTTGGCGAAAATCATTGTCAGCTCGAATATACTCGTCCATCTTCTGGAGCAGCTTCTCCAAAGTTTGAGGAGGCTTCCTAGCAAAGTACTGAGCTGCAGGTCCTGGCCGAAGCCCCTTGATCATGGCCTCAATGACAATTTCATTGGGCACTGTTGGAGCCTGTGCCCTCAGACGTAGGAACCTTCGGACATATGCCTGAAGATATTCTTCGTGATCCTGGGTGCACTGGAATAAAGCTTGAGCAGTGACTGGCTTCGTGTGAAACCCTTGGAAGCTGGTTATCAACATATCCTTCAGCTTTTGCCATGAGGTGATTGTCCCTGGCCTAAGGGAGGAGTACCAGGTTTGTGCAACACTCCTGATAGCCATGACGAAGGACTTTGCCATGACCGCCGTGTTGCCACCGTACGAAGATATAGTTGCCTCATAGCTCATCAAGAATTGTTTCGGGTCTGAATGACCATCGTACATGGGGAGCTGGGGCGGCTTGTAAGACTGTGGCCAAGGAATAGCCTGCAGTTCTGTTGACAAGGGAGAAGCATCATCAAAAGCAAAATTTCTGTGATGGAAATCTTCATACCAGTCGCCCTCGTTGTAGAAGCCCTCTTGATGAAGCTCTCTGCGCGAAGGCCTTTGGTTCTGGTCATCTTGAGCAAGATGTCGAAGCTCTTCAGAGGCTTCGTCTATCTGCCTTTGAAGATCAGCTAGACGAGCCATCTTCTCCTTCTTCCGTTAGACCTGTTGATTGATCATCTCTAAATTTTGGATTTCTTGATCCAAGTCGTCCTCCGGAGGCGTTGGACTGGTGACCTTCCTCTTCTGGCTTCGGGCCTCCCTAAGAGAAACGACATCTTGATTGGGGTCCAGCGGCTGCAGAGTGGCAGCCCCTGTCGTGGAAGCTTTTTTTCGGCGGCATGACGAAGGTGACGCTTGCCGAAGGTGTTCAAAACTCAAAAAGTGGAAGTGAGTTCACTGGAGGTGGGCGCCAATATTGGGTACTTGTTCTCAAATGCTAAGAATTAAGAACAAGGCAACACAAAAAGTGTTAAATGTTAGACTCCTTCGTCCTTGAAAACATTATGTCCCTTCGGATATAATGAATCTCGGACGAAGGTTATAAAGAGGAAAAACCTTCGTAAGATTAATAAATGGACAAAGAGAGCACATATACACAAAATATGAGCAATGATGCGAGTATAATCATCAACTTATTTTTATTACCAATTTAATAAAAACAAATTACAAATGTACCTTCAGATTGATGGAAAGTAAAGGTACAATCGTGATGCGCGAAAGCGTATGCCAGGTCAGCGTGAACAGTATGCATCTATTTATAGGCACGGGACGCAGCCCGTGTAAAATTATATTG
Source organism: Zea luxurians (assembly GCA_029449295.1). Taxonomy (NCBI): domain Eukaryota; kingdom Viridiplantae; phylum Streptophyta; class Magnoliopsida; order Poales; family Poaceae; genus Zea; species Zea luxurians. The sequence continues at coordinate 53,883,899 of JAOPSE010000004.1, read as the reverse complement.
ATGCCCTTTACATTTGATAATAACTTTATGGCAATCCTTCGAGGTTTAACTTGACTTTTCATCCTTAAGTCGGTTCCTCTTTTCCTTCGTCATGCCGAAGCTTTTCTGCACGTAGCTTCGTGATCGTCCTATCCTTCGTCGTGATCGCTTTCCACTCCAGTCAAGCTTCGTCTTAACCATGCTCTTGTACACCCGCAACCTGACTCCGAAGATACCTATTCACATGTTTCACTCGGAAAATATTGTCAAATCATGTTTTTGAGGAGCTTCGGAAGCCGAAGGCCCCCAACACCAAGTGAAGCGAGAATAGTCATCCACAATAACAAGACAGTACTTACTCCTGCCGATGCTTATGTAAGTGATCGGGCCGAATAGATCCATGTGGAGTAGCTCGAGCGGCCGGTCAGTCGTCATGATGTTGTTGTGTGGATGGTGAGCGCCAACTTGCTTTCCTGCTTGGCATGCGCTACAAACTCTGTCTTTCTCAAAATGAACATCGGTTAGTCCCAAAATGTGTTCTCTCTTAGAAGTTTGTGGAGATTCTTCATTCCAACATGGGCAAGTCGGCGATGTTAGAGCCAGCCCATATTAGTCTTAGCAATTAAGCAAGTGTCAAGTTCAGCTTGGTTATCATTAAAATCTACTAAATATAGCTGACCTTCTAACACTCCCTTAAATGCTAATGAATCATCACTCCTTCTAAAGATAGTAACACCTACATCTGTAAATAGACAGTTGTAGCCCATTTTGGATAATTGAGAAACTGAAAGCAAGTTGTAATCTAAAGAATCTATAAGAAAAACATTGGAAATAGAATAGTCAGGAGATATATCTATTTTACCCAATCCTTTGACGAAACCTTGATTTCCATCCTCGAATGTGATAGCTCGTTGGGGATCCTCATTTTTCTCGTAGGAGGAGAACATCCTTTTCTCCCCTGTCATGTGGTTTGTGCATCCGCTATCGATTATCCAACTTGAACCCCCGGATGCATAAACCTGCAAAACAATTTAGGCCTTGTTCTTAGGTACCCAAACAATCTTGGGTCCTTTCACGTTAGAAACAAGCACCTTGGGTACCCAAACATAAGTCTTGGAGCTCTTGTGTTTGCCCCCAACATATTTGACAACTACTTTGCCTGATTTGTTAGTTAAAACATATGAAGCATCAAAAGTTTTAAATGAAATATTATGCTCATTTGATGCAACATGATTTTTCTAGGCAATTTAACATGAGTGGTTTGCTTAGAGCTAGATACCTCTTTTTTATACATGTATGCATGGTGAGAAACATTATAAGATTTTCTAGCATGAATCTTTCTAATTTTGTGCTCAGGATAATTAGCAGGATATAAAATGTAGCCTTCATTATCATGAACCATGTGAGCCTTGCCCTTAACAAAATTAGACAATCTTTTAGGGGCATTAAGCTTGACATTGCTTCCCTATTGGAAACCAATGCCATCCTTAATGCCAGGGCGTCTCCCATTATAAAGCATGCTTCTAGCAAATTTAAACTTTTAATTTTCAAGTTCATGCTCATTAATTTTAGCAGTTAATTTAGCTATATGATCATTTGGTTTCTTAATCATGGCAATGTGATCATCAATAGCTTCAACATTAATATCTTTACATATAGTACAAATAGAAACATGGTCAACGGTAGATGTAGAGGGTTTGCAAGCATTTAATTCTTCTATCTTAGAGTTTAATCTAGCATTCTCATCTCTAAGACAGGAAATAGAATCATTGCAAGCATTCAATTCTTTAATCTTAGAAACTAAACTATCATTTTCAGTCCTAAGACTAGAAATTGTATCATTCAATTTATCAATCTTAGCATTTAGACTAGTATTTTCATTTCTAAGACAGATAATTGAATCATGGCAAGTGCTAAGCTCCTTAGTCAAGTTTTCATATTTTTCTACCTCCTGAGCATAAGCATTCTTTACCTTAACATGTTTTTTGTTTTCTTTAATAAGGAAGTCCTCTTAGCTTTCCAAGATATCATCCTTCTCATTAATGGTTTCAATTAGTTCAATTAATTTTTTCTTTTGTTCCATGTTAAGGTTGGCAAAAAGATACATTAAATCATCTTCATCGTCGCTAGAACTACCCTCATCACTAGATGTTGTATATTTAGGGGTGGCTCTAGATTTTACCTTCTTCTTTTTGTCGTCCTTAGACATGAGACATTTGTGGCTGACGTTGGGGAAGAGGAGGCCTTTGTTGACGGCGATGTTGGTGGCATCCTCGTTGGAGGAGGAGTCGGTGGAGCTCTCGTCGGAGTCCCATTCCCGACACACATGGGCATCGCCGCCCTTCTTCTTGTAGTACCTCTTCTTGTCCTTCCTTTTCCCTTTCTTTTCGTCGTCCCTGTCACTTCCACTAGAATTTGGACATTTAGCAATGAAATGACCGAGCTTACCACACTTGTAGCACACCCTTTTGGAGCGGGGTTTGTAGTCCTTCTCCCTTCTTTGCTTGAGGATTCGGTGGAAGCTCTTGATGATGAGCGCCATCTCCTTGTTGTCGAGCTTGAAGGCGTCGATTAGAAGCCTAGTTGGTGTAGACTCCTTCTTTTCTTCTTCCGTTGCCTTGAATGCGACGGGTTGCACCTCGGGTGTGGAGGTGGCGCCTTGCTCCAAGTTGACGATGTGTTTGGAGTCTTTGATGATTAGCTCAAAGCTCACAAACTTGCCAATCACTTCCTCGGGAGACAATAGCTTGTATATAGGATCTCCACGAATTAGTTGCACTTGAGTGGGATTACGAAAAACAAGAGATCTAAGAATAACCTTGACTATTTCATAGTCATCCCACTTGGTGCTCCCGAGGTTGCGCACTTGGTTTACCAAGGTCTTGAGCCGATTGTACATCGCTTGCGACTCTTCTCCCTTGTTGAGGACGAATCGACCGAGTTCTCCCTCGATCGTCTCGAGCTTGGTGATCTTGGTCACCTCGTCCCCTTCGTGCGCCGTTTTGAGGACGTCCCAAATTTCTTTGGCACTCTTTCACCCTTGCACCTTGTTATACTCCTCTCGACATAAGGAGGCGAGGAGTATAGTCGTGGCTTGGGAGTTAAAGTGCCTAATTAGGTACCTGCGCTCCAAACTCAACAATTTCCCATATGCTTTCGTGGAGTGAGGTTAGGTGATGCCTCATTTTATCACTCCACATACAATAATCTTCACCATCAAAATATGGTGGTTTGCCTAAGGGAACGAAAAGGAGAGGAGCGTGCTTAGAAATGCGGGGATAGCGAAGGGGCATCTTACTATACTTCTTGTGCTCATGGCGCTTAGAATTAGTGGACGACGAGTCAGAGCCGGATGTGGAGGGAGACTGTAAGGAAAATGGACCCCGGGCCATTTGGCTAATTGAGTTTTGGTGTTTGATGAACAACACAATCTGTGAACTAATAAGTGTTCTAGTGTTTATGTTTGTAGTTCACAGGATGCGAAGAGAATTGGACCAAGGCAATGAGGATGCAACACCTCAAAAGAAGACATAAAAAGATGCATATGAGTCCAATACTCGAGAACAAAAGAAACCCGAAGAAATCAGCGAAGGAACCTAAGAAGCGGGCTGTCAGCCAGCGCCTGGTGGCGCACCGGACAGTGTTGCCCGGTGTGCACCGGACTGTCCGGTGGGGCACCAGACAGTCTGCGCAGAGAGGCCACAGACAGGCGCTCTCTGGCTGTAGCACCGGTCTGTCCGGTGGAGCACCGGACAGTCGGCACCGGACTGTCCGGTGTGCATCGGACAGACGACAACGGTCGGATCCAACGGTCGACTGCTACAGGCGCCAACGGTCGGCTGACGTGGCGTGCACCGGACACTGCACAGTGGCTGTCCGGTGGTGCACCGGACTGTCCGGTGCACCCGATGACAGAAAGCTGCTGCTTTCTGTCCAACGGCTAGTTTGGGAATTGGAGGCTATAAATACCACCCCAACCGGCCATTCTCAAGTGTGGGAGCCCAAGCAACATACCAAGTGATATAGTGCACATTTCCAAGAGCTCAAACACACAAGTGCTTAATAGAATCACTCGGTGATTAGCGTAGGTGCTTTGCGAAGTACTTAGGTTAGTTCGACCGCTTTAGCGCTTGCTCTAGGTGAACCCTAGTTAGTTGAGTGAGTTTTGTAAAACCACACAACCCCTTGGCTCCTGTGTGAGTCGTTGTAATTGTACCGAGTGGGGCGAGAGTCTTGCGAGACCGTGACAACTGCGTTTGTGTCATGGCCGCCACCGTGTACCGGAGGGAACGAGGCCCGCGGCGTTTCGGCCGGAAGCTCGATAGTGGAGACGGCGGGGAGCGTCCGAGAAAAGCCGGAAGCGGAGCACCACTTGCGCGTGGAGAAGGCCCACGGCTCTCTATAGAGTTACTCGACCGTGGTGCTTGGCCCTCACATGGGCTTCCCTTTGCGTAGGGGCACCAACGAGGATTAGTCGGGACCTTGCGTGGTTCCGGATACCTCGGTAAAAATACCGGCGTCATCCATGAGAGTTTGCTTCTCTACTTTGCTCTTTAAGTTTCCGCATTTACATCAAGCATTTAAGTTTCAATCTTGTATTCATACTTATCTAGTGTAGATTGAAACTTAGCCTTTGCGGTAGAGATAACAACACTTAGACAAAACCTAGTTTGCACATTCTAGTTTGATTATTTGCATAGGTTTTGCTCTAGGGTTTTATTTGTGGCCTAGTTTAGTGAAAGTTTTAGAAGTCCTAATTCACCCCCCTCTTAGGCATCACCCGTTTCCTACAAGTGGTATCAAAGCCCGGTTTGGCTCTTTTGAAATGCTTTAGCTTCATCGCTAAAAGAGCCGACGCTTTTGGGAGGAAGGGATGGATACCCATAGGCCACCACACTCGACGGCACTAACTTCCCATAATATAGTGCTAGAATGGCTTGTTACCTAGAGGCCGTTGATCTAGGTGTTTGGAGAGTCACTCGTGACGGGATGAAACCCCTCAAGAATCCCGAAAAACCCACCACGAGTGAGGAAAAAGAAATTCATTTAAATGCTAGAGCCAAAAATTGCTTGTATGAATCTCTTAGCATGGATATTTTTAATCAAGTATTTACCTTGAAAACTGCTAATGAGATTTGGCTAAAATTGCATGAGCTCCATGACGGCACATCCAATGTCCATGAGCAAAAACATTGCCTAGTCTTAAATGAGTATAATTCTTTTGCTATGAAAGATGATGAGCTTGTTAGAGACATGTATTCTTGTTTGAATCTAATTATCAATGAGCTCAATTCTATTGGCATTAATAAGCTAGGTGATGCGGACATTGTGAGGAAGATTATCTCCCTGCTACCACAACAAAGATATGGGAGCATCATCACCATCCTTCACAACATGGAGGACTTGAGCAACATGACCCCAACCATTGTGATTGGGAAAATCGCGGCTTTTGAGATGTCGCGAAAAATGAGTCGGGGAGAGGAGCCAACTTCCTCAAGACCATATGCTTTTGCATGTGATGAAAGGAAGGGCAAAAAGAAGGCTCCCACTCCAAGTTCCTCAAGTGAAGAAGAGGTAGAAGAAGAAAGTGATGATGATGAAGATAATCAACCATGTACATCATCCTCCGAGGACGAAGAAACAATCCGACGCGTCGGAAAGGTAATGAGGATGATCCGCAAGATTAATCTAATGGGTGTGCCCCTGTAGGTCGAGGATCTTCTCTTTAACATTGACAGGAAAAAGCAAAGGAAGAGAGGATGCTTCGCATGTGGGGAGAAGGGCCACTTCAGGGACAACTGTCCAAATATGGCCAAACCCAAAAAGGAGAGGAGCAAAGGCAAGGCGCTAACAAGTGTTAGAACTTGGGATGATTCTTCAAGTGAAGATGAACCTCCAAGGACGCGCAGCCACCGGTCCTCATCACGCTCATCACGGTCATCACACAAATGCCTTATGGCAAGAGGTAACAAAATCATTCCATCCTCTAGTGATGATAGCAGTAGTGATGATGAAGGTGAGGGAAAACCCTCTCTAGATGAACTTGCGGAAGCCGTAGAATTTTTCCAGGATGTTTGCACTAAGCAAAAGGCTCAACTTAAAACTTTGAAAAATAAGTTGGTTAGCTCTCAAAATGATTACAAAGGTTTGCTAGAAAAATTTGAAACTTTTGCAAACCTAAATAGTGAGCTATCAACTAAAATTGAGCTATTAGAATCTAGTGCTCCATCCACTGCTACCGATGATAGTCTTAATAAAAAGAATGAAAAACTTAAGGATAAGCTAGCTAGCTCCCAAGAAGCTATTGAAAATTTGCTAGAGAAAATGGAAATTCTTAGCATACACAATAATGAGCTAACTACTAAGCTAGAAAACATTGGTAGCACCCCAGCAGCATCTTTATTTAAAATACCTGAAATAATTAAGAAAGATGCTTCTACTTCCTGCTTTGATTTAATTGATGATTCTAACCCTTGCAACCAAGTCGTTGTTGAGAATATTGTTGTAGAGACATGTTCGGATGAGGTTGCAAAGGAAAATGAACAATTAAAGCAAGAAGTGGCTCGCCTTGGCAAGGCTTTGTATGACATGAAAGGCAAAGTCAAACAAATACGACCTCCACAGGATAACACCACTGCGGGAGTGAACAAGCCTGTAGAGGGAGAAACTGTGATTTGTAGGCTATGCCACATGGAAGGTCACAAGTCTTTCCAATGCAAGGCGATGACCGGGGATAAAAAAAGGCAAAAGCTCAAGCAAAAGCCATCAAGCAAAATCTCCAACACCTACATCAAAAAGGTGAACAAAAAGGATGCTACACCATATTTGATTAAGAAGAAAAAGAATGGAAAGGTGATAGCAATCAAGGCCAACAAACAAGCCAACAAAGGAAAAGGAGGCAAACGCATCTGGGTGCCAAAGGAAAATTTTTCAACAATGAAAAGCACCAAGAAGGTTTGGATCCCGAAAGGGAAGTGAGTAGACCGAAGGTCAACGGGAAATTTGGAGACTTGGCAAATTTGGGATGTATATGATGGGATACATCATATTGGATCAAGATTACTAGCCGAGTGGGTTAGTGAGAATTTTGGACCCAAATTTCTCACCCATGACTAAGGTAACTAGTTTTATTGCATTTCTTGTTTTTAGATATGTGTATCTATTTACCTTTTTATCTATCTTACCTTTTCTTGCCTAGTATTACATTTGTTATGTACTTTTGTTTAAAATCATGCATACTAGGTGAATCATATGGTAGGATTGCTTGTTTTCAATTCATACACTTAAGCAAACCTACATGGTTTAAAATGTTTACTTAAGCATGGCACATAGCTTCTATATCACTCCATAGTAAATGATGCACCAATTGAAAATTTTGATTTCTACAAGTTGTATCATTTAACTTATATGTGTCAAAGTTCGGCGGATTATAGATAATTTGCCTCTCTTGATATCAAATCAAAATGCATGTCTCCTACAAGTATACAAAACTTGTATGCACACCTTTAGGGGGAGGTTACTATGTAATCTAACACTTTGAGACTAACACCTTTTCAAGTCTATTTCTTGTGATAGTCTCATTGTAAGGAAAATAAGGTCCCCGGAGAAATACAACAATCTTCCACTGCAAAATCTCCAAGAACTCTCATGTCTCTCAAGCTCGCCATTGACTTTCAATTGGTATCTTTTGAGACTATATCTAGTATCATTTACATGTCTTCTCCAAAATTTGATTAGACTATATTTCATATCATATGCTTCCATGTTGCTAAAAATGCATAAGTAGTTAACTCATATTCTGTTACCTATGCATAAGGGGAGTTAGTCTTTTCAAATCATGTCTTGCACCTCTAATTTTCACATGCTTTTTCCTAAGTAGAGAATCTCTGTCAGGGGGAGTATTTCTTCATCTCTAAAAAGGGGGAGAAATTTCTTTCTAAAGAGAACACTCGTTTAGGGGGAGTAATCCTTTCAACTGATATCATTCATGTGGTTTAATTTAGTTTCCTTCAAATGGTATCATCTGATATGAGGGCAAGCTTTTATTTACTTCCTATATGTTTTTAATGTCTTCCTTTTCGGTGGTTGATGCCAAAGGGGGAGAAGTTTAGGGACACCAAAGCAATGAAAACTATATCAAACACCAAACACCACCATTTTAAAATTTTATATCTCCAAGTGGTTTTTCAAGTGGTTTTGGTCTTTTGGTCCTAAAATAGGAAGTAAGTGAATTATGGAGTTAGGGGGAGGCTTAAGTCCATAATATCACATTGTGGGGACAATCATGCATCTTAGCAAGTAGATTGCATATTTTAATTCAAATACTTGTATTATTTGCTTGCTTTGGTTGTGTTGTCATCAATCACCAAAAAGAGGGAGATTGTAAGGAAAATGGACCCCAGGCCATTTGGCTAATTGAGTTTTGGTGTTTGATGAACAACACAATCTGTGAACTAATAATTGTTCTAGTGTTTATGTTTGTAGTTCACAAGATGCGAAGAGAATTGGACCAAGGCAATGAGGATGCAACACCTCAAAAGAAGACATAAAAAGATGCATATGAGTCCAATACTCGAGAACAAAAGAAGCCCGAAGAAATCAGCGAAGGAACCCAAGAAGCGGGCTGTCAGCCAGCGCCTGGTGGCACACCGGACAGTGCTGTCCGGTGTGCACCGGACTGTCCGGTGGGGCACCAGACAGTCTGCGCAGAGAGGCCACAGACAGGCGCTCTCTGGCTGTAGCACCGGTCTATCCGGTGGAGCACCGGATAGTCGGCACCGGACAGACGGCAATGGTCGGATCCAACGGTCGACTGCTACAGGTGCCAACGGTCGGCTGACGTGGCGTGCACCGGACACTGCACAGTGGCTGTCCGGTGTTGCACCGGACTGTCCGGTGCACCCGACGACAGAAAGCTGCTGCTTTCCGTCCAACGGCTACTTTGGGAATTGGAGGCTATAAATACCACCCCAACCGGCCATTCTCAAGTGTGGGAGCCCAAGCAACATACCAAGGCATATAGTGCACATTTCCAAGAGCTCAAACACCCAAGTGCTTAATAGAATCACTCGGTGATTAGTGTAGGTGCTTTGCGAAGTACTTAGGTTAGTTAGACCGCTTTAGCGCTTGCTCTAGGTGAACCCTAGTTAGTTGAGTGAGTTTTGTAAAATCACACAACCCCTCGGCTGTTGTGTGAGTCGTTGTAATTGTACCGAGTGAGGCGAGAGTCTTGCGAGACCGTGACAACCGCGTTTGTGTCACAGCCGCCACCGTGTACCGGAGGGAACGAGGCCCGCGGCGTTTCGGCCGGAAGCTCGATAGTGGAGACGGCGGGGAGCGTCCGAGAAAAGCCGGAAGCGGAGCACCACTTGCGCGTGGAGAAGGCCCGCGGCTCTCTACGGAGTTACTCGACCGTGGTGCTTGGCCCTCGCATGGGGTTCCCTTTGCGTAGGGGCACCAACGAGGATTAGTCGGGACCTTGCGTGGTTTCGGATACCTCGGTAAAAATACCGGCGTCATCCACGAGAGTTTGCTTCTCTACTTTGCTCTTTAAGTTTCCGCATTTACATTAAGCATTTAAGTTTCAATCTTGTATTCATACTTATCTAGTGTAGATTGAAACTTAGCCTTTGCGGTAGAGATAGCAACACTTAGACAAAACCTAGTTTGCACATTCTAGTTTGATTATTTCATAGGTTTTGCTCTAGGGTTTTATTTGTGGCCTAGTTTAGTGAAAGTTTTAGAAGTCCTAATTCACCCCCTCTTAGGCGTTACCCGTTTCCTACGGCGATGATGAGTCGGTTTCGTAGTAGACCACTTTCTTCATTTTCTTCTTCTTGTCGCCTCTCCGATGGGACTTGATGGAGGAAGAGGATTCCTCCTTATGCTTGTTGCCGGACTCTCTTGAAAGAGTCCTCCCCGAGCTTGCGGGCTTGTCACCAGTTACGAACTCCCTTTTGGCGTGATCTCCCGACATCACTTCGAGTTGTTAGACTCTAATGAAGCATCGGGATCTGATACTAATTGAAAGTTGCCTAGAGTGGGGTGAATAGGTGAAACCTAAAATTTATAACTTAAACACACACTACAAGCTGGGGTTAGCATTAGAATTAAAACTCATGTCCGAAAGAGAGGGAAAACAAATCAACCAACAAATAAGGCGAGTGGACACGGTGATTTGTTTTACCGAGGTTCGGTTCTAAAGAACCTAGTCCCCGTCACAAAGACCTGGTATATTTCACCCCTTTCCCTCTCTCAAACGGTCACTTAGACCGAGTGAGCTTTCTCCTTAATCAAACGGGTCACTTAGACCCTGCAAGGACCACCACACACTTAGGTGTCTCTTGCTTTGATTACAAGTCACTTTGGAACAAGAATAAGGAAGGAAGAAAGTGATCCGAGCAACAAGAGCGCAAATGAACATGAACACACACTCTCTCAAGTCACTAGGTGGTTGGAATGAATTCTAGACTTGGAGAGGATTTGATCTTTGAAAATGTGTCTTGGAGTGAATGCACTAGCTCTTGTATTGAATGAGAACTTCAGAAAACTTGGATGCTTGGAGTTGTGGTGGTTGGGGGGTATTTATAGCCCTCAACCACCAAAGAACCCGTTGGGGAGGCTGCTGGCGATGGGCGCACCGGACAGTCCGGTGCGACACCAGACAGTCCTGTTCACTGTCCGGTGCGCTACCACATCACCCAACCGTTAAGGTTCGAAGCGAAGTCGACCGTTGGAGCTTTGTCTCCTTGAGGCACCGGACAGTCTGGTGCCACACCGGATAGGTCCTGTTTACTGTCCGGTGCGCCTCTGATTCTGCGGCTCTGACTCTGCACGCACTGTTCTTCACTGTTGCTCTGTCAGCGGCTTTTGCAGTCGACCGTTGCGCGAATTAGCCGTTGCTCCGCTGGCACACCGGACAGTCCGGTGGCACACCAGATAGTCCAGTGAATTATAGCGGAGCGCAGCTCAGTTTTCCCAAGAGTGGCTAGTTCATCTTCGTACGGACATGGTGCAACGGACACTGTCCAGTGCGCCAGTCCATAGCACACTCAAGTCTTTTCTCCTTTTGAATTGGGTCCCTAACTTGAATATTTATTGGTTTGTGTTGAACCTTATGCACATGTAATACATAAGTTCTAGAGCAAACTAGTTAGTCCATATATTTGCGTTGGACATTCAACCACCAAAATTAATTGTATGAAAAGGTTAACCCTATTTCCTTTTCAGTTATGAGCAGCCAAGGGAGCTCCATTGATTAGAGACACATTGATCAAAGATGTTTTGTTTACAGGTGATAATGAGGATGATGATTTTGACAATGATTATGGTTATGGTTTCTGGTGTTCTTTCCGTTTGGAAAGGGTCCTTTTGGGTTAACAAGTTGGGTTAATGCTAAAACCTAGCTCTCTACTAGTAATAATTACCTGACCAACTAAAAGCAACTGCTTGACTTTAACCCCACATAAAACTAGTCCACTAGAGCCAAACGAGACAATTGCTGAGTATGTTGATGTGTACTCACCCTTGCTTTACACACCAAACCCCCCAGGTTGTCCACGTTGCAACCACGGCTCAGGAGAAGATGAAGTCATGGAGGAGGACTTCCAGGAGTTCCAAAAGTACGATGAGTTCTAGGCGTGGTTTAGCGGTAAACCCCCAGTCAGCTGTTTGTGAAGGCCGTGTTTATCTACGTTTCATTTTTGCACTTCGATAATTGTTTATGACTATGTGGATGTCTCGGACATCTTGATGTAATCAACTATTACTCTCTTTTATGTTATTATTCGAGCACTGTGTGGTGATGTCCAATTATGTAACTGTTGTGTACATGAATTGCTGATCCTGGCACATACATGGTTTGCATTCGGTTTGCCTTCTAAAACCAGATGTGACATAAGTGGCATCAGAGCTGTGCTGACTGTAGGACTGCTAACCTAGAGTAGAATGTTCATTCTAAGGACTATAGACCCCTATTCTCACCTTGACCTTGGTGTCACTTCAAAAGTTGGTCATCTAGACCAATTCTATGTTTTATTATATATATTATACCTTGCTGAAAATTTTGTTTTATTCTATTTCCTAATTTTTATGGTCTACTTGCTGGTCATACTTGTTCTGTTCTCACTCTTATGATTACATTGTCTTTTGTGGATGGCTCATCTTAGACACACCGCACGGAAGTCAGTCATTCCTTTCTTGCCTTCTCGTCTCGTGGAGCGTCTGCTTCACCGTCCGGTGGCTGGTCAGTCTAGCCATTTGGAGAGGCTGCACCACCGCCTGCACGAGGAGCAGGAGCATCGGTGACAGGAGTTGGAGTAGTAGGGCTCTTCTTCCTCACCTTAGCAGGAGGTAGAGTCTGTGACGCGCTGCTCTCATGTGCCCACGCTGGAGGCGCCCCCTACGCCACCACTAGGTGTCCCGACCGCTGGAGTAGCTATTAGAGGAGACCTAGACGACGGAGATGATGACAACAGCTCGATCCACAACACCGACCTTTCAGAGGAGCAGGAACCGGAGGGATGGGTTGCTCGACCCATCACTCATGACGCCTCTCGCGTGTGTCACTTCCATGATGTGCTCGACACCTTGCTGCGCCAGGCACTTGACTAGCACACTTGGTCCATCGAGTATCACTGTGTTGTCTTCCAGCATAGTCGTAGGGTTTACCCGGACGGCTGGGAGACAACTTGTTTGGTTCGCCGTCCAGAGGATAGTCTCCAGGGTGCGGAGGTCTGCTCGGAGCATTATTCTATCTCTGAGCAGGACTCAGCCGAGGCAGCCATATAAGATGTCGCACGGCATGTGCTTTCGCACTACTGCTCAGTGTTTGGTGGGGTGGCCGATGGTCTTGACCTAAGGTATTACCCCCGCCATCCACTTGGCAGCACAGGAGGCGTGATTGTCTCACATGTTGGTGAGGACAATCCTAGGTTGAGCGGCATAGTCAACCTAGTCGCCGTGCTAAACACGGAGCTGGACCATACTTTAGATGAGCCGAGTAGGGCTCATGTTGAGATCGCCCTGTTGCGGGATGAGCGCGCGGAGCACCGTCACCTGGAGGATGGCTCTCCTGCCCCGTCGGGACTCAGCACCCGTACTGCTCACCTCAGCATGGTTACCATATCAATGGCAACCACGACTACAGGACTAGGATAAATTTAGAACCATAGATCGTTAGCGTTGGATCCTATAATTAATGTTTAAAATAGAAGTCTTAGCCTTAGTCTTATTCTCAGTTAGTCTTAGTTAGGCAGGGCAGTTTGCTTATCCTGTGTTTTTTTATGTTTATCATGATGAACTATGATGGATTTGGATCTTTGTAATGACTGTCGCTAGAGTGTGGGTACCCCCTGCACTTTGGTTTACCTGTTAATGTTAATAAAATTAGTTATTTAGTTGAGAAGCCTTTTTACCTCTACATTCCTCTTTATCTGAGAAGCTGTGTTTGCCTGTGTTGGGATTCAGTGAAGATGCTTATCTGTTCAGTATTGTGGAAGAATTCTATACTCTTTTCTTATGCTGCAAGATTTGTAAGATCAGTTTTGATGTGTGATTGAATTTCGCAGATGTCAGACAACAGGCGCAGAGGAGGGAGGCGTGCTCAGCAGGAGCAGCAGGCACCGCAAGATGAGGCACCTCAGCAGCAGTTGCCACCACCGCCTCCGATGACAATAGAGCAGATGTTTCTAATGCAGACTCAGGCAGTCCAAGCTATTGGTCAGACTCTGGCCGTCATGCAGCAACAACAGCCTCCACCTCAACCTCAGATGCAAGTGCAGATGCCTCAGATGCCTAGAGACAAGCGTGCTGAATTCATGAGAGGTCATCCCCCAGTGTTCACTCACTCTGTAGACCCCATGGATGCTGAAGATTGGCTGCGTACCATGGAGCGGGAGCTGCACACCACTCAATGTGATGACAGAGAGAAGGTTATGTATGGCCCCCGTCTGTTGAGGGGAGCAGCTCAGTCTTAGTAGGAGTCCTACCTCGCCACCCATACCAACCCCGACACCATCACTTGGGAGGAATTCAGAGATAATTTCCGTCATTATCATGTTCCAGCAGGTCTGATGATAGTGAAGAAAGAGGAATTTCTGGCGCTCAAGCAAGGGCCCATGTCAATCAGTGAGTACCGAGACAGGTTTCTGCAGCTATCCTACTATGCTCCTAAAGATGTCAACGCAGATGCTAAGAGGCAGTATCGTTTCTTGAGAGGCTTAGTTGATCCCCTGCACTATCAGCTGATGAACCATACCTTCCTCACATTTCAGCACCTGATCGATAGAGCAATCATGACAGAGAAGAAGCGCAAGGAGATGGAGGATCGCAAGCGCAAGATTGCTGGACCTCAGCCTGGGAGCCCACCTCAGTAGTTCAAGCAGAATTAGTGCTCGCCTTAGCAGCAGTATCAGAGGCAGTACCCTCAGCATCAGCAGCAGAATCGCCAGAATAGTCAGTCAGGACGAAGTTAGTTCCAGAGGCAGAATCAGCAGGCACCTTGTCTTCCTGCCCTAGCAACTAACCAGAGCAGTCAAGCAGCCCCAGTGCAAGGTGGAAGCAAAGCATGTTTCCATTATGGAGAGCAAGGCCATTGGGTGATGCATTGCCCAACGAAGGTAGCTCAACAGCAGTCAGGCCCTAGTGCCCCAGCAAACCAGAATGTGTCTTAGTCAGGAGCAGGCAATTGCGCCCAGACCCATTACAACCATGGGAGATTGAACCATTTGGAGGCTGAAGCAGTCCAAGAAACACCAGACATGATAGTAGGTATGTTTCCAGTCGAATCCCATATTGCAGAAGTGTTATTTGATACTGGAGCAATGCATTCATTCATTACTGCATCATGGGTAGAAGTGCATAATCTTCCAATAACTACCATGTCAACACCAATTCAAATCGATTCAGTCGGTGGTAAAGTTTGAGCCGATAGTGTTTGCTTGGATGTAAGTGTGGAAATAAGGGGGATAGAGTTTCCTGCTAACCTCATAGTAATGGGTACTCAGGGAATAGATGTTATCCTAGGGATAAATTGGCTAGATAAGTACCAAGCAGTTATCAGCTGTGATAAGAGGACAATTGAGTTGGTGTCCCCACTAGGAGAAGAAGTGGTGACTGAGCTAGTCTCACCCGAGCCAAGGAAAGGAGGTTGTCACCAAATGATTATTGATAGCAAGGAGGCAGATCCACTCGAGACTGTCATGGTTATGTCAGAATTTCCGGATGTGTTCCCGAAAGATTTAGCAGGTATGCCACCTGAGCAGAAAGTTGAGTTTGCCATAGAGATTATTCCTAGCACCGCCCCCATTTCTAAAAGAGCCTACAGGGTCTCTAGACCAAAGTTGGTTGAGCTCAAGAAGCAAATAGATGAGCTGTTAGAGAAAGGTTACATCAGACCAAGCACCTCACCTTGGGCCGCCTCTGTGACGGAACCTCTCAAGTCATTAGGCCCACCTACAGTTGTCCTTGTCCAACAGACTTCAGACAACCCTGCAGGTGCCCCTAAATCACTTGACAAGTTCGGTATCTGCTTTCTTTACCTTTCCCAAGAGCGTTTCACCTGTCACGCAGACATTACAAGCATTGGAGATACGAAAATGCGGAAGCAGTTACACTAACTTACCTTTATTGAAAAGTAAGACAGAGTTATATAGTTACAGACCAGAACATAATATATGAGTGCTGAGTATTTTTATTACAAACCATATGAGGCAAAAACCCCTCCCGATAAGTTTTAAACAAAAGTTTTACGGAGGATCCTTTCCTCCCGCAGCTTTAGTCTTGATGCTCTTCCTTTGGTACCACCTTCGAACAGAAGCAACAAAAGTTTGCCGCTTCTTCACCTAAAACAACATGGGACAAAGTCCTGAGTATGGAATTACTCAGCAAGTCTTACCCGACTAAAGAAAAGACTCTCAACGGTATGCTGGCTAGAGGGAGTCAAGGTAAGGCTTATCAATAATCAATGACTCTGTTTGCAGAAATGCTTACTAAGAGTGGATCCTTAAAAAAAATTCATTTTTACTTGTCAGGTTAAGTAAGTTACCTGCATCTAGAGTTCTTTCTACCCTAGTTCAAGCACTTGGCCTATACTAGCCGTCTTTTTATCATCCCTTTAGTTCACTAGATTTCTACGTATAGGGCAGTGACCAATTCTTCATAACCGCAAAGGTACGGCGATCCGAATCAATTATACTCAGCTGAGGATCTCCGATCACACGACATATGTAGCACTTAACCCTTGCATATGTCAACTCGCCACCGGGGTTCTTAAGACCAGATCAGGTTCACGCCAACCGAGAGCACAGATACACCACCATCCAGCCTCTTGCCACTTGAGATGGCAACGGGTACAAACCCGCTGGGGTTTGCCATCCCAAACCCGTACCCGTGAAAAATATCTATGCCCATTAAAAAACTCGTACCCATGACGGGTTTGAGATTTTGCCCAAACCCGTACCCATCGGGTTAGCGGGTACCCGCGGGTTACCCACGGGTTTCATCTCTAATATGCTTGTTCTTCTTATAATCAATAAGTATCATAATGATTAATTAGATCATGGTCCCAAATTTATGTGATGAACAATGAGTTCATGATTTGGTATAAAAATTATTAGTAGAGAGAATGGAATACAAATAATAAGTTGTATAATTAAGTGACCTTGCACTAAGTTATCCATCCACCACATATATAATGTTAGTAAAAACTATAATAGCAAGCAAACAACACTCTCACCGGGTACTTATACATTCACCATTTGATAAAAATTAGGATGTAAATAAGAAATAACAAGTTTGCCACGGAGGGTACACGCTCTCGCCATCTTTCCACTCCCATTGCATGGTATCTTATTTTGGTATTAGTCTGCCCGAGGCAAAGCTTACCAATGATGAGGCATATGACCAATTAAAGGGTCCTCGGTCATCAAGCCTACATCGAGACGGTCCTTAATCGACTCAGACGGAGACACTACACCTAGACTCTCTCATCTCGTGCAAGTCACCCGCCCGGTCTTGGCTTAATCATTTCAAACCCCAAAGTTTGGTACTTGGCAGAGGTACATCTTCACTGATGTTGAACCCATCATGGCCATGATGGATCCACCATCAAGTTTTATGTTCGAAAACATCCCATCCACTTTGCAACATCATCTTTGAGAAAACAAAACATTTTGTTTTTCTAAAGCAAAGCTAAGCATAAGAAAACCTTTTGTAAAACAGGGATTTAGGAAATAATCCAAGGAAGGAGATGCAACAATAGTTTAGCACCCAACTCCTATCACCTAATGCATCAAGTAAGTGAGAAAGATTTTAAAAGGAACAAGGAGGTGGCAAATGCACTGGGGCTTGCCTTGTGTTACTGGTGAATCAGGCTCAGTTCCACAGATATCGAAATAAAAACAGCTGCCTGCCTGATGTTCCTTAGGTGGTGGTGGTGAAGTCTTCTCTTCTTCGACTTCTACTTCTTCTTTGTTTTCTAAATATAACCATACATAAGAATGAATGCCCATGTAATGCTTATGAGAGTGCAAAGATAATAAAAGTTTATTATCTAAAGTCTTGAATACAATTTTCCTTCACGGATCTCCGAGAACTTAGGGTTTTCAGAGTCAATAGTGAAGTTCACAGGGCAGGGGTAGGGTTTTGGGTTCTAAGTATCAAACATGGCCCAAATCATACCAAACTCTACCCAAGGTTTCTAAATATTATTTAAAGTTTATCCTAAATTTTTTGTGAATTTTGGATTTATTATTTATTTTCTAAAAATCTAGAAGCATGGTCTTAGGCTGTTTTAAATACTCTATAGTTTCCCTTTTGGACTAAAAATCTTAAAACTATTTTTATTAAATACTATATGAAATTAGAAACCTAGCAAAATTGGTCTGTTATTTTTAGGATTTTTTACAATTTTCTAGAATTTATTTAGCTCTGGCAGAAAAGGAAAAAGAAAAATTGTGAATAGTATTGGACCTAATCCAGCCTAGTCGGCCCAATCCGATCAGGAATCGGGGACGCGCCCATGCGCGCGCGCGCCCGCGCTGGCAATTTGCATAGAGGCCCTCGCTATTTGAATAATCTGTTAAGAACCCGTACCCACTATTCATTCTCTCTGACAGTTACACAGAGGTCCCCCGACATCTGTTTCTTCAAATAAATCCGTGCCCATGGCGCGCTCGCCGTCGATCACTGACGCGGCACGTACTAGCCACGACCAGCGGTGGCTGTCTAATCTAGCTACAGGGGAAGCATTACTGACCCAAGGCGACTCAGGAACAACCATCAATTTTGGCTTGAACACTTAGAGAACGGCCTGCCCATGTGCACGACGGAACCCGTGATGTCGAGCTCGCGTTCCTGTTCACCCTACCCGGATTGGTCCAACGGCTGCTACGATGAGCTTCACGAGTATACAGGGCTGCTAAAACAACGATTCAAAGGCACAGAACCATAATAAGTTCGTCTGGCCTCGGAGGGGCTATCCACGGCGGCACGGAGATTCAATTTGGGGGAAAACCCGAATTGAAGCACTATGGCGGATGATTGGAGATGAGAGTGGGTGTTCTGGATTGGTGACGACAAAACGCAGTAGACCGTGCCGTCAATTTATAGTGGGGCTAAGCGGTGGCCAGTGAATTTGATGAAGACGCGCGGCGACCGGAATTAAGGAGTGAGTCACCGGCGCGATTTATAGTGGCACTCACCGGTTGAGGAGCTACGACAGTTATCGGTGAGCTGGTGCGGCTAGTGACGACGTGGTTAAAGGCTTGGAGCGTGGCACAATCGCGGTGAAGAACGGCAACTCCGTTGTCGGCCGTAAAGCCATGTCGCCGGTGCAAAGGGTAGGGGATAGCGAGGCCACAGTAGCTCATACCCATCTGCGACGAGATCTTTTCATGGTTAGTGAAATCCACACGCCCGCAGCACGAATCCCGGCGACCAGCACAAATCCGGTCGCACGGATCGCCGGCGACGAGCTGACTGAGCTGACAGTCTGATCCACTTACTGTACCATGGTGAATTGCATTCAGTCGGTCTGATAGAGCAGATTCAAGGCAGATTTTCTCTAAATTTTGCAGGACAACTTCATCATCCTTCTGCACCAAAGTTGTAGACCTATCAACCATCTCTAGTTTTGCTATAGCAGTCCTAGTCGAATTCCCACTAGATTTTAACTCAAATCCAATCTCAAGTTTGACCAATAATACTGACGACCACTTCTGCTATCAGATTCAGATTCAGTTGTTCAATACCAGTCTGACAGAGCAACTTTGGGCAGCAATTTCTTTAATTTTTGTATAACAACTAAAGGGACTGTCTGCATCAAAGTTATTCTCCTATAATAGCTCTACAAAATTGATGTGGTGACTTAGGGCAAAAACTTTATAATTTGAAAACTATAGGGCTTCAAAGTTGGTCCAAAAACACTGATTTCAGACATAGCCTATAGAGTTCAAGTGTGGTTCTTTTGCAAATAAGTCCAAAACTCAAGGTTTAACTTGCAAATCCACTTATTTGTGAACCATATGACTTAAGACACCTTACTTTCATAGTTTTTGCACTTTAGTCCAAAAGTGCACTAATTTTGCACTTAGCCCCCTAGGGTTTTACTCTAGGGTTTTCCAGGGTTCTATTTAGGATTTGTGGTGCTTTTAGGGTTTTAATGCCACTTTAGTCCATTCATAGTGATATTTTATGATTATTATAACTAAGCTTTGGAGTTTTCTCTTGGTTAAACTTTGGTTACCCCTTTAAGCCCAATCTAGGGTTAAGTACTCTACCCTAGGGTTTTGTTCACAAAATGTCATATCAATACAACTTGTTTGAAATTTTTGCCTAGTGAATGCACTCTAAGTGTGACAAACATATGATATGCCAATGCTTATGATGTTATGCTCAGGTTTTAGTGACAGTAACACCAGGGGTTTTACAGCCTCTGTCCTATTCGTGGAGAAGAAGGATGGCACTAGGAGGATGTGCATCGATTACCAAGCTCTGAATGAAGTCACAATCAAGAACAAGTACCCCTTGCCCAGAATAGAAGATCTGTTCGACCAGCTGAGAGGAGCCAGCGTGTTTTCAAAGATAGATCTGAGGTCAGGTTATCATCAGCTCAGGATCTGACCTTCGGACATTCCGAAGATGACATTTATTACCAAGTATGGGCTGTATGAGTTCACCGTTATGTCTTTTGGCCTAACGAATGCACCAGCCTTCTTCACGAATATGATGAACAATGTATTAATGGATTATCTTAACAAGTTTGTGGTGGTATTTATTGATGACATTCTCATTGTTGGGGGCCTTCGGCTTCCGAAGCTCCTCAAAAACATGATTTGACAATATTTTCCGAGTGAAACATGTGAACAGGTATCTTCGGAGCCAGGTTGCGGGTGTACGAGAGCATGGTTAAGACGAAGCTTGACTGGGGTGGAAAGCGATCACGACAAAGGATAGGACGGTCACGAAGCTACGTGCAGAAAAGCTTCGGCATGACGAAGGTGAAGAGGAACCGACTTAAGGATGAAAAGTCAAGTTAAACCTCGAAGGATTGCCATAAAGTTATTATCAAATGTAAAGGGCATCAATGTAATTTTACATGGGCTGCGTCCCGTGCCTATAAATAGATGAACAGTACTCCCGTACTGTTCACGCTGACCTGGCATACGTTTTCGCGCACCACGATTGTACCTTTACTTTCCATCAATCTGAAGGTACATTTGTAATTTGTTTTTATGAAATTGGTAATAAGAATAAGTTGATAATTATACCCGCATCATCACTCATATTTTGGGTATATGTGCTCTCTTTTACCATTTATTAATCCTACGAAGGTTTTTCTCTTTATAACCTTCGTCCAAGATTCATTGTATCCGAAGGGACATAATGTTTTCAAGGACGAAGGAGTCTAATATTTAACACTTTTTATGTTGCCTTGTTCTTAATTCTGAAGCATTTGAGAACAAGACCCCAACATTGGCGCCCACCTCCGGTGAACTCACTTCCACTTTTTTGAGTTTTGAACACCTTCGGCAAGCGTCACCTTCGTCATGCCGCCGAAAAAAGCTTCCACGACAGGGGCTACCACTCTGCAGCCGCTGGACCCCAATCAAGATGTCGTTTCTCTTAGGGAGGCCCAAAGCCAGAAGAGGAAGGTCACCAGAAACGCCTCCGGAGGATGACGTGGATCAAGAAATCCAAAATTTAGAGATGATCAATCAACAGGTCCAACGGAAGAAGGAGAAGATGGCTCGTCTAGCTGATCTTCAAAGGCAGATAGACGAAGCCTCTGAAGAGCTTCGACATCTTGCTCAAGATGACCAGAACCAAAGGCCCCCGCGCAGAGAGCTTCATCAAGAGGGCTTCTACAACGAGGGCGACTGGTATGAAGATTTCCATCACGGAAATTTTGCTTTTGATGATGCTTCTCCCTTGTCAACAGAACTGCAGGCTATTCCTTGGCCACAGTCTTACAAGCCGCCCCAGCTCCCCATGTACGACGGTCATTCAGACCCGAAACAATTCTTGATGAGCTATGAGGCAACTATATCTTCGTACGGTGGCAACACGGCGGTCATGGCAAAGTCCTTCGTCATGGCTGTCAGGAGCGTTGCACAAACCTGGTACTCCTCCCTTAGGCCAGGGACAATCACCTCATGGCAAAAGCTGAAGGATATGTTGATAACCAGCTTCCAAGGGTTTCAGACGAAGCCAGTCACTGCTCAAGCTTTATTCCAGTGCACCCAGGATCACGAAGAATACCTTCAGGCATATGTCCGAAGATTCCTACGTCTGAGGGCACAGGCACCAACAGTGCCCAATGAAATTGTCATTGAGGCCATGATCAAGGGGCTTCGGCCAGGACCTGCAGCTCAGTACTTTGCCAGGAAGCCTCCTCAAACTTTGGAGAAGTTGCTTCAGAAGATGGACGAGTATATTCGAGCTGACAATGATTTTCGCCAAAGAAGGGAGGAAGCTTTCAGGTTCTGTGAAATGGCCAGGGGCTTCGGAGGAAGATTTTATCCGAGGCATGTCAGGTCAATTCACAATTCTACCCAAAGTGATGACAAAGGGAGTCAACAACAAAGGCCTCAGTGCTCCTCGCAAGCTTCGGGGCAACAGCAAAGCTCTTTCCGGCCGCGAGCGCCAAGGGGCAGAGGCAACAGGGGCTTCGGGGGAAGATTTGGAGATCAACCAAGAAAAATTTACTGCTTATTCTGTGGTGAAGGCAAGGGCCATACCACCAGGATGTGCCATGTTACCATCCAGAAGCAAAAGGAGCTAGCAGAGGCTGCAGCGCAACAGAATCAGTCGAAGCAGGTCATGCATACTGCTTCGTACCATTCGCCTTACATTCCAGAATATGTAGGCAATCACCCTGCAGCCTCTGTTGCTTCGGCATGCCAACCCCAAGCTTCCTGGCAACAGCTTCCACCACCACCACCAATACAACGTGGTCCGCAGCCAGAAGGGAGCCAGCATTCTCACCCCAGAGGGACCTCAGGGAGGAGTCCGAAGCTCGCACAGTCAATAGCACTGTGCCAGAGTCCAAGCATATTTACTGACAAAATATCCTACCTCGACAGTAGTTTTTCGCATTTTTGCATTTAGTTTTACTTTCTTTATAGTAAAGAACAATTATGGGAAGTTTAAGTGTCCTTTATCGTTTTTTTCAAAATTCTTGTAATAGTTTAGCTTATCATCATAATGAAAATATATCTTCTCCATAGGCTTGAGTTACCGAAGCACAAGAATTTATGGTGGCATGGAGAACCTTCGAATTAACAAAAACTTGTTCTAAGGAACACACTGTAACTTCTTCGAAGTAGTAAAAAGTCATTCCTAAAGGAGCGCAGTGTAAGTTTTCTGCTCAAAAGTCGTTCCGAAGGGAATGCAGAGCTTACAGCGAAAAATAAACGCTGATTCCGCTGAAAGTAAAAGGCGAAGAAGCTCCTAAGGGAGGCTTACAGCGAAAAATAAACGCTGATTCCGCTGAAAGTAAAAGGCGAAGAAGCTCCTAAGGGAGGCTTACAGCGAAAAATAAACGCTGATTCCGCTGAAAGTAAAAGGCGAAGAAGCTCCTAAGGGAGGCCTACAACGAAAAGTCAGCGCTGAGATATAAAGATTGTGTGCTCTATTGCAGAGATGTGTGTATCGTCAGCATAAATATCATTTTGCATAGCATAACATCATCACATCATTTTGCATAACATAAGCATCATACATCATATCGCATGTAGAACAAGAAGGGGACACCGTATTGATCTTCGAAGAATGTTTTGGAAAAAGAGAAAATCGTGCTAAAGCACAAGATAAATTGAGAAGAAGTATAGCTTCGTCAGAGAGGCAACATAAAACTTTTTTATAGCTTCGAAGAATGTTTTCACGAAGCTTGGATATTCTTCATCAGAGAAGTATGGAAATTCTTGTGATACATAAAAGATTTTCTTCACGAAGCATGAAAAGAAGGGAAGGTGTTTTTTCGCCGAAGGCTTAAAAAAACGGTATGTATGCAAAATTTCATGCATCGTAAAGAATTTGTAATACCCGGTTTGCAAAGAAGAGAAGTTGGGGGTTGTTCCTTTTGTTTTTTTCCTTCACCCGGTTGTTGTTTTGGGGATTTGGGATTTTGTGGGAAACATTCACAACTAGGGCAGTAGAATTTATTTGGTTTGGCGCTTGCGTTGCGGTCGGGAGCTGTCGCGTGTGTTAGTTGGGCCGCAATTGGTGTTTCGGCCCATTAACCCTCCCAAACCCTAGCCGCCTCCCTCTTAACCCCTTCCCCCCCATGTGCAGCCGCCCCCCCACTTCTCTCCCTCCCTTGGCCGCCGCCCCCCCTGCCCATCTCCTTCTCTCTCAAATTTTGCAGCCACCTAAACCATAGCCGCCCCCCCCCCCCAATCCCCTCCTCCCAAGGTGCCAATCCTCGCCGCTCGGATCTTTGTCGTCGTGGTGCGAGGCTTCAATCGATTTGGTGGAGGGAAGAAAGGGGGAGAATCCAAGGTGATTTTTGGTGTTCATCTCTTGTTCATTTGCGCTGCAATTTAATTGATTAGAAGTTGCGTTTGCAATTGGGTAGAGGGGGCTGTCCAGAAATTTTAGGTGGTGGAATGAACAGCAGTAGTTCTAGCAGTTTTTATGTTTTTTTCGTGAGGAATCAGGGGGAATCAGTTTGGGGATCATGTAGAGCTTTACCTAACCTTTCCAACGTGTATTTATGCGCTCAATTTGGAGTTATAAATTGAAAGTTATCACCGTTTGAATCCGGGTATGTGGCTGTCCAGAAATTTTAGGTGGTGGAATGAACAGCAGTAGTTCTAGCAGTTTTTATGTTTTTTTCGTGAGGAATTAGGGGGAATCAGTTTGGGGATCATGTAGAGCTTTACCTAACCTTTCCAACGTGTATTTATGCGCTCAATTTGGAGTTATAAATTGAAAGTTATCACCATTTGAATCCGGGTATGTGGCTGTCCAAAAAAAACAGATTTTTAGGTGGGATGAACAGCAGCAGTATTAGCAGTTTCTGGGGATTTTTCGGGAGTAATTAGGGTTAATCAGTATAAGAATCATGAAGGGCCCTTTCTTATCTTTCCAACAAGTACTTATGCGCTTGATTCGGAATTATATTTTAAAAGTTATCGCTGTTTGAATCCGAGTGTGTCGCTGCCCAAAACAGAAAAAAACAGATTGCAGGGGTTATGTTGTGGACTGTTTAGGAGTAATTAGATGTTAGAATTTAACCGTAAATTGTATACAAAACTTGTGAGGAATTTTATGTAGTTGCCTCTGGAGTTTTGTTTGACACCATGGCTGTCTTAATTTTAAAAGTTATGGAATTGCTAAGCAGCGCCGCTGCAGTTTGGTTGGTGTGGAGAAAATTGTTATCCACGGCGGGGGGGTTGAGATTGCGCGTAGGTGCGGTGTTGTCTTTGAGTTTTTTTATATGAATTTGGTGCACTAAGTTGGGTGTCAAAAACAGGTGGTGGACTTCCGGATCGTTCTTAGAGATTTTTGCCCAAACTCCGGTGAAGGCAAGTAAACTTGTGATGGTTATTCCGTCGGGCTAATGAGGAGTCTTGTTCTTGAATATGTTGTGCTATTATGTTCATATTCATATGTTGTTTGTTATTTGAGTACTATCATTTGAGAATGTTCATGTTTCATGGATTTCATATGTTAAGTTTGAGGGTTTGATCATGTTACTCAAGTGGTTATTTTGTGGAATGAGTGGAAGTATATGACTAGCACATTTTCTTACTTGGGAAGAACTTATGATGTTGTCATGCATATTGCACTCATCATCCATTGCATTGAAGTTTCGTCGCGATCTTATGGTCCGACCGTACCGGTACATTGAGCATCATATGTTGCCCGAGAAGGGGTATGGTGCAGCTTCATATCCTTAGAGATATGGAGGCAGAAGTCATAATTGCATTTGTAGCCATGTGCATTCATGGAAGAGGTGTTGAATCTATTATGTGGATGTGGATACTTCGGACTTGTGCATGGTGATCCTACTTGGCGATGAGTTTGTAGCTACTTATTTTCTTGCTGCAATTTATTGTTCAAAAGAAGAGAAATAAGTCCGGAATACGTGGTTGTGTAAGCAGTTGATTTACAATACCCTATTTGTTGTGGTTATGTTTACTTGCTGAGATGTGTTATCTCACATCTTGCATTGTTTGATGCAGGCACCTAATTTCTGCTTGGGGAAATAGAGGGATGTAGCAGCACGGCCACTTCACCTTTAATTAAAGGAATTCTCACTTAATAATGTTGTTATTCTGAGTTGGTCAAGACTAGTGAAATACCTTGTTCTTGGTTGAGTGTTTGATTTGGGTGGGCTGAGTACCTTATTTCATCTATTTTACTTCAGTTGGGTCATAATTAAGTTTTACCACTTTTGCATTTTAGTTTCTACTACATGGTTTATATGTCTTTATACCTTGTATACACTTCATGTTTTCCCCTCCACGTTATGCCAGTTTTCAAATGAGGTGCTGCCGGATTTTCTTGCTTCATATCATTTCTTTATTTCATCTCTTGTGTTGAGTAAGTCTAGAGGGTGGGGTTTGTGGTATTATTCATTCTGTGCGACCAGTGGGGTGTTACAGAATTGAACCATAAATAGATTATATATTATATTCAAAGTTACAAAGTTTTACACATGTCATGTTCCAAGTATTTTTACAATAGCACTTAATCTTCTCTAAGAACTACTTCTGCAGCTTCGTTTAGTAGCTGATTGACAACTTTGTCCATGATGGCTTCGGCCATTTGTCTAATTTCGTCGTCCCCCTTCGGGGGGGGGGGTTCGGAGCTGCCTCAGCAGGTTCTGAGGGAGGAGAGGACACGACTATATTACTATTACAAACCTGAGAGCACCTAGAGGGGGGGGGGTGAATAGGTGATCCTGTAAAAACTTCAAACTTAAGCCACAAAAACTTGTTATGTGTTAGCACGATTATTGCCAAGTGGCTAAGGTGAAGTCTCAACAAAACACAATACCACAAGAGATCAAGACAGAGGTGACACGGTGGTTTATCCCGTGGTTCGGCCAAGCCAATGCTTGCCTACTTCCACGTTGTGGCGTCCCAACGGACGAGGGTTGCAATCAACCCCTCTCAAGCGGTCCAAAGACCCACTTGAATACCACGGTGTTTTGCTTTTCCTTTCACTATCCCGTTTGCAAGGAATCTCCACAAATTGGAGTCTCTTGCCCTTACAAGTATATGATCACAAAGAAAGCACAGAGTAAGGGAGGGAAGCAACACACACAAATCCACAACAAAAGCGCATACACACGGCCAAGAATCGAGCTCACAAGACTATCTCAGAGTTCTCACTTAGAACAGAGCTCGAATCACTTAGAA
Source organism: Zea luxurians (assembly GCA_029449295.1). NCBI lineage: Eukaryota > Viridiplantae > Streptophyta > Magnoliopsida > Poales > Poaceae > Zea > Zea luxurians. Next base: position 53,857,050 of record JAOPSE010000004.1, on the reverse strand, counting down.
ACACAAAACGAATGCGCAGAGACTTAGTGTGGATGATCAAGAATGCTCAAGAGTTGCTTGTTTGTCTCCTCCATGCGCCTAGGGGCTCCTTTTATAGCCCCAAGGCAGCTAGGAGCCGTTGAGAGCAAATCCGGAAGGCCATCCTTGCCTTCTGTCGTCGGGGGCACCGGACAGTCCGGTGCACACCGGACACTGTCCGGTGCCCGATTTGTTTCCTTATCTGGCGCTGCCGACCGTTGCAGCCCGTTGGAGATCTGCGAGCCGTTGGCGCACCGGACAGTCCGGTGCACACCGGACAGTCCGGTGCCGTCTTCCGACCGTTGGCTCGGCCACGTGTCTCGCGCGGATTGCGCGGCCGACCGTTGGCCCTGGCCGACCGTTGGCTCACCGGACAGTCCGGTGCACACCGGACAGTCCGGTGAATTTTAGCCGTACGCCGTCGGCGAATTCCCGAGAGCGGCCAGTTCGAGCCGAGTCAGCCTGGCGCACCGGACACTGTCCGGTGCACACCGGACAGTCCGGTGCTCCAGACCGAGCTGAGCCTTGGCTGCACACAGCCAAGTCTTTCTCTCCCCTTTTCTCTTTTTCTTCTTTCTGTTTCTAACACTTAGACAAATATGTTAGTCCACAAAACAAATGTACTAAGGCTTAGAAACATACCTTTATCTCATGATTTGCACCTTGTTCATCCATGTACATAAATTCACAATTAAGCACATGTGTTGGCACTCAATCATCAAAATACTTGGAAATGGCCCAAGGGCACATTTCCCTTTCAATCTCCCCCTTTTTGGTGATTTATGCCAACACAACATAAAGCCACTAGAACAAGTGCAAACTCAATTCAAATAACACTTAAATTTATTTTGAATCAATTTTGGCATATATGGATCATCCTTTGCCACCACTTGGTTTGTTTTTGCAAATCAAACACAAATCTCTATCTCTAAGTTAAACACACATGTTTAAGCATAAAGAGAGTCATTCAAAAAGAGATTGATCAAGGATTTCAAAAACTCCCCCTTTTTCCCATAACCAATACTTCTCCCCACAAGAAGCCAACTTTTGACAAGAGAGACAACTTAAGAATTTTGACAAACCAAAAACTCTATTCTACTATTTTCAAAATCTCTCAAGTGGTAGCTGATCCATTTATTGCTTTGGCCTTTATTTTCTCCCCCTTTGGCATCAAGCACCAAAACGGGATCAATCTTGGCCCTTTAACCCCATTGCCTCACCAAAATCTTCAATTAAGAGCAAATAGGCAATAAGAGTTCATGAGATGGACTTGGAATAAGTTACCCTCTCATCGGAGTGCAGTGGAAGTCTTTCATGGTCCAAGTCCACCTGTTCCCTTTCAATTCTCCTTTGAGACTAAAACAAGCAAACTCAAACATATGGTTAGTCTCAAAGGGTCAAGTTGTAACACATCTCCCCCTAAACATGTGCATCGACTTTGCAACGGACTTGTGAGGTCCAGGGAGTGTTTGTACAACTTGAGCACCATAATAAGCAACAAAATGCAGAATGAACATGATCAAAGGCATGAATACATGTATGCTACAATTCAATCCAAGTTCCGCGAATCTAAGACATTTAGCTCACTACGCAGCCTGCAAAAGGTCTTCTCATCTAAAGGCTTGGTAAAGATATCGGCTAGCTGGTTCTCGGTGCTAACATAAAACACTTCGATATCTCCCTTTTGCTGGTGGTCTCTCAAAAAGTGATGCCGGATGTCAATGTGCTTTGTGCGGCTGTGCTCAACAGGATTTTCCGCTATTCGGATAGCACTCTCATTGTCACATAGGAGTGGGACTTTGCTCAGATTGTAGCCAAAGTCCCTGAGGGTTTGCCTCATCCAAAGTAGTTGCGCACAACACTGTCCTGCGGCAACGTACTCGGCCTCAGCGGTGGATAGGGCAACGGAGGTTTGTTTCTTAGAGTTCCATGACACCAGGGACCTTCCTAAGAATTGGCACGTCCCCGATGTACTCTTCCTATCGACCTTACATCCAGCATAGTCGGAATCTGAGTACCCAATTAAGTCAAAGTTAGACCCCTTTGGATACCAGATCCCGAAGCAAGGCGTAGCGACTAAATATCTAAGAATTCGCTTCACCGCCACCAAGTGACACTCCTTAGGATCGGATTGAAATCTAGCACACATGCATACGCTAAGCATAATATCCGGTCTACTAGCACATAAATAAAGTAAAGACCCTATCATTGACCGGTATGCTTTTTGATCAACGGACTTACCTCCTTTGTTGAGGTCGGTGTGTCCGTCGGTTCCCATCGGAGTCTTTGCGGGCTTGGCGTCCTTCATCCCAAACCGCTTTAGCAGATCTTGCGTGTACTTCGTTTGGGAGATGAAGGTGCCGTCCTTGAGTTGCTTCACTTGGAACCCAAGGAAGTAGTTCAACTCGCCCATCATCGACATCTCGAATTTCTGCGTCATCACCCTGCTAAACTCTTCACAAGACTTTTGATTAGTAGAACCAAATATTATGTCATCGACATAAATTTGGCATACAAACAAATCACCATCACATGTCTTTGTAAAAAGAGTTGGATCGGCTTTCCCAACCTTGAAAGCATTAGCAAGTAAGAAATCTCTAAGGCATTCATACCATGCTCTTGGGGCTTGCTTAAGTCCATAGAGCGCCTTAGAGAGCTTACATACGTGGTCGGGGTACCGTTCATCCTCGAAGCCAGGGGGTTGCTCTACGTACACCTCCTCCTTTATTGGCCCGTTGAGGAACGCGCTCTTCACATCCATTTGGTACAACCTGAAAGAATGGTGAGCGGCATATGCTAGCAAGATACGAATGGACTCTAGCCTAGCCACAGGAGCAAAAGTCTCCTCAAAGTCCAAACCTGCGACTTGGGCATAACCTTTTGCCACAAGTCGAGCCTTGTTCCTCGTCACCACCCCGTGCTCGTCCTGTTTGTTGCGGAACACCCACTTGGTTCCCACAACATTTTGCTTGGGACGAGGCACCAGCGTCCAAACTTCGTTGCGCTTGAAGTTATTAAGTTCCTCCTGCATGGCCAACACCCAATCCGGATCTAGCAAGGCCTCCTCTACCCTGAAAGGCTCAATAGAGGAGACAAAAGAGTAATGCTCACAAAAATTAACTAATCGAGATCAAGTAGTTACTCCCTTGCTAATGTCACCCAGAATTTGGTCGACGGGATGATCCCTCTGAATCATCGCTCGAACTTGGGTTGGAGGTGCCGGTTGCGCTTCTTCCTCCATCACGTGATCATCTTGTGCTCCCCCTTGATCACACGCCTCCTTTTGATGAACCTGTTCATCGTCTTGAGGTGGGGGATGCACCGTCGTTGAGGAAGAAGGTTGATCTCCTTCATCTTGTTCCTGTGGCCGAACGTCTCCAATCGCCATGGTTCGTATAGCGGCCGTCGGAACATCTTCTTCATCTACATCATCACAATCAACAACTTGCTCTCTTGGAGAGCCATTAGTCTCATCAAATACAACGTCGCTAGAGACTTCAACCAAACCCGAAGATTTGTTGAAGACCCTATACGCCTTTGTATTTGAATCATAACCTAATAAAAACCCTTCTACAGCTTTGGGAGCAAACTTAGAATTTCTACCCTTCTTCACTAGAATGTAGCACTTGCTCCCAAATACACGAAAGTACGATACATTGGGTTTGTTACCGGTTAGTAGCTCATATGACGTCTTCTTGAGGAGGCGGTGAAGGTAGACCCTGTTGATGGCGTGGCAAGCCGTGTTCACGGCTTCCGACCAAAAGCACTCGGGGGTCTTGAACTCTCCAAGCATTGTCCTTGCCATATCGATTAGCGTCCTGTTCTTCCTCTCTACCACACCATTTTGTTGTGGTGTGTAGGGAGCGGAGAACTCGTGCTTGATCCCTTCCTCCTCAAGAAACTCCTCCACTTGAAGGTTCTTGAACTCGGACCCGTTGTCGCTCCTAATCTTCTTCACCTTGAGCTCAAACTCATTTTGAGCTCTCCTGAGGAAGCGCTTGAGGGTCCCTTGGGTTTCAGACTTATCCTGCAAAAAGAACACCCAAGTGAAGCGGGAAAAGTCATCAACAATAACTAAACCATACTTACTTCCTCCTATGCTTAGATAGGCGACGGGTCCGAAGAGGTCCATATGCAGCAGCTCCAGAGGTCTTGACGTGGTCATCACATTCTTGCTGTGATGTGCTCCTCCAACTTGTTTACCTGCCTGACAAGCTGCACAAGGTCTATCTTTTTCGAAATAAACATTGGTTAGACCTATCACGTGTTCTCCCTTTAGAAGCTTGTGGAGATTCTTCATCCCCACATGTGCTAAGCGGCGATGCCACAGCCAGCCCATGCAAGTCTTAGCCATTAAGCATGCATCTAGACCGGCCTCTTCTTTTGCAAAATCTACTAAGTAAAGCTTGCCGTCTAGTACACCCTTAAAAGCCAGTGAACCATCACATCTTCTAAAGACAGACACATCTATATTTGTAAATAAACAATTATATCCCATTTGACATAATTGACTAACAGATAGCAGATTATATCCAAGACTCTCCACTAAGAATACATTTGATATAGAATGCTCATTAGAAATTGCAATTTTACCTAACCCTTTTACCTTGCCTTGATTCCCATCACCGAATATAATTGAATCTTGGGAATCCTTATTTTTGACGTAGGAGGTGAACATCTTCTTCTCCCCCGTCATATGGTTTGTGCATCCGCTGTCGATAATCCAGCTTGAACCCCCGGATGCATAAACATGCAAGGCAAATTTAGGCTTGGGTCTTAGGTACCCAACTCATGTTGGGTCCTGCAAGGTTAGCACAAATATCTCTAGGGACCCAAATGCAAGATTTATCTCCCTTGCATCTAGCCCCTAATTTCCTAGCAACTACCTTCTTACCCTTTCTACAAATAGCAAAGGGAGCATTACAAGCATAATAAATGGTAGAAGGTTCATTCACTACTTTCCTAGGAGCATGAATAACATTCTTTCTAGGTACATGAGCAATATCTCTCCTAGGCATATGTACAACATTTCTCCTACACATATCTCTACCATGATTATAAGAAGAACTAGAAGCAAACATTGCATGAGAATCATAAACATGTGAATCAAAATGATTATAAGCATTTCTAGCATGTCTCCTATCATAATACATAAAAGCATGATTCTTTTTAGCATTACTAGCCATCGGGGCCTTCCCCTTCTCCTTGACGAAGATGGGAGCCTTATGGCTTGTGAAGTTCTTGGCTTCCCTCTTGAAGCCAAGCCCATCCTTAATTGAGGGATGTCTTCCAATTGTATAGGCATCCCTTGCAAATTTTATCTTTTCAACTTCACTCTTGCTAGTCTTAAGTTGAGCATTAAGACTAGCCACTTCATCTTTTAGTTTTGAAATTGAAACTAAGTGTTTGCTACAAGTGTTAACATCAAAATCCTTACACCTAGTGCAAATTGTAACATTTTCAACACAAGACTTAGATTTATTTGTTACTTCTAATTTAGCATTTAAATCATGATTAACACTTTGTAAAGCAGCAATGGTTTCATGACAAGAAGATATTTCACTAGAAAGCACTTCATTTCTTTTCACTTCTAAAGCATATGATTTTTGTGCCTCTACAAACTTATCATGTTCATCATACAATAAATCCTCTTGCTTTTCTAAAAGCCTATCCTTTTCATTCAAAGCATCAATCAATTCATTGATTTTATCTATCTTAGATCTATCTAAGCCTTTGAATAAGCAAGAATAATCTATGTCATCATCGTCACTAGACTCACTATCACTAGAAGAAGCATAAGTGGAGTCTTGAGTACTTACCTTCTTCTCCCTTGCCATAAGGCAAGTGAGACGCTCGTTGGGGAAGAGAGCCGATTTGTTGAAGGCAGTGGCGGCGAGTCCTTCGTTGTCGGAGTCGGAGGAGGAGCAATCCGAGTCCCACTCCTTTCCTAGATGCGCCTCGCCCTTTGCCTTCTTGTATTGCTTCTTCTTCTCTCTTTTGTTCCCCTTTTCCTGGTCACTTTCATTATCGGGACAGTTAGCAATGAAATGACCAAGCTTACCGCATTTGAAGCATGAGCGCTTCCCCTTGGTCTTGGTCTTGCTTGGCTGCCCCTTGCGACCATTTAGCGCAGTCTTGAATCTCTTGATGATGAGAGCCATCTCTTCATCATTGAGCCCGGCCGCCTCGACTTGCGCCACCTTGCTAGGTAGCGACTCCTTGCTCCTCGTTGCTTTTAGAGCAATGGGTTGAGGCTCGTGGAGTGGTCCGTTCAACGCGTCGTCGACGTATCTTGCCTCCTTGATCATCATCCGCCCGCTCACGAATTTTCCAAGTACTTCCTCGGGTGTCATCATCGTGTACCTGGGATTCTCACGAATATTGTTCACGAGATGAGGATCAAGTACGGTAAAGGACCTGAGCATTAGGCGGACGACGTCGTGGTCCGTCCATCGCGTGCTCCCGTAGCTCCTTATCTTGTTGATGAGGGTCTTGAGCCGGTTGTATGTTTGCGTCGGCTCCTCGCCCCTTATCATGGCGAACCGTCCAAGCTCTCCCTCCACCAACTCCATCTTGGTGAGCAAGGTGACGTCGTTCCCCTCATGAGAAATCTTGAGGGTGTCCCAGATCTGCTTGGCATTGTCCAAGCCGCTCACCTTGTGATACTCGTCCCTGCACAAAGAGGCTAGCAACACAGTAGTAGCTTGTGCATTTTTATGAATCTGTTCATTAATAAACATAGGGCTATCCGAGCTATCAAATTTCATTCCACTTTCCACAATCTCCCAAATGCTTGGATGGAGAGAAAACAGGTGAGTACGCATTTTGTGGCTCCAAAATCCGTAATCCTCTCCATCAAAGTGAGGAGGTTTGCCAAGTGGAATGGGAAGCAAATGAGTATTTGAGCTATGCGGAATACGCGAATAATCAAAAGAAAAGTTTGAGTTAACCGTCTTTTGTTTGTAGTCGTTGTGGTCCTCGTCCTTTTGGGAAGAAGTAGACTCGTCGCTGTCGTAGTAGACAATCTCCTTGATGCGCCTGGTCTTCTTCTTCTTCCCTTCCTTCCGTCTTTGGCCCGAGCCGGAGTCGGTAGGCCTGTCATCCTTCGGCTCGTTGACGAAGGTCTCCTTCTCTTTATCGTTGATCACTATACCCTTCCCTTTAGGATCCATCTCTTCGGGCGGTTAGTCCCTTTGAGAAGAGAACGGCTCTGATACCAATTGAGAGCACCTAGAGGGGGGGGGTGAATAGGTGATCCTGTAAAAACTTCAAACTTAAGCCACAAAAACTTGTTATGTGTTAGCACGATTATTGCCAAGTGGCTAAGGTGAAGTCTCAACAAAACACAATACCACAAGAGATCAAGACAGAGGTGACACGGTGGTTTATCCCGTGGTTCGGCCAAGCCAATGCTTGCCTACTTCCACGTTGTGGCGTCCCAATGGACGAGGGTTGCAATCAACCCCTCTCAAGCGGTCCAAAGACCCACTTGAATACCACGGTGTTTTGCTTTTCCTTTCACTATCCCGTTTGCAAGGAATCTCCACAAATTGGAGTCTCTTGCCCTTACAAGTATATGATCACAAAGAAAGCACAGAGTAAGGGAGGGAAGCAACACACACAAATCCACAACAAAAGCGCATACACACGGCCAAGAATCGAGCTCACAAGACTATCTCAGAGTTCTCACTTAGAACAGAGCTCGAATCACTTAGAAACACAAAACGAATGCGCAGAGACTTAGTGTGGATGATCAAGAATGCTCAAGAGTTGCTTGTTTGTCTCCTCCATGCGCCTAGGGGCTCCTTTTATAGCCCCAAGGCAGCTAGGAGCCGTTGAGAGCAAATCCGGAAGGCCATCCTTGCCTTCTGTCGTCGGGGGCACCGGACAGTCCGGTGCACACCGGACACTGTCCGGTGCCCGATTTGTTTCCTTATCTGGCGCTGCCGACCGTTGCAGCCCGTTGGAGATCTGCGAGCCGTTGGCGCACCGGACAGTCCGGTGCACACCGGACAGTCCGGTGCCGTCTTCCGACCGTTGGCTCGGCCACGTGTCTCGCGCGGATTGCGCGGCCGACCGTTGGCCCTGGCCGACCGTTGGCTCACCGGACAGTCCGGTGCACACCGGACAGTCCGGTGAATTTTAGCCGTACGCCGTTGGCGAATTCCCGAGAGCGGCCAGTTCGAGCCGAGTCAGCCTGGCGCACCGGACACTGTCCGGTGCACACCGGACAGTCCGGTGCTCCAGACCGAGCTGAGCCTTGGCTGCACACAGCCAAGTCTTTCTCTCCCCTTTTCTCTTTTTCTTCTTTCTGTTTCTAACACTTAGACAAATATGTTAGTCCACAAAACAAATGTACTAAGGCTTAGAAACATACCTTTATCTCATGATTTGCACCTTGTTCATCCATGTACATAAATTCACAATTAAGCACATGTGTTGGCACTCAATCACCAAAATACTTGGAAATGGCCCAAGGGCACATTTCCCTTTCAAAACCGCGAGCAAAGTTCAAAATAAAAAATCACAACAGAATAAAAACCACTAATTAATACCTATTTGCCCTTCGGGCCCTGTGCTTTTTTCAGCAGCCTCCGCTACCTTCCTAGCGTCATGGATGCCTTTTTCGCTTCTCTGAATGATTTCTTGAGCCATTTCTCGGCCGCCATTGTCCCAAATGTCGGTGAAAAATTTTCCACCGACCTGGCTTGCTTCGGCTGAAGGGTCTTTAATATCTTCAGAGGATAAAGCAGCCTCAGATTGTGCTAAAGATTTTACATGCTCGCACCCTTTCTTCTCCAAAATAGTAACAATTCCTCTGGCGCCCGAAAAAGCACAAATGTCCCCGCGACTATTCAAGATTTCCTGGAAGGCCTCAGCTTCGTGACTGATCCATTCATTCGGGCCTTCTGGATTCCCTCTTGTGAAATTTTCTTCACTAGAAAATGCGCCGACGCTGGCGAAGCTGGATTTTATCTTTTTAACACACTCTATGGATTTATCATAGCACCTTTTCTTCGAAGCACGAAGCTCTTCAACATTTATTTCCAAATGATTTGCCCATTGATCACTTAGTTCTCGTTTTGTTTCTTCAAGAATGCGTTCTTCTTTAGCTCGGGCTAATTGTTTCCGAAGATCTTCGATTTCGCGCTTCTGAGCTTCGGCTTGAGTTTTAGAGCTAGCTTCGTCTTCCTTCATTTTATCCACCAATGTAAGCAGAATTTTGTCCTTTTCCAAGGCTTCGTTTCTTAGCCTGATAACTTCTGTTCGAAGGTTGTTAAGAGCGATAATGCAGCTCTCGTCTTCAGCATTCTTTTGTGCCCTTAAGGCATTGCTGAGTATTAAGCCCTATTCAAAAGAATGAATGGATTAACATAACAGCAAAAGACTACTTCAAAATTCATAAGTTTCAAAATTTACAATTTTTGTACCTTCAGACTATTATATGCAAGGCTATCTGCAAGATCCTCCTTCGTCATGGCGCAAAGGCCAGCTTCAAGCTTCGGGAAACCCATGCTCCTAGCCATCTCTCGGCAGACGGATAATTCTTTATTGTCTGGGAGACAGTATAGGAAGTCATCTTCGTCTGTTCCATTGAACACTACGGCCCCCTTCGGATACTTCAGTTCTCGGGCATAGTGATTAGCTTCGAAAATCTCTTCTTCAGATAGTTTCTTCCCCGAAGCATGTCGCACAATATAATCATGTATTTTGGAAGATGCTTCGGGGGCGCCAGTGTCAATTTCTTCAATCAAAATTGGCTCTATCATTTTTATTTTTTCGGTTTCCAAAGTTGCCTCTGTCAATTTTCTTTCTTCAGCTTTCAAAGGTTTTACCTTGGTGGGCTCTGAGGGCCCAGCTTCAGTTTCAAATTGTTGCTTCAAAGCTTCAGCAACAAAGGCTTCAGTAGACATTTCAGAAGCTTCAACAGTTTTCTTTGGAGTCATGCTTGAAGATTTAATTATTTCCAAAACATCTAGCACATTAACCATCCTTTTTCTTTTTGGGGTTGCTGCTAGACCCTTTTGGCTTTTCGTGGCCTCAATTTTTGTTGGAGGACTTAAAATTTCTAATGTTTTTGTTTCTCCAGTCCTTGGTTCTTCTATTTTCTCTGTTGTTGGTGCTTTGGCCACTTCTTCAATTTTTGGCATTGGAGTTGGTTCTCTAGCTTCGCTGGCCGAAGAGGACCCACCAATAAACTCAGGCACTGTGGCCGGTTCAATATAACGTGGCCGGTGTGTGAGCACCTTTACCTTTTTCCTCTTCGGGGATGGCTCACTAGGAGCAGCTGAAGCAATTTCCTTCGCAGGAGAAGTATTTTTCCTTTTTTGGCCTCGCACTGGGTAATGGTAGTCGGGGTAGACAAACCCAATTGCATCGAATACTCGGTTAAGTCTCTTCTTCTTTCGGCCTCCGAAGGCCGCTGATAATGCAGTATCTTCAGCTTTCGAATATACCCCAAGCAATTCGTCACTTATGGCCTCAATACTTTTTAACCAGTCATCATCTGGTTCAACAAACTTATCTCCGTATTTGAATGTGTATTTCAGCCTGACTAGTCCACCTTCGTCAGGTTCCCTGACAGTCTCCTTCGGCATTTCCCATTTCTCTACAAGTGGCCATACTCTGAAGGCAATATGCTCTTGGACCAAATCCCTTGTCCCAATAAAAGAGCAAACCACGCCGAAGGCTCTGTGGCATTCTTCGGCTACTTCATCCATTTCCACCTTCGGCTTCCGGAGGCCAAAGCGTTGCCAGATAGGGCGCATAATGATACCTTTGATATCTTCACGTGATTTCAAGTCATTTTTCACGTAAAATCATTCTGTCATCCAGTCGCTGGGCCACCTCTTTCGAAAAGTTGGCACAAGGCAGCTTGACCCGGACCGAGCGCAGAAGCTGTAGCAGCCAAAGTTGTTGTGATACAGCTCTTTGCCCCAGGGTTTTGTCTCATACAATAGCTCGTGTATGTTACAGAAGCTTTTTGCGTTAGGTTCGAAACCTTGGCTTCTCGCGGCCCACACAAAGATGTTCATCCTTATGATTGCTTCGGGGATAAGTTGGTGAAGGTAGATTTCAAAGGTCTTCAGCACTTCCACGACAAAGCTACTCAAGGGAAATCGTAATCCAGCTTTTAAGAAGCTTCGGAATATCACGACCTCATTTTCTTCAGGAGTCGGACAAGTCTTCTCTCCTTCGTCAGCCCTCACAATAGACAAGTCCCGAAAGTATCTCGCTCTCATATTGACAAGATGATTTTCCTTAATACTGGACTTACCAAAAACTACATGGCTTGGTCGCCAGGGTCGATCTTCGGAATCTTCACCACCACTATCCACATCGTAACTTTCACTGTCGCCAGTATCTTCAGATAAACCCTCCAAAATCTCCCTGGTAATCTTCTCCGTATTAGTCTTTGACATTGATTCAAGAAAGCCCAGGTGCATCTCCTCAGAAAGGCTTAGCTTCGAACCACCAACGGCTTTCTTATTCTCAGGCATCTTCGAAAATGCTGACAAAACACACTCGAAACCGAAGCTTAAAAATCTAAAACCGAGCAAGTGCTGTTGCGTGCAGGCTAAAATTTTTTTGAGTGAGTAAAAGCGGATGGCAAGAGAGTGTGCCAAATAAACTTGCGGTGAGCTCTTATTTATACACCCAGTCTGTCGGAAACTGGAGGGCCCCGTTTGTCAATGACTGCTGCTATTCTAGCAGAAGGAAGGTGTTTTTTCGGACCTTCGGCTCAAAGCCTTCGTCCATGTCGCAATATGAATTTATCATTGCAGTAAATTAATATTGCGAGGGGCTACTGTTGGGGGCCTTCGGCTTCCGAAGCTCCTCAAAAACATGATTTGACAATATTTTTCGAGTGAAACATGTGAACAGGTATCTTCGGAGCCAGGATGCAGGTGTACGAGAGCATGGTTAAGACGAAGCTTGACTGGGGTGGAAAGAGATCACGACAAAGGATAGGACGGTCACGAAGCTACGTGCAGAAAAGCGTCGGCATGACGAAGGTGAAGAGGAACCGACTTAAGGATGAAAAGTCAAGTTAAACCTCGAAGGATTGCCATAAAGTTATTATCAAATGTAAAGGGCATCAATGTAATTTTACATGGGCTGCGTCCCGTGCCTATAAATAGATGAACAGTACTCCCGTACTGTTCACGCTGACCTGGCATATGTTTTCGCGCACCACGATTGTACCTTTACTTTCCGTCAATCTAAAGGTACATTTGTAATTTGTTTTTATGAAATTGGTAATAAGAATAAGTTGATAATTATACCCGCATCATCACTCATATTTTGGGTATATGTGCTCTCTTTTACCATTTATTAATCCTACGAAGGTTTTTCTCTTTATAAACTTCGTCCAAGATTCATTGTATCCGAAGGGACATAATGTTTTCAAGGATGAAGGAGTCTAATATTTAACACTTTTTATGTTGCCTTGTTCTTAATTCTGAAGCATTTGAGAACAAGACCCCAACACTCATATATTTTCAAAGTGAGGAGAAGCATGTTGATCATTTGAAGATGGTATTGCAGAGATTGCGAGAGCACATGCTGTATGCAAAGTTGAGCAAGTGCGACTTCTAGATTGATGAAGTCCTGTTCTTGGGTCACATTATAAATAAAGATGGATTGGCTGTGGATCCAAAAAAGTGGTAGACATTCTAAACTAGAAAGCGCCAACAGATGCTCGAGGAGTCAAGAGCTTCATTGGAATGGCCAGATATTATCGGCGATTCATTAAAGGATTTTCAAAGATTGCGAGACCGATGATAGCTTTGCTAGCCAACAAAGTTGAGTTCAAGTGGACCTAGAAGTGCTAAGAGGCCTTTAAAGCGCTGAAAGATAAGTTGACTATAACACCTGTCTTAGTCTTGCCTAATGTGCACAAGACCTTCTTGGTGTATTGCGATGCTTGCTACACTGGCTTGGGATGTGTATTGATGCAAGAGGGGAGAGTTGTGGCTTACTCGTCCCGACAGCTGAAGGTTCATGAGAAGAATTATCCAATTCATGACCTAGAGTTGGTAGCAGTGGTTCATGCACTGAAGACATGGAGGCATTATCTATACGGGCAGAAGTGTGATGTGTATACAGACCACAAGAGTCTAATGTACATATTCACCCAATCGGAGCTGAATATGAGACAACAAAGATGGTTAGAGTTGATCAAAGACTATGAATTGGAAATTAATTACAATCCAGGCAAAGAGAACATGGTAGCAGATGCCTTAAGCAAGAAAAGTCAAGTCAATATGATGGTCACTCACCCGATGCCTTATGAGTTGGCCAAAGAATTTGACAAGTTGAGTCTCAGATTTCTGAATAACATGCGAGGAGTAACAATCGAGTTAGAACCCACCTTAGAGCGGGAAATCAAAGAAGCGTAGAAGAATGATGAGAAGATCAATGAAATCCGGCAACTGATTCTAGAAGGAAGAGGCAAAGATTTTCGAAGGATGCAGAAGGTGTGGTATGGTTCAAGGACCGCTTGTGTGTTCCCAATGTCCAGTCTATTCGGGAGTTGATCCTCAAGGAAGCTCATGAGACAGCTTATTCCATATACCGTGGAAGTGAGAAGATGTATCAGGATCTGAAGAAGAAATTCTAGTGGTATAGAATGAAAAGGGAAATCATGGAGCACGTGGCTAGGTGTGATAGTTGTCGAGGATCAAGGCGAAGCATCAGAAGCTAGCTGGGTTGTTGCAGCCGTTGCGAATTCCTCAGTGGAAATGGGATGGACTTTATAGTCAGATTGCCTCGCACTCGAGCCGGCTATGATTCCATTTGGATAGTGCTGGACCACTTGACCAAGTCAGCTCACTTCATACCTGTCAAGACTAGCTATAGCAGCACAATATTGGCGGAACTATACATGTCCCGGATCGTTTGCCTTCATGGTGTGCCAAAGAAGATATTGTCACATAGAGGAACGTAGTTCACCTCTCATTTCTGGCAGTAGTTGCATGAAGCCTTGGGTACACATTTGAACTTCAGTTCAGCTTATCATCCACAAACAGACGATAAGACTGAAAGAATTAATCAAATCCTCGAAGATATGTTGAGAGCCTATGCGCTGCAAGATTAGTATGGATGGGACAAGAGGTTACCTTATGCAGAATTCTCCTATAACAACAGTTACTAGGCCAGCTTGAAGATGTCACCATTTCAGGTGCTTTATGGGAGGAGTTGTAGAACTCCATTGCATTGGGATTACCCTGGAGAAAAGCAAGTGTTCGGGCCAGACATTTTGCTCGAAGCTGAAGAGAACATCAGGATGGTTCGGGAGAATCTAAAGATAGCGCAACCAAGGCAGCAAAGTTATGCAGACACGAGAAGGAGAGAGCTGAGTTTTGAAGTGGGAGATTTTGTCTACCTAAAGGTATCGCCTATCAGAGGAGTCAGAAGATTTGGAGTCAAAGGCAAGCTAGCACCCCGATATGTTGGTCCGTATCAGATTCTCGTGAAGCGTGGAGAAGTGGCCTATCAGCTCAGTTTGCCAGAAGATTTATCAGCAGTGCATGATGTCTTTCATGTGTCTTAGTTGAAGAAGTGTCTACGTGTGCCAGAAGAGCAGTTACCAGTGGAAGGTCTAGAAGTCCAAGAAGACTTGACCTACATAGAGAAGCCAACACAGATTCTAGAGACTCCAGACAGGGTAACCCAGAGGAACACTATCAGAATGTGCAAAGTTAGATGGGGTCGCGACTCTAAGGAAGAAGCAACTTGGGAGCATGAAGATGATCTGATGGCCAAGTATCCCGACCTCTTTGCTAGCCAACCTTGAATCTCGAGGGCGAGATTCTTTTAAGGGGGATAGGTTTGTAATGCCCTGAATTTGACGGGTATAATTTTTCTTCTCCGATACTCACCAAATTTAGGCGTTACTCTCTTTTATCTTCCCGTTTCGCTCCTTCCAGTTTTCAAAGAAGTATAGTGACTGGTGTCCATATCACGTGTAAACAAAAACCTAAGTTGGCATGGTTGTTGCATCATAGCGAAGCATATTTCTTTTGTCTGATGTTGTGTTTAATCGCGCATCCGTCTCATTTTGGTTTTTGATTCATGATTTTCTTTCAATTAGTGGTTGTCTGTGCAGTGGGTTTTTGGCCTAGCCTGCGGTCTGGCCCGCCCCGTGGCCCGCGACCCGACCCGACCCGGCTCTGGCGCACGCCCACCCGGCGCCCCCACTCCCCCCATGTATCCGGTGGAAGGTTATTGCCGATCGTTGGATCCCAAGGTGAGGTCCCCCTCCCCTCTCTTCTCTCCCTCCCTCCCTTCTCTCTCCGCGGCATGCGGCCCTCTGCCCCTGCCCCTCACGGAGCGCGGCCCTCGCCCCTGCCCCTTGGCAGCGCGACCCCCGCCCCTGCCCGTCGGTGGCGCGCCCCCTACCCCTGCCCCACGGCGGCACGGCCCCGCCCCTGCCCCACGGCGCGGCCTCATGGCGTGGCCCCTCGACGTGCCCCCGGCGTGGCCCCGGAGCGCCCCAGCTCGTGCAACGCATTCTTGTGCGCGTGTAGTCCCGTTCCCGCGCGTGGCCCAAGCGCGAGGCGTTTAAAATTCAGTTAGATTCGTTTTAAATTTAGTTTAATTTATGTGCTGCGTCGTGCGCTTCGTCATGCGATGATTCATTTTAATTTCAGATTAATTAATGTATTGCATCACGCGTTTAGTCGCACGACATTTTGTTTTGAATTCAGTTTAAGTGATGTGTGCCGTCATGTGCTCTGTCGCGCGACGCTTTACGTTATTTTTATATTTAATTCAAGTGCTTCGTTGCGCACTTTGTCGCGCGATGATTCGTTTAATTTCAGTTTAGTCTAAGTGTTGCGTCGCGCGTTTCACCGCGCGATGACTCATTTTATTTTTAGCTTAGTTCATGCGTGCTGTCGCACGCCTCGTCGCGTGGCAAATCATCCCAATTTTCAGTTAGTTCACGTGTGCCGTAGTGCGTTTCGTCGTGCAACAACTCTTTTAAATTTACCTCGAATTGTTTATAATAATTAAACGCGTAGCGTAACCTTATTTTATGCATAGAGCGATTGTCAAATTAATATGATTATGTTTAGATCAGTACTTTAATCCATAACTGCTTAACATAATCGCCTTTCGACCGTAGCCTTGACCGTTGTTTTTTCTTTCTCGTTTAGTTGTAGGTGCGAGCCCTACGTCAAGCATCTGCTTATTTGTTATATTGTACTGTGTGGTGTATTGTTCTTTTTGTATTAAAATCGTGGAATGTATGTTTGAACTTGTATAGATAACGGTTAGTTGGCGGAGTCTGAAGGAGTTGTAGGTGAAGATCCTGAGCAGCAACTGGTTGGTGAAGGCAAGTGTCCCTTGACCCATCTATGTCCTACTTATTTTATAATTCACTCCCCGCATTTACACAATCTATACCTAAGGATTGACTAGCTTTGTTTATCTTGTCCTTGTTTACCTATGTGGGTTGGGTTATTTTGGTTTAGCTTTATGCTAGAGCTTCACACTAATCAATAAACATAATGAGATTATTTATGATGCACTGTTTTCCCTTTTAATTATGATGATGATATTGTGACATTTAAGGGGACTCGAGCGGTTTCTCGGGTGCCTCTCCGTAAGGACTGGTTCGTTGGATGACTGCCCAGGAAAACAGTACCATGAGGGTGGTATGGGACGCCCTTAGCTGAATAATTAGAGGAACTGAGGTGTAGTTCACTTCGCCGTCGTGCCGTCAATGGGGCTTGGTCTATGCGGCTCACTTTGCTGAGGGTGGATTGCCCCTTGGGAAAGAGTGCGGTACATTTTGGAAACCTAACGGGGGGCTACAGCCTTAGGGAATCTTTGTAAAGGCTACATAGTGAAACCCTACCTATTCACCTTGGTAGTGTTTAAGGGTTTGATCTACCCGAGACAAAAGGGAATCACGACTTGTGGGTGAAGTGCGCAACCTCTGCAGAGTGTTATGGAACTGATATATCAGTCGTGCTCGCGGTTATGAGTGGCGAAGGGAGCTCCATTGATTAGAGACACATTGATCAGAGATGTTTTGTTTACATGTGATAATGAGGATGATGGTTTTCACTATGATTATGGTTATGATTTCTGGTGTTCTTTCCATTTGGAAAGGGTACTTTTGAGTTAACAACTTGGGTTAATGCTGAAACCTGGCTCTCTACTAGTAATAATTACCTGACCAACTAAAAGCAACTGCTTGACTTTAACCCCACATAAAGCTAGTCCACTACAGCCAAACGGGATAATTGCTGAGTATGTTGATGCGTACTCACCCTTGCTTTACACACCAAACCCCCCCAGGTTATCCACGTTGAACCACTGCTCAGGAGAAGATGAAGTCGCGGAGGAGGACTTCTAGGAGTTCCAAGAGTACGATGAGTTCTAGGCGTGGGTTAGCGGCAAACCCCCAATCAACTGCCTGTGAAGGCCGTGTTTATCTACGTTTCGTTTTTGCACTTTGATAATTGTTTAAGACTATGTGGATGTCTCGGACATCATGATGTAATCAACTATTACTCTCTTTTATGTTATTATTCGAGCACTATGTGATGATGTCCGATTATGTAACTGTTGTGTACGTGAATTGCTGATCCTGGCATGTACATGGTTTGCATTCGGTTTGCCTTCTAAAACTGGGTGTGACAGATGAGATAGCTCAAGTCAAGTGCTCACTATCCAGGAGCGATGGCGATTTGAATCGGTTACTAACGAGATGGTGGGTACTCCTAACACAAACCATACCCACAATACTTCATGAGACACAATCACCACTACACTCATTCCAGTAGCAACCTTACTGCACTTCACGGATTCCACAAGGCCACTATACCCAGGGACCGCCCGACTACTAGAGGGTTAGGGCGTACCATCCACCATGGGTCATCTCGCCGTGTCCCTGTCACTACTCAACCACACCAGTAAATGCACCACGAGGTCGAATCCGGCTAGAATGGTGTTCTGGCTTCATGGTCAGAACCACTTATCCGGCTAGCTAAGTGTATAGGCATAAATTCAACATGACTCGAGGGACCACAACGGTATGGTCCTTAATCGACACAGGTGGGATCACTATGGCCTACATGATGCCCATTAGAGTCTGCCCAGTCTCAAATTTAACTCTACCATGGATATTGCCCGATGACTTTATCCCAATCATGCATAAGTAACCACCTATATCTCGTAGGTGACAGGAAATCACCCGACTTCTACTGCTTAAGCAGGCCTAAGCATTTTAAGCGTACTTACTTTAATTAGGTGGCAAAGATAGGGTAAACAAGGTAGTCAAGGGTATATGCAGCAATTGGTTTCAATCAACTCCTATACCTAATGCAACAATATAGGTAGGTAGTGAATAAATTAAGGTACTACAAAACATAGGGAGTTAGATGCCGGGGCTCGCCTTTCTCGAAGGAACTAGGGCGGTGATCAAGACACTCCTGAGCTTTAGCTTCTGGTTCACCCTCTTCCACGAGAATTTCTGGCAGCTCCTTGACAATTCCCACTGGTACTTCCTCTTGTGATCTTGTATGATGTATGGATGCAGTATGAGGATAAATGATGCTTAATGTATGATGCTTATGGGTGCATGCAGTGTGCACATTATTTTAGACTTACTATGCAGAGGTTACTAAAAATCGTTTCTATAGGATAGTCTACATCGTCCGAAAACATGTAGTCTGTCTTTTGTTGGTTGATCCTGACTAACATCTTAAGAATTCACGCGGCTTAACAATAATTACACTACAAGGTATTCCTAATTAATTACCTGACACATACATGTGTACGCATACTTATGCAATATTCTTCACTTAATCTCTACAAGTTAGTAATCACTTTGTGAGAAGGATTATTGCTAATAAACTGGTATATCATAATAGCAAGTATTTCTTTAATCAATCCAGTCTTAATCATAATTCAAGTAAGAATTACTTATAATTACTTAAACATATATATTGTGTTTAATTGGACTTACATTGTAAATACTAATTTGACTTCTCCAAACATTACAACAAAAATTACAGCAGGTAGTGTTCATCTACCATACTGCACTACATAAATTTCAATTGATTTAGACTATTATTTTGGGCTGCACAAAAATAACAAGAAATAGTATAGGAAGCAATATAAATTACTTTTACTACCAAACTAGCTAAACAACCATTATCAGATTTTTCCTATACTTCACTTGGCTTAATAACATGTCACAAAAATTCATACAGACATTTTCTTTATAAATCTTTTTCCATGGTTTTCTAAAGAAAACAACCTTTAATGTTTTTAAATTATAATTCAAAATTTTCCTATACAACTGATGTTCATATTAATTTTAGGGGTGGCCAATCAAATAAATTATGCTCACAAAAAGTTTCACACTAATACCAGAGGGTTTGCTAATTATTTCCTAATTACTACAAAGTTTACTTCACCATTTTTTGAGCTCTATAACTCGAGTTATGAATTTTTTAAGGTTCTCTGTGTTTTAAACTGAAAAAGAAAAGAGAAACAGAAAAACCACTTTGCATGCTAGCCCCTTGGGTTCTAATCAAATACGGATCCTACTTCTTGGTCCTGGGACATTATTACTGTGATTCTATGACTGTTTGCGGAAAACCCCTTGGGTTTTGACCTTTTCGCGCGCGGTATCCTTGTCTTCTTCCTCAGAACAAAGAGAGAAAGGAGAGAAGGAGCGGCTCGACAGGTGACTTATCGACGGTGAGGATAATGAGGCGAGGACAGGGGGGAGAAGCAGTGGTCGATGGTGAAGTCAACGATGTCCTCGGCTTCGCGAACGGTGGACGATGGCGCTCGATCCACGCTAGCCGGTGCAAACTGAAGCTCGGCGACATCGACGGTGTGTGTCGGAGGTTCCTCTGAGCTCAAGCACTGTGATGGAACCTCCCAAGTCATTAGGCCCACCTACAGTTGTCCTTGTCCAACGGACCTCAGACAACCCTGCAGGTGCCACTGAATCACTTGACAAGTTCGGTATCTGCTTTCCTTACTTTCCCAAGAGCGTTTTACCCGTCATGCAGACATTACAAATCATCGGAGATACAGAAATGCAGAAGCGGTTACATAAACTTACCTTTATTTAAAAGTAAGACAAAGTTAAATATTTACATACCAGGATATAACGTACGAGTGCAGAGTATTATTATTACAAGCCAAGGGAGGCAAAAACCCCTCCCGATAAAGTTTTAAATAAAAGTTTTTATGGAGGATCCTTTCCTCCCGTAGCTTTACTCTTGGTTTTCTTCTTTTGATACCACCTTGGAACAGAAACAACAAAAGTTTGTTGCTTCTTCACCTAAAAACAATAGGGAGTAAAACCCTGAGTATGGAATTACTCAGCAAGACATACCCGACTAAAGAAAAGGCTCTCAAGTGTATGCTGGTTATAAGGGAGTCAAGGTAAGGTTTCTCAATAATCAAAGACTCTGGTTGCAGAAATGCTTACTAAAAGCGGATCCTTAAAAATCCAGGTTTATTTGGCAAGTTAAGTGAAATTACCTATAACTAGTGTTCTTTCTACCCTAGTTCATTCACTTGACCTGTACTAGCCAATTTCTTAACAACCCTTTATCTTTACTGGAGTTCTACGTATAAGTCAGTGACCAAGTCTTCATAATCGCGAAGGTACGGCGATCCGAATCGATTATACTCAGCTGAGGATCTCCAATCACACGACATATGTAGCACTAAACCCTTGCATATGTCAACTTGCCACCGGGGTTCTTAAGACCAGATCAGGTTCACACCAACCGAGAGCACAGATACACCACCGTCCAGCCTCTTGCCACGGAGGGTACACGCTACTCTCGCCATCTCTCCACTCCCATTGTGTGGTATCTTATTCTGGCCTTAGTCTGCCCGAGGCAAAGCTTACCCATGACGAGGCATGTGACCAGTTAAAGGGTCCTCAGTCAGCAGGCCTACATCAACACGGTCCTTAATCGACTCAGACAGAGACACTACACCGAGACTCTCCTCTCGTGCAAGTCACCCGCTCAGTCTCAGCTTAATCATTTCAACCCAAAGTTTGGTACCTGGCAGAGGTACATCTTTTCCGATGTTGAACCCATCATGGCCATGATGGATCCACCATCAAGTTTTATTTCCAAAAACATCCCTTCCTCTTTCCAACATCATCTTTTTTAAAAACAAACATTTTGTTTTGCTAAAGCAAGACTAAGCATAGTAAAAACCTTTTGTAAAACAGGGATTCAAAGGAAGGTAATCAAATTCAAGGAAGGTAATGCAGGAATTGTTTTAACATTCAACTCCTATCACCTAATGCATCAAGCAAGGGAGAAAGCTTTTAAAAGAATCAAGGAGGTGGCAAATGCACCGGGGCTTGCCTTGGTTTACAGGTGAATTAGGCTCGGTCCCGCAAATGTCAAAATAGAAACAGCTGCCTGTCTGATGTTCCACAGGCGGTGGTGGCGAAGTCTTCTCTTCTTCTACTTTAACTTCTTCCTCGTTTTCTAAATATAACCATATATATAAGAATGAATGCCCATGTAATGCTCATGAGGATGCAAAGATAGTAAAAGTTTATTTTCTAAAGTCTTGAATATAATTCGATCACACTGACATGAATGTGAGTGATGTAGTAGCAAGCCCGAGGAGGCTCGTACACTTGCCTTGTCTCATACATGGGTCGAACGTAGGTTCCCAACGCATGCAGAACATCCTGCAGTAGGTTAGGGAAGTGCCCTGTCTCAAACATTGATGTATAATGTTGAGTGATAGGCCATAAACCCATGTAGTGGTCCTGCTGTTCTTTGTTGGCTTCCTCGTTGATGTTTTCCTCATCTTCTTCTTCCTCTTTGTCATCTTCATCATTATCACCAGAGTTGTCCGGGTCGTCACCTCCAGGAGCAGGGGCTTGGACTACTGGTGCTGGCGATGCCGAAGCTGACGATCCAGCTGCGAAGGCTAGTGATTCTGCCAACGGGGTGGGCCTAGGCAGAAACTCCTCTGAGCTATCCTGCAGAATGACTCCGTTCTCCACACGAATGCAAGGGAGATCCACAGGGATTTCCTCGACTACCACTGGGTAGACAGGAACTTGCCGTGGCGGAGTGATGTAGTTGGTGTTGATCCGAGTGGTTTGGATAGTACGAACCATCTATAAGAGAAAATGTCAACTTAGTTGAATTTTAAAGATGTAAGGTTAATAAAATAATTTTTGTAAGAACAAAATTAGCATGTTTTGAACAGACTAGGCTTTCCATTTCTAACTAGTCTAACGATCTAGAGTCAGCATAGCTTTGATACCACTTCTGTCACACCCGGTTCTGGGGGCAAAACCGAATGCATAGCATATGTGGGCCAAGATCCATTTTCCACACATATTTTGACGTCACAAGTGTAATATATCAAAAGACAATGCAATAAAGGTGAAAAGAGAGTAGAGTAACTTTATTACATCATCTGGATCATAATATCTTAAACAAGTATCATAATCAAAGTATGGTGGAATTAAACATGGACACTCTTCCACATGAAGGTGACAGGCGCATCGTTAGACTCAAAACTCATCAACGTCATCTTCGATGTCTTCGTCATCACCCTCTGATCAAAATATTAGCAAGGGTGAGATCACTTATGGTCGGGGCTTAGCAAGTGGGGGAAATTAATGCATGTTAACAAGGTAGGCTATGGATAAGCGGTAAGCATTTTAGTTGGTCAATATTTTATTAGTAACACTTGTCTTACTAATAAGTGTGTGTCCCAAATATCCCAATTAATCAAAGGTATAAGATTATATCAAAAGCACTTAAGTGAAATCACTTAAGCAAACCACTAGTAGATCATCAGATGACGATTTATTTTCCATCTTTAAGTTCAGTTATCATGTGAGGGTCCAGGTTGCTCTTAACCGTGAGAACGACTGACATATCAGTTTTACACTCTGCAGAGGTGGTACAACTTTACCCAAAAGCCATGTATCCCATCTAACCTGGGTTGATCAGACCCGTAAACACTGTCGAGGTGAATGGCTAGGGATCCATTATGAGGCTTTCACAAAATATCCTTAGTACAAAGCCACCCGCTAAGGTATCCACGTCAGTATTGATGGCCCTCTGGGTGAGGTAACTTAGCCAAGACTACCACCCCATATTAACATGAGCTGCCACCATACCACTGCCGCCTCCTCTTGCCCATCTTTTAGGTAGGGTTTGCTAAGCACTAAGTCTATAGAGCTAATTACCAAAGCCAGAGCCATTATAGCACTCGTGGTTGCACTGTTATCCTGGGTGGTCACTCCATGTTCCATTTAACACAAAATGTTCTTGTTTAACCATCGGGTTAACATCATAATAAAACTTCATTTCCAGAACATAGTATCATTAAAAGAGTGACATCATATTCATCAAGTTGAGCAATAGGAAAAATTGCTAAGCAAAGCATTTATCCCAGGGTAATTCAAGGAATAGGGTTGGTAATTCTAGGAAATCCTTATTTAGGAAAATCCCATCAAATTATGCAATATTATCGAAAAGTAAACATTATTGTATGCATTATTTCGGTACAAATAGAAATTCAGAGGGAGAATCCACTTGCCTTGCTCAAAAGTGTCCTGTGGGTCGTCCTCGAACGAGTTTGGTTCGTCTACCTCAAAGTCAACTTCTAGCATTGATTTGCGTATCGTACATACAAAAGAATACATACGCTAAATAAATAAACATACACCATTACATAGGTAATCATTCACCATTACATACACATTCATACATCACATAACTATACTCATAAATACGTCTAAAGCATAAATACTTATTAATCCACTATGACTTCTACTTTGAGTTATCATCGATGAAAATATGAGTAGGTAACTATGACACTAGTTTTATATAGTATAATATAGATAAAAATGTGTTAACAAACTTTATAGAAAATAATTATTTTCTTTATTACTAATAATAGACTTTTGGGTTTTATCCTTTTCTCTCTAAATAGAAATTTTACGTATACCTAAAAATGTTTATTTCTAAATCACCTAACATTAATATTCCATGAGTTAATGTAGATTACTAATTGGACTTTAGTAACATAATCATGAGGATTTTTACATAAAGAAATATTTTACTAATTCTAAGTAATTAAGTGCTATACATATGAATACATTTATCATGACTAGTGAAACCTATATTTTAATCTGACCGAAAATATGTGGCCTAGTGTTTCTTCTACTTTCTTATATTAATAAAATTATACTTAAATCACTACTAACACATATTGTTCCATGTTAAAGCGAAGTTAGTCGTAAACGTTTCTAGTATGTAAATCACCAAGTTAGTGAATAGTGATATTATTTATTTTTGAAATATAAAATAATACACATGTCCAAAATATTGTTGCAGGGGCTAGTTCACAATTACACGTATACTTTGGGGAGTAGCACGTAAGGTTTTTGGACTTCTTTCACATATGCTTGTACTGCAGAAAATACAGAAATGATTTACAGAAAATTGGAGGGCCAAAATGCAAAACTGGCGTTCTTCTACATTGAGCTTGTGCTCACGCGCAGCGGGGGTCGGCGAGCAGGGGAGGGGCTCGGCCGGGCAAGGGAGAGCAGGGGGCTCGGTCGAGTGGCTAGGTGCGGGCGGGGACAGCGAGGCTCGACAGCAGAGCTCCGGCGGACAGCGGCTTGGCTGGCGAGGGAGAGAGAGAGCATGAGGAGTGAGGGAGAGAGCTTGGGTAGGGAGAGAGGAGGGAGCTGGTAGCTTTTATAGAGCAAGAGAGGGAGAGGAGAGGGAGAGCTGAGGAGGAGTAAAGGCGTCGGCGGCTTCAAAGCCATCAACGCCATCAATGGCACGTCTTCAATGAGGAATAAGAAGTGGGGGAGGCTGAGAGGGAAACGGTGGCGTCGATTTCCAGCTCGGAGGGGAGGCGGACAGGCGCAAGCTAAGGCACTGGGTTGGCATGGCCGCGGACGCGGACGCCGAGGGGGCGCGGCGCGGCTCGGCCAAGCACGCAGCGCGGTGCGCGCACGGGCCAGGCGGCGACGGCTGGGAGACGAAGGAGAGGGGCCTTGACGGGTGGGCCCCGCTGGTCCGTGAGAGAGGGGGGAATGGGGGCGCGCGGCTGGCCCCTAATGGGCCGGTTTGTCCGGCTAGGGTTTCAGTTTCTTTTTTTTTTCTTTTTCTTTTATCTTCTATTTAAAAAATATAAATAAATATATTTTTAAATAATTCTAAAAATCATAATAATTATACCAAATTTATTTATCACTAAAATATTTATTTTTGGACCAATATTTCTATATTAATTAATTGGATTTTCAATATAAAATAAATTCTACTAAACATCCAAAAATCAAATATGAGCAAACAAAATTACTCTAAATGCAAATAAAAATTAAACACTTGAAAGAAAAATTAAATACCATATTTACCATTAATAATCTAAATGCATTATTTTTAGTTGATGGTTTTTGTGGTGTTACAATGGCTGAGCATATCAGCACAAGAGATTTGGTACAAGAATATCTTGCAAACCGGACATTCCCAACTTCTAGCGGCTAGGGAATGCCGAAGAAGAAAGAAGAAGGGAAGAAATATGAGCTTGTCCGTCTCCTGTACTGCTTCAAATTTCAGAAAAGGTTTAAAGAACCATGCACTGAATGGTTAGAACTGATAGAAACCATGTGCAACAAAATTCTTGGAAACTGGTGTCAATAGAGATGTCATTAAGCACTCACTTAATGTAGATCCGGCTATAAGGCCAAGGAAGCAGAAGCTTCGGAAGATGTACAAAGACAAAGCTGAAGGTGCAAGAAACAAAGTCAAAAGGCTCTTGAGTGCCAGAGTAATCAGAGAGGTAACATATCCAGAGTGGCTAGCCAATACTGTGATGGTGAAGAAGGCTAATGGAAAGTGGAGGATGTGCATTGATTTTACAGATCTCAATAAGGCATGTCCGAAGTATGAGTTCCCTTTGCCAAGAATAGACTCCCTTGTGGATGCAGCAGCTACCGCAGAGCTCATGAGCCTATTGGACTGCTATTCATGCTATCATCAAATTTGGATGAAGAAAGAAGATGAGACCAAAACAAGTTCATTACCCCTAGTGTGACCTACTGCTACCTTCGGATGCCCGAGGGGCTCAAGAATGCTGGAGAAAGCTTGAGCAGGATGACTGCTAAAGTCCTTTGCTCTCAGATTGGCAGGAATGTTCTAACATATGTCGATGATATCATAGTAAAAAGTACCAAGCAAGAAAATCACATCGCTGATCTACAAGAATCATTTGCCAATTTTAGAAAGGCATGCCTCAAGCTCAACCCAAAAAAATGTGTTTTCGGAGTGAAGAAGGGGAAATTTCTTGGGTGTCTCGTGTCAACAAAAGGAATTGAGGCTAACCCAAACAAGATATAAGATATACTTTGGATGGAACCACCGAAGTCAAGAAAAGGCGTCCAAAGTCTGATATGAAGGTTAGCCTCATTGAACAGATTTATTTCAAGATCGGTAGAAAGAAACTTGTCATTCTTTGAAGTATTGAAGTCAGTCGAAGTCTTCCAATGGGGACCAACTCACCAAAAGGCTTTCGAAGAGTTCAATCAATATCTAATAGAACTGACAACATTAACCCCACCTTCGTCAGGAGCCCCATTGCTGCTGTATGTAGCTGTTTCTCACGCTACAGTTAGTGCAGCGTTGGTGCAAGAAAAGCAAGATGACCAAGGGAAGAAGCAAGTGCCAGTGTACTTCGTCTCTGAAGTACTTAGTCCGTCAAAGAAAAATTACACAGAGTTGGAGAAGCTACTATATGCTGTATTTAATGGCCTCCAAAAAGCTTTGGCATTATTTCCAGTCATACCATATTATAGTACCTTCTTCTCAGCCTCTCAAGGACATAACAAGGAACAAAGAAGCTATGAGAAGAGTTGGAAAATGGGCTGCAGAGCTGAATGAACTCACCATAGATTAAGTTCATAGGTCTTCAATCCAATCTCAGGCATTAGCAGACATTATTGTTGATTGGACGTCAGGGGCTCAGGACGAGGAAAGAACAAAAGATAACGAGGCTTGGACAGTGTTTTGTGATGGGTCATGGGGAACCTTCAACGTAGGTGCAGCTGCCATTCTAATTTCACCATCTAAGATCAAAACCTGCTATGCTGCCAGGCTAGAGTTCAACTGCACAAATAACATTTAAAAATATGAAGCCCTTCATTTGGGCTTAGAAAACTCAAGGCAATGGGAATAAGAAGGGCAACCCTCAAATCTAATTCACAAGTTATCACATGCCACATCGACAAAAGCAGCAAAGCAAGAGATCCGAAGCTTGAGAAATATCTCGATACAGTCCGAAGAATGGAAGCCTCTTTCGAAGGCTTCTCTGTAAAGAATATCCCAAGAGGATAAAATGAACATGCAGACCTATTAGCCAAGTCAGTGGCACAGGGGCTCCCATTACCTTCGGAAGTACTTTTTGAAACAATAAAAGCACCTTCAGTCGAGCTCATGGAGCGAGCCATGCTTACAATCTCACCAGTCCACAGTGAACATTGGAGGACTGAGATTGTATCCTTCCTACAAGGCAACTATCCTTCCGACGACAAAGCTTATATCAAGAGAATGGAAGCTAGGACAAGGCCTTACATGATCATAGAGGGTGAATTGTATAAACATGGAGTCTGCTCTCCATTACCGAAGTGTTTGTCTAGAACCGAAGGTCAGGAGCTAATGAAGGAAATACATATAGACTGTGTGGAGCTCATATTAGGTCCAGGCCTCTACATGGAAAGGTTTTCAGACAAGGATTTTATTGGCCAGAGGCAGCTTCGGATGCAGCGGATTTAGTTCAAAAATGTGAAAACTGCCAGAAGTGTGCCAGAGACCAAAAACAACCTTCGTCTTTAACCTAGATAATCCAGCCCACTTGGCCATTGCAAAGGTGGGGACTAGATTTATTAGGCCCACTTCCACTAGTGCAAGGAAATTTAAAATACGTTGTGGTAGCGGTGGAATACTTTTCAAAGTGGATTGAAGCTAAACCTCTATCACACCCGGGTTTCGGGGCACCAAGACCCGGGCGCGAACATAATCACCAGGTGTGCTGGGACCAAGTCTCACACATATGATGAATCGTGGCACAGGATTGAATGTCACATATTTACTATATAATAGGAGTTCTGTACAAAATAAACAATTACATTATAAGGAGACAATGGTCCAGCAACCCAAAGTTGACTGGGAGACAACGACCTAGACCCCTCACGAACTCATCACAGCATCCTCCATGCGCCTCATCCTGCGGTACCTGTTCTTGACCTGTGGGGGATGTGAGACAGCAAGGGTGAGCTCACATACGTTCATCGCTCAACAAGTTGTGGAGAATAATGTGTATGAACTCGCCAAAGGTGGGAGCTCACGTGAAGTGTAAGGCTTACCAAAGAGGATGGTTGAAGCTGAGCATTGCTTTTAAAGTTGGTCAAAATTTTATTAGTAATTACTAAGTATAAGTAAATACCAACCCAATTAAATTGTAGAATAAAAGTAATAACAACACCCTCAATGCAATGCATATGAAAAATTGAATTTAGTTCCATAAATTAATCATGTGAGGGTCCGAGCTGCTCTTGACCGTGAGCATGGCTGATATACCAGTTTTACAGTCTACAGAGGTTGCGCATCTTTACCCACAAGTCATGTTACCCATCTGCCAAGGGATCGCGACTTCCCATACACCTCTACCGAGGAGGCGAGGCAGGGTAACACTACGAGGCCTTTACAAAGTTCCACTAGCTTCAGAAAACCCGCTACAGTTTATAGGAAGCTCCAATGCAGGGATCCCTCGCCTGACCGCCATCACAGCAAAATCAACCTAAGGACCTCCCTACACTGACCACTCCCCTACTGCCCTTGCCCCTTTCGGGTAAGGTAGTCATCCACTAGCTTTCCTAATTAAGCAGCCAAGGGGTCCCGTTCCTCCCTTGTGGTAGCACTGTTTTCCCGGGTGGTCGCTCCATGTTCCAATTAACATAATGATCTTAACATGAACAGTAATAATAAACTGATAATAAAAGTGTAATCACGAATAATGTATCTCCATAGCCAAAACCACATAAAGCAATAGCAGGCACTACGCAAAAATTCAGTGGTCAACAAGGTATAAAGATAGTCAAACTAGGGTAACCTATTGGGTCCCATCAATATTAAACTATGCAGATCATTATGATTAATCAGAACATGGCTGGGTAAAAAGAAGTGATCAAGGGCACAACTTGCCTGGGACTTGAGATTCCAGGTAACAGGATGATCTTCAGATGACTCGTGTCCTCACTACTGAACGTAGCAATACAAATAAACACGGTATAGACAAAATTAACATCACACCAAACATAAGAACAAATTGCGTAATAATACTCTACGCGTTGCTACGAGATCGTGGGATCGAGAACCACTAAAATCAGAGTTACTGTCGAGGATTTATGATTTATGCAAGATCTATGAGATTTAAATATTAAACTATATTATAAATTAGTTAGTATAACCCATACGAGAGAATATTCTATGAATAATTAACTCAACCTTAATCTTAATTATAACTTGACTAGAGATCATATTTTAATCAAATTATAATTATGGATAGGTTAGCTTTGGTTTAGAAAAGTTAATCTAGTAGACATAGGATAAATAAATATCTAACTATAAAAGTACGCAACATAGTATAATTAATGTTGTTACTACGTAGTAAATATTTATATAAAGCTAACGCAACTGAAACGGATCAAATCGGAGTTAAACTCATCAAGTTATGAATTTTCCAAGATTAAGACATTATTTTTTTATACTAAAAATGATTTCTGCATCTAATTAAATCAATTCACCAGTGAATTGGACTGCGGCTGCTATTTTTCAGAAACCCAGGGGTGACTTTGTATAAACCAGGGACCTAACAACGATTAGTTTCAACAGAAAAGGATGGCGGGTTAGTTGTGGCAAAGGGCAGGGGCTCTTTAGCAACATGTCACGGCGAAGGGGTACGGGTAGTGTTGAGCCGTCCGATCCTGAATCTATGGACCGGATTAGATCCCCTTTTATCCGAACCGGTACGCACCCTCAGCCCTAGGATGAAGAATCTACGGTGTCGATTTTATGGGGACAAATCTCCCATCACCCGCACGATCATCGATTTACGATTCACGTGCACTGACCCAAGCAGTTTCATCCGATCAAATCTGGGCCATTGCTGCCCAATCCGACGGTCACCGAGCAACCCGCCCAACCCCCCTGTTGACTGTGGTGGCGCTGCCCTGCCCGCGGCTCGCCCTCACCGGCGAGGTTCCGAACCCGCGCACAAGGGTACAAATCCCCTACTCTAAAGGCTCCAACGCGATGCGGAGGGGATAGCGAACCTAGGGAGGGGTTTATTACCGGCAATGGAGATGGCGACAGGTTAGGCCACGATGAAGGGTGGCCCGCGGTAAATCTGCGGCGAGAAATCGCAGATGACCCCACGGATTCTGCACTGGATTTGGTTTCGGGCGAGCTTCTCGGCACGACACTGGAGTCGCGACAACGACGAACACACAGGGCAATGGCGTAGCTCGATTCTTCCTCTCTCTGATTGATGAATATGAGACGACCAGCTCAATAGGATGGCCAATATGGGGAGAGAACCTGGATTTTATATTACCATGGCCAAGAGTCTGGATGAGAACGAGCCTGGAAGGATTCACGCGGCCATCGGTGTTCTGTTGGGATTCGGTTGAGGGAGCACAGTGAGGACCGCGTGGCGTCTGTTTCGCCCGCCTGGCTCGCGATCTGTTGAGAACGAACGATCTGGCATAAGGGGCCCACCTGCCGGTGACACGTGAATCAGGCGCGGCAACAGCGATTGATCAACCGGGCCCACGAGACAGCGGCAAGGCACGCGACCGTGAGACCGCCCACCGAGGCCCACAGGTAAGTTGCACGCTGCGGTGCTGGGGAAGGTGGGCCGGCGCGGTAGTTGATTTGGCTAACTGGGTCGCAAAGCGAGCTGGGCCACAGAGGAGAAAACGACCCAGGTTGAGGTTGTCCATTTTTTCTTTTTGTTTTTATTTCCTAGTTTTCTCTTCAAACTTGTTTCTAGTTCTAAGTCAAAATCCAATTCAAATTCAACTTCTTATTTTTGAACTTCATATTTCTTAGTGAACACAGCTTCTAATATTTACCATACTCTTATTTACCATTTTCCTTGTTATTCATTTAGAGAAGGAACAAATGACTTAGTTGAGATTTTCACTCCCCCTTTTCTTTATTCCTATTCCAAATTCAATTATTCAAACTCACATTTATACTCCTACTTTATTTCTCAGGTTTTCCAGTGTATCAATTGAAATCCAAATGGGAATATAAACCATATTATTTTAAATATTACTAGTTTAAGTTTATTCTCCTTCTCATATTTGTCTCTAACCATAGTTGTCTTTATTACAAATTTCCTTTCCCATTCCCAATTCCCAAGCACTATAATAGCTATATTTGTTTTTTTATTTTATAATTATTATATTTTTTTCTACTAATTTTCGGTCTTACAACCTCTAGCTACAATCACTTTGGCCACGGTTCAGAAGTTTTTCTGGCAGAATATTGTTTGTCGCTTCGGTGTGCCGAAGGCCATTACAGTTGATAACGGAACTCAATTTGATGCCGAAACGTTCAAACCTTTTTGTGACCAAATTGGTACAAAAATACATTTTTGCATCGGTGAGACATCCAGAATCAAATGGACTGGTAGAATGAGCTAATGGAATCATAATAACAGGAATAATAAAGTCAATCTTCAATCAGCCAAAAGGAAAGTGGCCAAATGAATTAATAAAAGTCGTATGAAACCACAACACTGTTGTCTCAAGGTGAACATGATTTACTCGATTCAAGCTTTTATTCGTTGATGAAGTAATAACACCAGAAGAAGGAAGAGCGGGTTCAATAAGGACCCTAGCTTCGGCAGAAGATGAGGAGGATTGTAAAATAACAAAAGACACCATAGAAGGGACCATACTTTAGGCAATAGATCACATCAATAAGTATCAAGCTGAAACAGTCAAATGGCGTGATCGCAAGGTAAGACTAAAGAATATCAAGCTAGGACACTTGGTACTTCGGACAGTGGCCAACCCGGATACAGTGGGAAAACTTCAGTTAAAATGGGAAGGTCCCTTCTGGGTGGTATCTTCGTCAAGGCCTAGGTCATATAGGTTGAAAGACATGGATGGCAACGACATTCCAAGATCTTGGAATGCAGATGAGCTTTAGAGATATTATGTGTAAATTTTGTAATTTTCTTTTTCCTCATGGCACCCTTTTCCTTTCAAGAGGGGACAAAGGTTTTTAATGGGGCCATAGGTTGTAATTTTTATTTTTTTGATTCAGCTCTGTGCAATACAAGGGCCAAATTCCCCCACCTGTAAAATGTAAAGATCTAGGATTACGCCATCGAGTGTAAAAAAGTATGAAGAAGCTCCAAAGTCGTCCCCAAGGGGATGCAGAGCTACAATGCCACCTAAGTGAAAGGTGAAGAAGCTCTAAAGTCGTCCATAAGGGGATGCAAAGCTTAAATGCCACCTAAGTGAAAGGTGAAGAAGCTCCAAAGTTGTTCCTAAGGGGATGCAGAGCTTAGCTCCAAAGTCGTTCCCAAGGGAATGCAGAGCTGAAGTACCACCTAAGTAAAAGGTGAAGAGACTCCAAAGTCGTTCCTAAGGGGATGCAGAGTCTGTGTATGTGTTCATGTGAATTTTTTACCTTTAGCATACATTTGCACGCTTCATTACGTCATCTTTTGCATTCATACAAACATGCATTAGGCATCCGTAGATTCATCATCATGGCATAAAGCACAAAGCATTAATAGGAAAAGCGAAGGTTTCTATATACGAAGATGCATCGTCTCATTGCATATGTGGAAGTCGATGTTTGATTATGATCGAAAGGTGCTTCAATGTGAACGAAAAGAAGGGAAGGTGTTTTCCGCCTTTGGCTTAAAAAGCTATGAGAAGTGGTTTTGTCCACAGCAAAGCAGATAACACGAGGAGGAAAGGTAAAATAGCATTACCAAGCATTTACAAAATATTTGCAACTATTTCTTCGTAGTTAATTACAACTTTTTGTCAAATAATACATCTCTTTCCACAAAGAGTTTCCAAAAAGTATTTCTATAGATACTAGCAAACGAAGCTCCCGAAGTTCCCTCATGCTTCAGATATAGCTTCGGCCTACTAGCTTTTGGTACCATCATACTGAAGAACGACAAAGGCAATTACTAAGGAATGTGATAAGATAAAACATAAAATAAAGGCACAAAGGTAAAAAGATTTTTATACCTTGCTAAGCATATTTCGAGCTTCGTCTCCAGCCAGTTCTCGGCCGCCCTTTGCCCAGATCTGGGTAATAAACCTGTTACCTATGCTTCGGGCTTCGGTCGGAATCTCAACAAGATCAGTTGGAGACAGGCTAAAGTTTGGCCTGTTAACGGCCCTTGCATGGTTGCACCCTGCTTTTATGAAAGCAGTAGTCATACCACGAGAAGCTACTTGCACACAGAAGTCACCGTGACCAGTTATGACTTCATCAAGGACGTCAACTTCTTTCCCAATGCATTCAAGTGCTCCTGGGACATCTTCGGCAAAAAGACTGGCTTCTTTAGATGCAGCTCCAACTGAATTGAATATACTTTTTAGCCGAGCACTGCATTGGGTTGCAAAGTTGAAACATTTATTTTTCAGATTTTTGAGTGCTTCACTCAGCTTTAGGTTCCTCTCAGCCTCAACCTTGATTGTCGTGTTTAAAGCTTCGGTTTCACGGCTGAAACGGCTGGAGTTCTCTTCCAAAAGTATCTGAGTCTTTTCCAGGCTGAAGAGCATTGATCCAGGCTGGTAGCCGCAGGAGATAGCAAATTCCTTTAGTTCTGATATGTCCTCTTTGGAAAGCTGTTGGCCGCCCAGGTGCCGTAGGTCGAAATTCACACTTTCTGAAGAGGTTTCTTCAATTTTCTTCCCCTTATCAGAAGCCACTGCGGCTACCTCTTTCTCCGCAGCCACTTCTGATATAAGTCTGTCGATTTCCGACAGGGTGGTTGTGAGATTTTCGTCTTCGGATGCGGCAGTAGCTTCGGCATCAACGGATATAGTAACTTTGTCTGCCAAAGCCGAGGGCGGGGTCTGTTCAAGAGCTTCCATTATATTCATCATATGTTGCTTCTTTTGCCCCCCGTTTTTCCCTTCTGCGGCCGAAGAGACTTCCTTTGACTGCAAGAGGTTAGTCAGATCCAACCTCAGAGGGCTTAGCAGTGCAAATGGGAAAGGTTCAGTCATTACCTTCAAAATATCCGAGACCTCAGCAGCAGAAGACGAAGAAGGGCTCATAATATGCTTCAGCACATCTTGTACCTTCATCTCCTTGGAGGATATCTTGACAAGCTTTCGCTTCTTGGGAGCTGATTCCTTTGGCTTCGATACAGTTTTATGCTTTTTCAAAGTTTTTGGTACCATCATCCTGAAGAACGACAAAGACAGGTACTAAGGAATGTGACAAGATAAAATATAAAATAAAGGCACAAAGGTAAAAAGATTTTTATATCTTGTTAAACAAATTTCAAGCTTCGTCTCCATCCAGTTCTTGGACGCCCTTTGCCTAGATCTCGGTAATAAACCTGTTACCTATGCTTCGGGCTTCAGCCGGAATGTCGACAAGATCAGTTGGAGACAGGCTAAAGTTTGGCTTGTTAACGGCCCCTGCATGGTTGCACCCTGCTTTTATGAAAGCAGCAGTCGTACCACGAGAAGCTACTTGTGCACAGAAGTCACCGTGGCCAGTTATGAATTCATCAAGGACGTCAACTTCTTTCTCAATGCATTCAAGTGCTCCGGGGACATCTTCGGCAGAAAGACTGGCTTCTTTAGATGCAGCTCCAACTGAATTCAATATACTTTTTAGCTGAGCACTGCATTGGGTTGCAAAGTTGAAACATTTATTTTTAAGATTTTTGAGTGCTTCACTCAGCTTTAGGTTCCTCTCAGCCTCAACCTTGATTGTCGTGTTTAAAGCTTCGGTTTCATGGCTGAACTGGCTAGAGTTCTCTTCCAAAAGTATTTGATTCTTTTCTAATTCTATGCTTAATTTCTTGTTCTAAGCCTAAGCTTCGGCAAGAGATCCTTCGGTTGAATGCAGCAGGCTATCCTTTTCTCTCAATGAATCTTCAAGTTTTCTGATTTTATCTTCAAAGCCCTTGATGATAATTTCATTTTTTCTATCTTTGCCATCTTGTTGCATTTTCAAGGCTTTGCTTAGCAATAAACTCTAAAAAATGATGAACTAAAGTTAGAATACTTAAATCAACACAAAGGTATCATCGATAACTTGCGAAAGGAGTATTACATTGAAGTTCGAATAAAATAAGCTGCCAATGATATGCTGACGTCTATAGCAGCTAATATCTTTTTCAAGCGTTGGGAATCCAATGCTTTTAGACAGAGTGCTTATAATTTTAGCTCCGGCGTGGTCGCGAATGCATCCCACAATTTCTTCATCGACCCCGCCGAAGAGCATTGATCTAGGATGGTAGCCGCAGGAGATAGCAAATTCCTTTAGTTCTGATATGTCCTCTTTAGAGAGCTGTTGGCCTACCAGGTGCTGTAGGTCGAAATTCGCACTTTCTGAAGAGGTTTCTTCTATTTTCTTCCCCTTATCAGAAGCCACTACGGCTACCTCTTTCTCCGTAGCCACGTCTGATATAAGTCTGTCAATTTCCGACAGGGTGGTTGTGAGATTTTGGTCTTCGGCTGCGGTGGTAGCTTCGACATCAACGAATATAGTAACTTTGTTTGTCGAAGCCGAGGGCGGGGTCTATTCAATAGCTTCCATTATATTCATCATACGCTGCTTCTTTTGCCCCCTGTTTTTTCCCTCTGCGGCCGAAGAGACTTCCTTTGACTGTAAGAGACTAGTCAGATCCAACCTCAGAGGACTTAGCAGTGCAAATGGGAAAGGTTCAGTCATTACCTTCAAAATATCTGAGACCTCAGCAGTAGAAGACGAAGAAGGGATCATAATCTGCTTCGGCACATCGTGTACCTTCGTCTCCTTGGAGGATATCTTGACAAGCTTCCGCTTTTTGGGAGCCGATTCCTTTGGCTCCGATACAGTTTTATGCTTTTTCAAAGTTTTTTGTTCCTCTTTAACTGACTGGATAGCCTCCCTATTCAGAATGCTGACAATTCTCTTCCTCTTCACTCCTCCGATCCCTTCATCAAGCCTTTCGTAATTAAGATACTCAAAGTTCAGAGCATGCATCACGCGGTTTAGCCTATGCTTTGGGTGGGTGCCAAAGGCATTAGTCATTAACTGATCTTCTTTCTTTGTAGAATTTCCAAGAATTTCATTGCACATGGTTTCTATTAATTCTAACCATTCATTGCATGGTTCTTTAAACCTTTTCTGAAATTTGAAACGATAGGGCAGACGCACAAGCTCATACTTCTTTCCCTTATCCTTCTTCTTCGACATTCCCCAACCACTAGAGGTTGGGAATGTCCGGTTCGCCAAATATTCTTGAACTAAATCTCTGGTGCTGATATGCTCAGCCACAACACTGAACTCCACCTCAAATAGCTAGTAGGGAGCCCCTAATTGCATATTGCAGAGGGTTGAGTCATGCCGAAGTTTAATCTCAGTGGACTCATCACCATGCTCATAAGCTTTTCCCTTTTCTTCTCGTGTGCCTTAACATAAAACCATTCACTCGTCCAACCAGTCGGCCACTTGGTGGGGTAACCTATCATAGGGGCCTTTGTATCTTTTCGGTATGCGAAGTTGTAGCATCAGAAGTTTTTGTGTAGACCATCAGCCCTTGCCTTCATCTGGTAATGAAGTTCATGTACCTGGTAGAACCCTTCGGCGTTAGTGTAACACCCCAGGTATTACTCAGGATTTTTCCCTCCACACCCACATTTGTGAACATTATCACATGTGAATTGAATTGAGCAAAAGACACCAAAATTGAGAAGAAAGAACTTAATCAAATTTTTTCATCTCAAGAAACATAACCTAACCACATCATGCACCTCAAGTGGGAAGAATATTCAAAACCCTCGAACTACACTATTTGAGCCAATTGAGCACAAAAAGGGAATTTAGTGAAAAGACTATGAAAACATAAAATCATAATTTGGACCAATTAACAAATTTGTAGTACACTAAATAAGCAACAAAATATAGTAAGTAAGTTTAATCAAAAGGGTTTTGCAAAATTCTCAAAATAGCCACTTAAGTGAAGACTCAATTGAAAATTCAAAAAATTCAGAATTCTGAAAATTGACCTTCTCTTCTTAATCAGCCGTGTTCACCTAGTTCCAAGGCCCAAACCTATGAGATCCAAATATCAAATTGGTGCCAAATTACCTTAGGCACGCCCTGGAAAAATTTGGAGACAAATATCAGCCGTTTGACATGATTTGGCATGGTTTTGCCTTGGGATGCAGCAGCTAGACACTGGCAACTTGGCAACGCAACAACTCACTGTACACAGCCAAAAACCCCTTGGTTCCCACACATAAACGACAAAGCATACACTAGGGAACATATCTTACAAAACGATCTTGCCCAAATTCATGAAGATTTGAAGCCTATCAGCGTTAGAACAGGAGCAGAAGAGATATGCCACGTGCTCGACCGCGACTGACGCGCCGGTGCACGCCAGCCCACGTGCCCGCGCCAAGCCGTGCGCACCCCGTGCGCCCGCACCGGTTCATGCCCAATCGTGCACTACGCCCGCGCCTATAAGAGCAGCACGGCCTCGACCGTACTCCCTCCGCACCGCGCCCAACTTCCGAGAGCCAAGTCCGCAGTTCTGGCGACCTCCTCGCGACCCGCCACCACCGCCAGAGCTCGGCCACCATGGCCAGACCTCTTCCGGACCACCTCCAAATGATCCAATGCAACGGCTAGCTTCCGCAGAGCTCCCTCGCTAGCGCACGAGGTCCGATCGACTCTGACCACCGCCAGCGACGAGCCATGGTTAGGCCGGAACACTCGCTGCCGACGAGCTCCCCCGCTAGCGCACGAGGTCCGATCGACTCTGACCACCGCCAGCGACGAGCCAACCATCGACGTGATCGTCGTGACCTCCCCGATCTCCCCATGTTTTTATACTAATTTTTAGAGTTTTGAATTAAATTGGAAAACTGCCCAAATCTTAATAATACAGAGAAAAATAGAAATACTTCTATACTGGGCTTCAGAAAAATTGTGGAGACACTCACCTAGTATATACACTGTTTAAAAATAATAAACACCACAGTATACAAGACTAAGCCAGAAATATCCATTAAAGACTATTTCTGCCCAAACTTTAGGAAAATGAAAAAGGGGATAGAAAATAGAAACCAGAGAGTGACCATATTTTTCCTAGTATGTCCAAGTAATGTAGATCATAGGAAAAATATATGGAACCCTGATCTAGTACTGATCTAAGGTTATAATTTTATTTAGGTATTAAGAAGTTAATAAAAGCCATGATTAAAAATGTAAGGGCATATGCAATAATGGCAAGAAAAATTCAGTAGACCCCTGACCACTAACATACCACTACAAAAATGGTAACCACCCCAAACCATCACAGTAAATGAGTTCAATAATTAGAACTTGAATTTGGCCAATAATTCAAATAAATCAAAAGAAAGACTAAAAATGGGAAACAGTGAGCAACCCAATTTTTACCTAAGTACTTATGATGTATGCTGCCAGAGAAAAATACAAGACTGAGGTAAAAGTGTGATGAAATACACCTCACCCCCTACCCCATGAAAAAGACCATATATTCTAAGAAATTTTACAACCCCTTCCCTATGAGCAAAATATAAGCAACTTAAAAAATGATTGCTCTTGCACAAAGAAGAAGATAGAAAAATTAGAAAATCTGTTATTTTTCAATTATAGTAGTAGTGGAAAGCACCACTAAGCCCCCAAACCTTAGAAATCATCATAAATTAACCAGTAGGTATCTTGGGCTAAAATTTGGCATAAAGTCATATTATTGCACCTAGATACCAGCAAAAATAATGTCCAATGCTAGAAGTGAGTTGTAGTTCAAAACACCCCCTCTACCCTAAATTTTAGTATTTTTGTGTAGAGAAAACCATTCTCATTTTAAGCCTCAATTTTTGAGACTGAATTATATAAACCAGTAAGAAGCCACTGTAATTTTTACAGAATTTTTGTGAATTCTTAAAATCAGTGATGTAGTTCAAAGCCACTCTAAAAGCCCAACTAGAAAAAGGGAAAGAAGGGATTAATGAACTACTAAATTAAGTCATAGAAAATTTCAGCCAAGAACCTTATTCAATCTTCATTAAGACATTGAAGGATTTGTTAAGTACAACCTTAATCCAACTTCCTAAACTGGCCCCACCTACTCCTAATTACCAAGTATACCCCTAAAATCTTAAATAATGGAGCTAAAACCTGTCCTGCTAACTTGAGTACTTCACCTTGCATTTTAATTATTAAATTTACATATCATGGCATACATGTATCTTATTCATTGCATTCATTTAGATTGCAACCTCGCTGATTGAGAGTACATGCTCATCCCCAAGCAAGAAGTTGCCCAAGAGGAAGTCTAGGAGCCAGCTCCACCGAGGATCTCCCCTCCGCCCCAGCTTTTGAAGGCAAGCCCCGGTTTTATGCATAACCATATATATATATATGCTATTTTACTACATTTAATGTTTGTAGGTTTGTAATGTGCACTTAAGTATAGGAGTTGCCTGAAACCCTAGTTGCATAAACCAAGGATTCCTTTTTGAGATGGATACTAGTATGCTAGGTCGAGTAGCCGCTTTGCTAATCAGGGATCTCGGTAGAAGTCGAGTGATTTTTCTAGCACTCGCGCGAGGTTAGGAGCTGATTGTATTCATCTTGATAACATTATCTATGATGGTCTATGGACATGGATCTAGGGTGGATGCCTTGTCTATGAGACGGAAATGGAATTAAGGATTAATGTGTGGATACCTGATTCAAGCATTTGAATGTACTAAACTCATATTGGGAAATATGGTAACCGATAAGCCTAGTACCTGATTGAACCTGCCCGCAGACTTTACTCCTCACTGGACGTGAGACGGGGTCTCCCATGCTAGCTATGGTGGGTACAAGTGCGGCCGTTGCACGGCGGCAGCCGGAGACAATTGGAGCATTGTACGCCAAGGCCGTGAGCCCTGTTCTATTGCCAGGGAATCGATGGGGATGATTGACGTGTGTGGGGATGGAGTGCCCCTACATGTCGTGTGTTTAGGTTTACCTTGCAAGGTTAAAAGCTCGATTCGAACTATGTCCTTCTCGCAGCTAATGAGACTGCTTGACCCCTTGTACTGCATTGAGTAAAAAGTGAAATGAGTTTTTACTTGAGATAACATGTTGATTGTACTAAATGATTGTTACCATGTATGCTTAGAAAGGAGCAAACCTAGCTTAATTAAATATACTAGAACTGGAAAAGCTAAAATTGTATTTAGACCTAGCTAATGCTTTTGGCAAACCAAACCCCTCGGCCAAACAGCTTCATGGTCTAGAGGTAGGTGAGTAGACTCCTCACATCGGGTAAGTCTAGCTGAGTATTAGTATACTCAGCCTTGCTTGTGGCATATTTTTTTCAGGTACACTATAGGATATGGTTGATGGTGTGACTTGGCCTTCCACCCTGCCACCGGGATGGACGGTCGAGTGGGATGCTGCCTCGACAGGAGAGGACCAGGAGGAGTAGTGGGCTAGGCCTTGCCCTATTCCTCAGTATCGACGTTATCGACTATCCACCACATTTAATTACGAACTTGTTATCTTTTATTAAAACTCCGATTTATGTAATAACTCCAGTACTTTAATTTGTGGTTTCATGTTTATTGTATTCTCTCTATGCCTCACCATCGTGTGAGCTAATGGTATTTGATCCTTGGTAAGTGGCTTTATCGGACTAGATCCGAGGGAATGACGGGTTATTCTAATTTAAGTGTGTCGCTACCTCCAAGGCGTGACTTGGGCACTTAAGCTGGAATAATTTGGGCGGTTCTGCCACATGTAGCACTATTTCCTTGGCTTCGGAGAGCCCAGATGTAAACGTTGAGTCTGATAATGGCGTTCGGGGTCAGCTGATGAAGGAAGATCTCAAACTTCTTCAAAACTTCACCTATCATCTCATAAAGGGGAACCGAAGTCTAGCCCTGAAGAAGCTTTTGAAGACTACGACTTCTTCCTTTTTTGGCTCTGGAATTGTCTCCTCTCCAGCGAAACGAACTAGTTCATCATCATTCTCCCGAAAGTATCCTAGTTTCCTCATTAAAACTAGATCCTCTGCCTTTACTATGGATTTTCCAAATTCAACATGGCTAGGATTAGCTAGGCACAGAATACTATCGTCCTCTTCACTTTCGTTATCACTCACAACTTCAGCCACAGCTTGTTTAGCTTCGGCATTAGAGGTACCTTCGGCAATAGCTCCTTCCTGCACAACCAGCCCTAACCGCCTCATCATTTCTAAGATGGGTGCTGTCTTAGTTGCTTCAGTTTCATCTCCCTCGTGGGACACCCTTGCAGTGGATCTTACTCTGGCCATTTTGTTGTTCAACTTTTCTCAAACGAAGTTGTTCTTAAGCGATGAAGGGCTTGTTCACAAGTACAATGCAAAGAGCTTCGGCTTCGGTGAATATTTTCAATAGCACAACAATACAATAACAATGAATGATGTGGTACTTCTCACCAACCTGTCTGTTTATATAGCCCTGCAGGAGAAGAAGGTGA
Organism: Zea luxurians; assembly: GCA_029449295.1. NCBI lineage: Eukaryota > Viridiplantae > Streptophyta > Magnoliopsida > Poales > Poaceae > Zea > Zea luxurians. The sequence goes on along the minus strand of JAOPSE010000004.1, from coordinate 53,815,222 downwards.
ACCACCAAAACACGCATAATGGCTGATCGGTGGACTGACAAGTGCTTGGAATATTTTATTCGTTTTTTGATAACATGCTCAGGGAAGGTGTTTTTTGGACCTTCGGCATTCCGAAGCCTTCGTGTTATTCGTAGATCGAGCTTGTTATGAAAAACGATCCAGCATCGCGAAGGGGCTACTGTTGGTGGTCTTCTTCTCTGCCTAAGGTCCTCAAGACAAAGACACCATCGGCAAAGTGATTCTGAAGACTTCTTTATGCCGAAGGTCCTCAAGACGAAGATGTCGTCTGGAAGCAACGATGGCAAGTACCGAAGTTGCCACCAGCTTCGGCTTAGACCAAGCAGAGGAAGAAAAGACCAGATAGACCCTAGTGATTTAAGTTATGACTATAACAAATGTTGAAGGTCATGAATGTAATTTTACCAGAGCTACGTCCTGTGCCTATAATTTTACCGTACTGTTCACGCTGGATTGTCATCACCCTCGCGTCAACACCTTCAAGCAAGCCAAAGGTATCAATGTAAGGTAAACTTTGTTAATATTCATGTGTGTATTATGAAATGTAAATATGAATGAATCAATGAATTATATTATTCATCCTTATGTATTCTTATTTATCCACAAAATGATGAAGGCATGTCCTTCATGACCTTTGTCCGATGATCATTAAATCCGAGAGGAGGCAATGCTTCGGAGGGCGAAGGTTGTTAATGCTTAATGTTGGTCACTTGTTCTCAAATTTTGTGAATCAAGAACAAGGCAACATAATTGTTAAATATTAAGGACCTTCGTCCTCCGAAGCATTACCTCCTCTTGGATATAATTATCGTCAGACGAAGGTCTTGAAGGACATGCCTTCATCATCTCATGGATAAATAATAATACATAAAGATAATGAATGTAATTCATCAATTCATTCATATTTGCATTCCCATAAAGTATATGAATATTAGCAGAATCTATATTACATTGATACCTTTGGCTTGCTCGAAGGTGCAGACGTGAGAGTGATTACAATCCAACATGAACAGTATGGTGCTACTGTTCATATAATTATAGGCATGGGACACAGCCCGGGTAAAAGTACATTTATGTCACCAATATTCACTTATAATCGTAATACAAATCATTAAGGACTAAATAGTCTTTTTCCCCTTCGGTCGGCATAATCATCATACTTCATCTCTGTTATGAGTCAAAGCTGTCAATCTCGTGATAGCTTCGACGTTTATTCTTCTTTAGATCTATCTTCATCTTGTATGCCTTCATCATGAGGAAGAGGCTTGCATCCTAAAGACGAAGCTTCATGTAATGGCTTATGCTAAAAACAAATGGTTAATTATGTTTTTGAGGACATTGGAAATAGGAAGGCCCCCAATAGTAGCCCCTCGCAGTATTGATTTGTTTTATTGTAACAAATTCAGACTACGACGTGAACGAAGGCATTTAGCCGAAGGTCCGAAAAACACCTTCCCTTCGCTAGAATAGCGAATCGTTCTAAACTGTGGGGCCCATCTAGTTGTGGGGCTCTGAGTATATATATAGAAGGGAGCGTGGCAAATATTTTTCGTGCGATCTAGCTTTCGTGCTACAGTTGTTGTTTCAGTTTTCTTGTTCTCTGAGTTCAATTGTCTGTGAGCTTCGGTTTTCTATCGTGACCATCACCGAAATGGCTGATGATAAGAAAAGTGCTAACCCCACACTTGCTAGTTTCTACGAAGCCATGGAAAAGTCCAACATAGAGAAGATTACCAACGAGATGTTAGCTGGATTATCTAGTGATTCAAGCGATAGTGAAAGCTTCGATATTGAGAGTGAGAATGAAAATGCCGAAGATCGGCCATGGAGACCAAGCCACGTTGTTTTTGGAAAGTCCACTATTAGGCAAGGTCAAATTGAAGTAATGAAAGGCAAATATTTTCATGATGTTTCGATAGTGAGGCCGGAGGAGAAGACATCGTTCCTCTACTGGTAGGAGATGAAGTGGTAGTCTTTTGGAGCTTTATGAAGGCTGGGCTTCATTTTCCGCTACACAAGATGCTGGTCAAGGTCTTGAAGACGTTTGAAATATACCTTTATCAGATTACCCCCGAAGCTCTTATCAGAGTGGGAGTTTTTATTTGGGCCATGAGAAGCCAGGGACTAGAGCGAGATGCAATATGCTTTTGCAATATTCATGAGTTGTCTTATTAGATAAAGGTAACTAGAAAGGAATAGTATCACAATAATTTTGGTTGCTACAGCTTCGTGCCTCGGTCTGAGGCGAATTACCCTGTGCCCATGTTTCAGAGGAAGTGGTCAAGTTCTTGGATGAAGGAATGGTTCTACGTGAAAAATGACCTGAATCAGAGGGAAGATGTAAATGGTGTTATTCAATGTCCTATATGGTCACGCTTCGGCATTAGAAGGCCAGCCATCGCAATTGGAAACAAAGTGCAAGCGTGCCAAGCTGCTTTCAATATAGTGTGCACCTATATTGGCATCAGAGACTTAGTTCATTAGCATATTGCTTACAAAGTATGGCCTCTTGCAAGCGAATGGGAAATGCCGAAGGAAGCCGCCGCTAGTTCTAGTCAGGGTGGCCTGGTTTATCTGAAGTATACTTTTCGATTCAGAAACTAGTTTGATGAGCCAAATGATGATTGGTTGGATGTTTTAGAGGCAACAAGTGATGAGGTACTCAGAGCGTATTCGAAAGCAGAAGACGAAGCTGTGATGGTTGCCTTCGACGCTCACGGCAAGAAGAGGTTGAATAGAGTGTTTGATGTGATTGGGTTCGTTTACCTAGACTATTGCTATCTCGTTTAGAAACAAGGGAGAACAAGGAAAGTTGCTGCTTCGGTGACTGCTAGCACGCCGAAAACAAAGAAAATTATGGTTTTGACACGCAGGCCTAGGCGCATCGAGACGGCCAATGTTTCGAAGTTAATTGAAAGGGTAGAAACAACACCCCTAGTCAGAGAGACTGTTCCTGCTATATCTGTTGAAGCCATTGTAGACCCGGCCAAAGAGCCGGAGCCATAAAATGTAATACCGAGTTTGTAATATATAATAAAAGAGGAGAAAAGTCATTTCCTATATTTTATGTGTGTGTTGAATCTACTTATCATCACATGTGAACACCATATTCAAAAACAAATAAATAATTAATAAAAATGTATGCCACCAAATTATGCATCATGCTGTTTTCATTTTTGTGTGCATCTTGTGACCATATAAGAAATCATGTGAAAAGAAAATAATAAAGTCCCAAGGTGGAATTTAGAATATAAAGGAAATTATATAAGTTAGAAAAAATATATGAAGATATAAAGATAAAAATAATACATATATAAAAATATATTCAAATTGGTACTGTTTATTGCACAAAATAAACTGAGGATAAAATTGCCACCAGAATGGAATTTATATTTGAAATGAGTTTGAATTTGAAAAGGAGAAAAAAGGGAAACAAAAAAGAAAAGAAAAAGGAAACCTGTATGGGCCCAAACCACACCATCGGCCCGTTTGAGAACTCCCCTGCGCGGCCCAACCTGGCCATATTAGCGCCGACGACCATGGCCCACTTGACAGTCCCTAGCCAAATTCCGCGCGCCTGCCGCCACTGTAGCACTGCCCCACACACCAGCTGCGACGGTCCCGCGCCGTTTCACTGTCACCTGGGTCCCACCTGTCATCCCGGACCTCCGCTAAAATCGCACCACGCAACGGAGCTCCGCTTCTGTCATGCACGTCCCGGGATCTCCTCCGCGGGCGACTATCCTCCCATAAAGGCTCTCGCGTCACGCCTCCAAAGACCCGTTCCTCTCCTCTGTCCTCCCTCAAATCTGAGCGCCTCTCACTGGCCACTCGCAGCCACCGCCATTGCACCTATATCGCCGCCGGGAATCTCCTTCTGTGCTGGCAAAGCATCTCCGACGTGTTGGTCCTGTGCTTACCGTGGTTCGTGGGAAGTTGGGGTGGTGGTACTAGGCTCAGAGCGTCATCGGTGTTGGCTCAATTGCTCCCCGAAGTCTTTGTGCGTCGTGATCCCGCCTAACTCCGTGGATAGCATCGCCCAAGCACCAATTCGGGGTAAGAAGCATGTAATTAAATTTGCCGCGCCTTGTTTTAACTATACGCCTCGGGTTTCATCAGTTGATAGCATTTGGGCACGTGTTCGCCTTGGTCTGGCCATCCTTCGCCGCGGAGTCAGGGCGGCGCCACCATATCATTCACCCGAGGGAACAGGATGATTGATGAGCTGTAGATCTGTTAGTGGACGGAGGTGATAAGACGATCGCATATCCTTTCGTGCGATTGGATCTGAACCGTTGTGTTAGGATCTATCGTGTGTGAGTGGGTCATGGCTGTTTTAAATCTGGGCCATAGACTCCAGATCGGTCGGTCTCGGCGCGATACTAGTTCAGTCTTGGATGGATTTAATCGGTGCCATTGTTTGCAGATCGGGCGACCAAGATACGTCCATACCGTTCTGTGCGGGTAATTTTATTAAAATGACCCTAGGGTTTCTCAGAATGAACCCGCGGTCCACGTAGACTGTGCGCTGGGTCTGGGATATTTTACCCCGAGGCCCCTGCCTTCCTCAGTATTGTTGCGCCTAGTCCAGAACAGTATAGAATCAGAGAAATTAAATTCTAAATGGATTTTTAATATATAAATAAGTGCTAGAACTTATAAAATTCATAGAAAATTCATCCCTAGTCCAAATTACTTCATTCCAGTTTCTAAAATTTTGTAATATTATTCTCTATTACTTAGAGTCCCTATTTTTACATGAAAACAGTCATAAAAATTATTTTTCACTTAATCCTATTTCAAGCACATAAAACCTTTAGAAATTCGTAATTTAATATCCATAACTCCAAAAAATATGATTCCTGTTCCTAGGATTTTATTTTAGTGTGTGGATTATTACTATGTATTTTTTTTACATGTTTGATGTGATGTTAATTTTCTCAATATATTGTGCTTGTTTGTATTGTGGCGAGTAGAAGAGCCTGTGACTAAGGATCCTGGTGAACAGCAGATAGAAGTAGCAGAGCAGGAGCTCATTAAAGCAAGTTGTGCCCTTGACCACTTTTATACCCAATAATGTTCTTTAATGTCATTACTCATGCATAGTTTTAATTCTGATGGGACCCAATAGGTCACCCTAGACTGTTTATCTTTTTACCTTGTTATCCCTGAATCACATGGGTAGTTTTGCTATTGCTTTACATGGTTTTTGGGCTAATATTTCATTATAACCATGTTCTAATTATTTTGTTATTCTATTTATGTTCATGTCAAGATCATTAATGTTAATTGGAACATGGTGCTTAACTTGAGAAACACGTGCCACCACAAGGGAGGAATGGGACCCCTTGGCTAACTAATTAGGAAAGCTAGTGGAATACTACCTTACCCAAAAGGGCAAAGGGCAGTAGGGGAGTTGCATGCAAGGAGGTTCTCAGGTTGATTTTGCTGCGATGGCGGTCAGACAGGGGATTCTTGCAAGTGCTCTTCCCATAAACTATTGCGGGTTTTCGGAAGCTAGTGGAACTTTGTAAAGGCCTCGTAGTGTTGCCCTGCCTTGCTTCCTTGGTAGAGGTGTATGGGGCCCGAACAACCCCGTGGCAGATCGGTAACATGACTTGTGGGTAAAGGGTACAACCTCTGCAGAGTGTAAAACTAGTATACTAACCGAGCTCATGGTCATGAGAGCTCAGGACTCTCGCATGATTAATTTATGTAACTTAAATTCAATTTGTCATTTGCATCGCATAGGCTTATTTATTAGTTTTGTTCTATTACTTTTACTAAGGTTTGGTATTTACTTACATCTAGTAATTGCTAATAAAATTTTGACCAACTAACTAAAAGCAATGCTCAGCTTTAAACCCCTGTTGTTGATCAGCCTAACATATCACATGAACTCCCACCTTTGGTGAGTTCATGCCCACTGGTTTCCCCACAACTTGTTGAGCTATGATCATGTGTGAGCTCACCCTTGCTGTCTCACACCCCGCCAGGAGAAGAACAGGTGGTTCAGGGGGAGCCACACAGCGAGGAGTTTGATCTGATCTAGGTGGTGTTTCCCAGTTGAGTTACGCCAAGAATGATCCTTAGTTTGTTTATATTTATCTTTTATTTTGTAATAAGACTTCCTCTATGTAATAAATACTCTGATTTTATCGTGACATTTATCTCTACACACCGTTATTATATATGTTGTCTTTTTGGCGCATGTATGAGATGCACCCGGCTTTGTTCCTTAAAGCCCGGGTGTGACAGAAGTGGTATCAGAGGAAATGTTGACTATAGGACAAAACCAAGATAGAAATGGACAAAACCCTTACCTACTTATCTTACTCTGATTCTTTCTATACTCATCTTGTCTTGATCCTGTCTCACCTTTGTTGTTCTACTCTGATTACTCTTATCCTTTTTACTCCAAGACATGATGGATTTCACACCTTAGAATCCTACAGCTATGATCTTTTTAAGAGATAGGGAACCTAAGACGAAATTAAAACTATTTTCTCTATAAAAAATGTTGGTTGATTGTTCTGATGATAAATGCCTGATTTGCTTCTTTGATTGATTGAGATATTATAAATGGACATCTTAGCATGTACCACCATAAGGTATTGAGTTAGCTTTAGTAGGTAAAACATTAATCTTCTTAGCTAATAAATCCCCCAAAGAACATGATTCATAACTACCTACCTTGTCTACTATTCTCTCTTACCATATGTTTCTAACTCAGATGGTCAATACCAGGAAGGGTGGTGGAATTGATTTACCTCCCAATCAACACATTCGGAGGATATTTAGACAACTCTAGCCACAACCAGCAGAGATGGATCCTCCACCACCGCCTCCACCAGTCGGAGTTGACCCAATGGTTGCAGCTTAGATGAGGATGATGCAACAAATGGTAAACACTATGGCAGATATGCATACTCAGATGCAGCAGGAACGCCAGGAGATGCGCCAAGAACGGGAGGAGATACGTCAGGAGCTGCGCCAAGAGCGAGAAGAGATACGCCAGGAGAGAAGGGCGCAGCAGCAACAACAACAATAGCAACAAGCAGCACTACCTCCACCTCCACCACCAGTTCCACCCCGGGACAAGCACCAGGAGTTTATGAGCCATAAGCCACCGAAATTTGCTAGTTCTCCTGATCCACTGGACGCTGATGATTGGCTGAAATCTATGGAAAAGATGTTGATTATTGCATAATGCTCTGACCGGGAGAAGGTTCTATATGTTTTTGGTCATCTGACAGGTCCTGCTGCTGATTGGTGGGATTGATACACTGCTGCCCACGATGCTGCTGACACTATCACATGGGCAGAGTTTGCTACGCAGTTCAGGAATTATCATATACCAGCTGGATTGATGAAGATCAAGAAGAAAGAGTTTCTATCATTGAAGCAAGGTAGCATGTCTGTCAGCGAGTACCGCGATAAGTTCATCCAGCTATCCAGATATGCACCTGATGAAGTTGCTGAAGATGAGAGGAAGCATGAGCATTTTATTGAAGGACTCAATGGACCTCTACAGTATGCTCTTGTGGCACATACATTTCCATCATTCTAGAGGCTGCTTGACAAGGCCTAGCTACTAAACACAAGCGTGTTCAGCTAGGAGATTTGAAGAGGAAGGCTATATCCCAAGGACAAGGAAGCAGCAGTGTTCATCCATGCTATAGTTCACCCCAGGGCACACCAGTTCGCACTGGTGGAGGCTAGCGCCCAGTTCAGCAATCACCTCAGAGGACCCCACCGACTCGTCAGGCTACCCCTACTGGCACCCCGATGAAGTTTTCAGGACAGAGTGCAGGCACTACTTGCTTCAAGTGTGGGAAGACTGGACATTATGCAAATGTTTGCCCATAGAGAATTGCTATTACCCCAATTTAGAATAAGCAGCAGACTCCAAGATCTGGCAAGGGATACTCTATTGCTAGGGTTAATCAGGTCAGCGCTGACGCTACTGCGGAAGGATCTGACATTGCACTTGGTATGTTTTACATTAATGCAATTCCTGCAACAATATTATTTGATTCTGGTGCTACACATTCATTCATGTCTGCTCGATATGCCAACACAAATGAGATACCACTGCTAAATATGAGAAAACCAATGATAGTAATTACACCTAAAGGGCCTGTTGAGGTAAATCATATGACACATAGATTGACATTAACAATTATGGGAAGAGAATTTGGAGCTACTGCTATAATATTAGAGGCAAGCAGTATAGATCTAATCCTTGGTATGTCATGGTTAAGAAAGGCAAAGACCATTATACAATGTGGTAGGGGTAATGTAGAACTCACCAGCCCTAAAGGAGATAGATTTCAACTTCAAATTGCAGTAACCACCTCTTTCAGACGTGCGATGTTCTTTATAGCTGAGGAGTTTGTTGGCGACAACATCCGTGTGGTTAGGGATTTTTCGGATGTATCTCCAGAGGAGTTACCAGGGATGCCACCAGATAGGGAAGTTGAGTTTGTAATTGATCTTCTACCTGGAACTGCTCTTGTATCTAAACGGCCATACAGGATGTCTATAGAAGAACTGAAGGAACTTAAGAAATAGTTAACGGAGTTACAAGAGGCTGGGTACATTCGTCCGAGTTCCTCACCTTGGGGAGCACCGGTTCTGTTTGTGCAGAAGAAAGATGGGTCACAAAGGATGTGTGTGGATTATAGGTCCCTTAATGATGTTATTGTGAAGAACAAGTATCCATTACCCCGCATAGAGGATTTATTTGATCATATGAGAGGTGCTAGGGTATTCTCGAAGATTGATCTCTGATCGGGATACCATCAAATGAAGATTAGGCCATCGGATATTCCCAAGACAGCTTTCTTGACTCGATATGGATTATATGAGTTCACCATTATGTCATTTGGCCTAACTAATGCACCAGCTTATTTTATGAATTTGATGAATAAGGTGTTTATGGATTATTTGGACAGATTCGTGGTAGTATTCATCGACGATATTCTTATCTATTCCAAGAGTGATAGTGATCATGAGGAACATTTGAGATTGGTGCTACAGAAGCTACGAGATAATCAACTCTACGCCAAGTATAGCAAATGTGAGTTCTGGATTGACGAGGTGCCATTTCTAGGACATATCATTTCTAATGGAGGGATATCAGTGGATCCTGCTAAAGTCAAGGAGATTATGGCGTGGAGCATTCCCACTACGGTTACTGAGGTCCGATGTTTCTTGGGACTTGCAGGATACTATCAGAGATTTATTGAGGGATTCTCTAAGATTGCTAAGCCTATGACCTCCCTTCTAGAGAAGGGAAGAGAGTTTAAGTGGGATGAGAAGTGCTAAGATAGCTTTGATCAATTAAAGAAGAGATTGATGTCACCACCAGTGTTGGTTATGCCAGATCTACAGAAGGGATTTGATATTTATTGTGATGCATGTGGCCAAGGCTTGGGATGTGTGCTCATGCAAGAAGGACATGTGATTGCATACGCGTCTCGTCAGTTGCGCAAACATGAGTTAAACTACCCCACTCATGACTTAGAACTAGCAGCCGTTGTGCATGCGCTTAAGATTTAGAGACATTATATCATGGGAACCAAGTGTCAAGTGTACATGGATCATAAGAGTTTGAAGTATATATTCACTCAGAAGGATCTCAACCTTAGGCAACGCCATTGGTTGGAGCTTATTAACGATTATGATTTGGAAATTCACTATCACTCGGGCAAGGCGAATTTGGTTGCAGATGCCTTGAGTCGAAAGGAGCACGTTCATTCAGCTATTGTTGCCCAGCTACCCGATGAGATTGTTGAGGATTTTAGGAGAGTTAACATGGGGATAGTTGCTCACACTGAAGGAGTTACTATTAATATGGAACCTACCTTGGAGAAAGAAATCCGCAAAGGACAGATTGGTGATGCTAAAATACAAGAGATTAAGGATCTGATTACTGAAGGTCGAGGTCCGGAATTCACGGAGGATGAGCAAGGCACTATGTGGTTCAAGGACAGGATATGTGTTCCTGATGTTGAAAGCCTTCGTGAGACTGTTTTAAAGGAGGCCCATGACTCAGATTATTCTATACATCCTGGTAGTACCAAGATGTATCAGGATTTGAAGCATAAATACTGGTGGTATGGATTGAAGAGAGATGTGGCTGCACATGTGGCAATGTGCGATGTGTGTCAAAGAGTTAAGGCTGAACACCAGAGGCCAGCTGGACTACTGCATCCACTAAAGATACCTGAGTGGAAGTGGGAACAGATTGGTATGGATTTCATTACTGGATTGCCTCGCAACTAGAAAGGATATGATGCTATATGGGTGATTGTGGATAGATTGACTAAAGTAGCTCACATCATTCATGTCAAGACTACTTATAAAGGTTCTCAGCTAGCAGAGTTAGATATGGCTTGGATTGTGTGTTTACACGGAGTACCAAAGAAGATCGTGTCTGATCGAGGTTCACAGTTCACCTCAAGATTCTAGAGAAGCTTTCATGAGAATATGAATACGAAGTTGAATTTTAGTACAGCCTATCACCCTCAGACTGATGGACAGACTAAAAGGACTAATCAAGTACTGGAGGATATGTTGAGAGCTTGTGCCCTTCAGCATGGAGGAAGTTGGGATAAAAGTCTACCATATGCTGAGTTCTCATATAATAATAGCTATCAGGCCAGTCTGAAGATGTCACCATTTGAAGCTTTATATGGGAGGAAGTGCAGGACTCCTCTATACTGGGATCCGACTGGAGAAAGACAGTTCTTTGGGTCTGAACTGATTCAAGAAGCAGAAGAACAAGTCCATATAATTCGAGAGAATTTAAGGGTAGCTCAAACTAGGCAAAAGAGCTATGCTGATAATAGAAGGAGACCACTGGAATTTGAGGAAGGAGATTATGTGTACCTCAATGTGTCACCACTTTGTGGAATGAGGATATTCAAAGTCAAAGGCAAATTGTCCCCTCACTTTATTGGACCATTCAGAGTTTTTAGGCGAGTTGGAGAGATGGCCTATCAACTCGAGCTACCTGATAATCTATCTGATGTGCATAATGTATTTCATGTGTCACAACTTAATAATGTCTCCGTGTCCCTGAGGAACAGTTAATAATGGAAGAGCTCGGTGTTCAGGGTGATTTGACTTACATGGAGTATCCTATCAAGATTCTTGACACCTTGACTCGAGTTACAAGAAATCTCTACTAACTATTAAGTTAGCAGTGTAGACCGCCCCCGCCTCCACCCGCACGCCCTTCGGCAAACCCGCCGCTGTTCCAACCACCTCCGTAACCGACAGGACGCCGCTACGGCGGCACTCGGTCCGGCTGCTGGCGCTCGTCGCCGGGGAGCACCCGCGGGACGCCGTCGCGCCGCTCGTGCCCAGGCTCCTGGCCGCCTCCAGACTTCAAATCCCCACCACCATCGAACCTCCCCAACCCGGCAAATCCTAAATCCAATATAGGCTAACCCTAGCCGCCCATCCGCCCGCCGTGAAGGCGTCGATCAAGTTCCGGGACGACGACCGACCGCTGCTGCGCGCCAAGGTGCCGATTGGCGTGCTAGGGCTGCCCTTCCTCTCGGGCCTCGCGGCGGGGGGAGACGCCAAGGACCTCCGTTTTGACCTCTCCACCGCCTTCCCCTCTGGCCCGGCGCTCCGCCTCTCATACCGCCCCAACGAACCCCTCCAGCCTTTTGCCCTCTCCATCCGCACGGGGTCCCCTATCCGTGCCCCATTCGCCCTCGCCGCCGAATTCAACCTCACCTCCTCCAACCCGCCCGCCTTCTCGCTCCTCTTCAAGCCCCGGATCGGGGACTTCGCCGTCGCAAGCTCCGTCCACTCCCCGCCGACGCCGCCGCCCACATCCACTCCGCCCCCGCTAGCGATCAAGATGGTCGACCTCACCACCAACAGCGACGACCACGACTGCGAAGCACACGGTAATGACTTCTCCTTCGCCGAGAATGTATTCGGGGCGAACGTGGCGGCCGCCACCGGGACGAACGGCGGCGGCGTAGGCGCGCTGCTGTCCGAGATGCGGCTCACGACCAGGAGCGTGCTGCCACTGTGGAGTAAAGCGAGCCTGTGGTTCCAGTGGGGGCTGCGCGTGCCGCCGGAGATCAAGGCCACGCTTGCAGACAACGGGTACGGGCGCAAGGCTGGGAGCCTCGCCATCAGCTAGCTGCCGCTGCTGGTGATGAACAAGATCACTATCGAGCACACGCCCAAGGTGCCTTCACAGTCTGAAGCGGACAAGAAGAGGAAGAAAGACACACCACCGGCAGCTGAGGATGAAGAGTTCTCACTCATGAAGAGGCAACTGGATAAGCTGAATGCGGAGAGCACAATGCTGCGTCGTGCAGTCGAGGACTTGAGTGCAAAGATTGGAGCCGGCAAAGGCAATGATCGTAAGCTGCCAATAGCAGTGCCACCTCAACAACATACTTTAGTGTCGAAACCAGATCGTCATTTCCACATAAATGCGAAGGAATTGGTAGACAGTGGGACGAAACCGGCCTCAAATGAAGCAAGTGAGGAGTTGAAGAAGGTGCTTGAGGGCCGACGGAAGTAAGAAGCACCTAGCTAGGGCTTGCTGTTATTGCAAGCCCTACAATATGACATAGCTGCTGACTATTGTGTCAGGTTTTGTGGTTAATAATAATACTTCCTCGCTGGAGAAGATTGCTAAGGGCAGTTTAGCCCCTCGCTGGAGCCTGGAGGCAAGTGAGGTTGCCATTCGCCATAGGTGTGGTAGTAATTTTGCCTCAATTCTATTTTCATTGCTTGTCTTAGGATATCCTGTTCTGTATAAATTTTCATATTTTGATCTAAAATGAATGATGGATTAGCTTTTTCAACAGCCCCCTTCGAAGGATGTGGTATTAATCTCAGTGCAATTTAGGTATGTGCAATTATTTCTTTGAATCAAGTGTTGAGCATTGGTGACGCTCCCAAGTTGCCTATATCTTAAGAAGCGGCTTGGCTGATTATTAAGATATAGACAACTGAAGTGTGAACTGGGAAAATAGGTCTGGAATAACCCCAATAACTCTGAATTGTTTTGAGTATCCTTTCGTAATTCCTATGTTAATTTAGGGCTCAGGGCGACGATCGATGTTGGATTCGGCACAAACATGTACAAGTTGAAACGGTTTCTCCCTTGTCGCTGGCTGCTTCTCTCTTCCACGGCAGGGCAGAACCTTCCCTCTCGTTCTCCCTTGTTGCAACTGTCTCCCTGCGCCGCCTGTTTGTTCCCAGTGTGCTTTGTCGGACTTGGACGTGAAGCTGGGCTCTATATGGCCGGAGTCGGGCGGTTCCGACGACGGACCGCTCATCTCGGGTGGAATCCCTGCAAAACCAGAGCCAATGGTGGAGGTCCTCGCGAGCTCAAGCCAGCAACAACGACCAACTCCATCAACCATTTGTCCCAAGGTCGCCATCGCCAAACACATCCGCCTGTCTGTTATGTCCTCCAAGCTCGGTGCCGAGAAAAGGAAGCAAAGCCCGGCGCTGCTGTCGTCTAGGGCTAGAAAAAAATCTCGAGCTCGATGAGCTGGCTTGGGCTTGCAGCAGCTCGACTCGGACCGGCTCGACGCTCAGAACGAGCCCGAACCGAGCCTGTTTTTGTGGCTCGTGAAAAGAGCGAGCCAGCTCGGCTCGGCTTGCGAGCTGGCTCGTGGCTCGACCCAACAACAATTTGTTACATAAAATCCTAATTAGCATATAATATTACTACCAAGTAGACAATTAATTTATGTTATTTGAGATTACTATACAAAATTAATCTATTTTCTATATTATATTAGTAATATATCTATTTTACTAATTTAAAATATGTTTTTAAAAATATTTTAAAAATTTTGTATTATAATTTAGAGAGCAGATCTACGTTTATGGCTAGGATCGTTGGCTCGCGAGCCAGAAGCGAGCCGAGCCGCTTTCCAAACTCGCCGGATGGGCGAACCGAGCTCGGCTCGTCTCATTTCCACCCCTACTGTCGTCTTCATCCTCGATTCGGTCGACGGTCCCAAATCCAAGTCGGCGATGGTGAATGAAGCATCCTCCTTTTTCTGTTCTGTTTGATTTCTCTGTTTTCCCCAGATTTGTTCATAGAATAACCCTTGGGTCAGGGGATCTTAGTCTATCGTTCCTTTTTTTCTTGCAATGGGTTAGGAGTGTTTTAATGATTAATTTGTCATTTACTAAACAAACTTCAGATACGTAGCTTTTGGTCCCATGCCGGGCACCGTGAAGGAATTCCCTTTTTGTGCTAATAAAACTAGAGTATATCCTCTCATTTCTGCGTCAATTTGAGGAGTACGTACATATTATTATCATTGATTCTTTCATTGACATAGAATAAGCCACATTATGTCCCTTTTTCTACATTGAATGTTCATCTGTGCTCAAGGCCTTGATGCCTTCCATCTGCATGAGCAGAATGAAGAAATTTTGGCCAAAATGTGCTTGCATGCATATGCTCTAGGAGGTTTATAATCAAGGATAATTTTCTGGAACCGTGAAAAGGAGCTCAGTCCATTGATTAAGGTTTCAAGCAGATTTAAGGAATTTTCCTCTAACATAAGTTATCTTTGTTAGGCATCTTGATAATTTTGTCAGATGGCAAGAGGACCTCTAGAATACAAGATGGTCCGTATTTTCATGTATAAGGATTAAGGAATGATGAAAATATCATCTGTTTGAAATGTACAGTTGTTACACCAATCCTTATGTGGTATCATGGCCACTAAACATCATGAAGCAAGCCACTACGGGTAAGTTCTTTCATGCTTGTTTCAGACATTCTTCACCATGGGTCAGGTGTTCACAGGAGATTTGCCCCTTTCTCACTTCTCAGGTACACACGAGCTGAACTGAACTGAGCAACAACTTGAGCATCTTCCCTCCCTAGCCATTGCATATCACACTCACACACTGCCAGCATGCATCATGATTTATGAGATTCAGTGGTCCTTTATTCCAACAGTTTCCCCCTTGTCTTCTATATTTATTTGATACCAACTAAGTTGGTTTAGGTGTCACAATATTTGCTTATTTCCATTTTTTGTTTCATGCAGCAAGGGACACTCAAATTCTGATCTTGAAGCAGTTCTTAGATGAGAAGGCGAAGAATAAGTAGAGAAAATGAATCATTAGCAGAATTATGATGGTCTAACTTGTTCAAAACTGCCAAAGTTTAGCTCCTATGTACACCAAACCAGAAATCCCTATAGTTCTCACATGTGTTACATTGACCAAGTTAGTATAAAAACACCAATATTTGTGGTAGTTCATGCCTGTGTTTGTGGTAGTTTTTGTCGTATGTGTTGTTTATGTTATCAGAGAACTCTGTCGCTCTACAATGTGGTGGGGATGCTCTGTTAATGGCACTGCTTTTAATATTTAAATAGTGTGGTGAACGATAAAGTAACATGTATTCTTTTTATTGTTCTTTTCCTTTGTTGGGTTCATTTGTTTAATGGATGATGAGCCAATGGCTTCATGGAGCAGCAGTGACAGTGAGACACCAACTTCAGTATATGCTCAAATTATGTCACTGTCTGCTTCGAGTCATCATGTCCGTGATGGACCTAGATACTTCATAACTTGTTCTAACCACAACAAGACATCATAACTTACTTGGATTGTTGAGTTTAATAAGAATGAAAGAGCCTGGACCAACAACTCTTGCTTTAGGGATTGATTAGACCTCGTTGGGTTGAATTTAAACTCCCAAGATAATCTTTACAAGACATTTGGCTCTCCGTGGTCAAGTGAGCCAGCTATAGGAGAACCTGATTATCAGATCCCAGCTTGTTTCTCTGCAGAGCCACCACCAGCACTGCAAGCAAGCTTCTATATTCACATTTTGGCAGTGTGTGAGCCAGAAGAACGCTAACAAAAATAAAGGAGCCGTGGTACAAGCAAGCTATTTTAGTTTTTGTTAGCGTTCTTCTGGCATTACATATTCACATTTTTTTCATCCTCTGCAGCCATTTCATTTTCAGAAGTTTCACCCTTTGACACTATTCTACATCTTTTACAGGTACTATTCTAAATATCTATACTTTTCATTCCTACTTTTGCAAATAATCTTCTATCTGTTTACTGGTAAATTTGTTTTTCCAATTCAAAATATCTTGTGACTCGTTTATATTGAGCATATGTTTACAAATAATGTTCTCATCAGCTCATGTGGTCTTTTAAGCCCTGCCTCTACATGGACTTCGGCCTCGCTTCCGCTGTCACCACGCTCTGGACCTGCACCGATGTCACGCACCTCGTGCACGTGCTCCTGTAGTTCCGCCTCGTCTGGTGCGGCAAGCTAATCCGTTATGCCCGCGCCGTCGCCGCACACTACGTCTGCTCCGTCAAGGGCCTCTGCTTTGACCTCTTCATCATTAGGGGTAGAAACAGAGCTTTCAATGCATGTTGGAGGTGCACGATGTGATCAATATTATCCATGCTTGATAAATGATGACAATGGTGATGGCCATGATATATGGTCAACATTGTATTGATCTTTTTCCGAGTTTTCGGCTATCATGTTGTTTGCTGGAATGGAGATATTTCATTGTTCACTTGGTTCTTGTGATAGAGTTAATTACCTTATTTCTGTGCTTTCTTAGTACCCTTTTTCTGATATTTGAGTTATAAATAACACTTTCTCAATTGTGCTGTCATTATAACTCAATGACATTATTAAAATCATATATAGAAATCAATATGTTACTAATGGTTGCAATGTAATGGTGAAATAGCTAGATTAAATAACCAAATGTATATATGGGTAGGATCACAATGGATTCCGAAACATTTTCTCATAACAATATAACACACATTTGTACATAAGTTATCGTATTATTATACGTTTCCGTTGCAACGCACGGGCACTCATCTAGTAAAGTTATAAAGATGTGCAAAGTGCAATGGAGCCATCATGGAGAAGATGAAGCTACTTGGGAGAGAGAAGAAGAGCTTCGCATAGATTTTCCCCATCTTTTCCCTAGACCTTCTTAAATCTCGAGGACGAGATTATTTTTAAGGGGGTAGGATTTGTAATACCCAATTTGTAATAGATAATAAAAGAGGAGAAAAGTCATTTCCTATATTTTATGTGTGTGTTGAATCTACTTATCATCACATGTGAACAACATATTCAAGAACAAATAAATAATTAATAAAAATGTATGCCACCAAATTATGCATCATGCTGGTTTTCAATTTTGTGTGCATCTTGTGACCATATAAGAAATCATGTGAAAAGAAAATAATAAAGTCCCAAGGTGGAATTTAGAATATAAAGGAAATTATATAAGTTAGAAAAAATATATGAAGATATAAAGATAAAAATAATACATATAAAAAAATATCTTCAAATTGGTACTATTTATGGCACAAAATAAACTGAGGATAAAAATGCCACCAGAATGGAATTTAAATTTGAAATGAGTTTGAATTTGAAAAGGAGAAAAAAGGGAAACAAAAAAGAAAAGAAAAAGGAAACTTGTATGGGCCCAAACCACACCATCGGCCCGTTTAAGAACTCCCCTGCGCGGCCCAACCTGGCCATATTGGCGCCGACGACCATGGCCCACTTGATAGTCCCCAGTCGGATTCCGCACGCCTGCCGCTACTGTACCACTGGCCCCACACACCAGCTGCAATGGTCCCACGCCATTTCACTGTCGCCTGGGTCAAACCTGTCATCTTGGACCTCCGCTAAAATCGCACCGCGCAACGGAGCTCCACTTATGTCGCGCACGTCCAAGGATCTCCTCCGCGGGCGACTATCTGCCCATAATGGCTCTCGCGTCACGCCTCCCAAGACTCGTTCCTCCCCTCTATCCTCCCTCAAATCCGAGCGCCTCTCTTTGGCCACTCGCAGCTGCCGCCATTGCACCTGTATCGCCATCAGGAATCTCCGCCTGTGATGGCAAAGCATCTCGGACGTGTTGGTCCTGCGCTTGCTGTGGTTTGTGGGAAGTTGGGGTGGCGGTACTGGGCTCGGAGCGTCACCGGTGTTGGCTCAATTGCTCCCCAAAGTCTCTGTGCATCGTGATCTCGCCTAATTCCGTGCACAGCATCGCCCGAGCACCAATTCGGGGGTGAGAAGCATGTAATTGAATTCATCGTGCCTTGTTTTAACTATATGCCTCGGGTTTCATCGGTTGGCAGCATTTGGGCGCGTGTTCGCCTTGGTCCGGCCATCCTCCGCCGCGGGGTCAGGGCTTCGCCACCGTCTCGTTCAGCCGGGGAAGAGGATGATCGATGAGCCGTAGATCGTTAGTGGACGGTGGTGATTAGACGATCGTGTATCCTTTCGTGCGGTTGGATCTGAATCATTATGTTAGGATCGGTCGTGTGTGAGTGGGTCGTGGCTGTTTTAAATCTGGGCCACGGACTCCAGATCGGTCGGTCTCGGCGCGATACTGGTTGAGTCTTGGATGGATTTAATCGGAGCCATTGATTGCAGATCGGGCGACCGAGATAGGTCCATACCGTTCCGTGCGGGTAATTTTATTAAAATGACCCTAGGGTTTCTTAGAATGAACTCGCGGTCCACGTAGATTGTGCGCTGGGTCTGGGATATTTTACCTCGAGGCCCCTGCCTTCCTCAGTATTGTTGTGCCTAGTCCAGAATAGTATAGAATCAGAGAAACTAAATTTTAAATAGATTTTTAATATATAAATAAGTGCTAGAACTTATAAAATTTATAGAAAATTCATCTCTAGTCCAAATTACTTCATTCTAGTTTCTAAAATTTTGTAATATTATTCTCTATCATTTAGAGTCCCTATTTTGACATGAAAACAGTAATAAAAATAATTTTTCACTTAATCCTATTTCAAGCACATAAATTTTTTGGAAATTCATAATTTAATATCCATAACTCCAAAAATTATGATTCCTGTTCCTAGGATTTTATTTTAATGTGTGGATTATTATTATGTATTTTGTTTACATGTTTGATGTGATGTTAATTTTCTCAATATAATGTGCTTGTTTGTATTGTGGCGAGTAGAAGAGCCTGTGACTGAGGATCCTGGTGACCAGCAGATAGAAGTAGCTAAGCAAGAGCTCATTGAAGGCAAGTTGTGCCCTTGACCACTTTTATACCCAATAATGTTCTTTAATGTCATTACTCATGCATATGTTTAATTCTGATGGGACCCAATAGGTCACCCTAGACTGTTTATCTCTTTACCTTGTTATCCCTAAATCACATGGGTAGTTTTGCTATTGCTTTACATGGTTTTTGGGCTAATATTTTATTATATCTATGTTCCAATTATTTTGTTATTCTATTTATGTTCATGTCAAGATCATTAATGTTAATTGGAACATGGAACTTAACTTGAGAAACATGTGCCACCACAAGGGAGGAATGGGACCCCTTGGCTAACTAATTAGGAAAGCTAGTGGAAGACTATCATACCCGAAAGGGGCAAGGGCAGTAGGGGAGTTGCATGCAAGGAGGTTCTCAGGTTGATTTTGCTGCGATGGCGGTCAGACGGGAATTCTTGCAAGTGCTCTTCCCATAAACTGTAGCAGGTTTTCAGAAGCTAGTGGAACTTTGTAAAGGCCTCGTAGTGTTGCCCTGCCTCGCTTCCTTGGTAGAGGTGTATGGGGTCCGTACAACCCCGTGGCAGATGGGTAACATGACTTGTGGGTAAAGGGTACAACCTCTGCAGAGTGTAAAACTAGTATACTAGCTGAGCTCACGGTCATGAGCAGCTCAGGACTCTCGCATGATTAATTTATGTAACTTAAATTCAATTTGTCATTTGCATCACATGGGCTTATTTATTAATTTTGTTCTATTACTTTTACTAAGGTTTGGTATTTACATACATCTAGTAATTGCTAATAAAATTTTGACCAACTAATTAAAAGCAATGCTCAGCTTTAAACCCCTGTTGTTGATCAGCCTTACACATCACATGAACTCCCACCTTTCGTGAGTTCGTGCTCACTGGTTTCCCCACAACTTGTTGAGTTATGATCATGTGTGAGCTCACCCTTGCTATCTCACACCCCCACAGGAGAAGAACAGGTGGTTCAGGAGGAGCCACATAGCGAGGAGTTTGATCTGATCTAGGTGGCGTTTCCCAGTTGACTTGCGCCAAGGATGATCCTTAGTTCGTTTATATTTATCTTTTATTTTGTAATAAGACTTCCGCTATGTAATTAATACTCTGATGTTATCGTTACATTTATCTCTATACACTCTGTTATTATATATGTTGTCTTCTTGGCGCATGTATGAGATGCACCCGGCTTTGTTCCTTAAAGTCCGGGTGTGATAGAAAAGGTGGCAGAAAAAGCACCAGAGCAGCCTAAGACGAAGGTGACAGCACTGCCGAAGCTGCCAGCTACCACAGGAACTCCAAGGAAGAGGAGGATGGCTAGTGTCTTGGAAGCTGTTCTAGAATCTGTGAAAATGCCACCTCCCTCTTCTTCTGTCGAAGCTTCTGGCAGCAAAACTAAAGATGTTACAGAGATGAATGTTGCTAGTACTTCTGTTCATGCTGAGGTAGGACCTTCGGAAACTGCATCAGAAGATCTTGTGAATGAAAGCCTTGCAGAGAAACCCTCGGCATCTGCTCCCGAAGCACCCTCTGGCAGTGATTTGAATTTCATTGTGCGACATGCTTCGGGAAAGCAACTGCCAATAGAGCAAATTGTCGAAACCAAGCATTATGCTAAAGAGCTGAAGTACCCCCGAGGGTCCTTGGTATATGGAGGAGATAACGATGATGATTTCCTCTACTGTCTACCTGACGGTAAGGAGATCAATGTTTGCCATGAAATGATGGATCACATGGGGTACCCGAAGCTCGAACTCAGCCTATCTGTGATGACGAAAGATCAGCTTGCAGATAGTCTTGCCTACAACAGTCTGAAGATGCATATAGTTTTTATTTATTACTCTGCAATTTTGTGTTACGATAAACTATTTTTGTTGTTCTTCTTATCATCGTTACGTGTTCACTCTTCGTTTTCCAGGGCTTGATTTTAAGCAAGGTTTTGAAGGCGCAGAAAGATGCAGATGATGAGAGCTGCCAGATAGCACTTGGAAAATTTCGTTCGGAGGTTATAAAATTAAGAAATTGAGCTCTTGAAAAGGATAAAATACTACGCTCTTTAGTGGAAAGATTGAAATCTAGCGAGGCCAGGCTTTCCGCTCAAGTCGAAGCTCACGAAGCTGAGGTACAAGAATTAAGAGGAAAGTTGCCGAAGCAACTGAGAACTTTGAAGTTGAAGTGGTGAAGCACGAGATATGTGAAATTGAAAGATCAAGAGCGCAGAAGAATGTCGATAAACTTCGTGCCTCCAAGAAAAAATGTTATGAAGTATCCCTGGATGTGCTAAAAATTTAAAGAACAACTTTTCTAAGGTTGGAGTCTATTCCTCTGAGCAGAAAGTTATTCATGGAAATCTTGAATGAAGTCATTGAATTGATAAACAACGATGTTGAAGCTTTCGAAGAAGTTCTTAGCGATAGGGGAGACTATTTTGCTTTCGCTGGTGCCCGTGGGGCTACGTCCATTTGGAGAAGACTGGTTGTGATCATGCTAAGGCTGTAGCTCAACCGGACTTCGTCTTCTCAGCCGATGACATTAGAAACCCTTGACTACTACCCTAGACAGGAAATTTTTATTCCGAAGTATGGCTGAAGGGTGCATGAGAAGTTGCTGATGAAGCCATAGAAAGAAATGAAAAGGAACCTCATGATGCTTCAGAAGAAGAAAAAAGAGCTGAAGAAGCTGTCGATCGGGCTAAACTTATAAGTATGCCCTTTTTGACTCATTTTTATAAGTTTTTCAGCTTCGAAACTGACAGATATTTATGTCTCAGTGCAGCTAAGATCTCTCCACCTCTTGAACCATACAACCCTGAAGTTGACCCATCCGTCAAAGAGGCGCTGGATATAATAAAAATTGCTAATGACGCTATGGTCGAAGCTGTCGACAGGCTTCTGAACGAAGTTGTGGATAAAGTCCTTAGAGAAGACTAAGACTTTGTATTTCTGCTAGCTTAATGTCCTTGAACATGATATCTAGTCTTATAAAAACACTTGTAAACAATTTGTATGTATATTGATGTAATATATTTCTTTATGAAACGTGGAACCTTCGTATATACCGTTTTTGAGCCGACGGCGAAAAAACACCTTCCCTTCATTCCACACTTCAGAAAGAAATCCCCCTTCTTTTCACACTTCAGTAAGAAATCCCCCTTCTTTGTCGAAGCTACTGTATGGTGTTTGATTCTTGGTGTAGACATTGTGTAGGAATAGTATTGTCGGAGGCACAAACTTCACATGGTAATAGTCTCGAAGCTGAAGGAGGGGTCCCCATTTTTTACCGCCGAAGCTACTGTATGAATCTTTGCCGAAGCTAAACGAGGAACCCCCATTTTTCACTGCTTTTATTGATGCAAAATGATGTATGATGCGATGTCATGATGCAATATGATGTGATGATATGATGCTGGCACACGAAACATAGAAAATAAGACTCTGCATCCCCTTAGGAACGACTTTGGAGTTTCTTCACCTTTTACTTAGGTGGTATTTCAGCTCTGCATTCCCTTAGGAACAACTTTGGAACTAAGCTCTGCATCCCCTTAGGAACGACTTTGGAGCTTCTTCACCTTTGACTTAGGTGGAATTTAAGCTCTGCATTCCCTTAGGAACGACTTTGGAGCTTCTTCACCTTTTACTTAGGTGGCAACTTAGCTCTACATTCCCTTAGGAACAACTTTAGAGCTTCTTGATCTGTTTTTTTACACTCGATGGTGTAACCACAGGTTTATTACATCAAGATAAAGGTTAAACCTTCCTTGTGTTGTCTTTTTAGGAGAAAATATACAGGCAAAAAGGTAAAAACACATTGATTCCGAGCACTCTTTGGTCGAAACGATGTGCCAGCTTCAGTAGATATGCCTTGACTCGGGCACAGTGCTGTTGACTGTGCGAGCTTCTGACTCCTCCTGAATATCACGTTGTTGCTGAGCCTAGCGATGCCCTTCTGGCTGTTGGTTATGGACCAAGGTAGGCACCAGTGGTGGTGGTGGTGGTTGCAACTGAGCCCAGGAGGCTTGGGAGTGACTCGCCGAAGCAACGGACACCGTACGTTGTTGATTGCCCACATACTCAGGGATGTATGGGGAATAGCATGAAGCAGTGTGCAAGACCTGCTTCGGCTGGTTCTGTCGTGCTTTGGCTTCAGCGATTTCCTTCTACTTTTGGATCGTGACTTGGCACATCCTTGTCGTTGTCCCTTATCCTCCCCACAGAATAAGCAAAACAGTCTCCTGGATTGATTAGTATAACTTCCTCTAAAGTTTCTTCCTCCTCTGCCCCTTAGAGCTGGTGGCCTGTAAGAGCTTTGTTGCACCCCTGAAGATTGGGAACTTTGCTGGTTGCCTTGAGTGTGGTTTGCCCTGTCATTACTTGAGCTTGGATTGTGGATTGTTCTGACATGCCTAGTGTGGAGCCTTCCTCCGAAGCCCCAAGTCATCTCAGAATACCTGCAGGCTTCCTCCCTTCTCTGGCGAAAATCATTCTCAGCACGGATGTATTCATCCATCTTCTAGAGAAGCTCCTCCAAGGTTTGTGGTGGCTTCCTTGCAAAATATTGTGTTGTTGGCCCTGGTTGGAGCCCCTTGATCATGGCCTCGATGATGATTTCATTAGGCACCGTTGGCGCTTGGGCTCTTAGTCGCAAGAACCTTTAGACGTACGCTTGCAAGTACTCCTCATGGTCTTGCGTGCATTGGAATAAAGCTTGAACAATTACTGGCTTCATTTGGAAGCCCTGGAAGCTTGTGACTAGCATATCCTTCAGCTTCTGCCATGATGTAATTGTTCTTGGCCGAAGAGAAGAATACCTAGTCTAAGCCACGTTCCAGACTGCCATGGCGAAGGACTTTTCCATGACAACAGTGTTGCCACCATATGATGATATGGTTGCTTCGTAGCTCATGAGGAATTGCTTCGGGTCTGAGTGGCCATCATACATAGGGAGTTGTGGAAGCTTGTATGATGGTGGCCACGGGGTAGCCCACGACTCTGCTGCTAGAGGAGAAGCATCATCAAAAGCAAAGTTTCCATGATAGAGGTCATCATACCATCCATCGTCGTTGACTGGAGTTTCTTGACAAAGCTCTCTGTGTTGAGGTCCTCGCTTTTGATCATCCTGATCAATGTGGCGCATTTCTTCATTGGCTTTGTCGATCTTCCTCTGAAGTTCGGCTAGCTGAAGCATCTTCTCCCTCTTCCTCTATACATGCTGATGTATCGCTTCTAGATCTCTAATTTCCTGGCCCAACTCGTCCTCTAGAGGTGTTGGGCTGGTGCCATTCTCTTCTGGCTCCTTGCTTCTCTTAGTGAGAGCGTCTCCTGATTGGTGTCTAGTGGCTGCAGAGCAGCCCCTAACGCTGTTGCCTTCTTCGGTGGCATGACGAAGACGATCGCTTGCCAAAGCTTGTGGAAGTGAGTTCACCGGAGGTGTGCGCTAATGTTGGTCACTTGTTCTCAAATGTTGTGAATCGGCGCCAATGTTGGTCACTTGTTCTCAAATGCTGTGAATCAAGAACAAGGCAACACAATTGTTAAATATTAAGGACCTTTGTCTTCCGAAGCATTACCTCCTCTCGGATATAATGATCGTAAGACGAAGGTCTTGAAGGACATGCCTTCATCATCTCATGGATAAATAAGAATACATAAAGATAAAGATAATGAATGTAATTCATCAATTCATTCATATTTGCATTCTCATAAAGTATATAATATTAACAGAATCTATATTACATTGATACCTTCGGCTTGCTCGAAGATAATGAATGTAATTCATCAATTCATTCATATTTGCATTCTCATAAAGTATATAATATTAACAGAATCTATATTACATTGATACCTTCGGCTTGCTCGAAGGTGCAGCCGCGATAGTGATTACAATCCAGCATGAACAGTACGGTGCTACTGTTCATCTATTTATAGGCACGGGACACAGTCCGGGTAAAGTATATATTTATGTCCCTAATATTCACTTATAATCGTAATACAAATCATTAAGGACTAAATAGTCTTTTTCCCCTTCGGTCGGCATCATCATCATACTTCATCTCCTTTATGAGACGAAGCTGTCAATCTAGTGATAGCTTCGGTGTTTACTCTTCTTTAGATATGTCTTCATCTCGTATGCCTTCATAATGAGGAAGAGGCTTGCATCCTAAAGACGAAGCTTCCTGTAATGGCTTATGCTGAAAACAAATGGTTAATTATGTTTTTGAGGACCTTCGAAAGAGGAAGGCCTCCAACACTTAAGAATTGTGTTGCCTTGTTCTTGATTCGCAGCATTTGAGAACAAGTGACCAATAACCACCATAGTCCGTTTTACATGCAAGACTTTCATGCAGCATGAATTTAACAATAGGTACAATCATGATAAGTTGGCAACAGCTAGGTCATTCATTTGTAAACAAACCTTTCCCACCATCATGTCAGCTATTTCTGTGTAGCCCTACTAATTTATTAAAAATATTATATCTTTTAGGTCAAATAATTTGTTTCAATCTATTCAAGTTGTGTTAGGTTCATATTAATTTCTGCGTATGTAGTAATAACATTGTTTTAATTAAGCCACATGGTTTAATTAATTAATAATTAAATAATTACTTGTTTAATTACCGTTAATTAGCTAGATAATCTATTTAATCAAATTTATAGTTCTAACCTAGCATTTTACAAATAATTGTTAATGATTAAACTTAAATATTTTAATTTAACACCTGCTTAGTTTAAATGCAATATCTGTTAGATCGCATCTATTAGATTTATTGCACCTAAAAATATTATTTTACCCATAACTTCTTTGTTTTAACTATGATTTTAATGGTTCTCGAACCTTTGATCTCGTAGCGACGCGTAGAATATTCTTACATAGTTTGTTCTTATGCTTTGGTGTAATGTTATCATATCCATTATCTGCTTGATTGTATGTATTGCTATGAGTAGAGGTGAGGTGACGAGGAACTCGGTGCCCAACTTTTGGGTCAGCATCTTGACAACAGGTTATCGCAAGTATAAGGCAAGTTATGCCCTTGATCACTCTTATTTACCTAATAATGTTCCTATTAATCACTATGACATGCTCAAGTTAATTTGATGGGATATAATAGGTTTCCCTAGATTTGTTTACCCCATCCCTTGCAGACAAATGAATCATTGTGTAGACTTGCTATTGCTCTACCTGGTTTTGGGATTAATATTACATTTGAATTATGATCATGTTCCAATTATGCTATTATGATCATGGAGCTTAACTTGTGTCACACCCGGTTCTGGGGGCAAAACCGAATGCATAGCATATGTGGGCCAGGATCCATTTTCCACACATATGTTGACGTCACAAGTGTAATATATCGAAAGACAATGCAATAAAGGCGTAAAGAGAGTAGAGTACTTTATTACATCATATGAATCATTGTATCTTTAACAAGTATCAACATCAAAGTAGGGCAGAATTAAATATGGGCACTGTTCCACAAGAAGGTGACTAGCGCATTGTTAGACTTAAAACTCATCATCGTCATCAGCGAAGTCTCCAGCATCACCCTCTGATCAAAATATTAGCAAGGGTGAGCTCACTTATGGTTGGGGCTCAGCAAGTGGGGGGAAAATTAATGCAGGTTAACAAGGTATGCTATGGATAAGCAGTAAGCATTTTAGTTAGTCAATATTTATTAGCAACACCTGTCTTACTAAAAAAGTGAGTATCCCAAGTATCCCAATTAATCAAAGGTATAAGAGTATATCAAAAGCACTTAAGTGAAATCACATAAGCAAACCATTGGTAGATCATTAGATCTCCATTTATCGTCCATCTTTAAGTTCAATTATCATGTGAGGGTCCAGGTTGCTCTTAACCATGAGCACGGCTGACATATCAGTGTTACACTCTGCAGAGGTGGTACAACTTTACCCACAAGCCATGTATCCCATCTAGCCTGGGTTGATCGAACCCATAAACACTGCCGAGGTGAATGGCTAGGGATCCATTATGAGGCTTTCACAAAATATCCTTAGTACAAAGCCACACGCTAAGGTTTCCACGTCAGTATTGATCGCCCTCTAGGTGAGGTAACTTAGCCAAGACTACCACCCCATGTTAACATGAGCTACCACCAAACCACTGCTGCCCCCTCTTGCCCATCTTTCAGGTAGGGTTGCTAAGCACTAAGTCTATAGAGCTAATTACCAAAGCTAGAGCTATGATAGCACTCGTGGTTGCACTGTTATCCTGGGTGGTCACTCCATGTTCCATTTAACACAAAATGTTCTTGTTTAACCATCGGGTTAACATCATAATAAGACTTCATTTCTGGAACATAGTATCATTAAAAGAGTGACTTCATATTCATCAAGTTGGGCAATAGCAAAGATTGCTAAGCAAAGCATTTATCCCAGGGTAATTCAAGGAATAGGGTTGGTAATTCTAGGAAATCCTTAATTAGGCAAATCCCAACAAATTATGCAATATATCCAAAAAGTAAAAATTATTATATGCATTACTTGGGTACAAATAGAATATGCAGAGGGAGAATCCACTTGCCTTGCTCGAAAGTGTCATGTGGGTCGTCCTCGAACGAGTTTGGTTCGTCTACCTCACAGTCAACTTCTAGCATCGATTTGTGTATCGTACATACAAAAGAATACGTACGCCAAATAAATAAACATACACCATTACAGGACTAATCATTCACCATTACATACACATTCATACATCACACAATTATACTCATAAATACGTCTTAAAGCGTAAATACTTATTAATCCATTATGACTACTACTGTGAGTTATTATTGGGGAAATGTGAGTAAGTGACTATGACACTAGTTTTATCTAGTATAATATAGATAAACATTTATTAACAATCTTTATGGGAAATAATTGCTAATTATTTTCTTTATTACTAATAATAGACTTTTGAGTTTTATCCCTTTTATTTCTACATAGAAATTATACGTATAGCTAAAAATCGTTTATTTATAAATCCTCTAACATTAATATTCTTAGAATTAATGTAAATCACAAATTGGACTTCTAATGACATAATCATGATTATTATGACATAAATAAGTATTTTACAAATTCTAAGTAATTAAGTGCTATACTTATGAATACCTTTATTATGACTAGTAAAAACCTATTTTCATTTGACCAAAAATACATGGTCTAGTATTTTCTTCTACTTCCTTATATCCATAAAATTACACTTAAAACTCTACTAACAATTATCATTCATGTGCTAAAGCGAGATTAATCGTAAACATTTCTAGTGCGAAAATCACCAAGTTAGTGACTTAGTGACCTAATTTGTTTTTGAAATACATATTTATACACCTGTCAAAATATCTTTCCGAGGCTTGTTTACGACTACATGTATACATCGGAGAGTAGCACATAAGGTTTTTGAATCTCTTTTACTTACATTTGTGATGCAGAAAATATAGAATTAATTCTTGGAAATTCAGGGGGCCAAAACGTAAAATGGTCATCTTCTACCTTGGGCTAGAGCTTGTGCACTAGAAGAGCTCGGCGAGCAGGGAGAAGGCCAGGGTGGTCTCGGCCGAGCGCGGACGGTCCAGGCAGGGGGGCGCAGACGGTGAGGCTCGAGTTCCAGCGAGGTGGCGCAGCTCCGGCGAGCTCCACAGACGACGATGGCGAGCAAAGGAGAGAGGGAGCATGAGGAGTGAGAGAGGGATAGCTCGGGCAGGGAGAGGGAGAGAGCTCGGGCGTTGGTTTTTATAGGGAGGGAGAGGCGCCGAGGGGGAGGTGGCCAGCCATGGCGCCATTGATGGCCATCAATGGGGGTCGCCATAATGGGGAGGAAATGAAGGGAGAGAGAGGGAGAAATGGCTGCCTGTTTGGCGTCTTCAATTCACAGGGAGGTGGAGCGGTTTGGGGTGGCCAACCGGCGCGGCGACGCGAGGACGGGCGTGCGACTGGTGGAGGCGCAGCCAGAGGGAGAAGAAAGGGGCGCCTGCAGGTGGGCCCCACGCACAAGTGAGAGAGAGGCGAGGGGATGGGGCGCGCGCGACTAAGCCGGTAGTGGGCCGGTTTGGCCGCGGTTAGGGTTTCTTTTTTTTCTATTCTTTTCCATTTAAAAACATAAATCTATATATTTTTAAATAATTCAAAAATCATAATAATTACACCAAAATTATTTATAACCAAAATATTTATTTTTGGACCAATATTTCTATATTAATTAATTGTTTTTCAATATAAAAGAAATTCTACGAAACATCCATAAATAAAATACGTGCAAACGAAATTATTCTAAATGCAAATAAAAATCAAACACTTGAAAGAAAATTCATTACCATAATTACCATTAATAAACTAAATGCATTATTTTTAGTTGATGGTTTTTATAGTTTTACAACTTGAGATAACCGTGCTACCACAAGGGTGGAATGGGATGCCCTTGGCTGACTAATTAGGAAAGCTAGTGGAGGACTACCTTACCCGAAAGGGACAAGGGCAGTAGAGGAGCTGTGGTATAGGGAGGTTCTCAGGTCGATCATGCTGCGATGGCTTTGTAAAGGCCTCGTAGTGGATCCCTAGCCATTCACCTCGGAAGTGTCTAAGGGCTTTGCAAACCATGGCTAGATGGGAAACACGACTTGTGGGCAAAGGGCACAACCTCTACAGATTGTAAAACTAGTGTATCAGCCATTCTCACGGTCAAGAGCGACTCAGGACTCTCGCATGATTAATTTATGGAAGTAAACTTAACATGTCATATACATTGCATCGTGGGTGTTATTATCAATTGTGATCTCTTATTTAATTGGGTTGATATCTACTTATACTTAGTAACTGCTAATAAAATTTTAACCAACTTTAAAAGCAATGCTCAGCTTAACCATCTCCTTTGGTAAGCCTTACAATTAACATGAGCTCCCACCTTTGGTGAGTTCATGCACATTATTCCCCACAACATGTTGAGCGATGAACGTATGTGAGCTCATCCTTGTTGTACTCACATCCCCATGGGTCAAGAACAGTTACCGCTGGATGAGGCGCATGAAGGATGTTGTA
The DNA here is from genome assembly GCA_029449295.1 of Zea luxurians. NCBI lineage: Eukaryota > Viridiplantae > Streptophyta > Magnoliopsida > Poales > Poaceae > Zea > Zea luxurians. The sequence continues at coordinate 53,785,088 of JAOPSE010000004.1, read as the reverse complement.
ATGAGTTCGTGAGTGGTCTAGGTCGTCGTCTCCCAATCAACTTTGGTTGCTGGATCGTTGTCTTCATATTATGTAGTTATTTATCTATTTTGTGTATGGAACTCCTCTATGTATTAATGATGTGACATTCGTTTCTGTACCATGAGTCATCAAATGTGTGAGACTCGATCCTAGCACACCTGGTGAAGTTTGAGCCTGGGTTTGGACCCCTAAATCCGGGTGTGACAGATGTGGTATCAAAGGAATGTTGATTGTAGGACAAAACCTAGTGTCACACCCAGATTCTAGGGGTCCAAAACCTGAGAGCGAACATAATCACAAGTGTGCTGGGACCAAGTCTCACACATATGATGACTCACGGTATAGAAACAAATGTCACATCTTTACTATATAATAGGACTTCTGTACAAAATAGTTAAATAATTACATCATATGAAGACAATGATCCAGCAACCACAGTTGAATGGGAGACGCCGACCTAGACCTCTCACGAACCCATCACAGCATCCACCATGCGCCTCATCCTGCAGTACCTGTTCTTGACCTGTGGGGAGTGAGACAGCAAGGGTGAGCTCACTTACGTTCATCGCTCAACAAGTTGTGGGGAATAATATGCATGAACTCACCCAAGGTGGGAGCTCATGTGAAGTGTAAGGCTTACCAAAGAGGATGCTTAAAGCTAGGCATTGCTTTTAAAGTTGGTCAAAACTTTATTAGCTGTTACTAAGTATAAGTACATACCAAACCAGAGTAATGATAGATCAAAATTAATAAAAAACCACAATGCGATGCAAATGAAAAAATGAATTTAATTCCATAAATTAATCATGCGAGAGTCCTGAGCTGCTCATGACCGTGAGCACAACTAGTATACCAGTTTTACACTCTGCAAAGGTTGTACCCTTTACCCACAAGTCTTTTCACCCGGTTGCCATGGGGTCTAGAAGTACCATTCATCTCTACCGAGGAGATGAGGCAGGGTAACACCACGAGGCCTTTACAAAGTTCTACTAGCTTCAGAAAACCAGCTACCGTTTGTAGGGAACACAATGCAGGGATCCCCTATCACAGCAAAATCAACCTGAGAACCTCCCTACACGCCAACTCCCCTACTGCCCTTGCCCCTTTCAGGTAAGGTAGTCCTCCACTAGCTTTCCTAATTAGTCAGCCAAGGGCGTCCCATTCCACCCTTGTGGTGGCACGTGTTTCTCAAGTTAAGCTCCATGTTCCCATTAACATAATAGTCTTATCATGAACAGAATAGAACAATAATAATAATGAAAGATCATATGTAATAGTTATCTCAACACCCAAAACCCTATATAGAAATAGCAAAGACTACCCAAAAGTTCAGGGGTAAACAAGGTGTAAAGATGACCAAACTAGGGTGACCTACTGGGTCGCATCAAAATTAAGCCTATGCATGCCAAAATGATTATAGAGAACATTATTGGTAAATAAAAGTTGTCAAGGGCACTACTTGCCTTGGACTCGAGATTATAGGTACCAGGATGATCTTCAGATTCTCGTGACCTCACTACTATTCATAGTAATACAAACAAACATGGTATAGGCAAAATTAACATCACACCAAACATAAGAACAAACTCCATAATAATAATCTATGCGTCGTAACAAGATCGCGAGTTTGAGAACCACTAAATTCGGAGTTATGGTTAAGAAGATATGATTTTCCAAAGGTTTAGATGATTAAACCATAATATATATATATTATATGTTAATTAATATAAATCATGTGAGAAATAACTAATTAAACTTTTAATCCTAGATATATCTTAATTATATGTCGTGTCTCTAGTCAGTTTATAATCATGGACAGTTATCTTTGATTAGAAATATAAATCACCAAACATAGGAAACATTATCTAATTATAATAGTAAGTTGTATGTTGTAAATAATGTTTTTATTGCGTAGGCAAATTTATTACGAAGCCAACGCAACTTGAACGGACCAAATCGGAGTTAACACGAGTAAGTTATGGATTTAATGGTATTTTGGTTTTATTTCCATACTCATAAATCACTTTCTAATCCTGATCAACCCTTGGACGGTGGCTCCAATTTTTCAAAAATTCAGGATTTGATTTGCAAGTTTCAGGACCTACTTTAAATGGTCTTTCTATACGTTAGGATGGCGGGTTGAATTCAGAAAACTAGAGCGTCTCTTATGCAAAAATACTATGGCGAAGGGGTATAATTCTATCACGACCGTCCGATCAAGATCCGGCTACCACGATTAAATCGATTATATGCCCGAACCGGTACCCAACGTTGACCGCACAATCTTGGACCGATGGTTGCGATCGAATGCGAGAACGGGTATCACTTGCGTTTGATCACACCCGTCCGCACAGAAATCAATGGTCCAGACCGGCCTTGCCCTATTCTGCCGCCAAGACCCGTCCGATTTCCATCCTATGATCCAACTCTTCCACGCAAAGGGTTATGCAACCTTCTAATCTCCGTCGCAAGACGCTGATCCAACGGTGCAAACAAGCTCTTCTACCCCTGGATGGTCAGGGATGGTGGTGCCCCAACCCTGGTAGCGATGGTATGGGGGTAAGATCATGGCGAACCCGACCCAGGGAAAGGCGCACCGATGGCAAGCACGGAGACGACAGATTTCATGCAGGCGGATCCTCGGCGAGACTAAACCTCTGGCGAGGAATCCACGGCCATATGACGAGCGGCAGTCGACGATGCTTAATACTACGAGTAGACGACTTCATGGCGAACGGAGTGGATGAGGCCTTAACGTCATTGGAGGTGTTGACATGGCCAGCCTTGGCGCACGGTGGTTCCATGACGCCGAAGCCCAGCGGTGAGCAATTTCACAATTTCAAGACCTCCTCCGCGCGAGCAGTCGATATGGGACGTATCACCATGTCCCCGCGACGCTCCCTGGGTCTTGCCCGACGCTTCGACCTCGGTGGACCGACAACGTGCCCACGGCGGCAAACGCAGCGCTCTCCTCACCGTGATCGCTGGTGTTTCTTGTGGTTCGGTGTCCCCGATGATGGTCAAGGGCTCCGAAAGGCGTGCTACTTATGCGTTCAGGGCGAGACCGAGGGAAGAGAAGCGCCAGGACTCTGGGTAGAGCGGAGTCGTAGATCTCAGAGATCCGCTCGGCCCGGCGGGATCCTCGCAACAGCCCGAGGAGGAATGGGATGCGGGTGACGCGGGGGCCCACCCGTCAGAGAAATGAAGGCGCTGCAAGGCTAGCAGTGAAACGGCTATCACCTGGGCCCACACGCCAGCGAGGGAAGGAAACCAGTCCAAGCGCGCAGGTGCGCGGTCCGCCTGACCGCCAGGGCTCAGTTGTCAGCGACAGACGAGCTGCACGGGCTGAGATGGGGAGAGGGGTTGGGCCGGTTGGAGATTGGGCCCAACACAGGTTTGTCTTCTTTTCCCCCTTTTTTCTGTTTTCTATTTTCCAAATTCATTTCCAATAACTATTTCAGTTTCATTTTAATTCTTCAAACTTATTTAAAATACACAATACAAATTTCTAGCATGGTGATAAAAATGTTTTTATTTTATTTTAATATATAATTAGCCACATGCTTCAAACCATAATTCACATGCACCTATCTTATTTTAATAAGACACTCTTTTTTTGGAATTCTACAATTCATAATTCATTTCTTATTTCCTCTTAACATGAATTATTTTAATAAATTTTTTTAAAGATTACTTTAATTATTTAGTTGTAAAGGAAGATATATATAGTTTTAAAGTCTTTCTTTTATTTGTTGCGCCAAGTTTTAGTTTTAAGTTTTGGGTCTAAGTTTTGAATACCTCATTCTTAGTTATCATTATGTATTTAGTTTGGAGAGATATACTCTATAAAGGGGTGAAATTGTTATTTTTTTATTCTCAAGTCTTTGGAGAATTAATATGTATCATAATATAGGATTTTAGGTGTTACACCTAGATAGAACTGGATAGCCCTTACCTACTTACCTTTGCTACTTTGATTCTTTCTAAACGTTCCTCAAATCTTTTCTCATCTATTGCTGTTATACTCTGATTACTCTTATCTGATCTCTTCTAAAGACCAAATGGATTTCACACCTTGGAATCCCTAAAGTGACCCTTAGTAATAGGAATCCTAATTCTAGGGGGAAAACTATTTTTATAGGTATCTATGTGCTTTAATGCTTGTCCTTATGAACCTTGTTTGATTCAGTTCTTTGATTGAGTGTAATTAGTTGTGGAGTAATGTCCACAATTGCATCTATATATATATATATATATATATATATATATATATATATATATATATATATATATATATATATATATTTAGAAAGATAGAATATCTCGCATAAAAACAAATATGTCTTGTAGATCCATCTCATAATAAACGATTCTATCTTATCCTTATAGATTCATCTTGTCCTAATAAGCATACTTATCCCACCCTAGAGTAACAACCATGATCTTGTCCAAAATAAATTAATTAGATCTTATCTAGTCAAATCTAATCATGCCAAACTAATCTAGATCCTATCTAATCTAAATACAACCTAATCTAAGGTAACACACTTAACAAGTTAATAGGGGTGAAATAATTTAGACCCTACTCCTATAAACATGTTTTAACTTATATTGGTGACTTAGACCAACTCGAACATGAACAACAACCTAACCTACATAGTAGGATGTATGACTTATTAGGCCCAACCTAGAAGCAAAACAACTAAACCTGATTCTACCAACTCTCCTTTAGCTTAGGTCACTTACTAAGCCACCTACTCTACCTAATAAGCTATTTGGTTTACCTACAAATCTATCTTAACTATATGTCCCTATCTCGGACACCGACACCGAGACCCAAGAAGGAAACAGATTAACCTCATCAGCAAAGGATAAAAGAGTCAACAGGATCACGAAAGTAGTCATGATCCACCAACCAGGATGAAGTCTTTCCTTACCCAGTACTTCTTACCATCATCTATCCTTCCTCAAACCAAATCTCATATTGCCTAAAAAGTGGCTAGGCCGAGAAGATACCCATGTTTTACTAATCACTTTCTAATTAACATGAAATTTCTTATTCCTAAACTAATTAAAAACTAAAAGCTAAACTATAAATAAGGCTTTTTACATCCCTTTCTTACTAATCTCGAGGACGAGATTATATTTAAGGGGGTAGAATTTGTAATACTCCAAGAGTCTATTCTGGATAAATTAGGAAAACTCATTTTATAATTTAAATAAATATGTTTTCCAATAATAGATTACTTAAAAGATTCTTCTGTGAAATATTCTTTGTGTTAAAGATTTATTATCCAAAAAAAGAATTAAGTTAAACTATCTCTTAATATAGATTTTACATAAGAAATTATATCCTTTTAAATAAATATGTGATGATTATAAATTTATTTTATTGTACTTCTAAAATGGGGCTATGCCTTTGAATTATTTTATTTAATAATTATTATTGTAAAACATCTTACATGAATTATCCCTACTAATTTTAATTTGCTTAAATGGGTAAATTAATTTATAAAAATGCTTTGCATTCATGTTAAGTTTTTGTTTGTTGCAATTTATGCTTGAAATATAAAATTTAACTCATCTCTATTAGACTTGAATTTTAAATTTAAAATAGAAAGCAAAAATTAGAAATATAAGTTACTATAATGGATCGATGTATGTTTGGTTGGTTTGTTTGTAGACGATGTAGGTAAAGTTGATATAAATTAGGATATCGCAATAAGATATTTAAGAAAATACTCCTTTCAGCTCGCGTGAAACACCAAAAAATTAATTTAAAATTTTAAATAAAAATATATTCTAAGATTTATTTAAATTGAAGGACTAATATGATTAGTACAAATTAACAACAATATTATTGGAATAAAAGAGATAGGTTAGAGTTCCTAATAAATAGGATATGATTGTAACAGATAAGTACTAGATTAGATCTATCATGTAACAGATTTGGTTTTCGAGTTTGTTAGTGTTACTAATATATAAGATATGGTTGTAACAGATAAGTACCAGATTAGATCTATCATGTAACCATCCACCTCTCAGCCTATATAAATACATGCCACCATAACACCTTAAGCCATCAATCAAAGACTCATCTCATCCATAGCCTCACAGCTACCACCGCTCGCCGGTGGGCCTGCCACCGCGTGTAGGATGCCGCAGTCCCGTTCCAGCGTGAACAGGATCGTGCAAGGGAGAAACGGCCCTGGCCGTCGATCTTGTGATGAGCGCTCACGATTGAATCTCAAATACCCCATCGTGATCGAAAATCGTAGTTGTTGATCTCGGATCTGTTGGCTGAGATCAGATCACGGGATCCTTTAATCTCGAGCGTTGATTTTAGATCCGACCGTTGTGATAGAATATCGGTTCAGGTGAGATAAGTTTCTGATCCCTGACATCGGATTTAGATCCACGGCTAGCAATCCACCATACCCTTCGGCGGAACGCTTTTGCATATGAGTTCGTGGAAAACCGTGGAATTAACTCGCCGTCCTCAGCCTATGTAAAGTAATTATAAAAGAGCCCGAGACTTTTATATAGTAGACCCTGTAATATCTGGTAATTGTGCCCACAGTCCACAGTCATTAGTGATATTAAAAATAAACCAGAAAATGATTTTTAGCATAAAAATAATTCCAGGACCTTGTTTAATTCATATTTAATTCATTTTAACTCCTTTTTTATCCATTTCAGTTGCATTAAATTCGTGTTAATATAGTTTATCATCTGGTAACCCGGTTTTGTCATGAAATATAGATTAAAATTATGCACTTAATTTCTTTCGTACTTAACACTTAAATCTTTGGAAAATCATAACTTTATAACCGTAACTCCAAACTTAGTGGTTCTCGAATCTAGGATCTCATTACAACGCGTAGAACATTATTATGCAGTTTGTTCTTATGTTTGGTGTAATGTTAATTTTGCCTATACCATGTTTGTTTGTATTGCTAAAAATAGCAACGAGGTTATGAGTCACTTGAAGACCAAGTTGGTACCTAGGAATCTCGAGTCTAAGGCAAGTTGTGCCCTTAATCACTCTTCTTTACCTAATAATGTTATCTGGTAATCAATGTGACATGCTTAGGTTAATTTGATCGGATCTAATAGGTTTCCCTAGTCTTGTTTACCCACCCCTTGCAGACAAGGGACCTAATAGGTTTCCCTAGTCTAGTTTTGCTATTTCTCTACCTGGTTTGGGAAATTAATGTTATATTATGGTCATGTTCCAGTTAGGCTGTTGTTTTAATTATTGTTCATGACAAGATCATTGTGTTAACTGGAACATGGAGCTTAACTTGAGATATACGTGCTACCACAAGGGTGGAATGGGATGCCCTTGGCTGACTAATGAGGAAAGCTAGTTGAGGACTACCTTACCCGAAAGGGCAAGGGAGGTAGAGAAGCTGCGTATTGGGAGGTTCTCGGGTCGATCATGCTGCGATGGCTTTTCGTACGAGGGATTCCTATATTGCCCTTCTTAGAAATCGTAGCGAGTTTTCTCAAGCTAGTAGAACTTTGTAAAGGCCTCGTAGTGGATCCCTAGCCATTCACCTCGAAAGTGTCTAAGGGCTTTGCAAACCCTGGCTAGATGGGATACACGACTTGTGGGTAATGGGTGCAACCTCTGCAGAGTGTAAAACTAGTATATCAGCCGTGCTCACGATCAAGAGCGACTCAGGACTCACATGATTAATTTATGGAACTAAACTTAATCTGTCATATGCATTGCATCGCGGGTGTTATTATCAATTGTGATCTCTTATTTAATTGGGTTGGTATCTACTTGTACTTAGTAACCGCTAATAAAATTTTGACCAAACTTAAAAGCAATGCTCAACTTTAACCATCTCCTTTTGTAAGCCTTACAATTAACATGAGCTCCCAGCTTTGGTGAGTTCATGCACATTATTCCCCGCAACTTGTTGAGCGATGAACGTATGTGAGCTCACCCTTGTTGTACTCACATCCCCCTAGGTCAAGAACAGGTACCGCTGGATGGGGTGCATGAAGGATGCTGTGATGAGTTCGTGAGTGGTCTAGGCCGTTGTCTCCTAGACATCTTTGGTTGCTGGATCGTTGAGTTCATATGATGTAATTATTTATCTATTTTGTACAGAACTCCGCTATGTATTAATGATGTGACATTCGTTTCTATACCATGAGTCATCATATGTGTGAGACTTGATCCTAGCACACATGGTGAAGTTCGCACCCGGGTTCGGACCCCTATATCCGGGTGTGACATGTTCTCTGTCGACTGGCACACCAGACAGTCTGGTGGTGCACTAGACACTCCACTATTCACTATCCGGTGAGTGTCATGTCAGCTGACCATTGGGGTTTGGAGCTGTTGACCATTGAAGTCGTCTGTCCTTATGGTGCACTGGAAAAAGTCTGGTGGCAACCAGACAGTCAAGGTGCGACCTGACATCATAGACTGTCTCTGACCTCTAACGCTTCATACTGCAGTGTAGTCGACCGCAGTCGACCATTGCTCATTGTGATATCTTGGTCCTGGGATGGTGATATCCTGGCCCAAGGCTTAATATAATTAATAGAGTACTCATATCAATAAGGTGCATCTTCTTTTTTGAAAGCCTATCTTGAAAAAACTTCCAAGTTAAGCGTGCTTGGCTTGGAGCAATTTGGGATGGGTGATCGATCGGGAAGTTTTCTCAGGTGCGTATGACGGTATGAGTGAGGACAAAGTGTCCACAAAAGACTCATGTTGGTCTATGGGAACGATATATGATCCTAGAGAGCTGTCAGGAGTAAGTACCGCTGGTGCAGAGATTGGACGAGGTGTTACAGTGGTATTAGAACCGACCCTCACGATTTCACGGGCGTGTGTGGGTTAGGGGGTTTGGGTATTTGGTGCATGGCGCATTTGGGCCCAGAGTGGTCACATGGCATGGCATATGACGACACTAGACACACATACGTGCCCAAGAGGGGAGGTTCCTGGATTCACTACAAAAAAATGGTTTTGTAGGACAAAAGTAAAGTGTCAAGTTTGGTACAAAATTGGTCATAAAAAGCATCTTATGACAAAAATGCTGTGTCATAAGGGTCGTCATATAACGACTGTCACATTATGTACCTTATGACGACTGTTCAGAGTACCGTCACATAATGTCATCACCTTTTGTGACGGCTGCCTCCGTCCGTCACATATTGTTGCTATATATGACGGTGTTATCTGTCCCATTTTTTCCAGTCAACGCGTCACCTAATGTTGGGATCGTCACTTATGGCGGTGTTATCTGTCACAGTTTTGTGTATTTTTTTACGATGCAGGACCGTCACATAATGTCATCAACTTTTGTGACGGCTGTGTTTTGTTTAGTTTAATATGGCACCCACATACAGTGACGACACACTGAGCTCTCATGATAGCTCACAGAATCATAATACACAGAAAAGCCATCATACACAACATTCTCACCACAAGTCATACACAATTCCAGCACACTAGTTCTTCCACAACAGAGGTTCAAACATACAAAGGTTCCACCACAAAGGTTTGAAGCATTCAAACAGATTGCACGTAGTTTTGACAAAGTTCTAACCATAGATATGTTCTAGCAAGGTAGAAAAACCTTAAGCAAAGGCATCATCCTCAGACTTGGTATGCATCCCTACCTCAATCTTTCTGAAGTTTCAGGACAGCTCGTAGCAGTGCAATGCTCTCTTCAAACTTGGTATGCATCCCCTTCACTTCCTCTTGGGTCTGGCGCAGCAAACTTTGGTTTTCTTCAAGTGCGGCCTGTTGAGCTTGTAGTTGTGCTTGCAACTCTTCCTGCTTCCTAGCAGCTTCCTCTCTTTCAGCTTGGAGTTTTTCCTCAAACTGAGCTTGCATGCGTGCTTGTGCAGCTAGCAATGTGGACCGACCAGTCTTGGACATTGTAGGGACACCAATGTTTGGAAGGAAGGTGGATGAGCGGTTGATCTGGCTGAGACTATCAGCAACAATCTTGGAGGGTGACTTTTGTGCTTCTCCTTCTTCTAGCTCTCTTTCCTTCTCTGCAACCATTTGCTCCTACATAAAATGAATGTACTTAGTAACAAGGCCATACAAAAGTGTTGAACCAGGCATTTACTTGAGTGTAGTACATGTAACTTACATATATCTCATTTGCAAGCGGAGTACGACCATTTCGAGGACTATTCATACATTCCCCAAAGAAATCAACAGCATTTGGCTCCATGTTGTTGTACTTAGTCCTCTGCGGCATATAAAAAACTTGGGATATAAGATTTTCCATGAAATATTGGTACATGCCAACAGCAATACAACATAGTCAAATAATGACTAACAGTTTAAGAAAAAGAACACATGAATATGCATCAATGCTGCCTAGACAGGTCAAGACTAATAACATGGCCTAAAGAAACCCTAGTACTGATGATGGTCATGTTTGATGACATAGCAATTGTCCTGCTGTTTTCTATTCTAGATGGTCACCATAAAAGAATTGGAGCATAAGCACCTATTGATTATACCTCATTTAGCACATCGCAAATATTATGAACATGGGAGCTCATCTCAGAAATCAGATGGCCAATCTTAGAATTAGCTACTCAATCAACACCAAAGAGATATTGCACTTATTCATTTCATGACATATCACCGCTTTCCTATTGGCATAAACCTCACATCTGATGAAATGAATAGTCAATAACACTCCAAAATGTAAGTCCTTCAGACCAAAGAGATATTGCACTTATTCATTTCATGACTTATTAGCTCATTTCAGAAGTAATTGGAGCACATGGTAACTTTACATTTCAGTAGCACATGGTAATTATTTTCCCATCTTTGAAGCTAGTTTTAGAAAAGACATAGTATACATACCAGGCTGTAACGATGGGCTATATAGGACCTAGCTCCAGTCCTTTGGTGAAGCTGCACGTTGGCTCGGTTTGCTTTGTTCTTAGCAGATTTTTCCTATAGCACAAATGCAATACAGATTTTTCATTCACATGCACAGTTTGCATTACATATTAGTTTGCATTGCATAGTAACAAAAGCAGAAAATGTAGTTATTGACCTGATTCTTTGGGTCACACCAATACTCTACCAGCCCAGTCCAATCCTCTTTATTCATTTTAGGTGGAGGTTGCATGGCCAACAAATGTTCTTTTGTAAGTGACTCGTCGAAGTACTTCCTTTTCAGGTTATACCTCATCTGCCTCACTCCGCTCTTTATGATATCTATGCATGCATCTTTGCTTGGTCCCTCATTCTTAACATCGACATCCAACCTTGACTAAAGCCACACAAACGATTTATTAGAAATAGTTATATCACATGTGAGTAGATTAATGCTAAAAATTATTATGAGGAGTTAAATAGTTGTCTCACAGTGACTTTGTCAAGCACTTTTCGTACTTTTGCCTGCCCCACGGCATTGTCATAAAGCTTCCAAGATTTGTAGATAGGTAGGTTGTCTCTAAGGGCAACACCAGTTTCCGATGCCAGCTTTGCTGCTTGAAGTGGGACCTCCAGTCTTTTCTTCCCTTTAGCCACGTGGATAGCCAACCGGTTTCCCCTATTAAGCATCTTCTCTAAGCCATGACCCATGGTTTTCTTGCGGACATTCTTTTTGGGCGCTACATTGGCAAATAATAATAAAATTGTGTTATTATAGCAGTAACAAATGTAGATATTAAATGAACAAACCAATGCTTAGAACATTTATTGTTTACCTAAAAGGGCTGGAACTAAGTCACCAACTGGTTCTCCTTCATTCAGATTACCCTCTGAAGTAGCAGCATCAAATTGCTCAGCTGACTCAGTGATGGCATTGCTTTGCCTAGAGCTGTGCCCACCTGGTGAGTTGTCCGAGATCAAGAAAACGATGCCATGATGGAGAACCAGTATGGCATCTAAAGGTTAGCTTGTATGATTTGCCATATTGGTCAAAATTGAAGCTACAATACAACCTTGATGTTATGAATATAGAGAAAAACATATGTGAAAATATTTTGTCAACTCTACTCAATATTCCAAACAAGACAAAGGACACAATTGCTGCTAGAGTAGATTTGAAAGAAAGAGGTATAAGAAAAGAGCTTCATTTGCTAGATGACAGTGGTAATGCATCCTCAAAGCCCAAAGCTTGTTACATTCTAATACCAGAAGCAAAGAAGAGGTTCTTGCAATTTGTGAGCAATGTTAAGTTTCCAGATGGCTATGCCTCCAATATATCAAGATGTGTTAATATGGAGGGAGGAGGATCAATGCATGGGCTAAAAACACATGACTGTCATATACTACTGCAACGTATTTTACCAGCTGGCCTTCGTGGTTTGGTGAGAAAAGATGTATATGAAGTAATTGCTGAATTGGGTAGGTTTTTTAGACAACTTTGCTCAAAAACTCTAAAGGTTGATGCACTACAATAGATGAAGGAAGATATTGTGCTTATCCTTTGCAAGCTAGAGAAAATTTATCCTCCTACATTCTTCGATGTTATGGTTCACCTAGCATTACACTTACCTTATGAGGCACTCCTTAGAGGACTGGTGCAGTATGGATGGATGTATCCCATTGAGAGAAGATTGGGCACCTTTAAGCGTTTCATCCGCAATAAAGCAAGACCTGAAGGATCTATTGCAGAGGCATACACTGCCTATGAGTGTATGACCCAGTGCTCAACATACTTCAGTGACATCATTAATAGGTTCACTAGGCCAGAAAGAAACTTGGATGGAGACATCTCACCCAATGGTTACTCTATTTTTGGTCATGGTATTAACATCTTGGGTGCTTCAAAACTTCATTATGAAGATAAAGACTATGACTCTATGGTTTGGTTTGTACTACATAACTGTGAAGAGGTTGATGAATACAAAGAGTAAGTAATTGCTCTAATGCAATTGCAGCCAACTTTATCCAATACTTCTGTCAGAAAAACCTAATTATCTTCATCCTTTACAGCATGTACAGGGCACAATTAGAACAACAAGAGGTCAATGATGTTGAAAAAATGATGTCAACACAATTCGCTGCATGGTTCGAGAATCATGTGTGTGCAACTTCTACAACATGACTAAATAATTTATGATACACTACATTCTGAAACTCATTAATTCTATATGTTTTCATCCTGCAGATTACTAGATTGAAATATGAAGGCACAACACATGTTGATGAAGACTTGTACTCACTAGCATGTCGGCCGGATCGGAGAGTGCGTTCATACACAGCCTGTATAATCAATGGGGCACGGTTCCACACTCTGGCTCGTGACGAACACAGGAATACACAAAACTCCACCATCAAAAGTGCAGGTACTCACGGTGATGACATAATTGACTTTTATGGGACAATCACAGACATTATTGAGTTGAGTTACAGTAAGAACAGCAAAGGGCGTAGAACTATTATCTTATTACGGTGTGAATGGTACAATCTAGAGGGAAGGACATACCAAATGAAAGATGATGATTATTTCAAGAGCATAAACAACCAAGGTCGATGGTATAAAAATGATCCTTTCATTATAGCCACAGATGCTTCACAAGTATTTTTCTTGGAAGATACAAAGTTAGGTGCATGTTGGCAAGTGGTACAAGAATTTGGCCACCAACATATATTTGATGTTGAAGAGACCGACACAAACAAATCGATCCATGAACAAGTACAGATGAGATGTCAGGAGGCATACCAAGAGGAGCATACTTCATTGAGAGATGGTGCAGTGGGAGACATTCATCCTGATTTGGATTTGTTGCACATGGATAATGAACCAGGCAGCCCTATTAGTAGAAACCTCGTCGAAAACATCCATCGACAGAAACATACAACTCAAGGTGATAACACACACGGTGATGAAGAAGATGCAGATGACACCTACCTTCAGTACCATAGTCCAGAAGAAGGCAATACTTCAGGAGAAGACGGTGATGATGACTAACCTTAGCATTTGTAGAGATTTGTGAACCATGAACTTTTTCTATTAGTGATTATGTTGTGTATTTCAATTATGCTACTACATTTGTATCTGAATTCTGAATTTGTAAGACCTTATATGCAATGACTCTGTTTTCAGTGCATGCTAGATGTATGATGCAAGTTACAGTGCCCAGAATTGATTCACATGCAGGCCGCAAAAATGTATAGAATCTGTCATGGAATGTATAGAATCTATCACAAAATGTATAGAATTCTGTCATGGAATGTATAGAATCTGTCACAAAATGTATAGGCTGGAAGAAACATGCAGGCTGCAAAAATTTCATCTCACACAAGTAAATCATCATAAGCAATAGATATCTTTATTTCCAACATACATCACAAAGACACAGATTACACAAGAGATGTCCAAGAGCACGAAGGCCCATATTTCCTACGAAGTACACATACATCCACCACAACAGGTTCAATACAACTTGTTCTTCAATAGTACTATAACTTCAACACAAAAGCCAATACTTCATCAACATTGCCTACTTCAACACAAAAGCTACAACCAAGAAGATGGCAAACACCAGGAGTACTGTTACATTCACACATCCACACACGAGACAAATCAAGCTTCCCATGCCATCTTTGTTCTTGCTAACCATTTCCGTCACCTTGTTCAGATTTTGCTCTAAGCTGTCAATTTTTCCCACGAGCTCAGGAACCTTGGTTGTCGAACCTACTGCAATGGTGGAGGATGCTGACGGTAGATATCCATTATCCTGAAGGAACACCAAATATTCTTCCTCGAACCAAAACCTATCACATGTCCCCTGCATCCAAATTTCAGCAAAGTCAACCACTGCAAATAAGAATGAAATTTGGGCAATGCAAATTATTCAACCACTTCACTGACATTTCTACGGTTCTTCCTAGGACACTTGAAAAATCTCTTTCCAACGTTATTGGAGTACGTGGTATTAGCAGCAAACACCCTCACATCCTTGCAATCTGGGAACATTATCAACGGCAACCCAGTCACATCATCGATCGGTGCCTCCAGATCGACGCTAATGGGCACAGTTCCTACAACAACAACAGCAAGGGGTCTGGGTTCTACGACATCCCTAGTTGTGCTTCGCCGCCGAGAGCACGTAGTTGATGACCAGTCCTGCGACATGACCCCTGATTGATGCACATGGGAATGATTAGCAACTGTGATTCCAATTGAAAGATGAACAGGGAGGGGATGAGGGCGCCGCTGCCAACCAAATCCAAGGGGACAAGAACGGGATTGACGGCACCAGTACCCACCACGAGCAAGTGGGGAGTAGGAGCACGCCACCTAACAACCTGATTTAGTCGAGGCGGTCACTGGAGATCCGCGCTCCTCCGGGCGGCCTGGCAGCGGAGCTCGCGTTGCCTCTGCCAGGCTACCGCGCCGTCACCTGGGGAGACGGGGAGCCAGCTACACCCAGAGCCTGCCCAACACCGGCTGTGCACAGCCCAGACGCCACCAGCCGCACGACGCTTGCCCACCACTCGCCGTCCTCCGCACTGCCAGAGGCCGCCCTCCGCTCGTTTTCGTCTTCGGTGGTGTGGGGGAGATGGGAAAGTGAATGCGGTCAACAGAAAGGGGTATGGTCCTTTTTTTTGGAAAAAAACATAAAGTGACGCCGCCAAATCATCACATAAAGGCACATCTAAGCGTCATAAAAGTAAAACCGTCTTCAGGCTCCTGGCGCCTGACAATATATGACGAATCTTCGTACCCTTATGTGACAACAAAAACATTATCGTCATAAAATCTTCATGGCCTCATGAAATTATGACGACTCAAAAAAATCCATCATATTATGTGACATTATATGACGATAACTGACCTTGTCATTAGGTATTTTGTCATAAAAGAACAAATTTCTTGTAGTGATTGGGGTTGACCGACGAGGACGTCGGTCTTCTAACGGGGGGTGGATTGTGATATCCTAGCCTCTAGGATAATGATATCCTGGCCCAAGGCTTAATAGAGATAATATAGTACTCATATCAGTAAGGTGCATCTTCTTTTTCGGAAGCCTATCTCGAAAGAAGTTCCAAGTTAAGCATGCTTGGTTTGGAGCAATTTGGGATGGGTGACCGACCGTGAAGTTTTCTCGGGTGCGCATGAGGGAGGACAAAGTGCGCACAAAAGGCTCATGTTGGTCTATGGGGACGATATATGATCCTAGAGAGCTGCTAGGAGTAAGTACCGCTGGTCTAGGGATTGGACGGGGTGTTACACTTGTGGGCTCATCGGATAGTCCGGTGAATTTTAGCGGAGAAGCGCTGAGAATTCGTGAGAGCGACTAGTTTGCTGGGCACGCCAGCCTAGGCACCGGACATTGTCCGATGCACACCGGAGAGTTCGGTGCGCCACAGGTTGGTGCAAATCTGTTTTGCTCCAAAGTTGTAGAATTGCCCCAAGGCCTTTTTCTTTGTATGTGTTAACGAACTTTATGCACCTGAGGAAAGATCAACTAGGCAAACTAGTTAGTCCATAAGGTTTGTGATGGTCGTCAAACACAAAAATCGATTATAGGAAATGGTTAAGGCCATTTCTCTTTCAATCTCCCCCTTTTGGTGATTGATGCCAACACAAACCAAAGCAAATACAAAGTGTAGAAATTAGCTAGTTTGCATTTGATAGATATGCATAAGTTACTTTCAACTGAAAGTAGTTTTAAGCAAATATGATTGTTTTGATATATTTAACATTTTGGACATCATTTGCACCACTTAGCTTGTTTTTGCAAAAATTTTCGAAAAGTCTTTTCAAATTCTTTTGCAATTAGCCAATGGAATAAGAATATGGTTTTGAAAGCATTTTCAAGTTTTGAAAGATTCTCCCCCTTTTTCAAATGCTTTTCCTTTGGCCAAATAGAAGCCCCCCTGAAAAAGTTCTCCCCTTAGCTGTCAAGAGGGTTTCTACAAAACGTTTTCAGAAAACAGGGTGGTTGTGCGGTCCTTTTGCTTTGGCCTATTAATTTCTCCCCCTTTTAAATTAAGCGCCAAAAACAAAGAAAACTAGAGGCCTTTTACAAGAAAGATATGAATGAAAATACATGAGTAGGACAAAGGATAGATGATACTGACGGAGTCGTAGTGGAAGCCTTACCTTTGCCTACTACTCAATTTCCCTTTCAATCTAAGACTAAGTATAGAAACATTCTTGGAAGCACATTAGTCTTAGCCTTGGCACAAGAAGAATAAGAAATATGCATTTGTACCAAGTGAAAGAGACATGATCAAAGGTGTAAAATGAGCAATGTGTGTAAGATTTCAATCAAAGTTCCGAGAATCTAAGATGTTTAGTTCAATCCTAAGCTTGCTAAAACTCTTTTCATCTAGGGGCTTGGTGAAGATATCGGCTAATTGGTTGTGAGTGCTAACATAAGCTATTTCGATATCCCCCTTTTGTTGGTGATCTCTCAAAAAGTGATACCAGATATCTATGTGCTTAGTGTGGCTATGTTCAATGGGATTATCTGCCATGCGGATTGCACTCTCATTATTGTAACACCCCATTGCTCCCACACAATGAATGTTGCCAAATACCCTTCCCACAAAACTTAAACAACATAAGAAAAAGAAATAGAGATAGAAAGTAATGCAAAATCCGACAGCACCTCCCTTGAAAGTAGCATAACGAGGGGGCGTAAAGTTTATACATAATGTAAAAGAAAGATAATCCACATAGTATAATCAGAATGCAAAGGTAGTAATGAATATTCATGACCAAATAAAAAAAGAAAGGAAATCCAGCCAACCCAAAAGCAATTCGACTACCATGAAGGCAAGAACATATTAACCTCCTAGACTTGACCCCCTGTTTAACATCATTACTAAGCAGTGGTTCATTTATTTAAAGGTGTAGTGGCTGTGCTGCTACATCTCTCCTTTCCCAAAAGCAAAGATCAAGTGCCTGCATCAAACAATGCAAGAGTGAGATGACACATCTCAGCAAGTAAAAAGATCAAACCACAATTGGACAATGTAAACAAACCGTACATAAACAACCACGTAGTTCACAACTTCCTTCTTGATTATTAATTTGCAGCAAGTAAACAAGTAACCAATTACTTAATTCCAAAATGAATCACAAAGTAAAGATCCACACTACCCACACCACCATAACAGGTTCCACACCTCACCTATGAATGCACATGGCTACAAATGCAGTAATGACTTCTGCCTTCATACCTCTAGGGTATGAAGCTGCATCATACCCCTCCTCGGGCAACGTATGATGCTGAGTGTACCGGTACGGTCGGACCATATGATCACGACAAAACTTTCATGCAAAGGATGATGGATGCATTATGCATGACAACAACATGGGACCCTTCACCCAATATGTGGTAAACATACTTCCACTTCTTCAAAATGATAAACAACACGTGTAATATGCTCGAACAACATTTTCAACATAAGTAAATATTGGAACATGAATGACCTCGAGCAACATTTCCCACAATGGAGTACACGAATGAATACATTTGTCATGGATGTAATCAAGTATAGGACTCATAAATCAATCAATGGTATAAACCACCACTATTTTACTTGCCTTCACCGGGGAGTTTGGACAAAGCCCTAAGTTCGATCCGGAAGTCCACCACCTGTTTTTGACACACCACTTAGTGCACAAATTTTACATAACAAAGCTCATAAATAACGCCGCACTTACTCACAATTTCAAACCCCGCCGCGGGTGACAACTCTCCCCAACACCCACCAAACTGCAGCGGCGCTGCTTAACAATTTCATAACTTTAAAATTATGACAGCAGTGGTAACAAACAAAAACTTCAGAGGCATCTACATAAAATTCCCCACAAGTTTTTTATACAAATGATAATTAAATTCCAACCCCTAATTAGCCCAAAACAGTCCACAAGATGAACCCTGCAATCTGTTTTGGACAGCAATCTACCCGGATTCAAACAGCGATATCTCCTAAAATTTAACTCCGAATCGAGCACATAAGTACTCGTTGGAAAGGTATGACAAAGCTCTACATGATTCTCCCACTGATTCCCATCAATTAACCACGAAAAATTCCCAGAAACTGCTAGAACTACTGCTGTTCGCCCACCCACAAAATTCCTGGACAGCACCTCTACCAATTCGCATACATAAACATCTAATCAATTGAATTGCAGCACAAATAAACAAGAGGTAATCACAAAATCACCTTGAATTCTCCCTCTTTCCTCCCTCCTTCTTCCTTCCACCAAATTCCATTTGGAGATTTGCACCAACACGATGTAGATCAAGCGGGAGGGCTGCACCTAGGAGAGGAGGGGATGGGGGTGGCTAGGGTTTGTGAGGTGGTGGCTGCAAGTGTTTGAGGAAGGAGGGGATGGGAGAAGGGGGGTCGGCGGCCAAGGCTAGAGAGGGGGGGGCGGCTGCACAAGTGAGAGGGGAGGGGGCGACTACAAAATCCATAGGGGATTAGGGGGAGGGGCGGCTAGGGTTAGGGGGGACTAGTGGGATGGATCGAGATCCACAGCCCAACTTGTTCACATGCCAGCTCCCGACTCCAGCGCATGAGTCTAACCAAAATTCTATTGTTTTACTATTGAATGCTTCCCAAAAATTCCAAACCCCAAAAGCGCACCACCCGAAAGAGAAAAAAATAAAGAAAGAATAAACCCCAACTTCTCTTTTTTGCAAACTAGGTATCACAGTTATCACATAAGAGAGGGACTTTGCTCAACTTGTAGCCATAGTCCCTAAGGGTTTGCCTCATCCAAAGTAATTGTGCATAACAATGTCCTGCAGCAATATACTCGGCTTCGGCAATGGATAGAGCTACTAAATTTTGTTTCTTTGAAGCCCAAGCCACCAGGGATCTTCCTAGAAACTGACAAGTCCCTGATGTGCTCTTTCTTTCAATTTTACAGCCATCATAATTAGCATCAGAATACCCGATTAGATCAAAGGTAGACCCCTTGGGGTACCATAACCCAAACTTAGGAGTGTAATCTAAATATCTCATGATTCTTTTCATGACCCTAAGGTGGATTTCCTTAGGATTGGCCTGGAACCTTGCAGACATGCACACTGAAAGCATAATATTCGGTCGTGAAGCACATAAATAGAGTAGAGAACCTATCATCGACCGGTATACCTTTTGATCTACAGATTTATCTCCTATGTCGAGGTCAAGATGCCCATTAGTTCCTATGGGTGTCTTGATGGGTTTAGCATTCTTCATTCCAAACTTCTTGAGTATATCATGAATGTACATTGTTTGGCAAATAAAGGTGCCCTCTTGGAGTTGCTTGATTTGGAATCCAAGGAAATACTTCAACTCCCCCATCATGGACATCTCAAATTTTTGTATCATAATCCTACTAAACTCTTCACAAGATTACTTGTTAGTACACCCGAAAATAATATCATCAACATAAATTAGGCGTATAAACAAGTCTTTGTTAATTATTTTAATAAAGAGAGTAGGGTCAGCTTTTCCGACTTTAAAACCATTAGTGAGAAGAAAGTCTTTTAGGCATTCATACCATGCTCTTGGGGATTGTTTGAGCCCATAAGCGCCTTTGAGAGCTTATAAACATGTGAAGGATACTCACTATCTTCAAAGCCAGGAGGTTGCTCAACATACTGAGAGCACCTAGAGGGGGGGTGAATAGGTGATCCTGTAAAATTAAACACTAAATATCACAAACTTGGTTTATAAAATGTTAGTGGAGTTAAAACCAAGGATCTATGTCTAAAGAGAAAGAGAATACTTCTTCACTTAATTGCTCTTCACAAGGTGAGAATTAACTTGGAGCAATTATCAAATGAGTAGAAGCAGAGAGAATCGCACACGAATAACAACAAGTGACACGACGATTTTTATCCCATGGTTTGGCCAAGTATAATACTTGCCTACTTCCACGTTGTGGCGTCCCAATGGATGAGGGTTGCACTCAACCCCTTTCAAGCGATCCAATCATCCACTTGAATACCACGGTTTTCTCTCTTAGTAGTAGATGTTCCCTTTGTGAGGAATCTCCACAAGTTGGAGTCTCTCACCATTACAATATTGATCTTAATGAACACCACAAGAGTAAGGGAGGGAAAGACACACACGCAAAGTGCTAGAATCGTAGCAATAACACGCACACAAGTCAAGAAGAGAGCACACAAAAATAGCGCAATGAGTTCACAACTCAACAAGTGCTCAATTCTCAATCACGATGATTCAGATGCGTGTTTGCGGAGTCTAGGCGTCTTAGGATGGTCAATGGAGGCTTGCTGTGCTGCTCCATGCACCTAGGGGTCCCTTTTATAGCCCTAAGGCAGCTAGGAGCCGTTGGATCTCCATTTGGTAGGCAATTCTTGCCTTCTGTCGGTTGGCGCACCGGACAGTCTGGTGCACCACTAGGCATGAATAGTGCATGATTTCTTTCCTTTTCTGGTGAAGCCGACCGTTGAACCCTCAGTCCACTTGGCACACCGAACACTGTCTGGTGCATATCGGACAGTCTAGTGCGGCCAAGTGACCGTTGGCCCTGGCCACGCGTCGCCTGCTGATCGCGCTGCCGACCATTGGCACGGGCGCTGTTGGCTCACCGGACAGTCCGATGCACACAGGACAGTCCGGTGAATTTTATAAACAGCATCCTCGTCGATTCCCGAGAGCGGTGAGTTCATCGCTGAGCCAGCCTGAGCACCGGACACTGTCCGGTGCACATCGGACAGTCTGGTGCACCACAGGCTAGTGCATGTCTGGCTTGACTTAGCCAGACTTCTCCAATCTAGTCTCATTTTGATTAACAAGGTTCCTAGAACTTAGAGGAATATGTTAGAACCCAAAAACAATTCACTAAGGCTAGAGTCATACCTTGATTCTTGATTTGCATCTCTTTAACACTTAGTACACATCACCTTAAAACCAATATGTGTTGGACATCTAATCACAAAAACATTTATAGAAATGGCCTAAGGGCACATTTCCCTTTCACATACACCACTTCCTTTATAGGGCCATTGAGGAAAGCACTCTTCACGTCCATTTGATACAACTTAAAGCCATGGTAAGTAGCATAGGCATGTAATATTCGAATTGTCTCAAACCTAGCTACGGGTGTATAGGTTTCATCAAAATCCAAACCTTCGACATATGAATACCCTTTTGCAACAAGTCGGGCCTTGTTCCTAGTCACCACACCATACTCATCTTGTTTGTTTCGGAGTACCCACTTGGTACCTACAACATTTTGGTTAGGACGTGAAACTAAATGCCATACCTCATTCCTCATGAAGTTGTTGAGCTCTTCTTGCATTGCCACCACCCAGTCCGGATCTCTAAGTGCATCCTCTATCCTGTATGGCTCAATAGAAGACACAAAAGAGTAATGTTCACAAAAATGAGCAACTCGAGATCGAGTGGTTACGCCCTTGTGAATGTCACCAAGTATGGAGTTGATGGGTGATCTCTTTGAATTGCTTGGTGGACTATTGGGTGTGGTGGTCTTTGATCCTGAATCTCTTGTTCATCCTCCTTTTCTTGATCAACTTCACCTCCCCCTTGATCAATGTCGTCTTCTTGAGGTGGCTCATTGTCTTGATCTTGATCTTCTTCCTCTTCTTCTTGAGCAAGTTCCTCATCTTGAGTTGGTGGAGATGCTTGTATGGAGGATGATGATTGATCTTGTGCTTGTGAAGGCTCTTAGGATTCTTTTGGACACACATCTCCAATGGACATGTTCCTTAGCGCGACGCACGGAGCCTCTTCATCATCTAATTCATCAAGATCAAGTTGCTCTACTTGAGAGCCGTTAGTCTCATCAAACACAATGTCACAAGAAACTTCAACTAATCCAATGGACTTGTTGAAGACTCTATATGCCCTTGTGTTTGAGTCATAACTAAGTAAAAAACCTTCTACTGCTTTAGGAGCAAATTTTGAATTTGTACCTCCTTTAATAAGAATAAAATATTTGCTCCCAAAAACACTAAATTAAGAAACATTAGGCTTTTTACCGGTGAAGAGTTCATATGATGTTTTCTTAAGGATTCGGTGAAGATAGAGTCGGTTGATGGAGTAGCAAGCGGTGTTAATCGCCTCCGCCCAAAACCGATCTGGTGTCTTGTATTCATCAAGCATGGTCCTTGCCTTATAGAAAAGAGTTCTATTCTTTCTCTCCACAACACCATTTTGTTGGGGTGTATAGGGAGAAGAGAACTCATGCTTGATGCCCTCATCCTCAAGGAAACCTTCAATTTGAGAGTTCTTCAGCTTCGTTCCATTGTCGCTTCTAATCTTCTTGATTCTCAATCCAAATTTATTTTGAGCCATCTCAAGAATTTCTTTAAGGTCTCTTGGGTTTGTGATTTTTCTGCAAAAAGAACACCCAAGTGAAGCGAGAATAATCATCCACAATTAGAAGACAGTAATTACTCCCGCCGATGCTTATGTAAGCAATCGGGCCGAATAGATCCATGTGGAGTAGCTCAAGTGGCCTCTCGGTCGTCATTATGTTCTTGTGTGGATGATGAACTCTAACCTGCTTCCCAGCTTGACATGCGCTACAAATCCTGTCTTTCTCAAAATGAACATTTCTTAGTCCTAAAATGTGTTACCCCTTTAGAAGCTTGTGAAGATTCTTCATCCCAACATGAGCAAGTCGGTGATGCTAGAGCCAGCCCATGTTAGTCTTAACAATTAAGCAAATGTCTAGTTCAGCATTGTTATCATTGAAATCAACTAAGTATAGCTGACCATCTAGCACTCCCTTAAAAGCTATTGAATCATGACTTCTTCTAAAGACGGTAACACCAACATCAGTAAATAGATAGTTGTAGCCCATTTTACATAATTGAGAAATAGAAAGCAAGTTGTAATCTAAAGAATCTACAAGAAAAACTTTAGAAATGGAATGGTCAGGAGATATAGCATTTTTACCCAATCCTTTGACCAAACCTTGATTTCCATCCCCGAATGTGATTGCTCTTTAGAGATCATTATTTTTCTCATATGAGGAGAACATCCTTTTCTCCCCTGACATATGGTTTGTACATCCGCTGTCGATTATCCAACTTATTCTGCCAGATGCATAAACCTACAAAACAGATTTAGGCCTTGTTCTTAGGTACCCAAACGGTCTCAGGTCCTTTTACATTAGAAACAAGCACCTTGGGTACCCAAACATAAGTCTTTGGACTCTCGTGTTTGCCCCCAACATATTTGGCAACTACCTTGCCTTATTTATTAGTAAGCACAAATGATGCATCAAAAGCCTTAAATGAAATGCTATATTCATTTAATGCATTAACAATCTTTTTCTTAGGCATTTTGATATAAATTATATTCCTAGAGCTAGAAGCCTCATTACTGTACATATAAGCATGATGAGAAACATAATAAGATTTCTTAACATGAATTCTTCTAATTTTGTGCTCAGGATAGTTTTCGGGATATAAAATGTAACCTTCCCTATCCTGAACCATGGGAGCCTTGCCCTTAACAAAGTTAGAAAGTTTGTTCTTAGGGGAATTAAGTTTGATGTTGCTTTGGCTCCCTTGTTGGAAACTAATGCCATCCTTAATGCCAGGGCGTCTCCCATTATAGAGCATACTACGAGCAAATTTAAAATTTTCATTCTCAAGCTCATGCTCATCAATTTTAGCACTTAATTTAGCTATGTGATCATTTTGTTCTTTAATTATAGCAAAGTGATCATCTATAGCATCAACATTAACATCTCTTCATCTAGTGCAGATAGTAACATGCTCAATAGTAGATGTAGAAACTTTGCAAGCATTCAATTCTTCAATCTTAGCAGTTAAACTAGCATTTTCAGTTCTAAGACAAGAAATTGAATCATTGCATGTATCTAGCTCTTTAGTCAAGTTTTGGCATTTTTCAACTTTAAGATCATAAGCATCTTTTAGCTTAACAAATTTTTTATTTTCCTTAACGAGCAAAATCCAAGATATCATCATTCTCATTAATGGTTTCTATTAATTCATTAATTTTCTTCTTTTGTTCTTTGGTGAGGTTTGCAAAAGGAGAGGTCAAATCATCATTGTAGGAAATGGGTGACGCCTAAGAGGGGGGGTGAATTAGGACTTCTAAGACTTTTACTAAACTAGGCCACAATTAAATCCCTAGAGCAAAACCTATGCAAAACTAAAATGTGCAACCTAGGTTTTGTCTAAGTGTTGCTATCTCTACCGCAAAGGTTAAGTTTCAATCTACACTAAATAAGTATGACTACAAGATTGAAACTTAAATGCTTAATATAAATGCGGAATGTAAAGAGCTAAGTAGAGAAGCAAACTCTCGTGGATGATGCCGGTATTTTTACCGAGCTATCCGGAACCACGCAAGGTCCCGACTAATCCTCGTTGGTGCCCCTACGCAAAGGGAAGCCCACGCGAGGGCCAAGCACCACGGTCGAGTAACTCCGTAGAGAGCCGCGGGCCTTCTCCACGCGCAAGTGGTGCTCCGCTTCCGGCTCCTCTCGGACGCTCCCCGCCGTCTCCACTATCGAGCTTCCGGCCGAAACGCCGCGGGCCTCGTTCCCTCCGGTACACGGTGGCGGCCGTGACACAAACGCGGTTGTCACGGTCTCGCAAGACTCTCGCCCCACTCGGTACAATTACAACGGCTCGCGCAAGAGCCGAGGGGTTGTGTGGTTTTACAAAACTCACTCAACTAACTAGGATTCACCTAGAGCAAGCGCTAAAGCGATCTAACTAACCTAAGCACTTCGCAAAGCACCTACGCTAATCACCGAGTGATTCTATTAAGCACTTGGGTGTTTGAGCTCTTGGAAATATGCACTATGTGTATTGGTATGTTGCTTGGGCTCTCACACTTGAGAATGCCCGGTTGGGGTGGTATTTATAGCCTCCACACCCTCAACTAGCCGTTGGACAGAAAGCAGCAGCTTTCTTTCGTCGGGTGCACCGGACAGTCCGGTGCACACCGGACACTGAACAGTAGATGTCCGGTGCATGCCACGTCAGCCGACCGTTGGCGCCTGTAGCAGTCGACCGTTGGATCCGACCGTTGGATTCGACCGTTGCCGTCTGTCCGTTGGCACACCGGACAGTCCGGTGCACACCGGACAGTCCGGTGCTACAGCCAGAGAGCGCCTGTCTGCGGCCTCTCTGCGCAGACTGTCCAGTGCCTCACCGGACAGTCCGGTGCACACCGGACACCGATGTCCGGTGCGCCACCAGGCGCTGGCTGACAGCCCTTATCTTGGATTTCTTCGCTAATTTCTTCGGGCTTCTTTGTTCTTGAGTATTGGACTCCTATGCATCTTTTTATGTCTTCTTTTGAGGTGTTGCATCCTCATTGCCTTGGTCCAATTCTCTTCGCATCCTGTGAACTACAAATACAAACACTAGAAAACTTATTAGTTCACGGATTGTGTTGTTCATCAAACACCAAAACTCAATTAGCCAAAAGGCCTTGGGTCCATTTTCCTTACAATCTCCCCCTTTTTGGTGATTGATGACAACACAACCAAAGCAAGCAAATAATACAAGTATTTGAGTAAAAATATGCAATCTACTTGCTAAGATGCATGATTGTCCCCACAATGTGATATTATGGACTTAAGCCTCCCCCTAACTCCATAATTCACTTACTTCCTATTTTTGGACCAAATAACCAAAACCACTTGAAAAGCCATTTGTAGATATAAAATTTTTAAATTTGTGGTGTTTGGTGTTTGATATAGTTTTCATTGCTTTGGTCCCTAAACTTCTCCCCCTTTGGCATCAACCACCGAAAAGGAAGACATTAAAAGCATGTAGGAAGTAAATAAAAGCTTGCCCTCAACAAGAATTGAATCAAATGATATCGCTAGAAGGATATTAAGTTAAGCCATGAATGATACCACATGTAGGAATCCTTAAAAGATTACTCCCCCTAAATGAGTATTCTCCTTTAGAAAGAGTTTTTCTCCCCCTTTAGAGATGAAGAAATACTCCCCCTGACAGAGATCCTCTACTTAGGAAAAAGCATGTGAAAATTAGAGGTGCAAGACATGATTTGAAAAGACTAACTTCCCTTATGCATAGGTAACAGAATATGAGTTAACTACTTATGCATTTTTGCAACATGGAAGCATATGATATGAAATATAGTCTAATCAAATATTGGAGAAGACATGTAAATGATACTGAATGTAGTCTCAAAAGATACCAATTGAAAGTCAATGGTGAGCTTGAGAGACATAAGAGTTCTTGGAGATTTTGCAGTGGAAGATTGTTGTCTTTCTCCGGGGACTTCATTTTCCTTTCAATGAGACTATCACATGAAATAGACTTGAAAAGGTGTTAGTCTCAAAGTGTTAGATTATAGAGTAACCTCCCCCTAAAGGTGTGCATACAAGTTTTGAATACTTGTAGGAGACATGCACTTGATTTGATATCAAGAGGGGTAAATTATCCATAATCCAAACTTTGGCACATATAAGTTAAATGATACACTTTGTAGAAATCAAAATTTTCAATTTATGCATCATTTACTATGGAGTGATATAAAAGCTATGTGCCGTGCTTAAATAAACATTTTAAACCATGTAGGTTTGCTTAAGTATATGAATTGAAAGCAAGCAATCCTACCATGTGATTTACCTAGTATGCATGATTTTAAAACAAAAGTACATAACACATGTAATACTAGGCAAGAAAGGTAAACTAGATACAAGGTAAATAGATACGCATATCTAAAAATGAAGAATACAATAAACTAGTTACCTTAGTCATGGGTGGGAAATCTGGGTCCAAAGTTTTTACTAACCCACTTGGCAATAAACTTGATCCAATATGATGTACCCCATGATATACATCCTAACTTTGCCAAGTCTCCAAATTTCCCGATAACCTTCGGTCCACTCACTTCCCTTTCGGGATCCAAACCTTCTTGGTGCTTTTCATGGTTGAGATTATCTCCTTTGGCACCCAGATGCGTTTGGCCCCTTTTCCTTTGTTGGCTTGCTTGTTGGCCTTGATTGCTATCACCTTTCCGTTCCTTTTCTTCTTGATCAAATATGGTGTAGCATCCTTTTTGTTCACCTTTTTGATGTAGGTGTTGGAGATTTTGCTTGATGGCTTTTGCTTGAGCTTTTGCCTTTGTTTATCCCCGGTCATCGCCTTGCATTGGAAAGACTTGTGGCCTTCCTTGTGGCATAGCCTACAAATCACAGTTTCTCCCTCCATAGGCTTGTTCACTCCCGCAGTGGTGTTATCCTGTGGAGGTCGGATTTGTTTGGCTTTGCCTTTCTTGTCATACAAAGCCTTGCCAAGGCGAGCCACTTCTTGCTTTAATTGTTCATTTTCCTTTGCAACCTCATCCGTACATGTCTCTACAACAATATTCTCAACAATGACTTGGTTGCAGGGGTTAGAATCATCAGTTAAATCAAAGCAAGAAGTAGAAGCATCTTTCTTAATTATTTCAGGTATTTCAACTAAAGATGCTGTTGGGGTGCTACCAATGTTTTCTAGCTTAGTAGTTAGCTCATTATTGTGTATGCTAAGAATTTCCATTTTCTCTAGCAAACTTTCAATAGCTTCTTGGGAGCTAGCTAACTTAGCCTTAAGTTTTTCATTCTTTTTAATAAGGCTATTATCGGTAGCAGTGGATGGAGCACTAGATTCCAATAGCTCAATTTTAGTTGACAGCTCACTATTTAAGTTTGCAAAAGTTTCAAATTTTTCTAGCAAACCTTTGTAATCATTTTGAGAGCTAACCAACTTATTTTTCAAAGTTTTAAGTTGAGCCTTTTGCTTAGTGCAAACATCCTGGAAAAAAATTAACGGCTTCCGCAAGCTCTTCTAGAGAGGCCTTTCCCTCACCTTCATCATCACTACTACTTTCATCACTAGAGGATGGAATGCTTTTGTTACCTCTTGCCATAAGGCATTTGTGTGATGATCGTGATGAGCGTGATGAGGACCGGTGGCTGCGCGTCCTTGGAGGTTCATCTTCACTTGAAGAATCATCCCAAGTTCTAACACTTGTGAGCGCCTTGCCTTTGCTCCTCTCCTTTTTGGGTTTGGCCATATTTGGACAGTTGTCCCTGAAGTGGCCCTTCTCCCCACATGCGAAGCATCCTCTCTTCCTTTGCTTTTTCCTGTCAATGTTAAAGAGAAGATCCTCGACCTGCAGGGGCACACCCATTAGATTAATCTTGCGGATCATCCTCATTACCTTTCCGACGCGTCGGATTGTTTCTTCGTCCTCGGAGGATGATGTGCACGGTTGATTATCTTCATCATCATCACTTTCTTCTTCTTCCTCTTCTTCACTTGAGGAACTTGGAGTGGGAGCCTTCTTTTTGCCCTTCCTCTCATCACATGCAAAAGCATATGGCCTTGAGGAAGTTGGCTCCTCTCCCCGACTCATTTTTCGCGACATCTCAAAGGCCGCGATTTTCCCAATCACAATGGTCGGGGTCATGTTGCTCAGGTCCTCCATGTTGTGAAGGATGGTGATGATGCTCCCATATCTTTGTTGTGGTAGCAGGGAGATAATCTTCCTCACAATGTCCGCATCACCTAGCTTATTAATGCCAATAGAGTTGAGCTCATTGATTATTAGATTCAAACGAGAATACATGTCTCTAACAAGCTCATCATCTTTCATGGCAAAAGAATTATACTCATTTAACACTAGGCAATGTTTTTGCTCACGGACATTGGATGTGCCGTCATGGAGCTCATGCAATTTTAGCCAAATCTCATTAGCAGTTTTCAAGGTAAATACTTGATTAAAAATATCCATGCTAAGAGATTCATACAAGCAATTTTTGGCTCTAGCATTTAAATGAATTTCTTTTTCCTCACTCGTGGTGGGTTTCTCGGGATTCTTGAGGGGTTTCATCCCGTCACGAGTGACTCTCTAAACACCTAGATCAACGGCCTCTAGGTAACAAGCCATTCTAGCACTATAATATGGGAAGTTAGTGCCGTCGAAGTGTGGTGGCCTATGGGTATCCATCCCTTCCTCTAAAAAACGTCGGCTCTTTTAGCGGTGAAGCTAAAGCGTTTCAAATGAGCCAAACCGGGCTCCGATACCACTTGTAGGAAATGGGTGACGCCTAAGAGGGGGGGGTGAATTAGGACTTCTAAAACTTTTACTAAACTAGGCCACAATTAAATCCCTAGAGCAAAACCTATGCAAGTAATCAAAACTAAAATGTGCAACCTAGGTTTTGTCTAAGTGTTGCTATCTCTACCGCAAAGGTTAAGTTTCAATCTACACTAAATAAGTATGACTACAAGATTGAAACTTAAATGCTTAATATAAATGTGGAATGTAAAGAGCTAAGTAGAGAAGCAAACTCTCGTGGATGACGCCGGTATTTTTACCGAGGTATCCGGAACCACGCAAGGTCCCGACTAATCCTCGTTGGTGCCCCTACGCAAAGGGAAGCCCACGCGAGGGCCAAGCACCACGGTCGAGTAACTCCGTAGAGAGCCGCGGGCCTTCTCCACGCGCAAGTGGTGCTCCGCTTCCGGCTCCTCTCGGACGCTCCCCGCCGTCTCCACTATCGAGCTTCCGGCCGAAACGCCGCGGGCCTCGTTCCCTCCGGTACACGGTGGCGGCCGTGACACAAACGCGGTTGTCACGGTCTCGCAAGACTCTCGCCCCACTCGGTACAATTACAACGGCTCGCGCAAGAGCCGAGGGGTTGTGTGGTTTTACAAAACTCACTCAACTAACTAGGATTCACCTAGAGCAAGCGCTAAAGCGGTCTAACTAACCTAAGCACTTCGCAAAGCACCTACGCTAATCACCGAGTGATTCTATTAAGCACTTGGGTGTTTGAGCTCTTGGAAATATGCACTATGTGTATTGGTATGTTGCTTGGGCTCTCACACTTGAGAATGGCCGGTTGGGGTGGTATTTATAGCCTCCACACCCTCAACTAGCCGTTGGACAGAAAGCAGCAGCTTTCTGTCGTCGGGTGCACCGGACAGTCCGGTGCACACCGGACACTGAACAGTAGATGTCCGGTGCATGCCACGTCAGCCGACCGTTGGCGCCTGTAGCAGTCGACCGTTGGATCCGACCGTTGGATTCGACCGTTGCCGTCTGCCCGTTGGCACACCGGACAGTCCGGTGCACACCGGACAGTCCGGTGCTACAGCCAGAGAGCGCCTGTCTGCAGCCTCTCTGCGCAGACTGTCCAGTGCCTCACCGGACAGTCCGGTGCACACCGGACACCGATGTCCGGTGCGCCACCAGGCGCTGGCTGACAGCCCTTATCTTGGATTTCTTCGCTGATTTCTTCGGGCTTCTTTGTTCTTGAGTATTGGACTCCTATGCATCTTTTTATGTCTTCTTTTGAGGTGTTGCATCCTCATTGCCTTGGTCCAATTCTCTTCGCATCCTGTGAACTACAAATACAAACACTAGAAAACTTATTAGTTCACGGATTGTGTTGTTCATCAAACACCAAAACTCAATTAGCCAAAAGGCCCGAGGTCCATTTTCCTTACAATCATCATTTTCTCTAGAGCTACCCTTATCATCGGAAGTTGTGTATATGGGGTTATCTCTAGAATGTACCTTATTCTTTTTGCTATCCTTGGCCATGAGGCATTTGTAGCCGACGTTTGGGAAGAGAAGACCTTTGTTGACAGCGATGTTGGCGGCTTCCTCGTTGGAGGAGTCGGTGGAGCTCTTGTCGGAGTCCCATTCCCGACCCATGTGCGCCTTGCCACCCTTCTTCTTGTTATAGTGTATCTTCTTCTCCATCTTCTTCTTCCCTTTCTTGTCATCATCCCTGTCACTATCACTTGTATATGGACATTTAGCAATAAAATGAATAGACTTACCACACCTGTAGCAAACCCTCTTTGAGCGGGGTTTGTAGTCCTTCCCCTTTCTTTGCTTGAGGATTTGCCAGAAGCTCTTGATGATAAGAGCCATCTCCTCGTTGTCAAGCTTGGAAGCGTCAATTGGGAGCCTATTTGGTGTAGGTTGTTCCTTCTTTTCTTCCGTTGCCTTGAATGCAACGGGTTGCACCTCGGGTGTGGAGGTGGCACCTTGCTCCAAGTTGACAATGTGTTTGGAGTCTTTGATCATAAGTTCAAAGCTCAAAACTTGCCAATCACCTCCTCGGGAGACATCTTCTTATATCTAGGATCTCCACAAATTAATTATACTTGAGTGGGATTACGAAAGACAAGAGACCTTAGAATAACCTTGACGATTTCATGGTCATCCCACTTGGTGCTCCTAAGGTTGCAGACTTGGTTGACCATTGTCTTAAGCCGGTTGTACATTGCTTGTGGCTCTTCTCCTTTGTCGAGGACGAATCGACTGAGTTTTCCCTCGATCGTTTCGCGCTTGGTGATTTTGGTCACCTCGTCCCCTTCATGCGTCGTCTTAACGACGTCCCAAATTTCTTTGGCATTCTTCAACCCTTGCACCTTGTTGTACTCCTCTCGACATAAGGAAGCAGGAGTATGGAGGTTGCTTAGGAGTTGAAGTGCCTTATTTGGGCGGCCTCATCGGAGTCGTAGTCCTTGTCGCCCACCTGTGGTGCCTGCGCTCCAAACTCAACAATATCCCAAAACTTTCATGGAGTGAGGTTAGATGGTGCCTCATTTTATCACTCCACATACAATAATCTTCACCATAAAAATATGGTGGTTTGCCTAGAGGAACGTAAAGTAAAGGAGCGCATTTAGGAATGCGAGGATAGCAAAGAGGCATCTTACTATACTTCTTACGCTCTTGGCGCTTCAAAGATGTGGACTCGGCGCTGGAGGTTGAAGGTGAGGAAGAATCGGTCTCATAGTAGACAACCTTCTTCATCTTCTTTTTCTTCTTGTCACCCTTCCTATGTGACTTGATAGTCGGCGGATTCCACCTTGTGCTCCTTGTGCTTGTCACCCGCCTCCTTCAACGGATTCCTTTCTTCATTCTTCTTTCCCGAAGATCCGGGCTTTCCCCAGTGACCATCTCTTTTTTGGCATGTTCTCTCGACATCACTTCAAGTTGTTAGACTCTAATGAAGTGCGGGGCTCTGATACCAATTGAAAGTTGCCTAGAGGGGTGAATAGGAGAAACCTAAAAATTATAAACTTTGAACACGCACTTCACTCGGGATTAGGGTTAGAAATAGATAGTAGTGAATTCAAAATGTGGAAGATAGTTCTTCTTGCTATGAGTTGCTCAATCAATGCAGATAACTTTGGGAGCTAACTTAAGACAATGTGAGCAAGAGAACTTTTAGTGAGAGGGAGAGGGAAGAAATAAATCGAATGGTGAAGATGAACACAAATGGACACGGCGATTTGTTTCCCAAGGTTTGGTTCCAAAGAACCTACTCCCTGTTGAGGAGGCCATAAGGCCGGGTCTATTTCAACCCTTTCCCTCTCTCAATCGGTCACTTAGACCGGTTGAGTGCTTCTTCTCAATCTCACGGGTCACTAAGACCCCGCAAGGATCTCCACACAATTAGGTGTCTCTTGCAAACTTTACAAAACACTTAAAGAGTTTAGAGAGAGATGAAGAAAGCAACCAAGCAACAAGAGCAACAATTAAAACACAAATCACCCTCTCTCAAGTCACTAAACACTTTGGATCACTTGACTTGGTTATGGCACTTGGAGAGGATTTGAGGCTTTAAATGTGTCTTTTGAGTGTATTCTTTGCTCTTGTATTGAATGTAGAGAGTGGGAAGCTTGGATGGCTTGTGGTGGTGGTTGGGGGTATTTATAGCCTCAACCACTATTCTAGCCATTGGCTGAGTTCTCTGTCGACGTGCACACTGGATAGTCCGGTGGTGCACCGAACACTCCACTGTTCATTGTCTAGTGAGTGTCACGTCAGCTGACCATTGGGGTTTGGAGCTATTGACCATTGAAGTCGTCTGTCCTTGTGGTGCACCGGACAGTCCGGTGGCACACTGGATAGTTTGGTGCGACCTAACATTGCAAACTGTCTTTGACCTCTAACGCTTCAGACTGCAGTGCAGTTGACCGTTGGTGAAGTCTACCGCTGCTTGTGGGCAATACCAACTGATATCGCACACATTCTCGTCCTTCCAGAGACTACTGGACAAAGCTATTACTCTGGAAAACAAGAGGTTTGAGTTTGGAGAGAAGAAAAGGGTTGCTAACCAAGGATAGGGTGGGAGTAGCACCCGTCCCTGTTATACTACTACTCAAAGTACACCTGCTCGTGACAATTCCGAGAAACAAACTCAACAGACACAAACTGCTCCTACTCAAGCAAGCACCCTAGCGGGACCTGTTGCTCCTAATACATCCACAAAAAGGTCATGCTTCAAGTGTGGACAGTCTAGACACTATGCCAACTACTGTCCCAACAGGGCTGCTTATACTACTCCGGCTCCGATGAAGCAGGGTCAAGCCTCGGCAGGCAAGAGTCAGCCCTTATCTGTCAACCAGGGGTAGGTCAACCATGTAGAAGTAGAAGCAGAACCTGGTGAACCTGAAAACCAAGAAGAAGTGCTAGTTGAAGGTGAAGAAGTTGGTGAAGGAGGCAATGAACAACAAGATTAGAGTAAATATATATACATATTTTTTTGTTTAGGAGTATTATTTGTAAGACCTAAATATTACTTTAGTTAGTAGCTAGTATTTTACTATTTTAGGAATAATAATAAGGTCTATTTGACCCTATGTTTTGCTAATAAGTTATGCATCATGTTGAGATTTTTGTTTGTGCATATGTTTCGAGACAAAATTTGGATACATCATTTTACTAATCTTGAGGATGAGATTTCTTTTAAGGGGGTAGAATTTGTAACTCCCGGAGTCGAATTTTAGAATTTATGGGAATTTCACCAGAATGTTTGAGTTAAAATGTCTTTTATTGGATTCCTTTCTTTATAAAGTATATCTCTCTAAAGTAAATGATTACTAAGATTAAGGGTTGATATTTAGAATATAAATAAAAGAGACTAAAAGTTGGAACAATAATTAAAAGAAAGGCTTTCAATCTATTTATTAGTCTCTTTATAACTATGTAATTAAGGCACTCTTCAATAATATTTAAATCATAACAATTCATGGTGAAAGTATGGATACTAGTATCTCCAAAACTAAATAAAGTATTAAGAATTCAAAAACTATGGATAAAATTGTTGCAATAACTACACTTTCAAAGAAAAGCAACTTTTCTTTAAAATACGGGTTTCTAAATAATTGAAATATTTTGCTTAAAGTGAATGAAACAACTAAAATATGTATATAGTGTGCATTCATGTTGGTACTTTGGCTTGAGCATTTGAGTTTGATTTGAAGTTTAAAGCAGACTTGAAATCATGGATTTGGAATAGAAATTCAAAAGATATTAGAAAATAGAAGAAAAAGAAGAAAACAAACCTATG
The DNA here is from genome assembly GCA_029449295.1 of Zea luxurians. Taxonomy (NCBI): domain Eukaryota; kingdom Viridiplantae; phylum Streptophyta; class Magnoliopsida; order Poales; family Poaceae; genus Zea; species Zea luxurians. The sequence continues at coordinate 53,749,761 of JAOPSE010000004.1, read as the reverse complement.
TTGGGCCCAATTTCTAGCCGGCCCAACTCCTCTCCTCCACGTAGCCCACACGGTGCTCGGTCCAGCTACTCTCCCAAACTGGATCACTGGCAGGTAGACCCGCTTGGTCAGTGTCGCGCTGATGCGCGCGGACTCCGCGTTTATGGCATTGTCATGTGGGGCCACGAGGGCAGACACCCGGCCACGCATTTTGTTCACCTGTGTAGCTGTCGCGTGGGACCCAGCTGTTAGACTCTTCTTCTTCACGTCAAACGCGGCGCCTAGATCGGGTTGTTACGCCTGACCGGGATCCTCGCCGTCTATGCGAGTATTTTTTCCCTGGCTTCTATAAAAGGATTCGAGCCCCCCTGAGCCACCCTCCATCAACCCTCAAGAACTTCATTGTCGCCATAGAAGATTAGAGTTAGCACAGGAAGGGTTCCGCGTCGCCATACGTGGACCTCGCCTCTGCCGCCAGTCCAACCTAGGGCACCAGGTCGGGGTGGAGCGTGGGATCCGGGGAGGCTAGTCCATTGATTGTATTGGAGCGAGGGCGGTCGTACTCTCGGCAATTGCTCGCCGGTACACGGAATTTGTCGCGGTACCGCACCCCCTATGTGCTGAGTTCCCCACTGCACCATAACGGGTGAGAAGTACTCCTCTTGGTTCGCCTTAGCCTCTGCTTTGTGTTGGGACTTCCATAGATGGGGATCGTGAACCAGCGTGCCGGCACGGTAGGCCTCACCGGGTAGCGCCGCCACGTGAGGCTTTGCTCCACCGCGCTATATTCTCAGAGTTGGGGTGGATCGCCTATGTCGTTAATCCATGGGGGAGCGGCCAGGATCTGATCGGGTTCAAACTAGATGTAGACCGTTGGATCATATGCGTGCGACCTGGATTAGAAGATCTTGAACCCCTTCATTGAGGGATTCACGGTCGTCCGATACGGACCTGGCGCCCGAGACTCAAATCTTGTCGTTTTAAATCTGGGGCGTCCATCGCTGATCCAAGGGTGGTGAGAGCATACCGATTCATTTTAGAAGAAGCCCAATCCTAGCCGTCAGGGTAAGATCGTGCGGCTACGACACAACCATACCCCTTCGCGTGGCATATTCTCTAAAGAGTCCCCAGATTACTACACAATTAACCCGCCGTCCTCACCCGTAGGGGAATTCTGACATCCGGGTCCCTGGTCTTTGCAAAAGGGCCGCTGTACTCTTTAGATTTTGTAACCACAGTCCATAGCATTTGTTTTAAGTAAATACAAATCTAGAAAATGATTTATAATATAAGAATAATCTTGGAAAATTCATAACTTACGCATTTTAACTCCTTTTTGACCCATTCCAGTTGCATTAGATCCATAATAATATTATTTATTCCTTGGTAGCTTTATTTTGTTATAAAACCTGAATGCAAATTATGTACGTAATTTCTTTCGTACACCACCCCTAAATCTTTAGAAAATCATAACTTCATAACCGTAGCTATGAATTTAGCGGTTCTCAAACCCACGATCTCGTAGCAACGCGCAGAATATTATTATGCAGTTTGTGCTTATGTTTGGTGTGATGTTAATTTTGCCTATACCATGTTTGTTTGTATTGCTATGAATAGAAGTGAGGTCACGAGAGTCTAAAGATCATCCTGGTGCCTAGAATCTCGAGTCCTAGGCAAGTTGTGCCCTTGATCACTTCTATTCACCCAATAATGCTCCTATTAATCATTATGATATGCATAGGTTAATTTTGATGGAACCCAATAGGTCACCCCAGTTTGACTATCTTTATACCTTGTTTACCACTAAACTTTTGGGTTGTACCTGCTATTGCTTTATGTGGTTTTGGGTATTGAGATACACATTATTCATGATCATGCTTTTATTATCAATTTTCTATTTATTGTTCATGATAAGATCATATTATTAATTGGAACATGGAGAACCACTCGAGAAAACAGTGCTACCACAAAGGTGGTATGGGACGCCCTTGGCTGACTAATTAGGAAAGCTAGTGGAGGACTACCTTACCTGAAAGAGGCAAGGGCAGTAGGGGAGTGGTCGATGTAGGGAGGTTCTTGGGTTGATTTTGCTGCGATGGCGATCAGACGAGGGATCCCTCCATTGGGGCTTCCTAGAAACTATAGCGGGTTTTTTAAAGCTAGTGGAACTTTGTAAAGGCCTCGTAGTGTTACCCTACCTCGCTTCTTGGTAGAGGTGTATGGGATTCATGACCCCTTGGCATATGGGTAACATGACTTGTGGGTAAAGATATGCAACCTCTGCAGAGTGTAAAACTGGTATATCAGTCGTGCTCACGGTCATGAGCGGCTCAGACACTCACATGATTAACTTATGGAATTTAATTCAATTTGTCATATGCATTGCATCGCAGGTGTTGTTATCAATTTTGATCTATTACTTATTTGGGTTGTGTCACACCCGGTTTTGGAACGCAAACCAAATGTGAACCATGAACGTGTCAGGATCAGAATCTCACGTACACGACGATTACATAATTGGACATCATCACACAATGCTCGAATTAAATAATCTAAAAGGTACTTCAATTACATCAAGATGTCCAAGACATCCATAGAGTCTAATACATAACCATTGTCTTTAACATAAACATCAAAGTGCCGAGAAATGAAACGTAGATGATAAGCCTACACAGGCACCTGACTGGGGTTTGGCACTAAAGTGAAATAAAACTCGTCGTAATCCTGGAACTCCTCGAAGTCATCCATGTTGCTAGCATCACCTCCTGAGAACTGAGTACAATGGGGACAACCTGGGGTGGGGGTGGTTTGTAAAGCAAGGGTGAGTACACATCAACGTACTCAGCAAATGTCCCGTTTGGCTAAAGTGGACTAGCTGTATGTGGGGTTGAGGTTAAGCAGTTGCTTTTAGTTGGTCAAGTATTATTATTAGTAAAGCCAAGTTTTAGTAATAAACCCAGTTATTACCCAATAGTACTCCCTCAAAAGAGGAAATACCAAAGATCAGATTTATAACATCATTGTTAACCATCATCATAAAAGTATCCAAAGTTCTTCTAATCAAAGAGGATCCCAAGGCTGCTCTTAACCATGAGCTCGGCCGATATACCAGTTTCTAACACTCTGCAGAGGTTGCACACTTTACCCACGAGTCATGATCCCTTTCTAGCCTGGGTTGTATAGACCCGATCTTCACTGCCGAGGTGAATGGCCAGGGATACACTATGTAGCCTTTACAAAGACTCCCCTGGTGCATAGTTTCTCGTTAGGTTTCGCCAGTCATACAAACGCAGTACACCTCCCTAAGGTGGGTGACTAACAAAACCAAATCGAATGAAACTCTACACCCCACCTTGGCAGAGTGAGCACTACGCCCCGGCCCCCATTGATGGCCCACCGGCAAAGCCAACTACACCCCTAGGTTCATCTAATTAATCAGCTAAGGGCATCTCATTCCACCCTCATGGTTGCAATGTTATCCCGAGTGGTCACTCCACGAACAGGTCCTTACAGAGAGGTACTCAGGAAAAAGGCCTAAGCCCCCTAGAGTATCACAATATCATCATTGGGATAACATCATCGTATCATAAATGTTCACATCATGCTCATTGATTAAGTTGAAGAAGTAGCATAAGCTAACCATGATTAACCCAAAAAGGTAAACAAGGATAAGTAAATACAGACTAGTCAATCCTTAGGTTTCATAAAGTAATGTGTGATAGTGAATTATAGAGTATGTATGACATAATAGGTCAGAGGACACTTTCCTTCACCAGGTTGTTGCTCAGGGAGGTCTCCAACAACACACTCGGGAACCTCGGATTGCTCGTTGTCTAAACAAAGCGAGCATGCATTCAATACATTTGGAAAGTACAAATGAACAGCACACCAAACATGTACAAACATAGGAATACATCTTAAAAAGACACAATACTAAATAAGGAATAATGAGATCAAAGTATAACATGAACTATAACATAAACTAATTTCATTTAGAAATAGATTGTTATTTTTTTAAGTATTGCCCACAAGTACATAACCTAGTTCAATTTATTTTATTGTGACCTAAAAGTTAGACCAGAGATGAATTCATGTAATACACATTATTAATCTCACAAGATTAAACACACTTTAATCTCTAGGGTTTTCCTTTTATTTATTTTATTCAATAAATAAATCTACACCTATACTAGTTCATAATTAACCATAAAAATTAGAATGTGCATACAGTAACTGAAACTAATTTATTTAAACAGAGAATAAGCCTACGAACATTTTGCAATTTGAATCACTAAATTTGAAGTTCATATGCAAAAGATATGAAATAAACAAGTTTGGGAATTGAAAATATGAAATTAGGTCTAATTCTAGGAATATTTAAAAGTCCAGGGTTCAACCTGCAAGATTATAGGGGCCTGCGCGTGAAAATTAGGGACGGCGGGTTGATTTTAAACAAACCGAGGGTCTCTTTTAATAAAACTACCGCGCGAAGGGGTATCGGGCGATTCAAACCGTTGGATCAAAAACCGACGGCCGAGATTAGATCTGCGGCCGAGGGCACGCGCGCGGGCGTGCGAGCGCTGACAGGCGGGCCAGGGGGTGTCAGCGACCAAGGGGGAGAGCGCACTGACTGAGCAGGCCCAGCCCCAGGGGACACGGGCGCTGACAAGTGGGCCAGGGGCGCAGGGCACGTGTGCAAGAAGCGGTATCCGTGATCTGGGTCGTGCGATCAAGATCAAACGGGGGAGATCAGATCGGGGGGGTGAACGGCTGTGGGTGGCGCTGCTCCTCTTCATGGCGGTGAAGTCATCGGAGTTGGGGCAGGCGCGTGCTAGGGTGGTTCCGGGGTCACTGGGATTGGGCAGAGAGGGAGAGAATAACACGGTGAACTCAGTGGCGGGGAAAAGGCCACGAATCTGAGGTTAGAGAGGGGGAATGGTGGGGGAAAAAAGGCCTCGGGCAGACCGGAGGAACTCCAGTGAAGGATTCTGGCCGCGGGGAGGGGGCTTGCGGCGCACTAAGGCCTGGGATAGCTTCAATAGAGGGAGGGGTAACTTAGGGATCAACACCGAGGCACTAGGCCGGGCTAATTTGGTCGGTCACCGCGCGGGCGCGGCAGACCGCCATGACCGAACTCCGGCGAAACCGAAATTGGCCGAGCATAGAGCGAAATTGGGGAAACTGAGCATGGGCATAGGTATCTCACCTCGGGGCAGAGCTCGGGGTGGCTTGGCGCGGTCTCTGGCGAGCTAGATGGCCGGGGAGGCGGGTGCGGGTCTCTAACGAGGTATGGTGGCGTGAGCAGAGCGCGAGCGAGGGTGGGACTGCGTGAAATGGGGCAGGGGAGTGAGTGAGTGCGGACACGAGCGGGGCTCAAAAAGGGAGCGGGGGCGCATGGGCGGGCGTCGTGGCCGAGGATCCCGACGACGTGCACGAGTGTGCGCTCGCTAGTCCATGGCAGGCGCGGGGAGGACGGAACTTACATGGGAGGCCCCCGACGCAGAGAGAGAGAAGGGGCGTGTAACACCCCTGGTGTTACAGTCACTAAAACTTGAGCATGGCATCATAAGCATTGGCAAATCATGTGTTTGTTACACCTAGAATGCATTCACTAGGCAAAAATTTCAAACAAGTTGTGTGGATATGACGGGTTGTGGGTAAAACCCTAGAATGGGATACTTAACCCTAAACTGGACTCAGAAGAGTAAACAAAGTTTAATTAAGAGAAAACTTCAATACTTAGTTGAAATGATCATAAAATATAATCATAGATGGACTTAAGTAGTATCCAAACCCTAGAAACAGCAAAAACCCTAAACATACCCCTGAAAAACCCTGGAATGAAACCCTAGGGGGTTATTTGTAAAAGTATGCACATTTTGGACTTAAGTGCAAAAACCATGAAGTTAGGGTACCTTAACTCAAATGATTCACATGTATGTGGATTTGCAAATTAAACCTTGAGATTTGGACTTATTTGCAAAAAAGCCCCATTTAAACTCTATGGAGTTAAGTCTGAAATTCAGTACATTGGCTCAACTTTGAAGCCCTATATCTTCTAAATTATGAAGATTTTGCCCTAGGTCAACACATCAAGTTTGTAAAGCTATGTAAGGAGAACAACTTTGCTATAGGAATTAAGCCATGGTCACATGAAAAATTTGGAGAAAAATGTGCTCAAAGTCGAGCTGTCAGACTACTTTGAGTCTAAATTCAGACTCACAGCAGAATTGCATGAACTTAGGGCTTAATTTTAAGCAATATCCTATAACTTTTTGTGGGTGCACAATGTAGCAAAGTTGTAGCTGGTTTATTAGGCTATAACTTTGATACAGAGAGTTGATCCAGTCATTACATGAAATCTGGAGCAAATCGATGCCAAACTTGGTCTGTTAGGCGCATTGAATAGAGTTTCCCATGGTACAGTAGCAGAAATATCCCAGAAGCAACGCATCTCAGCGCCGGTGACCCACCGTTGCGATTAATGTCGATCGTCATGATTCGTGCGTCGTGACTTGCGAATAACCGTGGGCGAGGAAAGATCTTAACTCAGGGTGAGGAGAGAGGCTTATCGCCGGACTGTTCCTCGTGACACTTGCTGCGCAATGGACAGTAGTGTCCTCGTCAGAGTTTGCCGGCGATTGTAACCACGCCACGTGCCTTGGCACGTTAACCTCACCGTCGTGACTCACGTTAGCCCGCCCGGTGATCACCGGAGAACTTGCCACAGTAATAGGCCACGAATCACCGCGCCAGTGACTCCTTTCTTCTCCGACCGCCACCGTGCCAATCCAAATTCACGCGCCACCGCCCCTAGAGCCTATAAATTACCACCCCAGCCGGCTCCGCTAAGTAGTTGTGCAACCAGTGAAGCAACCTGTGCCTCGAATCAACCACTAGAACTCCCCAATTTGGGATTTCCCCCAAATCAACCAAGAACGACGAGCGGTTTGACCTCGCCGTGGCCAGCGCATCTCAGGTCCGTTCATGTCCTCTGGGTCCTCGTTTTAGTATCCTTGGATGCTCCTGATACTCTCTGACCCATCCAATTGAGCTAGAGTCCCTAGGATCGCCAGGAACGCGCCCGGTTGCCTGTGGTGCCCGCTGTCACCGTGGATAGATCGTGTTAGAGCTCCATTAGTCAAATTAGTTGAGGGGAAACACTGGTTTGGACTTGAATTAGGTTTAAACCAAACTAGAGCACTGGTCTTGGCGTGAATCAGCCGATGTAAGCTCGTCAGAGCTCGGTCCTCCGCCGCTCCCCGTCCAGGACTTGGCACTGTGAAGAATTAGAAGTAGAAGGGGTTTCCTGTAAACGTCAGCAACTGTAATAAAAAGTGCTGCGGGCTCTTGTAGGTTATTCAAAAGGTCAGGGCCCTTTCTACAAAGTCGGCACGCGTGGGCGCGCACGGGCGCACTTTCGCAATTAAATGGGCCGACCCAGGCCAGTTTCAGCCTAATCCTGTAGCATGTTTTCCTTTTTCTTTTTCTTCTGAACTTTAAGAATTCCTAGGAAATTATAGAAAAATGCCAAAAATACTAGACCAATTTTTCTAGACTTCTAATTTGCTATAGTATTTAATAAAAATAGTTTCATAATTTTTAGTTCAAATAGAGAATTTTGTGAAATTTAAAATAGCCAAAATCCTTACTTCAGGAATTTTAGAAAATAATTTATAATTCCAAAATTCACCAAACTTTTTAAACAAGCTTTAAGTAATATTTAGAAGCCTTGGGTAAAATTTGGTATGATTAGGACCATATTGATACTTAGAACCCAAAACCCTAGCCCCTGCCCTATGAACTTCACCATAGACTCCAAAAACACTAGTTTCTCGAAGATCCGTGAAGGAAAGTTGTATTCAAGACATTATATAATAAACTTTTATTATCTTTGCATCTTCATGAGCATTACATGAGCATTCATGATTATATATGGCTATATCTAGAAAATGAAGAGGAAATAGAAGTCGAAAAAGCGAGGACTTCACCACCCCCACCACCACCTGAAGAACCTCAGGCAGGAAACTGCTTTTACATTGATATCTGTGGAGTAGAGCCTGATTCACCTATCACACAAGGCAAGCCCCGGTGCATTTGCCCCCTCCTTTTTATTTTGAAATCTTTCTCACTTACTTGATGCATTAGGTGATAGGAGTTGTGTGCTAAACCAATTGCTGCATTTCCTTCCTTGGAATTGATTACCTTAATTCCTTGTTTTATCAAAAAGGGTTTTCCTTCTGCTTAGCATTGCTCTAGAAAAACAAAAATATTTTGTTTTGACAAAAGATGATGCTTCAAAGAGGATGGGATGTTTTCAAAAATAAAACTTGATGGTGGATCCATCATGGCCATGATAGGTTCAACATCGAAAAAGATGTACCTCTGCCAGGTGCCAAACTTTGGGTGAAATAATAAAGCAGAGACCGGGCGAGTGACTTGCACGAGAAGAGAGTCTCAGTGTAGTGTCTCTGTCTGAGTCGATTAAGGACCTTATCGATGTAGGCTTGCTGATCGAGGACCCTTTAACTGGTCACATGCCTCATCATGGGTCAGCTTTGCCTCGGGCAGACTAATACCAGAATAAGATAACACGCAATGGGAGTGGAGAGATGGCGAGAGTAGCATGTACCCTCCGTGGCAAGAGGCTAGACGATGGTGTATCTGTGCTCTCGGTTGGCAAGAACCTGATCTGGTCTTATGAACCCCGGTGGCGAGTTGACATATGCAAGGGTTAAGTGCTACATATGTCGTGTGATTGGAGATCCTCAGCTGAGTATAATCGATTCAGATCGCCGTAACTTCGCGGATATGAAGACTTGGTCAATGCCCTACACGTAGCATTCCAGTGAATATGAAGGGTTGATAAGAAATTGGTTAGTACAGGTCAAGTGCTTGAACTAGGGTAGAAAGAACTCTAGAAATTAGGTAATAACTTAACTTGCTAATAAAACTGGATTTTTAAGGATCCACTATTAGTAAGCATTTCTGCAAACAGAGTCTTTGATTTTTGTCAAGCCATACCTTGATTCCCAAAGGCCAGCATGTCCTTGAGAGTCTTTTATTTTGACGGGTAAGACTTGTGAAAGTACACTTCGTACTTAGGGCTTTGTCCCATGTTGTTTTATGTGACGAAGCGGCAAATTTTTGCTGCTTTTGTTTAAAGGTGGTGCCCAAAGAAGAAAATCAAGATTGAAGCTGCAGGAGGAAGGGTCCTCCGTTAAGAAAAACTTTTGTTGATATTTATCGGGAGGGGTTTTTGCCTCCCAGATGATGTAATAATAATACTTCAGCACTCCTATATTTTAACTCTGGTCTGTAATAATATTACTCTTTCTTGTTTTAAATAAAGTAAGTTATTGTAACTGCTTCCGCAATTTCGTACCTCTGATGTATTGTAATATCTGCGTGACGGGTGAAACACTCTTGGGAAAGGTAAAGAATGCAGATATCAAACTTGTCAAGTGATTCAGGGGCACCTGCAGGGTTGTCTGAGGTTCGTTGGACCAGGACAACTGTAGGTGGGCCTACTGACTTGGGAGGTTCCGTCACAGCTGGTATCGGAGCGAAGCCTATCTCTGCAGATGTTATGAGGCATTTTCAAAAAAGAAGTTTCAAAGACTTATCTAGAAAATTTCTTTCCTTCTTATCTAACAACCTTCTCTACTTAAAGACCAGATAGTAGAGTGCAATGTATAGAAGGTTGTGAATCAACTAAGGTTGATTCTGTAATTATGCACGCATCATACTAAGAACCATGTTAAAAAGATTTTCCCCCTTAGAGAAATGCCGCCGCGCACAAGGAAAACTGCGAGCAAGTCTACCGGACCAATTGGCGTACCTCGCCATCAACTAGCTCCAAGGCATGAGGACAGTAGTAGTGGTAGCAATGATCCCATTGGAGATCTAGAGGCTCGGGTAGAATAGCTTTGAACGGAACTCCGTCACAGGAACGAAGTATGGGTCGTGGATGGTCAGCGAATAAACGAGTTGGCAGAACTCAAGACCCAATTACAAGATCTATTAGAAAAAGGATTTATCCGGCCAAGCTCATCGCCATGGGGTTGTCCAGCCATCTTTGTCAAGAAGAAGGACCAAACGCTTCGGATGTGTGTGGATTATAGACCCCTTAATGAGGTCACAATCAAGAATAAGTACCCTCTTCCCGAGATTGATATTCTATTTGATCAACTAACTGGAGCAAGGGTATTCTCTAAGATTGACCTCAGGTTGGGCTATCATCAGATCTGTATCTGGCCCGAAGATATACCAAAGACCGCATTCACTACACGGTATGGATTATTTGAATATCTGGTTATGTCGTTTGGACTAACAAATGCTCCTGTCCACTTCACATATCTTATGAACTCGATATTCATGACTGAGTTGGATAAATTTGTGGTGGTATTCATTGATGATATCTTGATATACTCCAAGAATGAAGAGGAGCATGCTCGGCATTTGCGGATCGTGTTGACGCGCTTAAAAGAGCACCAATTATATGTTAAGTTCAGTAAGTGCGCGTTCTGGCTAGAGGAGATCCAATTTCTAGGGCATGTATTATCTGCCAAGGGGATTGCGGTGGATCCCAGCAAAGTCAAGGATATTTTGGAGTGGAAACCCCTAACCACTGTACATCAAGTCCGAAGTTTCCCTGGACTGGCTGGTTATTACCGTCGATTCATTCCAGATTTTTCCAAGCTTGTGAAACAAATCACAAGTTTATTGAAGAATAATTCCAGATTTAATTGGTCTTCAAAATGTAATGAAGCTTTTGAGCAGCTAAAAGTATTATTGACCACTACTCCAGTATTAGCTCAACCGGACATTGAAAAGCCCTTTGATGTGTATTGTGATGCATCAGGCAGTGGTCTCAACTAATGCAAGAGGGCAGAGTGATAGCCTACGCTTCAAGGCAGTTGCGCCGGCATGAAGAGCATTATCCAACTCATGACCTGGAGTTAGCCGCTGTGGTTCATGCCCTGAAAATCTGGCATCATTATCTACTGGGAACATCTGTCACATTTATACAGATCATAAAAGCTTGAAGTATATCTTCACCTAGTCAGAGTTGAATATGAGGCAGAGGAGATGGCTTGAGCTTATTAAGGACTATGAACTAGAGATTCACTATCACCCAGGCAAGGCTAATGTAGTGGCAGATGCGTTAAGTCGCAAGGCTTCCTGCCATTGTCTGACGATGAAGACTTCTGACATTACGTTATGCCAAGAAATGGAAAAGTTGAACCTGGGAATGATTCAACATGGAACATCAAATCACTTGAAGCTTGAGCTAGTTCTCCTACAAAGAATAATTAATGCACAAAGAAATGATGAGGGAATGAAACACATTCATGAGAAAATAGAGGTCGGAAAAGCCAACTGCTTCAGAAAGGATGATCAAGACGTTGTATGGTTTAATAACCGCATAGTTGTGCCTAAGAATGAAGAGATCTGCCAGCAAATTTTAGATGAAGCACATCTTAGTGAAAGGGAAATGTGCCCTTGGCCATTTCTAAGTATTTTGGTGATTGAGTGCCAATGCAAGTGCTTTTGTGTTGATCTATGCAATGTGGTGAACAAAGTGCAAATCAAGTCAAAAGGTATGTTTCTAGACTTAGTACATTGTTTTATGGACTAATGTATTGTGTCTAAGTGCTGGAAACAGGAAAGATTGAATTGGAAATGAGATGGCTTTGTTCAGCCAAAGTCTGCTCAGTCTAGGTGCACCGGACTGTCCGGTGGTGCACCGGATAGTGTCCGATGGCGCACCGGACAGTGTGTCCGGTGCGCCAGGCTGGCTTTGGCGAACAGGCTGCTCTCGGGACTTCGACGGCGGTGTATGGCTATAATTCACCGGACTGTCCGGTGGTGCACCGGACTGTCCAGTGAGCCGTTCACAGGCGAACTCGTCGCTCTCGGGAGATGATTAACGGCGTACGGCTAAAATTCACCGGTCTGTCTGGTGGCGCACCGGACTGTCCGGTGAGTCAACAGTCAGCCGGGGCAACGGTCGGTCGACGATGCCGCGCGTGACACGTGGCCGAGCCAACGGTCACATTCGTGCACCGGACTGTCCGGTGTGCACCGGACAGTGTCCGGTGCGCCAACGGCTCTCAGGAAGGATATCTGCACCGGACAGTGTTTGGTGGTGCACCGGACTATCCGGTGCGCCAGTCGACAGAAGGCAAGATCTGCCTTCCAGGATTGCTCTCAACGGCTCCTAGCTGCCTTGGGGCTATAAAAGGGACCCCTAGGCGCATGGAGGAGAACACCAAGCATTCCTTGAGCACTCTTGATCACTCACACTCCATTCTTGCGCACTTGTTCGACATTCTAGTGATTTGAGCTCCGTTCTAATGTGCTAGTCTTTTGAGCTTAAGTCTGGGTCTTGTGTGTGTATACTTGTTGTGATCTTAGTGTCTTGTGTGAGTTGCTAATCCCTCCCTTACTCCGTGCTTCTTTGTGAACTTCAAGTGTAAGGGCGAGAGGCTCCAAGTTGTGGAGATTCCTCACAAACGGGATTAAGAAAAGCAAGCAAAACACCGTGGTATTCAAGTGGGTCTTTGGACCGCTTGAGAGGGGTTGATTGCAACCCTCGTCCGTTGGGACGCCACAACGTGGAGTAGGCAAGCGTTGGTCTTGGCCGAACCACGGGATAACCATCGTGCCATCTCTGTGATTGATCTCTTGTGGTTATTGTGTTTTGTTGAGACTCCTCTCTAGCCACTTGGCGATTATTGTGCTAACGCTTAACCAAGTTTTTGTGGCTTAAGTTTCAAGTTTTACAGGATCACCTATCCACCCCCCCCCCTCTAGGTGCTCTCAATTGGTATCAGAGCAGTTCTCTTCACAAAGGGACTAATCGCCCGAAGAGATGGATCCTAAGGGGAAGGGAATCGTGATCAACGATAAGGAAAAGGAGTCCTTCGTCAACGAGCCGAAGAATGACAAGCCTACCGACTCGGGCTCGGGCCACAAACGCAAAGATGGGAAGAAGAAGAAGACGAGACGCATCAAGGAGATCGTTTACTACGACGACAGCGATGTGTCCACTTCTTCCCAAAAGGATGACTACGACTACGAGAAACAAAAGACGGATAATTCGAATTTTTCTTTCAATTATTCTTGTATTCCTCAAAGTTCAAATTCACATTTGCTCTCCATTCCTCTCGGCAAGCCTCCACACTTTGATGGGGAGGACTACGGATTTTGGAGCCACAAAATGTGTAGTCACCTGTTCTCTCTCCATCCAAGCATATGGGAGATTGTTGAGAATGGAATGAAATTTGATAGCTCGGATAGTCCTATTTTTATTAATGAACAGATTCATAGAAACGCACAAGCTACTACTTTGTTGTTAGCCTCCTTGTGCAGGGACGAGTACCATAAGGTGAGCGGCTTGGACAATGCCAAGCAAATCTGGGACACCCTCAAGATCTCTCACGAGGGGAACGATGTCACCTTGCTCACCAAGATGGAGTTGGTAGAGGGAGAGCTTGGAAGATTCGCAATGATAAGGGGCGAGGAGCCAACTCAAACATACAACCGGCTCAAGACCCTTATCAACAAAATAAGGATCTATGGAAGCACGCGATGGACGGACCACGACGTCGTCCGCCTAATGCTAAGGTCCTTTACCGTTCTTGATCCACATTTGGTGAATAATATTCGTGAGAATCCCAGGTACACCAAAATGTCGCCCGAAGAAGTCCTTGGAAAATTCGTAAGCGGGCGAATGATGATCAAGGAGGCGAGGTACGTGGACGACGCAGTGAATGGTCCAATCAATGAGCCTCAACCCATTGCTCTCAAGGCAACGAGAAGCAAGGAGGCGTTACCTAGCAAGGTGGCGCAAGTTGAGGCGGCAGGGCTCAATGATGAAGAGATGGCCCTCATCATCAAGCGCTTCAAGACGGCGCTTAAGGGTCGCAAGGGACAGCCAAGCAAGACCAAGACAAAGGGGAAGCGCTCATGCTTCAAATGTGGTAAGCTTGGTCATTTTATTGCTAACTGTCCCGATAATGATAGTGACCAGGAAAAAGGAAACAAGAGGGAGAAGAAGAAGAATTACAAGAAGGCCAAGGGCGAGGCACATATCGGAAAGGAGTGGGATTCGAATTGCTCCTCCTCCGATTCCGACAATGAAGGACTCGCCGCCACTACCTTCAACAAGTCATCCCTCTTCCCCAACGAGCATCACACATGACTCATGGCGAAGGAGAAGAAGGTATGTACTCGGGATACCACTTATGCTTCTTCAAGTGATGATGATTCTAGTGATGACGATGAGATAGACTATTCTAGTTTATTTAAAGGTTTGGATAGAATTAAAATTGGCAAAATTAATGAGTTAATTGATGCCTTGAATGACAAGAATAGGTTACTAGAAAAGCAAGAGGATTTGTTGTATGAAGAGCATGATAAATTTGTTAGTGCACAAAATTCACTTGCTTTAGAAGTTAAACGAAATGATATGCTTTCTTGTGAAATATCTACTTGCCATGAGACAATTTCTAGCTTAAAGAGCATAAATGATGATTTAAATGCTAAGTTAGAAAAATCTAGTAAATTAACATCTCGTGTAGAACATGTTGTGATTTGCACTAGGTGTAAAGATTTTAATGTTGATGCTTGTAGTGAACACCTAGATTGCATTTCTAAATTAAATGATGAAGTAGCTAGTCTTAATGCCCAACTTAAGACTAGCAAAAGTGAATTTGACAAGCTAAAATTTGCAAGGGATGCCTATACGATTGGTAGACACCCCTCAATTAAGGATGGACTTGGCTTCAAGAGGGAAGCCAAGGACTTAACAAGCCATAAGGCTCCCATCTCCACCAAGGAGAAAGGGAAGGCCCCTATGGCTAGTAGTGCTAAAAAGAACCATGCTTTTATGTACCATGATAGGAGACAGTCTAGGAATAGGAGTTGTAATGCTTATGATGCTTTTGATTTTCATGCTATGACTACTTCTAGTTCCCGTGTTATGCATGATAGGAATGTTGCTAGAAGAAATGTTGTTCATAATATGCCTAGAAGAAATGTTGTAAATGTTCCTAGGAAAGTTAATGAACCTTCTACAATATATCATGCTTGCAATGCCTCATTTGCCATTTGTAGAAAAAACAAGAAGGTGATTGCTAGGAAGTTAGGGGCCAAATGTAAGGGAGATAAGACTTGCATTTGGGTCCCTAAGACAATTGTGACTAACCTTGAAGGACCCAACAAGAGTTGGGTACCTAAGACCCAAGCCTAAATTTGCCTTGCAGGTTTATGCATCCGGGGGTTCAAGCTGGATTATCGACAGCGGATGCACAAACCATATGACGGGGGAGAAGAAGATGTTCACCTCCTACGTCAAAAACAAGGATTCCCAAGATTCAATAATATTCGGTGATGGGAACCAAGGCAAGGTAAAAGGGTTAGGTAAAATTGCTATTTCATCCGAGCACTCTATATCTAATGTGTTTTTAGTTGAGTCTCTTGGATATAATTTGTTGTCTGTTAGTCAATTATGCAATATGGGATATAATTGTCTATTCACAAATGTAGATGTGTCTGTCTTTAGAAGATGTGATGGTTCACTAGCTTTTAAGGGTGTACTAGACGGCAAACTTTATTTGGTTGATTTTGCAAAAGAAGAAGCCGGTCTAGATGCATGCTTAATTGCTAAGACTTGCATGGGCTGGCTGTGGCATCGCCGCTTAGCACATGTGGGGATGAAGAACCTCCACAAGCTTCTAAAGGGAGAACACGTGATAGGTCTAACTAATGTACACTTCGAAAAAGATAGACCTTGTGCATCTTGTCAAGCAGGGAAACAGGTGGGAGGCTCTCATCACACCAAAAATGTGATGACCACATCAAGACCCTTGGAGATGCTTCATATGGACCTCTTCGGACCCATCGCCTATCTGAGTATAGGAGGAAGATAAATCTGAAACCCAAGGGACCCTCAAGCGCTTCCTTAGGAGAGCACAAAATGAGTTTGAGCTCAAGGTGAAGAAGATAAGGAGCGACAACGGGTCCGAATTCAAGAATCTTCAAGTGGAGAAGTATCTTGAGGAGGAAGGAATCAAGCACGAGTTCTCCGCTCCCTACACACCACAACAAAATGGTGTGGTAGAGAGGAAGAACAGGACGCTCATTGATATGGCGAGGACTATGCTTGGAGAGTTCAAGACCCCCGAGCGCTTTTGGTCGGAAGCCATGAACACGGCTTGCCACGCCATCAACAGGGTCTACCTTCATCGCCTCCTCAAGAAGACTTCGTATGAGCTGCTAACTGGTAACAAACCCAATGTGTCTTACTTTCGTGTATTTGGGAGCAAGTGTTATATTCTTGTGAAGAAAGGTAGAACTTCTAAATTTGCTCCCAAAGCTGTAGAAGGGTTTTTATTAGGTTATGATTCAAATACAAAGGCGTATAGGGTCTTCAACAAATCATCGAGTTTGGTTGAAATCTCTAGTGACGTTGTATTTGATGAGACTAATGGCTCTCCAAGAGAGCAAGATGTTGATCTTGATGATGTAGATGAAGAAGACGTTCCAACGGCCGCAATGCGCACCATGGCGATTGGAGATGTGAGGCCACTGGAACAAAAGGAGCAAGATCAACCTTCTTCCTCAACTATGGTGCATCCCCCAACCCAAGATGACGAACAGGTACCTCAAGTGGAGGCGCATGATCAAGGGGGAGCACAGGATGTTCAAGTTGAAAAGGAAGAAGCACCTCAGGCACCTCCAACCCAAGTTCGAGCGACGATTCAAAGGAATCATCCCGCCGACCAAATTTTGGGTGATATTAGCAAGGGAGTAACTACTCGCTCTAGATTAGTGAATTTTTGTGAGCATTACTCTTTTGTCTCTTCTATTGAGCCTTTCAGGGTAGAAGAGGCCTTGCTAGATCCGGACTGGGTGTTGGCCATGCAGGAAGAGCTCAACAACTTCAAGCGTAATGAAGTTTGGACACTAATGCCTCGTCCCAAGCAAAATGTTGTGGGAACCAAGTGGGTGTTCCACAACAAACAGGACGAGCACGGGGTGGTGACAAGGAACAAGGCTCGACTTGTGGCAAAAGGTTATGCCCAAGTCGCAGGTTTGGACTTTGAGGAGACTTTCGCTCCAGTGGCTAGGCTAGAATCAATTCGTATTTTGCTAGCATATGCCGCTCACCATTCTTTCAGGTTGTACCAAATGGATGTGAAGAGCGCTTTCCTCAACGGGCCGATCAAAGAGGAGGTGTACGTGGAGCAACCCCCTGGCTTCGAGGATGAACGGTACCCCGACCACGTGTGTAAGCTCTCTAAGGCACTCTATGGACTTAAGCAAGCCCCAAGAGCATGGTATGAATGCCTTAGAGACTTTCTTATTGCTAATGCTTTCAAGGTTGGGAAAGCCGATCCAACTCTTTTTACTAAGACTTGCGATGGTGATCTTTTTGTGTGCCAAATTTATGTCGATGACATAATATTTGGTTCTACTAACCAAAAGTCTTGTGAAGAGTTTAGCAGGGTGATGACACAGAAATTTGAGATGTCGATGATGGGTGAGTTGAACTACTTCCTTGGGTTCCAAGTGAAGCAACTCAAGGATGGTACCTTCATCTCCCAAATGAAGTACACGCAAGATTTGCTAAAGCGGTTTGGGATGAAGGACGCCAGGCCCGCAAAGACACCGATGGGAACCGACGAACACACCGACCTCAACAAAGGAGGTAAGTCCGTTGATCAAAAGGCATACCGGTCTATGATAGGGTCTTTACTTTATTTGTGTGCTAGTAGACCGGATATTATGCTTAGCGTATGCATGTGTGCTAGATTTCAATCCGATCCAAGGGAGTGTCACTTGGTAGCCGTGAAGCGAATTCTTAGATATTTAGTCGCTACGCCTTGCTTCGGGATTTGGTATCCAAAGGAGTCTAGCTTTGACTTAATTGGATATTCAGACTCCGACTATGCTGGATGTAAGGTCGATAGGAAGAGTACATCGGGGACGTGCCAATTCTTAGGAAGGTCCCTAGTGTCGTGGAACTCTAAGAAACAAACTTCCGTTGCCCTATCCACCGCTGAGGCCGAGTACGTTGCCACAGGACAGTGTTGCGCGTAACTACTTTGGATGAGGCAAACCCTCTGGGATTTTGGCTACAATCTGAGCAAAGTCCCACTCCTATGTGATAATGAGAGTGCTATCCGAATAGCGGAAAATCCTATTGAGCACAGCCGCACAAAGCACATTGACATCCGACATCATTTTTTGAGAGACCACCAGCAAAAGGGAGATATCGAAGTGTTTTATGTTAGCACCGAAAACCAGCTAGCCGATATCTTTACCAAGCCTCTAGATGAGAAGACCTTTTGCAGGCTGCGTAGTGAGCTAAATGTCCTAGATTCGCGGAACTTGGATTGATTCATAGCATACATGTATTTATGCCTTTGATCATGTTGCATTTTGTTGCTTACTTGTGGTGCTCAAGTTGTACAAACACTCCCTGGACCTCACAAGTCCATTTTGCAAGTGATGCACATATTTAGGGGGAGCTGTGCTACAACTTGACCCTTTGAGACTAACCGTGTGCTTGAGTTTGCTTGTTTTAGTCTCAAAGGAGGTTTGAAAGGGAAAAGGTGGACTTGGACCATGAAAGACTTCCACTGCACTCCGATGAGAGGGTAACTTATTCCAAGTTCATCTCACGTACTCTTATTGCCCTTGTGTTCTTATTTGAAGATTTTGGTGAGGCAATGGGGTTTAAGGGCCAAGATTGATCCTGTTTTGGTGCTTGATGCCAAAGGGGGAGAAAATAAAGGCCAAAGCAATAAATGGATCAGCTACCACTTGAGAAATTTTGAAAATAGTAGAATAGAGCTTTTGGTTTGTCAAAACTCTTTTATTGTCCCTTGTGTCAAAAGTTGGCCTCTTGTGGGGAGAAGTGTTGATTATGGGAAAAAGGGGGAGTTTTTGAAATCCTTGATCAATTTCTTTTGGAATACCTCTCTTTATGTCTCTACAAGTGGATTTGACTTAGAGATAGGAAATTGAGTTTGATTTGCAAAAACAAACCAAGTGGTGGCAAAGAGTGATCCATATATGCCAAAATTGATTCAAAACAACTTTTGGTTTTCATTTGCATTGATATTGCACTTGTTCTAGTTGCTTTATGTTGTGTTGGCATAAATCACCAAAAAGGGGGAGATTGAAAGGGAAATGTGCCCTTGGGCCGTTTCTAAGTATTTTGGTGATTGAGTGCCAACGCAAGTGCTTTTGTGTTGATCTATGCAATGTGGTGAACAAAGTGCAAATCAAGTCAAAAGGTATGTTTCTAGACTTAGTACATTGTTTTATGGACTAATGTATTGTGTCTAAGTGCTGGAAACAGGAAAGATTGAATTGAAAATGAGATGGCTTTGTTCAGCCAAAGTCTGCTCAGTCTGGGTGCACCGGACTGTCCGGTGGTGCACCGGACAGTGTCCGGTGGTGCACCGAACAGTGTCCGGTGGCGCACCGTGTCCGGTGCGCCAGGCTGGCTCTGGCGAATAGGCTGCTCTCGGGACTTCGACGGTGGTGTACGGCTATAATTCACCGGACTGTCCGGTGGTGCACCGGACTGTCCGGTGAGCCGTTCATAGGCGAACTCGTCGCTCTCGGGAGATGATTAACGGCGTACGGCTAAAATTCACCGGTTTGTCCGGTGGCGCATCGGACTGTCCGGTGGCGCATCGGACTGTCCAGTGAGTCAACAGTCAGCCGGGGCAACGGTCGGCCGAGGATTCCGCGCGTGACGCGTGGCCGAGCCAACGGTCACATTCGTGCACCGGACTGTCCGGTGTGCACCGGAAAGTGTCTGGTGCGCCAACGGCTCTCAGACTCCAACGGTCGGCTTCGCCAAATAAGGAAGGATATCTGCACCGGACAGTGTTCGGTGGTGCAGCGGACTATCCGGTGCGCCAGTCGACAGAAGGCAAGATCTGCCTTCCAGGATTGCTCTCAACGGCTCCTAGCTGCCTTGGGGCTATAAAAGGGACCCCTAGGCGCATGGAGGAGAACACCAAGCATTCCTTGAGCACTCTTGATCACTCACACTCCATTCTTGCGCACTTGTTCAACATTCTAGTGATTTGAGCTCCGTTCTAGTGTGCTAGTCTTTTGAGCTTAAGTCTGGGTCTTGTGTGTGTGTATTTGTTGTGATCTTAGTGTCTTGTGTGAGTTGCTAATCCCTCCCTTACTCCGTGCTTCTTTGTGAACTTCAAGTGTAAGGGCGAGAGGCTCCAAGTTGTGGAGATTCCTCGCAAACGGGATTAAGAAAAGCAAGCAAAACACCATGGTATTCAAGTGGGTCTTTGGACCGCTTGAGAGAGGTTGATTGCAACCCTCGTCCGTTGGGACGCCACAACGTGGAGTAGGCAAGCGTTGGTCTTGGCCGAACCACGGGATAACCATCGTGCCATCTCTGTGATTGATCTCTTGTGGTTATTGTGTTTTGTTGAGACTCCTCTCTAGCCACTTGGCGATTATTGTGCTAACGCTTAACCAAGTTTTTGTGGCTTAAGTTTCAAGTTCTACAGGATCACCTATTCACCCCCCCTCTAGGTGCTCTCACTTAGTCGCTATTCTATTTATCCCGGAAGCACTAAGATGTATCATGATCTAAAGAAGCATTATTGGTGGACAAAGATGAAGATTGAAATCGCACGCTATGTGACACTTGTAGACGTGTCAAGGCCATACACATGAAAGCTGCTGGTCCATTACAATCTTTACCTATTCCTACATGGAAATGGGAGGATATAAGCATGGACTTTATTGTGGGATTACCCAAGACAGCAAAAGGGTATGATTCCATCTGGGTCATTGTTGATCGACTTACAAAGATCGCCCACTTCCTTCCATTTATAGTAAAGTATACAGTGGCCACATATGCAGAGTTATACATTGCCCGTATTCTCAGTTTGCATGGTGTTCCAAAGACCATAGTGTTGGATCGTGGACCACAATTTGTGTCCAAATTTTGGGAAGAACTTCACAAGGCTTTGGATACTAAGTTGCTCCATAGTTCGGCCAATCATCCTCAAACCAGTGGGCAGACTGAGAGGGTGAATCAAATACTTGAGGACATGCTGCGAGCTTGTGCTCTAGAATTTCCACAGAAGTCGGATGATTGTTTACCATTAGCGGAGTTCTCGTACAATAATAGCTATCAAGAGAGCATTAGAATGGCACCCTTTGAAGCCTTGTATGGGCGACGGTGTTGTACTCCGTTAAACTGGTCTGAACCAGGTGAAAGATATTTCTTCAGGCCTGATATGGTAAAGGAAACCGAAGAAAAGGTTCAAAGGATTATACATAATTTGAAGAAAGCCCAAGCTCGTCAGAAGAGTTATGCAGACAAGCAACGAAAACCCTTGTACTTTCTAGTTGGGGATTATGTCTACCTCAAAGTCTCACCAATGAAGGGTATATCACGTTTCAGGGTAAAAGGGAAACTTACACCCCGGTACATTGGTCCTTTTCCTGTTCTTGAACAGTGTGGACCAGTGGCATACCGACTCTAGTTACCCGAAACATTGTCTGTTGTACATAATGTGTTCCACGTGTCTCAATTGAAGAAGTGTCTTCGGGTTCCAGATCGAACCATTGAAGTCACGGATGTTGCCTTAGAGCCAGACTTGACATATTCAGAACACCCTGTTCGAGTCTTGGATCAAAAGGACAAAATTACCCGAAGGAGAACCCTCAAGTTTTACAAGATACAGTGGAACCAACATATAGAAGATGAAGCTACTTGGGAAACTCAAGACTTTTTAGACAAGAATTTCCCACGCTTTTTAGCCTCGTGTAAATTATAAGGTGTGTACAATTGTTGTAATAAAGGAATGAACCCCATAACACCCCTACCTTGTACCAAAAATAAGGAAATAAAAGTATGACACGTTTTCTTTTCCATTACTTGCCCTAGGACTTTTAAATCTCGGGACGAGATTCTTTTATGGGGGGAAGGATGTAACACCCCTTGTGTTACTATCACTAAAACTTGAGCATGACATCATAAGCATTGGCAAATCATGTGTTTGTTACACCTAGAATGCATTCACTTGGCAAAAATTTCAAACAAGTTGTGTGGATATGACGGGTTGTGGGTAAAACCCGAGAATGGGATACTTAACCCTAAACTGGACTCAGAAGAGTAAACAAAGTTTAATTAAGAGAAAACTTCAAAACTTAGTTGAAATGATCATAAAATATCATCATAGATGGACTTAAGTAGTATCCAAGCCCTAGAAACAGCAAAAACCCTAAACAGACCCCTGGAAAACCTTAGAATGAAACCCTAGGGGGGTTATTTGTAAAAGTATGCACATTTGGGACTTAAGTGCAAAAACCATGAAGTTAGGGTACATTAACTCATATGAGTCACATGTATGTGGATTTGCAAATTAAATCTTGAGATTTGGACTTATTTGCAAAAAAGCCTCATTTGAGCTCTATGGAGTTGTCTGAAATTCAGTACATTGGCTCAACTTTGAAGCCCTATATCTTCTAAATTATGAAGATTTTGCCCTAGGTAAACACATCAAGTTTGTAAAGCTATGTTAGGAGAACAACTTTGCTATAGGGATTAAACCATGGTCACATGAAAAATTTGGAGAAAAATGTGCTCAAAGTCGAGCTGTCAGACTACTTTGAGTCTGAATTCAGACTGACACCAGAATTGCATGAACTTAGGGCTTAATTTTAAGCAAGATCCTGTGACTTTTTGTGGGTGCACAATGTAGCAAAGTTGTAGCTGGTTTATTAGGCTACAACTTTGATACAGAGAGTTGATCCAGTCAATACATGAAATCTGGAGCAAATTGATGCCAAACTTGGTCTGTCAGGCGCACCAAATAGAGTTTCCCATGGTACAGTAGCAGAAATATCCTAGAAGCAACGCATCTCACCGCCGGTGACCCTCCGCCACGATTCACGTCGATCGTCATGATTCATGCGCCGTGACTGTTCCTCGTGACACTTGCTGCGCAATGGACAATAGTGTCCTCATCGGAGTTCACCGGCGATTGTAACCGTGCCACATGCCTTGGCACGTTAACCTCACCGCTGTGACTCACGTTAGTCCGCCCGGTGATCGCCGGAGAACTTGCCACGGTAATAGGCCACGAATCACCGCGCCAGTGACTCCTTTCTTCTCCGACCGCCACCGCGCCAATCGAAATTCACACACCAACACCCCAGAGCCTATAAATTACCACCCCAGCTGGCTCCGCTAAGTAGTTGTGCAACCAGTGAAGCAACCCGTGCCTCGAATCATCCAATAGAACTCCCTAATTTGGGATTTCACCCAAATCAACCAAGAACGCCGAGCGGTTTGACCTCGCCGTGGCTAGCGCATCTTAGGTTCGTTCATGTCCTCTGGGTCCTTGTTTCAGTATCCTTGGATGCTCCTAATACTCTCTGACCCATCAATTGAGCTAGAGTCCCTAGGATCACCGGAAACGCGTTCGGTTGCCTGTGGTGCCCGCTGTCACCGTGGATATAGCGTGTTAGAGCTCCATTAGTCAAATTAGTTGGGGGGAAACACTGGTTAGGACTTGAATTAGGTTTAAACCAAAGTAGAGCACCGGTCTTGGCGTGAATCAGCCGATGTAAGCTCGCCGGAGCTCAGTCCTCCGCCGCTCCCCGTCAGGGACTTGGCACTGTGAAGAATTAGAAGTAGAAGGGGTTTCCTGTAAACGTCAGCGACTATAATAAATAGTGTTGCGGGCTCTTGTAGGTTATTCAAAAGGTCAGGGCCCTTTCTGCAAAGTCGGCACGCGCGGGCACGCTTTCGCCATTAAATGGGCCGACCCAGGCCAGTTTCAGCCCAATCCTGTAGCATGTTTTCATTTTTCTTTTTCTTCTGAACTTTAAGAATTCCTAGGAAATTATATAAAAATGCTAAAAATACCAGACCAATTTTTCTAGACTTCTAATTTCCTATTGTATTTAATAAAAATAGTTTCATAATTTTTAGTTCAAATAGGGAATTTTGGGAAATTTAAAATAGCCAAAATCCTTATTCAGGAATTTTAGAAAATGATTTATAATTCCAAAATTCACCAAACTTTTTAAACAAGCTTTAAGTAATATTTAGAAGCCTTGGGTAAAATTTGGTATGATTTGGACCTTGTTTGATACTTAGAACCCAAAACCCTAGCCCCCCCTGTCCTGTGAACTTCACTATAGACTTCGAAAACCCTAGTTTCTCGGAGATCCGTGAAGGAAAGTTGTATTCAAGACATTAGATAATAAACTTTTATTATCTTTGCATCTTCATGAGCATTACATAAGCATTCATGATTATATATGGCTATATCTAGAAAACGAAGAGGAAATAGAAGTCGAAGAAGCGAGGACTTCACCACCCCCACCACCACCTGAAGAAGCTCAGGCAGGAAACTGCTTTTACTTTCATATCTGTGGAGCAGAGCCTGATTCACCTATCACACAAGGCAAGCCCCGGTGCATTTGCCCCCTCCTTGTTATTTTGAAATATTTCTCACTTACTTGATGCATTAGGTGATAGGAGTTGTGTGCTAATCCAATTGCTGCATTTCCTTCCTTGGAATTGATTACCTTATTTCCTTGTTTTATCAAAAAGGGTTTTCCTTCTGCTTAGCTTTGCTCTAGAAAAACAAAAATGTTTTGTTTTGACAAAAGTTGATGCTTCAAAGAGGATGGGATGTTTTCAAAAACAAAACTTGATGGTGGATCCATCATGACCATGATGGGTTCAACATCGAAAAAGATGTACCTCTGCCAGGTGCCAAACTTTGGGTGAAATAATAAAGCTGAGACTGGGTGGGTGACTTGCACGAGAAGAGAGTCTTGGTGTAGTGTCTCCGTCTGAGTCGATTAAGGACCTTGTCGATGTAGGCTTGCTGATCGAGGACCCTTTAACTGGTTACATGCCTCATCATGGGTAAGCTTTGCCTCGGGCAGACTAATACCAGAATAAGATAACATGCAATGGGAGTGGAGAGATGGCGAGAGTAGCGTGTACCCTCCGTGGCAACAGGCTGGACGATGGTGTATCTGTGCTCTCGGTTGGCGTGAACTTGATCTGGTCTTAAGAACCCCAGTGGCGAGTTGACATATGCAAGGGTTAAGTGCTACATATGTCGTGTGATTGGACATCCTCAGCTGAGTATAATCGATTCAGATCACCGTAACTTCGCGGATATGAAGACTTGGTCACTGCCCTACACGTAGCATTCCAGTGAATATGAAGGGTTGATAAGAAATTGGTTAGTATCGGTCAAGTGCTTGAACTAGGGTAGAAAGAACTCTAGAAATCAGGTAATAACTTAACTTGCTAATAAAACTGGATTTTTAAGGATCCACTATTAGTAAGCATTTCTGCAAACAGAGTCTTTGGTTTTTGTCAAGCCATACCTTGATTCCCAAAGGCCAGCATGTCCTTGAGATTTTTTTATTTTGACGGGTAAGACTTGCGAAAGTACACTTCATACTCAGGGCTTTGTCCCATGTTGTTTTAGGTGAGGAAGCGGCAAATTTTTGCTGCTTTTGTTCAATGGTGGTGCCCAAAGAAGAAAATCAAGATTGAAGCTACGGGAGGAAGGTTCCTTCGTTAAGAAAAACTTTTGTTGATATTTATCGGGAGGGGTTTTTGCCTCCCAGATGATGTAATAATAATACTTCAGCACTCCTATATTTTAACTCTGGTCTGTAATAATATTACTCTTTCCTGTTTTAAATAAAGTAAGTTATTGTAACTGCTTCCACAATTTCGTACCTTCGATGTATTGTAATGTCTGCGTGACAGGTGAAACGCTCTTGGGAAAGGTAAAGAATGCAGATACCGAACTTGTCAAGTGATTCAGGAGCACCTGCAGGGTTGTCTGAGGTCCGTTGGACGAGGACAACTGTAGGTGGGCCTAATGACTTGGGAGGTTCCGTTATAGGGCGCGCGGGACTACGACTCAGCGCCTGGCAGAGCGGGCCCACAAGGCAGAGAGGGAAGAGGGGCACGGGGAGGGGAAATCAACTGGCGCCGACAAGGTTGCCCCACTCGGCAGAGAGAGGGAGGGGGAAGCACGTGGGGCAAAAACCGCCGCTGACAGGTGGCACCCACCTGTTAAGCGGCGCGGGCACACGGCCTGGCTAGGCCGAGCTGGGCCAGCTAGGCTACTTTCCCTTTTTTCTTTTTCTCTGAATGTTCTAATGATTTTCCATTTCTTTTCTAGGGTTTTCAATCCAAATTCAATTCAAGTTTCAAATTCAAACTAATTCAAACTTGTGCAACAATTCAAAGGATATTTAAGCTTAGCATGATGCAACATGTCATGACCCATAGTGTTTTGGCAAAAATAAATAATTAACCTTCACTAACTTAAGCTAACTCTACTTAAAGGGGTAAAAGGGAGAGAGAATCTAGAGAGAGATAGAATCTAGGGTGAGAGAGAGAAGAGTAACACATGAATTTGGGTGATCATTAGAAAGAAATTTTATACCCCCAAATTTAGGGTGTTACAGACCTATCCCCCTCAAAAGAATCTCGTCCTCGAGATTCAGGGCTGGCAAGAAAAGAGCTCAGGGTACTTGGCTTTCAAATCGTCTTCTCTTTCCCAAGTTGCTTCTTCTTCTGAGTGGTGACCCTATTTGACTTTGCACATCCTGATGGTACTTCTCCGAGTGATCCGATCTACTATCTCCAGAATTTGAGTTGGCTTCTCAATATATGTTAGATCCTCTTGAACTTCAAGATCCTCCGCTGGCAACTGCTCTTCTAGCACTCTCAAGCACTTCTTCATCTGAGATACATGGAACACATCGTGCACAGCGGACAGATTCTCTAGTAAACTGAGTTGATATGTCACTTCTCCATGTCTTGCTTGAATCTGGTACGGCCCGATATATCAAGGTGCTAGCTTGCCTTTTACTCCAAACCTTTTGGTTCCTCTGATGGGTGACACTTTCAAGTAGACATAGTCTCCTACTTCAAAATGGAGTTCCCTTCTTCTGGTGTCATCATAGCTTCGCTGTCTGGACTGCGCTGCCTTCAAATTCTCTCGGACCATTCTGATGTTCTCTTCGGCTTCAAGCACAATATCTGGACCGAACACCTGTCTTTCACCAGGTTGGTCCCAATGCAATGGAGTTCTTCAATTCCTCCCATAAAGCGCTTCAAATGGTGACATCTTCAAACTGGCTTGATAACTGTTGTTGTAAGAGAATTATACATATGGTAGCCTCTTGTCCCATCCTATCTTGTCTTGCAAAGCACAAGCCCTCCACATATCTTCCAGAATCTTATTGGTTCTCTCTGTTTGACCATCTGTCTGCAGATGATAAGCTGAGCTGAACTTCAAGTGTGTGCCCAAAGCTTCATGCAATTGCTGCCAAAAATGAGAGGTGAACTGGGTGCCTCTATCTAATACTATCTTCTTCGGAACGCCATGCAAGCACATAATCCGAGCCATGTATAGTTCGGCTAACACTGCACTGTTGTATGTGGTCTTGACTGGCATGAAATGGGCCGCTTTTGTCAAATGGTCCACTACTACCCAGATGGAGTCATAACCAATACGAGTGCGAGGCAAACCGACTATGAAGTCCTGATGTCGGGAAAACGGGCGGCAAAAAGAGCCATCTCCACGTCAACAGAGACAAGTTTTAATTTATATATAATAGAACAAATAATACAGGTATTGCAGGCTCATACTTCCATAATTCTTATATTTGCATAAAAATTATGTTAATTACATCTCCATAGAGAAAACCCCTGATTAAGAGTTCCAACATGAATACATAAAAGAAAAATAAAATTATATCATATGGCTGACTATTACAAACTACAAAAGAAAACAAAAAAACTTCGCCTCATGTAGTCGTGGATGGTTGCATGCGTACGTCAGATACGACATGATTTCATTGTTGACGAGCTAACAAATATCCCTTTATTGCTAGCTTGGTCAACTCTCTGCCGAACCATGATATGCATGTATTTTAATTCATGCATATTCTTGAGTCTTGCTATTGTTAAAGCCATGCCATATCACTAAGTTCTAATAACTCAACATACAGCCTTTATCTAATTATTTGAACAGTAGGCATCGAATCACATAATATGACTCACATGCATGTTAGACCAAGAAGATTTGTTTGGTCAACATTTATTTTTTTGATGGACGATATTATCATACATGCGTATGGCTTACCTTAAAGATTAAATATGATGATTTTATCGTATCATATAAGATCACAAATGAAGTTGTTTTGAGACACTTATTTATGAATGCACTTGGCATATGGTGCAGAATTTATTTGAGCCAAGCCAAAATATTTTATTTTTTATTGCTTTTGTTTGAAGCGTGATCTGTGATCTTTTTTTATTTGTTAATGACATGCCCTACGTCTCTTTAGGGTCGGATGCTTCCTATTTTAGAATTTGATGTCATGAATTTTCTTTAGGGTATGCAGATGCATTATGACCAGGATTTATACTCCAAATATTTTATCAAATGGATACCTGTGACTATGGCATGATGCATATGTGTGTATAGCGCCGACATTCGTTTATTCGATTAGCTCATAAGGGTAGAGACAAACTAACGACGTTTCTCTAGATATGCAGAATGTAATTTATTTTATCTTTGGTATACACATGGAGCAGTATTTATTTGGGCCAAGTAAGATTATTTATTTATTTTTACCAAAGCTTAGAGAGATATGATGCGGCAACCATGACGCATACAAATAATCTATTTTATCATAGTCATGACATGGTATTCAATTATAGGTTAACATCTATGATGCTATTTAATTTGATTTGATTGGATTTAACTTTTTTTTGTTTATAGTTTAGGCATTTTAAGTGTAAGGGCTATGCGTTTGATTTAATTTTGTTTTAAACGTTTGTAACTTAGGCTCCTAATCCATCGGAGTTGAGTATCACATTTTTATTTTATCTTTTTTTTTACTTTATATTATTTAGTTTGATTTAACTCGACGTAGTGCTAACTTGGGTCAAAAACCGCAGTTTATAGCTATAATGACTTTTAAATGATGAATTGATGGTTATTTCTTTGATTTGAAAATACTGGGACATGCTCTATTACAAGCACGATGGTCATTCTTGTAGTTTGGAATTAATACGTGCTGCATCTATAATTATATTTTGCTAGCATGTACTTGGACCTTTTTTTTATTATTAGCCCTTGCAGCAGACCTTTATAGCAGGCTACAATGACATGTATGATCGATCAACGCGATCTTCCTCAAGGGTATGCTCTTGAGGTTTCTTGAGTCAGCTTCTCTCTAAGGTATGCCTTAGAGAGAGGTGCTTGACAGGAATTTCTTGCCGATGGAGCGCGCAAATATTTTTTTTAACATTATTTAACATAGAATTTCAATTTTCACGTACAACTTAACGCATATATTCATGATAATTTATACATGTGGAGTATAATTATTTTTGGTATGATGTCAACTTTAGCACTTGTTAATGATTTAGTATCAATAACACGAGTGGAAGAACATAATTCTTCTATGATGAGAAAGAAGACAAGGAACAATATAGCGACATGGGGCTTTTCTTACCTTGCAGTAGACCTTTCCGATGAGCCACAACGGCGTATATGCCCTTGCAGTGTGGTCTCTCTCAAGGGTATGTCCTTGAGATTGTGTATAATCCGGCGACGCGATCATCCTCAAAGGTATGCCCTTGAGGTCTTTGGAATCAGTTTCTTTCTAAGGTATGCCTTAGAGAGAGGTGATTGCTGAAGAATTTGTTGTTGATGAAACGCTACAGTAGGTTGATGGAGCTCTTCTCGCGATGTGATGGTGCCTTTTTTTTGTAGCTGGAGAACGCAGCAACCTGAGCGGAAACGACGTGAGCAGCAGACTAGTCTATCAGCCTAATGTCGTTCCTGATCTCGGCAGCCTGGCGGTCCTTTTTTTCTGTCTACCAGACCTATAGCCTGACGGTGACCTCTTATTTATAGGCGCAGACGCGCTGCAGGCATCGTGGTCGTGCGATGCAGTTGGCGTGCGGCGTGCGCAGAGAAAAAGACGTGTGTCGTGCCTGGTGAGTTGCGATTTGACAGGCAAGTGGAGGACGTGCGCGTGGGAGCGAGCGCGCCGCATGCGCATGCAAAAACTGCAAGCTAGTGGCGTGAGCGCGGGATAGGTGTTGTACGTGCACATGCGTGCGGTTGCTTCTTCTCTCTTTTTTTATGTATTTTCTTTTTTTTTGGTCACGTACGCTAGACATCTTCTGGCATGGCGTCGCTTCCCAAACCCCATACCTTTTCTTATCTTATTATTTTTTATTTTAATATATTTACTTATTATCTATATTTTATATTTTGTTGTTATTGTTGTTTTAAATAACGCTATCTTGTGATATTTATCTACGTAAATAAAACTAAATTACATTTTATATTTGCTTTATTTATACATATATCGACAATTGGTCATTTACACATGTCATACTAGCACGCACATATAAAATCACATTATATGATGATTACTGATTGGTAATATATTAGCACGGTATATATTTGAAGCCGTACATATTTCAATATCTTGGCGCGCTAAACTTTTAGAGCACCAGGACATTACAAATCAATGACTACTTTAAATATTCATATATTTATTTATAGAACATTTGCTTATTTCATATGCATCGAAATTTAAAGGTCACATTAATCGAAATTATTTAACTGGCTTGGCATATATTTTAGTGAGGCCAAAATCCGTGTCAACAGATTCCCCCTCAAGGTCCGGATGCGAGAGAAAAAAATTATGTTACCGGATCCGGATCTCGAAACTTAAATAATTACACAATGTCATTATGTATTTTAATGAACTATGATTTATTCTGGCATGATACTTATCCGCTCGAAGATATACATTCTTTTACAATATGATTTTGTATGTATAAGTGTACGCAATACGGTTTATCACGGCAACGTACACAATCATCGTCTTCACATACTTATTTAGTTAGAACTTCCAGAATCACGACAACACTTTTCGATAATCTGTTATTTTCCTAGGCGTTTTTTTAGGCGTAGGATTCGGGAGGATATGGGTTTTATGGATCTGGGGATCCAAATGTCGGTTTATAAATTATTTCTTATCCAACTATAATATAGGACCGGTACCCCTATAATCTAGCTGTACCCAAGTACGGCTTGAACAAGACCTTGATTTATTATAATATATCCCTTGTGTTGCCGTTATGCTCACACAACTATAATATAGGAGATGAGCATTGTGACGGCTTAATATCAAGGTACGCCTTCTTTCGATATTAATATTTCTATTCCTTTCTTCTCTTTTACCGAAACATCTCACTATTTTTGGTTGATTCAGCCATAGTTGGAGAATCAATTAGCATTTCTTCGGTGCAAGGGTTCTCAGCAGTGAACTGGCTACACAATTAGCATTTCTTCGGTGCAAGGGTTCTCAGCATAGAACTGGCTACACGAAAGGTATTTTGATCTCACCTTTTTTTTGACAATCAAGCACCAGATTTTACTACAACATTATATTCTTGTATGGAGTTGTTATCCTAGCAAGCTATTAAGGGGTTTTGAGGAATATCCGCTTGAAATTTGCGGTCAATGTCATCATTGCTTTCTCTTCTTTTATTTAGATTTGTTCCATCGTATGAACGGATTCCCTTTTTTCTTATTATATGTGGGTAAATATGAGACAGGTAAGGTTCTTAGTAAAAAAAATTTGACACGGATAATTATATGATTTTTTTATCGCATATACTTTCCCACATAACCTTTTTTTGTTGTAGATGACGGAAAATATGTCACATATAATACTTGGGAAGAAACCGCTTTCTTACGTGGCACAAAGTCAATTTTATGCTCCAAGAAATAGTGATGCAGCCAACCCAGTGATAATAAATCGTGAACTAAAAATTGGAGAACTGGATAGTAGTACTCGTGGATGGAGATCTCAGCCAACCATTTCTGGAATTTGTTTTTATCCATATGCGCCCTCGAAACAACCTGAGCAAGCATTCACTTTGGGGAAGAGAATGATATCGCACGGTTTAGGATGGGAGAATTATGATATTGAGTATATTCCTATTCCTTCTGGTTATGCGGAATGGGGTACAATAATTCTTGCAAAAGATTCTTTTAATTTAAGAGGAGATGGAGAAGGTATGGATTTTATCTGTGGGGCCATTTATTGTTCTTTATTAGGACAATATTCCATCTCACCTTCACTACTGAAATCTTTGCTGGAAAGATGGAATCCAGATTCAAACACCTTTTTATTCCACGATGGCGAGCGTACTGTAACACTCTTAGATTTGCATTATATTATGGGTTTACCAGTGGATGGGGAATTTTATGAGGAGTATGTCCCTTCACATCATGAGCGTGAACCATCCATGTTATTATATCCCAAGTGCTTATCCACTTTTGGAGGTTTGGGATGAATTACAAGTGGGGGGAGAAGTATCACTGCAAGAATGGTGTGACTGTTTTCATAACAGACCAAGGGGACTTTCGCACTCTGATGATATGGAACTTTCGCTTATTTACAAAGCAGCTTTCATAGCGATATGGCTTTGCGGCTTTGCTATTATCGGAGGGGGACCACGAATTCGTCGTGGGGTATTGGTGATGGCTTCATGGATAGCTTTGGGGCAACGTTTTGCTTTGGCACAACCAGCTTTGTGTTCCTTATATTACTCCCTGAGATTAATCAGTACAGACCCAGTTGGCCCTTCTTACATGAAAAGACCTTGGCCTGTTCATTATCTCATTGGATGGATGGGAGTTTACCTAAAACACGCTTTTGTTAACAAAGTGACGAAGCCACACATTCCTTATTATGACCATCCTACCAGGAAACCTATGCTAGTGAACATGTTATTTCGAACTTCTAAACATTTCAATCATGAAAGTGCTTCTGATTTTCTGCGTAAAGATTCTAACATCCTTTGGCACCCGTACAAACCCCACTCTGCCAACCATCTACGCACACCACCTTCGTCCTGAATCAGCAAAATATTTTGTTTATGCATTCGACGTGGCTTGCTTCCTTTTAGGCGTGATAACATATGCATTGCGGAGCCGTACCATCCAGATCGTGTAGCTCGACAGTTTAGGCTTGATCAGATCGTCCCATATCTTGTACTGAAGAGCGTGTATACAGAAGATGATTTTGGGGTCGCTTACTCTTACTGGGGACATCTTTTACGCCCAATAAATCAGGATTTCAGTTGTCTCCCTAATGAGACTCGTATTGGCAGCTGCACAATATATTGGATAAATTGGTATAGAAAATTTTCAGAGTCTTTTATCTCGGTATTGATGAACTTGCGCTGTGGTTGTGCACGTGGTCGTGTACATTATAATGATAGAAAAAACTAGCAGCAGGCAAGATTATTCCTCGTCGTCTTTCTCCATCTGATTTTGTGGTTATACGAGAAGTGCGTGAGGAGCAGCATACTAAGTATATTGCATTTATCAAGGCTAGAGAGGAGGTGATAATTAGTCCTTGGAAAAAATTATTACATGATTTCTTACGCATAAGGCCCAACACTTCAACTCTACCGGCCAATGTATGATTTACCTTCTTTTCTTTACTTTATATTCCTGGTAGCATACATACATATCATGGTTCATGAATTTTATTTTACTATGTATCCAACTCTCCCTTTTTTAGCACTCTGAGATAAATCTTATGGAGGGTTCTTCTTTGCAACACGTATCTACCGATAATACATCACAGAAAGACTCCATGGATGATCAGGTTTACATGCAACCTGAAGACAACAGAAAGCGGAGACTATCTGAAGACACTCTTTTATGTGACAGTGAAGAATCTTTAACCAAAAGAAAACTCGATTTTTCTCAGCCTATTGGTGGTGAAAACAGCACAGCTACACTTATTCCTTACCCAACTATTACCGGAAACGAGGATTTTGTTCCATCGTCCTCTGACGTTGCACAAGTAGGAGATGGTGATGATGATGTGACCAATTTTTGCTTGACAAGACGAGAGCCACCAACTTGTGACGTTGCACAAGTAGGAGATGGTGATGATGATGCGACCAATTTTTGTTTGATAAGACGAGAGCCACCAACTTCACCTTTTATTGATTCTTGTGTCGACACAACAGAGTTAGCTGAGGATTATTCAAGCTTCCCCTGCGCCCTACCCTCTGCTGTTAACTTTAGTGACATTGATTCTTTTCTTGATGGTATTATTTTATAAATACATCAATACTTCTTCATCATCATCATCATCGTCATTATTATTATTATTAGTATTATTATTATTTTTACTACTAACAATATCCTTCTATTTCAGGTTGCGATCAATTGTTCGAAAACCAACCTTTGGATATAATTTCTCCTGTTGAGATACACCCTAGCATGGACACCGTTGCAACACTAGAAGATCTTTTCCTCAAGACAACTAGGCAAGCATTGGCAAATGTTCTTGATGGGCTAAATGCCCATACTTTGAGAGATCCTGTTCGTTGCGCCAGTCTGCGCCTTGCTTCGTCTTGTCTTACAGGGCAATTTGCTAGCATTGCAAGAATTAAAGCTATGCTGGACAAATTAATTACCATTTTCGAACAGCTGCAGAGGACGTATTCTAACTTTGAAGTGGCAAGAAAACAAGACGAACAAAGCACTGCTGAAATCAAGCAGGCGCTTGACGTTCAAAGGGAAGCTCTTCACACTTTTGATGAGGAATTGGCCTCTGCTGAAAAGCAGCGGGCACAAACCATGACGAGAATTGAGAAACTTAATCAAATTTTAATGGAGGTAGAGCAAAAGAGAGCGCGACTTGAGGAAATGCGTTCTACTTCTGTCACACCCGGCTTTAAGGAACAAAGCCAGGTGCATCTCATACATGCGCCAAGAAGACAACACATATAATAACAGAGTGTATAGAGATAAATGTCACAAAACATCAGAGTATTTATTACAGAGCGGAAGACTTATTACAAAATAAAATAATAAATATAAAACGAACTAAGGATCGTCGGCGCCAATGTCAACCGAGAAACGCCACCTAGATCAGATCAAACTCCTCGCTTTGTGGCTCCTCCTGAACCACCTGCTCTTCTCCTATGTGGGGGGTGTGAGACAGCAAGGGTGAGCTCACACATGATCATTGCTCAACAAGTTGTGGGGAACCAGTGGACATAAACTCACAAAGGTGTGAGTTCATGTGATGTGTAAGGCTAATCAATGATAAGGGTTAAAGCTGAGCATTGCTTTTAAGTAGTTGGTCAAAATTTTATTAGCAGTTACTAAGTGTAAGTAGATACCAAACCATAAATAAAGTAATAGAACAAATTAATAATAAACCCATGCAATGCAAATGACAAAATTGAATTTAAGTTCCATAATTTAAACATCAGAGAGTCCTGAGCCGCTCATGACCGTGAGCTCGGCTAGTATACCAGTTTTACACTCTGCAGAGGTTGTACCCTTTACCCACAAGTCATGCTACCCATCTGCCAAGGGCTCGCGAATCCCATACACCTCTACCTAGGAAGCGCGGCAGGGCAACACTACGAGGCCTTTACAAAGTTCCACTAGCTTCCGAAAACCCGCTACAGTTTATAGGAAGTTCCAATGCAGGGTTCTTGTCTGACCGCCATCGCAGCAAAATCAACCAAGGACCTCCCTACACTTACCACTCCCCTACTGCCCTTGCCCCTTTCGGGTAAGGTAGTCTTCCACTAGCTTTCCTAATTAGTCAGCTAAGGGCGTCCCATTAAACCCTTGTGGTGGCACGTGGTTCTCAAGTTAAGCTCTATGTTCCAATTAACATTAATGAACTTGACATGAACATAAATAGAATAACAAGAATAATTGGAACATAGATATAATAAATGATTATCCCAAAACCATGTAAAGCAATAGCAAACTACCCAAGTGATTCAGGGGTAAACAAGGTAATGAGATAAACAATCTAGGGTGACCTATTGGGTCCCATCAAAATTAACCTATGCATGAATAAGTGATATTAAAGAACATTATTGGGTAAAAAGTGGTCAAGGGCACAACTTGCCTGGCACTTGAGAATCCAAGAACCAACTTGCCTTACAGATGACACGAGTCCTCGCGCTAGTCGTAGCAATACAAACAAACATGGTATAGATAAAATTAACATCACACCAAACATAAGTACAAACTAAATAATAATGATCTACGCGTCGCTACGAGACTAACGGAACTTGAACGGATCAAATCGGAGTTAAAACGGAGAAGTTATGAATTTCCTAAGGTTTTATGTATTTTGTACAAGATTAAATAGGATATAAATTTTAATGCGACTTTCATGTCAAAACAGTGGTGCTAACTGATAAACGATAATATTACAAAATTATAGGAATTGATATGGATTAATTTGGAGTTCATATGAATTTTCTATGAATTATACAAGTTCTAGCAATTATTTTTGCACTAGAAATATATTTCTAAGTTATTTTTCTCTGGTTTTCTGTTCTCTGGACTGGGCCTCAAATACAGAGAAGTGCAGGGGCTACGGTGCAAATATTTCCTAAGACCCAGAGCACTATTAACTGAACTGCGGGTTGATATATGTAAAGCGTAGGGTCTCTTTAGAAAAATAGCATGGCGAAGGGGTATGGCATGATCTCAGTCGTCCGATCAAAAACCTACGCTCCAGATTAGATTCAACATATAATGAACCGGTACAACAATCTAACCGTTGAATCCGACTCTAACGGTGTGGATTTTATTACCCAAGATCTAACCCTGTCCGTCCAAACCAGATCGACGAACCAGATCAAATCAACGTGAAACGATACGCAGGGATCTAATCCTGGCCGACCCGCGCCCATCCAACGGCCAGCAGCTTTCTCTCCCCAACACCGCCCAGTTCGCGGCGGCGCAAGGCCTCCAGCGGCGGTGCCATTCCCGGCGAACCCCGCACCGAGGCAATACATCGCTAAATCTCTAACCGTACGCATATACATGAAGAGGAAAACTAGGCGAGCAGTCTACGGGGTTTCTTACCAACGCAAGTCGCGGCGAGCAAGGCAGTCCACAGTCGAGGCGGAGATGAGGCGGTCTTCCATCTCTGGCGAGAGATTCCGCGACCACCGTCGGTGCTCCAAGCGCGAGAACACCCTGCCCGACTCCGGCGTACCAAGACGAACCACCCGATGTC
Source organism: Zea luxurians (assembly GCA_029449295.1). Taxonomy (NCBI): domain Eukaryota; kingdom Viridiplantae; phylum Streptophyta; class Magnoliopsida; order Poales; family Poaceae; genus Zea; species Zea luxurians. The sequence continues at coordinate 53,712,588 of JAOPSE010000004.1, read as the reverse complement.
CTCCAAAAGTCGAGCGCGAGAGCAGTGGGTCGTGGCATGGTGCTGCTATGTCCAGTTGTCCACACAGCGGCGGCAAGACGAAAATACTCGCAGCGGCAGGGAGTGGGGTACTAGGGTTTTTATGCACACGCTTTATGGTCGCCAGGAAGGTTGGCGGGGCAGCTGCGGGGCCAGGGATGGCGAAAAGCCCGCGGAGCTGTTACAAGGAGGTCTCGACGGGGTCCGTGCTTGAGGGAAGATCTACAGTGCACCACCGGGTCAAAGACTGACCAGTGGGACCCTCAACGCCAGATGCGGAGGTCCGTTAGCGGCAACGTGGAGAGCGTTAGAGTGTGGCCCCGCCCGTCAGAACGACATCGCGCGCGGTGAAGAATCCTAGGCCGCGCGGGTAAAAGGGGAGGAAGACGACTGCATCGTGCGGGTAGAAGAAACACAGTGCAGGTGGGCCCGGTTCACCAGTGGGAGAGTTCCGCGCCTAAGATGGACGCCTGAGGCTGACGGGGTGGTCCCGGTTGTCGGCGCCAGGTCCAAAGTGGGCTGCGCGCGTGAGGGCGAATTCGCGAGATGGGCCGAAATTCAAGCCACCGGCCCAAGTAGCAGGGTTATTCCTTTTCCTTTTATGTTCTTATCTCTCTTTTCCTTTTAGATTTTTTTTTTAAAATTCATAAAGTCTAAATGTCATTCAAGTTCAAACTTTCTGGTAGATTTGTTTTCTCATTAATCATTCATCCTAGACATGGTATGGATAAATTTATCTATTTTTAATATTCATTTCATGATAACTAGTGCTCTCTTTCCAAAATTCTAGAATTTCCCTTTTAGATTTTAAATCCTATTTTGGGAATTTAATTTATTTCTTCTTCAAATTATTTTTTTTGTCACAAAATGCAAACAAAACAAAATCCAGCATGATGCATGATTTAATTGAGTGTCTTTTGTTATTATTATTTTTTTTTGTGTGTAAGTAATGTGTCCACATGAAATGATAAACAATGGTAGTACATATAGATGTAGAGTGATATAATTTCTCTCTTAGAATTTTCTTACAAAGTGGGTGTTACAAATCCTACCCCCCTTAAAAATAATCTCGTCCTTGAGATTTAGGAGGAACGAGGGAAAAGGTGGGGAAAATCTATGCGAAGCTCTTCTTCTCTTTCCCACGTTGCTTCATCTTCTCCGTGGTGACTCCATTGCACTTTACACATCTTTATCACCTTATTTCTTGTAACTCGAGTGAAAGTGTCAAGAATCTTGATAGGCTACTCCGTGTAAGTCAAATCTCCCTGGACACTAAGCTCTTCCATTGGTAACTGTTCCTTAGGTACACGGAGACACTTCTTAAGTTGAGATACGTGGAACACATTATGCACATCCGATAGACTAGCAGGTAGCTCGAGTTGGTATGTCATCTCACCAACTCGCCTAAAGATCATGAATGGTCCAATAAAGCGAGGAGACAATTTGCCCTTAACCTTGAATCTCCTCATTCCACGAAGTGGTGACACCTTTAGACTGGCCTGGTAATTATTATTATATGAGAACTCAGCATAAGGTAGACTCTTGTCCCAACTACTACCATGCTGAAGGGTACAAGCTCTCAACATGTCTTCCAAAACTTGATTAGTCCTTTCAGTCTGTCCATCAGTATGAGGATGGTAGGCCGAACTAAAATTCAACTTCGTATCCATATAATCATGAAAACCCTTCCAAAATATGGAGGTAAACTGTGATCCTCTATCCGAAATGATCTTCTTCGGTACACCGTGTAGAGACACAATCCGAGCCATATATACTCTGCCAGCTGAGAGCCTTTATAAGTAGTCTTTACAGGAATAAAGTGAGCTACTTTAGTCAATCTATCCACAATCACTCATATCGCATCATATCCTTTCGAGGTGCGAGGCAATCCAATAATGAAATCCATACCAATCTCTTCCCACTTCCACTCGGGTGTCTTCAGTGGATGCAGTAGTCCAGCTGGCCTCTGCTGTTTAGCCTTAACTCTTTGACGCACATCGCACATAGCCACATGTGCAGCCACATCTCTCTTCAATCCATACCACCAGTATCTCTGCTTCAAATCCTGATACATCTTGGTACTCCTAGGATGAATAGAACAATCCGAGTCATGGGCCTCCTTTAAAATAGTCTCACGAAGGCTTTCAATTTCAGGAACACATATCCGATCCTTAAACCATATTGTGCCTTGCTCATCTTCCATGAATTCCGGACCTCGACCTTCAGTAATCAGATCCTTAATCTCTTGTATTTTAGCATCACCAATTTGTCATTTACAGATTTCTTGTTCCAAAGTAGGTTCCACATCAATAATAACTCCTTTAGTGTGAGCGACTATCCCCAGGTTAAGTCTCCTGAAATCCTCAACAATCTCATCGGGTAGCTGGGCAACAACAGCTATATGAACATGCTCCTTTTGACTCAAGACATCTGCAACCAAGTTTGCCTTGCCCGGGTGATTGTGAATCTCCAAATCATAATCCTTAATAAGCTCCAACCAACGGCGTTGCCTAAGGTTGAGATCCTTCTGAGTGAATATATACTTCAAACTCTTATGATCCGTATACACTTGACACTTGGTTCCCATAATATAATGCCTCCATATCTTAAGCGCATGCACAACGGCTGCTAGTTCTAAGTCATGAGTGGGGTAGTTCATCTCATGTTTCCGCGTAGGTGATCACATGTCCTTCTTGCATGAGCACACATCCCAAGCCTTGGCCACATGCATCACAATAAATGTCAAATCCTTTCTGTAGATCTGGCATAACCAACACTAGTGGCGACATCAATCTTGTCTTTAATTGATCAAAGCTATCTTGGCACTTCTCGTTCCAGTTAAACTCTCTTCTCTTCTCCAAAAGTGAAGTCATAGGTTTAGCAATCTTAGAAAATCCTTCAATAAATCTTCGATAATATCCTACTAGTCCCAAGAAACTCCGAATCTCAGTAACTTTAGCAGGATCCACTGAAATTCCTCCATTAGAAATAATATGTCCAAGGAATGGCACCTTGTCGATCCAAAACTCGCATTTACTGTACTTGGCGTAGAGTTGATTATCTTGCAACTTCCGTAGTACCAATCACAGATGTTCCTCATGATCACTATCACTCTTGGAATAAATAAGAATATCGTCGATGAACACTACAACGAATCTGTCCATATTATGAACACCTTATTCTTCATATCCATAAAGTAGCTGGTGCATTAGTTAGTCCAAATGACATAACGATGAACTCATATAAACCATATCGGGTCGAAAAATCCGTCTTGGGAATATCCGATGGCCTAATCTTCATTTGATGGTAACCTGATCGGAGATCAATCTTCGAGTATACCCTTGCACCTCTCATCTGATTAAATAAATCCTTAATGCGGAGTAATGGACACTTGTCCTTCACAGTGACATCGTTAAAGGTCCTATAATCCACGCACATCCCTTGCGATCCATCTTTCTTCTGTATAGATAGAACTGGCGCTCCCCCAAGGTGAAGAACTCGGACAAATGTACTCAGCCTCTCGTAATTCTGTTAATTGCTTCTTAAGTTCCTTCAATTCTTCTAAGGACATCCTGTATAGTCGTTTAGAAATAGGAGTAGTCTTAGGTAAGAGATCAATGACAAACTCAACTTTCCTCTCCGGTGGCATCCCTGGTAACTCCTATGTAAAGACATCCGGAAAAATCTCTAACCGCACGGATGCTTTCACCAACAAACTTCCCATCTACTAAGAATGCCACTAGTCTGATGGTGGTAGTTACTGCAACTTCAACTTCAAAGCTTTGTCCTTTGGAACTGGTGAGTTCTACGGTTCCTTTAGCATAGTGTATAAATTACCTTTGCCTTCTTTTAACCATAACATACCAAGGATCACATCTATAGTGCTCTCTTCTAACACTATAGGGGTAGCCCATCTGGGTTAGCAATACAGCGTAAGAAAGGAAGAATTGTAGACAAGGCGAGCAATTACGAGGAATGTTACTGCGGGGGATTTATTAGCTAAGTAGATTTGTGTGTTATCTACTAAAGCTAATACATTACCTTATGGTGGTACATACTAAGATGTCCATCTATAATAATTCGATCAATCAAAGAAGCAAATCAGGCATTTAGCATCAGCACAATCAAACAATATTTTTTTTAAAGAAAATAGTTTTAAATTTTGTCTTGGGTTCCCTATCTCTTAAAAAGATCATAGTGGTAGGATTCCAAGGTGTGAAATCCATCTTGTCTTACAGTAGAAAAGACCAGAGTAGATTAGCAGAAGGTGAGACAAGATCAAGATCAGATAAGTATAGAATGAGTCAGAGTAAGGTAAGTAGGAAAGGGTTTGTCCATTTCTATCTAGGTCTCGTCCTACAGTCAACATTTCCTCTGATACCACTTCTGTCACACCCGGCTTTAAGGAACAAAGCCAGGTGCATCTCATACATGCGCCAAGAAGACAACACATATAATAACAGAGTGTATAGAGATAAATGTCACAAAACATCAGAGTATTTATTACATAGCGAAAGACTTATTACAAAATAAAATAATAAATATAAAATGAACTAAGGATCGTCGGCGCCAATGTCAACCGAGAAACGCCACCTAGATCAGATCAAACTCCTCGCTTTGTGGCTCCTCCTGAACCACCTGCTCTTCTCCTGTGTGGGGGGGGTGTGAGACAGCAAGGGTGAGCTCACACATGATCATAGCTCAACAAGTTGTGGGGAACCAATGGACATAAACTCACAAAGGTGTGAGTTCATGTGATGTGTAAGGCTAATCAATGATAAGGGTTAAAGCTGAGCATTGCTTTTAAGTAGTTGGTCAAAATTTTATTAGCAGTTACTAAGTGTAAGTAGATACCAAACCATAAATAAAGTAATAGAACAAATTAATAATAAACCATGCAATGCAAATGACAAAATTGAATTTAAGTTCCATAATTTAAACATCAGAGGGTCCTGAGCCGCTCATGACCGTGAGCTCGGCTAGTACACCAGTTTTACACTCTGCAGAGGTTGTACCCTTTACCCACAAGTCATGCTACCCATCTGCCAAGGGGTCGCGAATCCCATACACCTCTACCTAGGAAGCACGGCAGGGCAACACTACGAGGCCTTTACAAAGTTCCACTAGCTTCCGAAAACCCGCTACAGTTTATAGGAAGTTCCAATGCAGGGTTCTTGTCTGACCGCCATCGCAGCAAAATCAACCAAGGACCTCCCTACACTGACCACTCCCCTACTGCCCTTGCCCCTTTTGGGTAAGGTAGTCTTCCACTAGCTTTCCTAATTAGTCAGCCAAGGGCGTCCCATTAAACCCTTGTGGTGGCACGTGGTTCTCAAGTTAAGCTCTATGTTCCAATTAACATTAATGAACTTGACATGAACATAAATAGAATAACAAGAATAATTGGAACATAGATATAATAAATGATTATCCCAAAACCATGTAAAGCAATAGCAAACTACCCAAGTGATTCAGGGGTAAACAAGGTAATGAGATAAACAATCTAGGGTGACCTATTGGGTCCCATCAAAATTAACCTATGCATGAATAAGTGATATTAAAGAACATTATTGGGTTAAAAGTGGTCAAGGGCACAACTTGCCTGGCACTTGAGAATCCAAGAACCAACTTGCCTTACAGATGACACGAGTCCTCGCGCTAGTCGTAGCAATACAAACAAACATGGTATAGATAAAATTAACATCACACCAAACATAAGTACAAACTAAATAATAATGATCTACGCGTCGCTACGAGACTAACTGAACTTGAACGGATCAAATCGGAGTTAAAACGGAGAAGTTATGAATTTCCTAAGGTTTTATGTATTTTGTACAAGATTAAATAGGATATAATTTTTAATGCGACTTTCATGTCAAAACAGTGGTGCTAACTGATAAACGATAATATTACAAAATTATAGAAATTGATATGGATTAATTTGGAGTTCATATGAATTTTCTATGAATTATACAAGTTCTAGCAATTATTTTTGCACTAGAAATATATTTCTAAGTTATTTTTCTCTGGTTTTCTGTTCTCTGGACTGGGCCTCAAATACAGAGAAGTGCAGGGGCTACGGTGCAAATATTTCCTAAGACCCAGAGCACTGTTAACTGAACTGCGGGTTGATATATGTAAAGCGTAGGGTCTCTTTAGAAAAATAGCATGGCGAAGGGGTATGGCATGATCTCAGTCGTCCGATCAAAAACCTACGCTCCAGATTAGATTCAACATATAATGAACCGGTGCAAGAATCTAACCGTTGAATCCGACTCTAACGGTGTGGATTTTATTACCCAAGATCTAACCCTGTCCGTCCAAACCAGATCGACGAACCAGATCAAATCAATGTGAAACGATACGCAGGGATCTAATCCTGGCCGACCCGCGCCCATCCAACGGCCAGCAGCTTTCTCTCCCCAACACCGCCCAGTTCGCGGCGGCGCAAGGCCTCCAGCGGCGGTGCCATTCCCGGCGAACCCCGCACCGAGGCAATACATCGCTAAATCTCTAACCGTACGCATATACATGAAGAGGAAAACTAGGCGAGCAGTCTACGGGGTTTCTTACCAACGCAAGTCGCGGCGAGCAAGGCAGTCCACAGTCGAGGCGGAGATGAGGCGGTCTTCCGTCTCCGGCGAGAGATTCCGCGACCACCGTCGGTGCTCCAGGCGCGAGAACACCCTGCCCGACTCCGGCGTACCAAGACGAACCACCCGATGTCCTCCAAAAGTCGAGCGCGAGAGCAGTGGGTCGTGGCATGGTGCTGCTATGTCCAGTTGTCCACACAGCGGCGGGAAGACGAAAATACTCGCAGCGGCAGGGAGTGGGGTACTAGGGTTTTTATGCACACGCTTTATGGTCACCAGGAAGGTTGGCGGGGCGGCTGCGGGGCCAGGGATGGCGAAAAGCCCGCGGAGCTGTTACAAGGAGGTCTCGACGGGGTCCGTGCTTGAGGGAAGATCTACAGTGCACCACCGGGTCAAAGACTGACCAGTGGGACCCTCAATGCCAGATGCGGAGGTCCGTTAAAGGCAACGTGGAAGCGTTAGAGTGTGGCCCCGCCCGTCAGAACGACATCGCGCGCGGTGAAGAATCCTGGGCCGCGCGGGTAAAAGGGGAGGAAGACGACTGCATCGTGCGGGTAGAAGAAACACAGTGCAGGTGGGCCCGGTTCACCAGTGGGAGAGTTTCGCGCCTAAGATGGACGCCTGAGGCTGACGGGGTGGTCCCGGTTGTCGGCGCCAGGTCCAAAGTGGGCTGCGCGCGTGAGGGCGAATTCGCGAGATGGGCCGAAATTCAAGCCACCGGCCCAAGTAGCAGGGTTATTCCTTTTCCTTTTATGTTCTTATCTCTCTTTTCCTTTTAGATTTTTTTTTAAATTCATAAAGTCTAAATGTCATTCAAGTTCAAACTTTCTGGTAGATTTGTTTTCTCATTAATCATTCATCCTAGACATGGTATGGATAAATTTATCTATTTTTAATATTCATTTCATGATAACTAGTGCTCTCTTTCCAAAATTCTAGAATTTCCCTTTTAGATTTTAAATTCTATTTTGGGAATTTAATTTATTTCTTCTTCAAATTATTTTTTTGTCACAAAATGCAAACAAAACAAAATCCAGCATGATGCATGATTTAATTGAGTGTCTTTTGTTATTATTTTTTTTTTTGTGTGTAAGTAATGTGTCCACATGAAATGATAAACAGTGGTAGTACATATAGATGTAGAGTGATATAATTTCTCTCTTAGAATTTTCTTACAAAGTGGGTGTTACAACTTCAGATTTGGAGGTGAGGAAATGAGAGCAGAACTTGTGTGATGCAATTGCAGACGCGAGCAAGAAGGCTATTGATGTTTTTCAGAAGGAAACAACGGAACTGAATCAGCGGGCTGAGCAACTTCTTATTGATTTAAATAGCTGTCGATCTAGCAGTAACTAGGGTCCCGACTATTTGGGACGATCTATGAATGTTATTTCTCTTTATCATTATCAAACATTTGTTTTTTTTTGTTCTTCATTTAATCATGAACGTGTTAGACCTTTTATTATATATTTTTTTGTAGAAAAAAAGTGGCATCTTTTTTTCCTTTGTAATATTCTATGTAGCGTGTCCTTTTGTGTGTGTGTTTGGCGTTCGTATGGTAATGTAATATATCCATTTATTTGTTTATTTATTTTGCTCACAACAATAGAATTTATATATATTTAGTCACTCGTAATCTAGGCTCAGTGAGCTCCACCATACCTGAATTTTATCGATGAACTATGTGATTTTTAAGCTCATAAAAAATTTGGAGCATGTTTTTTTATTGCTTACAGTTTAGGCTCATGAAGCGTTGGAGCATATGATGGTTTTATTTTTGTTATTATTTATTTCTCGCTAATAGTTTAAACTCATGAGCGATGGAGCATTATAATAATAATAATATTTTTTAAGCATAGTAGCGTTTTAAGAATTTTCCATTTATTGGCGGAGGGCAATATTCGCCGTCAGCAGAAATAATTCGATATGCACCACTTGAATAAACATCCTTTACTACATACAGGCCTTCCCATTTAGGCTCAAATTTTCCTTTTATTCGATGAGTAATATTCATGGGGCGGATAACTGCTAGCACCAGGTCCCCCTGTTTAAATGATCTTCTTTTTAATCGCTTATCAAAAGCTCGAGACATCCTAGCTTGGTATGCCTCCAAGTTTTGCAATGCATGAAGCCGCTTTTCCTCCAAGCTGTCTAATTCTTTTAAGCGCAATTTTGTCGCTTCCTCTTCTGTGAGTTTTTCTTGAATGGCAACTCGTAAAGAGGCGATTTGTACTTCTAATGGTAGGACCGCTTCTCCCCCATATACAAGGGAGTAGGGGGTCATCCCTGTTGCCGTTCGCGTCGTAACTCTATACGCCCACAACGACTCTAGTAGCTTTTCATGCCGGTGCCTCTTATTATGTGAGACCATCTTTTTAAGCAATTTGCATAACACTTTATTAAATGCTTCCGCTTGACCATTAGCGGACGGGTTATATCCAGTAGAGAAACTATGCTTGATTTTAAATTTGGCGCACATCCTCTCGATTTGTTTACTCCTAAAATTTGACCCATTATCAGATATCATTCTACTTGGCACACCAAATCGATATATGAGATTAGTTCTTATGAAATTTTCTACATTTTCAGCTTTTACCTCTTTTAATGCCACAACTTCTGCCCATTTGGAGAAATAGTCAGTGGCGACTAAAATAAATCTATGTCCTTTGGATGATGGTGGGTGAATCGGTCCAACTACATCCATCCCCCACATTTCAAATGGCCAGGACATGTTAGTGGGATGTAATAGTTCATGTGGTTGGTGTATAAAGTTGCCATGTATTTGACACTCGTGGCACCTTTTCGCGAATTTCATGCAATCATCGAACATGGTAGGCCAATAATAGCCTAAATGTTTAAGTTGATAATGTAGTTTAGGTCCGGATTGATGTGCTCCGCACACTCCAGCATGGACTTCTTTTAAGGCCTCTATCACTTCATCTTCAGCAAGGCAACGAAGTAGCATGCCATCACTTGAACGTCGATAAAGCGTGTCATTTAGGCAGGTGTAGTTAATTGATCTTTTCCTAATCCTAGACCTCTCATTTGAATTGAGGGGCAAGTATCCATGGAGTAAATATTCAAGGAATGGTGTTCGCCAATCCCCCATCTCAATCTCACAAGTTTCTATATTTGTTGCAAAGATGGATGATATGTCTTCTTCCTCTTCCAATATAGGAAGGACTCTACGTTCCTCCACATGTACATCCATTGTGTCATGTGGAGTTAGTGACATGCTAGCAGCTAGACTAGCTAGTGCATCTGCCTTTTCATTTTTATTCCGTACAACATGCTGAACTTTTAAATCAGCAAACATGGATATAAGCATTTTTGCTTTTCTAAAATATGGTATAAGACCTTGTTTTTTAATAATATATACTCCCAATAATTGATTAACTATTAATTGAGAATCTCCGTAAACATGGAGTGTGCTTATACCCATACTAAGGGCTATTTCGAGGCCAATGATGAGAGCCTCATATTCGGCGGCATTATTGGAAACAGCTGAGGTTAATGTGAAGGAGTATGGAATGATTCCTTCTTCAGGAGTCACAAAGATGACCCCAGCACCTGCGCCAGATTTTCGACTTGCGCCATCGAAATACATCTGCCATATATGATCCGGTATCTCAATGGCAAAAACCTCTTCATCAGGCAAATCATCGTCAATGGGAAAATCATCAGGGATAGGGTGTGCAGCTAAGAAATTGGCCAATCCTTGTCCTTTAATGGCCTTCTGAGGCACAAACACAATGTCAAACTGTGAGAGTAACATCGCCCACTTAGCTAACCTACCCGATAATGTCATTTTGCTTTAAATATATCTGAGCGGGTCTGCTCTCGAAACAAGTTGTACCGTATGTTCTAACATATAATGGCGAAGCTTTTGTGCAGCAAATACAAGTGCTAAACATATTTTTTCTATGTCAGGATAATTACACTCTGCCCCAGTAGGGTGCGGCTGAGATAGTACAGGGATACTTCCTTCCCTGTGTCATTGTTTTGTGCTAAAAGGGCACCTAATGAGGTAGGCATGGCCACTGTGTATAAGATCAATGGTTGCCCTTTGATTGGGGCGCACAGGACAGGAGGATTTGTTAAATATTGTTTAATATCCTCGAACGCATTTTGACATGCTTGGTCCCATTGAAATGGGACCCCTTTTTTCATCAGGCGGGAAAAAGGTTTTCATCTCCCGGATAAATTTGAGATAAATCTCCTAATATAAGCCAAGTGACCTTGGAGGCTTTTTAATTCATGCAAATTTCTAGGTTGTGGCATATTTACGATTGCCTTTTTTTGGTTGGGTCAATCTCAATGCCACGCTTTGTGACTATGAAGCCAAGGAATTTGCCTGACGCAACTCCAAAAGCGCACTTCATGGGGTTCATTTTCAACTTATGTTGCCTAAGTCGTTTAAATACTATTGCTAAATGTTCTAGATGCTCTTTCTCATGCTTAGATTTTACGACTATATCATCTATATAGCACTGAATGATATCATATAATAAACCTTCGAGGACGATAGTCATGGCTCTTTGATATGTAGCGCCCGCATTTTTCAATCCAAATGGCATCACCTTATAACAGTATATGCCTTTAGGTGTTCGAAATGCCGTTAACTCCTCATCCTCTGGGGCCATTTTTATTTGGTTATATCCTGAGAAACCATCCATGAAAGAAAATATTTCATATCCCATGGTGGCATCTATGAGGATCTCAGAAATTGGAATCGGAAAATCATCTTTTGGGCACGCTTTATTCAAATCTCTAAAATCTACACATATACGAATTTGCCCATTTTTCTTTTGCACAGGCACAATGCTAGAAACCCACTTAGGGTATTTTACTTCCCTAATGAAATTTGCAGCTATGAGTTTATCAACTTCAGCTTCAATTTGTGGAAGGAGCTTCGGTTGATATCTTCTTTGCCCTTGCTTGATAGGACAAGTGTCCTTATTTACAGCCAATTTATGAACCACAACCATTGGGTCCAAACCTGGCATTTCTTCATATGACCAAGCGAACACATCCCTATTAGCAGAAAGAAATTTATGATACTCTTTCTTACTCTTTATAGACAAATGTTCGCTAATAAAGATTGGTCGAGGGTCATCAAGTGTACCAATATTAATTTCCTCCAACTCATCAATAGTTGGCTGGTTTCCATCTTCCATTTGGGGAGATGCTGTTGTAGCATCAATTGGCTCGATAGAGGTCATATGAACCTCATAACCAAGCCCATATTTTGTTTCCTTTAAAGCTTGATCTTCATGTAATGCATCAAGCTGAGTTTGGGACATCATCTTTTCAAATGGCGCAAGCTGCCCTCGGCCATTGCATAGTGAAGGGCTAGTAGATGTATCATAGTCCATCTGTTGCATCATATAAAGCACTCTATTATCATATAAGGCGATAGGTAAAGTTTCATCATCCCTATCCAATAATGTGACTTGTGCAGCCACCTTATTTTTATCGTGTTTCTCAATTTTCGCTTGATTTATTCTGTATTGTACCAAAGGAGGTAAAGGTGTTGGGAATGTGGTACCTTTATAATTGTGTGCTTTATTTATAACACGAAATATTGGATCTCCTTTTCTTCTTTGATCGCTTGGTATGTATTGATATCTCTTTTGATTTACTGAAGACTTCCCAGTGTCCCTCTCAGGCAAGTCTTGAACTGACGATGATATTGTTTTCGGTTTTGAGATCTTATCAACTGGCTCAAAATAGAATTTGGCATCAGCATAGAAAGTCTCTGCCACTGTGAATGGCTTTTTGTCCGCAAAAATTCGCACTATGTCCCCTGAGGTATCTTTGTATTTAATACATTGATGGAGAGTAGATGGAACAACCTAATTTTCATGCAACCATGGACGACCAATCAATGCATTGTACGAGGTAGCCACATCAATCACATGGAAATTCACATATGTCACAAGCTTTTCTAACTTTAGCACAAGGGAAATTGTTCCCAATGCTTCCTAGCCAGACTGGTTAAAACCATGAATAATTACGTTAGACTAGCTTAGATCACCAGCGGAGTACCCTATTCTTTTAAGAGTACGCAGAGGTAACAAATTAATAGCTGAACCACCATCAATCATGATACGGTTAATGACTAAGTCATCAATCTCACCAAGCATGAGAAGGGGTCTATTATGTTTCTTGTTCCCCAATAACAAATCTTTATCAGCAAAAGTCATGTTTTGAGTTTGAGCTAATTCTGCTTCCACTTGGGAAACTTCGGCTCTATAATCTTCTGGAAAGGATAATGCAGTAACAAATGCTTTACGCAAATCAGGAGAAAGACACAAGGCATCATACACAGAAAGCATAGCTGGTATTTTCTTCAAGTGTGCAACTACATCATACTTGACCGACCCATTTGATACATGGCCAGTCACACTTCTCGGAGTTACATTCTCATTTTGGGGATTTCGTGGCTGAGACGAACTAGGCAGTTGGCGGCCTGATCTAAGCTGTATTTCATCAACTTCTGGCACTTCTTCCTCGGGGAAGTAAAGTGGTTCATCATCATCCTCAAATACTCCGATGGCGAAAGTGTCATACTCCTCCATTGGGTTGTGCTCGTGCTTCTCTACATTTAAGGAGATGCGCGGGCCTTCACCCTTTTCCATCACTCGTCGTAGAGCAAGTCGTTTTGAGAATTGCTGTCGACGCTTTCTTGATCTTTGTGACGTGGAGGTTCCACCTCTTGGGGTGTGGATCCACCGGCGGAGAGCCTTGCTTTCATGCTTGGACTCAACTTGTTGTTTTGGATATCGTGGCATAGTCACATTCACATTCTCAGGGTTTGATATCATCATAAATTGATCATACATGTATTGATCATAGTTTGGTGACATATTTAAAGTTGCATGACTCACCAAATCATTCCGAAAAGTGGCGACATTTGATGTAGCCACCTTCTTTCCTTTCTTCATACTTTTGAGGAGGTCAGCATTTATGGTGCCTTCATCTATCAACTTCTGTATGATGTTTTTCACCACAAAGCAATCTTTAAGGGTATGGCCCAAGATACGATGATAGTGGCAAAAATTTGGTTCCTTGAACTTAGAGGCCTCTTCTGGCCTTTTGGGCTTAGGGAGTTCTATGAGGCCTAACTCTCTTAAGCCTATAAAAAGATCATCTACTTCTTCCACAGGGAAGGAATATGTTTGATTTTGTCGCTCACTCAAAGTTGGCCTTCTAGGAGCTGATGCATCACCTCTGTGTTGATTTCTTTCAATGGCACCCCCAGTTTGCAATTTTCGAGGGACTACTGTAGCCTCCATGGCCTGCATCTGTTTTGGTTTACTAGGAACTTTATCTCGTGGTCCATTTCTTTCCATCACAGGCTTATTGTATGGTCTTGCCTGCCTAGAGATATGTTGCATATAGTTCTCTATATCTGTTGCCTTTGATGCTAACTCTTCGAAGGTGATTGGATGCACCCCTTGCAGATATATGGCCATGTCAGGGCTCAAGTTGTTCATGCACATTCGTACCGCTTCTGGTTCAGTAATGGGCTGAGGACAATGAAGGCTTAAGTTCCTCCATCTATTGATAAAATCAGCTGCCCTTTCATTGTCCCTTTGTAGAGTCTGGGTCAACTCAGTGATCCCTACTGTCCTTTGTGTGCTATAAAAACGCTCAAGGAAAGCATCTTGCATTTGTTCCCATGTTCTAATGGAGTCTGGTGCCAACTTACTATACCATGTGAAAGCAGGTCTTGACAATGTTTGTACGAATTGCCGGAGGAGGAGAGCGCCATTATGGGAGGTGTCTTGGCAAGCAGCTAAGAAATGAGCCACATGTTCATGTGGAGATCCAGTTCCATTGAACTTACTGAACTATGGTTGGTGACAGTTGTTTGGGAAGGGTACCATGTAGACTTCTGGTGGATATGGTTTCACATACCCTGGACGCATGGAATAATGTGTTTGCATATATTGTGCTCTCACACCCTCAGAAATCATTCTTTGTATCGCCTCAAGAGTGAGTGCAGGTTCAGAACGTTGTTGGTTATGGCTAGTAGAGGCATCCTTGTCATTATTATGGCTGTGGTTAGCCACTTGTTCACGAGCCATTTGTTCACGAAGAGCAACCAATTCATCTTCCTTTTGTTGAAGAGTAGCCATAAGTTGGGCCATTTGCTGCTCAACTGAGTGGCCATCATTTGCTGCAAGGACTTTCTCCACACGGCTTGGCCCATTCTCATTATTTAGCGGGGAACACACGTCGTCGTTGCTTATGGCATTTGAATCATCTGAACGACAGCCTGACAAACTCCGAGTTATCGGGCGATGACCAGAAGGAATTTGCTTGCGAGGCTTCTTTCTTTTGAAATGAGTTGAAGCAGAGGAAGACTGACTAACATCGCTATACTTTTCAGTGATCCCTACCGGCATGGCAGAAAGGACTTCGAATGGATTAGAAGAGGTTCTCTTTTGAGTTGAGAAAGGAGCGTGTGATGATGTTGATCTTCTCGATTGTCCAACCAACCTTTCATGAATAGGGCGAGCATTGTTGGATGTCAAGTTACTAGTACATCCCACCCTACTAGCAGAGAATCAGCTGGAAGTGCCAACTCTCTTCGTTTGTTGGCAGCACGACTAGCGCGCACATTAACAGCTTGTTTGACATACTTCTTGCATTGTGGGTTTCTCTTTACCCACTCTTGGTACTCTGGCCATTGTGAAAATGCTTCAGCACGCCACATGATCTCACCATTAATATCATCTCCAGACATTGATACCCCCGGGAGTAACTTATTCAAATCTTGACATATGGTTCTTTCTAAGGAAGCCTGCATGGCTCATCTTGCCACATCTTGAATTCTACGACAACTTTCTTGGTGTTGAGTTAAAATCATATCCACAATGAATAAACGATGTGCATTTGTCAACGCAGCACTGTCGACCACAACGAGGTTAGCTCGCGCACGACGGTTATTTCGACGGTGGCGGCGGTGCCTTTTCGGTGACATGGAACCTTGGACATAAGGTTTTGAAACCATAATTTCTGATGATATGGGATCAGAAAGGGTTGTAGTTGGGTCGACATGACCTTTCCTGATGTCATCATTGGTGAGACCAATTCCTTGCCACCTAAGCACACGTCCATGTTCAACCAAACCTGGATTATAGACCGGAGATGGGATGAACTCAGGAGCCTCAACTCGTAGCTGAGATCTAGTATGTGACTCATTTTTAGAGGATGATGTATTATACTCCATCACCACTTCTTTCCCTTTGTCCATGGACGGTTGAAGAACCTCCTTTTCCACCATGGCGGCCTTTCCCTTATTACAGGGCTGTGGATGTTGATGTTGATCTACCAATACCACCTCTTCACTTGGATTAATTGGATTTGTTGTTATCACTGTTTTGGTTGGTGGTGCCCCAAGTATGCTTGGAACAAGTTTTGATGACCGCACCCGCAGCATATTGGGAGGTGTCAAAGTAGGAGTTGTCTCTTTTGGAGTTGATGTAGAGGAAGCCCTTGACTGTACAAACTTGGTTGGAGGCGCCTGCTTGATGCAGACAGGCCACTCCCCAAGGGTAGTGTGACGAAACCTTGCTTCTATCTTGAGGCCGACAGATTTATTGACCTTCGGCTTGGAGAAACCAGGAGGACCTGAGCTGGAGGACGCAACCTTGTGCACCTTGTTAGGGTGTTCTTGGGAGACTGACACTCTTGACCTCGCAGCCATCCTCCTTGCCCTTCGCTTTGCAGCTTTAGACACAACTGGAATGAAACCATCATGAGGTTTGGAGTTGACCTCCTGCTCAAGCCCAATCATGGCTGGTGATGCAGCTGTGGTACGCAGGGAGCCAGCACTATCGCTAGCATGAAGAGGTCCCAGTGGCACATCCAGCCAAAGCGAACCGATGCGGAGCGTGATGAAGACTTGAACGCGTCCAGCCATACCTTCATTTAGAAGACCATATATAAGTTTCATTTTGAAATATATGTGGGGAATATTTTTATCCACATATTTGAAAAATAATAACATATTGAAGCTATTTTATGTGATCATATTGGAACTCGAAGATGAGGGGAAAAGATGTCCCACTGGGCGTGCCAGAATCTGATGTCGGGAAAACGGGCGGCAAAAAGCACCATCTCCACGTCAACAGAGACAAGTTTTAATTTATATATAATAGAACAAATAATACAGGTATTGCAGGCTCATACTTCCATAATTCTTATATTTGCATAAAAATTATGTTAATTACATCTCCGTAGAGAAAACCCCTGATTAAGAGTTCCAACATGAATACATAAAAGAAAAATAAAATTATATCATATGGCTGACTATTACAAACTACAAAAGAAAACAAAAAAACTTCGCCTCATGTAGTCGTGGATGGTTGCATGCGTACGTCAGATACGACATGATTTCATTGTTGACGAGCTAACAAATATCCCTTTATTGCTAGCTTGGTCAACTCTCTGTCGAACCATGATATGCATGTATTTTAATTCATGCATATTCTTGAGTCTTGCTATTGTTAAAGCCATGCCATATCACTAAGTTTTAATAACTCAGCATACAGCCTTTATCTAATTATTTGAACAGCAGGCATCGAATCACATAATATGACTCACATGCATGTTAGACCAAGAAGATTTGTTTGGTTAACATTTATTTCTTTGATGGACGATATTATCATACATGCGTATGGCTTACCTTAAAGATTAAATATGATGATTTTATCGTATCATATAAGATCACAAATGAAGTTGTTTTGAGACACTTATTTATGAATGCACTTGGCATATGGTGCGGAATTTATTTGAGCCAAGCCAAAATATTTTATTTTTTATTGCTTTTGTTTGAAGCGTGATCTGTGATCTTTTTTTATTTGTTAATGACATGCCCTACGTCTCTTTAGGGTCGGATGCTTCCTATTTTAGAATTTGTTGTCATGAATTTTCTTTAGGGTATGCAGATGCATTATGACCAGGATTTATACTCCAAATATTTTATCAAATGGATACCTGTGACTATGGCATGATGCATATGTGTGTATAGCGCCGACATTCGTTTATTCGATTAGCTCATAAGGGTAGAGACAAACTAACGACGTTTCTCTACATATGCAGAATGTAATTTATTTTATCTTTGGTATACACATGGAGCAGTATTTATTTGGGCCAAGTAAGATTATTTATTTATTTTTACCAAAGCTTAGAGAGATATGATGCGGCAACCATGACGCATACAAATAATCTGTTTTATCATAGTCATGACATGGTATTCAATTATAGGTTAACATCTATGATGCTATTTAATTTGATTTGATTGGATTTAACTTTTTTTTTGTTTATAGTTTAGGCATTTTAAGCGTAAGGGCTATGCGTTTGATTTAAACGTTTGTAACTTAGGCTCCTAATCCATCGGAGTTGAGTATCACATTTTTATTTTATCTTTTTTTACTTTATATTATTTAGTTTGATTTAACTCGACGTAGTGCTAACTTGGGTCAAAAACCGCAGTTTATAGCTATAATGACTTTTAAATGATGAATTGATGGTTATTTCTTTGATTTGAAAATACTGGGACATGCTCTATTACAAGCACGATGGTCATTCTTGTAGTTTGGAATTAATATGTGCTGCATCTATAATTATATTTTGCTAGCATGTACTTGGACCTTTTTTTATTATTATCCCTTGCAGCAGACCTTTATAGCAGGCTACAATGACGTGTATGATCGATCAACGCGATCTTCCTCAAGGGTATGCTCTTGAGGTTTCTTGAGTCAGCTTCTCTCTAAGGTATGCCTTAGAGAGAGGTGCTTGATGGGAATTTCTTGCCGGTGGAGCGCGCAAATATTTTTTTTTAACATTATTTAACATAGAATTTCAATTTTCACGTACAACTTAACGCATATATTCATGATAATTTATACATGTGGAGTATAATTATTTTTGGTATGATGTCGACTTTAGCACTTGTTAATGATTTAGTATCAATAACACGAGTGGAAGAACATAATCCTTCTATGATGAGAAAGAAGACAAGGAACAATATAGCGACATGGGGCTTTTCTTACCTTGCAGTAGACCTTTCCGATGAGCCACAACGGCGTATATGCCCTTGCAATGTGATCTCTCTCAAGGGTATGTCCTTGAGATTGTGTATAATCCGGCGACGCGATCTTCCTCAAAGGTATGCCCTTGAGGTCTTTGGAACCAGTTTTTTTCTAAGGTATACCTTAGAGAGAGGTGATTGCTGAAGAATTTGTTGTTGATGAAACGCTACAGCAGGTTGATGGAGCTCTTCTCGCGATGTGATGGTGCCTTTTTTTGTAGCTGGAGAACGCAGCAGCCTGAGCGGAAACGACGTGAGCAGCAGACTAGTCTATCAGCCTGATGTCGTTCCTGATCTCGGCAGCCTGGCGGTCCTTTTTTTCTGTCTACCAGACCTGTAGCCTGACGGTGACCTCTTATTTATAGGCGCAGACGCGCTGTAGGCATCGTGGACGTGCGATGCAGTTGGCGTGCGGCGTGCGCAGAGAAAAAGACGTGCGTCGTGCCTGGTGAGTTGCGATTTGACAGGCAAGTGGAGGACGTGCGCGCGTGGGAGCGAGCGCGTCGCATGCGCATGCAAAAACTGCAAGCTAGTGGCGTGCGCGCGGGATAGGTGTTGTACGTGCACATGCGTGCGGTCGCTTCTTCTCTCTTTTTTTATGTATTTTCTTTTTTTTTGTCACGTACGCTAGACATCTTTTGGCATGGCGTCGCTTCCCAAACCCCATACCTTTTCTTATCTTATTATTTTTTATTTTAATATATTTACTTATTATCTATATTTTATATTTTGTTGTTATTGTTGTTTTAAATAACGCTATCTTGTGATATTTATCTACGTAAATAAAACTAAATTACATTTTATATTTGCTTTATTTATACATATATTGACAATTGGTCATTTACACATGTCATACTAGCACGCACATATAAAATCACATTATATGATGATTACTGATTGGTAATATATTAGCACGGTATATATTTGAAGCCGTACATATTTCAATATCTTGGCGCGCTAAACTTTTAGAGCACCAGGACATTATAAATCAATGACTACTTTAAATATTCATATATTTATTTATAGAACATTTGCTTATTTCATATGCATCGAAATTTAAAGGTCACATTAATCGAAATTATTTAATTGGCTTGGCATATATTTTAGTGAGGCCAAAATCCGTGTCAACAAGTCCATTCCGATCTTATCCCATTTCCACTGAGGAATCTGTAACGGCTGTAACAATCTTGCATGCCTCTGATGTTCTGCTTTAATCCTCTGACAACTGTCACATACAGCCACATACTCTGCTATCTCCCTTTTCATTCCATATCACTAGAATCTTTTCTTTAGGTCTTGGTACATCTTCTCACTACTAGGGTGTATAGAGTATGCTTTCTCATGAGCTTCCTTGAGAATCAGTTCCCGAATCGATTTGATGTCGGGAACACACAGTCTATCTTTGAACCATATCACTCCTACATCTTCACGGAAATCCTTGCCTTCCCATCTATGATCAGCTGCCGGATCTCGTTGATTTTCTCATCGTCCTTCTGACCTTTCCTGATGTCTTGCTCTAGAGTGGGTTCCAACTCAATTGTCACCCCTTGGGTGTTGTTCAGAAATCTGAGACTCAACCTGTCGAACTCCTTCGCTAGCTCATACAACATCGGGTAAGCGGCCAACATATTGACTTGACTCTTTCTAATCAGAGCATCTACAACCATGTTTGCTTTGCTTGGGTGATAATGAATCTCTAGCTCATAATCTTTGATCAATTCTAGCCATCTTCGCTGCCTCATGTTTAATTCTGACTGAGTGAATACGTATTTGAGACTCTTGTGGTCCGTGTAGATATCACACTTCTACCCATAAAGATAATGCCTCCAGGTCTTCAATGCATGAACCACGGCTGCTAATTCCATATCATGAGTAGGATAATTCTTCTCATGAATCTTCAACTGTCCGGACGAGTATGCCACTACTCTCCCTTCCTGCATTAACACACATCCCAGTCTGGTGTACGAAGCATCACAGTATACTGAGAATGGCTAGTGAACATCTGGCAGAATCACTACTGGTGCCGTTGTCAACTTCTCCTTCAATGTCTCAAAGGACTTCTGGCATGCTGGGGTCCACCTGAACTCAACCTTCTTTGCCAACAAAGCTGTCATTGGCCTGACAATCTTGGAGAAACCTTCAATGAAACGTCGATAATAACCGGCCATTCTGATGAAACTCTTGATTCCTCGGACATCTTTTGGTGGTTTCCAGTCCAAGATAGCTGTTACCTTCTTCAGATCTACAGCCAATCCTTCTCGGTTTATTATGTGACCTAAGAACAGGACTTCACTGATCCAGAACTCGCACATGCTAAGCTTGGCATACAACTGACAATCTCGTAGCCTTTGAAGTACCTTCCTCAAATGCTCCTCATGCTCTTGCTCATTCTGGGAATATATAAGAATATCATCAATAAACACCACTACAAGAGGCAGAGCGGGCCCACGGGGCAGAGAGGGAAGAGGGGCGCGGGGAGGGGAAAACAACTGGCGCCGACAAGTTGGCTCCACTAGGCAGAGAGAGGGAGGGGGGAAGCACGCGGGGCAGAAACCGCCGCTGACAGGTGGCGCCCACCTGTCAGGCGGCGCGGGCACGCGGCCTGGCTATGCCGAGCTGGGCCGGCTGGGCTGCTTTCCCTTTTTTCTTTTTCTCTGAATTTTCTAATGATTTTCCATTTCTTTTCTAGGGTTTTCAATCCAAATTCAATTCAAGTTTCAAATTCAAACTAATTCAAACATGTGCAACAATTCAAAGGATATTTAAGCTCAGCATGATGCAACATGTCATGACCCATAGTGTTTTGGCAAAAATAAATAATTAACCTCCACTAACTTAAGCTATTTCTACTTAAAAAAGGGGTAAAAGGGAGAGAGAATCTAGCGAGAGATAGAATCTAGGGTGAGAGAGAGAAGAGTAACACATGAATTTGTGTGATCATTAGAAAGAAATTTTATACCCCAAAATCAGGGTGTTACAGGTCGGTATCTACTTACACTTAGTAACTGCTAATAAAATTTTGACCCACTTTAAAAGCAATGCTCAGCTTTAACCATCCTCTTTGGTAAGCCTTATACTTCACATGAGCTCCCACCTTTGGTGAGTTCATGCACATTATTCCCCACAACTTTTTGAGTGATGAACGTATGTGAGCTCACCATTGCTGTCTCACATCCCTCCCATAGGTCAAGAACAGGTACCACAAGATGAGGCACATGGAGGATGTTGCGATGTGTTCACGAGAGGTCTAGGCCGTCGTCTCCCAGTCAGCTTTGGGTTGCTGGATTGAGAGCACCTAGAGGGGGGGGTGAATAGGTGATCCTGTGAAACTTGAAACTTAATGCCACAAAACTTGATTAGATGTTAGCACAATAAAGCCAAGTGGCTAGAGAGGAGTCTTAGCAAAACACAATAACCACAAAGAGATCAACACAGAGATGGCACAGTGGTTTATCTCGTGGTTCGGCCAAGTCCAACGCTTGCCTACTCCATGTTGTGGCGTCCCAACGGACGAGGGTTGCAATCAACTCCTCTCAAGCGGTCCAAAGACCCACTTGAATACCATGGTGTTTTGCTTTGTTTACTATATCCCGTTCGCGAGGAATCTGCACAACATGGAGCCTCTCGCCCTTACACTTTGATGTTCACAAAGAAGCACAGAGTAAGGGAGGGATGAGCAACACACACAAGACACAAAATCAGAGCGACAACACGCACATAGGTCGCAACAAGAGCTCACAACACAACCCGACAAGTTCACAACTCAAATGGAGCTCTAGTTGCTATCACAAAGAGTCAAATGTGCGGAATCGAAGTCTTGGTGCTTAGGAATGCTTAGAGAATGCTTGGTGTTCTCCTCCATGCGCCTAGGGGTCCCTTTTATAGCCCCAAGGCAGCTAGGAGCCGTTGAGAGCATTCCAGGAAGGCAATTCTTGCCTTCTGTCGCCTGGCGCACCGGACAGTCTGGTGCGGATCTCTTTCCTTATTTGGCGAAGCCGACCGTTGCAGATTCAGAGCCGTTGGCGCACCGGACACTGTCCGGTGCACACCGGACAGTCCGGTGCCCCCTTGTGACCGTTGGCTCGGCCAAGCGTCACGCGCGGAATCCTTGGCCGACCGTTGGCCCGGCTGACCGTTGGCTCACCGGACAGTCCGGTGCACCACCGAACAGTCCGGTGATTTATAGTCGTACGCCGTTGATCACTTCCCGAGAGCGACGACTTCGCCTGTGAACGGCTCACCGGACAGTCCGGTGCACCACCGGACAGTCCGGTGATTTATAGTCGTACACCGCTGTCGAAGTCTCGAGAACAGCAAGTTCGCCAGAGCTAACCTGGCGCACCGGACACTGTCCGGTGCACCACCAGACAGTCCGGTGCACCCAGACTGAGGAGACTTTGGCTGAACGAGCCAAGTCATCTCCAAATTGATTTCTCCTGTTTCCAGCACTTAGACACAATACATTAGTTCTCAAAACAATGTACTAAGTCTAGAAACATACCTTTAGACTTGATTTGCACTTTGTCCATCAATTGGCATAGATTTTCACTTAAGCACTTGTGTTGGCACTCAATCACCAAAATAATTAGAAATGGCCCAAGGGCACATTTCCCTTTCAATCTCCCCCTTTTTGGTGATTTATGCCAACACAACAAAAAGCAACTAAAAGAAGTGCAACATCAATACAAATGAGAACTCAAATTGTTTTGATTCAAATTTGGCATATATGGATCACTCTTTGCCACCACTTGGTTTTGTTTTTGCAAATTAACCTCAATTTCCTATCTCTAAGTCAAACACACTTGTTGAGACATAGAGAGAGTTGTTCCAAGAGAAATTGATCAAGGATTTCAAAAACTCCCCCTTTTTCCCATAATCAACCATTCTCCCCACAAGAAGCCAACTTTTGACAAGAGAGACAATAAGAGAGTTTTGACAAACCAAAAGCTCTATTCTACTATTTTCAAAATTTCTCAAGTGGTAGCTGATCCATTTATTGCTTTGGCCTTATTTTCTCCCCCTTTGGCATCAAGCACCAAAACGGGATCAATCTTGGCCCCTGAACCCCATTGCCTCACCAAAATCTCCAAATAAGAATAAAAAGGAATAAGAGTACATGAGATGAACTTGGAATAAGTTACCCTCTCGTCGGAGTGCAGTGGAAGTCTTTCATGGTCCAAGTCCACCTTTTCCCTTTCAAACCTCCTTTGAGACTAAATCAAGCAAACTCAAGCACACAGTTAGTCTCAAAGGGTCAAGTTGTAGCACACCTCCCCCTAAATATGTGCATCACTTGCAAAAGGACTTATGAGGTCCGGGGAGTGTTTGTACAACTTGAGCACCACAAGTAAACAACAAAATGCATAAGGAACATGATCAAAGGCATAAACACATGTATGCTATAAATCAATCCAAGTTCCGCGAATCTAAGACATTTAGCTCACTACGCAGCCTGCAAAAGGTCTTCTCATCTAAAGGCTTGGTAAAGATATCGGCTAGCTGGTTCTCGGTGCTAATATAAAACACTTCGATATCTCCCTTTTGCTGGTGGTCTCTCAAAAAGTGATGCCGGATGTCAATGTGCTTTGTGCGGCTGTGCTCAACAGGATTATCCGCTATGCGGATAGCACTCTCATTTCACATAGGAGTGGGACTTTGCTCATATTGTAGCCAAAGTCCCGAAGGGTTTGCCTCATCCAAAGTAGTTGCGCGCAGCACTGTCCTGCGGCAACGTACTCGGCCTCAGCGGTGGATAGGGCAACGGAGGTTTGTTTCTTAGAGCTCCACGACACCAGGGACCTTCCTAAGAATTGGCACGTCCCTGATGTACTCTTCCTATCGACCTTACATCCAACATAATTGGAGTCTGAATATCCAATTAATTCAAAGGTAGACCCCTTTGGATACCAGATCCCGAAGCAAGGCGTAGCGACTAAATATCTAAGAATTCGCTTCACAGCCACTAAGTGACACTCCCTTGGATCGGATTGAAATCTAGCACACATGCATACACTAAGCATAATATCCGGTCTACTAGCACATAAATAAAGTAAAGACCCTATCATAGACCGGTATGCCTTTTGATCAGCGGACTTACCTCCTTTGTTGAGGTCGGTGTGTCCGTCGGTTCCCATCGGAGTCTTTGCGGGCTTGGCGTCCTTCATCCCAAACTGCTTTAGCAAGTCTTGCGTGTACTTCGTTTAGGAGATGAAGGTACCGTCCTTGAGTTGCTTCACTTGGAACCCAAGGAAGTAGTTCAACTCGCCCATCATCGACATCTCAAACTTTTGAGTCATCACCCTGCTAAACTCTTCACAAGACTTTTGGTTAGTAGAACCAAATATTATGTCATCGACATAAATTTGGCACACAAATAAGTCACCATCACAAGTCTTAGTGAATAAAGTCGGATCGGCTTTCCCAACCTTGAAAGCATTAGCAATTAAAAAGTCTCTAAGGCATTCATACCATGCTCTTGGGGCTTGCTTAAGTCCATAGAGCGCCTTAGAGAGCTTACATGCGTGGTCGGGGTACCGTTCATCCTCGAAGCCAGGGGGTTGCTCCACGTACACCTCCTCCTTAATTGGCCCGTTGAGGAAAGCGCTCTTGACATCCATTTGGAATAACCTGAAAGAATGGTGAGCGGCATATGCTATCAAAATATGAATAGACTCTAGCCTAGCCACAGGAGCAAAAGTCTCCTCAAAGTTCAAACCTGCGACTTGGGCATAACCTTTTGCCACAAGTCGAGCCTTGTTCCTCGTCACCACCCCGTGCTCGTCCTGTTTGTTGCGGAACACCCACTTGGTTCCCACAACATTTTGCTTGGGACGCGGCACCAGTGTCCAAACTTCATTACGCTTGAAGTTGTTGAGCTCTTCCTGCATGGCCAACACCCAGTCCGGATCTAGCAAGGCCTCTTCTACCCTGAAAGGCTCAATAGAAGAGACAAAGGAGTAATGCTCACAAAAATTAACTAATCTAGAACGAGTAGTTACTCCCTTGCTAATGTCACCCAAAATTTGGTCGACGGGATGATTCCTTTGAATCGTCGCTCGAACTTGGGTTGGAGGTGCCAGTTGTGCTTCTTCCTCCATCACATGATCATCTTGTGCTCCCCCTTGATCACACGCCTCTTCTTGATGAACTTGTTCATCGTCTTGAGTTGGGGGATGCACCATTGTTGAGGAAGAAGGTTGATCTTGCTCCTTGAATTCCTGCGGTCGCATGTCTCCAATCGCCATGGTGCGTATTGCGGCCGTTGGAACGTCTTCTTCATCTACATCATCAAGATCAACAACTTGCTCTCTTGGAGAGCCATTAGTCTCATCAAATACAACGTCGCTAGAGACTTCAACCAAACCCGATGATTTGTTGAAGACTCTATATGCCTTTGTATTTGAGTCATAACCTAACAAAAACCCTTCTACAGCTTTGGGAGCAAACTTAGAATTTCTACCTTTCTTCACTAGAATATAGCATTTGCTCCCAAATACACGAAAGTAAGACACATTGGGTTTGTTACCGGTTAGGAGCTCATACGAAGTCTTCTTGAGGAGGCAGTGAAGGTAGACCCGGTTGATGGCGTGGCAAGCCGTGTTCACGGCTTCCGACCAAAACCGCTCGGGGGTCTTGAACTCTCCAAGCATCGTCCTCGCCATGTCTATGAACGTCCTGTTCTTCCTCTCTACCACACCATTTTGCTGTGGTGTGTAAGGAGCGGAGAACTCGTGCTTGATCCCTTCCTCCTCAAGGTACTCCTCCACTTGAAGATTCTTGAACTCGGACCCGTTGTCACTCCTTATCTTCTTCACCTTGAGCTCAAACTCATTTTGAGCTCTCCTTAGGAAGCGCTTGAGGGTCCCTTGGGTTTCAGACTTATCCTGCAAAAAGAATACCCAAGTGAAGCGGGAAAAATCATCAACTATAACAAGACCATACTTACTTCCTCCTATGCTTAGATAGGCGACGGGTCCGAATAGGTCCATATGAAGCATCTCCAAAGGTCTTGATGTGGTCATCACATTTTTGGTATGATGAGAGCCTCCCACTTGTTTACCTGCTTGACAAGCTGCACAAGGTCTATCTTTTTCGAAATGCACATTATTTAGACCTATCACGTGTTCTCCCTTTAGAAGTTTGTCAAGGTTCTTCATCCCCACATGTGCTAGACGGCGATGCCACAGCTAGCCCATGCAAGTCTTAGCAATTAAGCATGCATCTAGACCGGCCTCCTCTTTTGCAAAATCAACTAAATAAAGTTTGTCGACTAGTACACCCTTAAAGGCTAGTGAACCATCACATCTTCTAAAGACAGACACATCTACAGTTGTGAATAAACAATTATATCCCATATTACAAAGTTGACTCACAGACAACAAGTTATATCCAAGCGACTCAACTAAGAACACATTAGAAATAGAGTGCTCGGATGAAATAGCAATTTTTCCTAACCCTTTCACCTTGCCTTGGTTCCCATCACCGAATATGATTGAATCTTGGGAATCCTTGTTCTTGACGTAGGAAGAGAACATCCTCTTTTCCCTCGTCATGTGGTTTGTGCATCCGCTGTCGATAATCCAGCTTGTACCCCCGGATGCATAAACCTGCAAGGCAAATTTAGGCTTGGGTTTTAGGTACCCAACTCTTGTTGGGTCCTACAAGGTTAGTCACAATGGTCTTAGGGACCCAAATGCAAGTTTTATCTCCCTTGCATTTTGCCCCTAACTTCCTAGCAATCACCTTTTTATCCATTCTACAAATAGCAAAGGAAGCATTGCAAGCATGATATATTGTAGAAGGTTCATTAATCTTCCTAGGAACATGAGCAACATTTCTTCTAGGCATATGATGAATGACATTTCTCCTAGACATATCTCTACCATGCATATAGGAAGAACTTGAAGCAAACATTGCATTTGAATCATAAGCATGTGAAACAACATCATCGCAATTTCTATCACGATGATCATTCCTAGAATATTTCCTATCATGGTATAAGAAAGCATGGTTCTTTTGAATACTATTTGCCATAGGGGCCTTCCCTTTCTCCTTGATGGAGATGGGAGCCTTATGACATGTCAAGTTCTTAGCTTCCCTCTTGAAGCCAAGCCCATCCTTAATTGAGGGGTGTCTACCAATCGTGTAGGCATCCCTTGCAAACTTTAGGTTATCAAATTCACTTTTGCTAGTCTTAAGTTGGGCATTAAGACTAGCCAATTCATCATTCAATTTAAAAATTAAGACTAAGTGTTCACTACAAGCATGAACATTGAAATCTTTACACCTATTGCAAACTACAACATGTTCCACACAAGATGTTGATTTATTTGCTATTTCTAACTTAGCACTTAAATCATTATTTAAGCTCTTTAAGCTAGAAATAGAGTCATGACATGTAGATAATTCACAAGAAAGCATTTCATTCCTTTTAATTTCTAGAGCAAGGGATTTTTGTGCCTCTACAAACTTATCATGTTCTTCATACAAAAGATCCTCTTGCTTTTCTAATAACCTATTCTTATCATTCAAGGCATCAATTAATTCATTAATTTTATCAACCTTGGTTCTATCTAGGCCCTTGAATAAACATGAATAATCTATTTCATCATCACTAGACTCATCCTCACTTGAAGAAGCATAAGTAGTATTGTTTCGAGTACATACCTTCTTCTCCTTTGCCATGAGGCATGTGTGATGCTCGTTGGGGAAGAGGGATGACTTGTTGAAGGCGGTGGCGCACTACAAAACAAACCCCCCTATAGCAACGTATACCTGGCAACATATAGTTATATGCGTTGGAAGTTATTAGGTTCCAACGCTTGTTATGTGTTGCAACCTATATCCGTTGAATTACAATGATACTAGCAACATTTAACATGTGTTGCAAACCGTATGCGTAGAGTAAATACAATCATAGCAACATTTACCATGTGTTGCAACTGTATGCGTAGAGTAACTAGAATTCTTGTAACGTTTACATGCGTTGTAAACTGTATCTGTAGATTAATTTTGGTACTTAAGCAATTTTGCAACTACGACTTTTATTTTTAACTAAAGCATAGTAGTTGGGGATGCTAATTGCGCAAAAACTATGTAAAGTGAGGAATTGAACAACAATACAAAGTCTTTTACTCCACTTCATATCGTTTTATTTGTTAAAAATATTATTTTATCTTGTTTGTTACTGTGTTGCACTTATTAAAATATTTGTTATATCTCTATTTATTTGTCAAAAACATGTGAATTATGTTTTCGACGACTCAGTTGCACTTATTAAAATATTTTTGTTATATTGCCTTTTATTAAAAGGAACTTGGGATTCAGATGTCTAAAGCGATCCAGGTCATCCAGCGCCTCTTCTACAAGCATCTGTTGACGCGTGTCGTATGGATGGCCATGAACGCGTGCTTTCGTTTAGGGCGCTCAACGTCGGGTCGCCCCCCCCCCCCCCCAATTCCTCCCCGTGCCGCCAGCCTCACCGGCTTCCTTCGCGGCCGCATCGCCACCTCACCGACTTCCACACCCAGCATCGCGTCGCCCCCCCTATCGGCTGCCCCCACGACTCAACTCCACCACTTGCAGAACAAAGGTAGGGTTTGCCTCCCCCGCCCTCCTCACGCTCTCCCGCCTCATGAGGCAAGGACCACCCGTCCCTGCTCACACCTCTGTAGCTGTGCCCAACCGAACCCCTCCTACCCCGTGGAATCCTCCCCCCGATGCGGCGCCGATAAGGGGGCGAGACCAGCGGAAGAGCGGGGAATGGCGGGGCGCGGCGAGAAGCGGCGCCGGACAGGAGGGGCCCACGAGGAGCCCGAGGAGGAGGACCTCATCTCGGACCTTCCCGACGTGTTGCGCCTGCAGATTCTGAGCCTGCTGCCGCTCAAATCAGCCATCCGCACCGGCGCGCTCTCCTCGCGCTGGCGCCGCCTCTGGGCGTACCGCTGGCCGGAGCCGTCCTCGGTGAGCATCCGCCTCCCGCGAGGTGAGATTCTTGCTGAAACAAATCTGTAATCAGTTAAGTCTTGCCATTGTAAGCAACAATTGCATTTATTTTTTCCCAATTATTTACATGTAGTTAATTGATTTGTTCTGGTCAAGTTTGACTACACTGTCCTTCATGCTGTAAATAAACTTATAATTGTGTCGATGCCAGTAGATGTTGCTACACTGTCCTTCATTCGTGTTGTGGATTGCACCGAGATAGCCTCAAAACAATTCACTAATCTGCTGACACACACTGTTGGAACCAATCTGATAGTGTAGGATATTGAAATTCCATAGAAGCCTCCCCTCATGTAAATTGTTTGTTGGTATTTTAATATTTCAAAATTAGTAAGTTTCACGTGCCTGAACCTTGATATCTGGCTTCTGTTGGGTTTCAACTTTAGCCTATCCCAATTTGCCTGCGACTAAAATGCTCTGTTTGTTGTTGGTATCTTTCTGACTTCAGTTGTTGATGTACATATGTACTCTGACTATTCTCAGCAGCCGTGCATTGAATGGCACCATCTAAGTTATATCTTATATTGTTGTGTTGAACCTGAACATTCATGTAATATTGTTATTTATTCTTCACAGAATATGATGAAGAAAATCCCCGTTCTATAACTAAATGCGAGCATCATTTCCATCTTTGCTGCATTCTCGAATGGATGGAGCGAAAAGATACTTTCCCAATTTGTGACCAGGTTAGTACTGAAATCAGTATCGCCTCTAATATCATTTACTGTATATACATGGAGATCCATTCTTTCTTTTTAAAAGGTAACCTTTTTATCAAGCATTCAAGCTTAATAAAAACTTAGTAAACTCATGTAGAATGAGAACACACGGACTTCATCTATGTGGCTATGTTATGGGAGGTGTTTAATTACAACATGTATATTGTTTTTTTCAGTTCAAATCACTAGGTTACATACTTTTGCTTTTGCGCAAATTATTGCTTGAAGACATGGTTTCCCTTTTTTGCTGTAAGCAGCCTATATTATTGCAGATTACTTTGGTGGATGAGATGTTTGAATATGCTTGGTAACCTTGGTGGATCATCACTCGAAGTTGTTCGTTACTGAGAAAGTGCAGGCAGCAACTAATTTACTTTTGATATTGGTCTATTTCGGGTGGCTCGCATGGTAATGAATTGAGGGGGCAAAAATTGAAAGGATGAATGCCATGAAATGTATTTACAACGCCTCCTTTGTCATGCGTTGTGTCATGCTATATATATATATATATATATATATATATATATATATATATATATATATATATATATATATATATATATATATATATATATATATATATGCCGGCTTGCAGGTTCATTCAGTTCAAAGTCCAGGACTACCCTTTTAGTTTTCTGAATTCAGAGTTTTAGACATCTGCTGGTTCTTCCAGGTTCTGGTCAGCTGTGTATATCATATATTAGGTGGTTGCAGGTAAAAGTGGTGGAGGGTGGGGGTTGCTTTGTACAATCCACATGGTATTTTATGGGTGAGAAGATGAAGTAAACAACCATCAATAGTTGGGGAAAGGTTTAAGTAGACTTTTCCTTTTTTACGAAAAGTCGGTGTTTGATGATTATACACCAAGAAATATCCTTTCGCAGCCCCATTAATCATCTCCATAGCAGCCATCGACAAAAAACGGTCCTTGAAAATTTAGAACCTTCCTTCAGTTAAGAAATATGTCCGTTACTGAAATGGAGAAGGGTTGTACACATAGTTCAATGAATCAAAATGAAAAATGTTTAGGTGCCTTTTCTGCTTTAGATGTTGTCTCTTTGTTATTTCTCTATATATCATCATGTTCCACGCAAGATTTTCCCTGGCTTGCTTCTGATTTTGCAATGTTGTCTTTTTGGTTTCGTTATAAGAAAGTAGAAAGACATGCTCCTCTTTTGCCTGTTTCAGCACTGATAGTGGTTTCACTTCTTGTAGCAGGCTATGCACCCAGCAACACAAGCAAAGGTGGATAATGCATGAGATATTCTCCCTAGATTGTTCTGGTAAGTTTCTGAATTTTATCTGTAGTGGAGTAGTTATACATATTTTTACTGACACAATTCCAAGCATGTGAGCTAATAGTGGTTAAGTTTGAGCATTGTGCAGCAGCAACATGTGTGAATTTCAGTTTGTGTTGCCTTAGGTTACTATGGCATTGCGATGATTACCCCCACCCTAACCATTACGATCTTCATCTTTTTAAACATACTGCTTTCTCTTGAACTACTTATGAGAACTAAAAAAATTCTACCAATCCACCATAGTTTTTTGTTAAATATTATGATTGCTTGTGTTGTCTAGCTATGGTATTATGATGATTAACCCCCGGTTACCATCTTCACCTTTTTTAACACATTACTTTCTCTAGACTGTCCATGAAAAGTAAAAAATATTCCTACCAGTCCAGCGTAGATTCGTGTTAAATACTACAATTGTTGTTGTGGGTTTTATGACTTGTCACCTCTTCCACCTTCTCATGCACTATGATTAGCATGCGATTTGTATCATGTAATTGATCAAAATGCATTTTATGCACAAGTATTCATGATTTGCTAAGTGTATTCAGTGTATGCAATCCACTGTCCTTTCTAACAGCATAGAATTATGCCAAAAAAATAGTACTTGAATGATCTATTCAAATTAGGCAGCTATTGCAGCAGGAAACCTGTCAACATATAATACTTTATTGTTCCTTAGTGGGGTCGACAAGTTGTTTTGGCTTCTTAAATCCATCTACATATAATGTAGTCCTGTTGTCTAACCATGTCTTGCTTACCATGATGAGGAGGTAATACTGAGAAATGAGGATACAATAAAGGATATGGAGGTATGTACTTTTTTCTCCCAAGTAATCAATTTATGAATACAAGCAAACCGCCTGATAATGGAGTTATGCTAGAATATCATTTCTTGTTAAAAAGAATCATCCATTTATTCTATGACTGTTATCTACAAACCTACATCTGTTGTAGCTGAAATGGCAGCCATGTGCAATGGGTTTAGTTGTTAGCTGAGGTCTTGAATTTAACGCATGATGCAAGGTTTAATAATCAGCATTGATCAATTGTCTCAACTGCACTGGTGGTTAGTGTGCAGTTTAGCAGGACTACTTTGTTTCCTTTCTCTTTACTTGCTAACGGTATATTTGGCCCCTCCATGCACAGAAGTGACGGCATCGCCTCCGGTTTCAGAGCTGGCGGGTCGACCATTGCCCATTCGGCTGTCTCGGTATGCCCCTATTCTCAACCCCATTCTCGTAGGAAAGCACACTTCCATTTCTCGGTCGGCACATATATTTTTCTGAAATGCTTTCTGGTTGTTCATCAGTTTCAGTACCTAGGATGAAGTTTCAGAGCTGCCAGGTTTCAGTTTCAGAGCTGCTAGATTTCAGTTTCAGAGCTGCATAATGAATCCACACTTGTTTCTATTTCTTTTCAGTTTTAGAGCTGCAAGATTTCTACAAAATTTGAAGACTGCTACCAAAAAAGATTTCCTTATTTGCCTAGGATGAAGTTGAGTATTGTTTAGGATGAGTGTCGGGGACCATAATTAGGGGTACCCTCAAGACGCCTAATTCTCAGCTGGTAACCCCCATCAGCATAAAGCTGCAGAGGCCTGATGGGTTTGATTAAGTCAGGGGTCAGTCCATACGAGCGACTCGATCACGCCACGCCCGAGCCTAGCCTCGGGCGAGGGCAGCCGACCCTGAGATGGTTCCGTCTCGCCCGAGGCCTCCTCTTTCATGGCAGACGCATCTCCGGCTCGCCCGAGGCCTTGCCTTCGATAAGAAGTAACCCTGACTAAATCACCGCGCCGACCGACCAAGTCACTGGGGCCTTTAACGCAAAAGGTAAGACTGACGGGCAGCCAGGCTTGGCCAAAAGCGCCAGAGGAAGCACCGCCCGACCCAGGGCTCGGACTCGGGCTAAGGCCCCGGAAGACGGCGAACTCTGCTCCGCCCGACCTAGGGCTCGGACTCGGGCTAAGGCCCCGGAAGACGGCGAACTCCGCTCCGCCCGACCCAGGGCTCGGACTCGGGCTAAGGCCCCGGAAGATGGCGAACTCTGCTCCGCCCGACCCAGGGCTCGGACTCGGGCTAAGGCCCCGGAAGACGGCGAACTCCGCTCCGCCCGACCCAGGGCTCGGACTTGGGCTAAGGCCCCGGAAGACGGCGAACTCTGCTCCGCCCGACCTAGGGCTCGGACTCGGGCTAAGGCCCCGGAAGACGACGAACTCCGCTTCGCCCGACCCAGGGCTCGGACTCTACCCTGACCTCTGCCGAACGACCTCCGCCTCGCCCGACCCGGGAGCTCAGGTTCGGCCTCGGCCATGCAGGACAGACTCGACCTCGGCCTCGGAGGAGCCTCCACGTCGCCCGACCTAGGGCACAAGTCCGCCACGTCGACAGGAAGCGCCATCATCACCCTACCCCGAGCCGACTCGGGCCGCAGGGAACAGGACCGACGCCCCATCTGGCTAGCCCCGCCAGATAGGCAATGATGGCACCCCGCTGGACCCATGACGACGGCGGCTCTCAGCTCTCTTACGAAAGCAGGGGGACGTCAGCAAGGGCCCAACCACTCCGACAGCTGTCCCTCCGCCAAGCTCCGTTGCTTCTCCGACAGCCACGACGCCACACTAGCCGGGTGCCAAGATCTCTCTGGCTGCCACCTTGGCATGTACTTAGGGTACTAGCTCTCCCCCGCTAGACACGTAGCACCTTGCTACACCCCCATTTGTACACCTGGATCCTCTCCTTACGCCTATAAAAGGAAGGACCAGGGCCTTCTTAGAGAAGGTTGGCCTCGCGGGGACGAAGGGCAGGGGCAGGCGCTCTCTCGGGGCCGCTCGCTCCCCTCACCCGCGCGGACGCTTGTAACCCCCTACTGCAAGCGCACCCGACCTGGGCGCGGGACGAACACGAAGGCTGCGGGTTTCTCCGACTCCCTCACGACCCGGCTCCGGCCGCCTCGCTCTCTCCCCCCTTCGCGCTCGCCCACGCGCTCGACCCATCTGGGCTGGGGCACGCGGCACACTCACTCGTCGGCTCGGGGACCCCCCGGTCTCGGAACGCCGACAGTTGGCGCGCCAGGTAGGGGCCTGCTGCGTGTTGACAAGTAGTTTCCCGTCAAGCTCCAGATGGGCAGTCTCCAACGACCTCTTCAACCCGGGACGGTGCTCCGTTTCGAGAGTCTCGAGTTCATGTCTTTCGACGGCAACTACGACATGATACTCCTTCCACCGCCGCGCGACAGCGACAATGGTGGCGGACAGCCCGCCCGCCGGCGGCGGAATCGACGACGTCTTTCCCGCGTGGGGGAAGGACAACTTTCGAGCTCACCTCATCCTCTCCCTCGCCATCGGAGGAGGAGGCGGGGCAACCAAGGCCGAGCGGGAGGCTGCGCTCAGTCGACTGTCGAGCAAATCGACATCCCCAGCGCCCCAACGGAGGACGCGTCGGGCATCACCCACGCGTTTGAGGCGAAGGCGAGCGCCGTCCCCCCGCGACACGCCGATCCCGAGCAAGTGGACGACGCCAGCGCGCTCACGGAGGGCCTGCAGGACGTCGCCCTCGCACCCAGGACGACGGCGCGATCAGCCCCCGATGTGACTTCGTCGCTCCTCGTCGACCAAAAGGTACGGGCTGATTCCCATCCTTCGTCATTTCGACTCGGCCTCAACCCGCCTGGCGACCTCGCTTTGGCGGGCGCTCACGTTGAGGCGAGTGCAACCTCTCTGGGGTTTCGTGTGCGGTCGCCTTGGGACCGATTGACGGGTGTCTCGACCTACGGACCCTCTGGGTCCGAGGAAGATGACGACCCCAGCATCTACTGGGGTTTCTCTGGATCTGGCAACCCCAGTGCCATGCGGGACTTCATGACCGCATGCGACTACTGCCTTTCCGACTGTTCCGACGGCAGCCGCAGCCTTGACGACAAGGACTGCGGCCCGAGCCGTGAATGTTTCCACGTCGAGCTAGGGGATCCCTCTGGAGGCAGCTGTCTCGGCATGCCGGAGGATGGTGATCCCCCCAGGCCAGCGCCTCGCGCCGACATCCCGCGGGAGCTAGCTGTGGTCCCCGTTCCGGCGGGGGGTCACGACCCACAGCTCGAGCAAGTCCGCGGGGCGCAGGCCGGGCTCGATGAGGGAGCAGGAGCGCTCGAGGCAATCCGCCGGAACGTCGGGCAGGTATGGGCGAGCCAGCCCCCGGCCGGAGAAATACGTCACCTGCCCCAAGGTCTCCAGCACCGCATCGCCAACGATGCCAGGGACAGACCGCCACCCGCATCCGGCGGAACCGGTCAGGACCTGGCCACCGCGGCAATGCTCCTCCACGCGATGCCGGAGTCATCAACCACCGAGGGTCGGCGAATCCAGGGAGAGCTCAAGCATCTCCTGGAAGGCGCTGCGGCCCGGCGGGCCGAGAGCTCTGCCTCCCGAAGGCAGGGGTACCCCTCGGAACCTCGTGCCGCGACTTCCCGACTCACGCGGGAAGCCTCGGTCTACACCGGGCGCACGCGCAACACCGCGCCTACGGCCCCGGGCCACCTCGGCGACGAGCACCCTCATCGCGACCGTCGGGCCCGCCTCGACGAAAGGGTGCGCCGAGGTTATCACCCCAGGCGTGGGGGACGCTACGACAGCGGGGAGGATCGGAGTCCCTCGCCCGAACCACCCGGTCCGCAGGTCTTCAGCCGAGCCATTCGGTGGGCGCCGTTTCCGCCCCGATTCCGGCCCCCGACTACTATCACGAAGTACTCGGGGGAAACGAGACCGGAATTGTGGCTTGCGGACTACCGCCTGGCCTATCAACTGGGTGGGACGGACGACGACAACCTCATCATCCGCAACCTCCCCCTGTTCCTCTCCGACACCGCTCGCGCTTGGTTGGAGCACCTGCCTCCGGGGCAGATTTCCAACTGGGAGGATCTGGTCCAGGCTTTCGCCGGCAACTTCCAGGGCACGTACGTGCGCCCCGGGAATTCCTGGGACCTCTGAAGCTGTCGGCAGCAGCCGGGAGAGTCTCTTCGGGACTACATCCGGCGATTCTCGAAGCAGCGCACCGAGCTGCCCAACATCACCGACTCCGATGTCATCGGCGCGTTCCTTGCCGGCACCACCTGCCGTGACCTGGTGAGCAAGTTGGGTCGCAAGACCCCCACCAGGGCAAGCGAGCTGATGGACATCGCCACCAAGTTCGCCTCTGGTCAGGAGGCGGTCGAGGCCATCTTCCGAAAGGACAAGCAGCCCCAGGGCCGCCCGTCGGAAGATGCCCCCGAGGCGTCTACTCCGCTCGGCGCCAAGAAGAAAGGCAGGAGGAAGTCGCAAGCGAAACGCGACGCCGCCAGCACGGACCTTGTCGCCGCCGCCGAGTACAAGAACCCTCGGAAGCCCCCCGGAGGCGCCAACCTCTTCGACAAGGCACTCAAGGAGACGTGCCCCTACCATCAGGGGCCCGTCAAGCACACCCTCGAGGAGTGCGTCATGCTTCGGCGCCACTTCCACCGGGCCGGGCCGCCCGCAGAGGGCGACAGGGCCCGCGACGACGGCAAAAAGGAAGATCACCAAGCAGGGGAGTTCCCCGAGGTCCGCGACTGCTTCATGATCTACGGAGGGCATGCGGCAAATGCCTCGGCTCGGCATCGTAAGCAGGAGCGTCGGGAGGTCTGCTCGGTGAAGGTGGCGGCGCCAGTCTACCTAGACTGGTCCGACAAGCCCATCACCTTCGACCAGGATGACCACCCCGACCACGTGCCGAGCCCAGGGAAGTACCCGCTCGTCGTCGATCCCGTCATCGGCGACGTCAGGCTCACCAAGGTCCTGATGGATGGGGGCAGCTGCCTCAACATCATCTACGCTGAGACCCTCAGGCTCCTGCGCGTCGATCTGTCATCCGTCCGAGCAGGCGCTGCGCCCTTCCACGGGATCATTCCCGGGAAGCGCGTCCAGCCCCTCGAACGGCTCGACCTTCCTGTCTGCTTCGGAACACCCTCCAACTTTCGAAGGGAGACTTTGACGTTCGAGGTGGTCGAGTTCCGAGGAACCTACCACACAGTGTTGGGAAGGCCATGCTACGCGAAGTTCATGGCCATCCCCAACTACACCTACCTGAAGCTCAAGATGCCGGGCCCCAACGGGGTCATCACCGTCGGCCCCACGTACAAACACGCATTCGAATGCGATGTGGAGTGCGTGGAGTACGCCGAGGCCCTCGCCGAGTCCGAGGCCCTCATTGCCGACCTGGAAAGCCTCTCCCGAGAGGCGCCGGACGTAAAGCGACATGCCGGCAACTTCGAGCCAGCGGAGACGGTTAAGGCCGTCCCTCTCGACCCCAGCGTACCTCCAAGCAGATCCGGATCGGTTCCGGGCTCGACCCCAAATAGGAAGCAGTGCTCGTCGACTTTCCCCGCGCAAACGCCGACATTTTTGCGTGGGGTCCCTCGGATATGCCTGGCATACCGAGGGATGTCACCGAGCGCTCGCCGGATATTCGGGCAGGAGCCCGACTCGTCAAATGGCCTCTGCACGGACGACGCTCGGGGGCTACGCCCTTCCCCCACTCACACACGAGAATCAGTCATCAAGGAAGGGTCGGCCTCGCCCCGGCGGAGCCCGACCCTCCCTCGGGGGCTAAAAAGGGGGAACCCCTCTCGTCGAGTTTGGATGCGCCTCTCCGCGTCAGAAAATTCTTTTCTCGATCAAGAAGGGGTTTTTGCATTCTCCCGGATACGTCAGAAGCAGGGTCCCAAGGAGCGAACTTGGGTACAAATGAGTGGCGAGACCGACTGAGCCGAGGAACGCCTATGCCTCCGGGCTAGGGACACCTCACTCAGCGCCTGCCACGAAAAAGGACCCAGCTCGGGAAATCACCCTGTTGTTGACAAGTCGGGCCAGGCGCGCAAATTGAAACAGAAAAAAGTACGACTTCACGCAAGAGAAATAAAGTGTCCAGGCCTCGGCGGCCGCGGCAAATCGCACGTCCAACAGAAATTGTCCCAACAAAAGTCAGGCGTCGCCTTGGGAAGGTGCTGCGCCCTCAGCTCCACTCCCGCCGTCGGTAAGGTCCACTTCCGCTTCCGGCGGCGGCACAGGAGGAAGAATCTCCGCCTCGAAGATGGTCGCCAGCGCCGCACTCGGACCCGCAGCGACTGCGTCGAGCCGCTGAACTTCTGCCAGGGCGGCCTCGTCTTCGTCAGGAAGGCAATACCCCTCACTGACCCGCTCCAGGTCCACGACGTAATGGGAAGCGAGCACGGCGAAGGCCCGCCTGACGCCATGGTGTAGCGCCCCGCGGACTTTACCGCGCGCATAACCACCCAGGGCTTGAAGACGGCTTTGGGGGGAGCTTCCTGAAGGGACGTCGCCGGGACCAAGGGTCCGATAGGCATCCGAGACAGCCTCGGACATGGCCGCGAGATCGGCCTCCCTCTGCTCAGCAGCCCCAGCGAGCGCTTTGGCAGACTCGTCGAGGGCAGACTCGAGCTCTGCGAACAACCAG
Organism: Zea luxurians; assembly: GCA_029449295.1. Taxonomy (NCBI): domain Eukaryota; kingdom Viridiplantae; phylum Streptophyta; class Magnoliopsida; order Poales; family Poaceae; genus Zea; species Zea luxurians. Next base: position 53,673,369 of record JAOPSE010000004.1, on the reverse strand, counting down.
AAGAAAGACCTCAAACACAAGCGGAAGAAACGGACAAGAACGAAAACCGAGGACGGTCGAACCATACCTCCGGCTCGGACGCGCTGCTCCGAGGCCGCGACTTGGGCTGCGGCCAGATCAGCCGCGAGGGTCTTGGCCCGGCTTTCGGCCTCGGCAGCCTGGCCCTGAGATTGGTCCCGCTCCTCGGCAACCCGGACGAGCTCCGACCGCTGCCGTAGCGCCTCTGTGCGCGCCGCCGCTGCCTCGGCCTTCAGGTCAGCACAGAGCAACTGGAGGTCCGCTATCTTAGCGTCCTGCTGAGAGAGGCGCGAGGTAGCCCCGGCGAGCGAAGTCCTCAGGGACCGCAGCGAGCCCCAGACGTCGACCTCGCGGCGGATGAACGACGACTTGGCGGCGCTCCGGTCCGTCAGATCCTGGAAAGGAAGACAAGGCGTCACGACGAACGCCACGCTCGCAGAAAGGAGAAGGTATGCCTGAAACCGTTACCTGGAGGATTTTGGGGACGTCCCCGCAGAGAACTTCCAGCGACGATCGGAGCGACCCCACCGCTGCTTCCGCACGATTGCGGAGCTCGTCCCAGGACCGGTCCTCCTGTTCGTCGTCAAGAACGAAGATGGGGTCCGGGGCCTCGCGGGTCCGGAATCGGAGCAACTGGCCCCGGGCCTCGGGGCTCCGCCGCACAGCGACAAGGCTACTGCCCGCCTGGATGAACTGCGCGTCCATGCCCACCTCTTCTGAAGCCCCGGGCGCCGACGCTGCGGCCGTCTCGACGCCGGCAGCAACCATATGCTCTCCGACTGGGGCAATGCCAACTGCGGTGGCGGCAGGCGCCGGCATGGCCGACCCGGCAGGCAGGCTCGGGACCGCGTCGGCGCCGGCCGCCTCCCCGATCACGATGGCCGCCTCGGCAGAGGAGCCCGCCTCGGGGACCTGTTCCCCCGGGACATACGACGCTTGAGCCCCATGCGGCGAAGCGCCCTGCGAAAGGGTCGGCTGAGCGGCGGGGCCCGGGATGGCGCCAGCCGCCTGGACCGACGCCGTCTTAAGGGCCTTCCGGGGCGCCAGGTCGATAGGGCCATGGCTCCGCTTGCTGGAAAAAAGAAGAAAGGGAAAATCACGGCCAAGACGTATGAATGAAGCGCCGGGACGGAGACATTCCAAGGTACTTACCCGCTCCGGGCCATGATCCACTATGCCTGGGGGGAGGTCTCTTGGCTCCCGCTCCCTGGAACCACTGCCGAGGTCCGCATCGCCAACAGCCCTGGCGCCGCCCTCGCCTTGGGCGCTCCTGACGCCCGGGGGGCGGACTGCCCAGGCGCCGCCATGGCAGCCTGAGGACCGCTCCCCCGCGCTGCCGGCGCGGGGGACGGCTCTCGAGGGACGAACCCCTCGGCCCGACTCCCTGGAGTCGCGTCAGCTCCTCCAGCCGAGGGGTCAAGCACCCTCTCGGGTTGCCCCCGCCCCTCAGGTCGGGGATCCGGCATCTCGGCCCCAGGAACCGACGACATCGGCCCGCTCGGGGGCTGACTCGACAGCTCCCGGCCACACCCCAAGCTGGGGCTGAGGCCGAGACGGGCGGCCATGTCATCCTCCTCCTCCTCATCATCATCGTCATCGTCGTCGGATGTCTCCGGCGACAGCTCCCTGGGGAGTCCTTCCCTCTCCTGCTGGCGACGGCGTTTCTCCAGGGCGTCCCGAGCCCGCCTCCGCTTGCGGGCCCGGGCCTTCTCCGCGTCCTTTTTCTTTTTCTCCTCCTCCGCGGCGACCCGCCGCGCTGCCCGACCCACCGCGTCCTCCGGGACCCGCGGCAAGGAGGGTTTGTGCCGCCCCACCTCCTAAAAAGAGGGGGAGGGGAAAAAGAAACCCAATCATGAGAACCGGAAGCAACCCGGTATATGAGGAAGGAAGGAGCGAACACTTACCAGAGCGATGCACCCCTGGTCGGGGCGCATTCGAGGTTGGGAGAAGGCGTGGGGGTCTGGCTTCCCCATCGCGGCCGACACCCGCCATTGGAGGGCGTCACGGGGAAGAGGATCAGGGGACATCCGTGATCCCTCCCAGTCGGCCTCCAGGGTCATCTCCCAAAGCGACAGCCGCCGTTCCGCCAGGGGAAGCACCCTCCGACGGTGGATGGCGGCAACCACTCCCGCGGCGGTGAGTCCTTCCTCCCGCAACGCCTTCAAGGCCTGGAGAAGAGGCTCGAGGTTCTTCTGCCTCTCGTGTGGAGTCCCGTGACGCCAGGCGTCGGGAGCGGCGGTGACGACCCGCTGAGAGAACGGCGGGAGCAACTCTCCGTCGTTCCGGAGGTAGAACCACCGGCGCTGCCAACCCTTGTTTGAGGATGCGAGGACGGCAGGGATATACTGCAACGACCGCGACTGCCTTAACAAAAGGGTGCAGCCGCCGGCCCGCACCGCTGCACGGACCTTCCTCTCCCCCGTCGGCGAGGCAAAAAGCTCGGCGAAGAAGAGATGGGTCCACAAATCCCAGTGGGGGGCGATCCCCAAATACCCCTCGCACACCGCCACAAAGATAGCGGCCTGCGCGATGGAGTTGGGGGTGAGGTTGTGCAACTCCACCCCGTAATGGAACAGGATGGCCCGCATAAAGCGGCTCGTCGGCACACCAAATCCCCGCTCATGGAAGGAGATGAAGCTCACAACGTACCCCGGCGGAGGGGATGGAGTGACTCCACCCGCGGGAGGAATCCATTCCGGCCGCTGCTCATCGGTGAGGGGGCGGAGCAAACCCTCGCCGACGAGGTCCTCCAGATCACTCGCCGTCACCGTGGAGAAGGGCCACGGGTCGCGCGGCGGGATGATGGTCACCCGGTCAGCCATCGCCGAAGCAAAAAGGGTGGCGGCGCGAAGGACAGGGGAGGGCGGTTTTCTTTTCCTGGCTGGATCTCTCAGACTGCGAAAAAGCCAAAAAGGGAGACAAGAAGCGGAGTCGAGAACCGTCACCGGGCCCTCTCCGGGGTATATAAAGACCCAAGTGAAGACGGTTCCAACGCACCGCCCGAACCGGACGCGGGGTTCAAAAAACGCAAAGCAAAACAGCCGTTCCTCAAACGGCTCGCGCACGCAACGGCAGCCTCGCCGACCGCTCGCCCCGGCGCATTAACTCCGCGGCTCGACGGGCAGCGCTTCTAGCGGAAGCAGCTGGCGACGTTTCGCCTTCGCCAAAACGGCCACACCAAAAAAGGTACGCCACGTCGTTCAAATTTCGTATCCCTTTTCCCTTTTCCTTCTTTCTCTATCTCTTGCAACAGGGACCGGGAAAGGGGATACCCCCAAAGGGATCCTTCCCCGTGAAGGAACCAGGCTCCGAGCCTCCTTACTGATCAGGGGCTCGAAGGCTGGCCCCCCGAAGGGTTCAACATCCGCCTCAGATCGCGTGGGCCCGACACCCACTACTGGTCAGAGGTTCGAAGGTCGGCCCCCCGAAAGGTTCCACGACCGCCTCAGGCTACCCGGGCTCCGCACCCATTACTGATCAGGGGTTCGAAGGCTGGCCCCCCGAAGGGTTCACAGTCGCCTCAGACGCCGAGCGAGGGATGACCAGGGGTACGTTCGATACATAACCAAGGCTCGGGCTGCGCTCCCGAGGTACCCTAGGACATTTCCGAGACCAGCGGGAACGACTCTGTAACGGAATCCCATCGGAGGGAGGCAACGAGCCCTCGGACCCCGTCGCCAGGGGACCGGGTCCGGCAGATCACCCGCAGGTACTTTTGGGCGTGCCTCCGGGCCCCTAGCCGACCCCCAACGAACGGGGCACGGACGTCCACTCGGATTACCCGATTGCAGCTCACCGGAGACACCATGTTCGGTACCCATCGAGGGTAACATGGCGCTCTCCCCCCCTCCTCCTTGCGGAAAGGCGACGTAGGGGCGTATGTAAAAAAGCCGAGTCTGTCCCTGATCGTCCTCTTGCTCTGTGCGGAGGCTCGGGGGCTGCTCTCGCAAACCCGGCTCCGGCCGAACCGTTGACAGCGTCAACATACCAGCCCGAGAACTTGGGCCCCGACAGTGCACCTGGGCTACAACCTGTTCGCATGAGGGAACCGCCAGACCAGCCGAAGCATTACGCAAGGCATTAAGACCTCGAAGGAGTGAAACCACTCCTCCGAGGCCTCGGGGGCTACACCCGGCGGGTGCGCTCACGCGCACCCACCGGAACAAAGTACAACCGAGAAAGGCTGGTCCCCTTGCAAAAAAGTGCGACGAAAGCCTCCAAGCGAGTGTTAACACTCCCTTCGAGGCTCGGGGGCTACTGTCGGGGACCATAATTAGGGGTACCCTCAAGACGCCTAATTCTCAGCTGGTAACCCCCATCAGCATAAAGCTGCAGAGGCCTGATGGGTTTGATTAAGTCAGGGGTCAGTCCATACGAGCGACTCGATCACGCCACGCCCGAGCCTAGCCTCGGGCGAGGGCAGCCGACCCTGAGATGGTTCCGTCTCGCCCGAGGCCTCCTCTTTCATGGCAGACGCATCTCCGGCTCGCCCGAGGCCTTGCCTTCGATAAGAAGTAACCCTGACTAAATCACCGCGCCGACCGACCAAGTCACTGGGGCCTTTAACGCAAAAGGTAAGACTGACGGGCAGCCAGGCTTGGCCAAAAGCGCCAGAGGAAGCACCGCCCGACCCAGGGCTCGGACTCGGGCTAAGGCCCCGGAAGACGGCGAACTCCGCTCCGCCCGACCCAGGGCTCGGACTCGGGCTAAGGCCCCGGAAGACGGCGAACTCCGCTCCGCCCGACCCAGGGCTCGGACTCGGGCTAAGGCCCCGGAAGACGGCGAACTCCGCTCCGCCCGACCCAGGGCTCGGACTCGGGCTAAGGCCCCGGAAGACGGCGAACTCTGCTCCGCCCGACCCAGGGCTCGGACTCGGGCTAAGGCCCCGGAAGACGACGAACTCCGCTTCGCCCGACCCAGGGCTCGGACTCTACCCCGACCTCTGCCGAACGACCTCCGCCTCGCCCGACCCGGGAGCTCAGGTTCGGCCTCGGCCATGCAGGACAGACTCGACCTCGGCCTCGGAGGAGCCTCCACGTCGCCCGACCTAGGGCACAAGTCCGCCACGTCGACAGGAAGCGCCATCATCACCCTACCCCGAGCCGACTCGGGCCGCAGGGAACAGGACCGACGCCCCATCTGGCTAGCCCCGCCAGATAGGCAATGATGGCACCCCGCTGGACCCATGACGACGGCGGCTCTCAGCTCTCTTACGAAAGCAGGGGGATGTCAGCAAGGGCCCAACCACTCCGACAGCTGTCCCTCCGCCAAGCTCCGTTGCTTCTCCGACAGCCACGACGCCACACTAGCCGGGTGCCAAGATCTCTCCGGCTGCCACCTTGGCATGTACTTAGGGTACTAGCTCTCCCCCGCTAGACACGTAGCACCTTGCTACACCCCCATTTGTACACCTGGATCCTCTCCTTACGCCTATAAAAGGAAGGACCAGGGCCTTCTTAGAGAAGGTTGGCCTCGCGGGGACGAAGGGCAGGGGCAGGCGCTCTCTCGGGGCCGCTCGCTCCCCTCACCCGCGCGGACGCTTGTAACCCCCTACTGCAAGCGCACCCGACCTGGGCGCGGGACGAACACGAAGGCCACGGGTTTCTCCGACTCCCTCACGACCCGGCTCCGGCCGCCTCGCTCTCTCCCCCCTTCGCGCTCGCCCACGCGCTCGACCCATCTGGGCTGGGGCACGCGGCACACTCACTCGTCGGCTCGGGGACCCCCCGGTCTCGGAACGCCGACAATGAGTCATATGTTTATATCTTTGTCTCCAGAAATATTTGTACATGTATGAAGTGGTGATTATTTTAAGTAGTGCTACCATGTATATTGACTATTTTATTTCAATGAGAAATGGTTTGTCCATTTGAATCGTGTTTATGCGGAGGATGAATTGGAGCTTCTCATTTTACTAATGGCAAATGCCGCAATATATTATTTTTAATTCAATAAATGCTTTATTTCTTGCAATACATATACGTGCTCTCACAAATCCATTCTAATTGTTGCCATTGTTATACGGTTCAACAACAATGCAATGCATAAATGTGTTGCCATAAATCTGAGCAAATGTTGCCAAATCCATTACGGGTCAACCCGTTTTGCCGGTACAAACACATGTAAGCATTGCAATAGGGAATAAATATCCGTTGCGGCACAACAACGCTTATAGCCATGGTTTACCAACATATATATAAGTGTTGCAGGAGACCCTAGCAACGGCAGCATAGGCAACGCATAATTATGTGTTGGTATAAGCCTTAGCAACACTTATTTTAACTTCTAGCAACGCATAAATGCGTTGCAATAGGGGGGTACTTTTGTAGTGGCGGTGAGTCCTTCGATATCGGAGTCGGACGAGGAGCAATCCGAATCGCACTCCTTTCCAAGATGTGCCTCGCCCTTAGCCTTCTTGTAAGACTTCTTCTTTTCCCTCTTGTTCCCTTGTTCCTGGTCACTATCATTATCAGGACAATTAGCGATAAAATGACCAATCTTACCACATTTGAAGCATGAGCGCTTCCCCTTCGTCTTGGTCTTGTTAGGATGCCCCTTGCGACCCTTTAGCGCCGTCTTGAAGCGCTTGATGATGAGGGCCATCTCTTCATCATTAAGTCCGGCCGCCTCAACTTGCGCCACCTTGCTAGGTAGCGCCTCCTTGCTCCTTGTTGCCTTGAGAGCAATAGTTTGAGGATCTTGGATTGGGCCATTCAATGCATCGTCGACGTATCTTGCCTCCTTGATCATCATCCGCCCGCTTACAAACTTTCCAAGGATCTCCTCGGGCGTCATCTTCGTGTACCTAGGATTCTCACGAATATTGTTCACAAGATGTGGATCAAGGACGGTAAAGGACCTCAGCATTAGGCAGACGACGTCGTGGTCTGTCCATCGCGTGCTTCCATAGCTCCTTATTTTGTTGATGAGGGTCTTGAGCCGGTTGTACGTTTGGGTTGGCTCCTCGCCCCTGATCATTGTGAATCTTCCAAGTTCGCCCTCCACCAACTCCATCTTAGTGAGCATGGTGACGTCGTTCGCCTCATGTGAGATCTTGAGGGTGTCCCAAATCTGCTTGGCGTTATCCAAGCCGCTCACCTTATGGTATTCATCCCTGCACAAAGAAGCTAGAAGAACAGTAGTAGCTTGTGCATTTTTGTGAATTTGCTCATTAATGAACATGGGACTATCAGTACTATCAAATTTCATTCCACTCTCTACTATCTCCCATATGCTTGGATGGAGAGAGAACAAGTGACTACGCATTTTGTGACTCCAAAATTCGTAGTCCTCTCCATCAAAGTGAGGAGGTTTACCAAGTGGAATGGAGAGTAAATGAGCATTGGTACTATGCGGAATACGAGAGTAATCAAAAGAGAAGTTTGAATTAACCGTCTTCCTTTTGTCGTAGTCGTTGTCGTCGTTGTCCTTTTGGGAAGAAGAGGACTCGTTGTTGTCGTCGTAGTAGACGATCTCCTTGATGCGCCTCGTCTTCTTCTTCTTCCCATCTTTTCGTTTGTGGCCCGAGCCCGAGTCGGTAGGCTTGTCATCTTTCGGCTCGTTGACGAAGGACTCCTTCTCCTTATCATTGATCACAATCCCCTTGCCCTTAGGATCCATCTATTCGGGCAATTAGTCCCTTTCTTGAAGAGAATGGCTCCGATACCAATTGAGAGCACCTAGAGGGGGGTGAATAGGTGATCCTGTGAAACTTGAAACTTAATGCCACAAAACTTGATTAGATGTTAGCACAATAAAGCCAAGTGGCTAGAGAGGAGTCTTAGCAAAACACAATAACCACAAAGAGATCAACACAGAGATGGCATAGTGGTTTATGCCGTGGTTCGGCCAAGTCCAACGCTTGCCTACTCCACGTTGTGGCATCCCAACGGACGAGGGTTGCAATCAACCCCTCTCAAGCGGTCCAAAGACCCACTTGAATACCATGGTGTTTTGCTTTGTTTACTATATCCCGTTTGCGAGGAATCTCCACAACTTGGAGCCTCTCGCCCTTACACTTTGATGTTCACAAAGAAGCACAGAGTAAGGGAGGGATGAGCAACACACACAAGACACAAAATTAGAGCGACAACATGCACACAAGTTGCAACAAGTGCTCACAACACAACCCGACAAGTTCACAACTCAAATGGAGCTCTAGTTGCTATCACAAAGAGTCAAATGTGCGGAATCGAAGTCTTGGTGCTTAGGAATGCTTAGAGAATGCTTGGTGTTCTCCTCCATGCGCCTAGGGGTCCCTTTTATAGCCCCAAGACAGCTAGGAGCCATTGAGAGCATTCCAGGAAGGCAATTCTTGCCTTCTGTCGCCAGGCGCACCGGACAGTCCGGTGCACCACCGGACACTGTCCGATGCGGATCTCTTTCCTTATTTGGTGAAGCCGACCGTTACAGATTCAGAGCCGTTGGTGCACCGGACACTGTCCGGTGCACACCGGACAGTCTGGTGCCCCTTGTGACCGTTGGCTTGGCCATGCGTCACGCGCGGAATCCTCGGCCGACCGTTGGCCCGGCTGACCGTTGGCTCACCGGACAGTCCGGTGCACCACCGGACAGTTCGGTGATTTATAGCCGTACGCCGTTGATCACTTCCCGAGAGCGACGACTTCGCCTGTGAACGGCTCACCGGACAGTCCGGTGATTTATAGCCGTACACCGCCATCGAAGTCCCGAGAACAGCAAGTTCGCCGGAGCCAGCCTGGCGCACCGGACACTGTCCGGTGCACCACCGGACAGTCCCAGACTGAGCAGACTTTGGCTAAACGAGCCAAGTCATCTCCAAACTGATTTCTCCTATTTCCAGCACTTAGACACAATACATTAGTTCTCAAAACAATGTACTAAGTCTAGAAACATACCTTTAGACTTGATTTGTAGTTTGTCCATCAATTGGCATAGATTTTCACTTAAGCACTTGTGTTGGCACTCAATCACCAAAATACATAGAAATGGCCCAAGGGCACATTTCCCTTTCATGGATCGTTGTATTCTTATGATGTAATTATATAACTATTTTGTACAGAACTCCATTATATATTAATGTTATGACATTTATTTATGTACCATGAGTCATCATACGTGTAAGACTTGGTCCCAGCACACCTGATGATTATGTTCACGCACGGGTCCCTAAAACCCGGGTGTGACAACGGTCCGAGCTTGGTCCCGGACAGTGCTCTCTTCTCCTTCAGATAGTCCGTAGTGTAAATGTGTGTTTTGCATTGAACCTGTCCGAGGCACACCTTAGTGTCGCGGATGGTCCACCGAAAGGGCCCAGACGGTCCGCGCACAGGTGAACTTTCCAAGAATCTTCTCCTGTCCGGAATAATCTATGGTATTCCAGACAGACGACTTAGAATTGATATAGATGGACTTATGCACCTAAGAATTAATCAACTAGGCAAACTAGTTAGTCCATAAGATTTGTGATGGTCATCAAGCACCAAAATTGATTATAGAAAATGGTTAAGGCCATTTCCCTTTTAGTTACATGATTGCGTAGCTGCGATAACTTAAATTACATCACAATGAAAATGAATTGCATCATAAGCAAATAGTGGTTTTCATGCCACTAAAGTGTTTAGTTATATGTTTCCATCTAGTGGGTTCGACGATTAAGTACAAAGTATGTTGGGGCAAAACCCATGGGTCCTAGGATTCACTAATAGGTTCACTCCTCTTTGAACAAAAGTATAGGTTGTGTATTGTTAAGAACCTTTAAAGGGTGGATCATCAAGGTCCCCATTGGACAACACTCAGGATTCAACTAAAGGACCCAAGAAAAATCATCTTGCATCGATGTATAAGAGGCTTTGGCAAAGATGGGTTCGTAGCCTTTGCTCTCTGATCATGGTCATCTATCATGTATATGTCGGACGGTCTGGACACTATGGCCGGACAGTCTGGAACAGTCACACACAGTTTGGCCATGAAGCCCAGACGGTCCGCGGACAACCAAAAGCAGAAGTGACCTCAGACCGTCAAACCATAGCATCCTAAAATAGGTACTATGGAGCAAAACACTTCTAGGACGTTTGGCTGGCTCAGCAGAGTCAGCCCAACTTCTAATCAGTTGCTTCCTAATTTTGTGAATAAGGTCGTTCCACATGACCGGCCACTAAAATGAACAAATTCAAAAGGGCGACCTGTGCAAAAGCAAAAGATGACTAAACCAGCCTAAAAGGTGGTACAACCAAGATTGCCTGGTCATCCTCCTCTAGGGATGTCACGGTGCTTTTTAGTCTATTCATCGCCGATGTGTTGTCCTACTCAAGTGTAGGGTGGTACGGCAATGAATCTGTATTACTAGCCCAATATATTTGCTTATTCGGGTTCGGGGCACCACAAGTTTTGTCTATTGACATGTTCATCAGGCAGACATGGCTAAAAAAGATGCAATCCGAAATGGCCTCTATGCATCAAATATTTATATTATCTGATCACAAGAGCTGATGACTTGCATCGAGCTGAGTCCTTACTTCGGGAACAAAATAACTCATGAGATCTATTGTTTCTGAAGTGCGTTGGTGTTTTTGGTTGGCCAAGATCCACCAAAAGGCGGGGCGCATGTCTTGAGCACCAAAAGTGGCGGACGGTTCCGCCCTTGGGCCTGGACAGTTCGCGTGCCCTGTGATCTGATTAACTTAGGCAATTATCCTTATCTCGTATGTGGTTATCTATTTAATCACGTGGGATTTGTTGGTTATCTCTTAGGAAAAGATCTAGACCTCCTCCACTATAAATATAAAGGGGTACGAATGATTGAGAACCCTCGAATACATTCCAATCGAACCTATCTACTTTATTTAGCTATCCTGCCCTAGGAGTAGGTGTAATGTATCTTTATTTGTAGCCTTCCGCATTTCCACCTCCACTCCCATTCGACTCTACATTGTCTAGATCCGTCTTGGGTGGCCTACCGACCCCAAGGCGATCCTAGGATCTTATCCCTCCTAAGGGGCAAGATCTACTTCATCTACTTCACTCAAGATCTCTTCCTTGAATTTATCTCTTAATTCCTAGGTGACTCTACATCATCTGGCGACGCCCCAGGTGACCTGCTGATCTAGAGCACCCTAAGGTCTCTCCCCCAGGGGTGGGATCTAGGTCCTACGAGGAGAAGAAGTTGACCCTACGCCATTATGGACTGTTTGGCCCAGAGCATGGACCGTCTAGACAGCGTGCATGGAAGCCGCTTCTGCCGCCAGGTCACAAAGCGTCCTACCCAGAGCTGTGGACAGTCCGCGTCGGTGCAGCGAGCATCGCCAGGTGACCTAGTGACCCATCACGGACGCTGCCACCGTTCACCTCACGGAGCCGAACCCAAGGTATTGCTCATCACGAGAAGGACAGAGGGTTCGTTGCTGTTTGGTCCAAAATAGATGGTGGCCATCATAGAGGTGACTCTTTGTTCTAAAGATCTTCAACTTTATTTGACCTACATTATCTAAAGGTGTCAATACCGCTAGGTCATTCATTCTAGTGTTTGGTGACCAAATCAGCCCCAGCGGAGTCACATAAAAGTATGTTGGCGGCGATCTGGGTGCCAAACACTAGGGGTGTACCGCCTAGCACCGCTCTTTGTGGAGGCGCGGACGGTCCACGACACATGGTCGGACGGTCTGTGACCTGGGCGCAGGAGCGGATCCTCCTTTGCACGCTTCTGGACGGTCCGCGGTGGCACAAAGGGTCTTCTTCTCCACAAAGAACCTTAGAACTCACCACTGAGAGAGATCCCATTGAGGGGGAGAGTTCCAAAGCATTGCTCTGGGTCGGCAGGCAACCCGGTGCATCTCTAATCGGCGTAGAGTCGAAGAGAGTTTGTTGTGGAAGACTAAACTAGAATTAAACATAAGGCTAGAAGACTCCTAATCCTAGGAATTGGAAGAACAATGCAAATAAGGTAAAATTGATAAGTAGATTTGATTGGATCGATTGTGGGTTATTGCAATTGGCTGTACTCCTTTATATATATAGGGGGGAGGTGGGTCTAGACCTATTCCTAGGCGTCCTCCAACAACTCCTGCGAGATTAAAGGGATAAACACGCGAGAACATATGAGTTTAATCGTCTGATCTAATCCTATCGCGGACCGTCCGGACCTCAATGTCGGACCATCCGGTGATGCATAGTGCCACAAATGGTGCTCAACACTATGGAACAATCGCCATGACACAATCTTTTTTGCAGCGACTCTATCTGTTGGGGCACTACGTCATCGCTGCAGAGATGAAGCCCGACTGTGGAAGTGGAGATTAAACCACTGAAGCCTCTAGGATGAAAATCAGTGCATTGTATTTGATTAAGGATGGCAACGGGGCGGGTTCAGGGTGGGTGCAGCTTCCACGGACCCGAACCTGATACCTGAACCAAAAACCCGACCTAGACCCGAACTCCGTGGTGGGGGAAAATCCGCCCCCGCACCCAAACCGATGGGGACCCGAACTAGATGCAAGTTTGGAAACTGTCTAAATGGGCACAATAGTTAGATGAATCCAATACCTTCTCCCAATAGTGCACCAATGGTGAAGCTCGTCAAGTCATCACGCACTTATGCGGTGGTAGCCGGTGAAACTAGCGCACTATCCACTGTCCACAGCATCACTGCAGCTAGCCAGCAAATAGCGTGCATCGGTTTGCGGTCGACTGGCCAAGAGATGGATATCAGAGATGGAGTTACCTGAAGCGGCCAAGAGATGGAGCTCAGACCGGCGGAGGGTGGCGCAGTGGTGGTTAGGGACAGCGTCTTAGCGAGCAGCAAAGAGAGCGACGGCGACAAGAGAATTACCAGGGAGGCAGGGATGGAGGGAGGCTGCGCCTCTGCGGTCACGAGCAGGAGAGCAGTGGAATGGGAGAGGGCTCTTATATTCCTAGGTTTTTTATGTGGGCTGGGCTATAATGTGGCTGTGTGGGCTATTTTTTGGAGGCCCATGGAGCACCCGCGGGTGGGAGAAAAAAAACCCGCCCCACACCCATTATAGTTCAGGTCCCCGAACCCGTAGACCTGCAGAGGAAAAATCAGCCCCGCACCCATTGGGTCCGAAAACCGCGGGGACCAGTCCCAAACCCGCCCCCATCGGGTCCGAAAACCGCGAGGACCAGTCCCAAACCCGCCCCATTGTGTAACAACTTAAAATTATATTCCTGATAAATTAGGAAAGATTTCTCAAGATCTAAAATTCTTGTGTTTTGAAGCAAGGTAATCGATGAAAAGAACCTCTAGGGACTTAAATAATTAAACATTAAATCTTATGCTTTGAACTATTCTCTAAATAATTATACAAAAGTGTTGTCTCACGAAGATTTCATGGTAATAAACATTTAAATCTTGAAATAAGTTATTACTAACTTTATTTAATAGTACGAGAAGGGTACTTAATTATTTAATTGTATGATTCATTCTTTATGTGTTGAAGCATGTTTATTTAGAGAAATGGGAATAATAAATAAATATACTTTGCATCAAATTGGAATTTTGAATGTGCATTTAGAATTTGTTTAAATTTAAATTTGAATTTGAACTTTATGAACTCAGCCAAAAACAAGAAAATAAAATAAAAGAAAACAGAAAAGGAGACTCATACCTGTGTGGGCCAAATTCCCCTGGCCCAACTAACCTAAACCCTAGGCCCATCGGCGCCCGCCAGCTCCGCTGGAGATGCCACTCTTATCCTCCTCGCGTTCCGCTCGCGGTGCATACTTGTGGATCCCACATGTCGGCTAGCCATCGTTTGTCCCTCAGCTGCGCGCGTGGGCGCTTGGTGTGTGACTGATGCCTGGGCCCGCGCTGTCAGCCTCGTTCTTCCTCACTCGTACAAGAAAACCTCCATGGCCACGATTCATGGCAACAACCTCCGGGACCCCAATTCCTCTGGCAGGTGGGCATGTGGCTGGAAACGCGCCTGCTCACTTGTCCTCGTCAGGCGAAGATCGACGCGCAGGACCTCCGGTCAGCATCATCTTCTCTGCGTGGCTCGGGGAATCAGTTTCCTATACGGCATGGAAAACAAAATACCCACAATAGACGCTGAGCTCTGCGGCTGGTTGTTGCGTGGGCACCACTGCATTACCCCCATCTCTCTGCTCCCTTGGGTATAAAGCCGATAGCATCCATGCCCCTTCCGATCCCATGGGCGCAATCAAGCCGTTGTGCGCCTCCATCATCGGCCTTCACGATCTCCAGCAATAAAGCCTTGGATTGGGTTCCTGATCTGGCGTGCGCGCTATGTGGAGGATGTGCGAGGTCGTCGCCGAACGAAGGGATGCACTAGTGGCTGGGGATTGTCCATCAAACTTGACAGATCTGCGGCGCCGCTATCGTCGCAGTCCTCACATCCCAAGTGCTCCAAGAAAGGTGAAAAGCCTCTGGATCGGTCTGTCACACTTCTCTCCTGGTGCTACCTTCTCTTACCAATGGCTGGTGGCGGGAGATGTTGGGTTGTGGGTCACCGGCGTGATTGCCGCCGCCACGGCTATCGCGCGGCTGGCTGTTTTCGTCGGTGTTTGGGTAGAAGACGCCTGGTGGGCCGTTGATCGTGTCATGGACGGTCCAGAATTGGGTGGGCATGAGAAATAGGAGGGTAGCGTGGGTGCCGTAGATCTTGTATCAGGTGGATGTGGTTAGTTTGGGTTTAATAAAATTCGAGCCATTGGATCTCGATCTCGCGGCAGATGGCGCATACAGGTTCATCGGGATACTGATCTAATCTGGATCATTGGGATCAGATCGAATGGCTCGAATCCTAGCGTACCCCTTCACCGAGCCTTTATGCATAAGAGCCCCTGGACTTTATAAAGACCAACCCGCAGTCCACTATGACTGTAGCCTGAGTCTAGTATTTCTTGCGCAGAAGACCCTGCATTTTCCTGTTTTTGCGCCGCAGCCCAAACAGAGATATAATCAGGAATTTATTTAAGAAATGAATTTTCAGGTATAGAAATAATTCCAGAATTTATATAATTCATAGAAAATTTATCTTAGCTCCTTTTTGAGTCATTCCAGTTGCAATAATTTTGTATTAATATTGTTTATCACCTAGTACCTTTGTTTATCCATGAAACTTGAATTAAAATTGTTCATTTGGATTAATATTTTCTAGGTGCTAAATATCTTCAGAAATTCACAACTCAATAACCGTAACTCCGTTTTGATCCATTCTAGTTGAATTAGTCTCACAATAATATTTATTATCATCTGGTAACCTTTTTTGTCATGAGATATAGGTTAAAATGTTGCACTTAGTCTGTTCTATATTTAACCACGTGGATCTTCAAAAAATCATAACTCGGTAACCGTAGCTTCGAATTTAGTAATTCTTGTTCCCACGATCTCATAGCGATGCGTAGATTATAATTACACAGTTTATTCTTATGTTTGGTGTGATGTTAATTTTGCCTATACCATGTTTGTCTATATTGCTACGTTTAGCAGTGAGGTTACGAGTCATCTGAAGAGCAAGTTGGTACCTCGAATCTCAAGTCCTAGGCAAGTTGTGCCCTTGATCACTTCTTTTTACCCAGTCATGTTCTGATTAATCATAATGATCTGCATAAGTTAATTTTGATGGGACCCAATAGGTTACCCTAGTTTGACTATCTTTATACCTTGTTTACCACTGAATTTTTGGGTAGTACCTGCTATTGCTTTATGTGATTTTGGGTATAGAGATATATTTTATTCATGATTATACTTTTATTATCAGTTGTTATTTACTGTTCATGTTAAGATCATTATGTTAATTGGAACATGGAGAACCACCCGGGAAAACAGTGCTACCACAAGGGTGGAATGGGACGCCCTTGGCTAACTAATTAGAAAAGCTAGTGGAGGACTACCTTACCCGAAAGGGGCAAGGGCAGTAGGGGAGTGGTCAGTGTAGGGAGGTCCTTGAGTTGATTTTGCTGCGATGGCGGTCAGACGAGGGATTCCTGCATTGGAGCTTCCTATAAACTGTAGCCGGTTTTCTGAAGCTAGTGGAATTTTATAGAGGCCTCGTAGTGTTACTCTACCTCGCCTCCTCGGTAGAGGTGTATGGGATTGGCCATCTCTTGGCAGATGGGTAACATGACTTGTAGGTAAAGATGCGCAACTTCTGTAGAGTGTAAAACTGGTATACTAGCCGTGCTCACGGTCATGAGCAGCTCGGACACTCACGTGATTAATTCATGGAACTAAATTCAATTTATCATATGCATTGCATTGCTGGTGTTGTTATTACTTTTGTTCTACTACTTAATTGGGTTGGTATTTACTTATACTTAGTAATTGCTAATAAAATTTTGACCAACTTTAAAAGTAATGCTCAGCTTCAGCCATCCTCTTTGGTAAGCCTTACACTTTACGTGAGCTCCTACCTTTGGCGAGTTCATGCACATTATTCCCCACAACTTATTGAGCTATGAACGTATGTGAGCTCACTCTTGCTGTCTCATACCCCCCACAGGTCAAGAACAGGTACCGCAGGATGAGGCGCTTGGAGGATGTTGTGACGAGTTCGTGAGAGGTCTAGGCCGTCGTCTCCCAGTCAACTTTGGGTTGCTGGACCGTCGTCTCCTTATAATGTAATTATTTATTTTGTATAGAACTCCTATTATATAGTAAAGATGTGACATTCGATCCTGTGCCATGATTCATCATATGTGGGAGACTTAGTCCCAGCACACCTGGTAATTATGTTCGCGCCTGGGTCTTGATGCCTCGAAACCTAGGTGTGATACATTGTCATCCCTATCTTTGATGTAATTTGATTTCCAGCCCCTCCCCCTATCTCCTTTATCTTATGTTAAATTTCCATATACTCTTTTCCATCTATCTATATACGGAAAATGTCAAGTGGAGACTTTTCGTCCCGCGTTGCAACTGTAAAAAAATAAATGAATTATTTTTCTTCTTAATCCTTATTAACCCTGAAGGAGATTTGAGTTTCCAAACTAGTTCGATCTTAGAGTTGTTTTGGTCAGGCCTGGTCTTAGTATGATTATTAGCCGATTAACTATTAGCTGAGAGATTCCAAATAAATTCTTAGTTGTTTTATCCATGTCCAAATGGGAATACATTGCAATATATGCTATTATATGGACTGTTCATGATTTTCTAGACCCTTTTATGTGTACATGGACAGTCATTGGTGCCTCCACTTCTTGCTAACGTTTTTGCTACCGATGAATAATTCTGATTTTCTTATAGATATATAGTGCATTTTCAATGATTTATTCGACGATAACTGCACAAATTACATATCTATGTACTCGATTTTAAGTGCCAGGTACAAGCAAGACCACTAGAAAATATATATCCATCGAAACCCTCTAAAAACAATATAACACAACTCCTACAAAATGTTTCCAATCATCTACAACTTTTCTTCAATTCTATCATGGTCGAATATGAATACATTGCAACATATGCTAATATGACCCTGTTTTTTTTTTTTGCTTCTGGCTAGATTCTAGCCATCAAACGATTTGGTTTCTTAATCCATTTATGTGAGAATAGCTTCTATAAAATCAACGAAATCAACGTGAGTACAAAATCCACCGAGTCGCCATAATGAGAGCAATATGTCGTTTTCTAAACACTAAACCGTGTGCAGACCCCTTTATCTTGCTCTGCACGCAAGCTCCACGATATCTAGATTCACGTAATAGATAGATTATCTAGAAATCTAGATTCTCGTGAAAGCTCTTCATAAAAAAAAGGTCCCAAACGGGCCCTATATTGACTGTTGATCAAATTCTAAACCCTTTTATGAACATTGACATTGATTGGCCCTCCACGTATTGGTAACCTTTTTTGCTACCGATGAATAATTCTGATTTTTTAATAGATATATAGGGCATTTGCGACGATTTATTCGATAACTGCACAAATTACATATCTATGTACTCGATTTGAAGTGCCAGGTACAAGCAAGACCCCCAAAAACAATATAACACACAATACCTACAAAATGTTTCCAATCATCTACATATCGCTCAGGTTTTCCTTTGTCTTTTTTGTGATATAAGGACTAGCTCACTTAGTTATTGCAATACTGTAGCACCAAGTGTGTGTGTAGATCGATCTGTTCTGTACTTACGTGCTTTGAAACAACTACATGGTTAGGTCATCTGGTCTCGATTTCCGTGGGCCGCCACGTCGTCTTCCTCGCACACAGCATTGCCTGCTTGTTCTTGGACACGGTCATCCTGACCTCCCACTGCAAAGACCTCACCACGCCCTGTATCTCGTCCACCGTCTCCTTGTCGTCCCGCACGATGAGCTTGCCGTTCGGCCTCAGGATCCGGTCCACCTCCACGATCACCGGCAACACCTTGCACCTGCCAATCCAAACAAAGAGAGGACGGATTCGCGTTCATGTCGTCGTCGTTCGCTTCAACGATGGATATACGCGTGTAAATTGGATCGGAGGTAGGTAGCCCTGGTCTCCGTTCTCTTCCTGCCTACCTGGGCTTGAGCTTGGAGAACAGGTGGTCGGCATGGAGGAGGTCGTAGGACCTCGGGTAGGTGCTGAAGGACTCGCACCAGTCATGGTAGATCCCGAACAGCCCGCGCTCGTAGATCACCGGCAGCGTGTCCGGCGAGTCGATGGTCACCACGTTCATCACCCACACCTTCATGTCCCGCAGTGCCGCCGCGAACCCTCCGTAGACGGCCCTCATGTCCATGACGTTCCGGATGGTCTTCCAGTCGATGCCCATGCCGGCGAGGTACGAGCTCCGGACCACCTTCTTCCAGTGCTGGAGGTCCGCCGCGAAGTCGTCCGGAGCCGGCTTGCCGTACACACCCACCTGGCTGCGGTCCAGCCAGTAGGGCGCCTTCCGCAACCTCGCCGGCCAGAGCTCCGGCCACCGGGCGCCACGTACTGACTGGTCCTCGGGAACACGGTGCATACACGCCCGGAACTTTATGTTCCTGCATGCATGCATGTCAAGGACACCGGTATGCATGGTATGACGTGGCAAGCATTTCAGCGGTCTCTTGTTACCATGCAGCGTTGGGATCGTCCGAGGGCTCGCACAGTGCCGGCTCCTTCTCCGGCCTCCTGTCATAGCAGACGTTGTTTATCGGCTTCTGGAAGATGACGAGTCCGACCAGGTCGACGGTGTCCCTGGTCTTCGCCACCAGCTCCCAGCACATCGCCTTGGTCAGCTTCACCATTTCTGCAAGACCCACGAGAGACCAACGATGTTGTGACCAACTCACGAGTCACGACACGACCCATCGATCTTGGTTGCCTTGCAAGGGGAAAAACGAATGAGAGCTGACCTTCCCAGATCTCCACGTCCTCCGGGAGCTTCTGGTACACCGGCGTGGCGGACCAGACGAAGAAGCCTCCCGGGCGGAGCAGGCGGTTGAGCTCGAGGAGGAGCATGCCGCCGTCGATGTGCCACGGCACGCGGCAGCGCGCGCAGTGCACGACGTCGAAGACGTTGGCGGGGAACGGGAGGCGCTGGGTGCCCATGACGGCGGAGATGGCCGGGATGCCGCGCTCCAGCGCGAACTGCACCTGCGCCTCGTGCTCGTCCTTGGGCGCCAGGGACATGGTAAGCGTGTCGCGGTCGAACAGGTACCCGCCGAAGCTGGCCACGCCGCAGCCGACGTCCAGCACTACGCGGCTTCCCCTCCCCCACGCCACCTCCGGGAACGAGTTCTGGATCAACTCGATGTAGTGCAGCGCGCCGTGCTTGAACTGCGTGCCGCCGCCCGGGAACGTCAGGTACTCGCCCGAGACCTTCACCCAGTTCTGGTGGCCCTTGTACTCCGCCAGCTTGGTGTGCGGCACGTTGTAGTACCAGATCTTGTCGCGGCTGTGCGGCCACCGGATCGGCTCTCGGTACTCGGGCGGCGCCGGGACCAGGCACGTCGGTGCCACCTCGGGGCAGTGCCGCTCCCGGTGCTCGTAGTGCATGTCCGTCTTGAGCTTCTTGATGGCCGCCACGTTGTCCAGGCACGGGATGTAGTCGGCGCCGGCGCTCGAGTTGCACAGTTTCCACGCCACCGCCGCCACGCCGGCCGCCTTCTTCTTTCCTTTCTTCCCTTTCTTCTCGGCGCGGTTCTTCTTCTCCTCGGTGGACTCCGCCGCCTGCGTCGTGAACGATCCGTTCTGTGCCGCGCGCTCTGTGAGTAGCTCTGCCTGGACGTTAGGCTGCGCCTCCGCTGCAGGCAGCTGCTGCTCGACACCGTCCTGTTTCCTCTCGTCCTCGGAAGTCGTGGTGGATGCAGTGGTGCTAGCGTCAGTGGCGACCGCCGACGCCTCCTCCTGTTTCTCAGCGTCAGTAGCAACCGCCGACGCCTCCTCCTGTTTCTCAGCGTCGGTGGCCGTCGCCGTCGCCGCTTTGGCCGATGGCTTCACCGTCAACGCGGCGCCTTCGACCTTGGCACTCTCCTCCGAGATGCGAGTCTTGTTGCCATCATCCTTCACGAGGTCGACTCCGTCCATCTTGCCGTTCTCGTCATCGAACGTCAGTTTCTTGGGCGTGCCACCGCTTGACTCGGCGCTGCTCACCTTGTCGAGGCCAGTCGCCGCCGCCTGCTCTGCTGCGCTCGCCTTCGCGTCCGTGCCTGTCTGCTCGACGCTCTGATCCAGCCCGGCGGCATCCTTGGTGTCGATCGGCGTCTGCTCCTTGCCGGCGGCATCGACCTTCGCGTCGTTCTCCAGCACCGGGTCCTCGCCAGTGCCCTTGTCCTGCCCCGCGACGGCGTCCGTCTCTCCGGCCCCTGGTTTGACGAGCTCCCCGCCCTCGGTTCTGCCGTTCTCGTCGTCAAACGACTGGTCCTTGGACGACACCTTCCCGCCATCGCCTTCTGATGCTCCACCGCCACCGGGCTTGCCCGGGAGGTCGACATCCTCGGCGCCCTCCGCGGCAGCGCCACCGTCCGTGGTCGCCTCTGAGACGACGTTGGCACTGTCCTGCTTGACGGTATTGGTGGCGTCGATGGAGCTGTCCTCCTCTTTGACGTCGGACTTGACGACCTTCTCCGAGGACAAGGAAATGGCCGACGGGACGTTCTCGGGGGAGGATATCATCCACATGCCGAGGAGGCAGAGCGCGACGAACACGACGAAGGTCGCCGTGGAGCAGAACGACGACCTCTGCCTCTGGTTCCGATCGAACAGGGCCATCCTCTGTTTTGGATCAGCTCATGCAAATCTCCCTGAATTAGATAGAGTACGGAGTGCCCCTTTTCCACTGAAAAAAAAAAGAAGTAATAGGAGACTGTTCATGAAATTCGTTTTTGAACCAAACCAAATCAAGAAACTCAGGCATCGATTGTTACCTCTTTGTGGTCTGTCTCGTTAGTTAATTCGGATGAAACCCAACAAGTCGGAACGAGAAGCAAATAATCCATTCACACCTGCAGCAGTGGTCCCTGTTGTTTCATGATTCCGGATTCTCTTGAAGGAGAGTGTGCATGCGCGTTCTTAAGGGCGCCGCGGGTGCCAAGTTTGGACGAAGGGAAGAGAGCGTAAAGCGGAGACTGAGCGAGAGACAGGCGGTGTCAACAGAGAGGCCACTCCCCGGCTTTGGTGCTCCATGCCCAAGCATGCAGAATGGCAGATACAATACGAGGGAGACGACGGTCTACAACTAGCCAACTAGGTCCTTACCAAACATAAACAGTTGGGTGGCAATTGTTTTTTTCTTAATGAACGATCAAATAGACAATCAGAGAAATGAATGAGAGACACTAAAAATTCTTTTGTTGAAGCAACCGTGACTTCCCCAAAGTTTAACCTAAGTTCTCGATGACACTGAAAGCTAAAAAAAGGTTTAACTTAAGATCACCTCCACCAATTGTCGATTGAATACTCCAACCAAGTTCCTGAGAATTATAAAACCATAGAAACAAAAGGAACTTAAATTTGGACATAGTTCAAGGAAGGCTTAAAAGAGAAACTCTCTCGTAAGAGCAGAAGTATCGTTTTGGACGACCAGCAATGCCCAAGAAAGACAAGGACGCGACAATGTCGCTTGAGCAAAGATGCTCAGAATGCTTCCAAACTTTGTGAACAGAGAGAAGATAAGGAAAGGAAGACACTCTAGGAGTTTGAGCATAAAAAGACCAAAACTTTAAAGCCAGATTACAAAACTCACATTTGAATAGGGTTTTGTAAAAAGTACAGTTCTGTTTGAAAACTTGTCCACGAGTTGGATCAGCTCATACCAGATGTCGCAAATGATTCCAAGAAAGTTTTCCAACAAAATAACAACCCCAAAGAACTTCTCAAATTTGCAAAGAGAAAGATCAACTCAAAAACTCAATCAAAAGAGTAGAGCGGAGAGGATGCAACTCAAGAACAAAACTCATCAGACTTGGACAAGATTTAAAAGCTTAGAGGTCATGGTGTGGTTATTGACCACACTTCCTCATAATAGTGAATACATAAATGTTCACCTTCAAGACATATAGGGATCTCCTAACGAAATAAAAGTGGGAAAATGAAGATTACAAGTTAGAAAGATGGTTGAATGGTTCAACCCTCCCCTCTTTATTTTAGGGGGTTATTTCTCTTTCGAAGCTACCCTAGATACATAGAGCTTTTCTACTCAGTCTGGGGCAAAATAGGCCAACTCTCGATGCATTGACCTGACCACGACGTACTCTACACGAAGTTGCTTCACCTTGAAAACACACTCCACAATGATGCCACATGCTACCTCTGATTCCCTCTAGAATCATTTAGCTGGATTTTGAGACCCAAACCCGGTGAAACCTACAAAATGTTGCTAGGATGGTTTTGAGGCTCAACCACCAAACCTCCATAGGTACCTTACTCCATACGTGTCCCCCACATCCTAGACATGTGTCCTGTCAGTACTCAACTGCATCTGCAACATGATATAATCCACCATATCCTTACGCTCGTTGGTCTCCCTAGGTGTCAAGCACTATAGCTAGTCACCTGACTTCTCTAGTCCCTTAGTCAAGACCCATGAACCTACATGACCTTCACCTTCATCGTCGACCACCGTCTCTAGATTCAACACCTGCACACTACTAGCTAAGAGACAAGTTGCACATAAGCTCTCACATCCCAGTTAGTCCACATGACTCAACCTAAGATGCTAATCTTGTTGATAATCACTTAACACAATCTCAAGCAACAAGGGCACATATCAACCTTGTGTACGCACAAAAAACTAGCTATCAAAAGTACACCTTACCCATCTTATAATTTGTATTGAATTAGACTTTATATCATCGATGGGCGTATAGATACATAATAGAATCATATGAACAATGTTTCATGAGTTAGGTTTTTAAACAAGATAATGAGATACATATAGGCATTGCGGGAAGTGAAAAGACAAATAGAATAATCTTATCCGGATTTTAGAGCGAGAAGAGTTGAGAATCCACGTCTATCGATTGCAGAGTTAACTTGGCATATAAAAATAAGGCTAATGAATTATATAGGTGTCACACCCAGTTTTAAAAAGTAAACCGAATGCGAACCATGTACGTGCCAGGACCAGAAATTCACGTACATAGTGATTACATAATTGGACATCATCACACAATGCTCAAATAATAGCGAAAATAAGTATAACTTTATTACATCATGATGTCCAAAAAATATACATAGTCATAAACTTAAACATAAATTAAAGTGCTGAATGAAACGTAGTAAGATAAGGCCTTCACAGGCAGCCGACTAGGGGTTTGCCGCTAGTCTTGTTTAGAATTCCTCGAAGACCTTAAACTTCTGGATATCCTCCGCATTTCCTTCATCTTCTCCTGAGCAATGGATGCAATTGGGACAACCTAGTGTTTGGTGTTTAAGCAAGGGTGAGTACACATCAATATATTCAACAAATATCCCGTTTGGCTAAATTGGACTTGCTGTATGTGGGGTTAAGCTCAAATCAGTTGCTTTTAGTTGGTTAGATATTTATCATTAATAGAAGCCAAGTTTTATCATAAAACCCAAGTTAGAAAACACTTTCGCAAAGAGGAAAGTACCAAATATCATAATTATAGTCATTATCATTAAACCATTAACATAAATGAATCAAAAGTATCTCTAATCAAAGAGTATTCCAAGGCTACTCTTAAACCATGAGCATGGCTGATATATCAGTTTTTAACAATCCGTAGAGGTTGCACAATTTACCCATGAGCCGTGATTCCCTTTCTGCCCGACGAGCGCTACTCCTCATTAATCAGTGCCTAGGTGATCTGGCATGGTATCACTATGTAGCCTTTACAATTCTCCTGGTGTGTAGCTGCCAGTTAGGTTTGGCCAGTCGTACAAACACAGTACTCCTTAAGGTGGGTGACTAACAAAACAAAATCGAATGTACCTCGGCACCCACCCTTAGCAGAGCAAGCACTATGCCCTAGCCCCCATTGACGGCACAACGACAAAGCAAACTACACCTCCAAGTTCCTCCAATTAATGAGCTAAGGGCGTCACATTCCACCCTCATGGTTGTACTGTTGTCCCAGGTGGTCTCTCAACAAACAGGTCCTTACGGAGAGGCACTCGGGAAACCGCCCGAGCCCCCTAAAATGCCACAAGTTCATAATCATAATGAATCATAGTATCATAAAGTAATTCTCATCATGTTTGTTGATTAGGGTAAAGCACTAGCATGTAGTTGATTATAATAACCCAACCCAAAAAGGTAATCAAGAACAAGATAAATAGAAAGCTAGTCAATCCTTAGGTTGACCATAGCATAAGGGACAATAAATTATAAAGTAGATAGGACATAATAGGTCATAGGACACTTGCCTTTACCAAACTGTTGCTGCTCAGGGGCTTCTTCTGCAACTTACTCGGCCTCCGCGGATGGATCGTTATCTAAGCGAGTGCGAACACACTTTCAACATTCTTGGAACAGAAAGAAACAGTACACCATACAAGGGAAAACATGTGCAATACAAAATAGCGCTCGCTTCTACGGTCACTCGAAAAAAGAAACACCGAGATCGAGCTATAATTCAGAAGTTATCGCATCTACATTATACAAATATAAAATAGAACATTTAATTCGACATACTCGCATTATTTGATATTATTAAATGTAACTAGAGCTATTGTAGCACCCAAAATTCTATTTTGGGAATTAGGAAACTGTCCAAAAAGATTTGAATTAAAACATCTTGTAATAAAGATTTTCCTACTTTTGAAATAAATTTTTAGATAAATAGACGGTAATATTAATTTTGGATAGTTCAATTTAGATTTGAATCTTGGTACTGGAATTTGAAGTTAAATAAGCAGAACGATTTTCCTTTATTTAAGTGGATTTTTTTTGCATAAGACTATTACTATTGGATTATATATAAATTAGAAGCATTTATATACATGAATAAAATGGTAAACATATTTAAATAAAATTAAAACCTTTCATATCATGCTGGGATTTTTGTTTGTGCATTTGGATTGAAGTTGTAACTGCAACTTAAATTAAAAGGGATTTGAAGTTTGAATTAAAAAATCGAAAAATAGAATTAGCAAATAGAATAGAAATGAGACAATAAAAATCACTTCTCCTTCCGTTGGACCATTTCCTTGGCTCTAGCCAGCCCACACGTCCTTGCCATGTGTGATTTTTTTTCTATTTCTTTATTTCTTTGCCGGAGATTGCATCATTGTTGTCACACCCAGATTTAAGAGGCAAAGCCAGGTGCATCTCATACATGCGCTAAAAAAGACAACATATATAATAACACAGTGTATAGAGATAAATATCACAAAATAATCAGAGTACTTATTATATAGCGGAAGTCTTACAAAATAAAATATAAATATAACAAGATCTAAAATCCATCCTTGGCGCCAGAAAGTCAACTGCGAGACGCCACCTAGATCAAATCGAACTCCTCGTTGTGTAGCTCCACTTGAACCACCTGTTCTTCTCCTATGGGGGTGTGAGACAGCAAGGGTGAGCTCACACATGTTCATCGCTCAACAAGTTGTGGGGAATAATGTGGATGAACTCGCAAAAGGTGGGAATTCATGTGAAGCGTAAGGCTGATCAACAAAGTAAAGGTTGAAGCTAAGCATTGCTTTTATAAGTTGGTCAAAATTTTATTAGCAATTACTAAATGTAAGTAAATACCAAACCATAATAAATAATAGAACAAAATTAATAAATAATCCCATGCAAATGCAAATGACACATTGAATTTAAGTTCCATAATTTAATCATGCGAGAGTCCTCAGCTGCTCTTGACCGTGAGCTTGGCTAGTATACCAGTTTTACACTCTTCAGAGGTTGTACCCTTTACCCACAAGTCATGTTTCCCATGTCGCCAGGGTTTGCAATGCCCTTAGACACTACCGAGGTGAATTGTCACACCCGATTTTAAGGAACAAAGCCGGGTGCATCTCATACATGCGCCAAAGAAGACAACATATATAATAACAGAGTGTATAGAGATAAATGTCATAAAACATCAGAGTATTTATTTGTTGGGGGCCTTCGTCCTCCGAAGGTCCTCAAAAACATGATTTGACAATGTTTTCCAAGTGGATTATGTGAACAGGTGTCTTCGGACTCAGAATTATGAACATAAAGCACGGTCAGGACGAAGCCTGAACCAGACGAAGGACGAGCTGATTACCAAGCTCTACGAAGGGTGGTGCACAGCCGAAGCTGTGCGCAGGGAAGCTTCGTCGCGATAGTGGAAAGGGGAACCGACTTAAAGATGAAAAGACTACGTGGGCCTTGACAGATTTCCATAAGCCGTTAACAAATGTAATGGACATGGATGTAATTTTACGTGGGCTGCGTCCCGCGTCTATAAATAGATGAACAGTACTCCTGTACTGTTCACGCTGACTTGGCATTCGCTTTTGCGTCACGCTTGTACTTTCTACCTTCTCTTAGGACCGAAGGTACACTTGTAATTCGAAATCATTTCTATTTCTCCATGTTAATAAAATAGAAATGATTCTATGTTGATGTTTATATTTCACGCTTTATATGAATCCTTCGTCATTACTTATTATATTTACGAAGGTACGTTTCTTATGACCTTCGTCCTAAAATCATTATTTCCCGAAGGGGCATAATGTTTCGAAGGACGAAGGACTTTAGCATTTAACACTTTTTATGTTGCCTTGTTCTTAATCCGAAGCATTTGAGAACAAGTCCCCAACATTATTACATAGCGGAAGACTTATTACAAAATAAAATAATAAAGATAAAACGAACTAAGGATCGCCGGCGCCAATGTCAACTAAGAAACGCCACCTAGATCAGATCATACTCCTCGCCTTATGGCTCCTCTTGAACCACCTGCTCTTCTCCTGTGGGGGGGGGTGTGAGACAGCAAGGGTGAGCTCACACATGTTCATCGCTCAACAAGTTGTGGGGAACCAGTGGACATAAACTCACAAAGGTGTGAGTTCATGTGATGTGTAGGGCTAAACAATGATAGGGGTTAAAGCTGAGCATTGCTTTTAAGTAGTTGGTCAAACTTTTATTAGCAGTTACTAAGTGTAAGTAAATATCAAACCATAAGTAAAGTAATAGAACAAAATTAATAATAACCCATGCAATGCAAATGACAAAATTGAATTTAAGTTCCATAATTTAAACATCAGAGAGTCCTGAGCTGCTCATGACCGTGAGCTCGGCTAGTATACCAGTTTTACACTCTGCAAAGGTTGTACCCTTTACCCACAAGTCATGGTACCCATCTGCCAAGGGGTCACGAATCCCATACACCTCTACCTAGGAAGCGCGGCAGGGCAACACTACGAGGCCTTTACAAAGTTCCACTAGCTTCCGAAAACCCGCTACAGTTTATAGGAAGTTCCAATGCAGGGTTCTTTTCTGACCGCCATCGTAGCAAAATCAAACAAGGACCTCCCTACACTGACCACTCCCCTACTGCCCTTGCCCCTTTCGGGTAAGGTAGTCTTCCACTAGCTTTTCTAATTAGTCAGCCAAGGGCGTCCCATTAAACCCTTGTGGTGGCACGTGGTTCTCAAGTTAAGCTCTATGTTCCAATTAACATTGATGAACTTGACATGAACATAAACAGAATAACAAAAAGAATTGGAACATAGAGGTAGTAAATGATTATCCCAAAACCATGTAAAGCAATAGCAAACTACCCAACGACGTGTTTGGTTCGACGTATTGTAACGGTATGAGATTCCTTCGGGTATCTGATAACGTTACATGTGTTTGTTATAGACTCTATTGGAATCAAATACATTGGAATGGGATACCACCGTATAGAAAACTCAAACCCTCCAACCCTAGCCGGAATCAATCGCCCGAGTCTTGCGATCCGGCTGAAAGATCTCCTGAATCGGCGCCGCTCGAGCCTTCCTCCTCCTCGGACGCCAGTGCCGCGCCGCCACCCAGTCCTTCCTCCTCCTCGGACGCCGGCAGCCAGTGCCAAGTCTTCGCCGCCGTCCAGGTAACAAATCTCCCAGAGTTCGTTCTCTCTCAATCTCGAATTTGCGATGGTCGTTCCCTCTAAATCTCCCAGATTCCGTTCTCTCTGAAGTCTCTGAATCGAGCAGCAGCCAGCGCCGTTCTTCCTCTGAATCTCGAATTTGCGATGGTCATTCCCTCTAAATCTCCCAGATTCCGTTCTCTCTGAAGTCTCTGAATCCAGCAGCAGCCGGCGCCGTTCCGGTGAGCACTGGAACTTGTGATGGCCGGACCTCATGCCTCTGCTCTCTTGTTGATCGATGAGCTAGGCACTGGCCTCTGCTCGTTGCCACAGCTCCACTAGCTAGGCTCTCTGCTATGCGGCGTGAACTACTGAACTCATTGCTAGGCTCCACTAGCTAGGCTCGTTGCCATGGCTCCACTAGAAGGGAACTACTGAACTCTGCTCTGCGGTGTGAGCAGGAAGCTCTCGATCGGATGAGCAGTGATTTGTTGGGGATTTGTTGGAGGTGGTTCACGGATCCATGCGACGGTTGAGAAAAACTGGGAGAAAGCAGTGAGATTGATATCTATATCTACTTGACGTGTCTTTTCTTTTGGATTGGAAGCTCACTTCGTGTTCCAAAATATAATCTGTTTAATTTACCTCTATGATCTGTTTAATTTATTTGATTCATTTTACCTCTATGATCTGTTTAATTTATTTGATGTGCACAATGATATCAAGATTTATATGAAACTCATTTGTTGACCTCTAGATTTATCCTCAAGAACTCGACGAAGGAATATGGCATTTAGGGGTATCTTGAGTTCTCTCCTTGTCACGTACTATTATGTCTGGCAGCTCATGGGATTATCATATAGAAGAAAATGTTTGAGAATAGAAAGAAGGTTAAGAAATAGGGAGCGTAGGATGGAGAATTTAAATGAACTCATTCGTGAGACTGATAGAAAATGTATTAGTGAGCTTCGTATGGATAGAAGAACTTTCTTTATTTTGTGTGAGATGCTTAGAGATGTTGGTGGGCTAAAGGCCACACGCAATATGACCATAGAGGAGATAGTGACTCATTTTTTGTATACATTGGCTCATCATTTGAAGAACCGAACAATTGGAAGGTTTTTCTTTCGAAGCGGCGAGACAGTTAGTAGGTAGTTCAACTTATGCCTTCTAGCTATTCTAAAGTTGCAACATTTGCTTCTTAAGACCCCTGAGCCAATTCCAGAGAATAGCACTGATAATACTTGGAAAAACTTTAAGGTAAATACATAAGACCTATAAGGTTCTTTAGTTTTTCTTCAACTTTAAATAGACACATTGAAGTGATATTTCTTTTATGAAATGTTTGTAGAATTGTTTGGGTGCATTAGACGGAACCGCTATCAAGGTAACTGTGCCAACACATCTAAAAGGAAGATATAGGTCAAGGAAAGCGGACATTGTGACAAATGTATTGGGTGTTTGTGCACCCGATATGCAATTCATCTATATGCTACCTGGTTGGGAGGGTTCAGCGCATGATGGTCGTGTGCTGCGTGATGCTATCTCGAGGCCAAATGGATTACGTGTCCCTCAAGGCGAGTTTTATTTCAATAACTTCCATTTGGTTTGGTGGTATAGTATTTTAAGTGTGTATATTAACTTGAAAATATCCTTATAGGTTGTTATTATCTTGTTGATGCGGGTTATACAAACGCCAATGGATTTTTAGCACCTTATCGAGGTCAACGATACCATTTGGGTGGTTGGACAGCGCAGAATCCACCACATAGTGCTGAGGAGTATTTCAATATGTGTCATGCTCGAGCAAGAAATATTATAGAGAGGGCTTTTGGAAGGCTTAAAGGGCGATGGGCGATTCTTAGATCCCCTTCATATTTTCCTATAAAGACTCAATGTCGTATAATAATGGCATGTGCCCTTTTGCACAATCTAATTTTGCAAAAAATGTCTAGAGACCCTATGGAAAGTGAGGAACAATCGGTGGTAGATTCTGAAATGCCTGAGGGAGAAGTTGGTGAACCAGAATTCATTATGGGTATCTCCACAACAAATGCGTGGAGTACTTTTTGTGACACTCTTGCGCAGGGGATGTATAATGCTTATAGGGCTTCTCATTGATTATTTCATGGTACTTTTGATGCTTAAGTACTTTTCATGGCTCTATTACTATTTTTTACTATATATGTGTTTATGACTTGTCATCATTTGTATGCAGAATGGACATTTTGGAGGGCTCTATTGCTGTTCGTGGTAGGGGGAAAACAAAAGGAAGCGGATTCCTGTTGAAGATGATGAACTGATCAAAGCATTGGTTGATGTTTCTTTGGATCCGAGGTGGAGGAGTGATGGGAGTTTCAAGAATGGTTACACTTCAGTACTTGAAGCTCGCCTCACTGAAAAGCTACCTGATTCAAAAATTTCTGCAACTCCTCATATCGAGTCAAGGTTAAGATACTTCAAGACAAAGTATTCTGCTTTGGAGCAGATGTTGAACAAGAGTGGGTTCACATGGGATCCGACCAAGAAGATGATTCAGTGCGAGAAACAACAATATGAGACACATTGCAAGGTACTTTCATGAATAGCTTCACAGTTAATTTATTGTGCGAGAAACAACAATATGAGATACATTCCGTTTTGCAAGGTCCACCCTCTTTTTGATACTCTGCATTCTAGTTTTTCTTTTCCCAGTAAAGCAATCACTTCTAGGATACCCTCTGGGCCATAAACCTATAAACCACAAGATATTTTTTAATGTGTGCTTATTTGATTATTTTAGCTTTTTTTAATGTGGACTCTATGTGTGCTTATTGGTTCTTGTATCGAAGTCTCTTTTTTTTATCTTAGCAATTGTTTTGGTTTGCATGCTCTATCTCCATGCAGGGCATAGCCCCACCCCCACCTGGTGGTCTTCTTTTTTGCAGCAGCTGTGTGGTCTAGCTTGGTGCAGCAATAGCAAACCTGCAAATGTGCCTGCCTTTGCTTTCTGGAGTGCAAGTAAAGTGCAGCGGGTTAGCTTAGGCAACGAGTGTTACTATGAATTAACAGTAGATCGATCCCTTTTGTGCATTTTGAGAATGCAAGAAAGCTGTGCTGCCTGTCTTAGTACCATCATATTCATATATGGGATACACAGTCAAACCAAAGAACCTCTTGTTGGATATATACACAAGCCCCCTAGCTAGTCGCTGGTCCTAAAAGGATCTCAACAGGCGTCTGCACACTTGTTATACAACATGAGCTTTACCTTTTGCAGATTGCTGAGTTATTATTAGGAGAGAATTTAAAAAAGCTAAAATATCTTTAGTAAACCTATAAGCAATCACTTCTACCTTATTTGATTATTTCAGTCTTCCATAGAACATGCAGTCCTTATAATGTGTGCTTTTGAGTAGATCGAGATGAATGCTTTACTTCAAAGTTAAAATAGAGCATCAGATTATTAGGTTCACAGGAGATGCCTGCTGTATAGTTTTGTCCTATGGCGTTTTTTCCTTTGCAATAAAATTCTGCTGTAGGGGCTTCCCCTATAGTTTCCCGGTCAAAAAAAAGAACTTACGTTTACAGATAGCAGATAACGTGTCTTTGTTTTTTACAGAATAATCCAGATGCAAAAGGGTTGTATGGAGTGTCCTTTCCTTACTATGATGAACTTTCAATGGTATATTCCAAGGACATGGCCACAGGTGAAGGTGCGGAAGACATGACAGATGTTGTTCAAAACTTGGAAGAAGAGTTAGTTCGTGTAAATGCTAATGATGAAGAGGATGGAGAGGATATGACATCTGTAGAGACACCAAGGCGTTCTGTTGACTCAACATCATCTAGCTCCAAGAAGCGGAAGAAAGAGTGGAAAGGAAAAAAGACTTCATCAAGTGACCCGCTTCTTGATGTGTTCAATGAAGTGAGTGGTGATCTCAAGGTTGCCACCATGTCAATTGGAAAAATGGCGCAAGCTATGGATCGTGAGGCATCCAACCAAGAGAAGGCAAGAGATGAGGATACACAACAAAAGCTAAGAGAGAAGGCGATCAATGAGGTCCGGAGACTTGAATTTACTGGCTCAGAAGTTATCAAAGCAGCTGGTGTGTTTGTTAGGATGCCAGATCAAATGGGGATGTTGTTTGCACTTCCAGAACCACTGAGGAGGGAATACATTGTCGACATGCTACGTGGTAACTAGAATTTTGTTTGTAGAAATGTACATGGCTAGTTTTGATCTTGGTTTAATTCGCTAATTATTTCATTTATTCCAGATGAAGAAGCAAGGAGAGAGAGAGAGAGGTCAAAGTGAAGGTGATGGTCTAGATGTTGAATGATGGAGCTTTGGAAGTTGCTGTTGGTTTAGTTGGTCTCAATCTGTGTACCTTTAGTGTTCTTCATATGTTGTTGTTGAATGACGGTGAATGATGATAAAAACTGAATTTTTATGATGTTGAACGTTGTTGAATGTTCACGAATGGTGTTGCTGTTGGTTTGTTGAATGTTGAAGGGAATGATGTTGAATGATGGTAAATACTAAATTTTTATGTTCACGAATGATGTTGAATGGTTTCTTATATTAAAACGTGTATTGAAATTTAAAAGTGTTACAAAACTCACATTTTTAATTTCATTACGTTACATTGGTTTCCAAAACAAACAGTGTATTGGAATCAAAAAGTGTTACAAAATTTAACCAAGCAAATCATGTAATGGCATTCATTGATTTGGAATCCACCGTTTTTTAATTTCCATTGCGATACCATTACCCATGGTGAACCAAACACTACCCAAGTGATTTAGGGTTAAACAAGGTAATGAGATAAACAAATCTAGGGTGACCTATTGGGTCCCATCAAAATTAACCTATGCATGGATAAATGATATTAAAGAACATTATTGGGTAAAAAGTGGTCAAGGGCACAACTTGCCTTCAATGAGCTCATGCTCAGCTACTTCAACC
This sequence comes from Zea luxurians, assembly GCA_029449295.1. Lineage (NCBI taxonomy): Eukaryota > Viridiplantae > Streptophyta > Magnoliopsida > Poales > Poaceae > Zea > Zea luxurians. The sequence goes on along the minus strand of JAOPSE010000004.1, from coordinate 53,640,013 downwards.
TGCTGCTCACCAGGGTCCTCAGTCACGGGCTCTTCTACTCGCCACAATATAAACAAGCACAGTGCATATAAAGAAATTAACATTACACCAAACATATAAACAAAATACACAGAGATATTCTACATATTAAAATAAAATTCTAGGAATAGGAATCATAATTTTTTTGGAGTTATAGAATTTAAGTTATGGATTTTCAAAGGTTTTATGTGTTTAAAATGGGATTAAGTAAGGAATTAAATTTATTACTGTTTTCATGACAAAACAGAGGCTCTAAGTGATAGAGAATAAGATTATAAAATTTTAGGAACTGGAATGAAGTGATTTGGAGTTAGTATGGATTTTCTATGAGTTATTGAAGTTCTAGCAATTATTTTTCTATTGAATATTCAATTTCTAATTCATTTATACAGTTTAAATAAGCTCTTGACTGGGCGCACTATTTCCAGAGAACCCAGGGGCTATTCTACAACTAATCCTGAGACTCAGAGCACTGTTGCTCTGGACGGCGGGTTGATTCCCTGGAAGCCCGAGGGCTCTTAAGTAAAATGTCCAGGCCGAAGGGGTATGGGTGACTCTGAGCCGCTGGATTAGACACCGAGCGCCCAGATTAAATCGTTATTCCTGCGAACCGGTACGGAATCACGTCCATTGGATCTGAATCAAACGGTGAGGGTTTTATTATTCTAGATCTATCTCTGTCCGTCCGATCCAGATCGACGAACCAGATTGAAACGTGGTGAAAGGGTACGCGGGATCTAATCTCATCCGTTCACTACGAATCCAACGGTCAGGGCGCATTCTTCCACCTCGCCGCATTACCACGGCGGAGGAAAACCCCGCACGGCGGCGCCCGTGACCGGAGTTCCAATCCGCGCACTCGAACGTCCATTTTATAATTCGGCTTAGCTACAAATTGCGGATGGTACACTGAGCACAGGGATGAGTTTATTACCAAGGATTGTGCGGTGTTGAGCTTCTCCGATGAGAAGTTGCGGCCGCAAGGTGAAACTCACCCGCCAGTGAGAAATTCCACGTCAATACCTGGCGCACGGCCTCTTCTTCCTTCACAGAATCGCCCGCAACGCAGCGCCCACGTCCACGGCACACACTCCTCACTCCCTCACTCTCTCCTCTGGTTTTGAGGCCTGCACGGCGGCGGCGGCGGATTCCCAGATCCCCTTGCGGTTTGTGGTGGTCAACGGATTCGCGTGAAGGTAGGTCGGAGGAGGCGGACGCGCCCAGGATCTTTATACCCAGCGCGCGGGGCAGATCCCAACCTATTCCTCCGGTCAAAGCGGTGGCTGCAACAACGACGGGCGCGATTCATACGGGGAAGAAAGCTCGAACATGTGGGTCCGCTGTGGCAGTGGCAGAGAAGTCCGTTGGCGTGGGGGGGGGAAAGAATACGAGGCTGACCAGTGGGGCCCCAGCGACAGCGAGTAAGAGGCCGAGCTCACTTAGCGCGCGTGCCCGCGGAGACTGCCATCCGGGCCCACCTGTCGGCGCGTGTTCACCAGGCAGCGAAGTGGGTCGTCGCGTGTAGCATAGGCTTGGGCCAAATTCAGGTCTTTCGGCCCATTTAGCTAGTTTTCCTTTTTCTTTTGTTTATATTTTCTGTTTTCCCCACTATTTTACCAATTCAAATTTAAATCCTAATTTAAATTCAAACTTGTGATAGATTTATACTTAGATTACATGGCGCCATAAAGAAGTTTCAAATTTGGAGATATATTTATATATTACTTATATTCTTATATCATTTCTCTCTTTCTTTCTCTTATTTTCAATTCTAGAATTTCCTTTTGATTCTTAAATTTCCTTTTTGAGTTAGTATATTTCTTGTCACATTATCTTTATATTGTCACAAAATGCACATAAAAATAAAATCCTAGCATGATGCATATGTTATCTTCGGGTATTTCTTGTTAATTATGTATTGGTGTAAGTAATGTGTTCACATGAAATGGTAAACATGGGTATCACATATAGATATAGTGTAAGATACTCTCTTTTAGCCTTTCATACAAAAATGGGTGTTACAAATCCTAGCCCCCTTAAAAATAATCTCGTCCTCGAGATTTAGGTAGATCTAGGGAAAAGGTGGGGAAAATCTATACGAAGCTCTTCTTCTCTTTCCCAAGTTGCTTCATCTTCACGGTGGTGACTCCATTGGACTTTGCACATCTTTATAACCTTATTCCTTGTAACTCGAGCCAATGTGTCAAGAATCTTGATCGGGTACTCCGTACAAGTCAAATCACCCTGAACACTAAGCTCTTCCATTGGCAACTGTTCCTCAGGAACACGGAGACACTTCTTGAGTTGAGATACGTGAAACACATTATGCACATCCGATAGACTATCCGGTAACTCGAGTTGGTATGCCATCTCCCCAACTCGCCTAAAGATCAAGAATGGTCCAATATAGCGAGGGGACAATTTGCCCTTAACTTTGAATCTCCTCATTCCACGCAGTGGTGACACCTTGAGATACACATAATCTCCTTCTTCAAATTCCAGTGGTCTCCTTCTATTATCAGCATAGCTCTTTTGCCTGGTTTGAGCCACCCTCAAATTCTCTCGAATTATACGAACTTGTTCTTCTGCTTCTTGAATCAGTTCAGGCCCAAAGAACTGTCTCTCTCCAGTCTGATCCCAATACAAAGGAGTCCTGCACTTTCTCCCATACAAAGCTTCAAAAGGTGACATCTTCAAACTGGCTTGATAGCTATTATTGTATGAGAATTCAGCATAAGGTAGACTCTTATCCCAACTTCCTCCATGCTGAAGGGCACATGCTCTCAACATATCTTCCAATACTTGATTAGTCCTTTCAGTCTGTCCATTAGTCTAAGGGTGATAAGCCGTACTAAAATTCAACTTCGTGCTCATGTTCTCATGAAAGCTTCTCCAAAATCTTGAGGTAAACTGCGAACCTCGATCAGACACGATCTTCTTTGGTACTCCATGTAAACACACAATCCGAGCCATATATAACTCTGCTAGCTGAGAACCTTTATAAGTAGTCTTTACAGGAATGAAGTGGGCCACTTTAGTCAATCTATCCACGATCACCCATATAGCATCATATCCTTTCTGGGTGCGAGGCAACCCAGTAATGAAATCCATACCAATCTCTTCCCACTTCCACTCGGGTATCTTCAGTGGATGCAGTAGTCCAGCTGGCCTCTGGTGTTCAGCCTTAACTCTTTGACATACGTCGCACATAGCCACATGTGCAGCCACATCTCTTTTCAATCCGTACCACCAATACTTCCGTTTCAAATCTTGATACATCTTAGTACTACCAGGATGAATAGAATAATCCGAATCATGGGCCTCCTTTAAAATAGTCTCTCGAAAGCTTTTAATATCAGGAACACACATCCTGTCCTTGAACCATACAGTGCCTTGCTCATCTTCCGTAAATTCCGGAACTCGACCTTCAGTAATCAGATCCTTAATCTCTTTTATTTTAGCATCGTCAAGTTGACCTTTGCGGATTTCTTGCTCTAAAGTAGGTTCCACATCAATAGTAACTCCTTCAGTGTGAGCAACTATCCCTAGGTTAAGTCTCCTGAAATCCTCAACAATCTCGTCGGGTAGCTGGGCAACAATAGCTGAATGAACATGCTCCTTGCGACTCAAGGCATCTGCAACCAAATTTGCCTTGCCCGGGTGATAGTGAATCTCCAAATCATAATCCTTAATAAGCTCCAACCAACGGCGTTGCCTAAGGTTGAGATCCTTCTGAGTGAATATATACTTCAGACTCTTATGATCCGTGTACACTTGGCACTTAGTTCCCATGATGTAATGTCTCCAAATCTTAAGCGCATGCACAACGGCTGCCAATTCCAAGTCATGAGTGGGGTAGTTCACTTCATGTTTCCGCAATTGACGAGAAGCATAGGCAATCACATGTCCTTCCTGCATGAGCACACATCCTAAGCCTTGGCCACATGCATCACAATAAATATCAAATCCTTTCTGTAAGTCCGGCATAACCAATACTGGTGGCGACATCAATCTCTTCTTCAATTGATCAAAGCTGTCTTGACACTTCTCATCCCACTTAAATTCTCTTCCTTTCTCCAAAAGCGAAGTCATAGGTTTAGCAATCTTAGAAAATCCTTCAATAAATCTCCGATAATATCCTGCTAATCCCAAGAAACTCTGAATCTCTGTAACGGTAGTGGGTACTCTCCATTCCATTATCTCCTTAACTTTAGCAGGATCCACTGAAATTCCCCCATTAGAAATAATATGACCAAGAAATGGCACCTCGCCAATCCAAAACTCGCACTTGCTGAATTTGGCATATAGCTGGTTATCTCGTAGCTTCTGTAGCACCAATCTCAGATGTTCCTCGTGATCACTATCACTCTTAGAATAGATAAGAATATCGTCGATGAACACCACGACGAATCTGTCCAAATACTCCATAAACACCTTATTCATCAAGTTCATAAAATAAGCTGGTGCATTGGTTAATCCAAACGACATAACAGTAAACTCATATAATCCATATCGAGTCGAGAAAGCCGTCTTAGGAATATCCGATGGTCTGATCCTCATCTGATGGTAACTGGATCGGAGATCAATCTTCGAGAATACTCTAGCACCTCTCATCTGATCAAATAAATCCTCAATACGGGGCAACGGATACTTGTTCTTTACAGTAACATCGTTGAGAGATCTATAATCCACACACATCCGCTGCGATCCATCCTTCTTCTGTACAAACAAGACCGGTGCTCCCTAAGGTGAGGAACTCGGACGAATGTACCCAGCCTCTTATAACTCAGTTAACTGCTTTTTAAGTTCCTTCAACTCCTCTACGGACATCCTATATGGCCGTTTAGAAATAGGGGCGGTTCCCGGTAAGAGATCAATAACAAACTCAACTTCTCTGTCAGGTGGCATCCCTGGCAACTCCTCTGGAAAGACATCCAGAAAATCTCTAACCACCCGGATGTTGTCACCAACAAACTCCTCACGTATAAAGAACATTGCACGCATGGATGAGGAGGTTACTGCAATATTAACTTGAAATCTTTCTCCTTTAGTGGTAGTGAGTTCTACGGTACCTCTACCACATGCTATAACGGCCTTTGCCTTTCTTGGCCATGACATACCAAGGATTAGATCTATACTGCTTGACTCTAATATTATAGCAGTAGCTCCAAATTCTCTACCCATAATGGTCAATGTCAATCTACATGTCATTTGATTCGCCTCAACAGGCCCTTTAGGCATAATTACTATCATGGGTTTTCTCATGTTTAGCAGTGGTATTTCATTTGTGTTGGCGTATCTAGCAGACATGAATGAATGTGTAGCACCACAATCAAATAATATGGTTGCAGGAATTGCATTAACATAAAACATACCAAGTACGAGGTCCCCACCATCCGGAGTAGCATCAACGCTGACTTGATTAACTTTGGCAATAGAATATCCCTTGCCAGATCCTGGAGTTTGTTGCCTATTCTGAACTGGTGTAGTAGAAATCCTCTGTGGGCAGACATTTGCATAATGACCAGTCTTCCCACACTTGAAACAAGTAGTGACTGGACTCTGTCCTGAGAACTTCGTCGGGGTGCCAGTGGGGGTAGCCTGTCGAAGAGGTGGAGTCCTCAGTGGTGATTGCTGAACTGGGCGCTGGCCTCCGCCAGTGCGAACTGGTGTACCCTGAGGTGAACTGTAGCGAGGACGAACACTGCTGCTTCCTTGTCCTTGAGATATAGCCTTTCTCTTCAAATCTCCCAGCTGAACACGCTTGTGTTCAATAGCCAGGGCCTTATCAAGCAGCCTCTGAAATGATGGAAACGTATGTGCCACTAGAGCATACTGCAGAGGTCCATTAAGTCCTTCAATAAAATGCTCCTGCTTCCTCTCATCTTCAGCAACTTCATCAGGGGCATATCTGGATAATTGGATGAACTTGTCGCGATACTCGCTGACTGACATACTTCCTTGCTTCAGTGACAGAAATTCCTTCTTCTTAATCTTCATTAATCCGGCTGGTATATGATAATTCCGGAACTGTGTACTGAACTCTTCCCAAGTGATAGTATCAGCAGCATCGTGAGCAGCAGTATATGAATCCTACCAGTCAGCAGCAGGACCTGTTAGACGTCCAGAAGCATATAAAACCTTCTCCCGGTCAGTGCATTGTGCAATATTCAACATCTTCTCAACAGACTTCAGCCAATCATCCGCGTCCAGTGGATCCGGTGAGTTAGCGAATGTAGGTGGCTTATGACTCATGAACTCCCTATGCTTATCACGGGGTGGAACTGGTGGTGGTGGTGGAGGCAGTGGTACTTGTTGCTGCTGTTGCTGCTGTTGTTGTTGCATTTGTTGTTGCAGCTGCTGTTGTTGCGCCCTCCTTTCCTGACGTATCTCCTCTCGCTCCTGGCGCAACTCCTGTCGTATATCTTCTCTTTCTTGACGCATCTCTAGGCATTCTTGCTGCATCTGGGCACGCATATCAGCCATAGTGTCTGCCATTTGCTGCATCACCACCATTTGAGCAGCAACCAGTGGGTCAACTCCGCCTGGTGGAGGATTAGGAGGATTCATCTCTGCAGGCTGTGGCTGGGATTGTCTATTTATCCACCGAGTGTGTCGATTAGGAGGCAAATCAATTCCACCACCCCACCTGGTATTGACCATCTGAGTTAGATACATATGGTAAGAAAATAGTAGACAAGGCAGGTATTTACAAATCAGGTTACTTTGGGGAATTTTATTAGCTAAGCAGATTAATATTTTACCTACCCTAGCTAATTCAATACCTTATGGTGGTACATACTAAGATGTCCATCTATAATAATTCAATCAATCAAAGAAGCAAATCAGGCATTTAGCATCAGCACAATCAAACAACATTTTAAATAGAGAAAATAGTTTTAATTTTGTCTTAGGTTCCCTATCTCTTAGAAAGATCATAGTCATAGGATTCCAAGGTGTGAAATCCATCTTGTCTTAGAGTAGAAAAGATAAGAATGATCAGAGTAGAATAGCAAAAGGTGAGAGAGGATCAAGATAAGGTAAGTATAGAAAGAATCAGATTAAGGTAAGTAGGTAAGGGATGTCCATTTCTATCTAGGTTTCGTCCTACAGTCAACATTTCCTCTGATACCACTTCTGTCACACCTGGTTTTAAGGAACAAAGCCGGGTGCATCTCATACATGCGCCAAAGAAGACAACATATATAATAACAGAGTGTATAGAGATAAATGTCATAAAACATCAGAGTATTTATTACATAGCGGAAGACTTATTACAAAATAAAATAATAAAGATAAAACGAACTAAGGATCGCCAGCGCCAATGTCAACTGAGAAACGCCACCTAGATCAGATCATACTCCTCGCCTTGTGGCTCCTCTTGAACCACCTGCTCTTCTCCTGTGGGGGGGGGGGTGTGAGACAACAAGGGTGAGCTCACACATGTTCATCGCTCAACAAGTTGTGGGGAACCAGTGGACATAAACTCACAAAGGTGTGAGTTCATGTGATGTGTAGGGCTAAACAATGATAGGGGTTAAAGCTGAGCATTGCTTTTAAGTAGTTGGTCAAACTTTTATTAGCAGTTACTAAGTGTAAGTAAATATCAAACCATAAGTAAAGTAATAGAACAAAATTAATAATAACCCATGCAATGCAAATGACAAAATTGAATTTAAGTTCCATAATTTAAACATTAGAGAGTCTTGAGCTGCTCATGACCGTGAGCTCGGCTAGTATACCAGTTTTACACTCTGCAGAGGTTGTACCCTTTACCCACAAGTCATGGTACCCATCTGCCAAGGGGTCGCGAATCCCATACACCTCTACCTAGGAAGCGCGGCAGGGCAACACTACGAGGCCTTTACAAAGTTCCACTAGCTTCCGAAAACCCGCTACAGTTTATAGGAAGTTCCAATGCAGGGTTCTTGTCTGACCGCCATCGCAGCAAAATCAAACAAGGACCACCCAACACTGACCACTCCCCTACTGCCCTTGCCCCTTTCGGGTAAGGTAGTCTTCCACTAGCTTTCCTAATTAGTCAGCCAAGGGCGTCCCATTAAACCCTTGTGGTGGCACGTGGTTCTCAAGTTAAGCTCTATGTTCCAATTAACATTGATGAACTTGACATGAACATAAACAGAATAACAAAAAGAATTGGAACATAGAGGTAGTAAATGATTATCCCAAAACCATGTAAAGCAATAGCAAACTACCCAAGTGATTTAGGGTTAAACAAGGTAATGAGATAAACAAATCTAGGGTGACCTATTGGGTCCCATCAAAATTAACCTATGCATGGATAAATGATATTAAAGAACATTATTGGGTAAAAAGTGGTCAAGGGCACAACTTGCCTTCAATGAGCTCATGCTCAGCTACTTCAACCTGCTGCTCACCAGGGTCCTCGGTCACGGGCTCTTCTACTCGCCACAATATAAACAAGCACAGTGCATATAAAGAAATTAACATTACACCAAACATATAAACAAAATACACAGAGATATTCTACATATTAAAATAAAATTCTAGGAACAGGAATCATAATTTTTTTTGGAGTTATAGAATTTAAGTTATGGATTTTCAAAGGTTTTATGTGTTTAAAATGGGATTAAGTAAGGAATTAAATTTATTACTATTTTCATGACAAAACAGAGGCTCTAAGTGATAGAGAATAAAATTATAAAATTTTAGGAACTGGAATGAAGTGATTTGGAGTTAGTATGAATTTTCTATGAGTTATTGAAGTTCTAGCAATTATTTTTCTATTGAATATTCAATTTCTAATTCATTTATACAGTTTAAATAAGCTCTGGACTGGGCGCACTATTTCCAGAGAACCCAGGGGCTATTCTACAACTAATCCTGAGACTCAGAGCACTGTTGCTCTGGACGGCGGGTTGATTCCCTGGAAGCCCGAGGGCTCTTAAGTAAAATGTCCAGGCCGAAGGGGTATGGGTGACTCTGAGCCGCTGGATTAGACACCGAGCGCCCAGATTAAATCGTTATTCCTGCGAACCGGTACGGAATCACGTCCATTGGATCTGAATCAAACGGTGAGGGTTTTATTATTCTAGATCTATCTCTATCCGTCCGATCCAGATCGACGAACCAGATTGAAACGTGGTGAAAGGGTACGCGGGATCTAATCTCAACCGTTCACTACGAATCCAACGGTCAGGGCGCATTCTTCCACCTCGCCTCATTACCATGGCGGAGGAAAACCCCGCGCGGCGGCGCCCGTGACCGGAGTTCCAATCCGCGCACTCGAACGTCCATTTTCTAATTCGGCTTAGCTACAAATTGCGGATGGTACACTGAGCACAGGGATGAGTTTATTACCAAGGATTGTGCGGTGTTGAACTTCTCCGATGAGAAGTTGCGGCCGCAAGGTGAAACTCACCCGCTAGTGAGAAATTCCACGTCAATACCTGGCGCACGGCCTCTTCTTCCTTCACAGAATCGCCCGCAACGCAGCGCCCACGTCCACGGCACACACTCCTCACTCCCTCACTCTCTCCTTTGGTTTTGAGGCCTGCACGGCGGCGGCGGCGGATTCCCAGATCCCCTTGCGGTTTGTGGTGGTCAACGGATTCGCGTGAAGGTTGGTCGGAGGAGGCGGACGCGCCCAGGATCTTTATACCCAGCGCGCGGGGCAGATCCCAACCTATTCCTCCGGTCAAAGCGGTGGCTGCAACAACGACGGGCGCGATTCATACGGGGAAGAAAGCTCGGACATGTGGGTCCGCTGTGGCAGTGGCAGAGAAGTCCGTTGGCGTGGGGGGGGGGGGAAAGAATACGAGGCTGACCAGTGGGGCCCCAGCGACAGCGAGTAAGAGGCCGAGCTCACTTAGCGCGCGTGCCCGCGGAGACTGCCATCCGGGCCCACCTGTCGGCGCGTGTTCACCAAGCAGCGAAGTGGGTCGTCGCGTGTAGCATAGGCTTGGGCCAAATTCAGGTCTTTCGGCCCATTTAGCTAGTTTTCCTTTTTCTTTTGTTTATATTTTCTGTTTTCCCCACTATTTTACCAATTCAAATTTAAATCCTAATTTAAATTCAAACTTGTGACAGATTTATACTTAGATTACATGGCACCATAAAGAAGTTTCAAATTTGGAGATATATTTATATATTACTTATATTCTTATATCATTTCTCTCTTTCTTTCTCTTATTTTCAATTCTAGAATTTCCTTTTGATTCTTAAATTTCCTTTTTGAGTTAATATATTTCTTGTCACATTATCTTTATATTGTCACAAAATGCACATAAAAATAAAATCGCAGCATGATGCATATGTTATCTTCGGGTATTTCTTGTTAATTATGTATTGGTGTAAGTAATGTGTTCACATGAAATGGTAAACATGGGTATCACATATAGATATAGTGTAAGATACTCTCTTTTAGCCTTTCATACAAAAATGGGTGTTACATGAATGGCTAGGGATCCACTATGAGGCATTTACAAAGTTCCACTAGCTTCCGAAAACCCGCTACAGTTTATGGGAAGAGCACTTGCAAGAATCCCCTGTCTGACCGCCATCGCAGCAAAATCAACCCGAGAACCTCCTTACATGCAACTCCCCTACTGCCCTTGCCCCTTTTGGGTAAGGTAGTCTTCCACTAGCTTTCCTAATTAGTTAGCCAAGGGGTCCCATTCCTCCCTTATGGTGGCACGTGTTTCTCAAGTTAAGCTCCATGTTTCAATTAAATATAATAATGATCTTGACATGAACATTAATAAAATAACAGAATAATTGGAACATGGATATAATTTAATATTAACCCAAAACCATATAAAGCATTAGCAGAACTACCCAAGTGATTCAGGGGTAAACAAAGTAAACAAGATAAACAGACTAGGGTGACCTATTAGGTCCCATCAAAATTAAACCTATACATTGAATAGTGTTAATAAAGAACATTATTGGGTAACAAATGTGATCAAGGGCACAACTTGCCTGGAAACTTGAGATTCCAGTTACTAGGATGATTCTTCAAACCCTTGTGACCTCACTGCTAGTCGTAGCAATACAAACAAATATGGTATAGACAAAATTAACATCACACCAAACATATGAACATACTGCATAATAATGATCTACGCGTTGCTACGAGATCGTGGGATCGAGAGCTACTAAGATCAGAGTTATGATTAAGGAGTTGTGTTTCTATAGAAGGTTATTGCATCATAAATTGATCAGTGTAAATCATATGAGAGGTTATTCTAGAAATAATCATCTCCACTTTAATCTAAATCATTATTTAATTAAAGATCATCTGGTCAAATCATATCCATAAGATGAGAATTAAAATTAACGCAGTTAATCCTATTAGTTACCTAATTATAAAAATAGGGAATATCATATGACAAGTGTTGCTACTGCGTAGTAAATATTTATACGATGCTAACACAACTCGAATGGGTCAAATCGGAGTTATAGATTTTAAGTTATGAATTTCTAATGATTTTATGTATTTTGTACAAGATTAAATGGGATATAAATTTTAATGTTACTTACATGTCAAAATAGAGGTACTAGATGATAAACAATAATATTACCAAATTATAGGAATTGGAACGAATTAATTTGAACTAAGTATGCATTTTCTATGAATTAAACAAATTCTAGCATTAATTTTTGCATTAAAAATCATTTTCTAATTCCTTTTTCTAGATTTTATAATTCTTTGGACTGGGCACATGAAAACAGGGAAGTGCAGGGTTATTGGTGCAAAGTTTCCCAAGACTCAGAAATCCCTGCATGGACCACGTGTTCATAATGACTAAACAGAGGGGCGTTTTTGCAAAATGTGTGGCCGAAGGAGGGGGGGTACGAGGCCATTCTGGACCGTTGGATCAACTCCTAACCGTTCGATCCGCGATCGACGACCACGATCCGACCCGGCCAAAACGGTATGTTTGACCTAATCGCTGCCGCACATCCAACATCCTACGGCACCGGTCACATCTCCTACCTCCAGCTATTGAGCGCGGTGGCGCTAGATAGCCCGAGGTGAAACGCCTACCGCTGGAACGAGCATAGCCATCACGGTGCATGGATTTCTACCCTAACGACTTCCACAGGACACGGACCCAAAGGTAAAAGCGACAGGCTATATGCTTACCACGATTGAGGGCGTAGAGATCACCATCCCCGGCGCGATGCGGCCCCAAAGTGAAGACTGGATGCCGACGAGCAATTCGCGGCACCCTAGCTCCCGGATTCACCCGCTGCGGTCCCGGACGAATCTACGGCGACCCCGCGAAGCACCAGATCCCACTGAGCCCTCCCGAATCCGCACACATATGGCTTCCCCGGTGATGGATCCGCTCGCGCCTCCCTGCAAGTCTGCTTCCTCACGGGGGTGGCCGAGTTTAGATGGCAATGGCCCGGGGAGATGTCCAGGTAGGCTAGTGGATAGGTTCTTAAATCCCCCAACCCACGATGAAGCCTGTTTCCTCGGGGGCGATCACGCGGCGGATGTTGTGAGAGCCACGCCGGAGTCGGAGGTTGTTGGGAAAGGGGTGCGGATAGGTAAGCGGGGCCCATCGAATCACAACAACCCGCATAATCCCCGATTAGGTCGACGATGGCTGGCTGGCGCGACTCCGCGGGATTCACTCTGGGTTTGTTGAGCTCATCGGCTCAACGCGAGGAAGACGGTGTCCAACATGCTGGCGCCGGGAGGCTGACAGTGTGGTCCACATGGCAGAGAAGCAAGGCGCGAGCGCGATAGAGGCTACGATTGGGCCCAACCATTGGTGATGCCAGCGACGACAGAAAAACTGAGGCGCGGTCCATGGTCAGCGATGGAAGAGTAGGCATAGGCGCACGTGAGCATGTCACAGGTCGGGCGGGCCCGCGTGTCGGCGCCAAGGTACGTATGCGAACTGGCCTGGTGCGGGGGCTCATGGGCCGAGTGGGAGGAATCCTCGACCGAGGGGTAAACCAGCCCAAGCACATGTAACCCTTTTTTTATTTAGATTTCAGATTTTTAGTTTCAAATTCAAATAGAGTTCAAACTTTAAGTCAATTTAAATGCATTCCAACATGAATGCAATAGGTATATCTTTATTTCAATTATTTTTTTTATTTGATAGACGTTAGAAATATGAAACATACTAATATTGTTCCTTTCTTTTTGGAAAAAATAGTATTTTGATTATGGGATAGGAATTAAAGTTACCTAAAAATTAAATATTCATGAAAATGATTGCTTATGGTGCATCATTTCATGAAATGCACAATCATTTAGTTGAATAGAGAAATTCTCTATTACTCCTCTTCTAAAATAGCTCTTGGTTTTCAAGATTCAGTTCTTAATTTTCAACTCTCAAGTATAATTTGAGATATCCAAATTCACTATTTTATTTTCTTCATATATTTATTTTATTATTATTATTTTTTTCTTATACAAATTTTGGGCGTTACAATCGTGACCTCATGAGTGATCTCATCCAAGCTTCTTTCCACGGATTGTGGGCGAGTGGGCTATGCTACTACGTATCTCTAGCAAGTGGGACAATATCTTCTTCATGAGGGACTTCTCAAAACCAGGCTTGCAACAAACATGTACACATGCGTCAGACAAAATAGAGGATGTTACAATCCTAGCTTGAGCCCTTGGTGTATATAAACTATGCTCATCGTCCGGCCAACAGTAGGGCAATAGCTCCTCTCCTGTTTCAAGCCTCAGTCGAATCTGATCGAGTGGCGAGAGTCCGCCGTTGTCAAGGGAGAAGTTGCGAGGGGCAGGGGATCAGGGCGCTAGAACTTGCCAATGCCTAGGGAGTTCGCCGAAGGGCGTTAAAGAGCACCGAAGCCATGGCGAGTTTCCTCCATAGTCTGAAATTTGTCGCCAAGCCATTACAGCGAGGGTTGATGTCACTGCGATCTCGTTGCCGGTGAGCATCTCTCTTGTTGTGTCATTGTTTTCTATGTTTATTTTTTTGTGTGACTGTGGACCGTTTAGTGCTCAGGAGTATGTCGACGCCGTGTCATGACTAGGCAGAACGCCGCCGTGGCCAGTGGTTGCTTCTGTGCCTGGTTAAACGGGGAGAGCGAGGTGGAGGGATTGCCAGCAATGGCACTGCCACTATCTAGTACTAGCCGCCGTGACCGGTTGGTTAGGAGGAAGAAGACATGGGGAGGTCGTCGATCATGGAACGAACGATCAAGATTTGATCTGGTATACCGGTTTGCCCATGGTGTGGTTAACCGTAGATCATCGATCGTGGGGCCGTGGATGGTCCGACGTTCATTAAATCCGGTTCATGGGATCTTGATTCGATGGCAGTCCTCGTGTACCGCTTCAATGTTGGGGCGATTTGATCTTGGCCCTCGAATCTGATCGGGTGGCTGAGATTGACTCGTACCCTTCGTCGTGCCTTTTACTTAAGAACCCCTCTGTTTTCAGTAAATCAACCCGCCATCCTGTGATAGTATTGGAGAGTTAAAAAAGTCCCAAAAATTTGCATGTTAGACCCTGAACTCTCTGGTAATTATGTCTGCAGTCCGGATCCATTAGGAAAAATTCGGAAGTAAATTAGAAAATGATTTCTAGTATAAAAAATAATTCTAGAAACTTGTTTAATTCATAAGTAATTCATTTTAACTCCTTTTTGATCCATCCAAGTTGCATTAATATCACATTAATATTGTTTATCATCTAGTACCCTTGTATTACCATGAAACCTATGGTTAAAATCTTGTACCTAATTTGTTTTATAGTAGACATTTAAACCTTCGGAAAATCATAACTTTATAACCGTAGCTCCGAATTTAGTGATTCCTGAATCTACGACCTCGTAGCAGCGCATAGAATATTCTTATGTTGTTTGTTCTCATGTTTGGTGTAATGTTATTTTTATGTACTCCTTGTCCATTTGTATGTATTACTACAAATAGAAGTGAGGTCATGAGTCACTTGAAGACCAAGTTGGTGAAGTACCTAGGAATCTCGAGTCTAAGGCAAGTTATGCCCTTGATCACTTTTCTCTAACTAATAATGTTTCTATTAATCACTATGACATGCTTAGATTAATTTGATGGGACCCAATAGGTTTCCCTAGCATTGTTTATCCCCTACCTTGCAGACAGATGAACTATTGGGTAGTTTTGCTATTGCTCTACCTGGTTTTGGGAAATTAATGTTACATTTTGATCATGTTCCAATTCTGTTGTTTTTTCAATTACTGTTCATGATAAGATCATTATGTTAATTGGAACATGGAGAACCACCCTGGAAAACAGTGCTACCACAAGGGTGGTATGGGATGCCCTTGGCTGACTAATTAGGAAAGCTAGTGGAAGACTACCTTACATGAATGGGCAAGGACGGTAGAGGAGCTACGTATAGGGAGGTTCTCAGGTCGATCATGCTGCGATGACTTTTTGGACGAGGGATTCCTATATTGCCCTTCTCAGAAACCGTAGCTAGTTTTCGGAAGCTAGTGGAACTTTGTAAAGGCCTCATAGTGGTACCCTGCCTCGTCTCCTCGACAGAGATGAATGGGAAGTCACGATCCCTTGGCAAACGGGTAACATGACTTGTGGGTAAAGATGCACAACCTCTGTAGAGTGTAAAACTAGTATATCAGCCGTGCTCACGGTCATGAGCAGCTCAGACACTCACATGATTAACTTATGGAATTAAACTTAATTTGTCTTTTGCATTGCATTGTATGTGTTATTATTAATCTTGATCTCTTATTTATTTGGGTTGGTATCTACTTATACTTAGTAACTGCTAATAAAATTTTAACCAACTTTAAAAGCAATGCTCTGCTTTAACCATCTCCTTTGGTAAGCTTTACACTTCACATGAGCTCCCACCTTTGGTGAGTTCATGCACATTATTCCCCGCAACTTGTTGAGAGATGAACGTATGTGAGCATACCCTTGTTGTACTCACATCCCCACCAGGTCAAGAACAGGTACCACAAGATGAGACACATGAAGGATGTTGTGATGAGTTCATGAGTGGTCTAGGCTGTCGTCTCCCAGTCAACTATGGTTGTTGGATCGTTGTCTTCGTATGATGTAATTATTTATTTATTTTATAGAACTCCTATTATCTAGTAAAGATGTGGCATTCGTTTTTGTACCATGAGTCATCATATCTGCGAGACTTGATCCTAGCACACTTGGTGAATTTCGCGCCCGGGTTTTGGACCCCTAAAATCAGGGTGTGATAGTTATCGCCTAGTTTTAATTAATCTATTATGCTAATAGCTTTTAGTTAGATGAGTAATTTAAAAACATTAGCGACTCTAAGCGAGACGAATTAACAGCGCGAGACGAAATACGAAACGTGCGAAATAGCACGCGCACAGCGCGTGGACCAACACGACACGTGAGAACAAATAAATAGATAGCATGATTAAACTAAACAATTATTAATAAAGAATATTTCAGTTAAGGTTAACCACACTGGTGTTTAATTATAAATGCACAAATCAAAATCCTAAATTAGATTTAAATTGAAACGTCATTCTAGTAACCATCGATCAAACAAATGTTTAAATAAATTAAAGAAAATGTGCAACAACAGAGAATAATACTTTTAACATGTAGACAATTTCAATGCGATTCTAATGCAACTTGAACGGAGTAAATCGGATTTAAAACGCAAAAGATATCACAATTTTAAATTGAAATAAACTTCTGTGCACAATTTTAAATTCGTCCAGGGGGTTTTTCATAAATCGACCTTCTTCTTCCTCCTCCTCCTTCCTCTCAATTATGTTAGAGAAAGGGGGAGGGGGAAGGGGAGGCCGGCCAGCCAGACGTGGGCGGGCGTGCGTGGGGGAAAGATGAGGGGAGGGTGAGGGAAGGGAGAGGGATACCCTACACGAACGGGAACGGAGAAACAAAGAAACCTTTGGTGAAACAATGGTGAAGGGCTCACAGGAGAAGACCTCGCCGAAGCTGAGCACAAATTCGTCGATTGAAGATGAACCGTCGGTCGGATCGATGAATCGAAGGCACTAGGACGAAGCTCTCGGCGAGACGAACGCAGCGGTACCCTTGGATTCCACCGACGGCGCACGGATCAAAAGTAGTTGCTCACCGGAGTTGGAATCGTCTCAAACTTTGGCGAGCAATTCCGGGAGTTTCGGATCTAGACTGGGGATGGGATTTCGAAATTCGGAAAGGGCTTGACGAGAGGATTCCAACCATATATATATATATATTGCTAGGGTTTGAAGATATTTTATTTTTTGTAATTATCCCATTTTTAAAATTAAAAGTAATTCCAGTAAAAGGCTGAAATCGTTTTTAATATCCGAAAAATATGTTGAAGGCCCAAAAATTCTAGGAAAAATCCGAGACATGATTTGGCACCCAATGAACTTAAAAAACATATTTAGAACTTTTGAAAATGCTTTTAAGTACCTCAAATAAATAGATTTTAAATTTCGGAAAATAGAAAAAAATCGGAAAAATATAAAAGTTTACGGGAAACTTCTACAAGACAAATTAACATGTTTCAAACACTTCTTGCACTTAGAAACACTATGCAAGAGCATGAATGCAACAACCATGAAACTTCTAGGGCTCACGCCAACATAGAACAAAATAACTCTCTATTGTTTTAATAAAGGGAAAAGAAAAGTGAAGAAAGGAAAGGGTAACACCTCAATTTTGAGTAGAGAGCAAAGAAATTTTTATACCCCAAAATTTAGTGTGTTAGAGACCTAGCCCCCTTAAAAGAATCTCGCCCCGAGATTCAAGGTTGGCTAGCAAAGAGTTCAGGATACTTGGCTTTCAGATCATCTTCGCGTTCCTAGGTTGTTTCTTTTTCAGAGTGGTGACCCCATCTAACTTTGCACATTCTGATGGTGTTTCTCTAGGTGACTCTGTCTGCTGACTCTAGAATCTGCATCGGCTTCTGTAACACCCCGTCCAATCCCTAGACCGGCGGTACTTACTCCTGGCAGCTCTCTAAGATCATATATTGTCCCCACAGACCAACACGAGTCTTTTGTGCACACTTTGTCCTCACTCATGCGCACCCGAGAAAACTTCCTAGTCAGTCATCCATCCCAAATTGCTCCAAGCCAAGCACGCTTAACTTGGAGGTTCTTTCGAGATAGGCTTCCAAAAAAAAAGATGCACCTTGTTGGTATGGATACTCTATTAATTCTATTAGGCCTTAGGCTAGGATATCACCATCCCAGGGGCTAGGATATCACAGCTTCTCCTCATATGTCAGATCTTCCTGTACTTCCAGTCTTTCCACGGACAACTGCTACTCTAGTACTCACAAGCACTTCTGTAACTGAGACACATGGAAAACATCATGCACTGCTGATAGATCTTCTGGTAAGCTGAGTTGATATACCACTTCTCCACACCTTGCCAGAATCTGGTACGACCCAAATCGCAGTGCTAACTTGCCCTTGACTCTGAACCTTCTGCCTCCTCGGATAGGTGACACCTTCAGATAGATATGATCTCCCACTTTGAAACTCAGTTCTTTTCTTCTTGTGTCAGCATAACTATGTTGCTCTGACTGCATTATCTTCAGATTCTCTCAAACCATTTTGATGTTCTCTTCTGCTTAGAGCAAAATGTCTAGGCCAAACACATGCCTCTCTCTAGGTTGATCCCAGAGCAGTGGAGTTCTACAACTCCTCCCGTACAGTGCCTGAAATGGCGACATCTTTAGGCTGGCCTGATGGCTGTTGTTATAAGTGAATTCCGCATAAGGCAACTTCTTATCCCAACTTGACTTATCTTGCAATGCATAGGCTCTCAACATGTCTTCTAGAATCTGGTTAGTTCTTTCAGTCTAACCGTCGGTGTGCGGGTGATAAGCTGAACTGAACTTTAAATGCGATCCTAAGGCTTCTTGTAGCTGCTACAAAAAATGGGAGGTAAACTATGTTCCTCGATCTGACACTATCTTCTTCGGAACACCATGCAAACAAATAATCCGAGACATGTATAATTCAGCTAGCGTTGCTCCATTGTATGTTGTCTTCATTGGTAAAAAATGGGCCACTTTTGTTAAGCGGTCCACAATCACCCAAATAAAATCGTAGTTGGCCCAGGTATGAGGTAGGCCAAATATGAAATCCATCCCGATCTCATCTCATTTCCACTAAGGAATCTGCAATGGTTGCAAAAGTCTAGCTGGTTTCCGATGCTCTCCTTTGGTTCTCTTACAACTGTCACAAATGGCAACATGCTCTGGAATATCTCTTTTCATTCCGTACCACCAAAACTTCCTTTTTAGATCCTAATACATCTTCTCGCTTCCGGGGTGTATGGAATATGATATCTCATGAGCTTCTTTGAGAATTAGCTCCCGAATGGACTTGATATCGGGAACACACAGCTGGTCTTTGAACCATACCACATCTTCTACATCTTCCCAAAAGTCCTTGCCTTTCCCCTCTAAGATTAGCTGGCGAATCTCGCTGGTCTTTTCATCATATTTCTTTCCTTCTCTGATATCCTGCTCTAGGATAGGTTCCAGCTCAACTGTCACTCCCTGGTTGCTATTCAAAAATCCGAGACTCAGTCTGTCAAACTCCTTGGCTAACTCATACAGCATCGGGTGAGCAACCATCATATTGACTTGACTCTTTCTGCTTAGTGCATCTGCAACCACATTTGCTTTGCTTATATGGTAATGTATCTCCAGCTCATAGTCTTTAATCAACTTTAGCCATCTTCGCTGCCTCATATTTAGCTCTGACTAGGTGAATATATACTTTAGGCTATTTTGGTCTATGTAAACATCACACTTCTGCCCATATAGGTAGTGCCTCCATATTTTCAATGCATGAACCACTGCTGCTAAATCTAGATCATGCGTGAGATATGTAAAGTCCAAATTTGTATAAGAAAAAAAATTAAAAAATAAATATATTTTATGATAATGTTTTGGAAAATTTGAAACCTTTGGAAAATTATTAGTTCCCTTCCCTTTTTCCTAATCAGATAATGGTATTCAATTAGTCAAATAACCAATAAATAAATAAAGAAATGGGTAGCTCATGCTTATGAATTTGTTGTAATGCATTTTATTGAAATAAGGAATCATAACTTAAATTTGACCTCAAAATATAAATTAAAGTATAAAATTAGAAGGGAAATTTGTAATAAAGTCATTTATTGTTAGGATTAAATAATGGGAAGGAGAATAAATAATAATATTGAAAAATAGGATTTACATTTACATTATGATTATATTTGAGATTTGAAATCTGAAATTCAAAACAAAAATTTGAATTTGGCTTGACTACTTGAATTTGGAAAAGGAAATGAAATAGAAAAAAGGAAAAGAAAAGAAAAACCACACAGGATCGACCTAGGCCGAATTCCCTTTTGGCCCAACTTCTGTACGCGCAAACCAACACCTCTTGGCCCATTTCCCGGGCGCGACTCGTCGCTAACATCGCGGGCCCGCGGGCAGATTTGCCCTCACGCCTAGCTCTGGTGCATTTGCGCCGACAGGTGGGGCCGGCTTGTCAGGCCTCCAGCGTGCGCGTACACCACGGGTTGACGCTGAGCTATGGGCCTTGGCGGTCAGCTGGATCTCCTTCCTTGTCAATCTAGATCCACATCATAGACTCACATGTAAGTGCCCACGCGGACTCATCCTAGGAGCCAATGTCGTGTGGGGCCCGACCGTCAGGCCCTCTCGTTCTGCGCACGCACCATTTCACTGACGCGTGGGGCCACCATGTCAGTTTCCCCTTCCTCCTCGGAATAGAACTACGTCAAGCTCTATTCGCACAACAACAGCGCCACCATTGTCGCGCCATCCCCTCGAATCGGACTTGCTAGGGCCTATAAAAATGCGTGTGCTCCGCATTCGTCCTCCCCATCCCTACCAAAGGCGCCCACAAGCTTGGGCTTCGGTGTCCTTCACCGCATCGTCGATCACGCACTACCAGGGATCTGTGAGGCACAGTGGACTGCACGCCTGCGTGCACGATTCTCGGTATGGATCCCTCACCCGTATCCGCCTTCATCGCCGCAACGTGTAGAGCCATATGGATTTGGGTTTGGGATGCTTGGGCCGTAGATTCACATCGCCAGTGATGACCTTCGTCGTGACTGCAACTTGGGCACCACCCTTTGGATTGGGGGAGGCGAGCGAGGTGGGGAAGACGGGCTTCAGGCGGTTGATGGGTAAATCAACGGTCCTGGGCGTACCAATTCATTGATGAAATCTGAACCGTGGATCGCTGATCCCTCGACTCGAATCAGATCGGGTTTGTTTGAACTCATGGCCGTTGATCCCTGATTGGACATCCTAGATAGCATACCAATTTGGTTATGTGCGAATCTAATCCAGAGCCCCTAGTGGACGATCGGACGGCTATCATGGGTCGATATCCCTTCGGTCAGGGAATTATGCAAAAGAGACCTCGTAGTTTCATCAATTCAACCCATAGTTCATTTGTAGTCAAAAGAAATTGAAACTGAGTCCCCGGTATTTACTAATAGAACCCCATACTTTCCGGTAATGTTGCGCGCAATCCAACGATCTGGTAAAATTGAATAAAATAGTAAAGTAAATGAATTTTTGTATAAAAATAATTTTAGAAACTTGTTTAATTCATAAATAATTCATTTTAACTCCTTTTTGATCCATTCCAGTTGCATTAGTCTCACATTAATATTGTTTATCATCTAGTAACCTTGTTCTACCATGAAACCTACGATTAAAATCTTGTATATCATTTGTTTTATAGTAGACACTTAAACCTTCGAAAAATCATAACTTTACAACCGTAACTACAATTTTAGTGGTTCTCGAACCTTGGATCTAGTCATGATGCGAAGATCATCATTATGCAGTTTGTTCTTATGTTTGGTGATGTTAATCTTGCCTATGCCATGTTTGTTTGTATTGCTATGACTAGCAGCGAGGTTACAAGAATCTGAAGATCATCTTGGTACCTGGAATCTCGAGTCCCAAGCAAGTTGTGCCCTTGATCACTTTTCTTTACCTAATAATGTTCCTATTAATCACTATGACATGATCAGGTTAATTTGATGGGACCTAATAGGTTTCCCTAGCATTGTTTATCCCCCACCTTGCATACAGATGGATTATTGGGTAGATTTGCTATTGCACTACCTGGTTTTGGGAAACTAATGTATTATTATGATCATGTTCCAATTATGTTGTTGTTTAATTATTGTTCATGATAAGATCATATTGTTAATTGGAACATGGAGAACCACCCGAGAAAATAGTGCTACCACAAGGGTGGAATGGGACGCCCTTGGCCAAGTAATTAGGAAAGCGAGGGAGAGATTACCTTACCCGGAAGACCCATCGGCCATGATCATAATATACGAAAAGAGCAACAGAGCTTCGTGCTTTGCCAGTTACTGAGGCTATGTGTGATTTACCTTTGAAGGTAATGATTTTTGTTTTTTAGATTCATCTTTAAACTATCCTACTGGCATTCTTATTAAACCTTTTGAATTTTTGGACAAGAGCAAGCGGAAATCAAGAATTCCTCCGTTGATCCGTCTAAGACTGTCACAGAGCTGAAGATGCCAGAACTGCCAAAGGTACAAGAGCAGTCAAAGGCATCATCTATCCCGGCAGGAACTCCTAAGAAGGGAAAGAGAATGGCCAATGTATTGGAAGCCGTTTTAAGGCCTTCGAAGGTAGCGACTCCTGCACCGCCGAAGGTCTCCAAGGACAAGGCTGATGAACGAAAGATGGCCGCTATTGCCGATATTTCTTCCAATTTGGACAAGGCTGGACCTTCAGAACCGATTTCGTCGAAAGATAAACCTGAGAGCCTACCAGAGAAAATGGCAATGCCAACACCTGAAACAACGCCGCTAGAAAAGCTTGAATACATTATTCGCCATGCTTCAGGGAAACAACTTTCGAAAGAACAAATTGTTGAAGTGCAACACTACGCGAGAGACCTAAGGTATCCTCAGGGCTCTTTGGTTTACGGGCGCAACGGTGAAGATGATTATTTGTACTGCCTCCCAGATAATAAGGAGATTGATGTTTGCCACGAGATGATGGATAACATGGGTTATCCGAAGCTTGAGCTTGGATTATCTGCCATGCCAAAGGAATATCTTGCCGACTTCTTGGCTTATAACAACTTGAAGGTTTCCATATTTTACTTTTATTTTTAATTTTCCAATTTAGCAGAATGTTTTTCTGTTGTACTTTATTATTTATTCATTATTTTTTTTGTTAGGGGCTTATCCTTAGCAAAGCTTTAAAGGCGCAGAAAGATGTCGAGGATGAAAATACCCGGATAGCCTTCGGAAATCTGTGATCTAAAGTTATAGTCCTTCGGCCTCAAGCTGTTGAAAAAGACAAAATCCTTCTTTAGTTGAAAAAACTGAAGAGGAAGCAAGCTGATTTAGCTAAACTTTCTGAAGGAGACATGAAAATTTCAAAGCTGGACAAAGAAAAAGAAGCTGATGCAAAGCGCATAGCCGATTTAGAATATGCTCTATATACGCAAGTGGAGCTTCACAAGTCTAAGGTGCTAAGATTAGAAAAGAAGTGTTGGGGCGAAGGCGTAGACGCTACCCTTCGCTCGAAGTCTTCGCCTGTCTTCGCTGCACCAACGAAGACGACGACTGACGGACAGCACCCTTCGTCCGACGTAACTAAAGGACGAAGACCCATGGCGAGGTTGCTCCTTCCCGCGGGCTCATCCAGCGTGAGGGCCCACGTACAATCTGGCCCGTCATAACGGGCCCCGCGCTGTTGTCGCGCATCACGGGCCTAAATTGTAAAGGTTCTTCCATTATTACAGTCTGTAACCCTGCTTTAATGGGAATATTCCGGGAGGACCTAGGCTCCTGAGGGCACATGCGTCCTTAATCCTTGACGCTGGGCACTCAGGCACCTATAAATACCCCCGCACAGTGCCCGTGAGAGGTTAGGTTAACAGAGCTATTGCCATCTCGTGTTGTAGCCCCGTTTACACCACTTTTACTCCCCTGTTGGATCAACTCGCTCAGGAGAGCAAGTTCCAACATTTGGCGCTTCAGGAAGTGAGTGAGAGTTTTGAAGTTGAAAAGGAAAACATGAAATAGCCGAGACTGAGTGGAATAGAGTTCAAAGGAACATTGAAGAACTTCATCAATCGAAATAAAAAGGTTTTTCTGTCGCTAAGCAATGCTGTAAAAAGCTGAAGAGTATGTTTGCTAAAGTTGGTGCATTCTCTAATGAGCAAAATTTTATTCGCGGCCATCCCGAAGGGATAATTAGATGGATATAAGGTGAAGTCGAGGCTTTTGACGAAGTCCTCGCTGGCTGAGGTGATTACTGCGCCTCCATAGGGTCCCGCGAAGCAGTGTCTCTGCTTGAGAAAGCTGGCTGCGAACATGCGAAGGTTGTAATTCAATCGGATTTTGTAGTATCAGACAAAGATGTAAAAGATCCTTCTGCTGAAACTATTAGTCTAGGAGGAAAATTCTATTCTGAAGTTTGGCTCAACGGTGGGAGGCAGATAGCAGATGAAGCTATCAGACAGAATGAAGAAGAGGTCATTTCAAATTCTGAACCCTTACTTTTCGTATCTATGAGTTACTGTCTGCGTTTATCTTACTCTTACGTTTTTCTCAGGCTCATCAGGCTAAAGAAGAAGCTAAGAAAGCTGAAGAAGCCACGGAGCTTGAATGGTGCATAGGTATGTGTTTTTATTTTTAATTTGTATCCTCATTATTTCTTAAATTCATCATCTGACCACTAAATAGTTCTTTGAGCAGCAGAACATTCTCCCCCCTCTAGAACAATACGACCCCAAAGCAGATCCGTTGCTAAAGAAAATCCTTGGCGATTTTAGGGTGGTAAATGCAGCAATAGACGAAGCTGTCGACCAACTACTGAACGAAGTTGTGGAGAAAGTACTGAAGGAAGATTGAATTGTTTGTAGAGACTGTCAAATTTATAAAACATTCTAACGTTTGCGTGTTGCTCTATGTAAAAACAATTGTGCTCTATATATCATTGCAATGTGTACTATTTTTCTTTATGTAGCGTGAAATGTACGTACCATTTTTTGAGCCAAAGGTGACAAAACACCTTCCCTTCTTTTCATGCTTCGTAAAGAAAATCCCTTTTCAACCGAAGGTCTTGTAACATTATAAAATGTCTGCTGCCGGAGTCAAAGCACCGTCCCCTTCTTTGTCCTATTAATGACGATGATTGTTGAAGATGTAGCATTTTTCCTTCCTTTGTCCTCCTATTTTTAGTCCATGATTTCTCAAGATACACATATTTAGCTTCGTAGCTAAGCCACATTTGCGGATGGAGCAGAAATTGCCCTTCTTTTCTCTTTATGGTAGATGCAAGATGATGCATGATGGTATGATGCAAAATGATGTGATGATATGACGCAAAGATTCCTAAGTTAATATGATTATAGAAAAAATTATAATAAGACTCTGCACCCCCTTAGGAACGACTTTGGGGTCTCTTCACCTTTACTAGGTGATATTTTAGCTCCGCATCCCCTTAGGAACGGCTTTGGAGCTTCTTCACCATTACTAGGTGGCATTTTAGCTCTACATCCCCTTAGGAACGACTTTGGAGCTTCTTCGGTACATTTGTTACAATCGATGGTATAACCTCAGATTTATTACAAAGTGTCGAAGGATGTGCCTTCTTAAAGTGTTTTCAAAGCAAAATGTAAAGCAAAAGAAATAAAAATTACAATAGATATGCTTCGAATTCTTGACCCAGCCCCTCTAGTGCTTCAATAGATATGATTCCAGAACAGTATTGTTGACTGTTCGAGCTTCAGACTCTTCCCTTGCATCATGCTACTGCTGATCTTGATATTGCTCATGAGGCTGCTGATTGTAAGATGAAGTTGGAACTAGTGCGGGTGGTTGAGGTAAGGCCCACCTAGCTAGAGAGTGATTTGCTGAGGCAACTGAAGCTATAGACTGTGGAAGTGGCTGTTGGTTGCGTACATACTCAGGGATGTATGGAGAGTATTATGAAGGAGTATGAAGAACTTGCTTCGGTTGATTCTGCCGTTGTAACACCCTGATTTTTTTAGGCGTCAAATTTTTTCCAAATTTAGTTTAATTTGTTAAGGTTCAAGTGATTTAGGATCACGAAACAACAATATTATGTTTTTTCCTTTTATTAATAAGTCAACTAGAATAAATCTTAAGGTCTACATATTTTATTACATTTCATGCTAGTGCATACTCTTTTATGATTGTTTGAGTGCTTTAATCTCTAGTTAATTTACTTTGGTCTCAACTCCAAAGATAAATCCCTAAACCTACTTTTTTCTCATGTGCATGGCATGGAGGTATTTGTTTTCTTTTCTTCCTTGCATGTGTTTCGTATATGCATGCGATGGTGGTGGAGTCACTAGTTTTCTCGCAAGCGTGACCGGCCTCTTTGCATGCATGGTTTCCAAGAGTGGAGTCTGGATCGTCTCATCCATATAGGCATGCGGTAGATTAGCAGTCAACACCCATGATCGTCAAGAATTGGAACCGCCCATTTGCTTCTGGCACACGCAGCAACCGTGCCCCTGGTCGTGGCTTGCATGTGTTGCATGCCTTGCCCAGCTGGCCCACCAGTTGGCCCCTCTCCCTCCTCAACCAGGACGTGCACACGATGCCTTGGAGCCGTCCCTGCATTCTCTCCCTGCGCGTAACCTCTCTCCCTCTCTCCTCGCGACCGCTGCACCAGGAGCCTCGCCACTGCCCTCTCTACTCGCCTGCGGCCAGCTGGCGTGGCCCGCGCAGGCGCGGCATAGCGTCCCGGTGCCCAGGCATGAGCACGGCAGATCGGCCCCAGCGCGGCGGCACGGTGGCCCGGTGCGACAGCCTTCGCGGGTTGCCCCGGCGCGACCAGCGTGGCCTGCGCAACCTCATCGGGGCCGCCACACTGCACATCCGCCTCTCCACCGTTCGTCGGGCATCGCTCCTGCTCCGGCAATCTTCGTCACCACTGGTGAGCCCCTGTGCTACCCTATCCGTCCCTCGCCATCGTTGGGCACGTGCCTTGCCGCGAGCTCATCTAGCCATCCGTCGTCGCTGCGAGGTGAGCATTGTCTACGCGTTAGTTACCTTGTTTCACCATGTCGCACGTCTAAATAATTAATTATATTTTTGTCTAACTAACGTTAATTAATTAGACTTTTCAATTAAACTAATTTATAAGTAGTTAACTTGCGCTTTATAAATACTGGTCGACATAATTTATAATAATTCAAATATTTTGCTCTAATATTCATTTGATATAAATACGACGATTATTTAGTTTTATCACGTTTCGCGCGTTGTCGCTCGTACCGCTCATGCTATCCGCACGTGTCGTTGTTGTGGTTCACGTGCGCCGTCTCTGTCCATTCACGATGTTTCGTGCGTGTCGCGCGCGTGATCTGCGCACATTAGTTAATCGTTTCTCTATAATCGTTCATGCTTAGTAATTAGTCCTTGTTTAATCGTTGACTAATTGATAGTACAATTTGTATGAAATATCTTATGCAAATAATTTATATTAACTAAAATCAACTTAGAAGTATGGTTTTGCGCATTTAATCATAACCTAGTGGTATTCATATGCCGTGTCGCGTTTAGCCGCGAATTGTTAATTATTCAATACGTAATGCGTTGCAAACCCGTTTCTATTCGCTCCAGTCGTGTCAACTCTGTAGCAACGTCGATTTTGTAGTAGTAATGCTATCTAGTCATGTCACAAGTTTAATTTATTAATTAATTATCTACATTCTCAGTTTTCTATAGTTATTCAAAGACGACCTTCTAATTAAAACTAGGTTGTAGTTTTTAACTCGGTCTTTTATAAACATAAATGTTAATTAACTTGATTAATACCAGCTTAAATACTTTTAATTAATTATATGTTTGTTGTTGTTCACGCACGGCATCGTTGGCGCGTCATCGTGTTGTTCGCGCGCGTAGTAGCGTTGTCTCACGCGCGTCGCGCGCTGTCGTGCGCATTATCGCGTTGTCTCACACGCGTCGCACGCTGTCGTGCGCATTATCGCGCGTGTCGTTCGCACGTTTTGTCGCGGCGCTGTTGACATCTTTCTCGCTTTGTCGCGCGCGTTATTAAATTGTTTTCGCTTATGATCATTATATTAATTAATCACCTGTGTAGCTGTTAACTATTAGAATGTCAAAATAATTGAAACTAAGCAGTTGCATTAATTTATATTTTATAAGTGCCTGCTAATATGATCATGCTGAAACTAAGTATTATAGTTAATACCCACTTAGCATAAAAGCGATATCATTAGCGATCCTTGTGTGTCATGCCTTTTCAAGATTTACTGCTTAAATGTAGCAAGTCCTATGCAATGTTTATAAATATAATCTGATTACTTTTAAAGTTGTAATTAGTATTTAACATGGCGAATATTAGCTTAACTATTTTTTATTTATTTAATATTTGTTTAGTATAAACGTGTCCCCTGTTTAGTTTTTCTCGTATGTCACGCGTTCTGTTCCGCAGCGGTGGCGTGTTGCTTCGTGCGTCGTTCGCGTGCTGTTTCGCACGCGTCGTCACACGTTGTGTGTGCGTGCCACATGTGCGGATCATGCGCATCGCCACGCGCTAAGTCGCGTGTGGTTGTGCATCGTTCGTGCATTATTTTTGCATGTCGCGCATTTTGTCTCGTGTCGTTAAGTTCGTCCCGCTTAGAATCGCTCATATTAATGAAATTACCTGATTATCTGTCAACCACTAAGATAGTAAGTTGGTCAAAGCAAAGTAGTAGTCTTGATTTACATTTAATAAAGGTTAATTAATATAACTATGTCGAATTAAGTATTCTAATTAATACTTATTTAGTGTAAACGCACTAACTTCTTGATCGTAGCTCCATCTATCGCGTTTCCTTTCCTCGCGTGACCGTAGTAGCGAGCTCTATTTCGTATTGCACGTTTTTATAATGTTTTCCTTTGTATGGTGTAATGTTCTTATGCATATATGTTTGTTTGCGTGTACCTCTTTGTCTTCACTTCGCGTTGCGATTATAGCGTCGTTTTCGAGCCTCGGTGAATCGATAGTCAAGCTTCGACGACCAAGTGATCAGGCTTTTCGAGTTCCACAAGATTGAAGACCCTAAGCATATGTTTGGTGAAGGCAAGTGTCCTCAGACCTGTCATGTCCTATTTACTTTAATATTTACTGTCCCGCACTACATTACTGAAACCTAAGGATTGACTAGTCTGTATCTACTTATCCTTGTTTACCTTTTGGGTTATCATGGTTAGCTTTATGATATTGCGTTACTTTAATCAATGAACATGATGTGAATATTATGATACAATGATGTTATCCCGATGATGATTTTGTGATACTTTAGGGGGCTCAGGCTGTTTCCTGAGTACCTCTCCGTAAGGACCTGTTTGGGGAGTGACAACCTGGAATAACAGTGCAACCATGAGGGCGAAATGGGACACCCTTAGCTGATTAATTAGAGGAACTAGAGGAGTAGTTGGCTTCGCTGTAGGGCCGTCAATGTGGTCCGGGCACATTACTTGCTCTGCCGAGGCTAGTTGTAGAGGTTCTTGATTTGGTTTTGTTAGTCATCCTTCCTTTGGGGAGATGTACTATGTTTATCAAACTGGAGAAACCTAACGGGCGGCTATGACCTCTGGGAAATCTTTGTGAAGGCCACGTAGTGAGACCCTGCTAGGTCACCTTGGTAGTGATCAATGGAGAGTCATGATCTCCGGGCAGAACGGGAATCACGACTTGTGGGTAAAGTGTGCGACCTCTGCAGGGGAATGAAACTGATATATCAGTCGTGCTCACGGTTATGAGCGGCCTTAGGATCCTCTTTGATTAGAGATACAGATGGTTCGATATACAATGGTTCTATTTATTATTTTGGTTCGATGATGATAAAGATATTCCTCGATGAGGAAATGATTCACAGGTTGGCTATATGATAAAACTTGGCTTCCACTAATAATAAATACCTGACCAACTAAAAGCAATTGCCTTGACCTTAACCCCACATAAAGCTAGTCCACTTTAGCCAAACGGGACATTTGCTGAGTACATTGATGTGTACTCACCCTTGCTTTCACAAAACACCAGGTTGCCTTTGGTGCAATCTATGCTTAGGTAAAGAAGAAGGCGTCGAGGCGGACCTCCAGGAGTTCCAGGACTTCGACGAGTTCGAGGATTAGGCTAGCGACCTCCCCCAATCAGCTGCCTGTGGTGGGTTAATCTACGTTGGCTACGTTTTGATTCTGTGTACTTTGATTTATATTATGTAAATGACTCTAGTCTTTAATATCATTACTTACTGTTTATTGTAATTCGAGGCAGTGTGATATGATGAGTCATTTATGTAATCGCTGTGTACATGAATTTCTGATCCTCGCACGTACATGGTTCGCATTTGGTTTACCTTCCAAAACCGGGTGTGACAGCCGTGCTTTGGCTTCAACTATTTCCTTCTGCTTTTGCATTTTGACTTGGGAAGTCCTTGTTTTGTGTCCCTTATCCTCTCCATAGAACAGGTAGAATAGTCTTCTTGGCTGGGAGTTGTATCTTCCTCCAAAGCTTCGTCTTCCTCTGCCTCTTGGGGCTGGTGGTCTGAAGGAACTTTGGTGTGTCCCTATTGATTGGAATTACTCTGCTTCCCTTGATTATGGTTGTTCTTGTCTTCACTTTGGCCTGGGTTGTGTATTATTCTGACATGTCTTGGATGAAACCTTCACCCAAAGCCTCTGGTCCTCTCAGAATACCTGTAAGCTTCCTCCCATCTTTGTCGAAAATCATTACGGCCGTAATATACTCATCCATTTTTGGATGCCATTACGATGGGAGTGACATCAAATTTTATAGGAGAGGGGGGTCCTTGCCTTTCAACAAGGTAGTTTGAGAGATTTGTAGTCCCTTTCTTTCTTTTTTCTTTAAGGAATTCGCTCTGCTAGGGACTCCTAGATGCTTGCTCTGTAGGGGCTCTGATCCATCAAAGCCTCCCTTCCTCCTCTCCCCAAGGATGCCGCCATAAAGGCGAAGATTAAACGAAGGAGGGAGGCAGAAGAAGAGACTTTGGTAGCACGTAAGAGGCGTCGTTTGAAAAGGAAGAGGGAGAAGAACGCTTAGCGCCTGGCTCATGCTGAGCCGAGGAGGAGCATCTCTACGTCTACCCACACAGAAGGCATGACCTCCACGACATTCGGTAGGATAGGGACCCTAGCGTCAGTGGGTGGCCCATGTTGTAACACCCCTGGTTTTACTGTCACTAAAACTTGAGCATCACATCATGAGCATTGGCATATCATGTGTTTGTTACACCTAAAGTGCATTCACTAGGTAAAAATTTCAAATAAGTTGTACTGATATGACTTGATGTGTGGTTAACCCTAGGGTAAAGTGCTTAACCTCAGATCAAGGCTTATGGATATAAGTAAAGCCCAAATATGTGAAAATCTCAACAGACATGAGACATGATCATAAGATATCACATTTGAAGGACTTTAGTGACACCAAAACCCTGAAGTGCTAAAAACTCTGAAAAGACTCCTGGAAAACCCTAAATTGGAACCCTAGGGGGTTAAGTGTAAATTTTGTGCACTTTTGGACCCAAGTGCAAAAACCAAAGTATTAGAACACAAATCATATGTTTTACACATTTGAGGATTTGCCAATAAAATTGTGAGGTTTGGACTTATTTGCAAAAAGCACCACTTAAACCCTATAGGGTTAAGTCTGAAATTCAATGAACTTGGGGCATCTTTGGAGCCTTATATCTTTAAATCCATGAGGATTCTGTTCTAGATCAGTACATCAAGATGATAGAGCTATGATAGGAGGATAAGTTTGATTAAAAGGCTTAACCCAAAAACCTAGAGGAATTTAACAAAAAAAACCTCAAAGTTGAGCTATCAGACTAGGGTTCTGTAGGTTTCAGAAGAACAGTTGTACAGGGCCGACTTTGGGGCCATGTGGAGCTCGAATTAATGGGTGTTTAACTAAAATGTCTGTAACAAAGTTAAAACTGGTTTGTAGTAGAGTAACTTTGATGCAGTCGGCTTGCTAGGGTATTGTACAAAAATCAAAGAATTAGTGCGATGAAGTTGAGCTGTCAGAAACAAGTTATGCGAATTGGGCAATACTGAAAATCAGATTCATGGTGCTATGAATTCAGTGAAATGCAGTCGATTCGAGAGCACCAGATCTGAGAATTTATGCATAATTGATCCATGAATCCTATAGTAAACTTGAAGACTGTTGTTTGGTGAACAATTTTTATTAATGAAGATCACCCTGTTCTTAACAAGACTTAAGAGAAAGAGAGGGTGAAAGGAGGTCGGTTCAATGAAACGATGAAGATCAGAGCGCAGGAAATATCTGAAGACGATGAAAAGATCTGAGGCACTATGGATTAAGATGTGCTCGAGTGAATTAGAGGAAGGATCGACCGTTGTGAGATAACTACAAGCCGTGTCATGGTTCTACGAACTTGGCCGAAGCCTGACCGGAGATATTTCACCGGTGGCCATCATGGCTCGGTTCTTTTGTCGCCGTGTCACTTACTCCGCCATTCTACCTCAGTGTGTTCCTTTGTTACGTGGTCGCCATGCATTAACGATGTGTTTCGTGGCCACTGATCATTAGCCAGACCACCGTGCCTATAAATAGTGCCATGAACCACGGCGAGGTACTCACAATTTCACTAGTGAGCTTGGTTGAAGCTAAAATTCGCGGGATCCTCTCCACCTCTCCCCAAATTAGTTGTCCATGGTGAATCGGTAGCCCTTTGCGACCGTATAGCCCCAACGTGACCCCCTAATTCCACCAGAGATCGTCGCGACGCTGTTTTCCCCTTCTCAGACACCGTCGAGCATGAATTCTCCATGCTCCATGGCCAGACAATTCTGGTATGGTTCTGCACTTTTGGAGTATTGTTTTAGCAGCCCTATATGCCCATGAAGCTCACCGTGGCAACCATTTGAACTGCATGGGCACGATTTTGTGGGAACGTGGGCTCGACGCCACGTTTTCCGCCGTGCGCGTGGGTAGAGCATTCTCTGAACGTACGAGCCAAATTAATGCCCATAATGACTCGGGATAGGGTAGAATTTGGTAGAGCGGGTGCCAACGTGTGCTCGGGCCTTCCATGGCCGTGGCGCGACCGGGGGGCGTTCGTCCCCGCCGCTGTCCGGGGTCGAGGACCTAATTTTAAAAGACACAGAAGTTTGAGGGGGCTAAGGGAAAGGTGTCAGTGACTCATTAAAACCAGCCGAGGACTTCTTCTCAGATTTTTGAACTGACAGGGGCCTTTGCGCAAAGTCTACCGAATGGTCGCGGGCGCGCCCGGATTCTGCATAGGCCTGGGCTGGTTGGGCCGGTGTTGGCCCAGTACTGTTGATGCTTTTCCTTTTTCTTTTTCTACCAGATTTAGGAAATCCGTATAAAATTCTGGAAAATGCTAAAAATATGAGACCAATTTTGTTGGACTCCTAAATTTCTATAGTATTTAATAAAAATAGTTCTAGGATTTTTAGTCCAAACAAGGAATTATGTAGTATTTAAAAGAGCTTAAACCTATACCTTTGGAATTTTAGAAAATACTTGGTGACTCCAAAAATCACCAAACTTTTTAGATAATCCTAATATGATATTTAGATCCTATGAGTGAAGTTTGACTTGCTTTGGACATTGTTTGATTCCTAAACCAAAAACCCTAGCTTCTTAGGGTAAAACTGTGCAACCCTACTAAGGTATTGACCTAGAAAACCATAGTGTCCTAGTGCACCGTGAAGGAAAATTGTATTCAAGACATAACTTAATATACCCTTATTGTCATTGCATTTCATAAGCATCACATGAGCATTCATGGTTATATATGGTTATATATAGATAACGAAGAAGAAATAGTGGTTGAGGAAGAAGAAGCTACACCACCACCTAAAAATCCACCTGCTGGGAACTGTTTTTACTTTGACATCTGTGGAACAGAGCCCGACTCCCCTACAACACAAGCCAAGCCCCGGTGCATTTGCCACCTCCTTGCTGTTTTTAAATCTTTATCACCTTATATGATGCATTAGGTGATAGGAGTTGTGTGCTAAACCAATTGCTGCATTTCCTTCCTCGGAACTGTTTACCATTCCTTGATTCCCTGTTTTATTAAAAGGTTTTATGAGTCTTGCTTTAGAAAAACAAATGTTTTGTTTTAAGCAAAAAGCTGTTGCTTCAAGTGGAATGTGATGTTTTCAAAAATAAAACTTGATGGTTGATCCATCATGGCCGTGATGGGTTCAACATCGGATAAGATGTACCTCTGCCAGGTA
The DNA here is from genome assembly GCA_029449295.1 of Zea luxurians. NCBI lineage: Eukaryota > Viridiplantae > Streptophyta > Magnoliopsida > Poales > Poaceae > Zea > Zea luxurians. Next base: position 53,605,711 of record JAOPSE010000004.1, on the reverse strand, counting down.
CCAAACTTTGGGTTTTTAAAGAAGAGAGTCTCGGTGTAGTGTCTTCGTCTGAGTCGATTAAGGACCATCTCGATGTGGGCCTGATGACCGAGGACCTTTAACTGGCCACATGCCTCATCATGGGTAAGCTTTGCCTCGGGCAGACTAATACTAGAAAGGCCAACACACAATGGGAGTGGAGAGATGGCGAGAGTAGCGTGTACCCTCCGTGGCAAGAGGTTGGACGGTGGTGTATTTGTGCTCTCGGTTGGCGTGAACCCGGTCTGGTCTTAAGAAACCCGGTGGCGAGTTGTCATATGCAAGGGTTAAGTGCTACATATGCCATGTGATTGGAGATCCTCAGCTGAGTATTAATCGATTCGGATCGCCGCTACTTCTCGGACATGAAGACTTGGTCACTGACCTACACATAGCAATCCAGGAAAGTAAAAGGGTGATAAAAGATGGCTAGTATAGGCCGAGTGCTTGAACTAGGGTAGAAAGAACTCTAGTGACAGGTAATGACTTAATTTGCTAATAAAACTTGATTTTTAAGGATCCACTATTAGTAAGCATTTTTGCAAACAGAGTCTTGATTCTTGATTAAGCCATACCTTGGCTCCCTTAAAGCCAGCATACCCTTGAGAGTCTTTTATTTTGACATGTAAGACTTGCAAAAGTACACTCCGTACTCAGGGTTCTTTAACCCATGTTGTTGTAGGTGAGGAAACAACAAACTTTTGCTATTTTTGTTCTAAGGTGGTGCCCAAGGAAGAACCTCAACAGTCAAGTGGTCGCGGGAGGATGTTGGCCTCCCTTCTGAAAAACAATATACTTTTATGCGGGAGGGGTTTTTGCCTCCTAGTTCTGTAATAATAATACTTATGCACTCATATACCCTAGTTCTGTAATAACTATAACACTCTCTCTATATTTTGAATGAATGTAAATTAAGTTATTGTAATTCGCTTCCGCTTATTCGTTCCTCTGATGTGTTGTAATATCTACGTGATGGGTGAAACGCTCTTGGGCGAGGAAAAGAATATAGATACCGAACTTGTCGAGTGATTATGTGCATCTACAGGGTTGTCTAAGGTTCGTTGGACAAGGACAACTGTAGGTGAGCCTAATGACTTGGGATGTTCCATCACACATATCTCCATAGTGACACAGAGGCTAGCTCTAGCGTCCTTGCCCAAAGGGAAGGGCCTATGGTGAATCCTGCTGCACTTGACGCTCCTACTGAGTGTCACGAGGAGGGAATGGAAACTGTGGCGTCATCCTCTGTGCCTACTGCGTTGGTTGGGCATGGCAAGGGAGATGCGGAGCTGGTGGCGTCGCCCTTTCTGGTTCCCATTGTGTCGGCGGGGCATCACGAGGGGGTGGAGCTAGTGGCAGCGTCTCCTCCAACACCTTGCACGTCGATGGTGGCGACGCCTCAAACACAGAGGAGGCCCTTTACTCGGACGCATTCCTCCCGATAAGCCATTACTTGATTGTTTCATCAACGCGTACATGCAGCGCAAGACGGTGAAGGATGTGGTTCTTGTGGCGCCGGTCGGACTGACCTCTTTGGTCGCCCCGGCCATGTTAATCGTCGTTGCGGCGACCACCTTTCTAGGACCAGTCGTACCGACTTCCATGGTTGTTCAGGAGAATCCGAGCGCGGTTGCTCTTGATGTGATTCCTCCTAGGCTGCGGGCTCCTACGTTCGGCCTAGAGGGAGTTTCGACGGCCATAGCGGTTGCCCCGGGTGCGGCTATGGCGATGAGCGTGGCACTCGTCGTTCCCCCTTTCCTACCCCTAGTCCCCTCACCGTTGGGTGTCGTAGCGGTGACTCTCTTGGCTAGGGCATTGTCATCACCAAGGGAGGTTGCCGAGGCCTAGACCTAGCCATCGCTAGCCATCCCTCCTTCCTCCTCCCTAGCAGCGGCACTTCCCACGCTTCTGTCCGGGAATCTCGCCCCCTTCATTCTCGAAGGTTAAGAATGGGAGGAGATGGTAGTAGAGGAATGGTAGATCATTGAGGGGCTTCTGTCCGAGCCAACAGGAGTCTGTAGACTATCGAGCACTTCCTTGGTAATTTCGAGGATGCAGTGATGATAGATCACATGGCGATGACATGGTTCCTGCTCCCCTATGGCCAGGCGAGTATTCTTTCTAGTTATTTCTCCTCACTCGTGGTTCTTTGGTCGGCGTTTTGCTAATCATTCGACCACTCACCATAGCGCCTCTTTTCTTAATCGATGGCTTAGGGGGAGGCGCTGCTAGCAGCGTGGCAGGAGGTGGAGCAACTACGCGTGGAGGCCACCCGCTCGGAGGAGAGGGAGCGCGAGCTCTCTGTGCTGCACTCTGAAGCTAAAAATCTCTAGGGCGAGGTGACTCGTCTACGCTTGTAGCTTGATGAGGCATGGAGCGACACGAATTGCCTACAGGAGGAAAGGTGCCATCTTTATGGGGACATGCGAGAATCGAATAGTCAAGCTAATGAACCCGAGTTGACCCTGAGGGCGATGAACGGTCGCCTGGGGGAGACAAACTCAGAGCTCTCACAGGAGCGCCTTGCGGCCAAAGGTGAGCCCCCCTTTTGATTGCTCATTGTTTTTGTTGGTTGGCGCTTCGGGTCGCTCAAGCTCCTTCTTCCAAAGATCTTCAAAAAATGTTCTCCGTGGCTCAAGATTTGAAGAAGGTGGCGAAGGATGCGAAGAAGGCGACATAGGATGGGGTGAGCAAGCTCACGCTTGTTTGTGATGGCGTTGTTGCCATGCAGGTCCACGCGAAGACTTCGCTCTTGGAGCAGATTGCGGAGCTCCAAGCTCTTCGGCTTACCATGGGCACTGCACGATGTGTGCCCACCTCTCTCCTCCAGCGTCAATCATAGTTCCTCTGATCGAGCGGCTACAAGTGTTGCCTCGCCACGTGGAGTGCATTGACATCGAAGGTGCATTCCACGAGAATGGCAAGGCCTATGGCAGATGGTATCCCACTTCGATGAGATCAACACCATCATGATCGTGGAGGGATTTGTTGCTGACTGAAGCGACAAGGAGTTGGACAATATTGAAGAGCAAGTCCACCCTCACGCCCAGTCGATCGCGAGCCATGTTGACGTGAAGCTCCTCCTTACAGGTCCTCCGAATCTAGATCCATTAGGCACTTAGTCAGAATCTTAGTTGTTTTTAGTATTTTGTAAATAAACTTTGAATGAAGAAGCTAGATGGATGTTGTGCTTTTGTTGTTTTATTGTTTCCGGGTTGAGTTCTACATCCTTGTCTTTTATCTTAAGGCCTGACCATTGAGTCCTTGTGATTGGTCATTCTGAGTTTTCGTAGCGACGGCCATTGGGGCCTTCTAGGGTGTAAATGTATCTCAGGATGGATCAGGGCACCATAGTTCCTTATGTCAAAAGAGTGTGGTCACGACCCCTATTTTCCCAGCCCCCGAGCAGAACGTGGCAACGTGGTCAATCAGGCGACTTGGTCGACATGTTCTATTTTCTCGAGTGCACAAAGAAAGGAAATAGAAATGGCACTTAAGGGTAGAATTTCCTTAGCTTTTCTAAGTTCCATGCATTGGTTAAGAGGTTCCCGCTGCTGTCCTTAAGCTAGTAGGTTCCTAGGCGTAGGACCTATGCGACGATAAAATGCCCCTCCCATGGCGGGGAGAGCTTGTGTTTGTCCTTGGTGGTTGTAACACCCGGTTTTAAAGGACAAAGCCGGGTGCATCTCATACATGCGCCAAAAAGACAACATATATAATAACAGAGTGTATAGAGATAAATGTCATAAAACATCAGAGTACTTATTACATAGCGGAAGACTTATTACAAAATAAAGGAATAAATGTAAAACGAACTAAGGATCGTCGGCGCAAATGTCGACTGAGAAACACCACCTAGATTAGATCGAACTCCTCAGTGTTAGGCGGCTCCTCTTCGACCACCTGTTCTTATCCTGTGGGGGGGGGTGTGAGACAGCAAGAGTGAGCTCACATACGTTCATAGCTCAACAAGTCGTGGAGAATAATGTGGCATGAACTCACCAAAGGTGGGAGTTCATGTAGTGTAAGGCTGATCAATGAAATAAAGGCTGAGGCTGAGCATTGCTTTTATAAGTTGGTCAAAATTTTATTAGCAATTACTAGGTGTAAGTAAATACCAAACCTTAATAATAATAAATAAAAGTAATAGTAAAATAATCCCAAATGCGATGCAAATGTCAAATTAAATTTAAGTTCCATAATTAATCATGTGAGGGTCCGAGCCGCTCTTGACCGTGAGCACGGCTAGTATACTAGTTTTACACTCTGCAGAGGTTGCGCATCTTTACCCACAAGCCGTGTTACCCATCTGCCAAGGGGTCATGAATCCCATACACCTCTACCAAGGAAGCGAGGCAGGGTAACACTACGAGGCCTTTACAAAGTTCCACTAGCTTCAGACTACCCGCTACAGTTTATAGGAAGCTCCAGTGCAGGGTTCTTGCCTGACCGCCATCGCAGCAAAATCAAACAAGGACCTCCCTACACTGACCACTCCCCTACTGCCCTTGCCCCTTTCGGGTAAGGTAGCCCTCCACTAGCTTTCCTAGTTAATCAGCCAAGGGCGTCCCATTAAACCCTTGTGGTAGCACTGTTTTCCCGGGTGGTCGCTCCATGTTCCCATTAATTTAATGATCTTAACATGAACAGTAATAATAACAAGATAATAACAGAATAATCATGAATAGTGTATCTCCATACCCAATCCACATAAAGCAATAGCAAGTACTACCCAAAAATATTTCAGGGGTGAACAAGGTATAGAGGTAATCAAAACTGGGGTAACATAAAGGCTCCCATCAACATTAACCTATGCAGATCATTAAAATTAATAAGAACATGGCTGGGAAAAGTAAGTGATCAAGGGCACAACTTGCCTTCAATGAGCTCCTGCTCAGCTACCTCTACTTGTTGAACCTCAGAATCCACAGTGGCTTGCTCGTCTACTCGCATCAACACAATACATACATAGTATAGCAAAAATTAACATTGCACCAAACATGTAAATAAAATATACAGTAAAAATCTATACATTAAAATGAAATCGTAGGATCTGGAATCACTAAACTGGGAGTTATAGAATTCAAGTTATGAATTTTCTAAGATTTAATGTGATTAAAATAGGATTAGATAAGAAATAAATTTTCTTAATGTTTTCATGTAGAAACAAAGACTCTAGATGATGGAGAATAAAATTACAAAATTTTAGGAACTGGAATGGAGTGATTTGGACTAAAAATGGATTTTCTATGCATTTTACAAGTTTCTAGATTTATTTATACATTAAAATCAATTTCTATATTTAATTACTGAATTTCCTGGGTCTCTGGATTGGGCGTCAATTACAGAAAACTGCAGGGGCCTAAACCAAAGTTTTATACGACTCAGTGACTAGTTTGAATGGACCGCGGGTTCTAATCTGCAATTCCAGAGGGGCTCTTTATGCAAAAGTGCACCGCGAAGGGGTATCGGTGAATCCAGGCCGTTGGATATAAACCACATGGCCCAGATTAAAGGGTTATAATTCTGAACCGGTACGCTGTCGCGGCCGTTGGATCCGAAATCAACCGCCCAGATCTAATACTGCCCACGGTGAATCTTATGCGCCCGATTAGAGACGGACGGACCGGATTGCTCCCGCCGAACCGGTATCCTAACATCTAATCGCGACCGAACACCAGCAGATCAACGGTCCACGGTCGTTCTTCTTCTTCCCTCTCCGAGTGACTCACCTCCCCCGACGACACCCCCACCGCCGACGAACACGCGACGCCGGTGATGGCCAATCGGGCCCGCTACTGCACCAAACCCTAATTGAAAGGTCCTACACGTTCGTAAGGATAAAGCGATTCAGTTGGAAGCTATCTCACCGGTGATTAGGCGCTGGTTGAAGCTGCTCACGACGAGAGGCGGATTCACGGCGGCTTGTAAATCACGGCGAGAAATTGGCGAGGTTTCGCCCACTGAGTTGGCCTGGCGACAGCACGGACACCTTCGGTGTGTCCCCGGGGATACCCACGATGGTTGCCGACGCCCCAGAGCCGGTAGCCGAGCAGACCACCCGCGGCGGCGGCGCGAGCGAGATTCCTGGGCGGCGCCGCACTTCCCTCTCTCACAAATTTCCCCCCCGACGAGCACGAGTACGGGGTCAAGGAGTAAAAGGGGCGAGCGCAGCGCATTTTATATGCCCAGGAGCCAGTCAACCCGGCGCGCGAGCTACGCGCGGTGCTCCGCCATCGTCGGCGTGGTGGTTGGTGAGCGCGCCCTGGCACACTGGCCCCACGCACCAGCGACGGAAATGCGCATGAGCAGCTGACCGAACCGAGCCTGGCTGTCGGCGCCATCTTGTTGAATGCCGCGGCGAGGGGGGCTGCTGACCCGTGGGTCCATCCTGTCAGTGTGGCGCGCACGCGGTAGAGAGCAGTCTGGGTCGCGCGGGGTGATTTCCCTTGGTGGGCCGAATTCGGGTACGAGGCCCATTTAGCTGGGTTTTGTTTTATTCTTTTCTTTTCCCCTTTTTTTCTCCATTTTCAAATCCAATTGAATTCAAGTTTGAATTCAAACTTGATGGCTCATCATTTACACTGTATTTGTATAGTTAACAGTAATAAGTTTAAGGATATCTATTTTTTATATATTTTTATATCATTTCTCTCTTTTCTTATTTTCCAAACCCTAGATTTTAATTCAGGGATTCAATTCAACCTTTAGAATTATTATTTTATTATTATTATCAACATTATCATTTTACTAAATGAACAAACGATAAAACTCCAACATGATGCATTTTATTTTATTTTGGTATCATTTATTTTGTAATGTAATCACTCTTAATTACTTGGATGCTCTTTTTATGATGCTATGTGGCACATAAAATAGGGAAATCTCCATATAATGCTTTTATACAATTTTGAATATTACAAATCCTACCCCCCTTAAAAATAATCTCGTCCTCGAGATTTAAGAAGATCTAGAGAAAAGGTGGGGAAAATCTATGCGAAGCTCTTCTTCTCTTTCCCAAGTTGCTTCGTCTTCACCGTGGTGGCTCCATTGCACTTTGCACATCTTTATAACCTTATTCCTCGTAACTCGAGTCAATGTATCAAGAATCCTGATGGGGTACTCAGCATAAGTCAAATCCTCTTGTACACTAAGGTCTTCCATTGGTAACTGTTCTTCAGGCACCCTGAGACATTTCTTCAGCTGAGATACATGAAAAACATCATGAACATCCGCGAGATGATCCGGTAACTCCAATTGATATGCAACCTCTCGCACTCGCTTTAAGATTAAGAAAGGTCCAATAAAGCGAGGGGACAACTTTCCTTTGACTTTAAATCTTCTCATACCCCGGAGTGGTGACACCTTTAAATAGACATAATCTCCCTCCTTAAACTCAAGTAGTCTTCTCCGGGTATCAGCATAGCTCTTCTGCCTGGACTGTGCAGTTCTCAAATTCTCCCTTATTTGCTGAACTTGTTCCTCTGCTTCCTGTATAATCTCAGGCCCAAACAACTGCCTTTCACCAGTTTGATCCCAATACAGTGGAGTCCTGCACTTTCTGCCATACAAAGCCTCAAACGGTGACATCTTCAAACTGGACTGATAGCTATTATTATATGAGAACTCAGCATAAGGTAGACTCTTATCCCAACTACCACCATGCTTAAGGGCACAAGCTCTTAGCATATCTTCTAACACTTGGTTAGTCCTCTCTGTTTGCCCATCAGTCTGTGGGTGGTAAGCCGAACTAAAATTCAATCTCGTATCCAATGACTCGTGCAACTTCTTCCAATATCGGGAGGTAAATTGTGATGCCCGGTCTGACACAATCTTCTTTGGCACACCATGTAGACATACAATCCGTGACATGTACAACTCTGCCAACTTGGCTCCTGAATAAGTGGTCTTCACCGGAATAAAGTGGGCTACTTTAGTTAGCCTGTCCACAATCACCCGTATAGAATCATATCCAGCAGACGTGCGGGGTAATCCAACAATGAAGTCCATGCCAATCTCTTCCCATTTCCACTCAGGTATCTTCAGTGGATGCAGTAGTCCGGCTGGCCTCTGGTGTTCAGCTTTAACTCTTTGGCATACATCGCACATAGCCACATGTGCAGCCACATCTCTCTTTAGTCCATACCACCAATACTTTTGCTTCAAATCTTGATACATCTTGGTGCTTCCAGGATGAATAGAATAAACTGAGTCATGTGCCTCCTTCAATATGGTTTCTCGAAGACTATCAATATCGGGAACACAGATCCGATTCTTGAACCATATCGTGCCTTGCTCATCCTCTGTGAATTCCGGGCCTCTACCCTCAGTTATCAGATCCTTGATCTCCTGGATTTTGGCATCACCAATCTGACCTTTACGAATTTCTTGCTCCAAGGTAGGTTCCAATTTAATAGTCACTCCTTCCGTATGTGTAACGATTCCCAGGTTGAGTCTCTCAAAATCTTTTGCTAATTCATCAGGTAGCTGGACAACGAAAGCGGAGTGAACATGTTCCTTCCGACTCAAGGCATCTGCAACCAAATTTGCCTTGCCTGGGTGATAGTGAATCTCCAAATCATAATCCTTAATGAGCTCCAACCAACGGCGTTCCCTAAGGTTGAGATCCTTCTGAGTGAATATGTATTTCAAGCTCTTATGGTCCGTGTATACTTGGCACTTAGTTCCCATAATGTAGTGTCTCCAAATCTTAAGTGCATGCACAACGGCAGCCAGCTCTAAGTCATGGGTGGGGTAGTTCAATTCATGCTTCCTCAACTGACGAGATGCATAGGCAATCACATGACCTTCTTGCATAAGCACACATCCAAGTCCTTGGCCACATGCATCACAGTAAATGTCAAATCCCTTCTGCAGATCTGGCATAATCAATACTGGGGGTGACATCAATCTCTCCTTCAATTGATCAAAGCTTTCTTGGCATTTCTCATCCCACTTGAATTCTCTTCCTTTCTCCAAAAGCGATGTCATGGGCTTAGCAATCTTAGAAAATCCTTCAATAAATCTCCGATAATATCCTGCGAGTCCCAAGAAACTCCGAATCTCCGTAACTGTAGTGGGCACTCTCCACTCCATAATCTCCTTCACTTTAGCAGGGTCCACTGCTATTCCTCCATTAGAAATAATATGACCAAGGAATGGCACCTTGTCAATCCAAAACTCACACTTGCTGAACTTAGCGTAGAGTTGATTATCTCGCAGCTTCTGTAGCACCAACCTTAAATGTTGTTCATGATCACTTTCATTCCTAGAATAGATCAGAATATCGTCGATGAACACCACGACGAATCTGTCCAAATACTCCATAAACACTTTGTTCATCAAATTCATGAAATAAGCCGGTGCATTGGTTAATCCAAATGACATAAAAGTAAACTCATATAATCCATATCGAGTCGAGAATGCTGTCTTAGGAATATCCGATGGTCTAATCCTCATCTGATGGTAACCCGATCGGAGATCAATCTTTGAGAATACTCTAGCTGCTCTCATCTGGTCAAACAAATCCTCAATACGGGGTAATGGATACTTGTTCTTCACCGTAACATCGTTGAGAGATCTATAATCCACACACATTCTTTGTGATCCATCCTTCTTCTGCACAAATAATACCGGTGCTCCCCAAGGTGAGGAACTCGGACGAATGTAACCAGCCTCTTGTAACTCCGTCAACTGCTTCTTAAGTTCCTTCGACTCCTCTACGGACATTCTATAGGGCCGTTTAGAAATAGGGGCGGTTCCAGGTAAGAGATCAATAACAAATTCAACTTCTCTATCAGGTGGCATCCCTGGTAACTCCTCTGGAAAGACATCCGGAAAATCTCTAACCACCCGGATGTTGTCACCAACAAACTCCTCAGGCATAAAGAACATTGCACGCATGGATGAGAAGGTTACTGCAATATTAACTTGAAATCTTTCTCCTTTAGTGGTAGTGAGCTCTACGGTACCTCTACCACATGCTATAACGGCCTTTGCCTTTCTTAGCCATGACATACCAAGGATCAAATCTATACTGCTTGACTCTAATATTATAGCAGTAGCTCCAAATTCTCTACCCATAATGGTCAAGGTCAATCTACGTGTCATTTGATTCGCCTCAACAGGCTCTTTAGGTGTAATTACTATCATAGGTTTTCTCATATTTAGCAGTGGTATTTCATTTGTGTTGGCATATCTAGCAGACATGAATGAATGTGTAGCACCAGAATCAAATAATATGGTTGCAGGAATTGCATTAACATAAAACATACCAATTACGAGGTCCCCACCATCAGGAGTATCATCAACGCTGACTTGATTCACCCTGGCTATAGAATATCCCTTGCCAGGGGTCTGTTGCTTGTTCTGAGCTGGAGTAGTAGCAATCCTCTGTGGGCAGACATTTGCATAATGACCAGTCTTCCCACACTTGAAACATTTAGTGCCCGGACTCTGTCCTGAAAACTTCGTCGGGGTGCCCGTGGGAGTAGCCTGTCGAGGAGGTGGAGTCCTCAGTGGTGATTGCTGAACTGGGCGTGGTCCTCCCAGTCGAGTCGGTGTACCCTATGGTGAACTGTAGCGAGGACGAACACTGCTGCTACCCTGTCCCTGTGAGATAGCCTTCCTCTTCAAATCGCCCAGTTGAACACGCTTGTGTTCAATAGCAAGAGCCTTATCCAGTAGCCTCTGAAATGATGGAAAGGTGTGTGCAACCAGTGCATACTGCAAGGGTCCATTAAGTCCTTCAATAAAGTTCTCCTGCTTTCTCTCATCCTCAGCAACTTCCTCCGGAGCATATCTCGACAGCTGAATAAATTTGTCTCTGTACTCGCTGACCGACATGTTACCTTGCTTCAAGGACAGAAACTCCTTCTTCTTGATCTTTATCATACCAGCTGGAATATGGTAGTTCCTGAATTGTGTACTGAACTCTGCCCAAGTAATAGTATCCGCAGCATCATGGGCAGCAGTATAAGAATCCCACCAGTCAGCAGCAGGACCAGTCAGACGTCCAGAAGCATATAAAACCTTCTCCCGGTCAGTGCATTGTGCAATGTTGAGCATCTTCTCAATTGCTTTCAGCCAATCATCTGCATCAAGTGGATCTGGCGAACTGGCGAAGGTCGGTGGCTTATGACTCATAAATTCCCGGTGCTTATCACGAGGTGGAACTGGTGGTGGTGGTGGAGGCAGTGGTACTTGTTGCTGTTGTTGCTGTTGTTGAAGTTGCTGTTGCAGCTGCTGTTGTTGCGCCCTCCTTTCTTGGCGTATCTCATCTCTCTCCTGGCGCAACTCCTGGCGTATATCTTCTCTTTCCTGACGCATTTCCTGGCGTTCTTGTTGCATCTGTGCACGCATATCAGCCATAGTGTCCGCCATTTGCTGCATCACCGCCATCTGAGCCGCAACCAGTGGGTCAACTCCGCCTGGTGGAGGATTAGGAGGATTTATCTCTGCAGGCTGTGGCTGAGGTTGTCTATATATCCTTCGAGTGTGTTGATTAGGAGGCAAATCAATTCCACCACCCCTCCTGGTATTGACCATCTGAGTTAGACACATATGGTAAGAGAATAGTAGACAAGGCAGTAATTACAAATCATGTTACTTTGGGGGATTTATTAGCTAAGCAGAGTAATATTTTACCTACCATAGCTAATTTATTACCTTATGCTGGCACATACTAAGATGTCCATCTATAATATTTCACTCAAGCAAAGGAGCAAATCAGGCATTGATCATCAGAACAATCAACCAACATTTTTAATAGAGAAAATAGTTTTTAATTTTGTCTTAGGCTTCCTATCTCTTAAAAATGTCATAGGGGTAGGGATTCCAAGGTGTGAAATCCATCTTGTCTAAGAGTAGAAAGGTAAGAATGATCAGAGTAGAACAGTAGAAGGTGATACAGGATAAAGATAAGTATAGGAAGAATCAGAGTGAGGTAAGTAGGTAATGGTTTTGTCCATTTCTATCTAGGTTTCGTCCTACAGTCAACATTTCCTCTGATACCACTTCTGTAACACCCGGTTTTAAAGGACAAAGCCGGGTGCATCTCATACATGCGCCAAGAAGACAACATATATAATAACAGAGTGTATAGAGATAAATGTCATAAAACATCAGAGTACTTATTACATAGCGGAAGACTTATTACAAAATAAAGGAATAAATGTAAAACGAACTAAGGATCGTCGGCGCAAATGTCGACTGAGAAACGCCACCTAGATCAGATCGAACTCCTCAGTGTTAGGCGGCTCCTCTTCGACCACCTGTTCTTCTCCTGTGGGGGGGGGTGTGAGACAGCAAGAGTGAGCTCACATACGTTCATAGCTCAACAAGTCGTGGGGAATAATGTGGCATGAACTCACCAAAGGTGGGAGTTCATGTAGTGTAAGGCTGATCAATGAAATAAAGGCTGAGGCTGAGCATTGCTTTTATAAGTTGGTCAAAATTTTATTAGCAATTACTAGGTGTAAGTAAATACCAAACCTTAATAATAATAAATAAAAGTAATAGTAAAATAATCCCAAATGCGATGCAAATGTCAAATTAAATTTAAGTTCCATAATTAATCATGTGAGGGTCCGAGCCGCTCTTGACCGTGAGCACGGCTAGTATACTAGTTTTACACTCTGCAGAGGTTGCGCATCTTTACCCACAAGCCGTGTTACCCATCTGCCAAGGGGTCATGAATCCCATACACCTCTACCAAGGAAGCGAGGCAGGGTAACACTACGAGGCCTTTACAAAGTTCCACTAGCTTCAGACTACCCGCTACAGTTTATAGGAAGCTCCAGTGCAGGGTTCTTGCCTGACCGCCATCGCAGCAAAATCAAACAAGGACCTCCCTACACTGACCACTCCCCTACTGCCCTTGCCCCTTTCGGGTAAGGTAGCCCTCCACTAGCTTTCCTAGTTAATCAGCCAAGGGCGTCCCATTAAACCCTTGTGGTAGCACTGTTTTCCCGGGTGGTCGCTCCATGTTCCCATTAATTTAATGATCTTAACATGAACAGTAATAATAACAAGATAATAACAGAATAATCATGAATAGTGTATCTCCATACCCAATCCACATAAAGCAATAGCAAGTACTACCCAAAAATATTTCAGGGGTGAACAAGGTATAGAGGTAATCAAAACTGGGGTAACATAAAGGCTCCCATCAACATTAACCTATGCAGATCATTAAAATTAATAAGAACATGGCTGGGAAAAGTAAGTGATCAAGGGCACAACTTGCCTTCAATGAGCTCCTGCTCAGCTACCTCTACTTGTTGAACCTCAGAATCCACAGTGGCTTGCTCGTCTACTCGCATCAACACAATACATACATAGTATAGCAAAAATTAACATTGCACCAAACATGTAAATAAAATATACAGTAAAAATCTATACATTAAAATGAAATCGTAGGATCTAGAATCACTAAACTGGGAGTTATAGAATTCAAGTTATGAATTTTCTAAGATTTAATGTGATTAAAATAGGATTAGATAAGAAATAAATTTTCTTAATGTTTTCATGTAGAAACAGAGACTCTAGATGATGGAGAATAAAATTACAAAATTTTAGGAACTGGAATGGAGTGATTTGGACTAAAAATGGATTTTCTATGCATTTTACAAGTTTCTAGATTTATTTATACATTAAAATCAATTTCTATATTTAATTACTGAATTTCCTGGGTCTCTGGATTGGGCGTCAATTACAGAAAACTGCAGGGGCCTAAACCAAAGTTTTATACGACTCAGTGACTAGTTTGAATGGACCGCGGGTTCTAATCTGCAATTCCAGAGGGGCTCTTTATGCAAAAGTGCACCGCGAAGGGGTATCGGTGAATCCAGGCCGTTGGATCAAAACCACATGGCCCAGATTAAAGGGTTATAATTCTGAACCGGTACGCTGTCGCGGCCGTTGGATCCAAAATCAACTGCCCAGATCTAATACTGCCCACGGTGAATCTTATGCGCCCGATTAGAGACGGACGGACCAGATTGCTCCCGCCGAACCGGTATCCTAACATCTAATCGCGACCGAACACCAGCAGATCAACGGTCCACGGTCGTTCTTCTTCTTCCCTCTCCCAGTGACTCACCTCCCCCGACGACACCCCCACCGCCGACGAACACGCGACGCCGGTGATGGCCAATCGGGCCCGCTACTGCACTAAACCCTAATTAAAAGGTCCTACACGTTCGTAAGGATAAAGCGAGCCAGTTGGAAGCTATCTCACCGGTGATTAGGCGCTGGTTGAAGCTGCTCACGACGAGAGGCGGATTCACAGCGGCTTGTAAATCACGGCGAGAAATTGGCGAGGTTTCGCCCACCGAGTTGGCCTGGCGACAGCACGGACACCTTCGGTGTGTCCCCGGGGATACCCACGATGGTTGCCGACGCCCCAGAGCCAGTAGCCGAGCTGACCACCCGCGGCGGCGGCGCGAGCGAGATTCCTGGGCGGCGCCGCACTTCCCTCTCTCACAAATTTCCCCCCGACGAGCACGAGTACGGGGTCAAGGAGTAAAAGGGGCGAGCGCAGCGCATTTTATATGCCCAGGAGCCAGTCAACCCGGCGCGCGAGCTACGCGCGGTGCTCCGCCATCATCGGCGTGGTGGTTGGCGAGCGCGCCCTGGCACACTGGCCCCACGCACCAGCGACGGAAATGCGCATGAGCAGCTGACCGAATCGGGCCCGGCTGTCGGCGCCAAATTGTTGAATGCCGCGGCAAGGGGGGGGCTGACCCGTGGGTCCATCCTGTCAGTGTGGCGCGCATGCGGTAGAGAGCAGTCTGGGCCGCGCGAGGTGATTTCCCTTGGTGGGCCGAATTCGGGTACGAGGCCCATTTAGCTGGGTTTTGTTTTATTCTTTTCTTTTCCCCTTTTTTTTCTCCATTTTCAAATCCAATTGAATTCAAGTTTGAATTCAAACTTGATGGCTCATCATTTACACTGTATTTGTATAGTTAACAGTAATAAGTTTAAGGATATCTATTTTTTTATATATTTTTATATCATTTCTCTCTTTTCTTATTTTCCAAACCCTAGATTTTAATTTAGGGATTCAATTCAACATTTAGAATTATTATTTTATTATTATTATCAACATTATCATTTTACTAAATGCACAAACGATAAAACTCCAACATGATGCATTTTATTTTATTTTGGTATCATTTATTTTGTAATGTAATCACTCTTAATTACTTGGATGCTCTTT
The DNA here is from genome assembly GCA_029449295.1 of Zea luxurians. Classification (NCBI taxonomy): domain Eukaryota; kingdom Viridiplantae; phylum Streptophyta; class Magnoliopsida; order Poales; family Poaceae; genus Zea; species Zea luxurians. The sequence continues at coordinate 53,590,473 of JAOPSE010000004.1, read as the reverse complement.
TTATGATGCAATGTGGCACATAAAATAGGGAAATCTCCATATAATGCTTTTATACAATTTTGAGTATTACAGTGGTCATAACACTTCTCAACACTCGGTCTCCAACATTGAATGATCTGCCATGGACCTGTTGATCATGGTAGTGTCATAAGTCATGCTGGTACTTGGTAGAGCGGATGACAACCATGTCTTGAGCTTTGTCGAGGTCGGTGGAGAGCTCGACATCCATCGTAGCTCGCTCATCATTGTAGGCCTGGATCCTCGGGGACCCATACTCCAACTTTGTTGGGACCACTACTTCTGCGCCGAACACCATGAAGAAAGGCGTGCAACCTCTTGCCCTGGAAGGAGTGGTCCATAGGCTCTAGAGGATAGTCGTCAACTCTGTTGTCCATTTCCTAGCAAACTTTTCAATTTGTCGAATATCCGTGACTTGAGGCCTTATAGAACTAGACCGTTATTGCACTTGACCTAGCCATTTGTTCATGGGTATGCCATTATCAGTTATGATGGAGTTGGGTACACCGAACCGATAGACGATGTTCTGAAAGAATGCAGAGGGTTTCGATGACTTGAGCTTGGTGATGGGTTTTGCCTCGATCCACTTGGTGAACTTGTCCACGATAATGAGCAGATGGGTGAAGCCCTCAAGTGCCGTCTTAAGGGTCCCGACCAAGTCTAGTCTCTAGACCGCAAAGGGCCAAGTAACGAGTATGGTTTGAAGGGCTTGCACTGACCTGTGTGTTTGTCGTGCGTAGTACTGGCAGCCTTTACAAGTTCAGACGACCTGCTCGGTGTCGGACATGGCCATGGGCCAATAGAAACCCTACCTGAACGCTTTCCTTATTAGGCACTATGGGGTCGTGTGGTGCCTGCATGTTCTGCCATGCACGTCGGCAACGAACTATCGTCCATAGCAGCTTTCGGTGAGCTTGTCATAAACCTTCCTCACCTGAGGTCTTTCGACCTCATGGTGCTATCGCTCGATGTCACCGTAGACTCGGTCAACTTTTTGGATGAGGGTGTCGAGTTCCTCCTGCTGCTGTGGGAGGTTAGCCTCGTGGGCGAGGATGTGCCTGTTGGAACTTGCTCTCCTGCGCGAGTTGATCCAACTGGGGAGTAAAGGTGGTGTAAACGGGGCTACAACTCGAGATGGCAATAGCTCTGTTAACCTAGCCCCTAAAGGGCACTGTTCAGGGGTATTTATAGGTGCCTGAGTGCCCAGCGTCAAGGATTAAGGACGCATGTGCCCTCAGGAGCCTAGGTTCTCCCGGAATATTCCCATTAAAGTAGGGTTACAGACTGTAATAATGGAAAACCTTTACAATTTAGGCCCGTAATGCGCAACAACAGCGCGGGGCCCGTCATGACGGGCCGGATTGTACGTGGGCTCTCACGCTGGGCGACCCCGCGGGACGGAGCGGCCTCGCCGTGGGTCTTCGTCCTCTAGTTGCGTCGGACGAAGGGTGCAGTCCGTCAGACGTCGTCTCCGTTGGTGCAGCGAGACTTACGAAGGCATCGAGCGGAGGGTAGCGTCTACGCCTTCGCCCCAACAGTGCCCCTAGCGTTGGTATTCTTCTTCCTGGTTAGGGTTCCTCATCTCCCCCACCATTTTTGTTTTGTGGCGGCGTTGCCATGAAACAGGTTCTTCCCAATGCCTCAATAGCATCGGATCGGACTCCTTAGTCAAACTGTGGCTTAAGTCGTCCTCGAGCGGGGTGAGGATGGATGTCGGCTGATCATGGCTGATGATGGCCACAAATATTGAAGGTGAGGCACCCTTCGCCTTCAGCTTGATGGAGATAGCGTGATGGTTAAGGCACTGCTTGAGGGTGGTGACACGCCTCTTGAGGCATCGCTTCTCTGCCTTGCTCCTAGTGGTGACGGAGTGTGCGGGTTCCATGCCCATAATGACAGGCATGTCGGGGTCGGTGAGGCGGAGTTTGCCGGTGGCGGTGGCAAGGAAGTCGAGGGAGACAAATGTGATGCGACTTCCAGGCATGATGGTCTCGCCACCGGTAACACTGAAGACTAGCCATCGGAGTGAAGGGTGTTACTTGGCATGCTAACGTTCCTGTTGGGGGCCTTCCTCTTCTGAAGGTCCTCAAAAACATGACTAATCATTTGCTTCTAGCATAATGTTGATTATCACAGGAGCTTCATCACAAACAAAGATTCATGATGGGAGTGTTCTCCTCCACCTGACGGTCTTCGAATCAAAGACATAGCCCAAAAATGACAACAATGAACGCTGAAGCTATAGCCGAAGAAAAATAGCTTTGACTTAAAGTGGTGTCGAAGATCAAACATGGTGCTGAGCCGAAGAGGAAAAGACTAGCTAGTCCCTAATGATTTGTTATAGTTATTGTAGGAAACGGGTGACGCCTAAGAGGGGGGGGTGAATTAGGGCTTCTAAAACTTTTAATAAACTAGGCCACAATTAAATCCCTAGAGCAAAACCTATGCAAATAATCAAAACTAGAATGTGCAAACTAGGTTTTGTCTAAGTGTTGCTATCTCTACCGCAAAGGCTAAGTTTCAATCTACACTAAATAAGTATGACTACAAGATTGAAACTTAATTGCTTAATATAAATGCGGAATGTAAAGAGCCAAGTAGAGAAGCAAACTCTCGTGGATGACGCCGGTATTTTTACCGAGGTATCCGGAACCACGCAAGGTCCCGACTAATCCTCGTTGGTGCCCCTACGCAAAGGGAAGCCCACGCGAGGGCCAAGCACCATGGTCGAGTAACTCCATAGAGAGCCACGGGCCTTCTCCACGCGCAAGTGGTGCTCCGCTTCCGGCTCCTCTCGGACGCTCCCCGCCGTCTCCACTATCGAGCTTCCGGCCGAAACGCCGCGGGCCTCGTTCCCTCCGGTACACGGTGGCGGCCGTGACACAAACGTGGTTGTCACGGTCTCGCAAGACTCTCGCCCCACTCGGTACAATTACAACGACTCACGCAAGAGCCGAGGGGTTGTGTGGTTTTACAAAACTCACTCAACTAACTAGGGTTCACCTAGAGCAAGCGCTAAAGCGGTCTAACTAACCTAAGCACTTCGCAAAGCACCTACGCTAATCACCGAGTGATTCTATTAAGCACTTGGGTGTTTGAGCTCTTGGAAATGTGCACTATATGCCTTGGTATGTTGCTTGGGCTCCCACACTTGAGAATGGCCAGTTGGGGTGGTATTTATAGCCTCCACACCCCCAACTAGCCGTTGGACAGAAAGCAGCAGCTTTCTATCGTCGGGTGCACCGGACAGTCCGGTGCACCACCGGACATCTACTGTGCAGTGTCCAGTGCACGCCACGTCAGCCGACCGTTGGCACCTGTAGCAGTCGACCGTTGGATCCGACCGTTGCCATCTGCCCGTGGCACACCGGACAGTCCGGTGCTACAGCCAGAGAGCGCCTGTCTGTGGCCTCTCTGCGCAGACTGTCCGGTGCCACACCGGACAGTCTGGTACACACCAGACATCAATGTCCGGTGCACCACCAGGCGCTGGCTGACAGCCCGCTTCTTGGATTTCTTCGTTGATTTCTTCGGGCTTCTTTTGTTCTTGAGTATTGGACTCCTATGCATCTTTTTATGTCTTCTTTTGAGGTGTTGCATCCTCATTGCCTTGGTCCAATTCTCTTCGCATCCTGTGAACTATAATTATAAACACTAGCAAACATATTAGTCCACAGGTTGTGTTAATCATCAAACACCAAAACTCAATTAGCCAAAAGACCTAGGGTCCATTTTCCTTACAATCTCCCCCTTTTTGGTGCTTGATGACAACACAACCAAAGCAAGAAAATAATACAAGTATTTGAATTAAAATATGCAATCTACTTGCTAAGATGCATGATTGTCCCCACAATGTGATATTATGGACTTAAGCCTCCCCCTAACTCCATAATTCACTTACTTCCTATTTTTGGACCAAATAACCAAAACCACTGGAAAAACCATTTATAGATATAAAATTTTAAATTGGTGGTGTTTGGTGTTTGATATAGTTTTCATTGCTTTGGTCCCTAAACTTCTCCCCCTTTGGCATCAACCACCGAAAAGGAAGACATCAAAAGCATGTAGGAAGTAAATAAAAGCTTGCCCTCAACAAGAATTGTATCAAATGATATCACTAGAAGGATATTAAATTAAACCATATGAATGATACCAGTTGAAATGATTACTCCCCCTAAATGAGTGTTCTCTTTAGAAAGAGGTTTCTCCCCTTTTTAGAGATGAAGAAATACTCCCCCTGACAGAGATCCTCTACTTAGGAAGAAGCATGTGAAAATTAGAGGTGCAGGACCTGATTTGAAAAGACTAACTTCCCTTATGCATAGGTAACAGAATATGAGTTAACTACTTATGCATTTTTGCAACATGGAAGCATATGATATGAAATATAGTCTAATCAAATTTAGGAGAAGACATGTAAATGATACTGAATGTAGTCTCAAAAGATACCAATTGAAAGTCAATGGTGAGCTTGAGAGATCTTGGAGATTTTGCAGTGGAAGATTGTTGTCTTTCTCCGGGGACTTCATTTTCCTTACAATTAGACTATCACATGAAATAGACTTGAAAAGATGTTAGTCTAAAAGTGTTAGATTATAGAGTAACCTCCCCCTAAAGGTGTGCATACAAGTTTTGAATACTTGTAGGAGACATGCACTTTGATTTGATATCAAGAGGGGCAAATTATCTATAATCCTAACTTTGGCACATATAAGTTAAATGATACAACTTGTAGAAATCAAAATTTTCAATTTATGCATCATTTACTATGGAGTGATATAGAAGCTATGTGTCGTGCTTAAATAAACATTTTAAGCCATGTAGGTTTGCTTAAGTATATGAATTAAAAACAAGCAATCCTACCATATGATTTACCTAGTATGCATGATTTTAAACAACCTACATAACAAATGTAATACTAGGCAAGAAAGGTAAACTAGATAAAAGGTAAATAGATACGCATATCTAAAAACGAAGAATACAATAAAACTAGTTACCTTAGTCATGGGTGGGAAATTTGGGTCCAAAATTTTCACTAATCCACTTGGCAATAAACTTGATCCAATATGATGTATCCCATGATATACATCCCAATTTTGCCAAGTCTCCAAATTTCTCGATGACTTTTGGTCCACTCACTTCCCTTTCGGGATCCAAACCTTCTTGGTGCTTTTCATGGTTGAAATTATCTCCTTTGGCACCCAGATGCGTTTGACCCCTTTTCCTTTGTTGGCTTGCTTGTTGGCCTTGATTGCTATCACCTTTCCATTCTTTTTCTTCTTGATCAAATATGGTGTAGCATCCTTTTTGTTCACCTTTTTGATGTAGGTGTTGGAGATTTTGCTTGATGGCTTTTGCTTGAGCTTTTGCCTTTGTTTATCCCCGGTCATCACCTTGCATTGGAAAGACTTGTGGCCTTCCATGTGGCATAGGCTACAAATCACAGTTTCTCCCTCTACAGGCTTGTTCACTCCCGCAGTGGTGTTATCCTGTGGAGGTCGGATTTGTTTGGCTTTGCCTTTCTTGTCATACAAAGCCTTGCCAAGGCGAGCCACTTCTTGCTTTAATTGTTCATTTTCCTTTGCAACCTCATCCGAACATGTCTCTACAACAATATTCTCAACAACGACTTGGTTGCAGGGGTTAGAATCATCAATTAAGTCAAAGCAGGAAGTAGAAGCATCTTTCTTAATAATTTCAGGTATTTCAACTAAAGATGCTACTGGGGTGCTACCAATGTTTTCAAGCTTAGTAGTTAGCTCATTATTGTGTATGCTAAGAATTTCCATTTTCTCTAGCAAATTTTCAATAGCTTCTTGAGAGCTAGCTAACTTAGCCTTAAGTTTTTCATTCTTTTTAATAAGGCTATCATCGGTAGCAGTGGATGGAGCACTAGATTCTAATAGCTCAATTTTAGTTGATAGCTCACCATTTAAGTTTGCAAAAGTTTCAAATTTTTCTAGCAAACCTTTCTAATCATTTTGAGAGCTAACCAACTTATTTTTCAAAGTTTTAAGTTGAGCTTTTTGCTTAGTGCAAACATCCTAGAAAAATTCTACGGCTTCCGCAAGCTCATCTAGAGAGGGCTTTCCCTCACCTTCATCATCACTACTACTTTCATCACTAGAGGATGGAATGCTTTTGTTACCTCTTGCCATAAGGCATTTGTGTGATGACCGTGATGATCGTGACGAGGACCGGTGGCTGCGCATCCTTGGAGGTTCATCTTCACTTGAAGAATCATCCCAAGTTCTAACACTTGTTAGCGCCTTGCCTTTGCTCCTCTCCTTTTTGGGTTTGGCCATATTTGGACAGTTGTCCCTGAAGTGGCCCTTCTCCCCACATGCGAAGCATCCTCTCTTCCTTTGCTTTTTCCTATCAATATTAAAGAGAAGATCCTCAACCTGCAGGGGCACACCCATAAGATTAATCTTGCGGATCATCCTCATTACCTTTCCGACGCGTCGGATTGTTTCTTCGTCCTCGGAGGATGATGTGCATGGTTGATTATCTTCATCATCATCACTTTCTTCTTCTTCCTCTTCTTCACTTGAGGAACTTGGAGTGGGAGCCTTCTTTTTGCCCTTTCTTTCATCACATGCAAAAGCATATGGTTTTGAGGAAGTTGGCTCCTCTCCCCGACTCATTTTTCGCGACATCTCAAAGGCCGCGATTTTCCCAATCACAATGGTCGGGGTCATGTTGCTCAAATCCTCCATGTTATGAAGGATGGTGATGATGCTCCCATATCTTTGTTGTGGTAGCAGGGAGATAATCTTCCTCACAATGTCCGCATCACCTAGCTTATTAATTCCAATAGAATTGAGCTCATTGATAATTAGATTCAAATGAGAATACATGTCTCTAACAAGCTCATCATCTTTCATAGCAAAAGTATTATACTCATTTAAGACTAGGCAATGTTTTTGCTCACGGACATTGGATGTGCCGTCATGGAGCTCATGCAATTTCAGCCAAATCTCATTAGCAGTTTTCAAGGTAAATACTTGATTAAAAATATCCATGCTAAGAGATTCATACAAGCAATTTTTGGCTCTAGCATTTAAATGAATTTCTTTTTCCTCACTCGTGGTGGGTTTCTCGGGATTCTTGAGGGGTTTCATCCTATCACGAGTGACTCTCCAAACACCTAGATCAACGGCCTCTAGATAACAAGCCATTCTAGCACTATAATATGGGAAGTTAGTGCCGTCGAAGTGTGGTGGCCTATGGGTATCCATCCCTTCCTCTAAAAAGCGTCGGCTCTTTTAGCGGTGAAGCTAAAGCGTTTCAAATGAGCCAAACCTCCTCTGATACCACTTGTAGGAAACGGGTGACGCCTAAGAGGGGGGGGGGTGAATTAGGACTTCTAAAACTTTTACTAAACTTGGCCACAATTAAATCCCTAGAGCAAAACCTATGCAAATAATCAAAACTAGAATGTGCAAACTAGGTTTTGTCTAAGTGTTGCTATCTCTACCGCAAAGGCTAAGTTTCAATCTACACTAAATAAGTATGACTACAAGATTGAAACTTAATTGCTTAATATAAATGCGGAATGTAAAGAGCCAAGTAGAGAAGCAAACTCTCGTGGATGACGCCGGTATTTTTATCGAGGTATCCGGAACCACGCAAGGTCCCGATTAATCCTCGTTGGTGCCCCTACGCAAAGGGAAGCCCACGCGAGGGCCAAGCACCACGGTCGAGTAACTCCGTAGAGAGCCGCAGGCCTTCTCCACGCGCAAGTGGTGCTCCGCTTCTGGCTCCTCTCGGACGCTCCCCGCTGTCTCCACTATCGAGCTTCCGGCCGAAAAGCCGCGGGCCTCGTTCCCTCCGGTACACGGTGGCGGCCATGACACAAACGCGGTTGTCACGGTCTCGCAAGACTCTTGCCCCACTCAGTATAATTACAACGACACACGCAAGAGCCGAGGGGTTGTGTGGTTTTACAAAACTCACTCAACTAACTAGGGTTCACCTAGAGCAAGCGCTAAAGCGGTCTAACTAACCTAAGCACTTCGCAAAGCACCTACGCTAATCACCGAGTGATTCTATTAAGCACTTGGGTGTTTGAGCTCTTGGAAATGTGCACTATATGCCTTGGTATGTTGCTTGGGCTCCCACACTTGAGAATGGCCGGTTGGGGTGGTATTTATAGCCTCCACACCCCCAACTAGCCGTTGGACAGAAAGCAACAGCTTTCTGTCGTCGGGTGCACAGGACAGTCCGGTGCACCACCAGACATCTACTGTGCAGTGTCCGGTGCACGCCACGTCAGCCGACCGTTGGCACCTATAGCAGTCGACCGTTGGATCCTACCGTTGCCGTCTGCCCGTGGCACATCGGACAGTCCGGTGCTACAGCCAGAGAGCGCCTGTCTGTGGCCTCTGCGCAGACTGTCCGGTGCACACCGGACATCAATGTCTGGTGCACCACCAGGCGCTGGCTGACAGCCCGCTTCTTGGATTTCTTCGCTGATTTCTTCGGGCTTCTTTTGTTCTTGAGTATTGGACTCCTATGCATCTTTTTATGTCTTCTTTTGAGGTGTTGCATCCTCATTGCCTTGGTCCAATTCTCTTCGCATCCTGTGAACTATAATTATAAACACTAGCAAACATATTAGTCCACAGGTTGTGTTAATCATCAAACACCAAAACTCAATTAGCCATAAGACCTGGGGTCCATTTTCCTTACAGTTATGAACAAATGTTAAGGTCATAAATGTATTTTTACCTGGGCTGTGTCCCGTGCCTATAAATAGGTGAACAGTACCCCCATACTGTTCAAGCTGGATTGTAATCGCTCTTGCATCAACACCTTTGAACAAGCCGAAGGTATCAATATAATATGAATCTTACTCATATGTTTACCATGAAATAAATATATGAATTGATATACAAATGGATAATGTTTATCATCTTTATGAATCATTATACTCCTAAGTGATGAAGGTGAATCCTTCATGACCTTCATCTAAAGATCATCATATCCGAAAGGAGATGATGCCTCGAAGGACAAAGGTCCCTAATCTTTAACAATTGTGTTGCCTTGTTCTTAATTCACAGTATTTGAGAACAAGAGATCAACATTGGTGCCCACCTCCGGTGAACTCAAATGACCACCTTCGACAACAGTTCAAGCACTCACCTTCATCATGCCACCGAAGATGGCAATAGCGCCAAGAGGTAATATATAGGGGCATAACTTTGCTAAAGAAGGGTTGGGATGTTGTTGTACGAAAGCCGTAGTAATAATGCTTTGAAGTAGCGCTGTCAGTCGGCCTGGTAGGAATGTGTTCACTGCATCTGATGGAAGCCTAGGTTCAGTGCTATTGAACCAATTTGGATGCCATGGCATGCTCAATCCATGAGGATTTTCGGTATGATCATTATACCAAAATGAAAGAATGTTGATTATGGTACAATATCAATATAGACCGATTTGCAAATAACTATATAAAATTGGGCGCAATAGCTATCCGAATCCGGGCTGGAGAGCATGCCGTCAACCGTGGTTCAGTGAACCTCGCCGGGGATAAGAACACCACCGTGGCTGGGCACTGCTCGGACTTGCGGCCGCGGTAAAAAAATCTTCCACGATGTGGTGCATGTAACCAGGAGGTGGCACCGTCCGGCTAAAACGTTTCACCGGACGCTCGTCGTGGCCCTGTTCGCGCGCGCGAGCTCGCCAGCACACCAGGAGATCTTTTGATTCCCATCCGACTCCGGCCATCTCCCTATAAATTGAGCTCGAGCGCTACTTCCTCACTGCATTACGCACCTGAGTGCTTGCACAAACCACTCAATTTCGCAAAGGAACTCAGTTAGGCCATAAGCCCCTTCTCGCCGTTCCTAGCTCCGCCGTGAACAACCTCCTCGTGGCCAGGTTAAATTGAGCGAGCCCTCTCTAAATTCTGTCCCGTCCGAGCTTCCCTTCATACTAAGGGTACTCCTTGATCTGTTTGATTCAACACGGCTGTTGTTATCTCGCTAGAACAGTCCCTTGTCGCTGGAGTGCTCCGTGATCCGCCACCCAACGCGGACCGCCTTCTCTGTTCCTCATTCTTCCCATTCCCCTGCCGTTCTAAGTTACTGGTAAGTCCTTAATGCTTACTGTGCCTTTTAATTGGATATTAGTGCGCGTGGTCTTGGAACCAAGCCCGGTGAACCTCGGTGTCCACCCTAAACTAAGCAACGTGGACCATAGTCCATAATAGCCCGATTGGGGGTAGGGCGTGGGTCAGTTATGCCCAGGGAAGTAGTCGGGATGCTCGTCGTTTCGAAAGAGACTGCCGGTGGCGAGCTCTGACTATGGCAGTCAGGTGTTCGACGCGACATTATTGAAGGACCGATGGACACAAATAAAACCAAACAAAAGGGGTCGGGTGTAAATGACAGTGACTCAGATAAATAGTATTAGCTGGCGCTTCGCGATTGTTTGAACGTGCGGGGGCCTTTGTGCAAAACCTACCGCGCAGTCGCGAGCATGCCCGCAATTCTGTGCAGACCTGGGCTGGTTGGGCCGGTTTCGGCCCAACACTGTTCAGTTTTTTCTTTTTCTTTTTTCGAGAACATTTAGAAATCCATAAAGACTTCTAAAAAAATGATAAAAATATGAGACCAATTTTGTTGAACTACTAAATTTCTCTAGTATTTAATAAAAATGGTTCCAAGATTTTTAGCCCCAAACTAGGAATTATTTAGTATTTAAGAAGGCCAAAGCTTAGACCTTTGGAATTTTAGAAAATACTTAGTAACTCCAAAAATCTCAAAACTTTTTTGGTAAGTCTAATATGGTATTTAGAGCCCATGGGTGAAGTTTGACATGTTTTGGACATTGTTTGATTCCCAAACCCAAAACCCTAGCCTGCTAGGTAATAATTGCCTTAAGGAAATATGATACTAACTCTAAAAACCCTAGTTTTCCTAGTGCACCGTGAAGGAAAATTGTATTCAAGACATAACTTGATATACCCTTATTATCATTGCATTTTCATAAGCATCACATGAGCATTCATGGTTATATATGGTTATGTATAGAGAACAAGGAGGAAGTACTGGTTGAAGAAGAAGAAGCTACACCACCACCTGAGAATCCACCTGCCGGGAACTGTTTTTACTTTGAAATTTATGGAATAGAGCCCAACTCCTCTACAAAACAAGGCAAGCCCCAGTGCATTTGCCACCTCCTTGCTGTTTTTAAACCTTTATCACCTTGTATGATGCATTAGGTGATAGGAGTTGTGTGCTAAATCAATTGCTGCATTTCCTTCCTTGGAACTATTCACCATTCCTTGATTCCCTGTTTTATTAAAAGGTTTTCTAATGCTTAGTCCTACTTTAGAAAAATAAATGTTTTGTTTTAAACAAAAGGTGATGCTTCAAGTGGAATGGGATGTTTTCAAAAATAAAACTCGATGGTGGATCCATCATGGCCGTGATGGATTCAACATTGGAAAAGATGTACCTCTGCCAGGTACCAAACTTTGGGTTTAAATGATAAAGCTGAGACCGGGTGGGTGACTTGCACGAGAAGAGAGTCTCGGTGTAGTGTCTCCATTTGAGTCGATTAAGGACCGTACCAATGTGGGCCTGATGATCGAGGACACTTAACCGGTCACATGCCTCGTCATGGGTAAGCCTTGCCTCGGGCAGACTAATACCAGAAAGGCCAACACACAATGGGAATGGAGAGATGGCAAGAGTAGCGTGTACCCTCCGTGGCAAGAAGCTGGATGGTGGTGTATCTATGCTCTCGGTTGGTGTGAACCCGGTCTGGTCTTAAGAAACCCGGTGGCGAGTTGACATATGCTAGGGTTAAGTGCTACATATGTCGTGTGATTGGAGATCCTCCGCTGAGTATTAATCAATTCAGATCTCCTTTACATCTCGGACATGAAGACTTGGTCACTGACTTACATGTAGCATTCCAGTTAACGGAAAGGGTTGATAAAAGATGGCTAGTGCAGGTCAAGTGATTGAACTAGGGTAGAAAGAACTCTAGCTACAGGTAATGATTTAACTTGCTAATAAAAATGGATTTTTAAGGATCCACTATTAGTAAGCATTCCTGCAAACAGAGTCTTTGATTCTTGAATAACCTTACCTTGACTCCCTTAAGCCAGCATATCCTTGAGAGTCTTTTCTTTTGACGAGTAAGACTTGTGAAAGTACACTCCGTACTCAGGGTTTTCGAACCCATGTTGTTGTAGGTGAGGAAATAGGAGACTTTTGTTGTTCTTGTTCTAAGGTGGTGCCCAAGTACGAACCCCAACAGTGAAGTGGTTGTGGGAGGATGTTGGCCTCCCATTTGAAAAACAATATACTTTTATGCGGGAGGGGTTTTTGCCTTCCAATTCTGTAATATTAATACTCTATGCACTCTTAGACCCTGGTTCTGTAATAACTATAATACTCTTTCTCTATATTTGAATAAATGTAAATTAATTTATTGTAATTGCTTCCGCTATTCTTTCCTCCGATGTGATGTAATATCTGTGTGACGGGTGAAGTGCTTTTGGGCGAAGAATTGAGGATACAGATACCAAACTTGTCAAGTGATTATGTGCACCTATAGGGTTGTTCGAAGTCTGTTGGACAAGGGCAACTATAGGTGGGCCTAATAACTTGGGAGGTTCCGTCACAGCTGGTATCGGAGCGAAGCTCATCTCTTCAAATATGACGAAGCATTTCAAAAAGAATTTTCAAATACTTATCGAAGGAATATTCTTTCATTCTTACCTTGCCTCTTTCTGGAAGTTCTCATCTTATAAGACTGGGTAACAGAGTGCAATACATAGGGAGTTGGGGATCAACGAAAGTTGATTCCATAATTAGTAGGTTATGCATGCATCATGTTAAGAATATACTAATAAATTTCCCCTCTTATGGAGATATGGCACGTACAAGGAAAACTGCACGCAAATCTACTAGACCCTTTGGCGTGCCTCACCATCAGTTAGCCCCTAGACATGAAGGGAGCAGTAGTGGCTCCAACGACTCCATTGGAGATCTGGAAGCTAAGGTGGAGCAACTACGATCAGAGCTACGCCATTGGAACAGGGCACGGGAGCAGGACAATCAGCGCATAACTGAGTTGTCAGCTGAAGTCGGTCGCTTGCGGTTTGAGATCTCCAAACGAGATTCGGCCATTGATTAGGCCATCAACTCGAGCTCGATCGCTTGGCATCGTGAAGAAAAAGCTTGAGCTCGTGTGGATGAGCTCAACATGGCCCTCGATAACCTGCAAGTATACTGTAATACTTTACATGAGGAAGTACATGTATTGTATGGTTGACTGCATCCGGACGTGCCCTCTGACGCTGCTGCAATGGAAGCTGGACCCTCAGGAACGACAAATGAAGGACTTGGTGAGGAATTGGACCTTTTTAAGCCTCCTCCTATGAACCTGGCTGACGAGCGGTCTCCTACATCTGATAGTGAAGCAACAATAGACAATGAAGACTAGACTAGTGTAATTTAGATGTATACTTATGTAAAATAAGTAATGTGGGTCTGTTGTACGCTAGAGTCTGTATAATTACATTTCGGTAATGTAATATGATGGTATAAGTTGGCATGTTATATTTTTTCCAAATGTTTCTTTGCCTCAGATGCCATCATGGACTTGCACACACGATGGTGCAGGAACCTCCTGTGGTCGGGAGGGTACTCCTAACCCGCCACCAGTACCACCAACATTGGCCGAGGCTATCGCTGCCTTGGTCAATGCGACTACAGATAATACCCGCTTCTTGCATGAAATGGTGGGTAATCAGTTCCCGTAGCAGTATGGCGGGAGAGCTCCTCCGCAAGGACCCTGTGAAACTACATAACTAGACTTCTCGGAAACTCGTCCCCCACTTTTTATTAAAGCAGAAGAACCTCTAGAAGCTGACGAGTGGGTAAGTGTGATAGAGCAAAAGTTCGGCTTGATTCGTTGCATGGAAATCCACAAGCCATTGTTTGCTGCTCAACAACTGAGAAGGCCTGCGAGTACTTGTTGGGCGAATTTTGTAGCAGTTAAACCGGCTGGACATCAAATCACCTGGGAGGAGTTCAAGATAGCATTCCATGAACACTATGCTCCAGAAGTAGTGTTTCACATGAAACAAGAATAGTTTATTCGACTAAAGCAAGGGGGAGATACTGTAATGCAGTATCTCAACAAGTTTAACCATCTGTCCCAATATGCCATCGACCAAGTGAATACTGATCAGAAGAAAAAGAATTGCTTCATGCGAGGACTCAACGACAGGCTACAGAGGGAAATGGCCACCTGTTTGGACCTTACTTAGAGTAGAGCTATCAGCACAGCGCTGGCAGTAGAAGCCAAGAACACAGGCCATGGAAAATCCAAGGGATTTGGAGGTGACAGATCTAATCAGGGACTTGAGAAGCGAACCAGGTTGGTGATCTGACCTTTTAATCAGAATCATTCTTCACCTTGCCCACCCTCCTATCCGTTCAAATAGCCTATTTTCATTTCATCCTACCACTGCCCCCACTTCTACAAATCAGCCGAGTGCCCCTAGTACTCGTTTCCCTGCTCTCCCTAGTTCTTCCACTGGCTGCTTCAAATGTGGAAAGTCTGGTCATTTTATAAAAGAATGTCCATACTCGAAGCATAATAAATTCAACACTCAACAGAATTCTGGGAGCTCCAATCAAGGTAAAGGGAACACAACTAATAATTCAATGGGCAAAAATGTCAAGAAGACATGACGAATCTATTATACTCAAGTGGCCACTACATCGGAAGGAGAGCCGGTAATAATGGGTACGTTCCTTGTGGCCAATTACCCAGCAGTCATTCTCTTTGATTCTGGTGCTTCACATACTTTCATAAGCAAAAATTTCATGGAAAAGCATTACATTCCTTGAACTGAATCAAGGGAAGGATTTATTATCCGTTCACCTGGGGGACAAATATTTACTAAGGAACTAGTTTTCCATATACCAGTAACATTGGCCGGGAGGGAATTCCCTACCAACATGATTGTTCTAAAAGGTCAAGACAGAGAAGTGATTCTGGGCATGAATTGGTTGGCCCAGCATAAGGCCATCATCAATACTGACTTAAGGACCATCAAGTTGAGCCATGGCCATGAAGAAGTTATCTTGTCCATCCCTGTAGCTATTCCAGCTAAACCATTTGGCCGAGTTTATGAAGCTATCGTGCTCGAAATCCAGGATATTCTGGTAGTGTGTGAATTCCCGGATGTTTTTCCTGAAGATATGCCTGGATTACCTCCAGAAAGGGATGTAGAGTTTGTGATTGAACTGAAGCCCGACAAAGCTCCTATTTCTAGAACATCGTATCGAATGCCACCAAATGAATTGGCAGAACTCAAGATTCAATTACAAGACTTGCTTGAGAAGGGATTCATTGGGCCAAGCTCATCACCTTGGGGATGTCCCGCAATTTTCGTTAAGAAGAAGGATCAAACATTATGAATGTGTGTGGACTATAGACCCCTTAATGAGGTCTTTATTAAGAACAAGTACCCTCTTCCCCAGATCGATATTCTATTCGATCAACTTACTAGAGCCCGGGTATTCTCCAAAATTGACCTCAGATCAGGTTACCACTAGATCCTTATTCGACCCGAAGATATACCCAAGACCGCATTCACTACGCATTATGGATTATTCGAATATTTGGTTATGTCTTTCGGATTGACAAATGCTCCAGCCCATTTCACATATCTAATGAACTTGGTATTTATGCCTGAGTTGGATAAATTTGTGGTGGTCTTCATTGATGATGTCTTGATTTATTCTAAAAATGAAGTGGAGCATGCTAAACACTTACGGATCGTATTGACGCGCTTAAGAGAACACCAATTGTATGCTAAATTCAGCAAATGCGCATTTTGGTTGGGAGAAATCCAGTTTTTGGGACATGTATTATCTGCCAAAGGAATTGCGGTCAAGCCTAGCAAGGTCCAGGATATTCTGGAGTGGAAACCACCAACTATAGTACATCAAGTCCAAAGTTTCCTTAGACTAGCTGGTTATTACCGTAGGTTCATTCCAGATTTCTCCAAGATTGTGAAGCCTATCACAAGTTCATTGAAGAATGATACAAAGTTTGACTGGTCCTATAAATGCAATGAAGCCTTCGAGCAGCTGAAGATATTATTGACCACTGCTTCAGTATTGGCTCAACCAGATATAGAGAAGCCTTTTGATGTGTACTGTGACACATCGGGCAGTGGGCTCAGGTGTGCCTTAATGCAGGAGGGCCGATTCGTCGCTTATGCTTCAAGACATCTATGCCGGCATGAGGAGCATTATCTGACTCATGATTTGGAGTTAGCCACAGTTGTTCATGCCCTCAAGATATGGCGTCATTATCTGCTAGGAAATACATGTCATATATTTACAGATCATAAAAGTGTGAAATATATTTTTACCCAGTCAGAATTAAACATGAGGCAGAGAAGATGGCTTGAGCTGATTAAAGATTATAACCTGGAAATCCATTATCATCCAGACATGGCCAATGTGGTGGCAGATGCACTAAGTCGCAAAGCTTCGTGTCATTGTCTTGCCATAAGGATCGCTGACACCACATTATGTCAATAAATGGAAAGGTTAAACCTGGAAATGATACAATATGGAACTTTAACCCAATTGAAGCTTGAGTCAGTTCTTCTGCAAAAGATCATCGATGCCCAAAGAAGTGACAAGGGTATGAAACACATTCATGAGAAAATAGAAGCCAACAAAGCAAATTGCTTTAGAAAGGATGATCAAGGGATAGTATGGTTTAATGACCGCATAGTTGTGCCTAAGGATGCGGAAGTCTGCCAACAAATTTTGGATGAAGCTCATCTTAGTCGATATTCCATTCATCCTGGAAGCACTAAGATTTAAAGCAACATTATTGGTGGACAAAAATTAAGATTGAGATTGCACGCTATGTGGCAAGATGTGATACTTGCAGGCGTGTCAAAGCAATACATATGAAGACAGCTGGACTGCTGCAATCTTTGCCCATCCCGACTTGGAAATGGGAGGACATTAGCATGGACTTCATTATAGGATTACCCAGGACCGCTAAAGGTTTTGACTCTATCTGGGTTATAATTGATTGGCTTACAAAAATAGCTTATTTTCTGCCAGTCAAAACATCCTATCCGGTCCTCACCTATGCCCAGATATATATTGCCCGTATTCTCAGTTTGCACAGAATTCCAAAGACTATAGTGTTGAACCGTGGACCACAATTTGTATCCAAATTCTGGGAAGAGCTCCACAAATCCCTAGGTACTAAGCTGCTCCACAGTTCGGCCTATCATCCTCAAACAAGTGGATAGACTGACAGAGTGAATCAAATACTCGAAGACATGTTGCGGTCATGTGTCCTGGAATTTCCACAAAAATGGGATGAATGTTTACCATTAGCAGAGTTTTCCTATTACAATAGCTATCAAGAGAGTATCAAGATGGCACCATTTTAAGCACTGTGTTGGGGGTCTGCTTCTTCGCCGAAGGTGCTCTAAGAAGAAACACCTTCGAAAGATCGGCATATAAGCAAACACAGCGCGAAGGTACATGCCAAAGCTACGATCCAGGGACCTTTGGCATAAAGACATGCCTTGAGAAGAAGGGCTGCACCGACATAAAGAGGAAAAGACCGATCAATCCATGATAATTTGTGTCATGATTGTAACTAGTCATCAAGGACATAAATGTAATTTTGACTGGGCTACGTCCCGTGCCTATAAATAGGTGAACAGTACCCCCGTACTGTTCACACTGACTTGTATTCACTCGCACGTCGCTCTCAAGCTTTCACCTTCTGTTAAGCCGAAGGTATAAAATGTAACCTAATATTGTTCATACTCATTCATGATAATAAAAATGTTTTGATAATGCTATATGATTATTTATGTTATTTTCCATGTTTCGTATCTCTCCACTTCAATTATTATATACTGAGATGATGAAGGTATGTCCTTCACAACCTTCGTTTGAAGATCATTATATCCTGAGGGAGATAATGCTTTGAAGGACGAAGGCCTTTAATTATTAACATTATTTGTTGCCTTGTTCTTGATTCATAGCATTTGAGAACAAGTGACCAACATTGGTGCCTACCTCCGGTGAACTCACTTCCACTATTGAGACGATGGCTTCGTTCAACAATCAAGCTGTAGCACCTTCGGTTGCGAAGCTGGTGCTTTCAATCTCAGGCGGTTCAAGTTCAGAGCCGGCTAACAAGAAGCAGAAGAAGGAAGCGTAGAGAAGGGTGCAGCATGTTGGGGTGCAAGGACCCTTCATCAAGTCCAAGTGGTCTCACATCCCAATCACCTTCTCCCAGGAGGACCCTTAGCTCAAAGATTACCCTCACAATGATGCTATGGTCATATCTTGTGTCATCAAGGGATTTCTGGTCCATAATGTTCTAGTTGACACAGGCAGTGCAGCGAACATCATATTTGCAAAAGCCTTCAGACAGATGCAAGAACCAGAGGACAAGATTCATGATGGTACACACCCTCTTTGTGGCTTCGCAGGAAGGCAGATTGTCGCACTTGTAAAAATCACAATGTCAGTTACCTTCGGCTATGTCCACAACACAAGAACTGAGCAAGTTGTTTTTGACATTGTTGACATGGAGTACCCATACAATGCAATCATTGGTCGAGGGAGACTCAATGCCTTTGAAGCTATACTCCATCCAACATACCTATGCATGAAGATACCTTTGGAACAAGGGCCCATTACTGTCCATGGAAGTCAAGAAGCTGCCAGAAAGGTTGAAGGGAACTGGACGGTTTCAAAAGCAATCCATAACATAGACGAAGCTGAAGCTTGTCAACAGTATAAGCACAAAAGAGAGAAGGCTGCTTCGGCAGGTCAGCCGAAGCCTATGCTACTATGCGAAGACATAGCAGAACAAAGGATACTGCTGGGATCTCAGTTAACTGATGAACAAGAGAAGACTTTGACAAGATTTCTATTCAACAACAAAGATGTCTTTGCTTGGTCAGCCAATGATCTCTGTGGTGTCAACAGAGATGTTACTGAGCATTCACTCAATGTAGATTCATCCTTCAGGCCAAGAAAACAAAGGCTTCGGAAGATGTCTGAAGACAAAGCTGAAGGTGCTCGAAACGAAGTGAAGAGACTTCTCAGTGCTGGTGTTATCAGAGAAGTGAAATACCCAGAATGGCTAGCCAACACTGTTATGGTGAAGAAGGCTAATGGTAAATGGAGAATGTGCATTGATTTCATAGATCTCAACAAGGCATGTCCAAAGGACGAGTTCTCGTTACCAATAATAGACTCTCTAGTAGATGCAGCAGCTTCCTCAGAGCTCATGAGTCCATTGGATTGCTATTTAGGCTATCATCAAATTTGGATGAAGAAGGAAGACGAGCCGAAGACTAGCTTCATAACTCCCAGTGGCACCTATAGCTACCTTCGGATGCCAGAGGGGCTCAAGAATGCTGGAGGAAGCTTCAGCAGAATGACAGCCAAGGTCCTTCACTCCCAAATAGGCAGGAATGTGCTCACTTATGTTGACAACATCATAGTGAAAAGCACGAAGCAAGAAAATCATATTGCTGATTTGCAAGAAACATTTGCCAACTTCAGGCAAGCTGGCCTGAAATATAATCTAGAAAAGTGTGTCTTTGGAGTGAAGATGGGCAAGTTTCTTGGCTGTTTAGTCTCAACGAAGGGAATTGAAGCCAACCCAAGCAAGATCGAAGCTATCCTTCGGATGGAGCCGCCAAACTCGAAGAAAGGGGCTCAACGATTGGCAGGATGGTTGGCATCGCTGAAAAGATTTATATCAAGATCAGCAGAAAGGAACCTGCCATTCTTTGAAATTTTAAAGTCAGCCGAAGTTTTTCAGTGGGGTCCGGCTCAGCAAAAGGCTTTTGAAGAGTTAAAGCAATATTTGATAGATCTAACAACTCTAACTCCATCTTCGCTAGGGGCTCCATTACTCCTGTATGTAGCAGCTTCTCATTCTGCAGTCAGCGCAGCGCTTGTACATGAGAAGCAAGATGGTCAAGTTAAAAGACAAGCCCCAGTATACTTTGTCTCCGAAGTTCTAAGTTTATCAAAGAAAAACTATACAGAGCTGGAGAATGTGTTGTATGCTGTGTTAATGGCCTACAGGAAGCTTCAACATTATTTCCATGCATATCACATAATTGTTCCTTCATCATAGCCTTTAAAGGATATAATGAGGAACAGAGAAGCTACTGGAAGGATTAGAAAATGGGCTGCGGAGCTCAATGAATTTACCATTGACTATGTACATAGATCCTCAATCCAATCTCAGGCATTAGCAGACTTCATTCCTGATTGGATGCCAGGGGCTCAGGAAGAAGAAACAAGTAAAGACGCCGAAGCCTGGACAATTTTCTGTGGTGGTTCTTGGGGAACCTTCGGCGCAGGAGTCGCTGCTGTCCTAGTAGCACCCTCTAAAGTTAGAACATGCTACGCAGCAAGATTGGACTTTAGTTGTACAAATAACATTGTTGGGACTTCGGAAGCTAAAGGCTATGGGAATAAGAAGGGCAATCATCAAAACTGACTCCCAAGTCATCTCTAGTCAAGTGGATAAAAGAAGCAGGGCAAGGGACCCGAAGCTTGAAAAATATTTGGACATAGTCAGAAGGTTGGAGGCCTCTTTCGAAGGTTTCTCTGTAAAAAATATTCCAAGAGGGGAAAATGAACATGCAGACCTACTGGCCAAATCAGTAGCATAGGGGCTCCCTCTGCCTTCGAAAGTGTTCTTTGAGATAATAAAGGCACCTTCGGTTGAACTTATGGAAAGAGCAGTCCTAGCAATATCACTTGTACATAGTGAAGACTGGAGGACTGAAATCATATCCTTCCTCCAAGGCAATTGCCTTTCAGATGACGAAGTTTACAATAAAAGAATGGAAGCAAGAACAAGACCATACGTCATAATAGAAGGGGAGCTATACAAAAAATGGAGTTTGCTCCCCACTTCTCAAGTGTTTATCCAGAACCGAAGGTATAGAGTTAATGAAAGAGATACATGCAGGTTTGTGTGGATCTCATATTGGGTCCAGGCCTTTTTGGGAAAAGTTTTTAGACAAGGGTTTTATTGGCTGAAGGCAGCTTCGAATACAGCATATTTGGTTCAGAAGTGCGAAAACTATCAAAAATGTGCAAGAAATCAGAAGCAACCCTCGTCGTAAACTCAGCTAATACAGCCAACCTGGCCATTGCAAAGATGGGGTCTAGATTTGTTGGGTCCACTCCCACCATCACAAGGCAATTTGAAGTATGTTGTAGTGGCAATGGAATACTTTTCCAAATGGATTGAGGTGAAGCCTTTGGCCACAATAACTTCAACTACCGTCCAAAAATTCTTCTAGCAGAATATTGTTTATCGCTTTGGCGTCCCAAAGGCAATAACCGAAGACAATGGTACACAATTTGAGGCTGAAGCATTCCAAGATTTTTGTGATCAAATTGGTACGAAGGTCCACTTTGCATCCGTTAGGCGTCCAGAATCAAATGGGCTGGTAGAAAGAGCAAATGGCATTATAATGATAGGAATAATGAAGCTAATCTTCAACCAGCCCAGAGGAAAATGGCCAGATGAGCTGATTAAAGTGGTGTGGAGCCACAACACAACTACGTCAAGGTCAAAGGGATTTACACCCTTCAAGCTTCTATTTGGTGATGAAGCAATAACTCCAGAAGAAGCAAAAATAGGGTCAATAAAAACAATAGCTTCGGTAGAAGACGAAGCTGATTATCAAGTAACAAAAGACACTATAGAAGGGACCAGACTTCAGGCAATAGAGCACATCAATAAATATCAAGCCGAAACAATAAAATGGCGTGATAGAAAAGTTCGGTTGAAGAATATTAAGCTAGGGCATCTGGTGCTTCGGAGAGTCGCTAACCCAGAAACAGTGGGTAAGTTGCAACTAAAGTGGGAAGGTCCTTTTCTAGTAGTATCTTCGTCAAGACCCGATTCATACAGACTGAAGGATATGGACGGCAACGACATACCTAGATCTTGGAATGCAGATGAGCTTCGACGATATTATGTGTAATTTGATGTAATTTTTCTTTTATTTTCTCTGTGGCACCCTTTTCCTTTCAAGAGGGGAGAAAGGTTTTTAATGGGGCCATATCTTGTAATTTTTCATTCTTATTTAGCCCCATGAGGGCCAAATCCCCCCAAAAAGATGTAATATGTAAATCTGAGCACACACCATTGAGTGCAAAAAGAAAAACAGGAAGAAGCTCAAAAGACGTCCCCAAGGGGATGCAGAGCATGACAAAGCTACAAAAAGTTGTTCCTAAGGGAGCGTAGCGTAAGTTTTCTGCTCAAATGTCGTTCCTAAGGGAATGCAGAGCCAAATACCGCCGAAATATAAGGCGAAGAAGTTCAAAAGTCGTTCCTAAGGGGATGCAAAACTTATACCGCCGAAATAGAAGGCGAAGAAGTTCAAAAGACGTTCCTAAGGGGATGTAGAACTTATACCACCGAAATAGAAGGTGAAGAAGCTCAAAAGACGTTCCTAAGGGGATGCAGAGCCTAAGACTCAAAAGACATTCCTAAGGGGATGCAGAGTCTGGGTGTGGCTTCGTGTGCTTGTGTTTGGACATTCATTTGCACATTAGATTACATTACATCATTCATTGCATTCATACACATTCACGTAGACATCCATAGGATTATCACCATCATAACATAAAATACGAACATATACCTTGGCTTTGATGACAATGCTTCGATGAGCATAAAGAAGCAAAGATATGCTTCGTTGTGTACGAAAAGAAGGGAAGGTGTTTTTCGCCTTCTGCTCAAAAGATACAAGTTTCGTTCACATCAAAGCAATTCACGCATGGTTGGAAAGGTAAAAATATATTACAAGGTATGGACAAATTTACAGAGTAATGTTTGATTCCTAAATTACAATAACTTTTACAAAGATACTTCAAATATTTCTAAGCCTTGTTCAGCAGCTTCAGTAATCTTTGAGAAGAGCTTCGGACTACTGACCTTCGGCATCATCATCCTATACACGGCAACACAGTATAAGGTAAAAGGTACTTACAAGAGAGCAAGCAATAGGTATAAGTATCATACCAGCTTAAGATGACTTCGTGCCTCGTCACTAGCTAAGTTCCACCCACCCTTCGTCCAAATTTGTGTTATAAATCTATTCCCAATACTTTGGGCTAAGCTGGGGATATTAACTAGGTCCACTGGAGATAGACCGAAGTTTGGTCTGTTTACTATCTTTCCGTGTGTGCAACCAGCCTTCATAAAAGCTACAGCAGTGCCGCAAGAAGCCAGCAGGGCATAGAAGTCACCATGCCCAGCTATTACTTCATCAAGCGCCTCAACTTCGCTTTCAATATGCTCGAAGATGCTTGGCAAGTCTTCAACCGAAGGTTCAAATTTTTTAGAGCTGACTCCCACTGAGTTGAAGACCTATCTTAGCCGTTGCACACAACGGTTGCCGAAGTTTAAGCAAATATTCTGAAGTTCTTTTAAGGATTTGTAGATTTGAGCTTTTCTCGGCTTCGGCTTCAAGCCTTGCATCAGAATTCTTCCTTTCTTGTTCGAAGCTTTCTGATTTACGGAGGAGTGCATCATTTAATCTAGCAACTTCGATTTGAGCTTCTTCCAATGAACCCTCCATTGTCTGAAGAAGGAAGTCCTTTTTCTCTAGAGAAGCTTCATGATCTTTGATTTTCTTTTCTAGGCCCTCGATTATAATCTCATTCTTTTTATCCTCAAGATCTTGCTGCATCCTTAGTGCTTTGCTTAGTAGCATACTATGTACAAAATAGCCTTCATCAGAAATCTTTGCTTCATCACAAAAGACTAAAAAGCTAAGGAAAAAGCTTTACCTTAAAATTGGAATAGAATAAGATGCCAATGATATGCTGTCACCGGTAACTGCTAATGTCAGCTTCAAGCTTCGAAAAACCAACACTCTTTGATAGAGTGCTAATAATCTTTGCCCTAGTGCAGTCTCAAATGCATCCTAAGGCTTCTTCATTGATTCCACCAAAGAGCATAGCTCCTGGTTGGTAGCCACAGGATATAGCATACTCCTGCAGCTCCTTCTTCTCAGCCTCGGATAATTCTTGACCAACTAGATTCTGAAGGCTGAAGCTTTTTTCTTCCGAAGTATCTTCGGCAATTCCCTTCCCTTTCTCAGGCACTATGGCCATGACTTCTTCTATAGCCGCAGCAGTCTCCTCTGCAGCCATATCCAAGAGAACTTTATCAATAGTAGATAACGTACTCTCCAGATTGGTAGCTTCGGCGGCCGCAGCTTCGGCAGAAGTATTTGCTTCGGCAGCTAGTGTCATCTTTGATGCTGAGGCCGACGGTGGCGTTTCCTCAATAGCTTGCATAACAGTAATAATTCTTCGCTTTTTAGGCCCAACCGCCTTTTTCGTTGCCAAAGGCTCGCCCTTCTTCTGTAAAAGCTTTGTCAGATGCGGTCCCAAAGGACTTAGCAGCTTGATAGGTAAGGATTCAGTCATTACCTTTAAAATTTCTTCTACTTCAGCAGCAGAAGGCGTTGAAGGAGTTTCCTCTTCCATCTCAGCCACCTTTGGCTCTGGAGTCGCAGCTCTTCCCTTCTTCGAAGTTGCCTCTTTTGGCTCGGGACTGGATTTTCTCTTCTTCAGAGTTTTTTCGTCCTTTTTCACCATTCTAGCAGCCTGCCTGCTCAGAATGCTGACAACCCTTTTTCTCTTTGTCCCTTCGGCACCCTTGCTGAGTCGCTCATAATCAGGGTATTCAAAATTTAAAGCGTCCATTACTCGTTTCAACCTTCGTTTTGGTCGGGTGCCGAAGGCTGCAGTCATTAATAGATCTTCTTTTTTGGTGTAGTTTCCCAAAATTTCATTGCACATTGTCTCAATCATTTCTAGCCACTCTTGGCAGGGCTCCTTGAACTGCTTCTCAAACTTAAAGCGATAAGGTAATCGCACAAGCTCAAGTGTCTTCTTCGTTCCCTTTAGCTTTGGCATGCTAAATTCACTTAACGTCGGAGAGGTCCTGTTAGCCAAGTATTCTTGAACTAGATCTCTAGTACTGATTTGTTCAGCAACCGCACTGAATTCTAATACAGACAGTTGGCATGCTGACCCTAGCTTCATGTTGCACAAAGGCCTGGTCATTCCGAAGCTTAATGACAGTGGGCTCATCACCATCAACATCAGTTTCCCTCTTTTCTTCTCATCGACCTTAATATAAAACCACTCACTCTTCCAACCGGTTGGCCACTTGGTGCGATAGCTGAGGACCGGAGCCTTCGTATCCTTGCGATACGCGAAGTTATAACAACCAAAATTTTCATGTAGCCCGTCTTCTCTAGCCTTCGTTTGGTAATGCAACTCATGAACTCGGCAGAAAGCTTCAGCATTTGGATCCATCCCTTGGCTTCAAAGGGCCTAGATGAAGATGCTGAGCCTAACGATAGCGTTAGGGGTCAGCTGATGAAGATAAATTTCAAAATTATCCAAAACTTCTCCTATCATCTCGTTCAGAGGAAACCGTAATCCTGCTCTGAAAAAGCTTTTGAAAACTACCACTTCATCATCCTTCGGCGTTGGAGTGGTTTCTTCTCCGGCAAAACGAATAAGCTTCTTTTCAGCTTCTCCGAAGTAGCCCAGTTTCATCATCATGGGCACGTCGGCTTCAGATACAGTAGATTTCTCAAAATCAAGGTGGCTGGGTTTTGATGGGATCAAAATGCTATAATCCTCCTCTTCTTCATCAACATTTTCTTCCTCAATATCAGCTTGTTCAGCTTCGGCGGCAGGTGCACCTTCGGCAATGGCTCCCTCTGTTACAACTAAACCCGATTGTCTCATGAATTCGGAAATCGGAGCTGTTTCGGTGGCCTCAGTCTCCTCTCCTTCACGAGTCACCCTCGCAGTCGAGCGTAGTCTAGCCATCTGATGGATCTTTTGCGGTTTCTACGAAGCTGATGTTTTTTACAGTTTTGACGAAGCTCTCTCTTTTGACGAAGCTAATTCAAAATGATGGTTCGCTCGAGAACGCAGTGAAAAAGCTTCGGCTATGGTTAAATTTTTCAACAACACAACAGTGCAATAGCAATGAATGATGTGGTAAATACACACCTACCCGTCTGTTTATATAGTGCTGTAGGTGGGAAGGTGAATTGCCAAGTCACCCGCACCCGCTGAACAGTGGACCACTAGGTGCTTGGGAAGTGAATCACCAAATCGTTCGTACCCGCTACGTGGTGGGCCACCTTGCACTCAAAATATTTCAATCATTTCTCGGCAACGAGCTCAGGGAAGGTGTTTTTTGGACCTTCAGCATTCCGAAGCCTTGGAGATTTTTCACGGATCAAGCTCGTTATGAAAAACAATCTAGCACCACGAAGGGGCTACTGTTGGGGGCCTGCTTCTTTGTCGAGGGTCCTCTAAGAAGAAACACCTTCGAAAGATCGGCATATAAGCAAACACAACGCGAAGGTACACGCCGAAGCTATGATCCAGGGAGCTTCGGCATAATGACATGCCTTGAGACGAAGGGCTGCACCGACTTAATGAGGAAAAGACCGATCAGTCCATGATAATTTGTGTCATGATTGTAACTAGTCATCAAGGTCATAAATGTAATTTTGACCGGGTTGCGTCCCATGCTTATAAATAGGTGAACAGTACCCCTGTACTATTCATGCTGACTTGTATTCACTCGCACGTCGCTCTCAAGCTTTCACCTTCTGCTAAGCCGAAGGTATAAAATGTAACTTAATATTGTTCATACTCATTCATGATAATAAAAATGTTTCGATAATGCTATATGATTATTTATGTTATTTTCCATGTTTCATATCTCTCCACTTCAATTATTATATACTGAGATGATGAAGGTATGTTCTTCACAACCTTCATCTGAAGATCATTATATCCTGAGGGAGATAATGCTTCGAAGGATGAAGGTCTTTAATTATTAACATTGTGTGTTGCCTTGTTCTTGATTCATAGCATTTGAGAACAAGTGACCAACACACTGTATGGACGACGGTGCCGTACCCCCTTAAATTGGTCTGAACCTGGAGAAAGGTGGTTCTTCAGGCCTGACATAGTTAAAGAGATGGAAGAAAAAGTCCAACGAGTCATACATAACTTGAAAGAGGCACAAGCTCGACAAAAGAATTATGCGGACAAGAGACGACAACCTTTGGTCTTTCAAGTTAATGATCATGTATACTTGAAAGTGTCACCAATGAAGGGTGTGAACCATTTCGGGGTAAAAGGAAAGCTGGCACCCGGTATATTGGCTCATTCCTTATTCTTGAACGATACGGACCAATGGCATATCGACTCCAACTGTCAGAAACATTGTCTACAGCACATAATGTGTTCCATGTATCTCAGTTGAAGAAGTGCCTTCGGGTTTCGGATCGAACCATTGATGTAGAAGATATTGTCTTAGAACCAGACTTGACCTATTCAGAACATCCCATTCGAATCCTGGATCAGAAGGACAGGGCCACCCGAAAAAGGACCCTTAAATTCTATAAGATACAATGGAACCAACATACTGAAGATGAAGCTACATGGAAGACTCAAGACTTCTTAGAAAAGAATTTCCCTAGTTTTTTAGCTTCATGTAACTTGTAAGGTATGTACATTGTATTGTAAAGAACAAGTAAACCCCATACCACCCCCTGCCTTGTAAGACAATTAAGGAAATAAAGATGTTGTAAGGAAAATGGACCCCAGGCCATTTGGCTAATTGAGTTTTGGTGTTTGATGAACAACACAATTCGTGAACTAATAAGTTTTCTAGTGTTTGTGTTTTTGGTTCACAGGATGCAAGATTTACTTCGACTAAGGAATTGAGGAAAGCAACACCTCAAAAGAAGACATTAAGAAGATCCAAGAAAAGTCCAAGTGTGCTGCCTGCGGACTGTCTATGCGTGGAGCACCGGACTGTCCGGTGGCACACCGGACTGTCCGGTGCACCAGGGAACCTCAGCCCAACGGCTAGTTCCAGGTGGCACTCGGACAGAAGACCACCGGACTGTCTGGTGTGAGCACCAAAGTGTCCGGTGTGGAAAAGCCTGCGGCGCCAACGGTCACCTGCTCTGATAGGGCAACATCTAGGCGCACCGGACAGGCTACAGTGCACTGTCCGCTGCACCACCGGACTGTCCAGTGTGCTGCAGAGAACTACAGGTTTTCTCCAATGGCTATTTTGGAGTTGGGGCCTATATATACTTCACCCAACCGGCCATTTGAAGGTGTGGGAGCCCAAGAAACATACCAAGGCATATAGTGCACATTTTCCAAGAGCTCAAACACCCAAGTGCTTAATAGAATCACTCGGTGATTAGCGTAGGTGCTTTGCGAAGTGCTTAGGTTAGTTAGGCCACTTTAGCACTTGCTCTAGGTGAACCCTAGTTAGTTGAGTGAGTTTAGACAAACCACACAACCCCTCGGCTCTTGCGTGGGCCGTTGTAATTGTACCGAGTGGGGTGAGAGTTTTGCGAGACCATGACAACCGCGTTTGTGTCATGGCCGCCACCGTGTACCGGAGGGAACGAGGTCCGCGGCGTTTCGGCCAGAAGCTCGATAGTGGAGACGGCGGGGAGTGTCCGAGAGGAGCCGAAAACGGAGCACCACTTGCACGTGGAGAAGGCCCGCGGCTCTCTACGGAGTTACTCGACCGGGTGCTTGGCCCTCGCGTGGGCTTCCCTTTGTGTAGGGGCACCAACGAGGATTAGTTAGGACCTTGCGTGGTTCCGGATACCTCGGTAAAAATACAGGCGTCATCCATGAGAGTTTGCTTCTCTACTTTGCTCTTTAAGTTTCCGCATGTATATTAAGCATTTAAGTTTCAATCTTGTATTCATACTTATTTAGTGTAGATTGAAACTTAGCCTTTGCAATAGAGATATCAACACTTAGACAAAACCTAGATTGCTCTTTCTATTTTGATTATTTGCATAGGTTTTGCTCTAGGGATTTATTTGTGGCCTAGTTTAGTGAATGTTTTAGAAGTCCTAATTCACCCCCTCTTAGGCGTCACCCGTTTCCTACAAGTGGTATCAGAACCCGTTTCAATGCTTTTTAGAGGAAGGGATGGATACCCATAGGCCACCACACTTCGACGACACTAACTTCCCATATTATAGTGCTAGAATGGCTTGTTACTTAGAGGTCGTTGATCTAGGTGTTTGGAGAGTCACTCGTGATGGGATGAAACCCCTCAAGAATCCCGAGAAACCCACCACGAGTGAGGAAAAAGAAATTCATTTAAATGCTAGAGCCAAAAATTGCTTGTATGAATCTCTTAGCATGGATATTTTGAATCAAGTATTTACCTTGAAAACTTCTAATGAGATTTGGCTAAAATTGCATGAGCTCCATGACGGCACATCCAATGTCCGTGAGCAAAAACATCGCCTAGTCTTAAATGAGTATAATTATTTTGCTATGAAAGATGATGAGCTTGTTAGAGACATATATTCTCGTTTGAATCTAATCATCAATGAGCTCAATTCTATTGGCATTAATAAGCTAGGTGATGCGGACATTGTGAGGAAGATTATCTCCCTGCTACCACAACAAAGATATGGGAGCATCATCACCATCCTTCACAACATGGAGGACTTGAGCAACATGACCCCAACTATTGTGATTGGGAAAATCGCGGCTTTTGAGATGTCGCGAAAAATGTGTCGGGGAGAGGAGCCAACTTCCTGAAGACCATATGCTTTTGCATGTGATGAAAGGAAGGGCAAAAAGAAGGCTCCCACTCCAAGTTTCTCAAGTGAAGAAGAGGAAGAAGAAGAAAGTGATGATGATGAAGATAATCAATCATGTACATCATCCTCCGAGGACGAAGAAACAATTCGACGCGTCGAAAAGGTAATGAGGATGATCCGCAAGATTAATCTAATGGGTGTGCCCCTGTAGGTCAAAGATCTTCTCTTTAATATTGACAGGAAAAAGCAAAGGAAGAGAGGATGCTTCACATGTGGGGAGAAGGGCCACTTCAGGGACAACTGTCCAAATATGGCCAAACCCAAAAAGGAGAGGAGCAAAGGCAAGGCGCTAACAAGTGTTAGAACTTGGGATGATTCTTCAAGTGAAGATGAACCTCCAAGGATGCATAGCCACCGGTCCTCATCACTCTCATCACGGACATCACACAAATGCCTTATGGAAAGAGGTAACAAAAACATTCCATCCTCTAGTGATGAAAGTAGTGGTGATGATGAAGGTGAGGGAAAGCCCTCTGTAGATGAGCTTGCGGAAGCCGTAGAATTTTTACAGGATGTTTGTACAAAGCAAAAAGCTCAACTTAAAACTTTGAAAAATAAGTTGATTAGCTCCCAAAATGATTATAAAGGTTCGCTAGAAAAATTTGAAACTTTTGCAAACTTAAATAGTGAGCTGTCAACTAAAATTGAGCTATTAGAAACTAGTGCTCCATCCACCGCTACCGATGATGGTCTCATTAAAAAGAATGAAAACTTAAGGCTAAGTTAGATAGCTCCCAAGAAGCTATTGAAAATTTGCTAGAGAAAATGGAAATTCTTAGCATACACAATAATGAGCTAACTACTAAGCTAGAAAACATTGGTAGCACCCTAGCAGCATCTTTAGTTGAAACACCTGAAATTATTAAGAAAGATGCCTCTACTTCCTGCTTTTATTTAATTGATGATTCTAACCCCTGCAACCAAGTTCTTGTTAAGAATACTGTTGTAGAAACATGTTCTGATGAGGTTGCAAAGGAAAATGAACAATTAAAGCTAGAAGTGGCTCGCCTTGGCAAGGCTTTGTATGACAAGAAAGGCAAAGCCAAACAAATCCGACCTCCATAGGATAACACCACTGCAGGAGTGAACAAGCCTATGGAGGGAGAAACTGTGATTTGTAGGCTATGCCACTAGGAAGGCCATAAGTATTTCCAATGCAAGGCGATGACCGGGGATAAGCAAAGGCAAAAGCTCAAGCAAAAGTCATCAAGCAAAATCTCCAACACCTACATCAAAAAGATGGACAAAAAGACTGCTACACCATATTTGATCAAGAAGAAAAAGAATGGAAAGGTGATAGCAATCAAGGCCAACAAGCAAGCCAACAAAGGAAAAGGGGCCAAACACATCTGGGTGCCAAAGGAAATAATTTCAACCATGAAAAGCACCAAGAAGGTTTGGATCCCGAAAGGGAAGTGAGTGGACCGAAGGTCTTCGGGAAATTTGGAGACTTGGCAAAGTTGGGATGTATATCATGGGATACATCATATTGGATCAAGTTTATTGCCAAGTGGGTTAGTGAAAATTTTGGACCAAATTTCGCACCAATGACTAAGGTAACTAGATTTATTGTATCTCTTGTTTTTAGATATGCGTATCTATCTACCTTGTATCTAGTTTACCTTTCTTGCCTAGTATTACATTTGTTATTTACTTTTGTTTAAAATTATGCATACTAGGTAAATCACATGGTAGGATTGCTTGCTTTCAATTCATATACTTAAGCGAACCTACATGGCTTAAAATGTTTATTTAAGCACGACACATAGCTTCTATATCACTCCATAGTAAATGATGCATCAATTGAAAATTTTCATTTCTACAAGTTGTATCATTTAACTTATATGTGCCAAAGTTCAGATTATAGATAATTTGCCCCTCTTGATATCAAATCAAAGTGCATGTCTCCTACAAGTATTCAAAACTTGTATGCACACCTTCAGGGGGAGGTTACTCTATAATCTAATACTTTGAGACTAATACCTTTTCAAGTCTATTTCATGTGATAGTCTCATTGTAAGGAAAATGAGGTCCCCGGAGAAAGACAACAATCTTCCACGGTAAAATCTCCAAGAACTCTCATGTCTCTCAAGCTCGCCATTAAACTTCAATCGGTATCTATTGAGACTACATCTAGTATCATTTACATGTCTTCTCCAATATTTGATTAGACTATATTTCATATCATATACTTCCATGTTGCTAAAAATGCATAAGTGGTTAACTCATATTCTGTTACCTATGCATAAGGGAAGTTAGTCTTTTCAAATCATGTCTTGCACCTCTAATTTTCACATGATTTTTCCTAAGATCTATGTCGGGGGTAGCTTTTCTTCATCTCTAAAGGGGGAGAAAACTCTTTCTAAAGGAGAACACTCATTTAGGGGGAGTAATCTTTTGAGGACAAGCTTTTATTTACTTCCTACATGCTTTTAATGTCTTCCTTTTTGGTGGTTGATGCCAAAGGGGGAGAAGTTTATGGACTAAAGCAATGAAAACTATATCAAACACCAAACACCACCAATTTAAAATTTTAAATCTACAAATGGTTTTTCAAGTGGTTTTGGTTATTTGGTCCTAAAATAGGAAGTAAGTGAATTATGGAGTTAGGGGGAGGCTTAAGTCCATAATATCACATTGTGGGGACAATCATGCATCCTAGCAAGTAGATTGCATATTTTCATTCAAATACTTGTATTATTTGCTTGCTTTGGTTGTGTTGTCATCAATCACCAAAAAGGGGGAGATTGTAAGGAAAATGGACCCCGGGCCATTTGGCTAATTAAGTTTTGGTGTTTGATGAACAACACAATCCATGAACTAATAAGTTTTCTAGTGTTTGTGTTTGTAGTTCAAAGGATGCAAGATTTACTTGGACTAAGGAATTGAGGAAAGCAACACCTCAAAAGATGACATTTAGAAGATCCAAGAGAAGTCCAAGTGTGTTGCCTGCGGACTGTCTGTGCGTGGAGCACCAGACTATCCGGTGCACCAGGGAACCTCAGCCCAACGGCTAGTTCCAGGTGGCACCCTAAGAGAAGACCACCGAACTGTCCGGTGTGAGCACCAGACTGTCCAGTGTGGAAAAGCCTGTGGCGCCAACGGTCACCTGCTCTGACAGGGCAACGGCTAGGCGCACCAGACATGCTACAGTGCACTGTCCGGTGCACGACCGGACTGTTCGATGCACCATCGGACTGTCCGGTGTGCCGTAGAGAACTGCAACTTTTCTCCAACGGCTATTTTGGAGTTGGGGCCTATATATGCTTCACCCAACCGGCCATTTGAAGGTGTGGGAGCCCAAGCAACATACCAAGGCATATAGTGCACATTTCCAAGAGCTCAAACACCCAAGTGCTTAATAGAATCACTCGGTGATTAGCGTAGGTGCTTTGCGAAGTGCTTAGGTTAGTTAGACTGCTTTAGCACTTGCTCTAGGTGAACCCTAGTTAGTTGAGTGAGTTTAGACAAACCACACAACCCCTCGGCTCTTGCGCGGGCCATTGTAATTGTACCAAGTGGGGTGAGAGTCTTGCGAGACTGTGACAACTGTGTTTGTGTCACGGCCGCCACCGTGTACCGGAGGGAACGAGGCCCGCGACATTTCGGCCGAAAGCTCGATAGTGGAGACGGCAGGGAGCGTCCGAGAGGAGCCAGAAGCGGAGCACCACTTACGCGTGGACAAGGCCCGCGGCTCTCTACGGAGTTACTCGACCGTGGTGCTTGGCCCTCGCGTGTGCTTCCCTTTGCATAGGGGCACCAACGAGGATTAGTCGGGACCTTGCGTGGTTCCGGATACCTTAGTAAAAATACCGGTGTCATCCACAAGAGTTTGCTTCTCTACTTTGCTCTTTAAGTTTCTGCATTTATATTAAGCATTTAAGTTTCAATCTTGTATTCATACTTATTTAGTGTAGATTGAAACTTAGCCTTTGCGATAGAGATAGCAACACTTAGACAAAACCTAGATTGCTCTTTCTAGTTTGATTATTTGCATAGGTTTTGCTCTAGGGATTTATTTGTGGCCTAGTTTAGTGAAAGTTTTAGAATTCCTAATTCACCCCTCCTCTTAGGCGTCACCCGTTTCCTACAGATGTGACGTGTTTCCTTTTCCATTACTTACCCTAGGACCTTAAATCTTGGGACGAGATTCTTTTATGGGGGGAAGGATGTAACACCCCTAGTGTTACTAGCACTAAAATTTGAGCATAACATCATGTGCATTGACATTTCATATGTTTGTTACACCTAGAGTTCATTCACTAGGTAAAAATTTCAATTAAGTTGTGATGTTAGGACTTGATAAGTGGTTAACCCTAGGGTAGGGCACTAAACCCTGAATTAGGTCTTATGGATAAAAGTGAAGCCTAAATGAGTAAAAACCTCATAAAACATGAGAAATGATCCTAAGATATCACCTTTGATGGACTTTAGTGACACAAAAACCCTAAAGTACTCAAAACCCTAAAAACACCCCTGGAAAACCCTAATTGAAACCCTAGGGGGGTAGATGTAAATTTTGTGCACTTTTGGATCAAAGTGCAAAAATCAAAGTAAAAGAGCATTTCAAACCAAATATCCTTCATATTAGAGAATTTGCAAGTTGAATAGTGGAATTTGGACCTATTTGCAAAAAGCACCCCATAAACCATATATGCCTAGGTCTGAAATTTTATTGAATAGGGCCAACTTTGGAGCTCTATATCTTTAAATCTACAAGGATTTTGCCCTAGGTCAACACATAAAACTTGTAGAGCTATGTTAGGAGTGTAGCTTTGCTTAAGTGATTAAGAATTGGTGTTATGTAAAAATTTGAGATAAACTAGCTCAAAGATGGGTTGTCAGTCATAAGGAAATTCTGAATCTGGTTTAATAGTGGCACTGGTCTGACTTTAGGAATGAATTAAGGATAATTCAGTGGGTCTAAGTTCAAGGTCACGATAAGGAAATTGGAGGTAATATATAGGGGCATAACTTTGCTAAAGAAGGATTGGGATGTTGTTGTACGAAAACCGTAGTAATAATGCTTTGAAGTAGCGCTGTCAATCGGCCTGATAGGAATGTGTTCACTGCATCTGATGGAAGCCTAGGTTCAGTGCTATTGAGCCAATTTGGATGTCATAGCATGCTCAATCCATGAGGATTTTCGGTATGATCATTATACCAAAATGAAAGAATGTTGATTAAGGTACAAATTCGATATAGACCGATTTGCAAATAACTATATAAAATTGGGCGCAATAGCTATTCGAATCCGGGCTGGAGAGCATGCCATCAACCGTGGTTCAGTGAACCTCGCCGGGGATAAGAACGCCACCGTAGCTGGGCACTACTCGGACTTGCGGCCATGGAAAAAAACCTTCCGCGACGTGGTGCATGTAACCAGGAGGTCGCGTCGTCTGGCTAAAACGTTTCACCGGACGCTCGTCGTGGCCCTGCCCGCGTGCGCGAGCTCGCCAGCGCGCCGGGAGATCTTTTGAATCTCGTCCAACTCCGGCCATCTCCCTATAAATTGAGCCCGAGCGCTACTTCCTCATTGCGTTACGCACCCGAGTGCTTGCGCAAACCACTCAATTTTGCAAAGGAACTCAGTTAGGCCATAAGCCCCTTCTCACCGTTCCTAGCTCCGCCGTGAAGAACCTCCTTGTGGTCACCGTTCCTAGCCCCGAGCCCTCTCTAAATTCTGTCCCGTTCGAGCTTCCCTTGATACTAAGGGTACTCCTTGATCTGTTTGATTTAACACGGCTGCTGTTATCTCACCAGAACAGTCCCTTGTCACCGGAGTGCTCCGTGATCTGCCACCCAACATGGACCGCCTTCTCTGTTCCACATTCCGCCCATTCCCCTGCCGTTCTGAGCTACTGGTAAGTCCTTAATGCTTACCGTGCCTTTTAATTGGATATTAGTGCACCGTGGTCTTAGGACCAAGCCCAGAGAACCTCGGTGTCCGCCCTAAACCAAGCAACGTGGACCATAGTCCATAACAACCCAATTGGGGGTAGGGCGTGGGTCGGTTATGCCCAGGGAAGTAGCTGGGATGCTCGTCATTTCGAAAGAGGCTGCCAGCGGCGAGCTCTGACTATGGCAGTTAGGTATTCGACGTGGTGTTATCGAAGGACTGATGGACACAAATAAAACAAAACAAAAGGGGCCGGGTGTAAATGACAGTGACTCAGATAAATAGTATCAACTGGTGCTTCGTGATTGTTTGAATGTGCGGGGGCCTTTGTGCAAAACCTACCGTGCAGTCGCGAGCGCGCCCGCAATTCTGTGCAGACCTAGGCTGGTTGGGCCGGTTTCGGCCCAACACTGTTAACAGTTTTTCTTTTTCTTTTTTCGAGAACATTTAGAAATCCATAAAGAATTCTAAAAAATGATAAAAATATGAGACCAATTTTGTTGAACTACTAAATTTCTCTAGTATTTAATAAAAATGGTTCCATGATTTTTAGCCCAAAACTAGGAATTATTAGTATTTAAGAAGGCCAAAGCTTAGACCTTTGGAATTTTAGAAAATACTTAGTAACTCCAAAAATGACAAAACTTTTTGGGTAAGTCTATTATGGTATTTAGAGCCGATGGGTGAAGTTTGACATGTTTTGGACATTGTTTGATTCCCAAACCCAAAACCCTAGCTTCCTAGGTAATAATTGCCTTAAGGAAATATGATACTGACTCTAAAAACCCTAGTTTCCCTAGTGCACCGCGAAGGAAAATTGTATTCAAGACATAACTTGATATACCCTTATTATCATTGCATTTTCATAAGCATCACATGAGCATTCATGGTTATATATGGTTTTGTATACAGAACGAGGAGGAAGTAGTGGTTGAAGAAGAAGAAGCTACACCACCACCTGAGAATCCACCTGCCAGGAACTGTTTTTACTTTGATATTTGTGGAATAGAGCCCGACTCCCCTACAAAACAAGGCAAGCCCCGGTGCATTTGCCACCTCTGTCGGTATTTGGGACCCAACCACGCACCTAGGGTTACCCCTCGAGGTGCTTTTGGGTAGGACGGTGCTGTTGACTGTAGCTCGATGGTTCGTGCTAAGCGCACGAGAGGCGATAGACAATTTTCTATAGGTTTGGGCTGCTTGGAGAGGTGTAATACCCTAATTCCTAGTGTGGATCTTTAGGTAGTGGTTTACAGGGAAGTTCTCTAATGTGGGGAATGCTAGAAAGTGGAGTAATGGCTGATGAGTGACCTGTCGTTTGATGGGGTGCCCCCTAGGCCTTATATAAACGACTATGGGGCATTACATGTGGGTATGATGATGACGTATCCCTAAGTAATAGTGAACCGACCGAACTTATCTCCCTGTGGTCTTGTCGACTTATCCTTGTTCGGTTGCGACGTCCAAGGGTGCTACGCGGGGGGATCAGATCAAAACTGTGGATAACGCTTAAATCCAACAAGTCGTCTAGGCCTGAGTCTATCCATTCCCGCATCAACCCACTCCGCTAGTGGCTTCTCCCCTGGCCCATGAAGGGATGGCCTTGCGAAACAATAGGCCCAAGGCCTTTCACGAGGCCTTCTAGCCTTCTAGTGGACCCGGGGGATATCTGTCCCCCACAAGCCCCCAATCTTTGAGTTGATTTTGAAATAATCAGCCCAAAGATTCTAGGTCCAGTTGCGGTTTTGATTTTGGTAATGGGCGCTTCGATGGTGCACCCACTGAATCGTTGTTTCTGAACTCTGAGTGACTCGGTAAAAGCGATCCTCTATAGGTCCTTCACTTGATGTTCTAGAGATCAATATCTTGTTATCATATTATGCTTTAGAAATTAGCATTTTGTCTTCTGGGATTAAGGATTTATTGAGTGCACCGAAGGTGCACCCAATGGGTGTAGCCCCCGAGCTTTGAGTGGATTCTTGAAAATGATCCACTTAAAGATCTCCATTTTATGCTCTAGAATTCAGCCTTTCATCTCATTTTTTGCCTTAGAAAACAACATCTCGTCTCACCTTTATGCTTTAGAAATCAGCATTTTGTCTTTATCTCATGTTCATACGAATTCAACCAACGTTATCTTCCCCACACCTTGTTAGGTCTGAAATTTATTTGATCGGTGACAGATTGGACGTTTGGTGGATGGCTCTTGGCTGGTCACCACCCCGCTCTGTGCTTCAATGCTTCTGCTGATTAGACTTGCGGTTCAGTAGCTATATTTGGACTTCCTCCATTCTCTACCAATCTTCTCTTTTTGTCTCGGTACATTCATTGCGTATACTGTATGGATGTGACTTCTTCAGAAAATCTTTTGATAATTCCTGGCTACCCCCCCAATGGGTGTGTTCAAAGGGCGTCCTGGTACGCAGAGCGTTTAGAACACTGTCCTGGAGTAGTAACTTGATGTGACCGTGGGGTGTAATCATACCATCTGAGTAGTTGACTTTGGTCCAACTGGTGTCGTGTTACGCGAAGCGGCGCCTGTTTTCTGACTCATTTTCAGGAAGCTTGAATTTCTTATTGAATACTTGCGACTGTTCGACAAGCACGGTAGGAAGTGGACGGTCACTTCCGACCTCTATAAATAGCCTTCTTGCACCATTGTTTTCTTCACTCATCTATTGATCATCTGCTGCTTTTCTTCTGACCCTCTCTCCTTCTCCAACCAACCATGGATAGAGGCAAGAGAGGTCGAGGCCTTTCTCATCGTGCTGGTGACAAACGCAAGCACTCCCCAAGTCCTCCTTCAGAAGACTTTAGCGACTCGGAGTACTCAGAGGAAATCTCCTCCGGGTCCGAGGGGTTGCCGGTCTACGCCTCCCCCCCGGCGTCGTCCGATGACTTGGACGATTCCCAGGGGTTAGCCGCCGAGGTATGGACGTATATCCGCTCCGTCGAGCACGTCGGGCTTGAAGGCTCGGATGAATCGGAGGTCTCCTCAAATGAGGAGAACTCCTCGGACTCGTCTAAGGAAGAGAGCGACGGCAGTGGCGACGGTGACGGCGACGACGGCGGCAGGGGCTATGGTGAAGGCAGCGGTGGAGGCAGAGGCGGCGACGGCAGCGGCGGAGGCAGAGGCGACGACGGCAGCAGCGGCGACAATGGCACCAAGGGCGCCGGCGCCGGCGACGACAGTGGCGGCAAGGGCGACAACGGTAGCAGCAAGGCCAGTGGCAAAGCGCCACTAGTTTAAATATTAGTATAGGTAATTAGTAGTAGTAGTAGAATTAGAATAATGTAGTGGTAGCTAGTAGTGTAGCGTAGTGTAGTAATGTAGTATAAGGTAATATAATGTAGGGTAATGTAGTGTAGAGTAATGTAATGTAGTGAAAAAGGGAGAAAAGGCCGACTCATAATGAGCCGACCTTTGAGTTTGTGAAAAACTTCCCTCCTCTATGTAATGAAGAAACTTCAGTTGTTCTGAGCAGACTTTTATTTTTCCGTCGCTTTTTCTTTATGGTCGATTGATAGTTCGTCCCTGCGCCCAATGCTGCTGACGTTATTAGAAATAATTGCCAAGCGATAACTGGTAACTACTGAGTCATGCTCGGCTCTGCCGGCGTTTTAGAGATAACGGTCGCGTTATGACTAATATTATCGGCGTTTTAGAGGTAACAACCAAGTGGTGCTTGGTGTCGTCGGCGTTTTAGAGGTAACAGCCAAGTTATGACTGACACTATCGGCGTTTTAGAGGTAACAACTGAGTGGTGCTTGGTGTTGTTGGTGTTTTAGAGGTAACAGCCGAGTTATGACTGACACTGTCGGCGTTTTAGAGGTAACAGCCAAGTGGTGACTGAAGTCTTGCTTTCCCGAGTGATGACTTGGCACTTTTTAGAAATGGCACCCTACACGAGAAAACCCCATTTATACCCATGTCGTCGTGCGCTCTTGATTTTTTAGCCCTAACTTCACATTTCCGCCTTCAACCACTCTTCTATTTCCCTAAGATTTTGCCCCTGTTCGATCCGTTGACAAGATTTCGATGGCACCCAAACAGAAGAAACAGAGCTCCGCTGTAGCAATCAATCCTCCCATCGACCCTAACAGTCAGTTGCCGTTCACAGGTAACCACATGTCTGTTGTTTCGGAATCAGATCTTCTCCATCTAGTTGATGTTGGAGTTCTTCCTCCAAAAGAACTCTGCTCTTGGCGGATTTGCCGTGGGGTTACTGTTCCGACAGAAGATACCCATGAGTCTGTCATCTATGTTCCTTTTCTTATCTGCGGCCTTACTCTTCCCATTTCCCCCTTCTTCCGCGGTCTCCTTGATTTTTACAATCTGAACTGACCCATCTGAATCCCAATTCTATCTTGCAAATTTCTATTTTTGTGCATCTGTGCGAAGCCTACCTTGAAATTCTTCCCCATTTTGGCCTCTAGACGTACTTGTATCATTGCCGGCCTGGGATGGCTGGTGGGCAGCATCAGCTCGTTGGTGGTGCAAGTCTGGAGATGCGTCGCGGGAGGAAGATGGAATATCTCGACATTCCTCTCAAGGATAGCATTAAAGGTTGGCGCCTTGAGTGGTTTATTGCAGAAAACCATTGCAAGTCCCTCCCCCTCAGTCAAGGAGGCAGCCAGATGTACACACTCCAAGCTGGGTTGAGTCTACAACTCCCATGGAGGTAGCGGAGGCCAGAGTTCTGCTTGCTGAGATCTATCTACTGAAGGAGAGAGGTCTGACTGCCGAAGCCGTGGTCGCTGATTTCATCTTCAGGAATATATAGCCTTTGAAAGACAGGGCATATCTGACTTATCTGTACAGTGGTATAAATGACTCTACCTGGGTTATCAACAAGAGGATTCCTACTTAGGATCTGATGAGCCGACTCGACATGATTCTAAGGGGCAGAGTGTCAAATGTTGGTGCTCCTGTTGCCTACTCTGCCTGGAATCTGCCACCTCATAGGTCATTCTGTGATTTTGTGTCCAATCCTCCTACTAGTGATGTTGGTCTAGGTCTTAGAGTGCGACCTTCTCCCGAGGACATCGAGGCTCTGATTGCTCCTCTTCAGAATCTTCCCAATGATGAGAAGCAAATTCATTTTGAGATGCTAGCTGATCCAGATGATGCAGAGATAGATGTCATACTTAGTATGTTGGCCGGGGAATCTTCTGACTCGACCTATGCTGAGCCGATGGCTATCACGGCTGGAAAAGAGCTTGACAAAACAGTGGAGACCCGAAAACCTAAGGGTGCCCGTCCCAAGCGTCCTCGCCAAGTTGGTCGCCCGACTGTGCCCGTTGAGGAAAAGAAGTCGAAGAGGCGGCTTCGACGACTGTCATGCTTGGACCAGGATGCAGGTCCTTCCGCTCCGGCTTGTGATGAAGTGCCAGCAGAGATCCTTCCTGAGTGTGACACCCCAGTGTCACCTAGGGTTTCTCTCAGTGCTAACCCAAGAATCAACATTTTATGTGAGCCAATTGAGCATGAAACATCAAAATAACTTTAGAATAAAAGATCTACTAAGTATATCTAAAGATTCATGCTCCAAACAAGTAAGATTTTTCAAAAAGGGAAAAGTGTTGAAACCATATTACCAACCCTAATTAAGCTATTTAAGTAGAAATAAAGAAAAGGGGGTAAAAGACCATGAAAAATATAAAATCAGGGCTTAGGCCAAATATAAACATGGAAATATACTAAGTAAGCTACCATAAAGATTATGGAAGCTTGGCCAAAATAGTTTAATAAAATCTCCAAACAAGCTTCTCAAGTGGGGGTTCAATAGGGATTTCTGAAATTCAGAATTCTGAATTTTAGCCCTTGAGCCAAAGACCGAGCGTGTTCACCTTGATCCCTAGCTCAAATCCTAATGACCCCATTGACAAAATTGTGCGTAACTAACCCCTCTACCTCATGTCGGAAGATGGCATCAGGACGCATGCCTTGGACACGTCAAACTCGGGATCTTCTCCCTGTGCGTAGCAGTGAGACAAACCCGATTTCTCCACTCTCTATCTCTTGATCCAGTCAGAAAACCTGCAAGCCTCCACACACAAACGACAAAGGAATGTCAGAGGAAGAGATCTCTCAACGGGAACATGGCCATAATCTCAAAGATTTGGAGCCAATCCGCGCTTGAACTCGACCTCTCTCTATGCTGCCTCATGCTCGACGCCGTGCGAGGCGCCAGAGCGCGCACTGGCGTTCTCCCGCGCATGCCCCGAGCACTGGTCAGAGCCCCGCCTGCGCCTATAAAGCCTCCCCAGGCACGCCTCACCTCACCCTATGCTCACCTTCGCCGACCAGACACCCCTCATTAGCTCCGGCGAGCAATCTTTCGCCCACTATTGCGACCCGAGCCTCGGCCACCATGGCCAGCCCACTCAAGTCGCTTCCAAGCCACGCCAGCCACTCGGTAAGCTTCGCCAATAGCTTGCGAAGCTTCCCAAGCTCTCGGACCCGGCAGAACTTCACCGGAGAACCAAGATCGTCCTCGCCGGACTTCGGCTGCCCGCCTGCGCGTGTAGACCGAGCAATCTGGTGAGTCGTTCTTCAATTCCTCGCACACACACCTTCCTTGATCCATGGTGAAGCTCTTTGACCCATTTTATTGGTCAATTGTGCCCTGGATAGGCCGGACTCCTCGCCGCCGACGAGCTCCCCCGCCTGCGCACGTGGACCGGCCGACTCCGACCATCCCCGACGGCGACCCGCACATCGTCGTGACCCTTAGGACCTCCCCTACACCCTCGGCCACCTCATCGGAGTAGTCTCGCTGCCGATAAGCTCCTCCACCCTTTCCTCCGCCGTGGGTACTGTTAAATTGGGGGAAGGACCTCGGGTTAGGTTTAGTGGAACCCCAGGGGGTTTTCTGAACTGTCAGCGACCCATTTGAATAGTAATCTGAGGACTAGCCTGTAAGGAAACATGAAAACACCCGCTAGGGACCCCGTTGCAAAGTCGTTTCCCATTTAATCTTTTCTGTTTAATCTTTTTAATGATCAGAGAAGTTAGGAAATTCATAACTTGAGAATTATTTAACCAAAAATTGTCAAACCAATTTTGCTGGATTCTAAATATTATGGACTAGCAATTAAAAATACTAAACCCCATGCTTTCTGTTTTCAATTTTAGAGTTTGAAATTAATTACAGAAACTGACCAAGCCTTATTTAATTAAAGAAAATTAGTTATGCTTCTGTGCTGAACCTAAGAAAATTTGTAGATGTTTAAACCCTATTTAAACACTGTTTAAAAATAGTGAGAACCCCAGCATTGAAATTTTCAGTAAAGATATCTATTAAAAGCCATTTTTGCCCAAAACTTAGAAAAATCAGAAAGGCATTAGAAATTAATGAACAGTGAGTGTAATTATTTTTCCTAGCCTACTTAAGTAACAAAGAACCTAGGAAAAATAAAAGGACTTCTAGTCCAGAACAGAATTAAAGTGAAATGTTTTATTTAGCATTATTCCAACTAGAAAATAATTATTAGAATTGTAAAAACAATTTCAAAACTTGTCATAAAAATCCAGTGGACTAGTGACCACTAAAAACCCACTACAAAAATGATAACCACCCTAGCCCATCATTTTAAGTAGGGTAAACAAATAAAATTGATATTGGGTCATATTTCAATTAAATCATGAGCAACACAAAAATTGTGCAATAATGGGCAATAATAGCCATCAATAATGAGATAGGCCACTAGATGCCAAACTTCATGAAAAAGACCATTTAATCCAAATAATTCCTACCACCCCTTCCCTTAAGCAAAAAGATGCCAAACTTCAGAATGATTGCTCTTGCACAAAGAAGAAGCTAGGAAAAATCAGAAATCTGTTGTTTGATATTTTTCAAATATAGTGGTAGTAGAAAGCACCCCTTTGGCTAGAAACTTTAGAAAATCATGGCAAAATAACTAATAAGTATTGATGGCTAGAAATTTGTGCAAAGTCATGTTATAACACCAAAATGCCAGCAAAAATAAGTCTTAGAGAATAACCTACTGTTAAATGGTAGTTG
This sequence comes from Zea luxurians, assembly GCA_029449295.1. Taxonomy (NCBI): domain Eukaryota; kingdom Viridiplantae; phylum Streptophyta; class Magnoliopsida; order Poales; family Poaceae; genus Zea; species Zea luxurians. The sequence continues at coordinate 53,546,732 of JAOPSE010000004.1, read as the reverse complement.
TAGTTCAAAACACCCCTTCTGCTGTAACATTTGATAATTTTATACAGAGAGAACCACTCACTTTTTAAACCCCAAATTTTGAGACAAAGAATTATACACCAGTACAAAGCCACTGTAATTTTTGCAGAATTTTTGGAAATTTATTAAGACAACTTGTAGTTCAAACCCACTCTAAAAACATAAAAGAAATAGAGGGAAAGAAATGAAAGATGAACCACGCCCCAATAAGTTCAACTAGAAATCTTGACAAATTCTCACTAAGGCTTCAAAAAGAATTCAGGGAAACACCAAAATGGACTTACCACTTAGTTTAACTGAGTGTGATCTAAAACACTAAGTATACCACCAAAAATCTTTAGTAGCAAGATTAAACTCTATCTGATTTAAGTGGATCATTCACCATCAAAGTTAAATTGCTAAAGCACATATCATATCATGCATATATCTTACTCATTGCATTCATTAGATTGTAATCTCGCTGACGGAGAGTACATGCTCATCCCCGAGCAAGGAACTGTCCAAGAGGAAGACCAGGAGCAAGCTCCCGAGGCTGCCATCGAGGATCTCCCCGCAGCCCCAGCTATTGAAGGCAAGCCCCGGTTTTATGCATAACCGTTTATATATGCTATTTTACTACACTTAATGTTTGTAGGCTTGTAATGTGCACTTAAGTATAGGAGTTGCTTGAAACCATTAGTTGCATGAACTTAGGATTCCTTTTTGAGATGAATACTAGTATGCTAGGTCGAGTAACTACTATGCTAACCTGGATCTCGGTAGAAGTCGAGTGATTTTTCTAGCACTCGCGCGAGGTCAGGAATTGATTGTATTCATCTTGATAACAGGATCTATGATGGTCTATGGACTTGGATCCTGGGAGGATGCCTTGTCCATGAGACGGGAAAAAGGAATTAAGGATTAATGCGTGGATACCTGAGTCAAGCGTTTGAACGTACTAAACACATGTCAGAAAATATGGTAACTAGTAAAGCTAGTACCTGAGTGAAGCCGGGCGCGGACTTTACTCCTCACGTGACCTGAGACTGAGTCTCCCATGCTAGCTATGGTGGGTACAAGTGCGGCCACTACACGGCGGCAGCCGGGGTCAGTGGGGCATTGTATGCCAAGGCGGTGAGGCCTGGCCGCGAACGGGGAATCGATGGGGATGGTTGATATGTGTGGGGACGGAGTGCTCCTACATGTCGTTTGTTTAGGTTTACCTTGCAAGGTTAAAAACTCGATTCGAATCGTCGGCTTCTCGCAGCTAATGAGACTGCTTGACCCCTTGTACTACATCGAGTAAGAAGTGAAATGAGGTTTACATGAGAAACTTGTTGATTGCACTAAATTCTTGCTACCATGTATGCTTAGAAGGAGCAAACATAGCTAAGATAAGGATACTAGAAACTGAAAAGCTAAAAATTGATTTTTAGACTCAACTAGTGCTTTTTGGCAAACCAAACCCCTCAGCCAAACAATTGCATGGTCTAGAGGTAGAGGAGTAGTTTCCTCACACCGGTTAAGTCTAGCTGAGTATTAGTATACTCAGCCTTGCTTGTGGCATAATTTTTACAAGTACGCTTCAGGATATGGTTGATGGTGTGACTTGGCCTACCACCCTGCCACCGGGTTGGACGGTCCAGTGGGATGCTGCTCTGGCAGGAGAGGAGCAGGAGGAGTAGTGGGCTAGGCCTTGCCCATTTCCTCACTATCGACGATATCAATTATCCGCTGCATCTTATTTTATGAACTTATTTTAGCTACTTGAGAAACTCCAATTTATGTAATAACTCCAGTACTTTAGTTCGAGGTTTCCTGTTTTATTGTATTTCTTCTATGACTCACCTTCGAGTGAGATTGTGGTATTTGATCCTGGTTAAGTGGCTCTATCAGACTAGATCTGAGGGACTGACGGGTTATTCCGATTTAAGTGTGTTACGGCCCCTGAGGCGTGACTTAGGCACTTAAGCTGGAATAATTCGGGCGGTTCTGCCACAGCTGGTGTCGGAGCAAATACCACCACATAAAAGGGCAATAAACCACGAATACCAATTTTCAAAATTTAAAACTTGCTTAGAAACTGCTAAGAATCGTCAGGACTAGTCCGCTAGACCTAGGACGAAAGGCCTTAGGGATAGTGGGAGAAATAGGTGGCTAAGTAAGTAGGCCCTGTGGGCCAATCCATAGCTTTTGAAGGGTGCCCTAGGAGCCCCTCCTTTTATTTCCTTCGGAGAGGAAACATTGATTTTAGCATGCATGCATTATAAAAACTAAAAGGAATTAAAAATTGAGCTAACTCGCTTCCTTTTAAAACCATCCAGGCTCTTTTATTTTTTCCTTCCACCATAATCTTTACTTTTGATACCCTTCCGCAGATGAATTCACCCACCCCCACCAGTGGAGGAGACACTCGTTTTAGCTCTGACTTCCTTTCTCATGATGGTTTTCCTTCCATCTTGTGGGAAGTGCTTAACTCCGCCGGTTAACCTACGCCCCCTTTATACATGGTGTAGTTGTACGAGGAACATCGGGTACCCCGTTGCCGAGTTTGGCTGACCTTGGAGGCTCATCCTCTTCAGCCGGGTTGGCGTTCCCTTGACTCCAAGACGATTGGATTCAGGATGGATGACACCACTGAAACAGCAGCCATGAAGACCCTGACAACTTTTTGTGGCTATCATCCCTTGGAGATGGTGATGCACCCCTTGGGACTCTTCCCTGCTGAGAAGAAGGATGACCCCATGTGGTGTAACCATGTGAGCCATGTGAAGGATGTGTGGGTGATGTATCCCGACATGGTTGGGAGGGTCACTATGCAGTGCATGAGTGCGCTGTACCGCCTTCAGGCCCTGCAGAGCGACGCTACGGCACACCTTGCTAACATCGCTCTAACTACCAAGCTCACCCTCGATAGCCGAGAAGACTTTGTGGTTGACTTGTCCTCCGAGTTGGTGGAGAAGGATTTGCAGGTGGAAAGGCTGAGCCAGCGCATTACCATATTGGAGCAGCAGGTGGAGATCCGAGACAACACTATTGATGTCTTGGAGAACCAGCTCCACTTTGTGCAGCGGGAACTCGAAGAAGAGAATGACCACCTGGACATGCACCACTTGGAGATGGAGGCCAATTAGGCTGGAAGCGAGGGAGAAGAGGCTCCCGAGGAGTTAGGACCAGCCCCTGGTGCCAATGGGACTACCTCCGCGATGCCCCTTTCACCCGCATCCAGTGTCGCTTCCACCACTCAGGGTTGATCAATCACTTTGATGCTTTAGGCGGATAGAAACCTACACGAGCTTAGTTAATGTCAGATTTTGGACTAGGCTTACGGGTACTTTCCCCTAATTGATGTAACACTTGTGAACTTTCGAAATCTGTGGGATGTTGTAACCTTGTTATCTTCATTTCGAACCGAATATTATGAGTATGGCATTTTCTTTCCATATGAGATAATAGCTTGTCGTTCGAAATTGTGAGTTGAGATAACAATGGCAACAATCTCTGTTTTCAGATGGCAGCTAGGCAGCGTTGCGGGCAAAACGAGCAAGTTCCCCCGCCACCTCCTCCAGCTCCCACAGTGCAGGAGCTGATGGCCCAGCAGAATGAGATTTTGTGACAGCTCTTGCAACACCAGCCCCACCCTCACCAGTATGGTGGAGGCCAGCAGCAGCGACCTCCGGTAGCAGCAACCTACCAGGAGTTCCTGAGCACGCAGCCACCCTTGTTCACCAAGGCATAGGATCCATTGGATGCCGACGTGTGGCTACACGTTGTGGAATCCAAGTTTCCCCTCCTCACGGGAGACTGCCCTGATGCTACCAAGACTCGCTTCGCCACGCAGCAGCTTCGTGGATCTGCTTGGACTTGGTGGGACCACTTCCGTGCTATGCTCCCTGCTGATCATGAAGTGTCTTGGGAGGAATTCAAGACTGCTTTCAGAGGGCACCACATTCCAGCCGGAATTCTCGATCGCAAGCTGAATGAGTTTCTGGCACTTAATCAAGGAACCCGCACGGTATTGCAGTACGCCCAGGCCTTCAACGACATGTGCCAGTATGCAGGTTACCATGCTAATTCTGATGAGAAGAAGAGAGACCGCTTTCGCAGGGGTCTCAACACCAAGCTACGGGAACGTCTCAACACTGTCCGGGATGATAGCTTCAATGAGTTGGTCAAACTGGCCATCTCCCAGGAGGATTGTATTGTAGCTCACCGGGCAGAGAAGAAGAGAAAGGCACCAATGGCAGCACCATCCGCTCAGGCCCAAAGGTTCCGGGTTGTTTCTCACAATCAGAGCAGGGGTTTTCAGTAGCAGGCAGGCAGATGGGTGATCAGGCCACCTCAGCAGCAGCAGCAACTGGCACCCACTCGTTTCCAAGCTCCCGCTCCGAGGAACAATCAGCCTCCGCAACAGCAGTTCCGTCAGGGAAATGGGAACCAGTGCTTCACTTGTGGCAAGGTGGGCCACTATGCCAAGAATTGTCCAAGGAATCAGCAGATGCAGATGCCAGCACCCAATCAAGACAAGGGGAGGAAGCAGAAGGTGCAAGTCAGGCATGGGAAGCTCAACTTCACTACTCTAGGGGAGTTACTAGAGGGAGCCCACATCATGACTGGTATCTTTTTAGTTTTAAATCAACCTGCTTTAATTCTGTTTGATTCTGGCGCGTCTCATAGTTTTATTAGCCAGAAGTTCTGTGCAAAATGTCAATTGCCTGTCCATCATGCAAAAGTGTCATTCATGATAGCCACACCTGGGGGTAAAGTTGCAACTAATCAATTAAACCAAAATGTGCCTATTCAACTGGGAAGCCACATTATCAAGACCACCCTCCTTATTTTGGGTTTGGAGAGTGTGGATATTATTCTGGGAGCCGATTGGATGACTAGACATTGAGTAATGCTTGATGTAGCCAGCCGCATCGTCGAAATCAATTCCCCAACCTGTGGGAGTTTCATCTTGTTTCTGCCCAATCAGAATTCTACTCAGTCATGTGCTTTTGTTATGACGGAGTCACCCCTGAAGGAGATTCCAGTGGTCTATGAGTATGCTGATGTTTTTCCTGATGAATTGCCAGGAATGCCACCAGACCGGGATATTGAATTCGCCATCGAGATGCAACCGGGAACGGCACCAATTTCCAAGAGGCCTTACCGGATGCCACCCGCTGAGTTGGCAGAATTGAAGAAGCAATTGTAGGAGTTGCTGGACAAAGGATTTATTCGCCCAAGTACTTCAACTTGGGGGTGTCCAGCCCTGTTTGTAAAGAAGAAAGATGAAAGCCTGAGGCTGTGTATAGATTACCGCCCTCTCAATGCGATGACTATCAAGAACATGTATCCATTGCCTCGTATTGATATTCTTTTTGACCAGTTGGTCAGAGCCAAAGTGTTTTCCAAGATAGACCTTCGCTCCGGCTATCATCAGATCAAGATACGAGCAAGTGATATTCCGAAGACAGCTTTCTTGACCAGATATGGGTTGTATGAATTCTTGGTGATGTCATTTGGGCTGACCAATGCATCAACATATTTCATGTATCTGATGAATTCTGTGTTCATGCCGGAACTGGACAAATTCATGGTGGTTTTCATCGATGACATCCTGGTGTACTCGAAGAACGAAGAAGAACATGCTGGGCATTTGCATGTAGTGCTTCAACGTCTGCGAGAGCATCGTCTCTATGCCAAATTGTCAAAGTGTGATTTTTGGCTAAAGGAGATTAAATTCTTGGGTCACACTATCTCTCAAGCAGGCATAGCTATTGATCCTGATAAGGTGCAAGAAGTGATGAACTGGAGGCCACCCACGACTGTCCGTCAGATTCAGAGTTTTCTGGGGTTAGCTGGTTATTACCGAAGATTCATTCCAGATTTCTCTCGAACTGCGAAGCCCATAACTGAACTGCTGAAGAAGGAAGCCAAGTTTGTTTGGGGTCAGAAGTGCAAAGATGCCTTCCATGCATTGAGGCAACATCTGACCACAGCACCGATGTTAGCGCAACCCGACAGCAGCAAGCCATTTGTTGTGTATTGTGATGCCTCTGGCACTGGACTGGGTTGTGTCTTAATGCAATACGACCGAGTCATTGCTTATGCATCAAGAGCACTCAGGCCTCATGAGCAGAATTATCCCACTCATGACCTAGAGTTGGCAGTCGTGGTTCATGCATTAAAAATGTGGAGACACTATTTGATGGTTACCCACTGCAACATCTTCACTGATCATAAGAGCCTTAAGTATATCTTTACTCAGGCTGATCTCAACATGAGGCAGAGAAGATGGCTAGAACTGATCAAGGATTACGACCTTGAGGTACATTATCACCCAGGAAAAGCCAATGTGGTAGCAGATGCCTTGAGTCGGAAATCGCAATGCAACTGTGTTATGATGGATTCTCGCATTAACACCTTGTGTGATGAGTTGAGCAAAATGAAGATCGAAGTGATTCCTTCTGGTGCTTTGTCTCATATTTCGGTTGAGCCAACTTTGCAAGACTAGATCATCATGGCCCAGCTCAGTGACAAGGGAGTACAGATTATCAAGGAGAACCTCCATCAGAAGACCGAGAAGTATAAATGTTTCCGCCAAGATGGAAAGGGTATATTGTGGTTTGAAAGCAGACTGGTAGTTCCTAAAAATGAGGATCTCAAGAAGAGAATCTTGGATGAGGCCCATCTCTCCAAATTCTCCATGCATCCAGGAAGCACCAAAATGTACCATGATATGAAGCCCTTGTATTGGTTGACCAGAATGAAGAGGGAGATAGCCCGATATGTATCGGAATGTGACACCTGTCAGAGAATAAAGGCAAGCCACTTGAAATCAGCTGGAGCTTTGCAACCCCTATCAATACCTTCGTGGAAATGGGATGACATCAGCATGGATTTCATTATGGGTCTGCCCAACACCTCTCATCATCATGATTCGATTTGGGTAATTGTGGACCGACTGACGAAAGTGGCACATTTTCTCCTTGTGCACACCACTGATAAGGCTCAAAAGTATGCAGAGTTGTACATTGACCGGATCGTGTGGTTGCACGTATTGCCTCGATCCATTATTTCTGACCGAGGAGCCCAATTTGTTGCCAGATTTTGGGAACAACTACAAGAGTCTTTGGGAACCAAGCTAATCAGAAGTTCAGCTTACCACCCATAGACTGATGGTCAAACTGAGAGGGTGAATCAAATTCTTGAAGACATGCTGAGGGCTTGTGCAATCGATTGTGGCAAGAACTGGGATAAGCACCTCTCCTTGGCAGAGTTTGCTTATAAAAACAGTTATCAATCTAGCCTAAAGATGGCACCCTTTAAAGCTCTCTATGGAAGAAGGTGTAGAACACCACTCAATTGGTCTCAGCCTGGAGAAAGAGGAGTTTTCGGACCTAACTTAGTGACTGAAGCCGAAAGGAAGGTCAAACTAATCAGGAAAAATCTAGAAGCTGCTCAGGCCAGGCAGAAGAGTTACCATGATAAGAGAAGGAAACCTCTCCAGTTCGAGGTGGGAGATTTCATGTATTTGAAAGTATCACCCACCAAGGGAGTGCAGAGGTTTAGGATCAAAGGCAAGTTAGCCCCTCGTTACATTGGACCTTATGAGATCATAGAGGCATTTGGACCCGTGGCTTACAAATTGAAGTTACCTCCAACAATGTCTGCCACCCACAATGTGTTCCATGTATCTCAACTGAAGAAGTGTGTTCGATTGCCGACCGAGATCATAGCAGAACCAGAATTGGAGATAGAGCCACATCTATCGTACCAAGAGTACCCTTCCAAGATTCTGGATTGCAAGGAAAGATCAACTCGGGCTAAATCGATCAAGATGTATAAGGTCCAGTGGAGTAATCACTCAGAGGAAGAGGCTACTTGGGAGACTGAGGAATTCTTGCGATCCAACTTCCCCGATTGCCTACCTAAAGAAATTGGTACGTAATCATACCCAACCCCTCCTCCTGCCCTTCGAATCTAAATTTCAGAAATATAATCTTAAAACAGAATGAAGTAATTATGAAACAAAATTTAAAAAGGACTTCTTTCTGAAGTTGCAAAGAGAATGACATTCGAAGAGCAGTTTGCCCTAATAATAGAGCACCCACTCACTGTGAGTCTCACCCTTCGCTTCACCCCGGGAGGACTCTGACCCGAACCTCGGGACGAGATTCCTTTAAGGGGGGAAGGCTGTGACACCCCAGTGTTACCTAGGGTTTCTCTCAGTGCTTGTAACACCCCAGGTGTTTATCTCCCGTTCAACAACAACTATGGATTTAAGCGTGGGATATCAGTAAATAAAATAGACACTAAATTTTAATCATCTTTGTTTGTCACGATTTTGATATCGTGTCTGTCTCCATCTGTCTAAATTGTCCTAATTTATTTTGCAAAATTCAGACTTGAGTAATCTTCCGAAACTTCGAATCCAGTATCGTTTGGGGTTAAGCCATCGACGTCTTGCCCGAACTCTAATCCTTGAAATTGAATCGGGTTCCTTAAAATTCGTTTGAAATTCTTTCACGCTTGCGTTGCACATGTCTATCTGTGGTCAGACATCGTGACACGTGTGACGGGTGTAAATCCGTATGTGGCAGCGCACAATCTCTCGCCCACGTGAAGGATGCGTGACGTCGCTTTTGAAAGGATCACAATTTCGATGCTGCATCGATCTCGTGTATTTATTTCACGAAATGTCGAGTCTTGTGTCTGTTTAAAATTCATGGATTAAGAGAATATGAATTTGGAATCTCGACCCACTCTTGTGATTCTTGTCCCAGACAAATTAAGTGGATCTCGACAACTAAAGTTTTTGGTGCAAAATAATTATGTCTCCTCTCGTCAGCTGAGAGATCACGTCCGAGGATTTATAATCATGTTTGGTTTCTAGCAAATTATCCTCGACAGGGAGATTAGGAGTCGAGTTACATATGAAATTATCTGATCTTAAATCATATCAAACACAATTTTTAAATAGCATGACCGATGTTGTGGAGCGATCCGATCGTATCTCACCCAGATCCAAACGTGCGGGTATAAATATCTAGTAAAAATTTTATTTGATTTTTTTTGAACGTCTACCAAAATGAGCATCGTCTAAATACTGAAGTCAATCTCCTTTTGGTCCAATCCATTTATGCCTATGTTAAACCTTAATCCGAGCATCATATTTATCCATAAGTTATAACAAAAAAAAAGTGGAAAATCCCATTTCTATTATCTATTCCATCGGCCTTATCCAGATACCATCCATTGTTTATCCTCACGTACGTAGCTCCTGGAATTCTCAAGAAGCCACTGTTCACAGGTCTTGTCATTATTTAAAATTTAAGTGGACCAAAGTAATTAGAACTGAACCAAATAATTGCTAATCAGTTTGTGGTTCGGTTTCATAATCTGAAAAGCGAAATAGGGGTCCCAAATACATTTTGGGGTGGCTCATTTGAACTCTTCCCAAACCATAGAAACTAGATACGTGCTTATGATTTTGTAAACAATGGGAGAAGAAATATCTGATTTCTTATCCTTCTCACCGCTCAACTCCTATCCCTTATCCTTCCACGATGTGCTGTCGGCCTCATCTCCCAAGTCCAAGCCATTCTTGTTCCTTCTCTGCTCGTTCTCATGGCCGAGCTCCCCACGTCCGCCGCTCCTCCCTGGCGCCCTCACCTCCACTGGAGCTCGCCCCTGTTGAGCTCACCTGTGCTCGTCGGCTGCCCTGCAGTTCCCCCATGGACGCCTCCTTTCTAATCTGTGTGCAGGGGTTTCCTTCCCATGGTCGCCCTCAACCCCATGGTCGACCTCGCCTAGCCCTTCCCCCATCTCCTCCCCAAGCTCGGCTCGGCATGGAGGCTGGCCACAGGACGCAGCACACCAACCTCACCGGCCATACCCTCTGCTTTTCCCCACTGTCCGCAGCCCCGGTGTCGTCGTCGTGATTAGACATGGTGATTCCTAACTCATTTCTTTTTATTTCACTAATTTTCTAGTGCGAGCAGATTTTGTTAGCGTATGTTGATATGAGGTTATGTGTATTTGTGTGCAAGTGTGGCGAAAAGAAAGATTCTAGAGTTTGGTGGGAAAGGAAAGCTCTATCACGACGACCACCAGGTGTTTGATGAAATGAATAAATTGATGCTTGTTGTTATTGCGAAGTTTTGGGGCCAGATAAAATTGTTAGTCAGTCATTTCCTTGTGCTTATCATTTGGTTCAAGATGTGTATTGCATAGGTGTGGATAGGTCAATGATTCCCTTGTGTTTAGCAAATCCTTTGTGTTGATTATCGTCGGATCCTTTGCTACTGTTTGGGTGATGAAGTAGAAGGTTTTAGCTCTGAACAATAATAAGGTGTTAGAATATTTGAAGTATTAAACACCTAAAAATTATAGAAACCAAATAGGAGCGAAATGGAATGCTTGCTGTTTGGGACTGTATGTCCAGTTTTAGTATGCAGGTAGTTAAGTGAAGTAAACTTTGTTTTCTGAAGAGATGTTATATAGAAAAGTTGTAGATAACCTTTTCATCTTACTTGTGTTAAAATTTCATGGTCATATGTCTAGTAGTTTATGAGTTATGATTTTTCTAAGTCCAGTTTCTGAATCTGTCCAAATTATGTACAGGTTTCGAAAATTGGACTGTTTGGCTAAGCTAAACTGAAAATCAGCCCTTAGTAATTATAGAAGAATTGTAATACTTTTCTTAAGCTTTCCAACAAATTTTTGAGCACCATTTTTGGTGGTCTAGAGACCAAGTTACAGCTGTTCAAACTATAGAGTCTGAATCTGTCCAAATCTGGACAGCAATGTTTGTTTATATTAACTGACCTTTCTACGCATTGAATTAACTGGAGATGTTTATAAATAAATTATAGACAGTTCTATTAGCTTTCTAAAAAGTCTAGGATCACCTGATTTGGATTTCTGAAACTCTGGTTATGAATTAATGAAGTAAGCAGTCGAATTCTGTCCAAATCTGGACAGAAATTGCATTTAGTACTGTTTGACATTTTTAAATGTCGAATCTCATTGTGATGATAATACCAAAATTGTAGAGGACTTTATAAGCTTTCCAAAAAGTCTTAGTTTACTATTTTTGGATGAATATTGTGTAAGTTATGAATAAAACAACTAGCTGCTATTCTGCTGTCCAAATTCAGCAAGTCTGAAATGATTGTTTGGAGTTTCTTTTGTGTCCAAATTCAGCAAGTCTGAAATGATTAGTTGGAGTTTCTTTTGTGTGGATACTTAGATTTGGTTAGTTCTTGTCTTGGTTAATGAAGTCTTGTAGTTGCATAGGGTTGTTCTTTTCTTTCTTAATGCTTGCCTTAGACTTTAGCATTTTAAGAAGGAAAATAAATACTTTGGTGAGTGCATTTGAATTAGTGACATTGATGCCTTGTCTTAGGAAGTATTGTCTTCTATGTAATCACGGGCATTAATAAGTCATGAATGGTTGTTGATTTTCATTTCGAGTATCTGGGATCAAGTAGCACCAATAAGTCTAATCCAAGTAAATTATGAAATCTATGTGATACTAGATTTGCATGAGGAGTTTAGGTTGAAATGCCAATTATGTGTAGAGTGGTAAGTTAGTATTTTGAATATTTTGCAGGGAAGTGGTGTCGAGGTTACTGTGATGATTTAGTTGTTTGAGTGAATATGTATGTGATGGATGCTTTACCTACTAGCTCACAATTGTGATGTCTTAGCTATTGTATGATTCAAGTCATTTGGACATGGTGGTGTAGAAAGTCAATAGATTGCTTCTATCCATATTTTATTCTAGATGCCTATTAGTGAGGAACCTAAGGTTATTAGTTTTTCGATGAATGCTTAATCCTAGGAGAATATAGAACCCAAGTAAAACATGTTACTAGATATTGGTTTAGGTTCATTTGACTTAAAGGTCATGTTTGTGTAAAGTCAAAAGCATCTAAGTAAAGTTGAAATGTCTTGCTTTAAGTGCTTAATCTACTTCGAGTAGCATTATCTAGCTCGTGCTACATACTCGTGCTCATCCATATGCATTTTGCATATCATTTAGGTACGTTAATTGATCACGGAGTGGGAGAACAAGAGCTGAGTTGATCTCAAGGGATACTGATGAATGAACTTGAAGATTTGCGTGATTGAATCAAGCGCCAGGATATGAGATGCTCGCCAAGCGGACGTCATCTAACAACACTGACTTAGTGTTATCCCAGGCAAGCCCCGGTGCATTTGCCACCCCCTTGTTGTTATAAAACTTTTATCACTTATATGTTGCATTAGGTGATAGGAGTTGTGTGAATAAACAGTTGATGCATTACCATTCCTTGGAATTTGTTTACTATTCCTTGATTCCTGTTTATAAAAGAGAACTAAAGATGCTTAGCCCTGCTTAGATAATTAAAAGTTGTTCTTTTTTAAAAAGATGATGTGTTACACGGGATATGGGAAATTGGTGTGAAAAAGAAATTGGGATGGTGAATCCATATGGCCATGATGGATTCAACATCCAGAAAAAGTACCTCTGTCAGGTACCAAAGATTGGGAAATGGTTTAAATAAAATAAGACCAGACGTTGAGCAGGAAAGGTCGCCCGTCTGTGTCGATTAAGGACCGTATCGAAAGTAGGCTTGCTGATCTAGGACCCTTTAACTGGCCACATGCCTCATCATGGGTAAGCTTTGCCTCGGTCGGACCAATACCAGAACAGCTCGCACGCACTGGGAGTGGAGAGATGGCGAGAGTAGCTTGTACCCTCCGTGGCAAGAGACTGGAAGGTGGGGTGCTGTACTCTCGGAAACATGGCGGGCACCATGGCGAGAGTAACGTGTACCAACCAGGCCAATGGCTGGACGGTGGAGTGCTGTGCTCTCGGGTCGCGTGAACCCGTTCTGGTCTTGAGAAACCCGGTGGTGAGTTGACATATGCAAGGGTTAAGTGCTACATATGTCGTGTGGTTGGAGATCCCCAGCTGGGTATTAATCGATTCGGATCGCCGTTACTTCTCGGATATGAAGACTGGATCACTGCCCTGCATCGTAGCTAACAAGTGAAACTAAAGATGCTAAAATAAAGTTAGTGTAGGACAAGTGAATGCTCTAGATTAGGAAAATCTAGATTCAGGTAAAGTACTTAACCTGTGAAGTAAAATTTTAGCATAAGGATCCACTACTAGTAAGCTCTTTTGCAAAATGAGTCTTTGAAATTTGATAAGCTTTACCTTGATTCCCAATAAACCAGCATACCCTTGAGAGTCTTTTCTTTAGTCGGGTAAGTCTTGCTGAGTAATTGCGTACTCAGGGTTTTATTCCCTGTTGTTTTTCAGGTTATAATTTTATTCTGTTGTGGATGCTGCTAAGTGCCGGTGGGCTCGGCCTTCTTATATAGGTGTATCCCATCTTTAGCTTCTTTATTGAGGATTGTCACTTAAGCTAGCATGTATTTTAAAAACCTATAAATATTTTATACATTTTAAATTGTAATTCTTTTGAATCACTTTCTTTTGTAATCACTCCGATAATTGTATAATGTAAACTTATTGTAACATGTAATCATTTTGCAATAAAGAATTTATTTCCGCTGCAAATGTTGGTGTGTGATTTGTGTTTACTTAATCCTGCGATCTTGGCGGTAAGTCGTTTATCCGGGGTCCTCGGGGCACTCGGACAGATCCTGTTAAGTTGTTTGGTGCACACGCATAGCTGTCTGAGGTCTTTGAGACAAGGACAGGTGCATGTGGGCCCGATAACTTGGGAGGTTCTGCGACAGCTGGTATCGGAGCGTGATTAAGTATAATACAGTCACATACATATTTTCAAAACAAAATTTTGGTTTTGGGAAATCTATTTTCAACTAAACACATTGTTTGGTTTTGAAAAACAGATTTGAAAAACTATAATGCTAGCGACATCCTCTGTTAAGCCCTAAGTTAAGGACTATTAGGTGGCTTAGTTCAGAATACTAACCCACAACCTGGGAAGGGTAATGCATACATGTGTAATGTTATTTTTGAGGCCATTCAGTTTTGGAATGGATCGACGCTCAAGGTAAGGTCAGATGTGAGAGCATGACCGAACAAACGTCGGTCTAGGGAAGAGCATAAAAAGCGCTTGATTATATACATGTTTTACATATGTATATATGAAGGCTGCGATGTGGAGTAATTACTTTTTCGGGATTCAGTACCCCATGGATGTGTATGGGTATACAGACATGGGAATACTGAGAAGTGTAATGTATTTGCAACGACGCACCTACGCTCAGGTAAGAAGGTGAGTTACCATAATGAGCTGCCCTATGGTTAAAGTGTGGCAGCGGCGCCTATGTGTGGCTCGGCGCTTAATGAGGAGCTAGCCTCCATATAGCAATATATGGAGTATAAACTGTGATAAACTGTCATGTGTGAATTGCATCATTGGGAATTGGGCTGTGATGGAATTTTCTGCAGGTACACTAACTTCGAACTCGTATGTGTAGCTGACGACTAGCAATATATCGAGAGAGAACGTAGATATGCCACCGATATAGAACGCTATTGCCACATTATGTTGGCGAAATTTGTGAGGACGAATAGGACGAGCATGCATCCTGATTGTTGCATTGTGTTTGTTGTTTGCGCACAAAAATGCTTCCCTCACCTTTATTCTAATAATTGGTGATTGTGAACGAACATGCTTTTCTCATCTTTATTCTGATAATAAATAATTGGAAAATATAGGAAGTATTACTGTTCTATAAGCAATTTCTAGCTTTGTTTGATGTGTCCTTTAGACATGTGTTTATGTGGTCTGTGTTTCTTCTTAGTTTGACTGATAGTGCAACTTATGTTTATTTTTGTGCCTGTGTGCCGATAGAATATTGGTGACTTGTTTGTATAACCCAAAGCTAGGCCATATTTTTCACGTTGATTTTGTCCCATATTCATGTTGATCTCTCCTCCGCTCATCCTAGAAATCCATCTTGGTGGATGACCTCTTTTTTTACCTGGACCTAGCAATATTTCTCCGTATGAATTAGCTGTGATTTTATCTGCCTAACATCTTGATCATTGGTTAATTCTACCCTTTCATCTCGTTGCTTGCAACAACGTCTTGCTAAGTATTGGATGTTTAGCAATTTAAATCTCCCATTGTTTTCTTAATATCCCGCTTGTGTAAAGATGTGTCTTAAATATCTCTTTGATGGGCGTCAAATGCATCTGAGCTTAAAACCAGAACCTTGGATTCAATCGTTTTTCTTGAATCTTGATGCCTTTGATTCTCTCCTATCTACCACAGGCTCATCCATCTAACCTCATGATCATTTCCTCTTTATATCTAATCCGATGTTGATTTTTAACCTGGTAATCTCCATGTGGTTCCAAGCATGTTGGTGCTATTTTTGGCTCCCTTTGACGTGTAAATCATCAATTTTGATCAAGTGGATATTTTCTCACCATACCCAATTTTTGTCCCAAAACATTGACTTGATAACCTTCACTAATGTTTTCTCGAATCTTATTATCCTTCGGATTCTCTAGATAATCACAAGTCGACCGTGAGGCTGTTCGACCTTCACAACCGTCTCCTATGCTATGGATTTGCAATGACGCCTTAAAGACAAAGAAGGTGCATCTAATTCTGCTTGGCAACTCCCATATCTATTATTCGCCCAACAGACTCAAGTTGTCTGAGAAAGAAAACTACACACATTGAACCTTGCATCGATAGTGTGATACATGTTATATCCCCTAGAGAAACCAACATCTTGGAGTACTCATCTCTACTCGGAATTGTCTTATGTTATCGCTATTATGGACAGGGTTATACACCTCTCTACTCTTAGAAGTCTTTCGTTCCGAATCTCGGGACGAGATTCTTTTAAGGGGGGAAGGTTGTAACACCCCAGGTGTTTATCTCCCGTTCAACAACAACTATGGATTTAAGCGTGGGACATCAGTAAATAAAATAGACACTAAATTTTAATCATCTTTGTTTGTCACGATTTTGATATCGTGTCTGTCTCCATCTGTCTAAATTGTCCTAATTTATTTTGCAAAATTCAGACTTGAGTAATCTTCCGAAACTTCGAATCCAGTATCGTTTGGGGTTAAGCCATCGACGTCTTGCCCGAACTCTAATCCTTGAAATTGAATCGGGTTCCTTAAAATTCGTTTGAAATTCTTTCACGCTTGCGTTGCACATGTCTATCTGTGGTCAGACATCGTGACACGTGTGACGGGTGTAAATCCGTATGTGGCAGCGCACAATCTCTCGCCCACGTGAAGGATGCGTGACGTCGCTTTTGAAAGGATCACAATTTCGATGCTGCATCGATCTCGTGTATTTATTTCACGAAATGTCGAGTCTTGTGTCTGTTTAAAATTCATGGATTAAGAGAATATGAATTTGGAATCTCGACCCACTCTTGTGATTCTTGTCCCAGACAAATTAAGTGGATCTCGACAACTAAAGTTTTTGGTGCAAAATAATTATGTCTCCTCTCGTCAGCTGAGAGATCACGTCCGAGGATTTATAATCATGTTTGGTTTCTAGCAAATTATCCTCGACAGGGAGATTAGGAGTCGAGTTACATATGAAATTATCTGATCTTAAATCATATCAAACACAATTTTTAAATAGCATGACCGATGTTGTGGAGCGATCCGATCGTATCTCACCCAGATCCAAACGTGCGGGTATAAATATCTAGTAAAAATTTTATTTGATTTTTTTTGAACGTCTACCAAAATGAGCATCGTCTAAATACTGAAGTCAATCTCCTTTTGGTCCAATCCATTTATGCCTATGTTAAACCTTAATCCGAGCATCATATTTATCCATAAGTTATAACAAAAAAAAAGTGGAAAATCCCATTTCTATTATCTATTCCATCGGCCTTATCCAGATACCATCCATTGCTTATCCTCACGTACGTAGCTCCTGGAATTCTCAAGAAGCCACTGTTCACAGGTCTTGTCATTATTTAAAATTTAAGTGGACCAAAGTAATTAGAACTGAACCAAATAATTGCTAATCAGTTTGTGGTTCGGTTTCATAATCTGAAAAGCGAAATAGGGGTCCCAAATACATTTTGGGGTGGCTCATTTGAACTCTTCCCAAACCATAGAAACTAGATACGTGCTTATGATTTTGTAAACAATGGGAGAAGAAATATCTGATTTCTTATCCTTCTCACCGCTCAACTCCTATCCCTTATCCTTCCACGATGTGCTGTCGGCCTCATCTCCCAAGTCCAAGCCATTCTTGTTCCTTCTCTGCTCGTTCTCATGGCCGAGCTCCCCACGTCCGCCGCTCCTCCCTGGCGCCCTCACCTCCACTGGAGCTCGCCCCTATTGAGCTCACCTGTGCTCGTCGGCTGCCCTGCAGTTCCCCCATGGACGCCTCCTTTCTAATCTGTGTGCAGGGGTTTCCTTCCCATGGTCGCCCTCAACCCCATGGTCGACCTCGCCTAGCCCTTCCCCCATCTCCTCCCCAAGCTCGGCTCGGCATGGAGGCTGGCCACAGGACGCAGCACACCAACCTCACCGGCCATACCCTCTGCTTTTCCCCACTGTCCGCAGCCCCGGTGTCGTCGTCGTGATTAGACATGGTGATTCCTAACTCATTTCTTTTTATTTCACTAATTTTCTAGTGCGAGCAGATTTTGTTAGCGTATGTTGATATGAGGTTATGTGTATTTGTGTGCAAGTGTGGCGAAAAGAAAGATTCTAGAGTTTGGTGGGAAAGGAAAGCTCTATCACGACGACCACCAGGTGTTTGATGAAATGAATAAATTGATGCTTGTTGTTATTGCGAAGTTTTGGGGCCAGATAAAATTGTTAGTCAGTCGTTTCCTTGTGCTTATCATTTGGTTCAAGATGTGTATTGCATAGGTGTGGATAGGTCAATGATTCCCTTGTGTTTAGCAAATCCTTTGTGTTGATTATCGTCGGATCCTTTGCTACTGTTTGGGTGATGAAGTAGAAGGTTTTAGCTCTGAACAATAATAAGGTGTTAGAATATTTGAAGTATTAAACACCTAAAAATTATAGAAACCAAATAGGAGCGAAATGGAATGCTTGCTGTTTGGGACTGTATGTCCAGTTTTAGTATGCAGGTAGTTAAGTGAAGTAAACTTTGTTTTCTGAAGAGATGTTATATAGAAAAGTTGTAGATAACCTTTTCATCTTACTTGTGTTAAAATTTCATGGTCATATGTCTAGTAGTTTATGAGTTATGATTTTTCTAAGTCCAGTTTCTGAATCTGTCCAAATTATGTACAGGTTTCGAAAATTGGACTGTTTGGCTAAGCTAAACTGAAAATCAGCCCTTAGTAATTATAGAAGAATTGTAATACTTTTCTTAAGCTTTCCAACAAATTTTTGAGCACCATTTTTGGTGGTCTAGAGACCAAGTTACAGCTGTTCAAACTATAGAGTCTGAATCTGTCCAAATCTGGACAGCAATGTTTGTTTATATTAACTGACCTTTCTACGCATTGAATTAACTGGAGATGTTTATAAATAAATTATAGACAATTCTATTAGCTTTCTAAAAAGTCTAGGATCACCTGATTTGGATTTCTGAAACTCTGGTTATGAATTAATGAAGTAAGCAGTCGAATTCTGTCCAAATCTGGACAGAAATTGCATTTAGTACTGTTTGACATTTTTAAATGTCGAATCTCATTGTGATGATAATACCAAAATTGTAGAGGACTTTATAAGCTTTCCAAAAAGTCTTAGTTTACTATTTTTGGATGAATATTGTGTAAGTTATGAATAAAACAACTAGCTGCTATTCTGCTGTCCAAATTCAGCAAGTCTGAAATGATTGTTTGGAGTTTCTTTTGTGTCCAAATTCAGCAAGTCTGAAATGATTAGTTGGAGTTTCTTTTGTGTGGATACTTAGATTTGGTTAGTTCTTGTCTTGGTTAATGAAGTCTTGTAGTTGCATAGGGTTGTTCTTTTCTTTCTTAATGCTTGCCTTAGACTTTAGCATTTTAAGAAGGAAAATAAATACTTTGGTGAGTGCATTTGAATTAGTGACATTGATGCCTTGTCTTAGGAAGTATTGTCTTCTATGTAATCACGGGCATTAATAAGTCATGAATGGTTGTTGATTTTCATTTCGAGTATCTGGGATCAAGTAGCACCAATAAGTCTAATCCAAGTAAATTATGAAATCTATGTGATACTAGATTTGCATGAGGAGTTTAGGTTGAAATGCCAATTATGTGTAGAGTGGTAAGTTAGTATTTTGAATATTTTGCAGGGAAGTGGTGTCGAGGTTACTGTGATGATTTAGTTGTTTGAGTGAATATGTATGTGATGGATGCTTTACCTACTAGCTCACAATTGTGATGTCTTAGCTATTGTATGATTCAAGTCATTTGGACATGGTGGTGTAGAAAGTCAATAGATTGCTTCTATCCATATTTTATTCTAGATGCCTATTAGTGAGGAACCTAAGGTTATTAGTTTTTCGATGAATGCTTAATCCTAGGAGAATATAGAACCCAAGTAAAACATGTTACTAGATATTGGTTTAGGTTCATTTGACTTAAAGGTCATGTTTGTGTAAAGTCAAAAGCATCTAAGTAAAGTTGAAATGTCTTGCTTTAAGTGCTTAATCTACTTCGAGTAGCATTATCTAGCTCGTGCTACATACTCGTGCTCATCCATATGCATTTTGCATATCATTTAGGTACGTTAATTGATCACGGAGTGGGAGAACAAGAGCTGAGTTGATCTCAAGGGATACTGATGAATGAACTTGAAGATTTGCGTGATTGAATCAAGCGCCAGGATATGAGATGCTCGCCAAGCGGACGTCATCTAACAACACTGACTTAGTGTTATCCCAGGCAAGCCCCGGTGCATTTGCCACCCCCTTGTTGTTATAAAACTTTTATCACTTATATGTTGCATTAGGTGATAGGAGTTGTGTGAATAAACAGTTGATGCATTACCATTCCTTGGAATTTGTTTACTATTCCTTGATTCCTGTTTATAAAAGAGAACTAAAGATGCTTAGCCCTGCTTAGATAATTAAAAGTTGTTCTTTTTTAAAAAGATGATGTGTTACACGGGATATGGGAAATTGGTGTGAAAAAGAAATTGGGATGGTGAATCCATATGGCCATGATGGATTCAACATCCAGAAAAAGTACCTCTGTCAGGTACCAAAGATTGGGAAATGGTTTAAATAAAATAAGACCAGACGTTGAGCAGGAAAGGTCGCCCGTCTGTGTCGATTAAGGACCGTACCGAAAGTAGGCTTGCTGATCTAGGACCCTTTAACTGGCCACATGCCTCATCATGGGTAAGCTTTGCCTCGGTCGGACCAATACCAGAACAGCTCGCACGCACTGGGAGTGGAGAGATGGCGAGAGTAGCTTGTACCCTCCGTGGCAAGAGACTGGAAGGTGGGGTGCTGTACTCTCGGAAACATGGCGGGCACCATGGCGAGAGTAACGTGTACCAACCAGGCCAATGGCTGGACGGTGGAGTGCTGTGCTCTCGGGTCGCGTGAACCCGTTCTGGTCTTGAGAAACCCGGTGGTGAGTTGACATATGCAAGGGTTAAGTGCTACATATGTCGTGTGGTTGGAGATCCCCAGCTGGGTATTAATCGATTCGGATCGCCGTTACTTCTCGGATATGAAGACTGGATCACTGCCCTGCATCGTAGCTAACAAGTGAAACTAAAGATGCTAAAATAAAGTTAGTGTAGGACAAGTGAATGCTCTAGATTAGGAAAATCTAGATTCAGGTAAAGTACTTAACCTGTGAAGTAAAATTTTAGCATAAGGATCCACTACTAGTAAGCTCTTTTGCAAAATGAGTCTTTGAAATTTGATAAGCTTTACCTTGATTCCCAATAAACCAGCATACCCTTGAGAGTCTTTTCTTTAGTCGGGTAAGTCTTGCTGAGTAATTGCGTACTCAGGGTTTTATTCCCTGTTGTTTTTCAGGTTATAATTTTATTCTGTTGTGGATGCTGCTAAGTGCCGGTGGGCTCGGCCTTCTTATATAGGTGTATCCCATCTTTAGCTTCTTTATTGAGGATTGTCACTTAAGCTAGCATGTATTTTAAAAACCTATAAATATTTTATACATTTTAAATTGTAATTCTTTTGAATCACTTTCTTTTGTAATCACTCCGATAATTGTATAATGTAAACTTATTGTAACATGTAATCATTTTGCAATAAAGAATTTATTTCCGCTGCAAATGTTGGTGTGTGATTTGTGTTTACTTAATCCTGCGATCTTGGCGGTAAGTCGTTTATCCGGGGTCCTCGGGGCACTCGGACAGATCCTGTTAAGTTGTTTGGTGCACACGCATAGCTGTCTGAGGTCTTTGAGACAAGGACAGGTGCATGTGGGCCCGATAACTTGGGAGGTTCTGCGACAGTGCTAACCCAAGAATCAACATTTTATGTGACCCAAATTGAGCATGAAGCATCCAAATAACTTAAGAATAAAAGATCTACTAAGTATATCTAAAGAATCATGCTCCAAACAAGTAAGATTTTTCAAAAAGGGAAAAGTGTTGAAACCCTAATACCAACCCTAATTAAGCTATTTAAGTAGAAATAAAGAAAAGGGGGTAAAAGACCATGAAAAATATAAAATCATGGCTTAGGCCAAATATAAACATTGAAACATACTAAGTAAGCTACCATAAAGATTATGGAAGCTTGGCCAAAATAGTTTAATAAAATCTCCAAACAAGCTTCTCAAGTGGGGGTTCAATAGGGATTTCTGAAATTCAGAATTCTGAATTTCAGCCCTTGAGCCAAAGACTGAGCGTGTTCACCTTGATCCCTAGATCAAATCCTAATGACCCCATTGAAAAAATTGTGCCTAACTAACCCCTCTACCTCATGTTAGAAGATGGCATCGGGACGCGTGCCTTGGACACGTCAAACCCGGGATCTTCTCCCTGTGCGCGGCAGTGAGACAACCCCGATTTCTCCCCTCTCTATCTCTTGATCTAGTCAACAAAACCTGCAAGCCTCCACACACAAACGACAAAGGAATGTCAGAGGAAGAGATCTCTCAATGGGATTATGGCCATAATCTCAAAGATTTGGAGCCAATCCGTGCTTGAACTCAACCTCTCTCTGCGCTGCCTCATGCTCGACGCCGTGCCAGGCGCCAGAGTTCGCACTGGCGTTCGCCCGCGCATGCCCCGAGCACTTGTCAGAGACCCACCCTCGGCCGTGCTTGCCCGTGCCTATAAAGCCTCCCCTGGCACGCCTCACCTCGCCCCGTGCTCACCTTTGCCGGCCAGACGCCCCTAATTAGCTCAGTGAGCTCTCTTCTGCCCGCCATTGCCACCCGAGCCTCGGCCAGCGTGGCCAGCCCATTCCAGTTGCTTCCAAGCCACGCCAGCCGCTCGGTTAGCCTCGCCAATAGCTTGTGAAGCATCCCAAGCTCTCGGACCCGACAGAACTTCACCGGAGAACCAACATCGTCCGCGCCAGACTTCGGCCGCCCGCCGGCGCGCGTAGACTAAGCAATCCGGTGAGCCGTTCTTCAATTCCTCGCACACACACCATCCTTGATCCATGGTGAAGCTCTTTGACCCATTTGATAGGTCAATTGTGCCATGGATATGCCAGACTGGGCGACTCCCCCGCCTGCTCACGTGGACCGACCGACTCCGACCATCCTCGACGGTGACCTGCACTTCGCCGTGACCCTCAAGACCTCCCCTACACCCTCGGCCACCTCGCCGGAGCAGTCTCGCCGCCGGTAAGACCCTCCGCCCTTTCCTCCACCGCGGGTACTGTTAAATTGGGGGAAGGACCTCGGGTTAGGTTTAGTGGAACCCTAGGGGGTTTTCTGAACTGTCAGTGATCCATTTGAATAGTAATCCGAGGACTAGCCTGTAAGGAAACTTGAAAACACCCGCCAGGGACCCCGTTGCAAAGTCGTTTCCCATTTAATCTTTTCTGATTAATCTTTTTAATGAACAGAGAACTTAGGAAATTCATAACTTGAGAATTATTTAACCAAAAATTGTCAAATCAATTTTGCTGGATTCTAAATATTATGGACTACCAAGTAAAAATACTAAACCCCATGCTTTCTGTTTTAAATTTTAGAGTTTGAAATTAATTACAAAAACTGACCTAGCCTTATTTAATTAAAGAAAATTAGTTATGCTTCTGTGCTGAACCTAAGAAAATTTGTAGATGTTTAAACCCCATTTAAACACTATTTAAAATAGTGAGAACCCCAGCATTGAAATTTTCAGTAAAGCTATCTATTAAAAGCCATTTTTGCCCAAAACTTAGGAAAATCAGAAAGGCATTAGAAATTAATGAACAGTGAGTGTAATTAAATGGCGCAATAATGGGCAAATAAAATTTTGATAGATCAATAATGAGATAGGCCACCAGAGAAAAATGGAAACCCATTTGAAAGATGCAAAATAATACCTATTGCCAATACTTCATGAAAAAGGCCATTTAATCCAAATAATTCCTACCACCCCTTCGCTTAAGCAAAAAAATATGCCAAACTTCAGAATGATTGCTCTTGCACAAAGAAGAAGCTAGGAAAAATCAGAAATCTGTTGTTTGATATTTTTCAAATATAGTGGTAGTAGAAAGCACCCCTTTGGCTAGAAACTTTGCAAAATCATGGCAAAATAACTAATAAGTATTGATGGCTAGAAATTTGTGCAAAGTCATGTAATAACACCCAAATGCCAGCAAAAATAAGTCTTAGAGAATAACCTACTGTTAAATGGTAGTTGTAGTTCAAAACACCCCTTCTGCCCTAACATTTGATAATTCTATACAGAGAGAACCACTCACTTTTTAAACCCCAAATTTTGAGACAGAGAATTATACACCAGTAAAAGCCACTGTCATTTTTGCAGAATTTTTGGAAATTTATTAAGACAACTTGTAGTTCAAACCCACTCTAAAAACATAAAAGAAATAGAGGGAAAGAAATGAAAGATGAACCTCGCCCCAATAAGTTCAACTAGAAATCTTGACAAATTCTCAATAAGGCTTTAAAAAGAGTTCAGGGGAACACCAAAATGGACTTACCACTTAGTTTAACTGAGTGTGATCTAAAACACTAAGTATACCACCAAAAATCTTTAGTAGCAAGATTAAACTCTATTTGATTTAAGTGAATCATTCACCATCAAAGTTAAATTGCTAAAGCACATATCATATCATGCATGTATCATACTCATTAGATTCATTAGATTGTAATCTCGCTGATGGAGAGTACGTGCTCATCCCCGAGCAAGGAACTGTCCAAGAGGAAGACCAGGAGCAAGCTCTCGAGGCTGCCATCGAGGATCTCCCCGCAGCCCCAGCTATTGAAGGCAAGCCCCGGTTTTATGCATAAACGTTTATATATGCTATTTTACTACACTTAATGTTTGTAGGCTTGTAATGTGCACTTAAGTGTAGGAGTTGCTTGAAACCTTTAGTTGCATGAACTTAGGATTCCTTTTTGAGATGAATACTGGTATGCTAGGTCGAGTAACTGCTATGCTAACCAGGATCTCGGTAGAAGTCGAGTGATTTTTCTAGCACTCGTGCGAGGTCAGGAATTGATTGTATTCATCTTGATAACGGGATCTATTATGGTCTATGGACTTGGATCCGGGGAGGATGCCTTGTCCATGAGACGGGAAAAAGGATTTAAGGATTAATATGTGGATACCTGAGTCAAGCGTTTGAACGTACTAAACACATGTCAGGAAATATGGTAACCGGTAAACCTAGTACCTGAGTGAAGCCAGGCGCGGACTTTACTCCTCACGTGACCTGAGACTGAGTCTCCCATGCTAGCTATGGTGGGTACAAGTGCGGCCACTACACGGCGGTAGCCGGGGTCAGTGGGGCATTGTATGCCAAGGCGGTGAGGCCTGGTCGCAAACGGGGAATCGATGGGGACGGTTGATATGTGTGGGGTCGGAGTGCTCCTACATGTCGTGTGTTTAGGTTTACCTTGCAAGGTTAAAAACTCGATTCGAATCATCTGCTTCTCGCAGCTAATGATACTGCTTGACCCCTTGTACTACATCGAGTAAGAAGTGAAATGCTTTCTACCATGTATGCTTAGAAGGAGCAAACTTAGCTAAGATAAGGATACTAGAAACTGAAAAGCTAAAAATTGATTTTTAGACTCAGCTAATGCTTTTTGGCAAACCAAATCCCTCAGCCAAACAGTTGCATGGTCTAGAGGTAGAGGAGTAGTTTCCTCACACCGGTTAAGTCTAGCTGACTATTAGTATACTCAGCCTTGCTTGTGGCATAATTTTTGCAGGTACGCTTCAGGATATGGTTGATGGTGTGACTTGGCCTACCACCCTGCCACCGGGTTGGACGGTCGAGTGGGATGCTGCTCCGGTAGGAGAGGAGCAGGAGGAGTAGTGGGCTAGGCCTTGCCCATTTCCTCGCTATCGACGATATCGATTATCCGCTGCATCTTATTTTATGAACTTATTTCAGCTACTTGAGAAACTCCGATTTATGTAATTTTTCCAGTACTTTAGATCGAGGTTTCCTGTTTTATTGTATTTCTTCTGTGACTCACCTTCGAGTGAGATTGTGGTATTTGATCCTGGTTAAGTGGCTCTATCAGACTAGATCTGAGGGACTGACGGGTTATTCCGATTTAAGTGTGTTACGGCCCCTGAGGCGTGACTTAGGCACTTAAGCTAGAATAATTTGGGCGGTTCTACCACACTGAGGTTGATCCCAACAGTGGCATCCATGCCGAAGTTAAACCCAGTGGGGGTAACCAGGCGTTGGCTGTTGCCCGTATACCTGATGAAGACAAAGAAGAAAAAGAAAAAGAAGAAGTCCCGCTGATTCCCAAGAATAGCCGGCATTATAGGGGTAGCAAGGGGTATAGTGATATTCCTTCTCTAGCTCTGTCAGCGCTTGTCAGCCTTCAGGGACTATCAATATCGGATTTTGATCAAGCACTTGAGGAGGTTGTTCCTGAGGATATGCTATCGGAGCCGACGGCCGATGACATGATGGCTATTTGTTCGGAAATTCCAGACGCGGGATTGGAGGTATCCCGAGCAGTGTCTCATGCATCATCGACTTTGGAGGGCAGTCTTCGGTGTCAAGATGTCAATCAGGATTGCTCGACCCTCATGGAGGTGATGAAGAATTCTTCAGCCTTAGAGGTGGCTATTGCAGAAGATCCAGCCTTCAAGGACAGTGCTGGTAGTTACCTAGCCCCTGAGGGTGTCGCTGGTAGTGATCTAGCTCTGGTGGGTGGCGCGAGCTGCAACCCAGCCCCCGAGGTTTTTGTAGGTAGTGATCCGGCTCTGGTAGGTGGCACGAGCTGGAACCCAGTCCCTGAGGGTGTTCAGGTGGGCTCTCCTTCTCACACCTCCATGGATGTTCATATGGGATCGTCTCTACCACGATCCGATGGGGCGATGGTGATGCGTGCTTCTATGACTTCGAACAAACAAGTTGCCTTGGAGGTCGGTGAGCTGGATGCATGAGGTCTAGTACCTGCTGGTGGGGCTGAGTCTGCCCCTGACAACGTTCTTCAAATTGTTCCCGCTGATACTCGTCCATCGAGCCATGACATTGCCCCTTCTGACTTGGGTTTACCATTGTTCTTCTCCCATCTGCATGTGGGTCAACTATTTGCTTTTTATTTCTCTTCTTGGTAGATCATTTTTATTATACTCATTTGTCTTTAATCATAGGCTTTGGTTGATGAAATGTCTGCCCAGCTAAGGTCGTATGGTGCTTCTGTCCCAGAAGGAGCTCTGTCTCTAATGTAGTGGAATCCATTGCTGCTTCAGAAACAGATTGCTGACTTGAAGGCGTCGAACTCTGGTTAGTGATCTCATTTCTTCCTTAGTTACTTCTATTGATTAACTTGTTTTTAACTATGTATCCCCTTTCGGTTGTCTTGTCAGATATGGCTCGGTAGTGCTCTGAGCTTGAGGAAAAATATCTTCAAAACCAAGCCGACTTTACCCGACGGTATTTTGATCTTGAGGAGAAGTATTCTCAAGGTCAAACTAACTTGGCACGGGTTTCTGCTTCACTGGACGATGCATGATCATTGAATTATTCCCTCACTTCTCAACTTGACTCTAAAAGGACAGCACATGAGGTAAACTTCCTTGGTCGACTTCGCCGTGCTTATTGTTTACTGGACGCTGAAAGTTGCTTCTTGCTCGTAGGAGGAGAAATGAGCACTTGCGACATCCCGTGACAATCTAGACAGGTTATACCGTGATGCCAGTAATTCCTTAGCCATCTTGGAGAGGAGCCACCGCTTCACTATGTTAGACCTGGATCATCACCGTCACGAGCTGCAAGTGTCCTAGGATGAAGTTCTATGGCTTAGACAGTTGGTGTCAAGCAAGGATTCCATCATCAAAGATCTGTGTGCCTCCAAGAAGCTGGCCACCCAGGAGCTAGAGTCTGCTCGACTGTCTACCAAAGTTTCAGAGGACAACTATGCCATTTTGAAGGCTTAGCGCGACAAGGCCATGGACAAGGCCATTCACGCTGGGCGGATTTTGATGAGGCGGCCTGGTGTTGTGGTGCCCGACGATATCATCGCTGATGTCAAGGCTGTGCCCGACGCTTCAAGTCGTCCTTCCTCTTCCATTGCTCCTATGAAGGATGTTGATAGTAAAGGTGTTTCAATGAAGTGATGTCCTGCAAAACACTTGATGTAATATGAAGTCCATATGTATGTGGGGGTTATGTTCGCGCTCGAATATTCTGTGGGCAGGGCATCAGACAGTGCCCTTAATGTCAACGAGTAAGATGCTCTTTTTTGGTCCTGAAACATTAATGGTGTTGCTGTTAGGGTATAGAAATCACCCTGAGAAGTTGCGAGAGTAAGAGTGTTGCATCAGTTTTAAGGCTTTTTTCGACCTAAACCGATCATCTGAATGGTAGGGCATAGTGGTCACCCTAAGGTAGGCGAAGATGAATATACCGCACCGACTTAGGTCATCACTGACTTGAGCCGATTGATCCATTAGCAGGGTATAGTGGTCACCCAAAGTTGAGTTAGCGTGAGCATGTTGCACCATCTTGAGTCATCGCCGACTTAAGCCGATTGCTCTATTAGTAGGGTATAGTGGTCACCCTAAGTCGAGTAAGCGTGAGCATGTTGCATCGACTTAAGTCATCGCCGACTTAAGCCGATTGCTCCGTTAGTAGGGTATAGTGGTCACCATAAGTCGAGTAAGTGTGAGCATGTTGCACCGACTTAAGTTATCGCCGACTTAAGTCGATTGCTCCGTTAGTAGGGTATAGTGGTCACCCTAAGTCGAGTAAGCGTGAGAATGTTGCACCGACATAAGTCATCGCCGGCTTAAGCTAATTGCTCCGTTAGTAGGGTTAGTAGGGTGTAGTGGTCACCCTAAGTCGAGTAAGCGTGCTGATTTCAGGTCCAATCGAATCAAAGTCAATTGTCAGTCAATGGTTTGAATGCTCTTGAAAATGAAATCTTTATTGATGTCATATTCTCTAATACAATGTTGCTCCGGTAGCTTTTGAGGCCTTCCTAAGGGTAAAACTTTCTAAGATGCTCTATATTCCATGAATTCCCTACTTCTGTTCCATCCATCTAAGCCAGTACGATCCTAGCCGAGTGACTTCTGACACAACGAAAGCTCCTTCCCATAGTGGTGACAACTTGTGCCGTCCTTCCCCCGATAGAATTAGGCGAAGGACCAGGTCTCCCACTACAAAGGATCGGCATCGTATGGCTTTATCATGATAGCGCCTCAAGGTCTGCTAGTATCTGGCTGACTAAATTGCTGTATTCAATCGTTCTTCTTCTAGTACATCGATATCCTCTAGCCTGGTAGCTTCAGCTTCAGCTATGCTTTCGAATACCAGCCTCGGCGCTCCAAACCTGAGGTCGGCAGGTAGCACTGCCTCCAAACCATAGACCATGAAGAAGGGGGTATTTCCATGCAGAGCTCGACTGGGTTGAGTTCTCAAGCTCCAAACCACATATGGCAACTCTCTAATCCACTTTCCTGCGAACTTTTCATTTTTGTCAAACACTTTCTTCCTGAGTGCTTCCAGTATCATTCTGTTAGCCTTTTCCGCCTAACCATTGGCTCTTGGGTGTGCTACTGATGCATACTTGATCTGGATACTCCGTTGTTCGCAAAAATCAAAGAATTCAGAGCTAGCGAAGTTAGATCCCAGGTTGGTTATGATGCTATTCGGTATCCCAAACCTGAATATTATGTCTTGTATGAATTCCACCGCTTTGGCTGAGGTTAAAGAAGCAATAGGCTTGTACTCTATCCATTTGGTGAACTTGTCAATGGCAACCAGTACGTGAGTATAGCCTCCCTTAGCTTTCTTGAAGGGTCCAATCATGTCTAACCCCCAGCATGCGAATGGTCATGTTACAGGTATGGTCTGCAGCTGTTGTGCCGGTAAATGTTGTTGCTTTGACAAGAATTGGCAAGCTTCGCATCTCTGGACTAACTCGGTTGCGTCTTTTTTTTGCTGTTGGCCAATAGAAACCAGCCCTGAAAACCTTCCCTACCAGAGTTCTGGATGTTGCGTGTATTCTGCATTGTCCGGCATGGATCTCATCCAATAGCCACATCCCAGTAGTTGAGGAAATGCACTTCATGAGGACTCCTGTTGCACCCCTCCTATATAGCGCGTTTCCTATGGTAGTGTAGTGGGCCAATTGTCTTGCAATGTGTTCTGCTGCAGCCTTATCATCTGGTTCTTCCTCATTCTTTATATACCTGATGATAGGCTCTCTCCAGTCATTAGAGTCTGACTTTGGTTGGCTTAGCGTGTTGCACTCTTCCGCCTGATCTGAGGGGATACTTGGGTGTGACACCTCCTGGATGAAGACTCCAGGTGGGACCTGGCCCCGACTGGACCCTAGCTTCGACAACGCGTCTGCTGCTGCATTGTGGTCTATTTTCACGTGATGGAATTCCAACCCTTCAAATTTGTCTTCTAATTTTTGGACAGCTGTATTGTATTTTTGCATAGAATTAGTTGAGCAATCCCAGTCTTTATTTGTCTAGCTTATGACCACTAGTTTAGTGAATCTTCGTATTCCATCGTCCTCTTGATGCCTAGTGATATGGCGGTGTGCAACCCATGGATTAGTGCCTCGTATTCTGCTGCATTATTTGATGCTGGGAATAACAACTGAAGAGTGTACTTGAGTTGTTCGCCTCCGGGGGCAATTAAGAGGATCCCTGCGCCTGCTCCCTGTAGTTTCAGCGAGCCATCGAAATACATCCTCCATACTTCAGTAGCCTCTGGGTTATCAGGAACTTGTTGTTCAGTCCACTCTAATACGAAGTCGACTAGTGCTTGAGTTTTTACTGCGGTGCGAGGCCAAAACTCTATGTCATGAGCTCCCAGCTCACATGCCCACCTGGCTATTCTTCCAATGGCTTCTTTGTTGTGAAGGATGTCCCTATTCGAAACCCGGTGACTACTATGACTTTGTGGTCGTCAAAGTAATGATGGAGTTTGTGAGCGGTTAGAAGTACTGCATATAGGAGTTTTTGAACTTGGGGATACATCTTTTTAGAGGGCCCCAGAACTTCACTGATGAAATAGACCAAATGCTGCACTAGATATGCGTGTCCTTCCTCTGCCCGCTCGACTACTAACGCGGTGCTTACCACGTGAGTCGTGCAGGAGATGTATAATAACAGGTCTTCCACCGGTTGATTTGGTGTGGCCCGACGTGGTGGCTTCAGTACTGGTGGTGTGGTCAAGAACTTCTTTAATGCTTCAAGGGCTTCCTGCACTTCTGTGGTCCACTGGAACTTGTCCACCTTCTTGAGCACAACGGTAAGCCTTTCTCGCCTAGCCTTGATATGAACCTGCTCAGGGCTGCCATGCATCTAGTAAGCCTTTGCACTTTCTTCTGTGATCGTGGCGCCTCCATTCTCATGATGGCCTCAATTTTTTCTAGGTTGGCTTCAATTCCTCGATGGCTAACGATGAATCCGAGTAACTTTCCTGCCGGTACTCCGAAGACACACTTTTCTGGGTTGAGTTTCCACCGGTATCGCCTCAACCTGTTGAAAACCAGCTGCAAATCTTTGATGAAGTTCTCTGAGTTTTCTATTTTGTTCAACACGTCATCAACATAAGCTTCCACCTGCTTGCCCCATTGATCGGCTAAGCATGTTTTAATCGCTCTCTGGTAGGTCACCCCCGCGTTCTTGAGGCAGAACAGCATGGAGGTATAGCAGAAGGCTCCAAACAGGGTGATGAATGTTGTCTTCTCTTCATCTTCTTTTGCCAAGCTGATCTGATGATATCCAGAATAGCAGTCAAGGAAGGATAACATAGAGCATCCAGCAGTCAAATCAACCACCTGATCAATTCGGGGGAGTCCGAAGGGATCCTTCGGACAGTGTTTGTTGAGATCAGTATAGTTGACGCACTTGCGCCAATCCACTTTATTCTTTTTGAGTACAAGAACAGGATTTGCCAGCCACTCAGGATGCAACACTTCTCTAATGAACCCTACAGTCGCTAAGCAAGCTAACTCGGCACGAATAGCTTCTCTCTTGTCAGGCGTGAAACAGCACAGCTTCTATCGAATCGGCTTTGCCTGAGGATAGACCTTCAATTTGTGCTCGGCCAATTCTCTCGGGACTCCCGGCATATCCACAGGTTGCCATGCGAATACGTCCTAGTTATCTTGCAGGAACCGGACGAGCGCGCTTTCCTATTTGTTGTCGAGGCTGGAACTGACAATGGCAGTCTTGCGTTCATCAGCGAACCCTAGGTTGATCCTCTTCGTCTCTTCAGTCGGCCGCATAGAGGTCACGGCTTGAGCTTCATTCGTGGGTATCGCGAAGTCTTCCTCAGGCTTTGAGTTTGCCCGCGTGGAGGAAGTCGTCGATGGTTTGGTAGTGAGGGCTGCCTGGATGGTCACTCGGAAACATTCTGCAACGCCTTGGAAGTTAGCGTGCACAGTAATTATCCCTTGTGGTCCTGGCATCTTCAATATCATGTTTGAATAGTGCAGAATAGCCATGAATTTTGCCAATCCTAGCCTACCAATGATGGCATTATATCCGCAGTCGATTCTCGCTACCTCGAACCTTAGGAACTCGGTTCTGTAGTTTTCCGGAGTTCCAAAGGTGACAGGCATGTAGATGTGTCCAAGCGGGTATTCTCCTTCGGTCGGTACAATATCGAAGAAAGGAGTATCTGACTCGTGGAGTTCTTTGAGTGCAACTCCCAAGCCTAAGAGTGTCCGGGGAAAGGTGACATTGATGCTGCTTCCTCCGTCCACTAATACTTTCATTACCCTGCTCTCTCGGATCACCAGATCGACGAGGAGCGAGTACTTGCCCGGATGATCAAAGTTGAGCCATTGATCCGCCCGGGTAAAGGTGATCGGGTGTTCTGACCACCGATACGGGGCGGGGGCACTGGTGGTTGCCACCAATATCTGTCGATCATTGAGCTTCTGTTGCCTCTTGTTCTCTTACGACTCGTGTCCTCCAAAGATGACGTTGACCTCCCCGTTGATGCGTGGTAATGCTCCTCGTCCTCCCACCTCCTGCTGCTGAGGTTGTCTTGGTTCTCCAGGTCCTCCTCATGGTGGGGGAGGTGGTAGAGGTTGGAAGGGTCAGCCGTTCCCGACAGAGTGCTTGAAGTCTCTGCAGTTCCGGAGGGTGTGGCACATGTCCTTGTGGTATGGGCATTGGGCATCGAGGATGTCGTCCAGCGTCCGTTCGCCTCCGCGGTGTGCCCCTCGGGCACGAGAGACAGGCGGTCCAGCGGCGTGGACCTCTTCATGAGGCCTCTTCTTCCAACGCTTGTCGGGTTGTTGGTTCATGTCACGTCGAGGTGCTGGTGGTGCAGGTTTTATTCCCCCGATGAGGTCTTGAGCCCATTCGTCGGTGGTGATGTAGAGGTCCGCTTCCCTAAACAGCTGCTCGAAGGTGGTTGGCGCCTTTTGCAGTATGGTTCGGACGAAGGACGAGTCATTAGATCCCAGGTAGAAGTCCTTAATCACTGCTGCCTCGGCGACTTCGGGGATATGGTTTCTCATGGTCTGGAATCTTTTGAGGTATGATCGAAGTGTTTCATCACCCCAATGCCTGATGGATTTCAGGTCCCATGGCTGTGCCGGTTTGTCGGAGAGGGATTGAAAGTTAGCGATGAAGCGCCGACTGAAGTCGCTCCAATCGTCGATGCAATGTCGTGGTAGGTGTCGTAGCCACTGCATCGCATCCTGCCCAAGAACGATGGGCAAGTCTGCGGTCATCACATCTTCAGTCACCCCAGCAGCCCAGGCGGTGGTCATGTAGACGGCCAACCAGCCTCCTGGGTCCTGCTTAGGCTCGTATTTGTCAACGTTGGAGACCTTGAAGTTTGGGGGCCATTGAATGACCCTGAGACGCAGAGTAAGCGCAAATACTCCGCACATGTCTTCCTGCCGACGACCATGGTGCCGGTCTCAGGATGGGGAGTCGCCGATGTGCTGTCTCGATCACCCCCAGGTAGTGCCACCATTTGAAGCTATTGCCGACTCAACTCTAGTGGCCTGACTCCGTGCTGGAACGCCATGATCCCGATCGTACTCTTCTCGGTGCCGTATCTCATTCTCATGTTGCCGTTCACACGAAGCATTGATGGAGTTCCATGCGTCCCGCTGACTATTGATGGTGTGCCGTAGATCGCTCGGGGGATGAGCGAGGGGTAGAAGATGATTAGCCGCCCGAGTGAGCAGCCGCCGATAGCCTTCAGCGTCTGGAGTATGGGGGAGGCCATCGGCTATCCGAGCCAATACTCCACCAACCTCACTCGACGTGTTCATGGCACAGGCGAATTCAGGATTCTAGTTTTGCATGAAGAGAGTGTTCTCTCGGCGTAGCCTTGCATCCTGTTCAGCTTGCTCTTGAGCCTGCCGGCGATCACGTCGGCGAGAGTTCCTCCCTTCTCTGAAGACTCATTTGTCATGGGTTTCCCCTACCTCCGAGATCTCATCTCAGGATATAGGCTGCGCCAGGTCCTATTCTCCGGCTTTGTGATGTCGCCGAACATTCCGGCGTCGGTTTCTCTGTCGGTGAGCTTCTCGCTGAGGAGGTCCTTCCCCAGGCATGGTTGGCTCGTCATCGGAGATGGGAGATGATTCCATTCTTCCCCCGATGAAGAGGACGTCGGGGTAGAAAGGAGTCGCTGTGGTGGTAAGCTTATTTCTGTCCTTCTTTGAGGGCGAAGGTGCCAGAAGACTAGTTCGACAGGCCTCTATCCTGCTTGCTTCTTTTTCCTTGTAATCCGTGTCCACCCTTCTGTGGAGGAAGTGGACAATGGAATTTTTCGGGTAAATGAATCCTTAGCTGCTGTCTTGTAGGAGGTGACCTTTATCCGGGGCGCTGGAGGTTACGCCATTTGGTGCCTCGCTCCGGCTTTCTCGTAGATTTTCGAGGAAGGCTTCTTCTCCTGTGGATCCACTATGCGACGTAGAATTCCTTCCTCATCTGCTATGGACAAGATGGTCCTGAATCAGAATATGGATCCAGGGCGGAGAGCGATCTTGCATTGGGAGGTGATGGCCATTGAGCTAGCTTGGATCAATGACACACCCCCTACCTGGCGCGCCAGCTGTCGGTGTTTGGGACTTGACCGCGCACCCGAGGTTACACCTCGAGGTGCTTTTGGGTAGGACGATGCTGTTGACTATAGCTCGATGGTTCGTGCTAAGCGCACGAGAGGTGATAGAGAATTTTCTACAGGTTCGGGCCGCTTGGAAAGGCATAATACCCTACTTCCTGGTGTGGATCTTTAGGTAGTGGTTTACAGGGAAGTTCTCTAATGTGGGGAATGCTAGAAAGTGGAGTAATGGCTGATGAGTGACCTTTCGTTTGATGGGGTGCCCCTAGGCCTTATATAATCGACCGTGGGGCATTACATGTGGGTATGATGATGACATATCCCTAAGTAATAGTGAACCGACCGAACTTATCTCCCTGTGGTCTTGCCGACTTATCCTCGTTCGATTTTGACGTCCAAGGGTGCTGCGCGGGGGGACTGGATCAAAACTATGGATAACGCTTAAATCCAACAAGCCGTCTAGGCCCGAGTCTATCCATTCCCGCATCAACCCACTCCGCTAGTGGCTTCTCCCCTAGCCCATGAAGGGATGGCCTTGCGAAACAATAGGCCCAAGGCCTTTCGCGAGGCCTTCTAGCCTTCTAGTGGACCTGGGGGATATCTGTCCCCCACAACCTCCTTACTGTTTTTAAATCTTTATCACCTTATATGATGCATTAGGTGATAGGAGTTGTGTGCTAAACCAATTGCTGCATTTCCTTCCTTGGAACTATTCACCATTCCTTGATTCCCTGTTTTATTAAAAGGTTTTCTGATGCTTAGTCCTGCTTTAGAAAAATAAATGTTTTGTTTCAAACAAAAGGTGATGCTTCAAGTGGAATGGTATGTTTTCAAAAATAAAACTCGATGGTGGATCCATCATGGCCGTGATAGATTCAACATCGGAAAAGATGTACCTCTGCCAGATACCAAACTTTGGGTTTAAATGATAAGCTGAGACCGGGCGGGTGACTTGCACGAGAAGAGAGTCTCGGTGTAGTGTCTCCGTCTGAGTCGATTAAGGACCGTACCGATGTGGGCCTGATGATCGAGGACCCTTTAACCGGTCACATGCCTCGTCATTGGTAAGCTTTGCCCCGGGCAGACTAATACCAGAAAGGCCAACACGCAATGGGAGTGGAGAGATGGCGAGAGTAGCGTGTACCCTCCGTGCAAGAGGCTGGACGGTGGTGTATCTATGCTCTCAGTTGGCGTGAACCCGGTCTGGTCTTAAGAAACCCGGTGGCGAGTTGACATATGTAAGGGTTAAGTGCTACATATGTCGTGTGATTGGAGATCCTCAGCTGAGTATTAATCAATTTGGATCGCCGTTACTTCTCTGACATGAAGACTTGGTCACAGACTTACACGTAGCATTCCAGTGAACTGAAAGGGTTGATAAAAGATGGCTAGTGAAGGTCAAGTGCTTGAACTAGGGTAGAAAGAACTCTAGCTACAGGTAATGACTTAACATGCTAATAAAAATGGATTTTTAAGGATCCACTATTAGTAAGCATTCCTGCAAACAGAGTCTTTGATTCTTGAATAACCTTACCTTGACTCTCTTAAGCCAGCATATCCTTGAGAGTCTTTTCTTTTGATGGGTAAGACTTGCAAAAGTACACTCCATACTCAGGGTTTTCGAACCCAGGTTGTTGTAGGTGAGGAAACATCAGACTTTTGTTATTTTTGTTCTAAGGTGGTGCCCAAGGACAAACCCCAACAGTGAAGTGGTTGCGAGAGGATGTTGGCCTCCCTTTTGAAAAACAATATACTTTTATGCGGGAGGGGTTTTTGCCTTCCAAGTCTGTAATATTAATACTCTATGCACTCTTAGACCCTGGTTCTATAATAACTATAATATTCTTTCTCTATATTTGAATAAATGTAAATTATGTTATTGTAATTGCTTCTGCTATTCTTTCCTTCGATGTGATGTAATATCTACGTGATGGGTGAAGCGCTCTTGGGCGAAGAATTGAGGATACAGATATCGAACTTGTCAAGTGATTATGTGCACCTACAGTGTTGTCCGAAGTCTGTTGGACAAGGACAACAGTATGTGGGCCTAATAACTTGGGAGGTTCTGTCACACGGTTCATGTCGCGAGTCAAAGTCAGGGCCATGGCGATGAACCATATCCTCCCCATATGCCGCCTATACATCATTCACAACCTTACAAATGTAGAAATTTCTATACTTTGAACGTTTGTACTTTTGGGCCAAAACTCACCAGCCGATCTGTGGTTGTCTGGCTGTAGAGCTGGTTAGGGTTGCTAGGGTCTGGTCCTTTGTGGCCCTCCTGGTAGACCTCAATGTCACTAGGCTTTTGGCCACGCGTAGCTTCCTGTATAAACAAAAAACATCCATAAGCAATCATACTATTTGGTGATCGACATAGCTAGATCAAACTTACCATTCTTTTAGCTTTTCGGAGCATGTCATCACCGCCAAACTTGTGGTTAGGATTGGTTCCTCGACATTGCCTGTGATGCGCTAACGCTTTCTGGAAGCCTTCGGAAGCCCAATATCGACACCAAGCATAGTACGCATCAGGCACGGGCGCCATCCTTGGAACCATCACCTGCACACACAATGTTACATATTATATCAATCACAGCAAAAAAATAAAAACGGTAAAACAAATTGAATACTAACCTCACGATATTAATCCTCAGTCAAATATATCTTTGAGGACCCTTCCTTTTTATTCAAGGGGCCTGCTTCTTCCGGATGATTTTGAAAATATAGGTTTCTAGCCTGAATTCTCGCATAGTATATGGCATCCTTCACTAGCTTCTTTGCATTGTTTTGGAACATACGTTCAGCGTGCCCCATGTAATCCTCTCCGTCAGGCAACCGATATCGAAGCTACAACATAAAGAATACAAATACAATGGTATAAGAAATATAATTACAATATTAAGAAACAGAACAAAAACAATAAAGAATTCATACCCAAAAGTCATGACGCACAAGTCCCTGTCTGTCGGTGTGGTTTCGTTCCTTTTTTAACTTGTACTCGTCCTAGGTACTAAAGAGCACCTCATCGATGCTATCTCCATCCAACACCTTCACTATACCAGGGTAGTGAAGGCGGCAAAGAGAACCCAACGTAAGGTTAACCTGAGTGTGGTGTCCCTTGTCATCAAAGGACAGATCCTCCCAATTCCTGCATTACACAAAAACATTAATAATACACGTAATAGTTATATGAGACAAGTTAATATATTACACTCACCGATCTCCATGAGGCATGATTAAGATCCTATCAGCCTCTCGCTCTATCGCGTGATGAGGCTTTACTGAGTGGCTTTTTCTTGAGCGATGTGTGTGTGTGTGTGTCGCTAAAGAGCCTCCTAAGCCATCATCCATCGGGATATCAGCTGGTTGGGCCTGTTGGCCCCACTGGTCCCACACCTGTTGCTACTCTCTCTAGTGGTCCCACTAGTCCCAAGGCTAGTGCTGCTGTGCAGCCTGGTCCCATGTTGCGTGCTGCACCTCCTCATTGTGCTGCACCTCCTCATTGTGCTGCTCATCCTCATTGTGCTGCTCCTTAGTGTGCTGCTCATCCTGGTACATACAACTCAAGATTTAGATACAGGTAAATATGTAAACAAATTTATTTGTACAAGATATGTTACCTCATCTCCATGTACAGCGCTCAACAGCTCTCGACGTCTGCTGCTGCTCGAAGAACTGCCCTAAAATAGGCCTAGGCCCTTGAACAGCCCCTTCACTGACTTCTTTGACTTTGGCAGCATCCTGCATTAAAAATAAGAAAGTATTCATTAGTGCATCAAAAATGACATAATCCTTAAAAATTAGAAACAAATCAAGGAACAAAATAATTAGAAACTTGTTAAATATCATCAAAATCAGGATCTATTTGTTCTCTTCTATGCAGAGGTCGCCATGTAACTTTTCTCCTAATAGGTTGTCTTCTCTGTCTCTCGGGAAAAGTTAAGTCGTTAACGTCTGCACCTAGTGAATCTAATGCCGGTGCAGGATCAATATGAAAACTAGTTGGCAACTCTTCTTCTTGAAACACCTCATCAACCTGCTCAAGGTGACCAAATTGATATTCATCCTCACCACGAGTGTATAGGCGTTCACGGGGATTTACATTGTACACAACCCTCCATGTAGACAACTTTTTGCATGGATATGTCGAGAAATAAACTTGGTCTGCTTGATGGGCAAGGATATACGTGTCACGTCCTTGAAGCAATTTTTCAGGTTGGATCTGTGTCATCCAAAATTCGGTCCTATAATACTTCGAGTCATACCATTTACACTCAAAGAAAACTAGCTGAAAGGGAAATAGGGTCAAACCTTTTCCTAAATGATTTTGGTGGTTGAACTGCCCAACACAAACAATTGGACTAACTAGTTTGCTCTAGATTATATGTTCTACAGGTGCCATAGGTTCAACACAAACAAATAAAAAGAACAAGTTAGGGTTCAAAAAGGAAAGGAGCAAAAGAAACCGAAGGCTGCCCTGGTCTGGCGCAACAGACTGTCTGGTGTGCCACCAGACAGTGTCCGGTGCACCAAGGTGGATCAACTCGAACTTGCTACCTTCGGGTTTCTGGAAAAGCCACTCCACTATAATTCACCGGATTGTCCGGTGTCGCACTGGACTGTCCGGTGTGCCAGCGGAGCAACGACTATAGCGCAACGGTCGACTCCAACGGAAACCTGAAAAGCGCTACAGTGCGCGGACACTGCACGCAGAGTCAGAGCAGGCGCCAAAAGGCGTACTAGAGAGTGAATAGTGACTGTCCGGTGCACCACCGGACTGTCCGGTGGGCCACGCTGTCAGAGCTCCAACGGTCGAACCCTAATGGTTGGGTGACGTGGCTGGCGCACCGGACAGTGTCTAGTGGCGCACCGGACTATCTGGTGCTCCCATCGACAGACAGCCTCCCCAACGACAATTTTGGTGGGTGGGGCTATAAATACCCCCAACCACCACACTTCAATGCATCCATGTTTTTCAAACATCTCACTCAATACAAAAGCTAGTGCATTCAATACAAGACACAAATAGATTGAATCAAAGTCTCTCCAAGTCCCAATTCCACTCAAAGCAATTAGTGACTAGAAGAGAGAGTTTTGCTCGTGTTCTTTGAGCTCTTGCGCTTGGATCGCTTTTCTTCTTCCTCTTTCTTGTTCTCAAGCAATTTGTAATCAAAGCAAGATACACCAAGTTGTGGCGATCCTTGTAGGGGTCTAAGTGACCCGTTTGATTAAGGAGAAAAGCTCACTCGGTCTAGGTGACCGTTTGAGAGAGGGAAAGGGTTGAAAGAGACCTGGTCTTTGTGACCACCTCAACGGGGAGTAGGTTTGCAAGAACCGAACCTCGGTAAAACAAATCACCATGTCATCCGCTTCATTTGCCTTTGATTTGTTTTTCGCCCTCTCTTTCGGACTCGATTTTAATTCTAACGCTAACCCCGGTTTGTAGTGTGTGCTTAAGTTTATAATTTTCAGATTCTGCCTATTCACCCCCCTCTAGGCGACTTTCAATTGGTATCGGAGCCCGGTACTTCATTAGAGCCTAACCGCTCGAAGTGATGTAGGGAGATCACGCCAAGAAGGAGGTCGTGACCGGCGAGAAGCCCGCCACAAGCCACAGGAAGACTCCATTAGGAGAGTCTAGCAACAAGGTGAAGGGATCCCCTTCACATACCAAGTCGCATCGAAGCAGCGAAAAGAAAAAGAAGATAAAGAAGGTGGTCTACTACGAGACCGATTCTTCATCGCCATCCACCTCTGGCTCCGACGCGCCGTCTATCACTTCTAAGCGCCATGAGCGCAAGAAGTATAGTAAGATGCCACTTCGTTATCCCCGTATCTCTAGACGCACTCCTTTACTTTCCGTCCCACTAGGCAAACCACCCGTTTTTGAGGGTGAAGATTATAACATGTGGAGTGATAAAATGAGGCATCACCTATCCTCACTCCACGCTAGTATTTGGGACATTGTTGAGTTTAGAGCGCAGGTACCATCACTGGGGGATGAAGGTTATGACTCGGACGAAGTCGCCCA
Organism: Zea luxurians; assembly: GCA_029449295.1. Taxonomy (NCBI): domain Eukaryota; kingdom Viridiplantae; phylum Streptophyta; class Magnoliopsida; order Poales; family Poaceae; genus Zea; species Zea luxurians. The sequence goes on along the minus strand of JAOPSE010000004.1, from coordinate 53,506,106 downwards.
AATCCAGCACTTCGACTCCCAAGCCACTACTATACTTCTCGCCTCTCTAAGTTGAGAGGAGTATAATAAGGTGCAAGGGTTGAAGAGCGCCAAAGAGATTTGGGACATGCTCAAGACTGCGCACGAGGGAGATGAGGTGACCAAGATCACCAACTGAGAAACGATCGAGGGGGAGCTCGGTCGATTCATGTTCAACCAAGGAGAGGAGCCAAAAGCCATGTACAACTGGCTCAAGACCTTGGTGAATCAAGTGCGCAACCTCGGGAGCACAAAATGGGATGACCATGAAATGGTCAATGTTATTCTAAGATCACTAGTTTTTTAATCCTACACAAGTTCAATGAATTCATGGTGATCCTAGATACAAGCTAATGTCTCCCGAGGAGGTTATAGGAAAGTTTGTGAGCTTTGAATTGATGATCAAAGGCTCCAAATAAATCATCGAGCGAGGCGCCACCTCTACACCCGAGGTGCAACCCGTTGCCTTCAAAGCAACATAGGAGAAGAAAGAAGAGTCTACATCAAGTAGGCTCCCCATTGACGCCTCCAAGCTCGACAATGAGGAGATGGCGCTCATAATTAAGAGCTTCTGCCAAATCCTCAAGCAAAGGAGGGAGAAGGATTACAAACCCCGCTCCAAGAAAGTATGCTACAAATGTGGTAAGCCCGGTCATTTCATTGCTAAATGTCCTATGTCTAGTGATAGTGACAGGGGCGATGACAAGAAGGGAAAGAGGAAGGAAAAGAAGAGGTACTACAAGAAGAAGGGCGGCGATGCCCACGTGTGTCGGGAGTGGGACTCCGACGAGAGCACCACTGACTCCTCCTCCGACGAGGACGCCGTCAACAAGGGCCTCCTCTTCCCCAACGTCGGCCACAAGTGCCTCATGGCAAAAGACGGCAAGAAGAAGAAGGTAAAATCTAGAGCCTCTACAAAATATACAACATCTAGTGATGAGGCTAGTTCTAGTGATGATGAAGATAACTTGCTTGCTCTTTTTGCCAACTTAAACATGCAACAAAAGGAAAAATTGAATGAATTGATAGGAGCTATTCATGAGAAGGATGAACTCTTGGATAGCCAAGATGAATTCCTTATTAAGGAAAATAAGAAGCATGTTAAAGTAAAAAATGCCTATGCTCAGGAAGTAGAAAAATGTGAAAATTTGTCTAGTGAGCTTAGAAATTGTCATGATTTGATTTCCAACCTTAAAACTAAGAATGCCAATTTATTTGCTAAGGTTGAGAAGTTAAATGCTTGTGATGATTCAATTACCAATCTTAGGAATGATAATACTAGTTTGATTGCTAAGATTGATAAGTTATATGCCTCAGTTTCTAGCCTTAAGATTGAGAATGAAAAATTAATTGCTAAGGCTAAGGATTTAAATGTTTGCAATGATTCTATTTCCAATCTTAGAAATGAGAATGCCATGTTACATGCTAAGATTGATGAATTAAATGCTTGCAAACCCTCTATATCTAGTGTTGATCATGTTACTATTTGTACTAGATGTAGAGATATTAATGTTGATGCTATCGATGATCACATTGCCATGATTAAACAACAAAATGATCATATAGCTAAATTAGATGCTAAAATTGCTGAGCATGAACTAGAAAATGAAAAATTTAAATTTGCGCGTACCATGCTCTATAATAGGAGACGCCCTGGCATTAAGAATGACATTGGCTTCCAACAGGGAGGCAATGTCAAGCTTAATGCCCCCAAGAAATTGTCTAACTTTGTTAAGGGCAAAGCTCCCATGGTTCAGGATAACGAGGGCTATATTTTATATCCTGCTAGTTATCTCGAACACAAGACTAGGATAATTCATGCTAGAAAACCTCATAATGTTACTCACCATGCTTTTATGTATAAGAATGAGGCTTCTAGCTCTAGGCAATCAACCCATGTTAAATTGCCTAAAAGGAAAACTCCTACTGCATCAAATGAGCCTATTGTTTCATTTAAGACTTTTGATGCTTCATATGTTTTAACTAACAAATGAGGCAAAGTAGTTGCCAAATATGTTGGCGCCAAACACAAGGGCTCAAAGACCTGTGTTTGGGTACCCAAGGTGCTTGTTTCTAATGTGAAAGGACCCAAGACCGTTTGGGTACCTAAGAACAAGGCCTAAACTTGTTTTGTAGGTTTATGCATCCAGGGGCTCAAGTTGGATCATTGATAGCGGGTGCACAAACCACATGACTGGGGAGAAAAGGATGTTCTCCTCCTATGAGAAAAACGAAGATCCCCAAAGAGCTATCACATTCGGGGATGGAAATCAAGGTTTGGTCAAAGGACTTGGTAAAATTTCTATATCACCTGACCATTCTATTTCCAATGTTTTTCTTGTAGATTCTTTAGATTATAACTTGCTTTCAGTTTCTCAATTATGCAAAATGGGTTACAACTGTCTTTTTACATATTTACGTGTTACTGTCTTTAGAAGAAGTGATGATTCAGTAGCATTTAAGGGAGTGTTAGAGGGTCATCTATACTTAGTTGATTTCAATAGAGCTGAACTCGACACTTGATTAATTGCAAAGACTAATATGGGTTGGCTCTGGCATCGCTGACTAGCCCATGTTGGAATGAAGAATCTTCACAAGCTTTTAAAGGGAGAACACATTTTGGGACTAACCAATGTTCATTTTGAGAAAGACAGGGTTTGTAGCGCATGTCAAGCAGGAAAGCAAGTTGGTGCCCATCATCCACACAAGAACATCATGACGACCGACAGGCTGCTTGAGCTACTCCACATGGATTTATTCAGCCTGATCGCTTACATAAGCATCGGCAGGAGTAAGTATTGTCTTGTAATTATGGATGATTATTCTTGCTTCACTTGGGTGTTCTTTTTGCAGGAAAAATCACAAACCCAAGAAACCTTGAAAGGATTCTTGAGATGAGCTCAAAATGAGTTTGGATTAGGGATCAAGAAAATAAGAAGCGACAATGGGATGGAGTTCAAGAACTCCCAAATTGAAGGCTTTCTTGAGGAGGAGGGTATCAAGCATGAGTTCTCTTCTCCCTACATGCCACAACAAAATGGTGTAGTGGAGAGGAAGAATAAGACTCTACTTGACATGGCGAGGACCATGCTTGATGAGTACAAGACAACGGACCGGTTTTGGGCCGAGGCAATTAACACCGCCTGCTACTCCATCAACCGGTTATATCTTTGCTGAATCCTCAAGAAGACAACCTATGAACTCCTAACCGGTAAAAAGCCCAATGTTTCATATTTTGGAGTCTTTGGTAGCAAATGTTTTATTCTTGTTAAAAGAGGTAGAAAATCTAAATTTGCTCCTAAGGCTGTAGAAGGTTTTTTACTTGGTTATGATTCAAACACAAGGGCATATAGAGTCTTTAACAAGTCCACTGGACTAGTTGAAGTTTCTTGTGACATTGTGTTTGATGAGACTAATGGCTCCCAAGTGGAGCAAGTTGATCTTGATGAGCTAGATGATGAAGATGCTCCGAGCTTCGCGCTAAGGAACATGTCCATTGGGGATGTATGTCCTAAGGAATCCGAAGAGCCTCCACAAGCACAAGATCAACCATCATCTTCCATGCAAGCATCTCCACCAACCCAAGATGAGGATCAAGCTCAAGGTGATGAAAATGAAGATCAAGAGGATGAGCCACCTCAAGAGGAGGACAATGATCAAGGGGGAGATGAAGTTGATCAAGACAAGGAAGATGATAAAGAAGCACAGGGTCAAAGACCGCCACACCCAAGAGTCCACCAAGCGATTCAAAGAGATCACCCCATGAACTCCATCCTCGGTGACATTCATAAGGGGGTAACTACTCAATCTCGAGTCACTCATTTTTGTGAACATTACTCTTTTGTGTCCTCTATTGAGCCTTACATGATTGAGGATGCACCAAGAAATTCGGATTGGGTGCTGGCAATACAAGAGGAGCTCAACAACTTCATGAGGAATGAGGTATGGCATTTAGTTCCACGTCCTAACCAAAATGTTGTAGGTACCAAGTGGGTATTCCGCAACAAGCAAGATGAGCATGGTGTGGTCATAAGGAACAAAGCACGACTTGTGGCCAAAGAATATTCACAAGTCGAAGGTTTGGATTTTGGAGAAACTTATGCACCCGTAGCTAGGCTTGAGTTGATTCGTATATTACTTTCCTATGCTACTTACCATGGCTTCAAGCTCTATCAAATGGACGTGAAGAGTGCCTTCCTCAATGGACCAATCAAGGAAGAGGTCTATGTTGAGCAACCTCCCGGCTTTGAAGATAGTGAGTACCCTAACCATGTCTACAAACTCTCAAAGGTGCTTTATGGGCTCAAGCAAGCCCCAAGAGCATGGTATGAATGCCTTTGAGATTTCCTTATCACTAATGGCTTCAAAGTCAGAAAAGCTGATCCTACACTCTTTACTAAAACTATTGCAAAAGATTTGTTTGTATGCCAAATTTATGTTGATGATATCATATTTGGGTCTACTAACAAATCTACATGTGAAGAGTTTAGTAGGATCATGATTCAAAAAATCGAGATGTCTAAGATGGGGGAGTTGAAGTATTTCCTAGGATTTCAAGTCAAGCAACTCCAAGAGGGCACCTTCATCAGCCAAACAAAATATACTCAAGATATTCTTACAAAGTTTGGAATGAAGGATGCCAAGACCATCAAGACACCCATGGGAACCAATGGGCATCTCGACCTTGACGCGGGAGGTAAATCCGTAGATCAAAAGGTATACCGGTCGATGATAGGATCTTTACTCTATTTATATGCATCTCGATCGGATATTATGCTTTCCGTATGCATATGTGCAAGGTTCCAAGCCGATCCTAAGGAAGTTCACCTTAGGCCCGTGAAAAGAATCTTGAGATATTTAGTTTATACTCCTAAGTTTGGTCTTTGGTACCCCAAGGGATCCTCTTTTGATTTATTATGATATTCAGATGCTGATTGGGCAGGGTGTAAAGTTGACAGGAAGAGCACATCAGGGACTTGTCATTTTCTAGGGAGATCCCTGGTGTCTTGGGCTTCAAAGAAACAAAACTCAATAGCTCTTTCTACCGCCGAAGCCGAGTATATTGCCGCATGTCATTGTTGTGCACAATTGCTTTGGATGAGGCAAACCCTTAGGGACTATGGCTACAAATTTAGCAAAGTCCCTCTCCTATGTGATAATGAGAGTGCAATCCGCATGGCGGATAATCCTGTTGAGCACAGCCACACTAAGCACATAGCCATTCGGTATCACTTTTTGAGAGATCACCAACAAAGGGGGGATATCGAGATAGCCTATATTAACACCAAAGAACAATTAGCCGATATCTTTACCAAGCTATTAGATGAGAAAACCTTTACCAAACTTAGGAATGAGCTAAACATTCTCGATTCTCGGAATTTTGATTGACACTTTGCACACATAGCTCATTTATATACCTTTAATCATATCTCTTTTATGTCTATGACTAATTTGTTTTCAAGTGTATTCTTATGCTTAGTCATAGAATTGAAAGGGAAATGGAGTACTCGGCAAAGACAACGCTTCCACTCAACTCCATCGGTATTATTCACTTTGCCGGTATTCCGCCATCTCTCCACATTGGTATAATCTTCACTCATATATTGTTGGCCAAAGGTGGAGAAAATCAAAAAGGGCTCACAAAGTCTCCGTTTTTGGCGATCAATGCCAAAGGGGGAGAGAGTATTAGCCCAAAGCAAAAGGACCGCACCACCACCTAATTTTTAATTGTGTTTTGAAAATTTTCATTGGTATATTTCAAATTAGTATCTTTCAAAATTAGTATTCCTCTAATGAGAGTATCTCAATTTGTATATCTCAAAACCCTCTTGAAAGCTAAGAGGAGGATTTCATTTAGGGGGAGTTTTGTTTGAGTCAAAGGAAAAGCATTTGAAACAGGGGGAGAAAATTTCAAATCTTGAAATGCTTCTTTGAAACTTATTCATGTACCTTTGACTATTTGCAAAAGAATTTTGAAAAGAATTTTCCAAAGAATTTGCAAAAACAAAACTAGTGGTGTAAGCGTGGTCCAAAATGTTAAATAAGAAGAAAGCAATCCATGCATATCAAGTAGAAATAATATATTGGTTTAATTCCAAGCAACCTTTGCACTTACCTTATGCAAACTAGTTCAATTTTGCACTTATATATTTGCTTTGGTTTGTGTTGGCATCAATCAACAAAAAGGGGGAGATTGAAAGGGAAATAGGGTCAAACCTTTTCCTAAATGATTTTGGTGGTTGAATTGCCCAACACAAACAATTGGACTAACTAGTTTGCTCTAGATTATATGTTCTATAGGTGCCATAGGTTCAACGCAAATCAATAAAAAGAACAAGTTAGGGTTCAAAAAGGAAAGGAGAAAAAGAAACCAAAGGCTGCCCTGGTCTGGCGCACCAGACAGTGTCTAGTGCACCAGGGTAGATCAACTCGAACTCGCTACCTTCGGGTTTCTGGAAAAGCCACTCTGCTATAATTCACCGGACTGTCCAGTGTGGCACCGGACTGTCCGGTGTGCCAGCGGAGCAAAGGCTACAATGCAACGGTCGACTCCAACGGAAACCTGAAAAGCGCTAGAGTGCGCGGACAGTGCGCAGAGTCAGAGCAGGCGCCAAAAGGCGCACCGGACAATGAAAAGTGACTGTCCGATGCACCACCGGACTGTCCAGTGGGCTAGGCTGTTAGAGCTCCAACGGTCGAACCCTAACGGTTGGGTGACGTGGCTGGCGCACCGGACTGTCCGGTGCGCCCATCGACACACAGCCTCCCCAACGGCCATTTTGGTGGGTGGGGCTATAAATACCCCCAACCACCACACTTCAATGCATCCAAGTTTTTCAGACATCTCACTCAATACAAGAGCTAGTGCATTCAATACAAGACACAAATAGATTGAATCAAAGCCTCTCCAAGTCCCAATTCCACTCAAAGCAATTAGTGACTAGAAGAGAGAGTTTTGCTCGTGTACTTTGAGCTCTTGCGCTTGGGTCGCTTTTCTTCTTCCTCTTTCTTGTTCTCAAGAAATTTGTAATCAAAGCAAGAGACACCAAGTTGTGGTGGTCCTTGTAGGGGTCTAAGTGACCCATTTGATTAAGGAGAAAAGCTCTCTCGGTCTAGGTGACCGTTTGAGAGAGGGAAAGGGTTGAAAGAGACCCGGTCTTTGTGACCACCTCAACGGGGAGTAGGTTTGCAAGAACTGAACCTCGATAAAACAAATCATCCTGTCATCCGCTTCATTTGCCTTTGATTTGTTTTTCGCCCTCTCTTTCAGACTCGATTTTAATTCTAACACTAACCCCGGCTTGTAGTGTGTGCTTAAGTTTATAATTTTCAGATTCCGCCTATTCACCCCCCTCTAGGCGACTTTCACTAGCGCTAAAGGCTTATTTCCAGCAAATGTAATCTCGATTATATTTTTTATTTTCTCGTAATAGCAGGCTTCGTGTGGCAGAACCTCCCAAGTTATTGGGCCCACATGCACCTGTCCTTGTCTCAAAGACCTCCGATGGCTATGCATGTGCACCAGATAACTTAACAGGATCCATCCGAGTGTCCCAAGGACCCCGGATAAACCACTTACAACTAGGATCGTAAGATTAAGTAAACACAGATCACACACCAACACTTTTGCAGCAGAATTTCTTTATTACAAAAGTTACAAGTTACAACAAATTTACATTATGTTTATCGGAGTGATTACAAAAGTGATTCATAGAAATATACTTTGAAATGTTATAAATTATTTATCAGTTTGAAATATATGCTAGCTCAAGTGACCGTCCTCAATAACAAGTATAGAAGAGTTACTTAGACTTATAAGAAGGCCGTGCCCAACGGCGCTTAACACCATCTACAGCAGCACAATTCTAGTACCTGCAACAACATGGGTTCGAAAACCCTAAGTACGAAGTGTACTTTCGCAAGTCTTACCCATCTAAGGAAAAAGACTCTCAAGGATATGCTGGCTTTTGGGAATCAAAGTAAAGCTTGTCAAGATTCAATGACTCTATTTGCAGAAAAGCTTACTATGAGTGGATCCTTAAGAATTCATTTTACTTGTCAGGTTAAGTAAAGTTACCTGCATCTAGAATTCTTTCTATCCTAGTTCAAGCACTTGGCCTATACTAGCCATCTTTTTATCAACCCTTCAGTTCACTGGATTGCTACGTGTAAGTCAGTGACCAAGTCTTCATGTCCGAGAAGTAACGACGATCCGAATCGATTAATACTCAGCTGAGGATCTCCAACCACATGACATATGTAGCACTTAACCCTTGCATATGTCAACTCGCCACCGGTTTTCTCAAGACCAGACCGGGTTCACGCCAACCAAGAGCACAGATACACCACCATCTAGCCTCTTGCCACGAAGGGTACACGCTACTCTCGCCATCTCTCCACTCCTATTGCGTGTTGGCCTTTCTGGTATTGGTCTGCCCGAGGCAAAGCTTACCCATGACGAGGCATGTGGCCAGTTAAAGGGTCCTCGGTCAGGAGGCCCACATTGACACGGTCATTAATCGACTCAGACGGAGACACTACACCGAGACTTCCTTCTCGTGCAAGTCACCCGCCCGGTCTCAGCTTTATTATTTAAAACCCAAAGTTTGGTACCTGGCAGAGGTACATCTTTTCAGACGTTGAACCCATCACAGCCGTGATGGATCCACCATCATCATTCTTTTCTTTGTAAAAATTCCCATCCACTGTGAAGCATCACCATTTGTTTTAAAACAAAACATTTTGTTTTTCTAAAGCAAGGCTAAGCATCATAAAAATCCATTTTATAAAAGGGAGTCAAGGAATGGTGATCAATTTTCTAAGGAAGGAAATGCATCAACGATTTAGCACACAACTCCTACCACCTAATGCATCATATAAGGTGATAAAGATTTTAAAACAATAAGGAAAAGGGTAAATGCACCGGGGCTTGCCTGGATAACACTAGGCTAGTGTTTTTTAGGTGGCGACCACTTGGTTACCAACCTTTGTCTTGGCACTCGTTCAGATTATCCATCTTCAAGTTGGTCCGACTAACGACATTGTCTTGCGGAGATGTCCACTCTCTGCATCATCTTGGTGTTGACTCTTCGCATCACGTGATCAACTAGCTTACCTAATGAGATGCATGATGCACATGTATGAATGTACAGAGAAATAGCATAAGACAGACAATCTACACCGAAGAGGATTAAATATTTAGTGATGAGGCATTACAACACTCAAACAACGCTAGATATTAATATACCACTAGATATAACAATCATGTTCCTCTAGCTTAACACGATCTAACTCAATCATTAAGAAATGATAACTATGTGTAAGCTCTACGTGTCTTAGTTAAAGTTCAACGCCAAAAACATAATAATTCCAAACTCATTGGTCTAAGAAATTTAAATCTAGAACAAGAACAAAAGGACATCAACTTTCCAGACCACGTAACCGGACTAAATTACATACCACTCCAAGTTATCATATATAGCATACCATTAAATAAAACATCACAACATTCCTAGATCCAATGGATAACACATTATCAAAAGCACGGATCCCAATAAAACTGCAATCTTGACAATTACATTCTTTCAGCTTAACCGGATCTACAATAATATTTGTTTCAAACTAATTAGGACAATAATAAATATTTATTCAAGATGGTTAACTTGACTACCTGAGCGATAACTCTCAATTTATGACCTTTAACCAATCAACTAGCATAGAACACGACGCCACTAAGCAAAATATCAGTGTATCATTACAATTGGCACAATTAATTCTAGTTGAATATGTCGGCTAGCTGGTAGGAACTCTAGACTTATTCCTCATATTATTAATTATACCACATCACTCACAAAGAACTATTTTAATTTTATTTTAAACCACACAAAGACTTCACTGTCTTCTAAATCACAATAGCACCCCTCGCGACTACTTCAAAATCATGAAAATAATCACATCGCATTCATCGAACTAATTCAATAATACTAGACGCATCCATTCATCAATCCAATAATTAAGCTAATAGAAATATGAATCGGCTTACCCATGACTAAATTTGACGCGATATCTGCGAACACGGCAAGGATTCTGGTTCAGCCCTTTTGTCGAGCACTTGGTGAACATCACGCTTCTAGCTTCGTCTTCACCTGACTCTTGGGATTTCTTAATGATGCACGAAACGACGACGAGATCGATAACGCACACGCGTGATAAGGTAGGGTCTGCGGAGATGTGCGCAAGGGAAGGTGAGCTCGCAGTGTCGAGAGTCGACAGTGTGGTTCGAGACGGCTGGGCACGCAGACGAGCTACGGACAGTCCCAGCACACAGCACGACGTCGAGGGCCTGGTGACGCAACTGCTGTTGGAGGAAGCGCGGCTATAGAACTCAGTACAGGACATGGCGCGGTTCAGTATGGATGCGAGTAGGGAGCATCGCGCGTGGATGGATCGTGCAGCATGGACGAGTAGAGACGACGCTGCATGGCTGAGGGAGGTCAGCAGCAAGGCAGCTGGTGGGGAAGCTCGGAGATCGCAGTGCGAGGTGATGACCGGAGGGCATGAGTACGCTGAGGACGCGATTGCCGGAGTGTCGGTGAATAGAGAGGCGGTGCACGAGCTGATGCTGGAGGCCGAGTATGACTAGCAGAGGAGCCCACGCGCGGCCCTCAAAGCTTGAATGGCTTCAGGCGAGGAAGATGGCTGGTGAGCACCGGCGGCGGTCGATCTAGCGTGTCGAGAAGATGGAATCGAGTAGGGAGCTCAAGGCAAGGGCGCACGACGTAGTGGAGCAGGCGGCCATGGAAGGGCAGAGAGTCGGCTGGGGGAGGGGCTCGGCCGGCGACCAAGACATGAGGCCCGCGCGAGATGCAAAGGAAACGGACCGTACCTGGCACGCGCGGCAGGAGATAAGATGGCCATGGCTGGGAGGAGCTGAGAGGCCATGGCGCGCAGGGAGCTTGGCAAAGGCACGGCTGGGTGTAGAGATGAGGGTGGCCGGCGCCATGAGCCAAGTGGAGAACGAGCTCGGCAAAGCTCCAGACTCGGGCGATGGCAGACATGGAGGGAAGCTTGAGGGAGATGGGGAGGAGAGAGGTCCATGCGCAGCCCTGGAACTGAGCGTAGGAGGACGGGGAAGGAGACGGGGAGGAGCTCGGCTGGGCGCGGCCATGGCGAGTGGCAGCAGGGAGCACGGCTGGAGAGGGCCCCACGAGGAAAGTGGATGCGCTGGAGATGGACGCGCGTCCCAGGAGCTGGTGTGGGGAGCTTGGCCGTCGGCAAGATAAGGAGCCCAGCGCGGTACAGGTTTCAGAAAAATCAACGAGGGGATAGGAACAAACACAAAAAAATCAACGATAGAGAATAAGGCCAAGCGCCTGGGGGTCAGATGAGGCAGAGGGAGTACGTCAGTGAGAAAGATATTTTTCTGAAATATTTTTACTTTTTTCCTTTCTTTCTCGAAGAATACGAAAATATCCTAGTTCTAGGATTAGAGTTTGGGTGAGAAATAAATAGACCGGACCAAAACACTATCGGGATATGATACTTGGGATGCCATTAATTTAGTTGGACCCGGATAAAAATTTATCTGTTATCCAAACCCATTTGATTTCCCAAATAACACATGGGGTCAAGATTATTTTGAACAGAAAACTTTATTCATCGAATTCTAAATAAATTTATTTGGAGCAAAATAACAAGGCTGAGTTAATTTCCATATTCGTATTCACGTGCTCGACCAATCTGAACAGCACTAGATGCGTAAACTTCATGAAATATTTTGGGTAGTCCAGATAGATGGAGACAGATACTATATCGAAATCATGATAGACGAATATGATTAGGATATTGAAACCATTATTCTCACAGATATTTTTTTCTTAAATCCATATTCGCCATTAAACTGGTCATAAACACCTGGGGTGTTACAACCCTCCCCCTTAAAGGAATCTCGTCCCGAGATTCGGAGCGAAAAAACTTTTACGAGTAGAGAAGCATGTAACTCCTGTCCATATCAGCGATAATGTAAGGCAGTTCCAAGCAAAGGCGAGTGTCTCAGGATATTGTTTCTCCAGTGGACATATCATGTATCGCCTTAGGCTAATTTAGAGATGTCCAACAATAGAGACAATGTCTGCCACAAGAACACATAAAGTTCCAGGCATGCAGTTTGCTTTTTTCTGATGACACTATACTATCTGAGTCTGTTAGGCGAGCGGTAGATATGCGACTTTACCCAAACAGAATTAGTTGCAACCTCTTGGGTAAAACACACAGAAGGAGGTTTACCAACAAGTGGTCATTTGAGGAATTCAAGTTCCAGGAAGATGATAAAATTCGAGGAAAGCATTAGTGAAGATGATCAACAAATGTTGACTTCACAATCAATCCACTTTATCAAGCATTAAGCATGACTCGACCTGGTCACTCAAGCTGGAAAAGCACACGTGAGGCGATCGAGGCATAACTAGAGCGATGATTAGGTGGTTATCAGTTGACTTAACTTGTAAGTACTTTCTTAGGATGGTATGAACCAAAGTGAGTTTAGATAACTCGACAAAACGATCTCTAAACTCAATCTTTTTCCATAAGGCAGTTACAAGTTAGTAAAACCAACTTGTTGAACTACTTTTAACATTGAACAAGTCGTCTTATCATCCATCGGCAATCCAATGGTCAAGAGTTCACTTTTGTTAATAGGAGATCTTGCACTTGGGTAGAAATTCATTTGGTCAGGTTGTTCATCCGTTTCTTCAGGCGAGATGAACTGACTTGGTTTGGGAATACATGGATTAAATAAGAGAGTGAATGAACAAACTCCTGCATCTCAACAGCAGGGAAAGTCAATCTCCATTTTGAGAATTAATCAGGTGTCTTCCAACACTAAAAAGCTTCAAGGCTTCACCTATATACAAAGGATGCAAAGGGAACTTGTACGGGTGTAGTCACCACCAAAGTCAAGAGATAAGAGACCACACATGAAAGGGGTATGCCCGTTTGATCCAACAAAGATGATAGATGTTGCTTGATCACTTGACAAACAACATAGAAATCATTTCAAGGAAGTAGTCTACGGAAGATAACAGGTCAGTGTAATTCCATAATGGATCATAGCTAGGGACTTCGATACCAGCGTGCCGAACAGTACTACCATGTGTCGGCCGCCACATGAGACTTTCGGTTTTACGTGGCACCATAAGTCATTAACTAGGACACCATCATCGAACTAGCACCAATAATGAATCTCACATGGTAAGAACAATTTGTGCAGAGATAACATATCGATATAGTCTCATAATGGATTATGACTACTAACTGTGATACCAGCGCGTGCCATGTAGCGCAACCATGTGTTGATCACCCACAGGAGGCCCTCGGTTTTGTAGCGGCATCATCAGTTTTAATCATAACACCATTATCAGACGTAACCAATAAGAAATCTCGTGTGGCACAAAGGGATTGAGCAATGGTGACAATATACAAAGAGATACTCCACTTGTAAGAATGGTTACAAGTAGAGAGCCAAATAGATCATGGCCCGATGAAATGAACAAGATATGGTCATAACCTAAACTTGTTAATGAAGGGAGTACGATGGGAGACTGTTAATTCAGCCCCAAGCATATTTTTATGCCCATCGCAGAGATTATAAGGTCAAGAATTAATATCTGATTAGATACAGAGGAAAAACAATCATAAGATTAAGTTGGTATGCCTTCGATAGATATGAGGAAACCAAAGACATCAAACTCAAGAGAATGATCGGAGACATCTTTCCTGGGTTAGGTTGATAAAACAACATGGCGATCCTTAAGGACAGGCAAACTGGATAAGGGACATCAGCTGGTGCCAGTCGAACAAGGGCATGATCTATGATGGAAATATGACTACTAAAATGCCATGGAGTAAATTGCAAGAACATGGACTCAAAATCCTAGCTTTAAGCCCATGCACATCTTGCGTTGGATAAACAAATTATCCAAACATCCATTTGCATGAGTTTAGTCATGGAGTGATAACGGAAGATTCAAATTTGGGTCTTGGTTCACTAAATAAGAACATGGCCTAGTTTCGGGTTTAGGCAAACAAGTCACCAACCTTCTATCGGCACATCAAACACAAGAGCAAACACCATTTGCACTAATGGTCAAATTAAGAAAACTGGAAGCCATCTAAACACGTATCTCTAAGATACCACATTATTTTTAATCACCAAGTATTGGAACAAAGGTGAGAGAAGCATTTTTGTGCACAAATGACAAACATGATGCAACAATCAGGACGCGTGCTCATCCTATTTGTCCTTACAGATTTTTGCCAATCTAATGTGGCAATAGCGTTCTATATCGGTGGCATACTTACGACTCTCTCGGTATTTTGCTAGTCGTTAGCTACACATACGTTTTCGAGGTTAGTGTACCTGCAGAAGATTCCATAACAACCCAATTTCCCATGATGCAATTCAAACATGACAGTTTATCATAGTTTATACTCCATATATTTCTATATGGAGGCCAGCTCTTCATTAAGCGCCGAGCCACGCATAGGCGCCGATGCCACACTTTAACGATAGGGCAGCCCATTATGGTAACTCACCTTCTTACCTGAGCGTAGGTGCGTCGTTACAAGTACATTACACTTCCGTTACAAGTACATTACACTTCTCAGTAGTCCCATGTCTTTATGCCCATACACATCCATGGGGTACTGAATTCCGAGAAAAGTAAATACTCCACGTCATAGCTTTCGTATATACATATGTATAACATGTATATAGTCAAGCGCCACAATTAAGCACTCCCCTAGACCGGCGTTTGTTCGGTCATGCTCTCACATCTCACCTAACCTGAGCGTCGATCCATTCAAAACTGAATGGCCTCAAAAATAACATTACACATGTATGCACTTATCCCCCCGGTTGTGGGTTAGTGTTTTAATCTAAGCCACCTGATAGTCCTTAATTTAGGGCTTAACAGAGGATGTCGCTAGCATTATAGTTTTTCAAAGCTATTTTTCAAAACCAAACAATGTGTTTAGTTGAAAATAGGTTTTCCAAAACCAAAACTTTGTTTTGAAAATACGTATGTGACAGTATTATACTTAACCTTGCTCCAATCCCTGCTGTGGCAGAATCTTCCAAGTTATTGGGCCCACATGCACCTGTCCTTGTCTCAAAGACCTCAGATGGCTATGCATGTGCACCAGATAACTTAACAGGATCCGTCCGAGTGTCCCAATGAGCCTGGATAAACCACTTACATCCAGGATCGCAAGATTAAGTAAACACAGATCACACACCAACACTTTTGCAGCGGAATTTCCTTATTACAAAAGTTATAAGGAACAACAAATTTACATTATGTTTATCAGAGTGATTACAAAAGTGATTCAAAGAAATATACTTTGAAATGTTATAAATTATTTATCAGTTTGAAATATATGCTAGCTCAAGTGACCATCCTCAATAAGAAGTATAGAAGAGTTACTTAGACTTATAAGAAGGTTGTGCCCACCGGCGCTTTATACCATCCACAGCAGCACAATTCTAGTACCTGCAACCACATGGGTTCGAAAACCCTGAGTACAAAGTGTACTTTCGCAAGTCTTACCTGTCTAGGGAAAAAGACTCTCAAGGATATGCTGGCTTTTGGGAATCAAGGTAAAGCTTGTCAAGATTCAATGACTCTATTTGCAGAAAAGCTTACTTTGAGTTGATCCTTAAGAATTCATTTTACTTGTTAGGTTAAGTAAAGTTACCTGCATCTAGAATTCTTTTTATGCTAGTTCAAGCACTTGGCCTATACTAGCCGTCTTTTTTATCAACCCTGTAACACCCCTAGTGTTACTGTCACTAAAACTTGATCATAATATCATGTGCATTGGCACATCATGTGTTTTTTACACTTAGAGTGGATTTACTGGTCAAAAATTTCAAATCAATTGTACTAATGTGATTTGAGGTGTGGTTAACTCTAGGGTAAAAGGGCTTAACCTCAGATCAGGGTTGATAGATATAAGTGAAGCCCAAATATGTGAAAACCTCAAAAGACATGAGACATGATCATAAAATATCACATTTGAAGGACTTTAGTGACACCAAAACCCTAAAGTGCTAAAAACCCTGAAAAGACCCCTAGAAAACCCTAAATTAGAACCCTAGGGGGCTAAGTGTAAATTTTGTGCACTTTTGGACCCAAGTCCAAAAACCAAGGTATTAGAGCACCACAAATTATGTGTTTCTCACATTTGTGGACTTGCAAGTCAAAATGTGGGATTTGGGCTTATTTGCAAAAAGTACCACTTAAGCCATATAAGCCTAAGTCTGAAATTCAGTGAGCTTGAGGCATATTTGGAGCCTTGTATCTCTAAATCCATAAAGAATTTGCTTAGGGTCAACACATCAAATTTGTAGAGCTACTAAAGGAGTATAACTTTGTTTAAGACACCAGGCATAAGTATTATACAAAAGTTGGAGTTAGATGGACTCAAAGTCTGGCTGTCAGTCAGCTCAGAGTCTGAACTTTTACTAATAGTGACATGGGGTGAACTTTGGGAGCTATTTTGAAGATAATCCAATGAGCGTTTGAGCATGGTTACTATAGCAAGATTGTAACTGGACTATAGGGCTACAACTTTGATACAGACAAATGAGCAAGTTGCTACACAAAATTTGGAGCAAATCGCCCCCAAATAAGCTCTATCAGGTGCTCTGAATGGTGTTCTAATGGTACAGTGAACTGACAAAGATCCTAGGTACGCTGCATCTCGCCGCCGGTGACCCCCGCGCCGTGATCCGCATCATCGCCACGATTCGTGTTCTCTGGTGAGGAGATAATCACGGCAGGGTAAAAGTCTTGGCACCGGATAGGCTCGGACCTAGTCGACGGTGAGCTCGCCGTACCCACTTGGGCTGCGGTCGGCCAAATTGGTTATCGCCAGCATTGGCCACTTACCGACCATGCGCCACGTGCCTTAGGGCGTTACCACGTTGCAGTGACTTGCCTTAGCATGTCCGGGCATCGCTGGTGGTCAGGCCACGGTGAAAGCCACGAAGCAATTGCGTCAGTGACCACCCCTCTCTCCGACCGCCATGCGTCTTCTCAAAATTAGCCGCCACCACCGATGGAACCTATAAATTGCTGCCCCAGTGAGCTCCGCTAAGTAGTTGTGCACCCAGTGAACCAGCCCTCACCTCCAATCGTCCCCCATAGCTCCCCAATTTAGGATTTCCCCAAATCGGTCAAGAACACAGCAGTGCGTGAGCTTGCCGTGGCCAGCACCCCATAGGTCCGATCATGTACTCCTAGCTCTTGTTCCAGCATTCCTGTGTGCTCTTAATGCTCATCAGCCCAACCAATTGCACTGGACCTGAGTAGATCACTGGGAACACTTTGAATTGTCCAGGATTGTGCTGTCACCGTGGGCAGAGAGATTAGGGGCTAAAACCTTGCAATTGATCAAGGGGAAATGATTGTTAGGAGTTGAATTAAGTGTCAGCCAAGCTAGAGCACCAGCCATTGCGTATCTTGGCCGGTACAGCCTCGCCGGAGCTCGGCCTTTCGCTGTCCACGGCTGGGGATCTCGGGTTGTAAAGAATAGAAAAGGGAGGGGCCTTTGTGCAGATGTCAGCGAGACAGAGAAACAGTGGAGGGGACTCTTTACGGGGTTTTCAAATCGCCAGGGTCTTCAGTGTAAACACGTCACCGCGGGCGCGTTCTGCCTCTCTTGGGCCGGCTCGGGCCAAATTGAGCCCATTACTGTTGATACTTTTCCTTTTTCTTTTTCTACTAGACTTAGGAAATCCATAGAAAATTGTAGAAAAATGATAAAAATATGAAACCAATTTTGTTGGACTCCTAAATTTCTCTAGTATTTAACAAAATTAGTTGCAAGATTTGTAGTCTAAAATAGGAATTATGTAGTATTTAAAATTGCCAAAACCTAGTCTCTTGGAATTTTAGGAATTATTTAATGACTCCAAAAATCACCAAACTTTTTGGTTAAGCCTAATATGATATTTAAATCCTATGAGTAAAGATTGACTTGCTTTGGACATTGTTTGATTCCTAAAACCAAAACCCTAGCTCCTTAGAGTAAAAATGTCTAACCCTACAAAGGTACTGACCTATAAAGATCCGAGTTTCCCTGGTGCACCATGAAGGAAAATTGTATTCAAGACACAACTTGACATACCCTTGTTATCATTGCATTTTCATAAGCTTTACATGAGCATTCATGGTTATATATGGCTATATATAGAGAACGAAGAAGAGATAACTGTTGAAGAGGAAGAGACTACTCCATCAACAGAAAATCCACCTGTCGGGAACTGTTTTTACTTTGGCATCTATGGAACAGAGCCCGACTCTCCTACAACTCAAGACAAGCCCCGGCGCATTTGCCACCTCCTTGCTGTTTTAAACTCTTTATCACTTGAATGATGCATTAGGTGATAGGAGTTGGGTGTGAAACCAATTGCTGCATTTCTTTCCTTGGAGCTGTTTACCATTCCTTGATTACCTGTTTTATTAAAAGGTTTTATAATACTTAGTCCTGCTTTAGAAAACAAAAAGGTTTTGTTTTAAACCAAAAGTGATGCTTCAAAGGGAAGGGGATGTTTTCAAAATAAAACTTGATGGTGGATCCATCATGTCCATGATGGGTTCAACATCGGATAAGATGTACCTCTATCAGGTACCAAGTTTTCGGGTTTGAAATGACAAAGCTGAGACTAGGTGGGTGACTTGCACGAGAAGAGAGTCTCGGTGTAGTGTCTCCGTCTAAGTCGATCGAGCACCGTCTCGATGTAGGCTTAATGATTGAGGACCTTTTTAACTAGTCACATGCCTCATCTTGGGTAAGCTTTGCCTCGGGTAGACTAATCCCAGAAAAGGACAACACACAATGGGAGTGGAGAGATGGCGAGAGTAGCGTGTACCCTCCGTGGCAGCAGGCTGGATGGTGGTGTATCTATGCTCTCGGTTGGCATGAACCCGATCTGGTCTTAAGAAACCCGGTG
This sequence comes from Zea luxurians, assembly GCA_029449295.1. Classification (NCBI taxonomy): domain Eukaryota; kingdom Viridiplantae; phylum Streptophyta; class Magnoliopsida; order Poales; family Poaceae; genus Zea; species Zea luxurians. Next base: position 53,487,073 of record JAOPSE010000004.1, on the reverse strand, counting down.
GTGAGTTGACATATGCAAGGGTTAAGTGCTACATATGTCGTGTGATTGGAGATCCCCAGCTGGGCATTAATCGATTCGGATCGCCGTTACTTCTCGGACATGAAGACTTGGTCACTGACCTACACGTAGCAATCTAGTGAAGAAAAAGGGTGATAAAAGACTGCTAGTATAGGCCAATTGCTTAACTAGGGTAGAAAGAACTCTAGTGATAGGTAATGACTTAACTTGCTAATAAAACTAGATTTTTAAGGATCCACTATTAGTAAGCATTTTTGCAAACAGAGTCTTGATTCTTGGTTAAGCTTTACCTTGACTTCCTCATGCCAGCATCTCCTTGAGAGTCTTTTATTTTGACGGGTAAGACCTGCAAAAGTACACTTCATACTTAGGGTTTTCAAACCCATGTTGTTGTAGGTGATGAACCTGCAGACTTTTGTTGTTTTTGCACTAAGGTGGTGCCCAAGGACGAACCTCAACAGTAACATGGATGTGGAAGGACGTGGTCCTTCCTTTTGAAAAACAATATACCTTTATGCGGGAGGGGTTTTTGCCTCCCGAGTTTGTAATAATAATACTTATGCACTCATATACCACTGGTCTGTAATAAATATAACCCTCTTTCTGTACTTTGAATGTAAATTAAGTTATTGTAATTCACTTCCGCTTATTCGTTCCTCTGATGTGTTGTAATATCTACGTGATGGGTGAAACGCTCTTGGGAAGGTAAAGGATACAGATACCGTACTTGTCAAGTGATTATGTACATCTATAGGGTTCTCCGAGGTCCGTTGGACAAGGACAACTGTAGGTGGGCCTAATGACTTGGGAGGTTCCGTCACAAACCCTTCAGTTCACTGGATTGCTATGTATAAGTCAATGACCAAGTCTTCATGTTCGAGAAGTAACCACGATCCAGATCGATTAATACTCAGCTGAGGATCTCCGACCACACGACATATGTAGTACTTAACCCTTGCATATGTCAACTCGCCACCAGGTTTCTCAAGATCAGACCGGGTTCACGCCAACCGAGAGCACAAATACACCACCGTCCGGCCTCTTGCCGTAGAGGGTACAAGCTACTCTCGCCATCTCTCCACTCCCATTGCATGTTGGCCTTTCTGGTATTTGTCTGCCCAAGGCAAAGCTTACCAGTTATGAGGCATGTGGCCAGTTAAAGGGTCCTCGGTCAGCAGGCCCACATTGACACGGTCCTTAATCAACTCAGACGGAGACACTACACTGAGACTTTCGTCTCGTGCAAGTTACCCGCCCGAACTCAGCTTTATTATTTAAAACTCAAAGTTTGGTACCTGGAACAGGTACATCTTTTCTGATGTGGAACCCATCACGGCCGTGATGGATCCACCATCATTAGTCTTTTCTTTGTAAAAGTTCCCATCCACTGTGAAGCATGACCTTTTGTTTTAAAACAAAATATTTTGTTTTTCTAAAGCAAGGCTAAGCATATAAAAATCCTTTTTATAAAAGGGAGTCAAGGAATGGTGATCAGTTTTCCAAGGAAGGAAATGCATCAACGGTTTAGCACACAACTCCTACCACCTAATGCATCATATAAGGTGATAAAGATTTTAAAACAACAAGGAAAAGGGTAAATGCACTTAGGCTTGCCTGGATAACACTAGGTTAGTGTTTGTTAGGTGGCGACCACTTGGCGACCAGCCTTTGTCTTGGCACTCATTCAGATTATCCATCTTCAGGTTTGTCCGACTAATGACATCGTCTTGCAGAGATGTCCACTCTCTGCATCATCTTGGGGTTGACTCAGTTCTCGTCTTCTGCATCACGTGATCAACTAGCGTACCTAATGAGATGCATGATGCACATGTATGAATGTACAGAGAAATAGCATAAGACAGATAATCTACACCGAAGAGGATTAAATATTTAGTGACGAGGCATTACAACACTCAAACAACGCTAGATATTAATATACCACTAGATATAACAATCATGTTCCTCTAGCTTAACCCGATCTAACTCAATCATTAAGAAATGATAACTATGTGTAAGCTCTACGTGTCTTAGTTAAAGTTCAACACCAAAAACATAATAATTCCAAACTCATTGGCCTAAGAAATTTAAATCTAGAACAAGAACAAAAGCACATCAACTTTCTAGACCACATGACCGGACTAAATTACATACCACTCCAAGATATCATATATAGCATACCATTAGATAAAACATCACAACATTCCTAGATCCAATGGATAACACATTATCAAAAGCACGGATCCCTGTAAAACTGCAATCTTGACAATTACATTCTTTCAGCTTAACCGGATCTACAATAATATTTGCTTCAAACTAATTAGGACAATAATAAATATTTATTCAAGATGGTTAACTTGACTAACTGAGCGATAACTCTCCATTTATGACCTTTAACAAATCAACTAGCATAGAACATGACGCCACTAAGCAAAATATCAGTGTATCATTACAATTGGCACAATTAATTCTAGTTGAATATGTCGGCTACCCGGTACAATAGACTTATTCCTCATATTATTAATTATACCACATCGCTCACAAAGAACTATTTTAATTTTATTTTACACCACACAAAGACTTCACTGTCTTCTAAATCATAACAGCACCCCTCGCGACTACTTCAAAATCATGAAAATGATCACATCGCATTCATCGAACTAATTCAATAATACTAGACGCATCCATTCATCAATCCAATAATTAAGCTAACAGAAATATGAATCGGCTTACCCATGACTAAATTTGAAGCGATATCCATGAACACAATAAGGATTCTAGTTCAGCCCTTGTGTCGAGCACTTGGTGAACATCACGCTGCTAGCTTCGTCTTCACCCGACCCTTGGGATTTCTTGATGACGCACGGAACGACGATGAGATCGATAACGCACACGCGTGATAAGGCAGGGTCTACGAAGATATGCGCAAGGGAAGGTGAGCTCGCGGTGCCGAGAGTCGACGTTGTGGTTCAAGACGGCTGGGCACGCAGGTGAGCTACGGACAGTCCCAGCGCACAGCACGACGTCAAGGGCCTGGTGACGCAGCTGCTATTGGAGGAAGTGCGGCTACAAAGCGCAGTACAGGACATGGCGCGGTTCTGTATGGATGCGAGTAGGGAGCATCACGCGCAGACGGATCGCGCGACATGGATGAGCAGAGCGATGCTGCACGGCTAAGGGAGGTCAGCAGTGAGGCAGCCGGTGGGGAAGCTCGGAGATCGCAGTGCGAGGTGATGACCGGAGGGCGCGAGTACGCTGAGGATGCAATTGCCGGAGCGTCGGTGAACAGAGGACCGGTGCGTGAGCTGATGCTGGTGGCCGAGCAGGAACGCGGGATCCGTGGTCGGGCAGCAGTGGCAGCAGAGGAGCTCGCGCGCGGCCCTAGAGCTTCAACGACGGCAGGCGAGGAAGATGGCTGGCGAGCACCGGCGGCGGTCGATCTGGCGTGTTGAGAAGTTGGAATCGAGTAGGGAGCTCAAGGCGTGGGCGCACGTCGCAATGGAGCAGGCAGCCATGGAAGGGCAGAGAGTCAGCTAGGGGAGGGCCTCGACCGGCGATCAAGTCATGAGGCCCGCGCGGGAGGCAATGGAGACGGACTGTACCTAGCACGTGCGGCAGGGGATAAGACGGCCATGGTTGGGAGGAGATGGGAGGCTGCGGCGCGTAGGGAGCTTGGCAAGGGCGCGGCTGGGTGTAGAGATGAGGGCAGCCGGCACCATGAGCCAAGTGGAGGACGAGCTCGGTAAAGCTCCAGACTTGGGGGATGGCAGCCATGGAGGGAGATGGGGAGGAGAGAGGTCCGCGCGCAGCTCTGGAACTAAGCTTGAGGGAGCTCCGGCCGAGCGCCATGGGCGAGCACAGGAGGACGGGGAGGAGCTCGGTTGGGCGTGGCCATGGCGAGCGGCAGCAGGGAGCACGGCTGGAGAGGGCACCGCGAGGAAAGTGGACGCGCTGGAGATGGACGCGTGTCCCAGGAGCTGGCGTGGGGAGCTTGGCCACCGGCAAGATAAGGAGCCCAGCGCGGTACAGGTTTTAGAAAAATCAATGAGGGGATAGGAACAAACACAAAAAAATCAACGACGGAGAATAAGGCCAAGGGCCTAGGAGTTAGATGAGGCAGAGGGAGTACGACAGTGAGAAGATATTTTTCTGAGATATTTTTACTTTTCTCCTTTCTTTCTCGAAGAATACGTTAATATCCTGGTTCTAGGATTAGAGTTTGGGTGAGATATAAACAGACCGGTCCAAAACACTATCGGGATACGATACTTGAGATGCCATTAATTTAGTTGGACCCGGATAAAAATTTATCTGTTATCTGAACCCATTTGATTTCTCAAATAACACATGGGGTCAAGATTATTTTGACCTGAAAACTTTATTCGTCGAATTCTAAATAAATTTATTTGGAGCAAAATTACAAGGCTGAGTTAATTTCCATATTCGTATTCGCGTGCTCGACCAATCTGAACAGCACTAGAAGCCTAACATGAAATATTTTGGGTAGTCCAGATAGATGGAGACAGATACTATATCGAAATCGTGATAGACGAAAATAATCAGGATATTGAAACCGTTATTCTCACAGATAATTTTTTGCTTAAATCCATATTCGCTGTTAAACTGGTGATAAACACCTGGGGTGTTACACTTCGTGTCCTTCCATGTCGGTTGCTCTAGTAATGACTCCACTATTTTGAGTGGCGGCCATAGGATGACTAGATTCGAAAATTCTTGAACGAAAGCGATATCCATTGACGTCGTAACTTCTATAGCTTTTGGCAGTTACGCTTCCAATAGATAACTGACATAAGTCATCATTCAAATTCATTTCCTCCCCAAACTGTCAATTATGCCACAAAGCATTAGCAAATTCTATAATATTAGTTAACTAAAATTAGGTCTTGAAGCCACATAATTGAGACTTACACGGTCCCGAAGCCACATAATGAAATTAGGTCGCCGATGCATTCCATCGCGTCGCTATTTGTCTATGTCTCTCGCTGTTGGCCTATCGAGACACCTTATGTTTTGTTCATCAAACTCGCTATCAAATATTATTGTATGACATGAGATATTTGATAACATAAACTAATTCACATATGAACAATTTAAGGAAATAAGTCTTACACAAAGTATTTGTCCACCTCAGGCATATTCGTGAACATGTACAGTAAAGCAGACTTCCGTTCTTCCATAGTGAGGTGATATGCCTTGGGTGGACCAACGACTTTGCCGTTTGTCTGAAAAATTGTAAGATCACTACATAGAGGCATCTCTCGTTCATCATCATGGTACCTCTTCTTTCGAGCAAATACATTATGTTCTTCTACAAAGTAACAACTTGTGAAGTGTGCTACCTCCTTCAGTTTAAATTGTTCCGCAATACATCCTTCAACTCTTGCCTTATTGCCCACCATTGCTCTAAGCTTCTTTAATGCTCTTTATATATGAAACATCCACCTGTACTGAACAGGACCACCGACCTTAGCCTCATATGGAAGATGTATAATGAGATGCTGCATAGGATTGAAGAAACCCGGTGGAAATATTTTTTCTAATTTGCACAAAAGCACTGGTGCCTGTTTCTCCAGTTGTTCCATCACATATCTTCTAATTTCTTTAGCACACAGTTGTCTGTAGAAATAGCTAACTTCAGCTAACATTTTCCACATAGCATCAGAAATGTACCCACGAAACATTACAGGCATGAGCCTTTCCATAATTATGTGGAAGTCTTTGCTCTTCAGTCCATTCATCTTCATTGTCTCCAAGTTCACAGATCTTCTAAAACCAGCAGCATAACCATCGGGGAATTTAATATTCTTCATCCACTTCATCACTTCTTTCCATTGCTTAGGATTTAGACAATAGTCAGCTTTTGGTTTGCCTCCGTTTTCTCTGAGCACTTGGGTTGGACGATCACATATGCACGGCCAAGTCCATGCATGCCTTGTCATTGTCTTTCGTTTTATCAGGGAAATCCATGCATGTATTTATGAGGGCTTGGCAAAAGTTACTCTCTTGATGCATGACATCGATGTTGTGCATCAAAATCAATGACTTAGCATAAGAAAGCTCCCACAAGCCACATATGTGAGTCCAGTTATGCTCCTCACCAAAACCTTGATACCTTTTCCCACTCTCGTCTAGGACAAGTTTCCTATGCTCTTCTATAATTTCTATCCCACTATCTCTCTTGGGCGGTCCCTTCATGACGATGGTGCCCTTCCTAAACTCCTTTCTCTGCCTTCTGTAGGGGTGATTGAAGGGTAGAAAACATCTATGGAAATCAAAGTAACATATCTTGCCACCAGCACTAAGAGGAAAACAATCTGTATCTTTAGCACAATAAGGACACGTCAATCTACCATGCACGCTCCATCCAGAGAAAATACCATACACCATAAAATCATGAACCAAGAACAGATACGCAACACGAAGATTGAATTTCTGCTTCTTGAAGCAGTCATAGGCTTCCACTCCTTGCCATAGCTTCTTTAACTCTTCAATCAGTGGTTGAAGCATCACATTGAGGCGTACGCCAGGATGCTCAGGCCCAGATATAATAAGACATAGGAACATAAACTCATATTTCATGCAAAGAGCAGGTGGAAGGTTGTATGGTATGGCAATGACAAGCCAACATGAAAGGCGTGAAACCATCAGTTGGCAAGCCGATACGAACGTTACTTGCATCGCTGGCAAACTCTGGATCAAATTTGTCAAGAGCCTTCCATGCATCACCATCTAATGGGTGCACCATTAACCCATCTTATCTGTCTGTACAATCTTTATACCACCTCATGTGCATAGCGGTCTTCATTGAGAGAAACAAACGTTTCACTCTAGGAGTGAGAGGCATGTACCGAAGCTGTTTATGTGCAACCTTTGTCAACACCTTCTCCCCTTCTTCATTTACAAGCTCCACGTACCTCGACTTCCCGCATTTTAAGCATTTCTGCTCTCTGCCATGTTCCTTCCAAAAAATCATGCGGTTGTCTTGACAAACATCAATCTTCTCATACTCCAAACCAAGACCTTCAAGCAATTTCTTGGATTGGTACATGTCTTTGGGCATCTTGTGACCAGTAGGAAGAACCTCGCTAATCAAATCCACGAGCTCTTTGTAATCATTAAGAGAGAATGCAAACTTGGACTTGATTGACATTTGTCGTGTCACGAATTTGAGAACGGTCACATCGGTGTGCCCATGAAGAGGCTCTTCTGACGCTTTGAGGGGGTCAAAGAACTTCTGAACCTCCGGTGTTGATGAATCATGATGATCTGGGGCCAATTCAGGCTGCAGATCCTCAAGCATATGATCCATCCTATCCACATCTTCACTATCATCAACTTCTACTTCTACTGCTCATTCAAAGCGTGACTCCCCATGGAGATACCAGACCTTATAGCCTGGCACAAAACCATGCGAGCACATGTGTAGTGTGACCTGCCTCTTAGTGTGGCTCATCATATTTCTACATTTATTGCATGGACACCTAATATTATCTGTTTGTGACAAAGCAGCTGCATGGTCCAGAAACGTCTGCGTCTTGGCAAACCATTCACTTGTGTGACACCACACTTCTTGAAACCTTCATACATCCAATCACGTCTATCACCCATTATTGTGGCTATGTGTACGAGTAAGGAGTGCGTGTGAGACATTCATATTTCTACATGTCACACATACATCTATAGGTAAGTAGTAAAACTATATATATACATAACATCACCTTCATCACATTAACATGATATTCATCAATTAACAATATTTTCAACATCCAATCCATCAAATTTAATTATAATTGCAGAACATCAAATTCATTACCTATAACATCAAATCTATCAAATTGATTAATACTTGCATAACATCAAATTCATTAAATAATAATATCAAATACATCATATCATATTTACAAAATCAAATTAGAAATAACAAATATCATACATCAAATCATATTAGGTCAAATCATACTAACAACTAACAATATTAAATAAATTGTAATCACATTACAGTTAACTCCCGTCTGCCATAAAAACCGACGAAAATAAAACACCTAAATATATTTATTTAGCACCTCTAATTGATCACATTCATTTACATTTAGATATAGATATACCTCGATGATTCGAATGCGGACCGGATGGCGAGCCCCTCGGTGGTGGTGGGTTACCGACATGTCAGGGCACCAGCGGACGCCGGACTGGTGGGGATGGCAGCCTGGCTGGGGATGGCGGCGAGCTTGGGATGGTGACATTTGGTTGGGGCGGCGGCACAGCGTTTGTGGGCGGCATACTGGGGGCGGCGGCTGGGGGCGGCACCGGTTGGAGGTGGCGGTTAGGGGCGGCCAGTGGCTGGGGGCGGTGACAGTTGGCGGCGTCGGCGTGAAGGAGCCCGTGCGTGCGTTTGGTTCGCGGCGGCAACACTGAACACAATCGAAAATGAGCCTATGCTTGCGGCGCTCGGCCATATCACTAATCCCCATCGGCCAGTTTACAGGGCCAACAGGAATAACATAACTCCCGTTGGCTTAGTCTTGGGGCCGACGGTGATAATAAGTTTGAAAGCTCGGGCGTGTCCCAACATTAATAACTCCCGTCGGCTTGGTCCAGAGGCCGATGGGGATTAATAATTCCCGTCGGCCTGGTCAACCTACCGACGGGGATTATTTAATTGCCGTCGGCTATGGGACGGCCGACGGGGATTGCTTTATTGCCATCGGCTTTTGACAAAACCAACGGGGATTATATTAGCCGATGGGGATTTTCATTATTCGTATTGTGGATGAAGCCATGAATACTGCATTCGGCGCTCGAGGCAAAAAGAGACTGAACAGAGTTTTTGATGTGATTGGATTTTTTATCCGAATTACTGCTTTCCCATTCGGAAGCAAGGAGCGAAGAGGAAAATCGCAACTTCAACCTCTTTAGGCACGTCGAAGCTAAAAAAGTTGAAGTTCTGACTCATCGTTCGAAGCTGCACTCTTTAGAGAAGACTGCAGCAGCGCCTGCTATAGAGAAGATGGAAATTGAATATGCCAAAGCTGCCCCCTCGGCTTTGGAGATAATACCTGATGCGACTGTCGAAGCCATTGTCGCTTCGGTAAAAGAAATGGAAGTGAAGAGCTCAAAGGCAGAGGATCATTTGAAGCTGCAAAGTCGAGATATGCTTATTTAAGACGCCCAATTTAAGACGAATATCAGTGCATTTTATAGAAGCATCTTTTATCATATGATGATGAGTAATGTAAGACAGTTTGTTGAAGATATGTCTTTAATAAAAATAGTGTTTTGAGGTAGTTATATCATAAAAAATGTCTTATATTGATTTAAGATGGATTATTATTGAAAACTGTCTCAAATAAATAAACCTTTTTGAGTCATTAAGATCTTAAGATTTGTCTTAGATTTTGGTTAGTATATTAGACACTTTTGTATATGAAACCATCTCAAATAAAGATATTATTAGTCGCTTAGACTATAAGGACTGTCTTAAATGTTAGTGAGTATACTAGACACTTCTAAATTTGAAATTGTCTTTGTATGGTATTTCTGAAAAGACGTACTGTGCAAAAATGTAGTAATAGTGAATTCGACTTAGTTTGATGATGTATATGATATAAAATATAAAACTTATCTCTATAACTTGATATAGATGGTTAAATGGACTCACATGCGATCCAATCGTTAGCGTGTCACACCACATATCTATGTCATCATTTTGCTTTAATTCCTATGAAAGGTATACACATCCTATGCTGAATATATCAGTACTTTTACATTTATATTGTCAAACTCCAAATCCTGGCCACTTTAAAAATTTGGACTAAAAAAGAAAATCTAGCATCTAAATGATTTCTTCTAATCTTTTCTTATTAAAAACCCCATGGGGTTTTGCCCTCCCTCCGTGTTCCACGCTGTTTAGACTATCGTGCATGTAGATGCGTGTCTGGTGTCTCGGTCCCAAAATCTTGTTTCAATTGGCCTCGTTTTGTTTGAGGGAATAAAAATTAGTCTATCCATTTTAGTCACATTTAATACTTAAATTGATAAACAATGGAACTAAAATAGAGACTAAACTGCTTTAGTGCCTCAAGAGATGATTAAAAGAGACTAAACTATATTAATTTAACTTTTGGTCCCTATTTAATAGGTGAATGTAAAGTGACATTAATATTTGCATGAGCCATTTAGTGTGTTATGAATATTTTTAGTCCCTAAAATTAAATAGGGTAATGACTAAATTTAAATCCGCTGAAACTTCAATACCTATGCTAGAGGAACCGGCCCTGAGCGACAAGCGTTGTGTTCCGACGACGTCTTCCACTCTACCTCTCTATGGCATTCTCTGTCCGCTTGTGTACTTCCGAAGGCGTCTTCCTCAGCGGTGCCTCCTTCTTTCTCCATCCGCCGTCGACGCATCTGCCTTCCTGCCATCTTCGTATCCATTTCGTCGTCCCCTTCCTCCTCCTCGTGTAAACCTAATTCCCTTCCTCTCTCTCCCCACCATTTCGCCCCTAATCTAAACTATAGGCCGTGTGTCTAGACGAGCCGTTGCTGGTGCGCGTGGCGCAGGGCAAGGACGGCCTCCCATGGTGGATGATGCGATAGGCAGGGTAGTACATGGCGGTGTACCAGTCGCTGGCTAAGGGGAAACTCACATTCGGCCATCGGGTTTGAGGAGCTCCTAGCTGCATGGTTTTGAGGTGGGATTTTGACCTCAAGGTAGGAGATGCTTATGGCGTCGATGTCAGACAGCGAGACAACATATTGGAGCAACATGTGGAACTGGATCAGAACCCTGATTAGCCCTAGGACGAGGATGTCAATCAACTAAAGAACATGTACATATACAAGGTATCGTTTTCGTCCTGCTATCATCGTTACTAGCTTAGTCTCTGTGCATATCAGAAATAAACATGGTGGTTCTTCGATGTGAAATCATGAACATTAAAGTATTCTATTGATGGTTTAGGGGACTGTCACAATATAAAAGGCTATCAGGAACTGCATGTAATATGTGATGTTACAGCTATTTTCCTATTGCAGGAATAGTTTTCAGATTCTTACAACTTCTATCTCAGGTAGATCGCCATTGTATGTTTTCTACAATATCTTTCCACATGCTGTTGATGAAGGTGATGATGTAATTGGAGCTCTATTGTTGATCATTTTACACTCACTCTCATCCCTCTGATGAAGTATGTTTTTGTTGTCTTGCAAGCTAATGATAATGGTCAAGGTGAGATATGACGTCCTTGTATTTTACAATAGTCTGTTGGCTCTTATGATTTCTTTGGTAATTGCAAAATTGTGATGGTCCTTGTTGCATTTACACATTTCCAAAGTATGAGCAGATAGTTCACAAATATTTTGTTGATTGCTCTATCCAAATGCCATTTCACTTGGTAAAACAAATTAATTTTCCATGACCAAATGTCAACCATTGCAGGTGCATGCACCGTGTCACTGTCCGCCTTAGAAAAAGGTAGCGATGTATATCTCCAACAATGCAATATGTCGCATAACGAAGGAAACAACGATTATACAACTACTTATGCTAGTTTCAGACACACATGTATTGAAACCTGAAAACCTAAGTTTCGAATAAAAATATTTAACTGAATTCACATACCTAAAATCAGAATTCATCCCTAAGATCACTGGCAGAATGAAGGAACATAAGCATATTCTTGCAAAACATTTCATCCAAACTATCTCAAAGGCCTAATTTACTCGTAAGTCGTAACTTATCTCCACACCACACCTGGCTAGATGTTAAAAGACTCAATCGACATGCCACTATCAGCCCTTCACCACTCACTCCTGCTGGTCACCGACCATCAAAATTCTGCTGCTGATGCCTGTGGTGCTTAGATGGCGGCCTCATGTACGTTGACTTAAAATTAAAAGAATCACAGTTATTTTATCATAAATTGTCGAGACTAGAAGAAGCCTTAATTTAGAAACAACACGAGTGCATCACTAACTACCATAAACTTTGTATTTTAGAAAAAATAAAATAATATAAGTAAATATAGAATGAAAGCCTTTACACCCTAATTAAGAATGTGTTTGGTTTGAAGTCAAAGTGGGATGAGGCGGCGACGACATCGTCCCCTCGATTTTTTGGATCATGACACCATAAAAAACTACTCTGGTGTTTACCTCACCCCTACGTGACTCATCCAAACACTATAGAAACTGTGGCCGGCCCCTTCCATCCTTCCATGTACATCCAACCAAACACACCTATGATGCACATGTCCTAAACCATAAAATAGCCATTGGACTCAATGAGATAAATGCTACTAAATGACATGTATGGTAATATTTTTGTATCATTGATTTCATTATGTATCCTGGTTTAACCAAATATCGCATAAAGGCTTCATTTTATGATGAGCGTTGAGTTGCTACCACTCAGGAACATGATGATTTTAAAAGGTTGTATGATGGGTTAAGGAAGAGAGGGTATGACTTTCTAAATAACTTTCGAGGCTCCTTAACTTAGTATTTTCGCCAGTTTTAATCTCTTACCTGCGTTGTATATTATTTCAGGCAAGGTGAATTCATGGCTAGATTCAACATAATATCTTAGAAAGTGAAGGAGAAGTACTAGGTGCTGAATACATACAACATCCTGTAGTGTAGCACCTTTGGTTTATTTGATGTAGAGACACATGCCAAATGATAGAAAAGTTGTTAGTAAGAAAATGAGATTAAGCTTTGGTCAACCCTTATTGCAACAATGTTTGTGCTAACTTGGTTTTATATTTTGGTCATGAGGTAGGTTGAACTTGTTCAAATGGGTTTCTGTATTAAGTAACGATATGGTTTAAAATGATTACTCTTGGAGGTTCTTCTGAACTAGACTTGTTGATTCCTTGGACCCATTTTCAGAAGGTGTTGTTTTCAGTGAGGCCTCCAAAGAAAAGTTGGAAAAACATTTCCAATATATCTTGTGGTGAGAAGGTATGGTCCATCCATGTAGTGTTGTGTTATTGTCTATTTAATGGCCAAGGATGTTCCACAAGAATAGTTTCATTCATTATCTACAAAGTCATCTCTTGTAGCTGTCAATGAACTATCATGTGAAGACAGGATAATAATTTTGTGATTCTCACATTTGCGATTGCTCGTTTATTTATGAGACTGAATAAGAGCACTACTACAAACTATTTGTCCTATCTTGGAAATTTTCTTTCTTATGTAACCATGACCCAAATGTTTAGACTACTGATTAGCAGTTTATCATTCATAGACAACAGACATGGGTGTCTTTCGATATTAATTTTCAGGTCAAAGGTCAGTTTTGTGGAAAACATCCAGTATTTTGTATCTTCAATAGTACAAGATCATGTAGCACATGTTGACATCAATATTGACTAATTCCTTGGTTATTTTCAATAGGATGAGAGCGTGTCAAATGCTTTTTTAGATACTATTTCTTGGTCCATCAAATCAGCTTAACCCGAATGCAATTTTTGCTCAAATGTGGCAAAAAATGATTGTCTCACCAATTGTCAGTACGCCTGCTTCTAGCCAAGTTCCAGAGAAGGTAAGTTCTTTTGACAGATGCAAAATATAGCATTGTTTTATTCTTTTTTTACACATCCATATGACCTTTGTGATATGTTATAATGTGAGATGTTCAACTGTGTCTAACTACTAATTATTGTTTTCTCATATTTGTTATACAAGAAAAGATGGAATGGAACTCAAATTTTGGTGGCCGCACAAGTATGGAGAGTTGAATTCATATATACCCAGTTAGGCTTAATATTAGCACAAACAACTAATGACCAAGTTTTTAGTATTTTAGTTTGGATTTAGAGTACACTTTATATCAGTTATTTGACCATGCTTATTTATAAGATATGGAATGGTGATTATCTATATTATATTAATTAAAATGTTAGTAAATATATGTGTGTATGTATATTTCTCTTTGAAATCTCTACTACTCTATATGATGGTAGAGTGGGCGTCCACCTTTTTTTTGGTGAAGCACGCCACGCCCTCGCCTGACATCGGCGTCCACATCCTCTCTCTCCCACAATCCCCGCACTCTCTCGCAATCCCCGCTCTCTACCCAGATCGCTGCCCAGCCATCCCATGCCCGTGCCATCGATGGCTCTCCTCCTCGCCTCGCATGCTATGATCTGGGGAGATCTCCTCCTTGCCCCACATGCGGCACGTTCGCCACCTCCTCCTCACTCTGCATGCTGTGATCTAGGGAGATCTCCTCGCCTCACATGCGGTGCGTCCACCACCTCCTCCTCGCCCCGCATGCTGCAATCTGGGGAGATCTCCTCGCCCCACATGCGGCGCGTTCGCAGTCCTCGGAAGGCTCTCGCACCGTCGATGGAAGGTCACCCCCACGTCGTCGATGGAAGGTCGCGCCATCAATGGAAGGTCTGCCACCTCCTCCCGCGCTTCCCTTTCCCTATGAGCATCTCCTGCCATTGATGGCGCTCCCCAGCCATCCTCAAAAACTTCTATTTAAGAAACCCTAATCGAGCCCACCAAAACCATCCCCATCCTCCTCAGATTTTCCACGTCCTCCGATTCGCCCCTTCGTCTCGATATCAAGAGCCCACGCCATTGAAGCCGTGGGCCACAACAGCATTATTAGGGTCTGGGACCTCGCGTCCCGAACTTGCATACGCAGCTGGAAGGTGAGTATTGAGTTGTCGTGTGTTTCATAATGCTCCTTGGTATCCACATTACTGTGCACGGCTTAGCAAATTTATAGGCGTGATTGGTGCAAGGTGATTCTTCTCTACGACAGCAAAACCACCAGCTCTTGAGAGGTGTTGCGGCTCCTCTGCAACTGCACATATCTTAGTTAGCTGAGGTTGATCGATGGTGTGGTGTTCACCATGAAGAGCCTACAATGAGCTCAAGATCTTGTAAAAGGTATGTCCCCCCTGTTTCTTCACTAACCAAAAAACGCTAATCCCTAAGGCTTGTTGTCCTATTGATGGTTGGTCTAATACCATTACAATTGTGTGTTTCTTACTGGAATAATATGGTTTTGAAGAATGTTTTGTGTTGATATCCATTTTTTGGGATAGAAAATAAAATAACACACTAAAAAGTTTATAATCAAAGAAATGCATACACTGGTGTAATTGTTCTCTTCTAAATTATGATTCACAATGCATATACTGGTGTAATTGTTCTCTTCCAAATTATGATTCACAATGGTAGCTCCTGCTCCCAAACTCACTTGTCACCAACAACATACCTTAGCTCCTGCTCCGAGACTCACCATTACTTTTTTATTAGCCGTCGTCCATGCAGGCTGCTCCACATTATGAAATGCAAGAAGGTGACGATGCTTTTGGTCTGGACCTAGCTCGAGCTTTGGATGGTAAACAGGTGTTTATATATGGTTTAGTTTTAGTTACAGTAAACTATTGTTGCTCTTCAAACCGAGATTATTGTGCCATTTGTCAGGTTCTGTTGGTGCAGCCGAAATGGCATGTTTTTAAGTGTTTCTCGTTAGTATTTAGAAGACGATGCCAGGCCTACTGCTTTTCTTTATTTCCAAGAGGGAGACGAAGTAGATGGGTTCTTGTCTTCACTTCCCTTTTCCATACGCGGCAGAGCTACTACAAGGTACACATTTCAGTTGGTCGGTTCTCCAATGATAGCCCAAAAACCAAATCAACAACTCCACTGTGAACTCTGCAACCAAGTTCATCAGACACTCCTCCCCTCCTCTATACAACCCACCTTTTAACCAGCTCTCGAAAATGGATTCATTTGTCAATAAGAGGAGATAATATGAATGCTTGTGTGCAACATCTGGCTGACGTATCCATACTCTTCAAATGTGCAACTTAATCAATCATTCAGATGATAGATACTACATTTAAGATGTCACTCTATGGGCTAAAGAGCTTTGAACCACTGATTAGAAAACAGAAATCCCTCCAGTCTAAGTACTTATCACCATTCACTTTTTATGTTCTTCAAGTTCTAACTCTGACCATTATTTTTTCTTATAATAGTATGAGTTATAATCTCTAATACGCATGGTATTATGAAGATAGCTTTCCAAAAAAATACACATATGGTTTTTATGTTGCCAGACTAAATATTCTAATCAGGCTCTAGTCTAAGTACTTGTCACCATTCACTTTCTGTGTTCTTCAAGTTCTAACTTTGACCATTATTTTTTTCTTATAATAGTATGAGTTATAATCTCTAATACGCATGGTATTATGAAGATAGCTTTCATGAAAAAATACACATATGATTTTTATGTTGGCAAACTAAATATTCTGAAAACTATTGGCAACATAAAATTTACCAGTTTGACCATATTTCGGCAAAAGCCTCAAGTATTTGTAACTGGAGGAAGTTGTATCTAGCTAGAAAGATGAACTTGGGGATGAGCACCTGTACTCCAAATTTACTGAGCTTGCTGGGCGTAACTCGAGCAAGTAGCAGTAACACTTCCTCGTTACAAAAAAACAAGTAGCGAATTTATTTTCTTTTTTAACACAATAGTTAAAATATATATTCTGCAACACATAGGTAGCAATAACACTCTTCTTATGGCCCAAACATATGGGATAGTGAGGTTAGGTGGTACCAAATAGTGATAACGGCTCTGCATTACTACATTGGGAAATTCAAATTGAATTATTGCACATGACTACATGTTTCAAGTACAAGAGGTCTAGGTTGTCAACGAATCGAAGGACTATGAACCGTCTGTATGCTGGTGTACAGTATGATACTACAGTTAGAGATGATTATTCTTTTTGTATCTCAGGCTCGTCTATCAAAATGATTGATTGTGAAACTAAGACATGATGAAATATTTTCCATTGTAATTTACGTAAGATGATTGTTTAACAGAATCCTTACATATGAGATTGTGCCATCAGTAAGTAATACCCTTCTATTATCATAATGAATGTCACTTGACTACATTCTCTTTTAGTCGCCTTGTTTGATCTTGGCAGAGAGGGAGCGGGGGCATGTTGTATAAAAATGATCAAATATTTATGGTATTTGTGGGGGGCTGACATTAACTGTTCTTACCCTTGTGTATCCTGATCTTAATTATAGCATAGGAAACCTAAGTTGTACTGTAGATAATTGCCAGAGCAAATCAGATTGTGAAAGATCATTTTAGCTTAAGCAAAAGGTTCTCTGATGACTTCTTGTCAGACATGGCTAAACTTTAATGTTTACAACCATCTGTGGAGCCCCGTGTTTCATATCATGTTGATGAGATTATAGATATGATTAAACAGGTACACATACTTGATTTTGTATGCAGTACTTAGTGACATGCTTATGCAGTTTCTTTTTGTTGTCTACTTGTGAAAAATATTTATTGATTTCTATACTAGACTTGATGCCCGTGCGTGAGTGCTGATTCCAGATCAAGGGGTAGTGATCCGGAGGACAGGGAGGAGCCTGTTGCTGCTGGCCTTGAGACACCAGTTCGAAGCCCAGTCTGCTGCTAGCATGGCACCTATGTGGACCCTCTACAATCTGTGTAGTTCGAGCAACAGATAGAAGGATCATTGGATCTTGGCTATCAATTTCTCCACTGTGAACTCATGTCAGTTGATATATGTTAAAGTATGTTGACCCCAATGATCCTACCAAGATCTTCCTTCACATTGTGTAGACGAGTTTCCCTCCGTTCGTTATTTCTTGCCTTATTTAGCTCCGTGCAACAACCAAATTTTAGCCGAGGTGGATCCCTTCTTATATTTTCCTAAACTATGTTTCCTTCAATGTGTGGATCTCTTTCCTTCCCAAATTTCTCCATTGATGGAAGGTGGAAATCGCCAGTGCCCTCACCAGCTATAAATGGAGCCACGCCGATCTCCCTTTCTATCAGCTCTCCTCTTTTCGCACCTCCAGAATTTGTCACCTATCACAACAGCTTCTCAGGTAATTGTGTTAAATTTGTGAAATATCAGAGTACGAATCCCACACGAGTTGAATGGTGGTTATCTATTTGATGTTTCATGTGTTTTTATTCCCTTGACTATGCGAGGCACCATTTTTATTCCCTTGAATATCCGCTGGATGATAGTTGATGTGTGCCTTTTGTTTTGCCCGCGCACCATGCTGTGGTTGCGTGGTCATGGACGTGCCGGTGCTATTTCGTCATCGCCGTGCTGGTTTTCCTGCGCTGCTACGAGCAGAGTACAATTCGCGTTTGTTTTTTCCCAGCGCCTTGATCGCGGGGGCACCACGGTCATGCACGCACGAGCACGACGGCGAGAGAGAGACATAGACGTTTTCTTGTATAGATGCTCGATCGGATTTTCCTCCGTTTTGTATATATTTCTGCTTGCTTGCTGCTGTGTGTCATCTCGATATGTTAATTGAGCTTGTGCGCGCGCGTTTCACAATTTCGTTACGTGCACGTGGTTGAACGAGGAGCAGCATTTGAGTTGAGAAGAATACAGGATACCCATGTCAACTAATCGCACCATTTTTGAGCTGATGGTATATTCCCCCCCGAACATTTTTTGGGCCCACACACCGGTTACCTACTCTACCCTTGTCCGTCCGTACCTGTTTGTTCTCGTAAAGATTGAAGCAATCATGTGTCGTTTTTTTATTTGTCCACTGTGTTAGTTCAGAGATGGCTCCGTGATTCCAAATCTCCCTTGTCATACCTGTTCTCGTAAAGATTGAAGCTTACATGCTTTCAATTTTGCTACCCGGTGTGGTCTATTACATGCTTCGAGTATGAGAATAAATGTATTTTGAACCTCAATGAATATAGATGAATTCTATAACTTTTATCTGGCTCTGTTGTCTTTTGTTACCCGGTGTGGTCTATTACACAATCAAGCTATAAATTATAGTCTAGCTGGTCCCATTCAACTGCCTCTACTTAGTACGTCATGTGAGTGCAGAGGAATCCCTTAACATATTATATGTGTGGGTGTAGTATTAAAATGTGTGGGGCGCAGAAACTAAGTTTTTCGTAAATTTAAATGTAAGCTATTAAAATGAGTAGGGCTCAGACACTAGAATTAATTGTATTATTTTGAGCGTACCCCTTTTAAAGTACTAATTTATTAGCAATAATTTATTAATTTATTATGCATCTAACAATTTGTTATGCATGTTGGCTTACTCTTCTAAATCATCATTTATTTTTTCCACTAACATGGCGAAGCATGGACACTGACCTATCTTACCTTATGAATTTAGGTTTTTGTCCCACGAGAATGGAATCTCTATTTGTAGGCTTGTGTCATAGCAAGCCAAAAAAATCGGTGGCAACAGCAATAGTTCCGGAAGGTATTATAATTTTCGTAGTGTTGTACGGATCAATTTGTATTTTTTTATGGTAACTAATTTTAGTTTTGTCTCACGACTATTTGCTCCTAGACTATATTTGCACGCAAGGTGATCTTGCCCTCATCGATTTTATTAAGGAAATTCCTTGTGAACCAAGGGTAGAAGTCGTGTTTATTGATGATGCCTTTGTTGAAAGGAAGTCAACGAAATGTTTATTTTAGCCGAATGCATCTCTAGGTGACGAGGTAATCCATACTTAGTTTTTAAATTTGGCAACTTTGTTATGTATAAGTTTTTTTACTCACCCTGGTATTTTAAACAACAACTTACACACTTGCAGGTTATAGACTGTTACATAAATTTAATAAAAGCTCTAAAGCATCTAAAGTGCCGATCTAGAGGTCATGCCCACATAGAAAATGCTTTGCAGTTCAATTTTCCCAAGAAAGATGGTGATGTTGAAATTAAAATAGAGGAGCAATATCCAATTAAAGACATGGCACAAATATGTAGCGCTGAACGAAGGGTTTTACTTTACCTAGACCATGACATGGTACATATGAGTTTGCAATCTAAAATAAATAGTTAGTGTTTACATTTATTTTATTCTTATGTAGTATTTATAATTGTTTCATAGGTGTTTATTTTGATAAACATCTGAGAGACACACTGGTATCTTGTCATGATCAATGCAAGAAAAATGGAGATACAAGTGCTCGATTCACTTGGTACTTCATAGACCGCAAAGATCTCACTGACTCTGTGAATATGCACAAACTAATTACTAATTCACTATTAACTTATCCCAATCTTTAATTTTGTTTTACAATATATAAAGATTAAAGGACTCAAAGGCAAATTGATATGATATCTCTACATAAGGAGTTAAAAGACCACAGGTGGCCAGACCTCCAAGTTGTTTCTTGGCCGCTCAGAGAAATAGAAATGGCATATGCAAAGCAGACAGATAGGTACGCCCTTAAATTTTCTTTACCAATTTCTTCAATCATACTAATCTTGATGTTTTTATTAATGTATATTGTAGCTCTTCATGTGGCCTCTTTCTTTTGAACTATATCAAATACTGGACAGGGGATGAATTGTCTGACAATTTTACCCATGTATATTATTACTACTACGACATATATGCACATCTACAGTCAGTGTTACATATATAATGCTAAATTAGTTTCTTATTATTTATAGGATGACATGTCACACTTTAGGAAAAAAATGACTGCTATATTACTATCTTCAGACCTGAACAAGAGAAGGGGTGTCCATTATACAATTATGAAAAAGAAGTTGACACTCGAAACACTTTGATGTTGAGATATTAGATAGCCCAACAAATCATAAGAAGAGAAAACTACTCCACGTGCTTGATGACAGCGAAGTAGTGTTTGAAGATGAGGAAGGACCTATTACTCAAGCAGACTTACAAAGGTGGTTTATTGATGATTGGGATAAAAGAACTCCTATAAAAGCCTCGACTGATGGGTGCACCAATGACTTTTTAATGGGTGGTCTTTCCACAAAGGACATGCCAGTGACCAAAGCCGATCTAATAGACGTTCTACGTGATTATATCATGGCAATCCAAGATGATACAACACTAGAGTAAGTGCTCATTGATTTATCTATTTTATGTATACCAACTACTTAGATTATTGATATAGACTTTCATCATGCTACATTACAGGATGACATGGGTGCGAAGTTTCAACCCCTCTAAGATAGAAATATCTGTCAAAAACCTGCAAAACATATTAATGATAAATCAAGATATGACTCTAAGATGTTTTGACATGGCCATTCAGCTGCTTGCCAATAAAGAGTCACGTAGGCCGAAAGGAGAAATCATAAAGAACATAAAACATTATATGGACATGCGTTTCTGGGTAAGTTTGTTTCCAATAAATAATGTAGTAATATATAGTATCTACATCTAATCCTCATTTGAAAATGTATATATACTTATCTAGAGAATGGTTGGTTTTGGTAAACTCCCGAAGTACCATCAGGACCCTACAACAGAAGAGTTAGCCAAAACACTCGATTGTTGCCCATCAATGAATTATTATATCACGGGATGTAGATATGTAAGTATGTGTTTATTTCGAATGTATTTATAAAGGGCACTTCTTTGCATACCTAATGACTGATATTTTGTAGGTTCTTATGCCATGGAAATTCAACGGATGTTACACCATTTTCGTAATAGATCATGTTAAAAAGCACGTGACTTTTATCAACTTTACACCGACTCAAGATCGATATAAGCATATGCCATACAAGAGGTTCATAGAAGTGATTATCATGGTCTCAAAGAAATATAAGATTGCCTACAGCAAGAAACGTTCTGGATGGGCAGAGGATATTTTTAAGTGGGAACATACAATTTGGACTGGTGTTCCAATTGACTTAAGAGGGTATTTTCTTTGTACCACCTTCTCCGCAGTTTATATTTTTTCTATGATAATCGTTGTATATAACATAGTTGACCAAACATTATTCTATAGGCTTAATACCAGCTACCTTGTTCTACAAGCTATGACCATGTGGGGGAATGACAGACGAATATAATTTATTAGGGTGAGTAGTACGTTCGTTTCATGTTCAAACATACATTCCGGTTACATAATACAAATTTGATGTTTTGTTCTCTGTTGTATTTGTGTGTAGGATGAAAAGATTCTTCGAAGGAACTTTGTGATTGATCTGTTAAGTTATTAGGGCAATTCGTGCCGATATGTCATCCCTGCAAACATACAATAGCGACTTATCAATATCGCTAAAAAGGATTAGATTAGTGTATGGTTGTCGACACATTTGTCTATCATTACAAAATTCTAAATTGACTCTTTATAAATAATTTGTATGATATTGATAATGTTTACCACACGGATTTTGCATATCATAATGATTGTTGTTGTTCCGTTTCTATGTTTCGTATAAATTTTTTACTCTCGTCGCAACGCACGGGCACTCACCTAGTTATTATTATAATACGGTATCTCAAAATGATTACAAATTGAAGAATGTATTGCCATGTAAGTCATTTCGTTTAAGTCTTAATAAAACGATTCCCAAAACGCTGATATTGGTTTGTTAAATAAGATGGTTTCTAAAATGTCTAATATCAGTCTCCTAAATAAGATGGTTTTTCTGATGCAATTGTCTATTATTATAGGATAGTTTGATAAATATTTTGTGACATATAAATGTTCGTATTATCCACGGTTCTTTAGAAGAAGTGTCTTAAACAAAAAGATAATTTAAGACGATTTATTGGACAAAATGACTCAAACAAATATCTTTTTAGATGATTATAAATTTAAAAAACTGCCTTATATAATATCTTTTAAGACGGTTTACAACCATATTAAATGTGGGACATCTTTTGTGACTCCATGAAATTTGGACACTTCATAAGTGTCTCAATAACTGAAAATTAACTGTCTCATATAACATGATTTGTAGTATCCCCAACCACGACGGGGTTGTCGAAGTTAACAACTGCTGCAGCAATAACTCCTAGGAAAGGGAGGAGGATGGCCAGTGTTTTGGATGCTATTCTGAAATATTCGAAGGTACCAACTCCTGTTCCTTCGAAAGCTTCCAAAGATAGTGTTGAAAAATTAGTGGTAGCTGCTGCAAGCGCTTCTCCTACCTACGCTGAAGCTGGACCTTCGGGATCTAAGCCAGTGGAGCAGGCAAAGGAAAGTCTTCCGGAAGAGCTAACATCGTCTATACCCGAAGCACCTTCTCGAAATGATTTGGAATATATTGTTCACCATGCTTTAGGGAAACGATTATCAGAAGAGCAAATTGCCGAAGTGCAACATTACGCAAAGGACCAGAAATATCCTTGAGGGTCCTTAGTATATGGAGGAAATGACTGAATGGAAAATGGGCTTAATCATTTCCTATAATCAATTTTGGTGGTTGACATCCATCACAAACCACCACTACTACAAAACATGTTATATAAGACGGTTAATTTTCAGTTCTTAAGACACTTATGAAGTGTCCAAATTTGATGGAGTCGTAAAAGATGTCCCACATTTAAGATGGTTATAAACCGTCTTAAAAGATATTATATAAGACAATTTTTAATTTATAACCGTTTGAAAAAGGTATTTATTTAAGTCATTTTGTCCGATAAACCGTCTTGAATTAGGTTTTTGTTTAATACATTTCTTCTAAAGAACCGTAGGGAATACAAACATTATAAGTCATAAAGTATTTATCAAACTGTCTCGAATATCCTACAATAATAGACGATTACAATAGGAAAACCATCTTATTTAGGTGACTAATAATGGACGTTTTAGAAACCGTCTTATTTAGGAGACTGATATTAGACATTTAGTGACCGTCTTATTAAGATTTAAATGAAATGACTTACACGGCAGTACATTCTGCAATTTATAATCATTTTTCATATATCACATTATAATAATTTGAAAAACAAATATACATAAACATATATTGAACAACATTATAATTAATATAATATGAATAAGTACCATTCAATATCTCATAATGTCACACCCGGCTTTAAGGGACAAAGCCGGGTGCATCTCATACATGCGCCAAAGAAGTCAACATATATAATAACAAAGTGTATAGAGATAAATGTCACAATATAACCAGAGTATTTATTACATAGCGGAAGTTTTACAAAATAAAAGGATAAATATAACAGGATCTAAAATTCATCCTTGGCGCTAGAAAGTCAACTGGGAGACGATGACCTAGACCTCTCACGAACACAGCGCAACATCCACCATGCGCCTCATCTAGTGGTACCCGTTCTTGACCTGTGTGGGGTGTGAGACAGCAAGGGTGAGCTCACACATGTTCATCGCTCAACAAGTTTTGGGGAATAATGTGGGATGAACTCACCAAAGGTGGGAGTTCATTTAATGTGTAAGGCTGATCAACAATAGGGTTAAAGCTGAGCATTGCTTTTAATAAGTTGGTCAAAATTTTATTAGTAGTTACTAAATATAAGTGAATACCAAACCATAATAAATAATAGAACAAAATTAATAATAAACCCATGCAAATGCAAATGACAAATTGAATTTAAGTTCCATAAATTAATCATCGGAGAGTCCTGAGCTGCTCATGACCGTGAGCTCAGCTAGTATACCAGTTTTACACTCTGCAGAGGTTGTACCCTTTACCCACAAGTCGTGTTTCCCATGTCGCCAGGGCTTGCTAGAACCTTAGACACTACCGAGGTGAATGGCTAGGGATCCACTACGAGGCCTTTACAAAGTTCCACTAGCTTCCGAAAACCCGCTACAGTTTATGGGAAGAGCACTTGCAAGAATCCCCCGTCTGACCGCCATCGCAGCAAAATCAACCCGAGAACCTCCTTGCATGCAACTCCCCTACTGCCCTTGCCCCTTTCGGGTAAGGTAGTCTTCCACTAGCTTTCCTAATTAGTTAGCCAAGGGGTCCCATTCCTCCCTTGTGGTGGCACGTGTTTCTCAAGTTAAGCTCCATGTTCCAGTTAACAATAATATATTGATCTTGTCATGAACATAAATAAAATAACATAATAATTGGAACATGGACGTAATGTAGTATTAATCCCAAAACCATATAAAGCAATAGCAAAAACTACCCATATGATTTAGGGGTAAACAAGGTAAATAGGATAAACAGACTAGGGTGACCTATTGGGTCCCATCAAAATTAAACCTATGCATTGAATATTGATAATAAAGAATATTATTGGGTAACAAAAGTGGATCAAGGGCACAACTTGCCTGGCACTTGAGATTCCAGGCATAGGATGAACTTCAGGTGACTCGTGACCTCACTGCTAGTCGTAGCAATACAAACAAACAGTGTATAGACAAAATTAACATCACACCAAACATAAGTACAAACTGCATAATAATAGTCTATGCGTTGCTACGAGATCGTGGGAACGAGAACCACTAAAATCGGAGTTACAGTTAAGGAGTTATGATTTTATGGAGGATTTATGTGATTAAAATGTTAAACTATATTATAAATTGGTTAATATAAATCATATAAGAGGTTATTCTATAAATAATTATCTAAACTTTAATCTAAGTTATAAATTGACCATAAATCATATTCTAATGGATTATAATGATAAGCAGATTAACCAACATAAGTTAAATGGAGATCTAATTATAAAATAATGAGACATGGTATAATAAATGTTGTTATTGCATAGTACATACTTATATGAGACTAACGCAACTGGTACGGGTCAAATCGGGTTTAAAACGGAGTAATTATGGATTTTCTACCTTTTCTAGAATTATTTCTATATTAAAAACAGATTTCCATATTTATTTTGCAATTTCTGGATACTTATGGACTGCGGCCATTAATTTCAGGAAGCACAAGGTCCCTCTTGTAAACATTTGGAGCTAGTTGCAATGATCTGCACACTGCCGAGGATGGCGGGTTTATTAACTAAATCAATGGGGACTCTTTAGCAAAACGATCGACTGAAGGGGGTATCTTGTCATGAGGACCGTCCAATAGAAATGGACATGCTAGATTAGATCCGAATTCTATGAAAGGGTTGCAATCTAGGACCTCGGATCTGGATCCAATGGTCCGCGCTTTATGAAATCCCGCCCAGATCCGAACCACAGGATCACGATCGGACCGCCCAAAACCCGTGGGGCGAAGGGGTACGCAAGGCTTGATCTACGCCATCCGTTTAAATTCCTACGGTCCTGATCTACCATGTCAACACTCCCAATCCTATCCATTCCTCGCGTGATCGACGGTGCAGAGGTCATCTTCTTCCCTGGCTCTGAGTACGATAGTGCCCGCTCACTAATTTCTACCATGATTGGCGCTATACCATGGAGAGAAAAGCTTGGATCAGATCATGATGCCTTACCGGAATGCATGGGGACGGTTTTAGTTGGCTATGATGTGGAGTAGATCGGACGCCATGCATCACCCCGGCAAGCAGGACCGACCACACAGGCACCATTTTCGCACAGCGAGTCCACGGCCAGATGCGATGCGCACGCGAAGGCTTCACGGGTTCCACACAGCACGATCATGCGCCCAGGAAGAAATATGCTCCACTGTTGATCTTTACAGCCATAGGGGAAGGGCGGCGAGGCTTGGCCAGAGAGACCATGGTGGAGCACAACGGCGGCAAGCATTCGTTCGACCCCATCCTGGTTCCTTGGCTTCGATAGATGACGACCACGCCGTGGCGTGGTACCATGGAGGGGGATCAGAGAGGGGGCGCACCGAGCGGAGGCCGCTGGGGAGGGAGCTCGGGCACTGGGTGCCAAGCGCCATGGCAGCGGCGCGCCTGGGTTCATGGCAGTGCTGCAAAAGCAGAGCGCCATAAGATTGGGGCGGGTACCGAGGTGGCAGTGGCAGTTGCCCCTGCACGAACGCCATGGTCACAACTGCGTAGTCCTGGGGTTCTTGGCCATGGAATCTGATGGGAAGAAGGTTAGGGCCCAAGAGTTGGCGGCTGCTGGAGCTTAGCGTTCACAGAAAAGTGCCCCTGATGCCTAAATACCCTGGAGCCAGTTCGGTTAGCAAGAAATTAGGACCCGGTGGTTGGCTGGAGAGGTAGCTTCGTTTTTGTTGCGCCAAACCCGGCCGTAGCGAAGAAGAGAGAAATCCGGGTAGGCTTCTGCTAGGCATTAGCCGAGCCCATGGCCAGCATGAAGGGGAGAAAAGACCGGGCGGTGATTGACTGCGTGCTCGAGTTCCAGATTGGCGGCCACAAGAAACACACCAGCACTACATCATAAGGCTGCAAGTGTGCATAGAGGCCGGAAAAAATAATAAATGAAGTGCTAGATGGGATGGGATGGGATGCAAATTTACAAGTGGCTGTGCGTGGTGTGGCCTGTGCAGAAGAATGGCCTAGCCGATGTTAGCTTTCCTTTTTTTTCTTTTATTTTTTTTCTATTTTATTTTCAAATTCAGAATTTCAAATTTTCACCTCCAACAAAAATAAATTGTATGCATGCAAAGTATAATTTATACATATACTAATCATTTTATTCATTCGAGCCAATGCTTCAAATATATAGTGCACAATCATAAAAAAAACTCGACATGAAATACTTGGTTTATTTTATTTTATTTTCTATTTTTATTTCTGGTTTTATTTCAAATTATAAATTTGAATTTGATTCGAATCCCATACTTATCTTCAAATGCGTAATTAAAATCCTAGCATGATATGCATTTTTCTACCAATTTGGGATTTACAAATCCTACACCTTAACAAGAATCTCGTCCTCGAGATTTGGGAAGGATTAGGGAAAAGATGGGGAAAATCTATTCGAAGCCCTTCTTCTCTTTCCCAAGTAGCTTCATCTTCTCCATGATGGCTCCATTGTACTTTGCACATTTTTATAGCCTTATTTCTTGTAACTCGAGCCAAAGTGTCAAGAATCTTGATAGGGTACTCCGTGTAAATCAAACCACCCTGAACACTGAGCTCTTCCATTGGTAACTGTTCCTCAGGAACACGGAGACACTTCTTATGTCGAGACACATGGAATACATTATGCACATCAGATAGATTATCAGGTAGCTCGAGTTGATAGGCCATCTCTCCAACTTGCCTAAAAACTCAGAATGGTCCAATATAGCGAGAGGACAATTTTCCCTTGACTTTGAATCTCCTCATTCCACGAAGTGGGGAAAACTTGACGTACGCATGATTTCTTTCCTCAAATTCTAATGGTCTTCTTCTGTTATCAGCGTAGCTCTTTTGCGTGGTTTGAGCTACCCTCCCATTCTCTCGAATTATACGAACTTGTTTTTTTCTGCCTCTTGAATAAGTTCAGGTCCAAAGAACTGTCTTCCTCTAGTCTGGTCCAAAAATAGAGGAGTCCTGCATTTCCTGTCATACAGAGTCTCGAACGGTGACATCTTCAGACTGGCCTAGTAACTATTATTATATGAGAACTCAGCATAAGGTAGACTCTTGTCCCAACTACTACCATGCTAAAGGGCACAAGCTCTCAACATGTCCTCCAATACTTGATTAGTCCTTTTAGTCTGTCCATCAGTCTGAGGTAGGCCGAACTAAAATTCAACTTCATATCCATATTCTCATGAAAACTTTTCCAAAATCTAGAGGTAAACCGTGATCCTCTATCCAAAATGATCTTCTTTGGTACACCGTGTAGAGACACAATCCGAGCCATATATAACTCCGCCAATTGAGATACCTTATAAGTAGTCTTGACTGGAATGAAATGAGCCATTTTGGGTCAGTCTATCCACAATAACCCATATAGAATCGTATCTTTCGAGGTGCGAGGCAATCCAGTAATGAAGTCCATACCAATCTTTTCCCACTTCCATTCGGGTATATTTAATGGGTATAATAGTCCAACTGGTCTTTGGTGTTCGACCCTAACTCTTTGGCACACTTCGCACATAGCCACATGTGCAGCCACATCTCTCTTCAATCCATACCACTAGTATTTCTGCTTCAAATCCTGATACATCTTAGTGCTACCAGAATGAATAGAATAATCCAAGTCATGGGCCTCCTTTAAAATAGTCTCACGAAGGCTATCAATCTCAGGAATACATATCCTGTCCTTCAACCATACGGTGCCTTGCTCATCTTCCATGAATTCCGGACCTCGTCCTTCAGTAATCAGATCCTTAATCTCTTGTATTTTAGCATCACCAATTTGTCCTTTGCGGAGTTCTTGTTCCAAAGTAGATTCCACATCAATAGTAACTCCTTCAGTGTGAGCAACTATCCCCAGGTTAAGTCTCCTGAAATCCTCAACCATCTCATCAGGTAGCTGGGCAACAATAGTTGAATGAACGAGCTCCTTTTGACATCAAGGCATCTGCAACCAAATTCGCCTTGCCCGGGTGATAGTGAATTTCCAAATCTTAATCCTTAATAAGCTCCAACCAACGGTGTTGCCTAAGGTTGAGATCCTTCTGAGTGAATATATACTTCATACTCTTATGATCCGTGTACACTTGGCTCTTGATTCACATGATATAATGCCTCCATATCTTAAGCGCATGCACTACGGCAGCCAGTTCTAAGTCATGAGTGGGGTAGTTCATCTCTTGTTTCCGCAACTGACGAGACGCGTAGGCATTCACGTGTCCTTCTCGCATAAGTACACATCCCAAGCCTTAGTCGCAGGCATTACAATAAATGTCAAATCCATTCTGCAGATCTAGCATAACCAACACTGGTGGCAACATCAATCTCGTCTTTAATTGATCAAAGCTATCTTAGCACTTCTCATCCCACTTAAACTCTCTTTCCTTCTCCAGAAGAGAGGTCATAGGCTTAGCAATCTTAGAGAATCCTTCAATAAATCTCCGATAATATCCTGCAAGTCCCAAGAAACTCCAGACCTTAGTAACTATAGTGGGTATGCTCCATGCCACTATCTCCTTAACTTTAGCAGGATCCACTGGTATCCCTCCATTAGAAATGATATATCCAAGGAATGGCACCTCGTCAATCTAGAACTCGTATTTACTGTACTTGGCGTAGAGTTGATTAACTCGTAGCTTCTGTAGCACCAATCTTAGATGTTCCTCATGATCACTATCACTCTTGAAATAAAAATATCGTCGATGAAACCACGACGAATCTGTCCAGATCATGAACACCTTATTCTTCGGATCCATAAAATAGGCTGGTGCATTAGTTAGTCCAAATGACATAACGGTGAACTCATATAAACCATATCGGGTCGAGAAATCCGTCTTAGGAATATCCGATGGCCAAATCTTCATTTGGTGATAACCCGATATGACATCGACCTTCGAGAATACCCTTGCACCTCTCATCTGATCAAATAAGTCCTCAATACGGGGTAACAGATACTTGTTCTTCACAGTAACATCATTAAGGGATCTATAATCCACGCACATCCTTTGTGATCCATCCTTCTTCTGTACAAACAGAACCGGCGCTCCCCAAAGTGAGGAACTCGGGCGAATGTACCCAACCTCTTGTAACTATGTTAACTGCTTCTTAAGTTCTTTTAATTCTTCTACGAACATTCTGTATGGCTGTTTAGAAATAGGAGCAGTCCCAGGTAAGAGATCAATGACCAACTCAACTTCCCTATCTGGTGGCATCCCTGGTAACTCCTCTGGAAAAACATCCGGAAAATCTCTAACCACACGGATGTTGTTACCAACAAACTTCCCATCTACTAAGAATGCCTCTAGTCTAGTGGTGGTAGTTACTGCAATTTCAACTTCAAATCTTTCTTCTTTGGAACTGGTGAGTTCTACGGTTCTCTTAGCACAGTGTATATACTGCCTTTGCCTTTCTTAACCATGACATACCAAGGATCACGTCTATACTGCTCCCTTCTAACACTATAGGCCATCTGGGTAGCCCATCTGGGTTAGAAACACGGGGTAAGAAAGGAAGAATTGTAGACAAGGCGAGTAATTACGAGGAATGTTACTGCGAGCGATTTATTAGCTAAGTAGATTAGTGTGTCACCTACTAAAGCTAATACATTACCTTATGGTGGTACAAGCTACGATGCCCAACTATAATGTTTCAATAAATCAAAGAAGCAAATCAAGCATTCATCATCAGAATAATCAACCAACATTTTTAATAGAGAAAATAGTTTTAAATTTTGTCTTAGGTATCCTATCTGTTAAGAATGTCATAAATGCAGGATTCCAAGGTGTGAAATCCATCTTGTCTTAGATTAGGAAAGATAAGAGTAATCAGAGTAGAACAGCAAATAGTGAGACAGGATCAAGACAAGATGAGTATAGAAAGAATCAGAGTAAGATAAGTAGGTAAGAGTTTGTCCATTTCTATCTAGATTTTGTCCTACAGTCAACATTTGCTCTGATACCACTTCTGTCACACCTGGCTTTAAGGGACAAAGTCGGGTGCATCTCATACATGCGCCAAAGAAGTCAACATATATAATAACATAGTGTATAGAGATAAATGTCACAATATAATCAGAGTATTTATTACATAGCGGAAGTCTTACAAAATAAAAGGATAAATATAACAGGATCTAAAATTCATCCTTGGCGCCAGAAAGTCAACTGGGAGACGACGACCTAGACCTCTCACGAACACAGTGCAACATCCACCATGCACCTCATCTAGTGGTACCCGTTCTTGACCTGTGTGGGGTGTGAGACAGCAAGGGTGAGCTCACACATGTTCATCGCTCAACAAGTTGTGGGGAATAATGTGGGATGAACTCACCAAAGGTGGGAGTTCATTTAATGTGTAAGAGTGATCAACAATAGGGTTAAAGCTGAGCATTGCTTTTAATAAGTTGGTCAAAATTTTATTAGCAGTTACTAAATGTAAGTGAACACCAAACCATAATAAATAATAGAACAAAATTAATAATAAACCCATGCAAATGCAAATGACAAATTGAATTTAAGTTCCATAAATTAATCATCGAAGAGTCCTGAGCTGCTCATCACCGTAAGCTCGGCTAGTATACCAGTTTTACACTCTGCAAAGGTTGTACCCTTTACCCACAAGTCGTGTTTCCCATGTCGCCAGGGCTTGCTAGACCCTTAGACACTACCGAGGTGAATGGCTAGGGATCCACTACGAGGCCTTTACAAAGTTCCACTAGCTTCCGAAAACCCGCTACAGTTTATGGGAAGAGCACTTGCAAGAATCCCCCGTCTGACCGCCATCGCAGCAAAATCAACCCGAGAACCTCCTTGCATGCAACTCCCCTAGTGCCCTTGCCCCTTTCGGGTAAGGTAGTCTTCCACTAGCTTTCCTAATTAGTTAGCCAAGGGGTCCCATTCCTCCCTTGTGGTGGCACGTGTTTCTCAAGTTAAGCTCCATGTTCCAATTAACAATAATATAATGATCTTGTCATGAACATAAATAAAATAACATAATAATTGGAACATGGACATAATGTAGTATTAATCCCAAAACCATATAAAGCAATAGCAAAAACTACCCATATGATTCAGGGGTAAACAAGGTAAGCAGGATAAACAGACTAGGGTGACCTATTGGGTCCCATCAAAATTAAACCTATGCATTGAATATTGATAATAAAGAATATTATTGGGTAACAAAAGTGGATCAAGGGCACAACTTGCCTAGCACTTGAGATTCCAGGCATAGGATGAACTTCAGGTGACTCGTGACCTCACTGCTAGTCATAGCAATACAAACAAACAGTGTATAGACAAAATTAACATCACACCAAACATAAGTGCAAACTGCATAATAATAGTCTACGCGTTGCTACGAGATCGTGGGAACGAGAACCAGTAAACTCGGAGTTACGGTTAAGGAGTTATGATTTTATAGAGGATTTATGTGATTAAAATGTTAAACTATATTATAAATTGGTTAATATAAATCATATAAGAGGTTATTCTATAAATAATTATCTCAACTTTAATCTAAGTTATAAATTGACCATAAATCATATTCTAATGGATTATAATTATAAGCAGATTAACCAACATAAGTTAAATGGAGATCCAATTATAAAATAATGAGACATGGTATAATAAACGTTGTTATTGCATAGTACATACTTATACAAGACTAACACAACTGGTACGGTTCAAATCGGGTTTAAAACGGAGTAATTATGGATTTTCTACCTTTTCTAGAATTATTTCTATATTAAAAACTGATTTCCATATTTATTTTGCAATTTCTGGATACTTATGGACCACGTCCATTAATTTCAGGAAGCAAAGGGTCCCTCTTGTAAATATTTGGACCTAGTTGCAATGATCTGCACACTGCCGAGGATGGCAGGTTTATTAACTAAATCAATGGGGACTCTTTAGCAAAACGATCGACTGAAGGGGGTATCTTGTCATGAGGGCCACCCGATTAGAAATGGACGCGCTAGATTAGATCCGAATTCTATGAAAGTGTTGCAATCTAGGACCTCGGATCTGGATCCAACGGTCCGCGCTTTACGAAATCCCGCCCGAATCCGAACCACACGATCACGATCCGACCGCCCAATACCCACGGGGCGAAGGGGTACGCAAGGCTTGATCTACGCCATCCGTTTAAATTCCTATGGTCCTGATCTACCATGCCAACACTCCAAATCTTATCCATTCCTCGCGTGATCGACGGTGCAGAGGTCGTCTTCTTCCCTGGCTCTGAGTACGATAGCGCCCACGCACTAATTTCTACCGCGATTGGCGCTATACCATGGAGAGAAAAGCTTGGATCAGATCATGACGCCTTACCAGAGTGCATGGGGACAGTTTGAGTTGGCCATGATGCGGAGTAGATCGGACACCATGCATCACCCTAGCGAGAAGGACCGACCGCACATGCGCCGTTTTCTCACAACGAGGCCACGGCCAGATGCGACGCGCACGCGAAGGCTTCACGGGTTCCACACAGCACGATCGCGCACCTAGGAAGAAATATGCTCCATTGTCAATCTTTACAGCCACAGGGGAAGGGCGGCGAGGGTTGGGCGGAGAGACCATGGCGGAGCACAACAGCGGCGAGCATTCGATCGACCCCATCCTGGTTCCTTGGCTTCGATAGATCACGACCACGCCGTGGCGCGGTACAGCGGAGGGGGATCAGAGAGGGGGCACACCGAGCGGAGGCCGCTGGGGAGGGAGCTCGGGCACTGGGTGCCAAGCGTCATGGCAGCGGCGCGCCTAGGTTCATGGTGGTGCTGCAAAAGTAGAGCGCCATAAGATTGGGGTGGGTACCGAGGTGGCAGTGGCAGTTGCCCCTGCATGAACGCCATGGTCACAGCTGCGCAGTCCTGTGGTTCTTGGCCATGGGATCTGACGGGAAGAAGGTTAGGGCCCAAGAGTTGGCGGCGGCAGGAGGTTAGGGTTCACAGAAAAGTGCCCCCGATGCCTAAATACCCTAGAGCCAGTTCGGTTAGCAAGAAATTAGGACCCAGTGGTTGGCTGGAGGGGCAGCTTAGTTTTTGTTGCGCCAAACCCGATCGTAGAGAAGAAGAGAGAAATCCGGGTAGGCTTCTGTTAGGCGTTAGTCGAGCCCATGGCCAGCATGAAGGGGAAAAAAGACCAGGCGGTGATTGACTGCGTGCTCGAGTTCCAGATTGGCGGCCACAAGAAACACACCAGCATTACATCATGATGCTGCAAGCGTGCATAGAGGCCAAAAAAATAATAAATAAAGTGCTAGATGGGATGGGATGCAAATTTGCAAGTGGCTGTGCATGGTGTGGCCTGTGTAGAAGAATGGCCTAGCCGATGTTAGCTCTCCTTTTTTTTCTTTTATTTTTTTCTATTTTATTTTCAAATTCAGAATTTCAAATTTCCACCTCCAACAAAAATAAATTGTATGCTTGCAAAGTATAATTTATACATATACTAATCATTTTATTCATTCGAGCCAATGCTTCAAATATATAGTGCACAATCATAAAAAAACTCGACGTGAAATACTTGGTTTATTTTATTTTATTTTCTATTTTTATTTCTAGTTTTATTTCAAATTATAAATTCGAATTTGATTCAAATTCCATACTTATCTTCAAATGCGTAATTAAAATCCCAGCATGATATGCATTTTTCTACCAATTTGGGCTTTACACATAAATAAGCATTGTCAAACAACTCATACATAAGTGTACTCTAAATCTAAACTAAAATACAACTGTTTGCACTAATGTTAAGCCTAACTTTATATTAATTCAAGTCTCCACACTTTTGCGGCCATCAAATTTGATTTCCATTCTATCTTTTCATGTACAACAAATAGGAGAAAACTAGACATAGCAAAAAGCTCCATGCAGCACGTGGATGGTCTCGAAGCTGCCCTTGTGCTTCTCCCTGTTCTTGATCACTCCTACACGCCCGGTGTTCCTCCCACCGGTCACCATGACCATGTTGCCAACGTCAAACTTGATGAAGTTGATGATCTTGTTGGTCTCCATATCGATCTTGATGGTGTCGTTGGCCTTGATGAGCGGGTCGAGGTAGCGGATGGTGCGGCCATCGTAGGTGTGCAGGTAGGGGATGCCTTTCTGGCCAAACTGAACAGACCTCACCTTGCAGAGCTTGAACTGCACACAAACCAATAGAAAAGTAGTGAGCATTTCACATGCGTACTATGAAAGGGCATGGGAATTTTCAGCGATGTAATTGGATAGATAGAGAGAGCAACATCTATTAATAGTCCTAAGGATTGTAGCACATGACATTTTCAATGCAAGACTTTCATGCACACACCATATATGGACAGTATAGCAAGGATAAGGTACACAGGTCTACTAATGAAAAACAGCAACCTCACACAGCTACCAAGATCATCATGCTCAACTAGAACAATGAGAGATGATGTGTAAGAGAATTGGCCTAACCTTGGCATCCTCATCCCTAATTGGGTGAAGACGGAAGTGGCCCTTGGTGTCATAAAGCAGCCTGTAGTTCTCGTTTGTCTTGGGGATGGAAATGACATCTACCAAAGAAATGACACGACAAATCAGCAACCAAAATAGGTGTATAGGTATCTTTATGCATTAATAGAGATACAGGCATACCCATGAATCCAACAGGGTAGGTCTTGTCAGTCCTAACCATGCCATCAGCAAGTACATGGCGTTGCATCAAGATAGAAATGACGTCGTGGTACGTCAGTGCATACTTGAACCTGTTCCTGATGACGAGGATCAGAGGCAGGCACTCCCTGGACTTGTGAGGTGCAGAAGATGGCTTGGGAGCCTACAGAAAAAAGACCAACCTGAAGCATTAGACAAATGGGGAAGTATAGAAGATTGTAGGTACCAAAGCTACAAAATATTATTTACTTACAAAAGCTCTGCCATGCTTGTCGAGCATCCAGTGCTTGGGCGCATTGAGCCTCTTCAAGTGCTTCTTCAATCCCCTAGCCTGGATTGCAAAATAATAATGATCAACAAAAGTGCAATAGATTCTAGTAGGGCATTCATAGTTGACTCATCCAGATTGCATCAGCTGTTAAAAGTAACAACAAACCTACACACTATTGAATGATTCCATTTCAAAATAGATCACGGTTTCAAGTTCCCACTACTTATATTACTTATTATATATAGCCATCATAGGTCACAATGACCGTGTTAGATGAACTATCCCGAGAATAAGTCCATCATTCATATACATAGATCCTGAAAGCAGCATGTTTAACACAGCAAATTAGATTATCCACGACCAACAAGACTATCAATAAAACTACATCACCCTAAGCCTCCTGAGGACATTCCTGCAGATAGAAGAAACACTAAAAGTCCTCCAAGTAAGAGGAAGTTCAAAGGTACAGCTATCCAAATTTGTCAATCAAACAATTTCTTTGAGCTACTTTAGTTTTTTTTTGAATCATCAATCTTTGTTTCTTATTGATCTAGCAATGTTGGACACATGGACTCCTAAATGCATGTGCCCTAAATACACTTGGAATTACAGATTGGACCAATGTCTTTACATTTTCTTACCTGCTTGGTTTTCAGAATTGGAGCACTCAAACAAGGAGCACATCCAAATCCTTCCCAACACAAGGGACCTGAAGAATGACTCTCCTCTAGGTGCCAAAGCCCAACATGCTAGTTTAGTCAGTAGTCCAATCAGAAACTCACCTTGCCGTGGCATCTCGCCCAATCAAAGCTTCACAAACATTCTTCTCAATATGCATAAGATCAAGACAATGACGCACACTTAGATCGCGCCAATAAGGTAACCTCCAAAATATGGATTTTTTCTTCCAAATTCCGGACAATGCTAAATTGTGTTTCCTGAACTTATTTTCAGACCTGCATGATGGAGCCTTTTGATTTTCAATACTCCCATCAATGCATCAACATTCTTTCGGTATGGATGATTTCTGCGTGTCCACCTACGATGTCCCAGGTTTACAATTTTTCTACTGTTTTTTAGATAACGACTATTTGTATTCTCTTGACAAATATAGCATGCTTTGTATCCCTGAGTGGATAATACTGAAATGTTTCCAAGGCCTTTATAGTCATGGATGGTACAAAAAGCAAGGCCCTCAAGTTAAAACATTCTTTCTTACGAGCATCCCAAACTTCAACACCAGTTTCCCATAGCTTCAACAGGTCTTGTACCAACGGCTCAAGATACACATCAATATCATTGCCCGGCTGTTTTGGTCCAGGGATTAATACTGACAACATGATGTACTTCCGTTTAATACATAACCAAGGTGGCAGGTTATATATGCTTAATAATACTGGCCATGTGCTATGGGTAGTGGTCATATTGCCAAATGGACTCATACCATCGATGCTGAAAGCGAATCGGATATTCCGTGATTCTTTTGCAAATATTTCATACTTACTATCAATTTCTCTCCATTGTGAAGCATCTGCAGGGTGCCTCAACTTTCCATCCTTCTTACATTCTTTAGCATGCCAACACAAAAGTTTTGCACTTGCTAGATTAGCAAAAAGTCTTTCTAATCGAGGTATCACAGGGAAGTACCAGAAAACTTTTGCAGGAATCTTTTTCTTCTCATTGGAGCCCAATTCCTCTAGGCTATCAATCTTCTTGTAGCGTGATGTGTCACATGTTGGACATGATATGTTGTTCTTATGCTTTCCCCAATATATAATGCAATCATTGGGGCAAACATGTATTTTTTTCATACTTCAACTCAATAGGACACAAAATCTTCTTTGCTTTAGTTGTGCTTCGTGGCACCATATTCCCTTTAGGAAGCTTGTCTGCTAAAAAATTTAACAAATCTGTAAAGCTCTTATCCCTCCATCCACTAGCCACCTTGAATCGTAGAAGTTCAGTAGTAAAATTCAGTCGATTATCACCGCTTCCCGGATATAATGATGTCTCACGCTCTCGAACTAGTATCTCACGTACTTGTGATGCTTGAGCCTCACTCAAATTACGAGTTACAGTAACATCATGTATCATGTATTCCAGATGATCGACGGGCACATCAACAATCATCGCGTCCGCAAAATGACTTTTTGTATCCTGGATATGCACATAATGGTCATTCGCCTCATTAGTATCCATAGGACCACCATTAGTATCTAAAGGACCCTCAGTGTTTCCATTGTTATCACCAATAGAACATTCACCATAATTTGTCCAGCATGTGTACCCACATGTAAAACCACGCATTATCAAGTGTCCAAGGATTACACATGAGTCGATAATTGGATCAAAGTTTCTACAGTCCACACAAGGGCATAAGATAGCTGTTGCCTTATTATCTAATCAATGTTTTTCAGCAACATTTAGGAACCCTTGCACATGAAGGAAATAATTGATATCAGACCGATTAATTCCATACATCCATTGCTCTCGGTCCATATCTGAAAAAATAATTAAAGATTCATTTTATATTGCCTCATAAACTAGATGCAAACAGCACGACATTATATAGGGAAAACAAACTAGGTAATTTGTTAGGTTTTCATCTATTAGAAAGTTATTTTAATAACTAACAAATAAACAATTAATTAAATAATTAAAACATTTGTCATAATTAAAATAGTAATTTTACTATGCATGCAAAATTAATACGATCCTAACGTAATTTGAAGGAATTAAAACAAATACTTAATGTAAAAAATATCACATATTTAATAAACTAATAGGGCTACATGAAATATTTTAATCGCAGCTAAGTTACCCTGAAAGATGAATGGATGGGAAGAAATTCCTTCACAGAACTCGAGAGGAACTCAAACTTCGACGGGGAGTTAGGATGGGCTCATCAAATGGAAGTCATATATGTATTTATAGGAGTGTTTTGAGTTCATCCATAAATCTATGACCCGCCAAGTGGGCCCGAGCCGCCCCACAATGCGTAGTCCGTGCCGCCCCGCCCACCAGTCAGCCGTGGACCCGCGGTCGCCCACCACGCCGTGCAGCTAGTCCACCTGCAAAAAAGTTGAGTGTAAATGGAGGAGTTGGGGGATCGAACTTAGGATGTTACCAACAACACCCTCAGTCTTTAACCTCTATGTTACAAGGCTGCTTCTGCTATATTAATAAAACGTATTGTATATATGTGCAAAACACATAGAAAGAGAAATATCTGTGGCATGAAC
The DNA here is from genome assembly GCA_029449295.1 of Zea luxurians. Taxonomy (NCBI): domain Eukaryota; kingdom Viridiplantae; phylum Streptophyta; class Magnoliopsida; order Poales; family Poaceae; genus Zea; species Zea luxurians. Next base: position 53,447,681 of record JAOPSE010000004.1, on the reverse strand, counting down.
CACCGCTTATCAGGTTGCTTATACCGTACAAAGAGACGATATTATAACTATGAATATAATGAAAAAATAAAAAATAACTATATTTTAAACGTATAATTTTATTTGGAGAGGTTTCTTATTAAGCAAGATTTTTTACCTATATGATATATAGAAACCGTACCAACATACAATCAGCTAACTAGATCATTTTAAATGCCAAAAAATGTTTAAATGACTTCAAAAAATTTAAAAAAAATTAGAAATATTTTGACATCCAATAAACTCATTTTAAAAAATATATCTTTTTAAAAAGATATTTAATTTATTCAAATAGTTAGAGTTTGCTTTCCGAAAATAAAGAAATAATCGAAACAATCGAATAATTAACGAGACTTCTATGGGATTTATTAACATGATTCAAACATGTGCGCTTTAGAAACACTATGGAACATAATTATTAGTTCAATCTAATCAGAATTTACTATTTACTACGTTTTTTCACAATATGTCTTATCAGAAATATCATACGAGATGGTTTTATGTTTACAAGTTTATAGTATACTCACTAACATCTACGATAATTTGTATAGTCTAGATGACTCTAATAATATCTTTATTTGAGATGGTTTCATATACAGAAGTGTCTAATATACTAACCAAAATAAAAGACACTTCTTGTAAACTTAATGCCTCAAAAGGTATATTTATTTGAGACGGTTTTCAAAATGAAACTGTATTAAATCAATATAAGACATTTCCAACCATATATCTGTCTCAAAAACCTTCTTCATTAAAGACGGATTTCCAATAAACCGTCTTACCTTACTCAGCACATATGATAAAAGACGCTTTTATAAAATGCACTGATATTTGTCTTAAGATGTATGTCTTAAATAAGCATATTTCTAGTAGTGCACGTGGACTAATTAGTTTGCCAAAATGTCTTTTATCTCAGGTGCATAAGGTTCAACATAAACCAAGAAAGAAATTAAGTTGGGGACTCAAATAAGGAGTGGTGCTGCCAGTGGCGCAACGGACAGTGTCCGATGGCCGAGCAACCCCAACTAGCCAATCTCGAGTTTTCCTAGGGAGCACTTCGCTATAATTCACCGGACTGTCCGGTGTGCACTGGACATGTCCGGTGAGCCAACGGAGCAACGGTCACCTGTGCGCCAACGGTCGACTGCGTGAACAGTAAAAGTCATAAGTCAGAACGCACCGGACATGTCCGGTGTGCCACCGGACTGTCCGGTTCAACTATTGGACAAAGGACTCTAACGGTCAACCGCTCCAAACCCCAACAGTGTGCTGACGTGGCACGCACCGGACAATGAACAGTGTCATGTCCGGTGCACCACCGGACTATCCGGTGAGCCCATCGACAGCAAAAACAGCCAATGGCTAGAAAGTGGTTAGAGGCTATAAATACCCTCGAACCACCTCCTTCAATGACATCCAAGTTTTTTGAACTCAACATTCATTGCAAGAGAAAAAGACTTCACTCCAAGACACATTCAATAGATCAAATCCTCTTCGAGCCTCCAAATCAACTCAATTCCTTAGTGACTTGAGAGAGGGTGTTTTGTGTTCTTTGTTGCTCTTGTTGCCTGGATTGCTTTTTCCTTCCCATTCTTATTTCTCTAAGTGCTTTGTAAAGCTAGCAAGAGACACCTAAGTGTGTGGTGATCCTTGAGGGGCCTTAGTGACCCATGTGATTAAGGAGAAGCCTCGACCGGTCTAAGTGACCGATTAAGAGAGGGAAAGGGTTGAAATAGACCCAGCCTTTGTGGCCTCCTCAACGGGGACTAGGTTCTTTGGAACCGAACCTCGGAACAAATCACCGTGTTCACTTGTGTTGATTTCCACTTGATTTGTTTTTCCTCTTTCCTCTCTCCAAAGTTCCCTTGCTCATATTGATTTGAGTTTGTTCCCAAAATTATCTGCATTAATTGTGCAACTCCAAGCAAGGAGAACTATCTTTCGAACTCCAATTTAATTCTAAGGCTAACCTCGGCCTTAATGCAAGTTTAAGTTTATAAATTTTAGGTTTCGCCTATCCACCCCCCTAGGTGACTTTCAATTGGTTTCAGAGCTAATGCTTCATTAAGAGTCTAACAAACTCGAAGTGATGTCTGGAGATCACGCCAAGAGGGAGATCGTCACCGGTGACAAGACCATAGGCTCGGGAAGGACTCTGTCAAAGGAGTCTGGCGACAAATACAAGGAGGAATCCTCTTCCTCCATCAAGTCACATAGGAGGGGCGACAAGAACAAAAAGAAAATGAAGAAGGTGGTCTACTACAAGACCGACTCTTCATCACCCTCCACATCCGGCGCTGAGTCTACAACTTTGAAGCGCCACGAGTGCAAGAAGTATAGTAAGATGCCTCTACGCTATACTCACATTCCTAAACGTGTTCCTCTACTTTCGGTACCCCTAGGCAAACCACCATATTTTGATGGTGAAGATTATTGTATGTGGAGTGATAAAATGAGGCACCATCTAACCTCACTCCACGAAAGCATATGGGATATTGTTGAGTTTGGAGCGCACACACCACAAGTCGGCGACAAGGACTACGACTCGGACGAGGCCACCCAAATAAGGCATTTTAATTCCCAAGCAACTTCTATACTCCTCGCTTCCTTGTGTCGAGAGGAGTATAATAAGGTGCAAGGCTTGAAAAATGCTAAAGAAATTTGGGACATCCGCAAAATGGCTCATGAAAGGGATGAGGTGACCAAGATCACCAAGCGTGAGACGATCGAGGGAGAACTCGGTCGATTCGTACTCAACAAAGGAGAGGAGCCACAAGCAATGTACAACCGGCTCAAGACGATGGTCAATGAAGTGCGCAATCTCGGGAGCACCAAGTGGGATGACCATGAAATGGTCAAGGTTATTCTAAGATCTCTTGTTTTTTATAATCCCCCACAAGTACAACTAATTCATGGAGATCCTAGATATAAACAGATGTCTCCCGAAGAAGTGATTGGCAAGTTTGTGAGCTTTGAACTTATGATCAAAGACTCCAAACACATTGTCAACTTGGAGCAAGGCGCCACCTCCACACCCGAGGTGCAACTCGTTGCATTCAAATCTATGGAAGAAAAGAAGGAAGAGTCTACACTAAGTAGACTACCAATCGACGCCTCCAAGCTCAACAACGAGGAGATGGCTCTTACAATTAAGAGCTTTCAACAAATCCTCAAACAAAGGAAGGGGAAGGACTACAAGCCCCGTTCCAATAGGGTGTGCTATAAGTGTGGTAAGTCTGATCACTTTATAGCTAAATGTCCATATACAAGTGACAGTTACAGGGACGATGACAAGAAGGGAAAGAAAAAGATAGAGAAGAAAAGGTACTACAAGAAGAAGGGTGGCGCATGGGACGGGAAAGTTTATTTTTCGGCTTCACCGCTTATTTTTCGGTGTAAGTTCTGCATCCTTTAGGAACGTCTTTTGAACTTCTTCGCCTTCTATTTCGGTGGTATAAGTTCTGCATCCCCTTAGGAACGTCTTTTGAACTTCTTCGCCTTCTATTTCGGCGGTATTTGGCTCTGCATTCCCTTTGGAACGACTTTTGAGCAGAAAACTTACACTGCGCTCCCTTAGGAATGACTTTTTGTAGCTTCAGCAAATCTTATGCTACGCTCCTTTAGGAACGACTTTTTGTAGTTTCAGTGATTTTTAGCTCTGCATTCCCTTAGGAATGACTTTTTGAACTTCGGCAGTTTTGAGCTTCATAAATCTGTGAAGAAGATATGTTTCATTCTGATATAAACAAAACTATTACAAGGAATTAAAACTAGATTTACATTGATTGTTCCTTATTGAAAAACAAAATGACATAAAGTATAAAAGTATTTCAGGGGTAGGATATTGCTCAATAAATTTGCTTCGATTCTTGCACAGTACTGTTGACTGTGCGAGCTTCAGATTCTTCCCTGAAATCCCGTTGCTGCTGGGTGTGCTGGCGCCCTTCTGGCTGCTGGTTTTGGGAGTAGGTCGGTTGTAGTGGTGGTGGGGGTGGGAGTTGTGGCCAGGAAGCCTGTGAATGGCTAGCCGAAGCGACAGAAGCTGCAGGATGATTGCCCTCATACTCTTGTATGTAGGGAGAGTGGCACGAAGCAGTGTGCAAGACATGCTTCGGCTGATTCTGCCGAGCTTCAGCTTCTGCGATTTCCTTTTGCTTCTGAATAGTGATTTGGCACATTCTTGTAGTATGGCCCTTGTCCTCACTATAGAATAAGCAGCAGATCTTCCTCGGCTGATCCCCAAACCTTCCTTCGAAGCCCCTAGCGCCTCTACCCCTTGGAGCTGGTGGCTTGAAAGAACTTTGTTGTTGCCCCGAAGATTGTGAAGTGTATTGTGACCTCTGAGGCTAGCTCCCTTTGTCGTCGTTCTGACTGGAGCTGTGGATTGACCTGACATGCCTTGGGTGGATTTGTTCTCCGAATCCCCAGGTCATCTTAGAGAATCTGTATGCTTCCTCCCTTCTTTGGTGGAAGTCATTATCAGCCCGAATGTATTCATCCATCTTCTGGAGCAGCTTCTCCAGAGTCTATGGAGGCTTTCTGGCAAAATACTAAGCAGTAGGTCTTGGCCAAAGACCCTTGATCATAGCCTCAATGACAATCTCATTGTGCACTGTAGGCACTTGGGCCCTCAGTAGCAAGAACCTTCGGACATATGCCTGAAGGTATTCTTCATGGTCTTGTGTGCACTGGAACAGAGCCTGAGCTATGACTGGCTTCGTTTGAAAGCCATGGAAACTGATAACCAGCATATCCTTGAGCTTCTACCATGACGTGATAGTCCCTGGCCGAAGAGAAGAATACCATGTTTGGGCTACATTCCGGACGACCATGACGAAGGACTTTGCCATGACTGCGGTATTGCCCCCGTATGAAGATATAGTTGCTTCGTAACTCATCAGAAACTGCTTTGGATCTGAGTGCCCATCATACATGGGAAGCTGGGGTGGCTTGTATGATGGGGGCCATGGAGTAGCCTGCAGTTCTGCTGCCAAAGGAGAAGCATTATCAAAAATAAAGGTATCATGACTAAAATCATCATACCATCCATTTTCGTTGAATAAGCCCTCTTGATGAAGCTCCCTGTGTTGGGGCCTTCGATCTTGTTCATCTTGAGCAAGATTACGCACTTCTTCAGTAGCTTCATCGATCTTCCTTTGAAGATCGGCCAGCCGAGCCATCTTCTCCTTCTTCCTTTGTACTTGTTGATGGATGATTTCCATGTCCTTGATCTCTTGGTCCAACTCCTCCTCCAGGAGTGTTGGGCTGGTGGCCTTCGTCTTCTGGCTTCGAGCCTCTCAGAGAGAGAGAGTTTCCTGGTTTGGGTCCAGTGGCTGCAATGCAGCAGCCCCTGGCGCTGAAGCTTTCTTCGGCAGCATGACGAAGGTCAGAGCTTGCCGAAGGTGGTCGGATGAGTTCACCGGAGGTGGGCGCCAATGTTGGGGACTTGTTCTCAAATGCTATGAATTAAGAACAAGGCAACACAAAAAATAGGTTAATTGTTAATGTCCTTCATCCTTCGAAACATTATCTCCTCAAGGATATAATGATCTTCGGACGAAGGATATGAAGGTCATACCTTCATCATCACAGTATGTATTAATGGTAGATGAAGCACACAAAATATAGGAGAGAGCATGAACAATTATATGATATAATCATGTACATTTCTTATTATAGGATTATAAATGAATAAGAACAATATTGAATTACATTCGTACCTTCGGCTTGACAGGAAATGAAAGTACAAACATGACGCAAGAGCACGTACAAGTCAGCGTGAACAGTATGGGGGCACTGTTCATCTATTTATAGGCACAGGACGCAGCCTGTGTAAAATTACACTCATGCCCTTTACATTTACTATTGACTTTAGGATAATCCGTTGAGGTCCATATAGCATTTTCCCCTTTAAGTCGGTTCCTTTTTCTGTCATTATGCCGAAGCTCCCTTGCGCGTGGCTTCGGGGATGCGTCATCCTTCGTATTGTTCGTGCTTCTCACATTGTATATGGTTTTGATCCGAGTCCGAGGGCACCTGTTCATATACTACACTTGGAAAATATTGTCAAATCATGTTTTTGAGGACCTTCGGAAGACGAAGGCCCCCAACAGGACCGCACCACCATTTTTTTAAAATTTCAAAAACTAAAGGAAGAAATTATTTCAATTGGTATTTCATTTGATTTCAAAAACCCTCTTGACACCTAAGAGGAGAATTTCTTTAGGTGGGAGCATTTATTTAGTCAAAGGAAAAGCATTTAAAATAGGGGAGAATTGCAAATCTTGAAAAATGCTTCTTGAAATCATATTCTCATACCTTTGGCTATTTGCAAAAGAATTTGAAAAGATTTTTCCAAAAGATTTGCAAAAACAAGCAAGTGGTGCAAAGGTGGTCCAAAATGTTCAATAGAAGAAAGCAATCACGTTTATTCTTAGACTTATGTAAAAAGTCTTTCCATTGGTTTAAATCTAAGTAACCTATGCACATCTATCACAAATGCAAACTAATTACATTTTTACACTCTATATTTGCTTTGGTTTGTGTTGACATCAATCACCAAAAAGGGGGAGATTGAAAGGAAAAATGAGCTTAATCATTTCCTATAATCGATTTTGGTGGTTGATGTCCATCACAAACCACGTGGACTAATTAGTTTGCCAAGATGTCTTTTACCTCAAGTGCATAAGGTTCAACATAAACCAAGAAAGAAATAAAGTTGGGGACTCAAATAAATTTGGAGCAAAGACTTGGAGTGGTGCTGCCAGCGGCACACCGGACACTGTGCGGTGCCAAGGCCGAGCACCCCCCAATTGGCCAGTCTCGGGTTTTCCCAGGGCGCGCTCCGCTATAATTCACCAGACTATCCGGTGTGCACCGGACATGTCCGGTGAGCCAACGGAGCAACAGTCACCTACGCGCCAACGGTCGACTGCATGAATAGTAAAAGCGCACAGTGCAGAAGTCAGAAGTTAGAGCAGAAAGTCAGAATGCACCGGACATGTCCGGTGTGCCATCGGACTGTCCGGTGCAACTACAGGACAAAAGACTCCAACAGTCAATCGCTCCAAACCCCAACGGTGCGCTGACGTGGCACGCACCGGACAGTGAACAGTGTTCTGTCCGGTGCACCACCGGACTGTCTGGTGTGCCCATCGACAGCAAAAACAGCCAACGGCTAGAAAGTGGTTGGAGGCTATAAATACCCCCAACCACCTCCTTCAATGGCATCCAAGTTTTCTGAACTCTAACATTCATTGCAAGAGCAAAAGACTTCACAACAAGACACATTCAATAGATCAAATCCTCTCAGAGCCTCCAAATCAACTCAATTCCTTAGTGACTTGAGAGGGAGTGTTTTGTGTTATTTTTTTACTCTTGTTGCTTGGATTGCTTTTTCCTTCCCATTCTTATTTCTCTAAGTGCTTTGTAAAGCTAGCAAGAGACACCTAGGTGTGTGGTGATCCTTGCAGGATCTTAGTGACCCAAGTGATTAAGGAGAAGCCTTGATCGGTCTAAGTGACTGATTGAGAGAGGGAAAGGGTTGAAATAGAACCGGCCTTTGTGGCCTCCTCAATGGGGACTAGGTTCTTTGGAACAGAACGTCGGTAAAACAAATCACCGTGTTTACTTGTGTAGATTTCCACTTGATTTGTTTATCCTCTTTCCTCTCTACAAAGTTCCCTTGCTCATATTTGTTGGAGACTTGTTCTCAAGTGCTATGAATTAAGAACAAGACAACACAAAATGTTAAATGTTAAAGCCCTCCGTCCTTTGAAGCATTATCTCCCTCAGGATATAATGATCTTCAGACGAAGGTTATGAAGGACATACCTTCATCATCATAACACATTTGTATAAAAGACGAAGCATATGAAACATGAGAAACAACATGAATAATTATATGATATCATAACATATATATATATATCTATTTCTTATTACATAATCATGAATAAATATAAACAATATTGAATTACATTTATACCTTCGGCTTGACAGAAAGTGATAATACAAGCGTGCCGCGAAAGCAAATGCCAAATCAGTGTGTCCAGTACATGGGTACTATTCATCTATTTATAGGCACAGGGCACAACCTATGAGATATTACAATCATGCCCTTTACAAAAGATTACAATTATGACATAGACCCTCATGGAAAAAACAGTCGTCTCATCTTTAAGTCGGTTTCACCCTTCGTCTTGAGACATTTCATAATGCCAAAGCTTCATAAGTGGTAGCTTCGGTGTTGCTTTTAGGGGGATCTGCCGAAGGTGTTTCTTCTTACAGGATCTTCGGCGACGAAGCATGCCCCCAACAGTAGCCCCTTCGTGGTGCTAGATCGTTTTTCGTAACGAGCTTGATCCGTGAAAAAGTCTCTTAGGCTTCAGGAAGCCGAAGATCCGAAAAACACCTTCCTTGAGCTCGTTGCTGATAAACGATAAAAATTCTTCAAGCGCGAAACAATCCCACCATGCAGCGGGTTCACGTGTCCTAGCAATTCACCTTCTCAGGTTCTATGGCCCACCATTCAGTGGGTGCGGGCGACTGTTCACTCGGTGCGGAAGACTTGTCGACTCACCTTGCCACCTACGACATTATATAAACAGACAGGTAGGTGTGAAGTTACCACATCATTCATTGCTATTGCACTGTTTTGCTGCCGAAAAATTAAACATAGCCGAAGCTTGTTCATCATACGCAACCGAAGTATCGCTTTTGCTCCTGCTTCGTCACAAGAGGAAGAGTTTTGGGGAAACCAAAAAGTTACCAACTTCAAAAAATTGTAAGGAATTCATCATCAAATGGCGAGAGTACGCTCCATTGCCAGGGTTGGTCGCGGGGGAGATGAAGCCGAAGCTGCTGAGACCGCTCCCATTTCTGAAGTGATGAAGCGGTCAGGGATGGTGGTACCGGAAGAAACTTCCGACGAAGGTGTACCTGCTGCCGAAGCTGAGCAGGTTGATGCTGGAGAGGATGAATATGAAGATGAATATGGTGCGACGCCATCTAAACCAAGCCACCTAGAGTTTGGGAAGTCTACTATTACTGAAGGTGATATGCCCAAGATGTTGAAGCTTGGCTATTTTAGTGAAACCAAAAAGAAGCTGATTCGTTTCGGCGGAGAGGAAATTATCCCAAAGCCGGAAAAAGATGAGGTGGTGGTATTTAAAAGCTTTTTTAAAGCAGGATTGAGATTTCCTTTACATGATATGATCGCAGATGTTTTGGAGAGATTTGGGATTTATCTTCACCAGCTAACTCCTAACGCCATTATTAGGCTTAGTATCTACATTTGGGCTCTCTGGAGCCAGGGGGCAGATCCGCTTGCCGAAGGTTTTTGCCGGGCACACGAGCTTCATTATCAGACCAAAGCTAGAGAAGATGGGCTGCATGATAACTTCAGCTGCTATAACTTTGCTTATCGCAAAGATGCAAAATATCCAGTTATTAGCTATTGTACCAAGTGGCCAGCTGGCTGGAAGACTGAATGGTTTTATGTTAAAGTGGATGAGAAGAAGGAGAAGCTGGTGTTGGGGCGAAGGCAAAGACGCCACCCTTCGCTCGGGGCCTTCGCCGTAAACACCGGCCCATCGGAGACAAGACAACGGGCAGGGACACCCTTCGCCCCATACGACATCGGACGAAGACCCGTGGCGAGGTCATCCCACCGTGCGGCCTCGTCCAGCGCGGAGGCCCACGTGTGATCTGGCCCATTGTGACAGGCCCTGCGTGGCCGCTGCATGTTACGGGCCTAATTTATAAAGGCGTCCCTGTAATTACAGTCTGTAACCCCGCTTTATGGGAATATTCCGGGGATAACCTAGGTGTCTGAGGGCACATGCGTCCTTAACACGGGACGCTGGGCACCCTGACACCTATAAATACCCCCACACAGTGCCCTTAAGAGGCTAGACGAACAGAGCTTTTGCCATCAAGTGCTGAAACCCTGTTTGCGCTATTACACCCCCCCCCCCCCCCCCCCGTTGGACCAACTTGCACCTGTGAGCGAGTTCCAACATTTGGCGCCCACCGTTCGTGCTACGAAAAAACCACCCGCGATGGCACCCAAGAAAGCTAGCTCGAAGGCTGACGAGGCTACGAAGGCAGCACTGCTGGCCGCAAGGAAGGGCAAGGCCCTCGCACTCACCCACTCCACTCACCAAGAGGCTACTGAAGACGACGCCCTCCGCACCTGCGGCCCTGAAGGACAACCGCAGCCTCCCCCAGGCTTCGCCCCACCAGAAGGCGCGGACCTCACCGAGGACGGTGAAGTCCTTGGCTTCGCCCCACCGGAGGGCACGGACCTCACTGAGGACGGTGAAGTCCTTGGCGTTTCAGCGGAAGAAGCTACAGCTGCGCGCACTGCGCCTCAAGAACCGCAATCTCCAGAGGCAAAAAGAGATACTGGAGGCCAAGCGCCAGCGCGTGTCTGCACTAGCCAAGGTGCGGTAAATGATACGCGACGAAGAGCAGAAGGCCCAGGACCTCGAGCGGTAGATCGCGCTGATGCAGCGCGAAGGCCACCTCGGCCTGCAGCATGGGCCACCCCTGCAACAACAAGCACAAGTGGAAGACATACGCGAAGACCACCGCGGCCTGCAGCACGGGCCACCCCTGCAACACCGCGCGCAGGTGGAAGACCCGCACTTCCCCCAGCGCGACTACGCCTTCCCACACACTGCGCCATTTCAAGGGGTCAACTACCTCGACGAGCGAAGTCCCCTGGCGCCACATCTGCAAGTGACACCCTAGCCTGCCAACTTCCGGGCAGGGACCTATCCCAAGTACAACGGTAGCACGGACCCAGCTCAGTACATCATGAGTTATCAGGTCGCCATCGCATCTTCCGGAGGGGACGACGCCACAATGGCCAAGTCTTTCATCATCGCCCTCGAAGGCCCAGCTCTCACCTGGTTCACCAGGTTACCCCTGCTGTCCATTGATTCCTAGAGAAGCCTAAGGGACAAATTCCTGCTCAACTTCCAAGGGTACCACCCAGACACCGACGCCTTGGCCGAACTCTCACTCTGCAAGCAACTGGAAAAAGAGACTCTGCGGGAGTATTACCGCAAGTTTCTCACACTCAAGTCACAGCTGCCCTCAGTTGACGACCAGATCACCTTTCACTACGCCATCAGTGGCCTCCGCGCCGACGTCCTTTACAGCCATTGCATCAGGGACCCGCCCAAGAACCTCCAGGAATTATATCAACTATTTGAAAAATATGCCAAATCCGAAGAGCTCCACCAGCGCAAGGTTGAGTCCCAGAGGAAACCCAAAGACGCTCCACAGTCCAGCCGCACGTGGACGAGGACTCCGCAGCCAGACTCCGGCCGAGACGGCCGTAACCAGCAGCAGGTGCACAACATTGCCAACCAGCACCCCGCTGGTGATGCCCCTCGCCGCCAGGAATATCCCGCCCAGGGCCGCGGAAGTGGAACTCGCGGTAGGGGCCAGGGACGCGCGCAGCCGCCGTGCCGATTCTACTGTCTCTTCCACGGCGAAGACTGCGCCCACCAAACAAAAGACTGCCCTGAAACGAAGGCCACCAGAGACAGGATGGCACGGGCGCAGCCGGCCGACAACCCAAGGGTCGTCGCGCACACTTATCAGCAACACCATCCACCATATATCCACGCCCCTGCCCCGCATCCACCGCACCACGCTTACCAACACCATCAGGAAGTACAAATCGTGCCTCCCCCACCCCCGCCTCCACACCAGCAACAACAAAACATCCCCCACCCCCACGCACCGAAGCAAGAAGACTTCGCCGATCAGCCGTATCGCGGAGTCATTCATATGATCACTGGGGGGTCCAGTGTCGACTTCGACACCAAGCGACAGAAGCGGGACCACTACCGCAGCATCAACCACGTCGCCATCACTGGTCCAGTCGTGCAAACGAAGTGGTCCCACGTACAGCTAACTTTCGACGCCCGAGACGTCGACCTGCGCAGCGCCCCCCATGTCGACGCCATGGTCATCAACTGCAGCGTGGCAGGCTAGGACCTGCACAAAGTCCTCGTTGATAATGGCAGTCAGGCAGACATCATTTTTCTCCATGCCTTCGATCGCATGGGCATAAGCCATAGCTTGCTCAAGCCTTCGGACAATCCGTTGTACGGCTTCGGCGGCAAGGGCACTTTTCCTATCGGCAAAATAGAGTTGCCTCTCTCCTTCGGTGTAGCGCCCAATGCCTGGAGTGAGCAAATAACCTTTGACATCGTCGACATGGTGTATCCGTACAACGCCATCATGGGTCGGGGCTCCATCAACAAGTTTGAGGCAGCCATTCACGGATTGTACCTGTGCATGAAGATACCAGGTCCATTGGGCGCCATCTCGGTCTACGGCAATCTGCAGACTGCGTGCAACATAGAGCGGGACTTCGTCCCCGGGCAAAGAAATGTCCACTGCCTCACGGCCCAGCGCGAAGCCCCAGCGCCCGCCAGCCCAACTGAAAAACAGCACAAGGCGCAGCTGCAAAGCAACGACGGGACCAAGACTGTTCCCCTCGACCTGGCCACACCCAAGCAAACAGTCACGATCAGCAAAGACCTCACCTCGCATGACGAGGAAAAACTCCTGTGCTGCTTATCTAAGAACAAGGACGTCTTCGCTTGGTCAGCCCTCGACCTGGTCGGGGTCAGCCGATCCATAATCGAGCACAGCCTGGGAATCGACCCCGCGGTGAGACCGAAAAAAACAGCGGCTTCGCAAAATGTCCGACGAGAAGACAGAAGCCGCCAAGGCAGAGGTACACCGCCTCCTGGAAGCCAAATTTATCGAGCCAGTGGCTTACCCCACGTGGCTCTCCAACGTGGTAATGGTGCAGAAAAAGAGCAGCAAGTGGCGAATGTGGATAGACTTCACCAGCCTCAACAAGGCCTGCCCAAAGGACAACTTCCCATTGCCCCGAATCGACAAAATAGTCGATAGCGCGGCCGGGTGCGAGGTCATGTCACTCCTCGACTGCTTCTCTGGTTATCATCAAATATACATGAAGGAGGAGGACAAGGCCAGCACCAGCTTCATAACACCCTTCGGCACATATTGCTTTATCAGAATGCCGGAGGGACTTAAGAACGCCGGGTCCACCTTCTCCCGGCTCACCAAAACAGTGCTCGAAGGGCAGGTCGGCAGAAACGTATTCACATACGTGGACGACATCGTCGTCGCCAGCAGGAATAAAGAGGACCATCTCGCAGACCTCGCTGAGACATTCGTGAACATGCGGGACGCACGACTTCGTCTCAACCCCGATAAATGCGTCTTCGGTGTTCGCCATGGGAAAATATTGGGTTATCTGGTATCGCACCGCGGCATCGAGGCCAACCCAACCAAAATCCAGGCCATCATCAACATGACGCCCCTGCAGTCAGCCAGAGAGGTCCAGCGTCTGACGGGCAGATTGGCCGCCCTCAACAGATTCATTTCCAAATCTGCTGAGCGAAGTCTTCCCTTCCTCAAAACACTCCGCGGCGCAAAAGACTTCGCTTGGGGACCAGAGCAGGCGGCGGCCTTCGCCTCACTAAAACAGTACATGATGGAGTTGGTCGTCCTTACGAGCCCCGACTCTTCGCTACCACTGTTGCTTTACGTCGCGGCTTCGCCGCACGCGGTCAGTGCGGCACTGGTCCAGGAGCAGTTAGTAGAGGGCGTGATCAGGCAGTGCCCAGTATATTATGTCTCCGAGGTGCTCACACCGTCAAAGTGTAACATGACGGAGCTCGAAAAGATTGCATATGCAGTGTTATGTCTTCGGCAAATTGCGCCACTACTTTGAAGCATTCAAGATCCGCGTCACCTCAGATAGGGGACTCGGCGAATTATTCAGAAACCCGGAGGCATCGGTACGGATCGCCAAATGGGCGGCCGAACTCTCCGGCTACCACATCACTTTCGAGCCCAGGACTGCGATCAAGTCACAAGTTTTAGCAGACTTCATCGTCGACTGGACCAGGCCAATAACACAGCCAGAGCCGTCCGTAGAGAAGGTTTGGACAATCCACTGCGACGACGCTTGGTGCCATGCGGGGGCAGGCGCTGCTGCAGTCATCACCTCCCCCGCCGGGGTCAAGCACAGATACGCGGCATGCTTAAGCTTCGCCCTGGAATCTGACAGATGCACAAACAACATCGCAGAATACGAGGCTGTCATCCTCGGCCTCCGCAAGTTAAGAGCCCTCGGCGTCACCACCTGCATAGTCTGAACAGACTCTAGGGTAGTCGCCGGCCAAGTCGAAAAAGACTATGCAGCAAAGGACCCCGCACTTATGCAGTACCTCACGGCCATCCGAAGCCTCGAGAAACAATTCAAGGGATTCACTTTGCAGCATGTGGACCGGGCCAAGAATGAAGAAGCTGACGCATTGGCCAAGGCGGCCGCCAGGGGTGAAGCCCTCCCCTCCGACGTGTTCTATCACGTCATCGGCACACCAGCCGTCCGCAGCCCCGAAGGGCTCCAAATAACCTACGACAGCGAGTGCCAGCGCATGATCAACCTTATCATGACCGAAGACTGGCGGGCGCCAATAACCCTGTACCTGCAAGGGTTCTATCACCCAGTCGACAGCAACGAGGCCAAGCGCCTCCACCACCGAAGCTGGGACTTCGCATTGATCGAGGGCCAACAGTACAAAAAGGGGGTCAGCCAGCCGATGCTTAAGTGCGTTCCCGAGACCAAGGGCGTTCAAATCCTGCGCGAAGTCCACAGGGGGACCTGCGGCTCCCACGCAGGCCCAGGGCCCTAGCGGCAAAGGTGATACGACAAGGCTTCTACTGGCCCGCCATTATCTGCGCCGCAAATCGGGTTGTCAGATCCTGCGAAGCCTGTCAGAAATTTTCCCCACGCTCGGGGCGCCCCTCGCAGTTCACGAAGCTGATCGCCCACACGTGGCCCCTTCAGCGCTGGGGCCTAGACATCGTCGGGCCCCTGCCCACGGCTCAGGGGAACCTCAAGTTCACCTTCGTAGCCGTTGAATACTTCACTAAATGGATTGAAGCGAGGGCAGTATCCACCATCACATCGAAGACGGCCCAGAAATTCTTCTGGCAAAATATTGTTTGCCGCTTCGGAGTACCATCCGAACTCACGGTCGACAACGGCAAGCAGTTCGACAACCAAGGTTTCAAAGACTTCTGCTGCTCCATCGGCACCAAGCTTTCCTTCTCTCCGTGTACCACCCCTAGTCCAACGGAGTCGTGGAGCGCGCCAACGGCAAAATTTTCACAGCTGTCAAGAAAATGCTCCTTGACGACAAAAAAAGGCAAGTGGCCCGACCTGTTACCCGAAGTGGTCTGGGTACTGAATACAACCGAGTGCAGGGCGACTGGGTTTACCCCCTTCCGCCTATTATACGGATCGGAGGCCATGACCCCGCAAGAAATAAAGCATGGGTCGCCTCGGACAGCCGCGTCGGCCGTCCCAGACGTAGATGAGCCAACTTCGAAGGATCTCATCGACAGAGACCGCGTCTTCGCCCTGCAGGCTCTGGACAAATACCAAGCCCAGACAAAAGCATGGCGCGACCAGGCAGTCATCCCAAGGGAATTCAGCGAAGGGGACCTCGTCCTCATCCGGACAGCGAACGGAGTCCAGAGGCAAGCTGGAGCCCGCGTGGGAGGGCCCTTACATTGTCAAGTCGAAGGCCTCCCCCAGCGCATACAGGCTTGCAACGCCAAACTGCGAAGACTTAGAGCATTCCTGGAACATTGATAATTTGCGCAAATTTTTTGTTTGACTCATCAGGGCCAGCCCGCCCTTGTAATTTGCAAAAACAATTTTGTTCTGGCCCGCACTCTTTTCCTCCCGGGGGGTGAGGTTTTTAACGAGGCGGAGTCATGTAATATACAAGAGAAAAATCCCCCGCAAAATCCACGTCGAAAAAAGACCGCATCAACGGTCTTCGACATTCGACTAATACAAAGTCACCGCGAGGCCCAGCAGCAGCCGCCCTCGTGTGCGACAAATCCGCGCAGAAGTCGCCTAAGGGTGCAGCCGGATTAGCACAACAAGTGCGAAAAATCGAAGTCTTCCACAAAGACTATCCGCGTAGAAGTCGCCTAAGGGTGCAGCCGGACTAGCACAACAAGTGCGAAAAATCGAAGTCTTCCACGAAGACTATCCGTGCAGAAGTCGCCTAAAGGTGCAGCCAGACTAGCACAATAAGTGCGAAAAATCAAAGTCTTCCATGAAGACTATCCGCGCAGAAGTCGCCTAAGGGTGCAGCCGGACTAGCACAACAAGTGCGAAAAATCGAAGTCTTCCACGAAGATTATCCGCGCAGAAGTCGCCTAAGGGTGCAGCCGGACTAGCACAACAAGTGCGAAAAATCGAAGTCTTCCACGAAGACTATCCGTGCAGAAGTCGCCTAAGGGTGCCGCCGAATTAGCGCTACAAATACGAAAAATCGAGGTCTTCCGCGAAGACTACCCGGGCAACAATCGCCTAAGGGTGCAGACGGGCTAGCACAATAAGTGCGAAAAATTCTAGTTTGCCGCAAACACTATCCCTGCAGAAGTCGCCTCAGGGTGCAGCAGGGATAGCGCAACAAGTCCGACGAACCGATTACAATGGTACAGCCGCACGAAGCCTAACAAGTGCAAAAACGGCTACACCAAACTGTCCGCACAAAGGCCGACTACATGCGCACCAGACCAACATAACAAACACACCAGACCAAGCACTTAACGCCCTCGCGAACATAGCCGAGTGTGCGAAGGCACACAACCTCATCATACAAGCCATTACACATGTACAAGCGAGGGCATCGCATTCTACATCGGCTCGACCTTCGGAATAATTCCCATCTCCCTATAGTTAAATAACATTTTCCTAAGCTCCTCACCCGCAAAAAGACTTCGCAACTCCCCCTCACCTGCACTCACAGCGGCCGGCAAGGACAACAGTTCCAGCCTGCCAGCCCCACTCACACGAAGCCGACCGACGTCCGCTCCACTCACTCTACGCTTCGCAACCGCCCTTCGCCGCCTACGCCTAGTACTCGGACCAGACACAACATCAGCATCCGTAGCTTGCGATGAAGCCTCCGCCACTGCCACATCCAAGGCCGCAAAGTAGTCCAAGTCCTCATCCGACGACTCTTCGGTCCATTCAACAGAGCTCCCAGAGTCTCCGAACTCGGAAAATTTAGACGCAGACTCATCTGATTTATTCCCATCATCCACGGTCGAAGCCGCCAAAAAATTAGCAGTAGCGGTTGCGTGCGCAGGCCCAAAATCTTGAACCTGCGCAGCAACCAAGGTTCAGCAACAATATCCAAAATTTCCTAACTACCCACACCCACTATGCCACCTGCGAAGACCCAGCCGTCGCGGGAGCCTCCGCTGTCGCCTCAGCAGCCACCGCCACAGGATCCTCAGCCCTCGGCGCAGCAGTTGATGACGGGTCTCCGCCGGCCGCAGTGGCTGCAGGGGCATCGGGAACGCCTTCGGCGATTTCCGGGGGTGGCTCCGGAGCGGCCTCGGACACAGCCGCCGCCGGGTTCGGCTCCGGGTCAGGCAGCACGCTGTTCAAAGCCCCGAAGTCATCCACCCTCTCGCCACGCGCCGCCTGAGACACAGCACACAGACTCAGCAAACCCACATTTAACCCACATTAAACAAACACCAAACAAAAGCCAAACATTACCTGACTCCTCGCCGTCTCAGCCCGCTCCCTGACCACCTCTCGACCATAGGGGCCCCACATCCGGTCGTAGAGGGCTCCGACGGATTCCTTCACTATAGGGTCCTCAACCTTGTAGATATCACGCTCCAAATCCTCATCAGCTTGGTCGAAGACCTCATAGTGCCGGCACCCTTCGCGAGAGAGCGCGTTCATCGCCCCCTCGCAGGTGACCAGAGAGGCATAAGACATAAACCCCTCCATGATGGTGGGGAGCGCCTGCAGCTCCTCCTGCACCCACTCAAGGCAGCAAAGTCCGGGCTCTCGGTCCGGCACTTCAAATTCAGCGGTCCACGCGCCCAGCTCACGGTATGAATCCATAAGCTGTTTGCGCGTCCGCTCAGCCTCCGTGCGCGCCGAGGCCTCGGCCCTCTCCACACGGCTCTGCAACGCGCTGAGCCGCTCCTCCAGCTGCTCGGCGCGCTGCCTGGCAAGGCTGCCCTCCGCCCGCGCCATATTGGCCTCCGCCTGCGTAGCCTGCGCCTTGGCGAGGGCCTCATTAGCCTCCTCCCTCTTCGCCGCCAGTTGGCGCCAGAGGTCAGCCTTCTCACCCTCCAGCACATCCACCATGTCCGCCAGCTTGTGGCACTTACTGTCGTGCGGCCGACTTTTCCTGGACGACGTCAGCATGTTGCATCCGAAGTCTCTCGACTTCGGCAGACACAACTGCCGTCAGGGCCCCCGACGCCGCGCGGTTTGCGAAGTCAACCGCCTACAAGACACACAGAAGACCACAGCCCCGGCGAAGCCGTTAAAAAAAACTGAGGCCTAGCTCAACGCACCTGACTTAGTGCCTCCTTCATCTCCTCCAGCCGGCGGGACACGACACCCGCCTCGTCCCTGACGGCAGTGAGTGCCGGTATCTCGCCACCGGCATAAAGAGCACTGCCCTTCGCCCTTGGCACCACGGCAGCCGCCGTGGCCGCCACGACAGGCGGAACAACAACAAGCTGGTCTTCGTCCGACCCTGCGACGCATCAACAAATTAAAAAAAAGAAAAAAAACTCGAGCCAACGACTTACCAACAAGATAATCGTCCACACTAATGTCGGTGGCGAAGTCAGCAACGCGCTTACTAGGAGGCGGCAACCCTCGAGCCGCCTTCGCAGCCTCCGCCACCCCGCCGGAGTAGGGGCAGCCTTCGCTGACTTGGGACCACCGGTGACAGCCGCCTTCGCAGTGTCCGGCGCCCTATTGGATGCAGGGACGGCCGACTTAGCCACCAGCGGCGGCTGGCCTCCGCCGGGGGCAGTAGCCTTCGCAGCCCTTCGCTGCCTCTTCGGCCTGGCTTCATGAAGCCTGACGACCGCCTGGCGCTTCTGTGCAGCTCCCTGGCGATCCTTGTCCATCACTGCCGACACAACAGCAGCAATATTCCGCCCGTAAGGAAACACTTTCCAAGCACGAACCATGCGAGATGTAAAAAAGTCTTCGCCGGCCGCGCGGGGGACAGGAACATTCTTAGGCCACCAACCCCCGGTAACCCTCAGCATCCGCGCCGAAGACTCCCGGAGCTCGGGCGAAGACATCCTTCCCCCCGGGGCCGCGCATGTCCTCATCAATTCTCTAGCAAAACCATCAGAAACCCCAAGTCCTCCAACAACAGTACCTAGTTTCCTCTTCTTAGAGGACGGCGCGGCCGTCGACACGGGGTCGTCTCTAGACTCCACCACCGATTTCTTCCCGCGACGATCCACATCGTCTTGGCCGGGATAACCGCCATACGGCAGACGATTCAACTCAAAAACCCTGTTCAAGCGGTCATTTGACCCACGGATGTCCCAGCTACGCTGGCCCTCTGTCCTAGGCACATACCGACCCACGATCCGCACCGCCCCATCCTTCGCCTCGCGCACAAAGGCGGTCGGATCGCGACTCTGCAGATCCAGCGCGAAGGCAGGACTTCGCACCAGCTTCCCACCATGGGAAGGCATCTGGCGAGGGCACACTTCGCCCAGCGCCTAGCCATGCGCCAAAGGCCATACCCCGAACGCCACAAACTCCTCAACCAAATCGCGCCCGCTGCTCAGGCCGGCGGCGCACCGAAGGGCCCCTTCGTCCGCATCCTCATCCACCACTTCAAAAGGCGGGTATGCTGAGTAAAAATGCGAGCACATATCGGACACGGGGAGCCCCGGATGGTCTTCGGTTGTACCCTCCGCGATGTAGAACCAAAAATCCTGCCAATTGCTCCACTTGTTGCGGGCGCAAGGAACCAACTCAACTACCTGCATCGTGGTCTTACCGGTCTTAGGCGTAAATGTACAGGACCCAAACTGGGCAACTTCACTTCCAATCATCCTCTTCTGCCAGTGCAGGCAATAATACGTCGCGAAGACTTCGACTGATGGTTGTCCGCCGTACGAAGTCGTCGCCCAGACATACTTCGACAGAGCCACCACGGCATTCGGAGTCAGCTGATGGATCTGAACATTAAATCTGCGCAGGACTTCTCCAACAAATCGGTGCGCAGGCAGGCGGAGACCAGCGACAAAGAACGCCTCGAACACAACCAACTCGCCTTCCGGCTCGGGGACTTCCTCCGTCCCCGGGACACGAGCGACCCCGCCGCCAAAGTAACCAAGCCGCAGCATATCCTGCACGCGGGCCGATGACATCCGCGACACACCAAAATCCACAGTACCGCCGGCGCGCAACTCCTCCGCCGCCACAGTACTCAGTGTTTCCTCAGACGACGCGTCGGCCGGCGGCGAAGCGGCAGCAGAAGAAGAAGAGGTCGGCATCGCTACGTACCGTCGGCGACGGCGGGCGGTCTACTTCACTCGAGCCAGATCTCCGGCGAACAAGAACAAGGAGGGCAGACGAGCAGCAGAGACGGTGGAAAAAGCGGCTAGGGTTTTCACGGAGCGCGAAAGAATAAATTTCAAAACGCGCCGCCCCCCGCCCCCTTTTATACACAGGGCGCGGCGCTTCGGGAAACCCGCAGTCCTACAGTACGGCGTCAATCAACGGTCATGTCAAAAACCCCCGTGGAACCACTTCGAGTGAGGGCAGCGTCTCCGCCATCTAGCGACGTCTTCGGCACCAGATGACTTAGTCGAACTGGTCCCTCGGAGGGCAAATGTTGGGGCGAAGGCAAAGACGCCACCCTTCGCTCGGGGCCTTCGCCGTAAACGTCGGCCCATCGGAGATAAGACAACGGGCAGGGACACCCTTCGCCCCATACGACATCGGACGAAGACCCGTGGCGAGGTCATCCCACCGTGTGGCCTCGTCCAGCGTGGAGGCCCACGTGTGATCCGGCCCATTGTGACAGGCCCTGCGTGGCCGCTTCGTGTTACGGGCCTAATTTATAAAGGCGTCCCTGTAATTACAGTCTGTAACCCCGCTTTATGGGAATATTCCAGGGATAACCTAGGTGTCTGAGGGCACGTGCGTCCTTAACACGGGACGCTGGGCACCCGGACACCTATAAATACCCCCGCACAGTGCCCTTAAGAGGCTAGATGAACAGAGCTTTTGCCATCAAGTGTTGAAACCTTGTTTGCGCTATTACACCCCCCCCCCCCCGTTGGATCAACTTGCACCTGTGAGCGAGTTCCAACAGCTGGTTCAAAGCCCTTTGAGTTTAACCTTCGGAGAAACTAGGCCCCAAAGTAACATGAAACCAGATAGTCCATGCCAAATTGCACTGGGCGAATTTCGGGTTATTGCAGAGCATATTGGCACTAGAGATCTGGTGCAAGAGTTCTTAGCCTTCAGAGTATTTCCAACTTTGAAGGAATGGGACATGCCGAAGCTAAAAGAGGAAAAGAAGAAGAAAGAGCTTGTTCGGCTTCCTTATTATTATAAATTCAAGAAGCATTTCAAAGAACCTTGCCAGGAGTGGTTGGACACAATCGAAGTTATGTGTAACGAGATCCTTGGCAATTATTCTAAAAAAGAAGATCAGTTAATGACTGCGGCCTTCGGCACTCGTCCGAAGCAAAGATTGAACCGGGTGATGGATGCTTTAAATTTTGATTATCCTGACTATGAACGACTGGACAGAGGTGCCGAAGGGCAAAAAAGAAAAAGAGTTGCTAGTGTCCTTGATAGGGAAACTACTAAGTTGGTGAAAAAGGATGAAGAAATTTTGAAGAAAAGAAAATTAAGCCCTGAGCCGAAGATAGCTGCTCCAAAGAAAAGAAAAGCTACAGCTCCGAAACAAAAAACAACTGATACAGAGGAAGAAGCTCTTGCGACACCTCCTGCGGCCGACGTGGAAGAAATTTTAAAGGTAATGACTGAATCCTTGCCTATCAAGCTAAGTCTACTAGGGCCACATCTGACAAAGCTTTTTCAGAAAGAGAAAGAGTCTTCGGCAACGGAGAAGCCTGTTGAGCCGAAGAAACGTAGGATTATTCAAGTGGCCAAAGTCATCCAACAAACACCGTCGCGGGCATCAGCGTCAAAGATACCACCTATTGAGAGCATTGGTGCTGCCGAAGCTGCCGCCACCGAAACTGAAGGTGCCGAAGCTGAAACTGTTGAAAATGTGAATCTAGAAGCCGCACTTGGTGAAATTGATACCATGCTTCTGGAAGCGGCCACGGAAGAAGCTACCGTAGTCACTGGGAAAGGAAAAGGTAAAATCGAAGATACTTCGAAAGAAGAAGAATTCAATTTCCAAGATATACTTGGGCAAGAATTATCAGAAGCTGAAAAAGGAAAACTAAAGGAATATGCTATATCTTGTGGATACAAACCGGGGGCTCTGCTTTTTGGCGGAGTTAACGAAGGGAGGTTAGGATGTCTTCAAGACCGGACCGGGGCGAAGGTTGTCAGCACTCTATCAAAGAGTGTTGGCCTTCCGAAGATCGAGGCGAACCTTTGCAGGTACCAGCGACAGCATATCGCCGGTAGCCTATTTTATGCTAACTATAAGGTAAAATTTTTAAACTCTTTTTTTAAAATGTTTTCTGATGAAAGTTGTTTTTGGCAGAGTTTACTACTAAGCAAAGTCCTGAGGATGCAACAAGACCTCAAGGACAAGCAGAACGAAGCTATAATTGTAGATCTAGAAAAGAAAATTAGAGATTACGAAGCTGTTCTGGAGAAAAAAGACTTCGTACTCCAAGCTATGGAAGGTTCACTGGTAGAAGCCCAGGCTGAAATTGCTAAATTGAAGAATGAACATTCCTCAGAAAAGAAAAATTTTGAAGCCAGACTCGAAGTTGAAGTTGAGAAGAGTTCAAATTTGCAAAAAACGCTGAAGGACCTTCAGGAAAAATGCTTAAACTTCGGCAACCGATGCCTACAGTGGCTGAAGCAGGTGTTCAACTCGGTTGGAGCAAGCACTGAAAAATTTAGTCCTTCGGTTGAAAACCTGCCAGAAACTTTGGAACACATTGAGGGTGAAGTTGATGCTCTCGACGAAGTTATAGGTGGACACGCTGATTTCTGCGCTATGTTAGCTTCTCGAGGCACAACTATCGCTTTCATGAAATCTGGCTGTACACACGGAAAAATTGTCAATAGACCCAATTTTAGCTTGTCACCGGTGGATTTAATTGATATCCCTAGCCTAGCTCCAAGTATAGGAAACAGGTTCATAACTCAAATTTGGATAGAGGGTGGGCGAAAAATGGCTAGCAACGAAGCTCGAAGCCATCTTAAACCGGTAAGAAACTAGTCTGTTACCTTACCTTTGCCTTGAACCTTGCACTTGCCTCATATCGTCTTAATATGTACAGGATGACGAGGCTGAGGAACAAAGAACCGAAGCTTGACCAATGATCTGAAGCTTAGATGATCCGAAGCTTAATGATACGAAAATTGAAGAATTTGCTGAAAAAATTCTATGGAAAATCTAGTAATATCGTTGTAAAAAAGTATTGTAATTTTAGGAATCAGATACTCTGTGAATTTGTGCATACCTTGTAATATAATTTTACCTCTTCGTTCATGTATGAACTGCTTTGATGTGGACGAGACTTGTATTTTTTTGAGACGAAGGCGAAAACACCTTCCCTTCTTTTCGTACACAACAAAGCATGAAACTTCTTCTTTTTCTTTTTGCCGAAGCCTTATCTTTATAGGCGAAGCATCTGCCTGTGCATGTTATGATGATGATGGTCCTAGTATGTCTAAGTGAATGTTTATGAATGCAAATGTATGATGTAATGTGTCGTGCAAATGAATGCCCAAACACATGTCCGAAGCCACAACCATAACCTTCATTCCCTTGGGAATGACCGAAGTCTCTTTGCCGTTTATTTTTCGGCTTCACCGCTTATTTTTCGGTGTATCACCACTGACTTTTCGCTGTAAGTTCTACATCCCCTTAGGAACGTCTTTTGAACTTCTTCGCCTTCTATTTCGGCGGTATCGCGTTGACTTTACGTGCTTCGCCTTATATTTCGGCGGTATCAGCGTTGACTTTTCGCTGTAAGCTCTGCATTCCCTTGGGAACGACTTTTGAGGAAAAAACTTACGCTACGCTCCCTTAGGAATGGCTTTTTGTAGCTTCGTCGTGCTCTGCATCCCCTTAGGGACGACTTTTGAGCTTCTCCCTGTTTTTTTTCTCTCTCTGCACTCGATGGAGCATGCTCAGTTTTTACATTTACATTTTTTGGGGGATTTTTCTCTCGTAGAGCTGAATAAGACAAGGAAATTACATGCTATGGCCCCATTAAAAACCTTTCTCCCCCTTTGGAAAGAAAAAGAATGCCATAGGAAAAGAAAAAATAAGAGATTACATCAGGTTAGACATAATATCGCTGAAGCTCATCCGCATTCCAAGATCTAGGAATGTCGTTGCCGTCCATGTCCTTCAATCTGTAAGAACCGGGTCTTGACGAAGATACTACCAGAAAAGGTCCTTCCCACTTCAGCTGTAGCTTGCCTACTGTGTCTGGGTTGGCCACTCTCCGAAGTACCAAATGCCCTGGCTTGATGTTCTTTAGCCGAACTTTTCTATCCCGCCATTTTATTGTTTTGGCTTAGTATTTATTGATATTCTCCACAGCCTGAAGCCTAATCTCTTCTATTGCATCTTTTGCCACGGAAGAATCAGCTTCATGCTCTGTCGAAGCCACTGTTCTTATTGACCCTGCCCTAGCTTCTTCTGGGGTTATTGCTTCGTCACCAAATAACAGTTTGAATGGTGTAAAACATGTTGACCTTGATATTGTTGTGTTGTGGCTCCACACCACTTTGATCAATTCATCTGGCCATTTTCCTCTAGGTTGATTGAAGATTAACTTCATTATTCCTGTCATTATAATGCCATTAGCTCTTTCAACAAGTCCATTTGACTCCGAATGCCTGACCGATGCAAAATGATTCTTCGTGCCAATTTGTTCACAGAATTCCTTGAAAGCTTCAGCATCAAACTGTGTTCCATTGTCTACAGTAATAGCCTTCAGCACTCCGAAGCGACAAACAATGTTTTACCAGAAGAATTTCTGGACGGTAACCGAAGTTATTGAGGCCAAAGGCTTCGCCTCAATCCACTTAGAAAAATACTCTACCACCACCACAACATATTTTAGATTTCCTTGTGCTGGTGGAAGTGGACCTAGCAAATCAAGGCCCCACCTTTGCAACGGCCAAATGGGCTGTATTAATTGAGTGAGGGACGAAGGTTGTTTCTGGTCTCTCGCACATTTTTGGCAGCCTTCGCATTTTTGAACTAATTCTGCTGCATCTGAAGCTGCCTTCGGCCAGTAGAATCCTTATCGAAAAACTTTTCCCAACAGAGGTCTAGACCCAATGTGAGATCCACACGGACCCGCATGTATCTCCTTCATTAATTCAATACCTTCGGCTCTTGATAAACACTTGAGGAGTGGGGAACAAACCCCGTATTTATACAATTCCCCTTCTATTATCACATATGGTCTTGTCCTTGCCTCCATTCTTTTGTTATAAACTTCGTCATCGGAGAGACAGTTGCCTTGGAGGAAGGATATGATTTCAGTTCTCCAGTCCTCACTGTGTACTGGAGAAATGTTAAGTATAGCTCTTTCCATAAGTTCAACCGAAGGTGCCTTTATTGTTTCGAAGAATACCTCCAAAGGTATAGGGAGCCCCTGGGCCGTTGATTTGGCTAGCAAATCTGCATGCCCATTTTCACCTCTTGGAATATTCTTGAGAGAAAAACCTTCAAAAGAAGCTTCCAACCTTCGAACTGCATCCAGATATTTTTCAAGCTTCGGATCTCGTGTCTTGCTGCTTTTGTCCACGTGGCCAGCAATAACTTGAGAATCGGTCTTCAGAATAGCCCTTCTTATTCCCATGGCCCTTAGTTTCCGAAGTCCCAACAAAAGTGCTTCGTACTCAGCAATGTTAGAATACCCGTTTAGGGTTTGGGGTTGTTCCCTATGTAATTACTGTCTCGCCCCTCTGTAATGGGCCTGGCCCAGTACTCAAGTCTATTAATACACCACCCAACCCCTGTTAGGGTTAGGGTTTACTATTCCAATATTATTTGTACAACTGAAATTCAATTTGACCACATAGCATGTTTTAACTTTTGACGGTGCCACTAACACCGCAGCTGCTCCTGCACCAAAGGTTCCCCAAGAACCATCGCAGAACACCGACCAAGCTTCGGTATCCTTGCCTGTCCCTTCTTCGTGAGCCCCTGGCGTCTAGTTAGCGATGAAGTCTGCTAGCGCCTGGGATTGAATTGAAGATCTGTGTACAGAATCGATGGTGAATTCATTGAGCTCCGCAGCCCACTTTCCAACCCTTCCAGTGGCTTCTCTGTTCCTTATAATATCCTTCAGAGGCTGTGATGAGGGAACAATTATATGGTAAGCTTGAAAATAGTGCCGAAGCTTCCTGGAGGCCATTAATATAGCATACAACACCTTCTCCAATTCTGTTTAATTTTTCTTTGATAAAGTCAATACTTCGGAAACAAAGTATACTGGGACTTGCTTCTTAATTTGGCCTTCAAGCTTCTCCTGTACTAGTGCCGCACTCACTGCAGAGTGCGAGGCTGCCACATACAATAGCAAAGGAGCCCCTGGCTTAGGTGGGGTTAGTGTTGTTAGATCAAACAGATATTGCTTCAGCTCTTCGAAGGCTTTCTGCTGAGCTAAACCCCACTGAAAGACTTCGGCCGACTTCAGTACTTCAAAGAATGGTAAACTTCTTTCTGCTGATCTAGACATGAATCGATTCAAAGATGCCAATCTTCCTGTCAGCCGCTGAGCCCCCTTCTTTGTGCTTGGCGGTTCCATCTAAAGGATAGCTTCGATCTTGTTTGGGTTAGCTTCGATCCCCTTCGTTGAAACTAGACAACCAAGGAACTTGCCCTTCTTTACTCCGAAGACACATTTTTCTGGATTTAATTTCAGGCCGGCCTGCCTAAAGTTAGCAAATGTTTCCTGCAGATCAGCGATGTGATTTTCCTGCTTCGTGCTCTTTACTATGATATCATCAACATTTGTTAGCACATTTCTTCCTATCTGAGAGTGAAGTACTTTGGCTATCATTTTGCTGAAGCTTCCTCCAGCATTCTTGAGCCCCTCAGGCATCCGAAGATAACAATATGTACCACTGGGGGTTATGAAGCTGGTCTTCGGCTCATCTTCCTTCTTCATCCAGATTTGGTGGTAGCCTGAGTAACAGTCTAGTAAACTCATAAGCTCTGATGAAGCTGCTGCATCTACTAGAGAATCTATTCTTGGCAATGGGAACTCATTCTTTGGACAAGCCTTGTTAAGATCTGTAAAATCGATGCACATTCTCCATTTACCATTTGCCTTCTTCACCATAACAGTGTTAGCTAGCCATTCTGGGTATTTGACCTCTCTGATAACACCAGCACTAAGAAGTCTCTTCACTTCGTTTCGAGCACCTTCGGCTTTGTCATCGGACATTTTCTGAAGCCTTTGTTTTCTTGGCCTGAAAGATGGATCCACATTGAGTGAATGCTCAATGACATCTCTATTGACACCGCAAAGATCATTAGCTGACCAAGCAAACACATCCTTGTTGTTGAATAAAAACCTTATCAAGGTTTTCTCCTGCTCTTTGGATAACTGAGAACCCAGCAATACCTTCTGCTCTACGATATCTTCACACAGAAGCATAGGCTTCGGCTGATCAGCCGAGGCAGCCTTCTCTCTTCTATACTTGTACTGTTCACAAGCCTCATTTCCATCTATGTTGTGGATTGCTTTTGAATCTGTCCAGTTTCCTTCAGCTTTTCTAGCAGCTTCCTAACTGCCATAAACAGCAATAGGTCCTTGTTTCGAAGGTATCTTCATGCATAGATATGCTGGATGAAGTATTGCTTCGAAAGCGTTGAGTGTCCCACGACCAATGATTGCATTGTAGGGGTATTCCATGTCAACAATATCAAACACAACCTGTTCAGTCCTCGCATTGTGGACAAATCCAAAGGTCACTAGCATTGTGATTTTGCCAAGTGCTACAATCTGCCTTCCTCCGAAGCCACAAAGAGGGTGTGTAGCATCATGAATCTTGTCCTCTGGCTCTTGCATCTGTCTGAAGGCCTTAGCAAATATGATGTCGGCTGTGCTGCCTGTATCAACCAAAACATTGTGGACGAGACATCCCTTGATGACGCAAGATATGACCATAGCATCATTATGAGGATAATCCTTGAGCTGAAGGTCCTCCTGAGAGAAGGTAATTGGGATGTGGGACCATTTTGACTTGATGAAGGGTCCCTGCACCCCAACATGCTGCACCCTTTTTTGAGCCTCCTTCTTCTACTTCTTGTTGGCTGGTTCTGAGCATGAACCACCTGTTATTGGGAGCACCAGCTTCGTAGCCGAAGCAGCTTCAGCTTGGATGTTGGACGAAGCCATCAGCTCAATAGTGGAAGTGAGTTCACCGAAGGTGGGCGCCAATGTTGGGGACTTATTCTCAAGTGCTATGAATTAAGAACAAGGCAACACAAAATGTTAAATGTTAAAGCCCTCCGTCCTTCGAAGCATTATCTCCCTTGGGTTATAATGATCTTCAAACGAAGGTTATGAAGGACATACCTTCATCATCATAACACATTTGTATAAAAGACGAAGCATATGAAACATGAGAAACAACATGAATAATTATATGATATCATAACATATATATTTCTTATTACATAATCATGAATAAATATAAACAATATTGAATTACATTTATACCTTCGGCTTGATAGAAAGTGATAATACAAGCGTGTCATGAAAGCAAATGCCAAATCAGCGTGTCCAGTACATGGGTACTGTTCATCTATTTATAGGCACAGGGCGCAACCTGTGAGATATTACAATCATGCCCTTTACAAAAGATTACAATTATGACATAGACCCTCATGGACAAAAGAGTCATCTCATCTTGAAGTCGGTTTCACCCTTCGTCTTGAGACATTTCATAATGTCGAAGCTTCATAAGTGGTAGCTTCGGTGTTGCTTTTAGGGGGATCTGCCGAAGGTGTTTCTTCTTACAGGATCTTCGGCGCCGAAGCATGCCCCCAACAATATTGATTTGAGTTTGTTCCCAAATGTTATATGCATTAATTGAGCAATTCCAAGCAAGGAGAACTATCTTCTAAACTCTGATTTAATTCTAACGCTAACCCTAGCCTTAGTGCAAGTTTAAGTTTATAAATTTCAGGTTTCACCTATTCACCCCCTATGCGACTTTCAATGACGAAGATGATTTCCTTTACTATCTACTAGAAAACAAGGAGATAAATGTTTGTCAAGAAATGATGGATAACATGGGTTATCCGAAACTTGAACTTGGACTATCTGCAATGACAAAGGATCAACTCGCAGATAGCCTTGCTTATAACAGCTTAAAGGTTGCATATTTTTATTTTTGTATTTACTGATTTTTTGTTAAGCAAGTTTTCAGTGATTTGTTTGTGGCAACGCTGATTATTTGTGTGTTTTTTGTTTGTTAGGGTCTTATCCTTAGCAAGGCATTGAAGGCCCAGAAAGATGCTGAAGATGAAAGCACTCGGATTGCCTTCAGGAACCTATGCTCGGAAGTCATAATGCTTCAGAATGAAGCCCTTAAGAAGGACAAGATCCTGCTTTCTTTAGTTGAGAGGTTGAAGTCTAGCAAAGCTAGACTGGCTAGCCTTTCTAAAGTAGAACAGAAAATGGAGAGGTTTGAAAAGAAGAAAGAAGCAGATGCAAAACGTATTGCTGATTTAGAATATGCTATATCTATTCAAGTGGAATTGCACAGATCTGAAGTGCAAGGACTGGAGAAGAAGCTCGATGAAGTTACTGAAAACTTTAACGTCGAGCAAACAAAACGTGAGATATGTGACACTAAACGGTTGAGAGTTCAGAAACATGTTGAGGAGCTTCGTCAGGGAAAAGATGAGTGCTACAATGTCGCTATAGAATGTTGCAACAAGTTGAAAAACAATTTTGCTAAAGTTGGTGCATTCTCTACTGAGCAGAACTTTATCCGTGATGATCCTAATGGGGTTATCAGATGGATCGGTGGTGAGGCTATAGCATTTGATGAAATCCTTAGTGACAGAGGAGATTTTTACGCCTTCATCGGCGCTTGCTTCTTAAAAAAGCTGGCTGTGAGCATGCAAAGGCTGTAGTTCAGCTAGATTTCTCAGTCTCAGCGAACGACATCAAGGATCCTTCAGCCGAAGCTATTGCTCTTAGTGGAAATTTTTATTCTAAAGTTTGGTTCAAAGGTGGCCGAGAAATAGCAAACGAAGCTATTAGGAAAAATGAGGAATCGAAGAATCTCATACTGCTTTAGAAGAAGCAAGGAAAGCTGAAGAAGCCGCAGAATGTGAAAGGCTTATAGGTATATTTGTCGTGATTTAGCTTCGTAAATTCTTTTAGCTTCGTAAATAATGAACACTTATACTATGGTGCAGCCGAACTTTCTCCTCCTCTGGAGCCATACGACCCTGAGGCCGATCCATCCCTGAAGGGCGCTCTTGATGTAATCAGAATAGCTAATGAAACTGTTGATGAAGCTATTAATAGGCTTCTGAACGAAACTACTGATAAAGTATTAAAAGAAGATGATTAGACCTTGTTTATTAAAACATTTGAAGAATTTTTGTATGTTGTTTTCTTTTGTAAGAAACAATTGTCAATTATATGTATATCTGATGATGTAATCTACTTCTTTGTGGAGCGTGAAATCTTCGTACGTACCATTTTTGAGCCACAGACAAAAAACACCTTTCCTTCTTTTCACGCTACATAAAGAAAAAAAAATCCCCTTTTCTACCGAAGCAACTTTTTAGACTCAAATGTCTTGTTGTAGATCTTGCATAAGAATACCGTTGCCGAAGTTATAGATCTTGCATTGTTGATACATCCTTTCATAACTTTTTTGTCGAAGATAGACTTAAACTCATAGCATGTCTGAATGAGCAATTTCCCTTCTTTTCCCACTATTTCGGATGATGCGAGATGATGAATGATGCGATGATATGATTCAACAAATGTTAGTGCATGAATGCTTCGTAAAAGTAAGACTCTCCATCCCCTTAGGAGTAGTCTCTTCACCTTTTACTTAGATGGTATTTTAGCTCTGCATCCCCGTAGGAACGACTTTGGAGCTAAGCTGTGCATCCCCTTATGAACGACTTTGGCGCTTCTTCACCTTTTACTTAGGTGGCATTTTAGCTCTGCATCCCCGTAGGAACGACTTTAGAGCCAAGCTCTGCATCCCCTTAGGAACGACTTTGGAGCTTCTTCACCTTTTACTTAGGTGGCATTTTAGCTAGCATCCCAGTAGGAACGACTTTGGAGCTTCGTCACTTTTTATGTTACACTCAATGGTGTAACTCCAGATTTATTACAATAGGCCAAAGGTTGTACCTTCTCAGATTGTCTTTAGAATAGAGACATAAAAACAAGAGAAATAAAAATTACATTGAGTGTGTATGGAAGTTTTTTGATTGAGCACCTCTGTTGCTTCAATAAATGTGTCTTGACTCTAGTACAGTATTGTTCACTGTCCAAGCTTCAGACTCTTCACATGCGTCGTGTTGCTGAACCTGGTGATGCCCTTCTGGCTGTTGATTGTGAGACGAAGTTGGAGCCATGGGTGGTGGTCATGGCAGGGCCCATGCAGCTGGGGAGTGGCTTGTTGAAGCTACTGATACTATGGTTGTTGATTGCCCACATACTCAGGAATGTACAAGGAATAGCACGAAGCAGTATGCAGGACCTGCTTCGGCTGATTCTGCCCTGCTTCGGCTTCAGCTATTACATTTTGCTTATGGATCGTGACCTGGCATGTCCTAGTTGTATGTCCCTTGTCTTCTCCATAGAATAAGCAAAACAACCTTCTTGGTTGCGAGCTAAATCTTCCTCCGAAGCTTCTCCCTCTACCGCCTCTTGGGGCTGGTGGCCTGAAGGAGCTTTGTTGTGTTCCTAACGATTGAGAGCTGTGCTGATGCCCTTGAGCTTGATTTCCCCTGTCTTCGCTTGAACTAGGATTATGTATTGTCCTATCATGCCTAGGGTGGAGTCTTCCTCTTAAGCCGCTGGTCATCTCAGAGTATCTGTAGGCTTCTTCCATTCTTTGCCAAAAGTCATTGTCAGCTCTGATGTACTTGTCCATTTTCTGTAGAAGCTTCTCCAAAGTTTGTGGGGGCTTCCTAGCGAAATACTGTGTTGTTGGTCCTAGTCGAAGTCCATTGATCATAGCTTCAATAACAATCTCATTTGGCACCATTGACGCCTAGGATCTGAGACATAGAAACCTTCGGACATGCGCCTGCAAGTACTCCTCGTGGTCCTGTGTGCATTGAAATAGAGCTTGAGCAGTCATTGGCTTTGTCTAGAAACCCTGGAAGCTGATGACTAGCATATCCTTCAGCTTTTGCAATGACGTGATTGTTCCCGGCCGAAGAGAAGAATACCACGTTTGAGCCACACTCCTGACTGCCATGATGAAGGACTTTGCCTGGACGGTAGTGTTGCCACCATATGATGATATGGTTGTCTCGTAGCTCATGAGAAACTGCTTTGGTCGGAATGCCCATCATACATGGAGAGTTGTGGCGGTTTGTACGAAGGTGGCCATGGGGTAGCCTGCAACTATGCTGCTAGAGGAGAAGCATCATCAAAAGCAAAGTTACCATGATTGAAGTCATCATACCATACATCATCATAGCTTGGGCTTTCCTGATGAAGCTCTCTCTGTTGTGGCCTTCGTCCTTGCTCGTCTTGTGTGATATGGAGCATCTCTTTGGCAGCTTCATCAATCTTCTTCTGGAGTTCAGCTAGCCGAAGCATTTTCTCCCTTCTTCTCTCCACTTGTTGGTGGATGGCCTGTAGATCTCTGATCTCTTGATCTAGATCCTCTTCCTATGGTGTTGGGCTAATGGCTTTCCTTTTCTGGTTTTGGGCTTCTCTCAAAGGGAGCCCTTCTTGGTTGATGTCCAGCAGTGCAAGGGCAGCCCCTGACGCTATTATCTTCTTCGGTGGCATGACGAAGGTGGTTGCTCGAGCTCCTGGTGTCGAAGGTGGTCATTTGAATTCACAGGAGGTGGGCGCCAATTTTGGCCACTTGTTCTCAAATGATGTGAATCAAGAACAAGGCATCATAATTGTTAAGGATTAAGGACATTCGTCCTCCGATGCATTATCTCCTTTCGGATATAATGATCCTTAGACGAAGGTCATGAAGGACACACTTTCATCATTTATGGGCATAAGGATCTATGGAGATAACATTCATTAATATATTTATTTCATAACATATATACATGAGCACTAACAGAATTTATATTACATTGAGACCTTCAGCTTGTTTGAAGGTGTTGACGCGAGAGCAATACAATCCAGTGTGAACAGTATGGGGGTACTGTTCACCTATTTATAGGCACGGGGCGCAACCCGAGTAAAAATACATTTATGACCTCAACGACTACATACAGAGTTTACGAAATGTCACAAGGGTAACATCGCCATTTGTATTTAATAACATGAGCAACACCTTCTCCTTGCATTGTCTCATTGCTTTGTTCGTGACGAAGCCTACTTGATGAAACATGCTTCGTCGTACTTCCTTTTCGTTATGCCGAAGCCACGCTGTCTACCCGTTTCACCGTGATGAAGCTTGTCAAACAAAGCTTTGCTCCGCTCCGCTTATGTTGTACCGAAGATTTTCTGGTGATAAAGCTCATGTAATATTCAGTAGTATGCTGAAAGCAAATGGTTAGCCGTGTTTTTGAGGACCTTCGGAAGAAGAAGGCCCCCAACAACCCCTCACATCTATTTCAAATTAACCTGCTACACGTCCTCTCCACGCAACCAACCTCCACGTCCAAACCACACCTCCGCATATAAATGGCCGAACGACGGCCCAACACGGGCCCGCTAGGCCCGATGCAGTGGGTCGTAGTTTCGGCCGAGGCACGGCACGCCGTCTTGCTGACCGTGTCTGGTCAGCCCGTTAGCCCATCGGGCCATTTGGTTAAATCAGCGTAAAATATTAAAAAAGCAGTGCAGGAAGTGGGGTTTGAACCCACACACTATATAATGGGAGAAGGGCAGGAGACATTGGGTGAAGCCGTCTAACCAGTAGAACATTATGCTTAGGTGTTTTTAATATTGAATATAAATTGTACATATGTATATACAATTTTTTGTAAAATAAAAAATATATAATCGTGTCGGGTTGGGCCAGCACTATGGGCCAAGGCTACGGCTCAAGCACGACACGACGCTCGTACCAGGCTGGCTCAGGCATTATTAAATGGATCGTGCCTCAGGCGGCCCCCAGACATGGCCCATTTGGCCATCTATACCTCCGCACGATAACGATGGTCCTCGCCTCAGTTGCTGCCACCTCCTTCGCCATTGTGTTTCTTTTCTCTCTCCCCTCATGCCTCTGCATCCACGCCACCCCATACTCGATGGAGAGCATGGGAGCAGGCGCCTGCTCCCCGTATTCATTCGACACTAGCCCTGACACCGACCCGCAGAGTGCCTATTGCACGTCCACTTGGACGTTTCACAGCATGTGCGCATCATAGTTTTCGCCATCGTCGGACGTCCCATTCGCCTTCACCCTATTCATCCTTCCCAACCTACTGCCCCCGCCTATGGTTGCAGTCGCGAGCTGACTGATGCTTGTCGACGCGGGTACGGGGTGAGTTTGTCTTGCTCCTAGCCTTTCTCCATGCATACCGCTGAGGAGGACATGGTGGCGCCTGCCACGCTTAGGTTATCTTGGCGATGAGGAGTCCATGTCTGAGATATTGGACAACCCAGGCACGTAACACGGCAGCAGTCGGCATATGCTACGGAGTTGGTGGTGGTGTTGTGTCGCCTCGACGGGTCCAGGGTTAGGAAGGCACTCGCATTCTCTCGTCCTTTTCGGACTGACGCCTGGTGTGGGTGCCTCTTGGTTTGGAGCTGCTCTGGCTAGGATTCTTTCTCTGCTTACATGCTCTCTCCCTATATGTATCTAGCGGTATACTACCTATGTTGTCTCCAGATGCCCAGGTCTTCATCGTGTCATTCTCCGGCAACAAACAGTTATGCCTGCCTCTTCTCTGACCTTCCTACTCTACAAAACCTTGGAAGTGGGGGAGGCAAGGGATGGGGTCCCTGATTTGCTGCCTATGGTACCTGTTCGATGGCTATACATCGCCTGTCTACATGGCCTTTCCCTTACCACGGTGTCGACTCGGTATGCTTCTACCTCTTCTATGTACCTGTCACCCATCCTTCTCTCATTGCAAAAATTATTGTGTTGTTCCTCTATTGTTTTGGGTGTTAGTTTTTTGTTGTGCTAAGGACTAAACATAATTTGGGTGTGTTAATACTTTATTTATTATCTGCACATGGTTTGTGTTCTTCTGATGATGGCTCATGGATCCTGCAAAATATGTTTTAGGATTTGGAGATCCATGCGAGCACTACCACTGGGTGCTCATCCCTTATGTCCTTGGATCTTCCATGCATTAGGTCGTTTCTGAGACCACATTGACGCAATGGACTCCATGGTGTTTGAGGTTGCTGAATTGGAAGGAGCAGTAATGATTTGTCATGCAAACAGTAAAAGGATAGGTTATTTGTTGGTTTTAAACGTGAAGGAAACAGGTGACGCCTAAGAGGGGGAGGGTGAATTAGGACTTCTAAAACTTTCTCTAAACTAGGCAACAAATAAATCCCTAGAGCAAAACCTATGCAATTAATCAAACTAGAATGTGCAAACTAGGTTTTGTCTAAGTGTTTCTATCTGTACCGCGATGTCTAAGTTTCAATCCTAAATAATCTAAGTATAAAGACAATATTGAAACTTAAATGCTTAATATAAATGTGAAAGCTAAAAAGCAAGGTAGAGATGCAAACTCTCGTGGATGACGCTGGTATTTTTACCGAGGTATCCAGAACCACGCAAGGTTCTGACTAATCCTCATCGGTGTCCCTACGCAAAGGGGAGCCCACACGAGGGCCAAGCACCATGGTCGAGTAACTCTGTAGAGAGCCGCAGGCTTTCTCCACGCGCAAGTGGTGCTCCGCTTCCAGCTTCTCTCGGACGCTCCCCGCCGTATCCACTATCGAGCTTCGGGCCAAAACACCGAGGGCTTTGTTCCCTCTGGTACACGGTGGTGGTCGTGACACAAACGCGGTTGTCACGGTCTCGCAAGACTCTCGTCCCACTCGGTATAATTACAACGGCTCGCGCAAGAGCCGAGGGGTTGTGTGGTTTTTCTAAACTCACTCAACTAACTAGGATTCACTAAGAGCAAGCCCTAATGTGGTCTAACTAACCTAAGCACTTTGCAAAGCACCTATGCTAATCACCGAGCGATTCTATTAAGCACTTGGGTGTATGAACACTTGGGAATGTCTACAATATGACTTGGTATGTTTCTTGGGATCCCACACCTTGAAATAGCCAGTTGGGGTGTATTTATAGACCCCAACACAAAACTAGCCATTGGAGAAAAGATGCTGCTCTCTGTGGCACACCGGACAGTCCGTTGGGTCACCAGACAGTCTAGTAACCCTGACCGGTGCGCCTAGTCATTAGATCTAACATCGTAGGTGACCGTTGGCGCACAGGCTTCTTACACCGGACACTCCGGACATCACACCAGACAGTCCAATGGCTTCTCTCCACCAGTGCCACCTGGAACTAGCCGTTGGGCTACTGTTCCCTGGCACCAGATAGTCCGCCTATAACAACACTTCCTTCGTTTCTTGGTCTTCACTTGATCTTCATAATGTCTTCTTTTGAGGTGTTGTTTTCCTGAATGCTTTAGTCCAAGTCACTTTAGCATCCTGTGAACTACAAACACAAACACTAGCAAACACATTAGTCCACAGGTTATGTTGATCATCAAACACCAAAATCTATTGAGCCAAATGGCCTAGGGTCCATTTTCCTTACAATCTCCCCTTTTTAGTGATTGATGACAAAAAAACCAAACCAAGCAAATATAACAAACATTTGAATGAAAATATGCAATCTACTTGCTAGGATGCAATGGTGTCCACACAATGTGATATTATGGACTTAAGCCTCCCCCTAACTCCATAATTCACATACTTTCTATTTTAGACCAAAGAACCAAAACCACTTAACGGAACAAGGATTGAAATTTTTTAATTTGGTGGTGTTTGTTGGTTATACAATTTTCATTGCTTTGGTCCCTAAACTTCTCCCCCTTTGGCATCAACCACCGAAAAGGAAGATATTAAAAGCATGTAGGAAGCAAATAAGACTTGCCCTCATAAAAGATTTATCAATTGAAGCGCACAACATTATTTCTCCCCCTAAATGAGCGTTCTCCTTTAGAAAGAATTTTCTCCCCTTTAGAGACGAAGAAATACTCCCCCTGGCAGAGATCTTCTACTTAGCAAAAAGCATGTGAAAAATAGAGATGCAAGACATGATTCAATTAGACTAACTTCTCTTATGCATAGGTAACAGAATATGATTTAGCAACATATGCATGTATAGCAACATGGGAAGTATAAGATATGGAATATAGTCTAACCAAATGCTGGAGAAGACATGTAAATGATGCCAAATGTAGTCTCAAAGTTACCAATTGAAAATCAATGGCAGACCATATGAAGACCAATGGCAGGCTTGTGAGACATAAGAATTCTTGTAGATTTGCAATGTAATTTTGTTGTCTTTCTTCGGGTACTTCATTTTCCTTACAATGAGACTACTAGATGAAATAGACTTGAAAACAGGTATTAGTCTCAAAGTCTTAGATTATAGAGTAACCTCCCCCTGAAAGCGTGCATACAAGTTTTGAATACTTGTAGGAGACATGCACTTTGATTTAATATCAAGAGGGGTAGATTATGCATAATCCGAGCTTTGGCACATATAAGGTAAATGATAGCAATTGAAGCATACCAAATGAACTATAGTTGAAGTATTATACCACTTGAATTGTTTTAAAATATCAATTGAAGTATCATTTTCTTAGAAATGTTAAGTAAGCTATATGTCGTGCTTATCATCTTAAACGATATAGGTTTGTTCAAGAGTAAGAATTGAAAATGAGCAATCCTACCATATGATTTACCTAGTATGCATGCATTTTTAATAAAAAAATAAATACCAATTGTAATACTAGGCCTGAAAGGCAAAACTAGATACATGAAAATAGATACGCATATCTTAAAACAAGAAATACAACAAATCTAGTTACCTTAGTCATGGGGGGAATTCGGGTCCAAAGTATTCACTAACCCACTTGGCAATAGACTTGATCCAATATGATGTATCCCATGATATACATCCCAATTTTGCCAAGTCTCCAAAATCCCCAAGGTCCTTCAGACATCTCACTTCCCTCTTGGGCTCCAAACCTTCTTGGTGCTTTTCATGGTTGAAATGATTTTCTTGTGCACCCAGTTGCGTTTGGCTCCCTTTCCTTTGTTGGCTTGCTTGTTGGCCTTGATTGCTATCACCTTTCCATTCTTTTTCTTCTTGATCAAATATGGTGGAACAGCCTTTTTGTCCACTGTTGGGGGTATGCTTCGTAGCCGAAGATCCTAAAAGAGAAAAACACCTTCGGCAAGATTCTTTCAAGAACAGCGCCGAAGTTATCACCAATAGAGCTTCGGCACAGTGACAAGTTTCAAGACGAAGGAGGCGAACCGACTTAAAGATCAAATGACTCAAAAACCCATGATGTTTTGTGTCAGTATTGTAATTGGTTATAAAGGGGACAAATGTAATTTCACATAGGCTGTGTCATGTACCTATAAATAGATGAACAGTACCTCTATACTGTTCACGCAATCTTGTAATTGTCGACGCATCCCACTATAATTATTGTTTTCCGTCAAGGAGAAGCATTTGAGAAAAAGTCCCCAACATTGGCGCCCAACTCCGGTGAACTCACTTCCACTTTCTGAGCTAATGGCTTCAGTCAACAACCAAGCTGAAGCTGCTTCGGCTACGAAGCTGGTGCTCCCGATTACAGGCGGATCGTGCTTAGAACCGGCTAACAAGAAGCAGAAGAAGGAGGCATAGAGAAGGGTACAGCATGTTGGGGTGCAGGGACCCTTCATCAAGTCAAGATGGTCTCACATCCCAATTACCTTCTCCCAAGAGGACCTTCAGCTCAAGGATTATCCTCACAATGATGCTATGGTTATTTCTTGTGTTATCAAAGGTTTTCTGGTCCATAATGTTCTGGTTGATACAGGCAGTGCAACGGATATTATATTTGCTAAGGCCTTCAGACAAATGCAAGAGCCAGAAGATAAGATTCATGATGCTACACACCCTCTTTGTGGCTTCGGAGGAAGACAGATTGTAGCACTAGGCAAGATCACGATGCCAGTGACCTTCAGATTTGTTAACAACACCAGAACTGAGCAACTTGTGTTTGCTATTGTCGACATTGAGTACCCCTACAATGCAATCATTGGTCGTGGAACACTCAATGCTTTCGAAGCAATTCTTCATCCAGCATATCTTTGCATGAAGATACCTTCGGATCAAGGACCTATTGCTATTCATGGGAGTCAGGAAGCTGCCAGAAAGGCTGAAGGGAACTGGAGAGATTCAAAGGCAATCCATAGTATAGATGGAGCCGAAGCTTGTGAGCAGTACAAGTATAGAAGGGAGAAGGCTGCTTCGGCCGATCAGCCGAAGCCCATGCTTTTATGTGAAGATATTGCAGAGTAGAAGGTGATGCTGAGATCTCAATTGTCTGAAGAACAGGAGAAAACTTTGATAAGGTTTTTGTTCAACAACAAAGATGTCTTTGCATGGTCAGCCAATGATCTCTGTGGTGTTAACAGAGATGTCATTGAACACTCGCTCAATGTTGATCCATCCTTTAGACCCAGAAAGCAGAGGCTTCAGAAAATGTCTGATGACGAAGCCGAAGGTGCTCGGAATGAAGTGAATAGACTTCTTAGCGCTGGAGTCATCAGAGAAGTGAAATACCCAGAATGGCTAGCCAACACTGTTATGGTGAAGAAGGCCAATGGTAAATGGAGGATGTGTATTGATTTTACTGATCTCAACAAGGCTTGTCCGAAGGATGAGTTTCCATTACCAAGGATCGATTCTCTAGTAGATGCAGCAGCTTCGTCAGAGCTTATGAGTCTGCTAGATTGTTATTCAGGCTATCATCAAATTTGGATGAAGAAAGAGGATGAGTCGAAAACCAGCTTCATAACCCCTAGTGGAACATATTGTTATCTTCGGATGCCTGAGGGGCTCAAGAATGCTGGAGGAAGCTTCAGTAGAATGACAGCGAAGGTTCTCCATTCTCAGATAGGCAGAAATGTGCTAACCTATGTTGATGATATTATAGTAAAAAGCACGAAGCAAGAAAATCACATCGTTGATTTGCAGGAGACATTCGCTAATTTTAGACAAGCTGGTCTGAAGCTGAATCCAGAGAAGTGTGTCTTCGGAGTGAAGAAGGGGAAATTCCTTGGTTGTCTGGTTT
Organism: Zea luxurians; assembly: GCA_029449295.1. Taxonomy (NCBI): domain Eukaryota; kingdom Viridiplantae; phylum Streptophyta; class Magnoliopsida; order Poales; family Poaceae; genus Zea; species Zea luxurians. The sequence continues at coordinate 53,407,095 of JAOPSE010000004.1, read as the reverse complement.
CAACAAAAGGAATCGAAGCTAATCCAAATAAAATCGAAGCTATTCTTCGGATGGAGCCGCCAAGCACAAAGAAGGGGGCTCAACGGCTGACAGGAAGACTGGCATCTCTGAATAATGAAATCAATCTTCAATCTTCAATCAGCGATGGGAATAATGAAATCAATCTTCAATCAGCCCAGAGGAAAATGGCCAGATGAATTAATTAAAGTGGTGTGGAGCCACAATACAACAGCATCAAGGTCAACAGGCTTTACACCATTCAAGTTATTATTTGGTGACGAAGCAATAACTCCAGAAGAAGCAAAAGCGGGATCAATAAGAACAGTGGCTTCGCCAAATGACGAAGCTGATTACTCTATGGAGAAAGATGCTATAGAAGGGATCAGGCTTCAGGCTGTGGAAAACATCAATAAATATCAAGCCGAAACAATAAATTGGCGTGATAGAAAGGTTCGGCTAAAGAACATTAAGCCAGGACATTTGGTGCTTCGGAGAGTGGCCAACCCAGATACAGTAGGCAAGCTACAGCTGAAATGGGAAGGACCTTTTCTGGTAGTATCTTCGTCAAGACCCGGATCTTATAGATTGAAGGATATAGACGGCAACGACATTCCTAGATCATGGAATGCGGATGAGCTTTGGAGATATTATGTCTAGCTTGATGTAATTTTTTCTGTTCTTTCTTATGGCACCCTTTTCCTTTCCAAAGGGGGAGAAAGGTTTTTAATGGGGCCATAGCATGTAATTTCTCCTTTTCGTATTTCAGCTCTATAAGAGCAATATCCCCCAAAGATGTAAATGTAAAAGCTGAGCACGCACCATCGAGTGCAAAGAAAAAAGAAAAGAAAACAGGTAGAAGCTCAAAAGACGTCCCTAAGGGGATGCAGAGCACGACGAAGCTACAAAAAGTCGTTCCTAAGGGTGCAGCGTAAGTTTTCTGCTCAAAAGTCGTTCCTAAGAGAATGCAGAGCTTACAGCGAAAAATAAACACTGATTCCGTCGAAGTAAAAGGCGAAGAAGCTCCTAAGGGAGGCTTACAGCGAAAAATAAACGCTGATTCCGCCGAAGTAAAAGGCGAAGAAGCTCCTAAGGGAGGCTTACAGTGAAAAGTCAACGCTGATACACCGAAAAGTAAACGGTGAAGCAGAAAAAATAAACGACAAAGAGACTGTGTCTATTCCTAAGGGAACGGAGACTATGGTTTTGGCTACGGATATGTGTTTGGACATTCATTTGCACGATACATCACATCATAGCATTTGCATTCATAAACATTTATTTAGACATACATAGGATCATTATCATCATAACACAAGCATTCGCTTCGTTTCTAAAGATTATGCTTCGGCAAAAGAGAAAAAAGCAGCAGGTTTTTGCTTCGCTGCGTACGAAAAGAAGGGAAGGTGTTTTTTGGCCTTCGGCTCAAAAATAATAATTTCGTCCACATCAAAGCACTCCATACATTGACGGAAAGGTAAGAATATATTACAAGGTATGGACATAGTTCACAAAATACAATTTAATTACAAAAGTTATTTCAGAAAGTTTTTAGAATCTCTTCTACAGTCATTCATCTAAGCTTCATCAATATTCATTGAGCTTTAGCTTCAACATTGTTATCCGATAAAAGCTTCGGCGTCATCTTCTTACTCTTCAAGCTTCAAGCTTCAGTTTCGGCTTCATCATCCTACACGAATTAAAAATATTATAAGCAAAATTCAATTTTGAAGGAAGAGGTAAGTACGAAGGTATGATTTTGTTACCGGCTTAAGATGACTCCGAGCTTCGTCACCAGCTTTCTCTCGCCCACCCTTTGTCCATACCACTTTTATAAATTTGTTCCCAATACTTCGGGCGAGGCTGGGAATATCATCCAGAATTGCTGGTGATAGGCTGAAATTGGGTCTGTTGATAATTTTTCCGTGCTCGCAGCCAGATTTCAGGAACGCAGCAGCGGTACCCCGAGAAGCTACCAGGGCACAGAAGTCACCGTGTCCAGCAATAACATCATCAAGGTCATCAATATCACCTTCGATGTGTTCGAAGGCTCCTGGTAGATCTTCAGCTGAAGGAGTAAATTTTTCACTACTGGCCCCAACCGAATAAAATACCTTCTTCAGTCGTTAAATACATTGATTGCTGAATTCCAAACATTTGCTTTGAAGGCTTATCAATGATTTTTTCAAATCTAAACCCTTCTGGACTTCAGCCTCAAGTTTTTCATTAAGCTTCAGCCTTTCCTGTTCGAAACTTTCTGACTGGCAGAGAAGCTTCGTATTCAGTTCTATTATTTTAGCTTCGGCTTCTGCTAATAAGCCTTCAGTTGTCTGGAGTTTGAACTCTTTCTTCTCAAAAGCAGCTGATTGTTCTTTTATTTTGTTTTCTAAGTTTTCAATTATAACCTCGTGGTTTTTATCTTCCAGATCATGTTGCATCTTCAAATCTTTGCTCAGTACTCAGTAGCATACTCTGTACACGAACAACCTTCGTTAGGAAACATTTTTGTCATGAAAAAATAAAAAGTTAGACAGAAATTGTTTACCTTAAAATTGGAATAAAACAAACTACCGACGATGTGCTGTCGTCGGTAGCGGCTAATATCGGCTTCAGGAAACCGATACTCTTTGATAGAGTACCAATAACCTTCTCTCCGGCCTGATCCCGAATGCAGCCTAGCTTCTCATCATCAACACCCCCGAAGAGAATCGCCCCCGGCCGATAGCCGCAAGATATGGCATACTCTTTTAGTTCTTCTTTTTGGGCTTTCGTCGGTTCTTGCCCAATCAAGTTTTGAAAATTGAAAAATTTGTCTTCTGATGTTTCTTCGGCAATTTCTTTATTTTTCTCAGGTTCTGGGGCCGAAGCTCCTTCGGTGGCCCCAGCAGCTTCTTCTGCGGCCAGGTCTACCAGAATTTTATCTATATCAGCAACCATGCTTTCTAAGTTAATATCTTCGGCTCTAGTAGCTTCGGCATCTGTGGCCTCCAAAGGTGCAACTTCAGTAGCTGTCGAACTTTTAGCAGCTGGCGCCTTCGGAGCTGAAGCTCCTGGTGGCGTCTTTTCAATGATTCTTTGCTTCTTTGCTTTAACTGCTTCCCTCGATTTCACGGGCTCCTTTTCCTTCTGAAAAAGCTTTGTCAGTTGTGGCCCCAGTGGAATTAGCTTGACAGGCAAAGATTCAGTCATTACCTTTAAAATTTCCTCTACTTCGGTAGTAGAGGGTGTTGCAGGAGTTCCTTCTTCTTCGTCAATTGCTTTTTGCTTCGGAGGCGAAGCTTTTCTCTTCTTCGAAACACCTATTTTCGGCTCAGTCTCTGGTTTTTTCTTTTTCGATTGTTCTTCATCGTCTTTATTCAGAACATCAGCTACTCTTTTTCTCTTTTGGCCTTCAGCACCCTTATCTAGCTGCTCGTAGTCAGGATATTCAAAACCCAGGGCATCCATTACGCGGTTTAGCCTTCGCTTCGGACGGGTGCCGAAGGCCACAGTCATCAATTGGTCTTCTTTCTTAGAATAATTTCCATGTATTTCATTACACATCACTTCGATTGTGTCCAGCCACTCTTGGCAGGGTACTTTAAAAAGTTTCTTGAATTTGAAATGGTAGGGCAGCCGAACAAGTTCTCCTTTCTTCTTCTTCCCCTCTAGCTTCGGCATTTCCCACTCCTTCAAAGTCGGGAATACTCTGAAGGCCAGAAATTCCTGCACCAAGTCCCTAGTGCCAATATGATCTGCAATCACTCTAAATTCAGCTAGAGCAATTTGACTTGGACTTCCTAGTAACATGTTGCACGGGGGTCGGGTCTCTCCGAAGATCAATTCTAACAGACTTTGGACCAACTTGTCTTCATCTTCGTCCACTCTGACGTAGAACCACTCAGATTTCCATCCAGTTGGCCATTTGCTTCGGTAACTGATCACTGGAAACTTTGTAGTCTTGCGGTAAGCAAAGTTGTAGCAGCCAAAATTTTCATGAAGACCATCTCCTCTAGCTTTGGTCTGATAATGCAGTTCGTGCACTCGGCAGAAACCTTTAGCGAATGGTTCCACCCCTGGCTTCGGAGAGCCCAGATATAAACATTTAGCGTAACGATAGCGTTAGGGGTTAGCTGATGAAAGTAGATCCCAAATTTCTTCAGCACTTCAGCAATCATCTTGTTCAAAGGGAATCTTAAACCAGCTTTAAAAAGGCTTTTGAAAACCACTACTTCATTCTTTCCCAGCTTCGGGATAGTTTCTTTTCCACCAAAACGAATCAACTCCTTCTTCGCTTCACTAAGATAGCCCAACTTCTCTATCTTAGGAAAATCAGCTTCAGAGATGGTGGACTTTCCGAAGTCTAGGTGGCTAGGTTTGCTCGGCACTACGCTACTATAATCATCTTCGGAATCAGTTTCTTCAGCATCAGCTTGTCCTACTTCGGCGATAGGAATATCCTCCGATGTTACCAGCCTAGACCGCCTCATTGCTTCGGAAATTGGAACAGTTCCAGTAGCTTCGGCCTCATCACCCTCACAGTCAATCCTGGCAGTAGAACGCAATCTCGCCATCTGATTATGAATTTTTTGAAATTTTTTGAAGTTGTTGATTTTCTCGATTTCTCCAAAGCTCTTTCTCTTGTGACGAAGCAGAATTGAAAGCGGTGCTTCGCTTGAGCACGATGATCAAGCTTCGGCTATGGTTAAATTTTTGACAGCACAACAGTACAATAACAATGAATGTTGTGGTAACTTCACACCTACCCGTCTGTTTATATAGCGCTGCAGATGGGAAGGTGAATCGTCAAGGTCTTCCGCACCAGAAAAACAGCCACCCACACTCATTGACCGGTGGGCCACAAGGTCCGCGAGGGTGAATCGCCAGGGCGCGCGCAACTGCTGCAAGATGGGGCCACCTCGCGCGCGGATTATTTTAATCGTTTCTCGTCAAGGAGCTCAGGGAAGGTGTTTTTTCGGATCTTCGGCATCCCGAAGCTTAGAAGACTTTTTCACGGATCAAGCTCGTTACGAAAAACGATCTAGCACCGCGAAGGGCTACTGTTGGGGGGGGGAATTTCAGTCCAAAGTATTCACTAACCCACTTGGCAATAGACTTGATCCAATATGATGTATCCCATGATATACATCCCAATTTTGCCAAGTCTCCAAATTCCCCAAGGTCCTTCAGACATCTCACTTCCCTCTTGGGCTCCAAACCTTCTTGGTGCTTTTTATGGTTGAAATGATTTTCTTGTGCACCCAGTTGCGTTTGGCTCCCTTTCCTTTGTTGGCTTGCTTGTTGGCCTTGATTGCTATCACCTTTCCATTCTTTTTCTTCTTGATCAAATATGGTGGAACAGCCTTTTTGTCCACTGTTGGGGGTATGCTTCGTAGCCGAAGATCCTAAAAGAGAAAAACACCTTCGGCAAGATTCTTTCAAGAACAGCGCCGAAGTTATCACCAATAGAGCTTCGGCACAGTGACAAGTTTCAAGACGAAAGAGGCGAACCGACTTAAAGATCAAATGACTCAAAAACTCATGATGTTTTGTGTCAGTATTGTAATTGGTTATAAAGGGGACAAATGTAATTTCACATAGGTTGTGTCCTGTACCTATAAATAGATGAACAGTACCTCTATACTGTTCACGCAATCTTGTAATTGTCGACGCATCACACTGGAATTATTGTTTTTGGTCAAGGAGAAGCATTTGAGAACAAGTCCCCAACATCCACCTTATTGATGTAGGTGTTGGAGATTTTGCTTGTTGGCTTTTGCTTGAGCTTTTGCTTTTGCTTATCCCCGGTCATTGCCTTGTATTGGAAAGACTTGTGGCCTTCCTTGTGGCATAGCCTACAAATCACAATTTCGCCCTCCACAGGTTTGTTCACTCCTGCAATGGTGTTATCCTTAGGAGGTTGGATTTGTTTGGCTTTGCCTTTCTTGTCATACAAAACCTTGCCAAGGCGAGCTACAACTTGCTTTAATTGCTCATTCTCCATAGCAATCTCGTTCGAACATGTTTCTATAGCAACATTCTTAACAAGAACTTGATTGCAGGGGTTAGAATCATCAATTAAATCAAAGCAAAAAGTAGAAGCATCTTTCTTAATAATTTCAGGAATTTCAACTAAAGATAGTTATGTGGTGCTACCAATGTTTTCTAACTTAGTAGTTAGCTCATCATTGTGTATGCTAAGAATTTTCATTTTCCCTAGCAAATTTTCAATGGCTTCTTGGGAGCTAGCTAACTTAGCCTTAAGTTTTTCATTCTTTTTAATAAGGCCATCATCGGTAGCAGTGGATGGAGCACTAGATTCTAATTGCTCAATTTTAGTTGATAGCTCACAACTCAAATTTGCAAATGTTTCAAATTTTTCTAGCAAACCTTTATAATCATTTTGAGAGCTAATCAACTTATTTTTCAAAGTTTTAAGTTGAGCTTTTTGTTTAGTGCATACATCCTAGAAAATTTAACGGCTCCTGCAAGCTCATCTACGGAGGGCTTTCCCTCACCTTCATCATCACTACTGCTATCATCACTAGAGGATGGAATACTCATTTTACCTCTTGCCATAAGGCACTTGAGTGATAACTGTGATGATCGTGATGAGGACCGGTGGTTGCGCGTCCTTGGAGGTTCATCTTCGCTTGAAGAATCATCCCAAGTTTTGACACTTGTTAGCGCCTTGTCTTTGCTCCTCCCCTTTTTAGGTTCGGCCATAGTTGGACAGCTGTCCTTGAAGTGGTCCTTGTCTCCGCATGCGAAGTATCCTCTCTTTCTTTGCTTTTTATTGTCAATGTTAAAGAGAAGATCCTTTACCTGCAGGGGTACACCCATTAGATTAATCTTGTGGATCATCCCCATTACCTTTCCGATGTGTCAGATTGTTTCTTCGTCCTCGGAGGATGATGTTGATGGTTGATTATCTTCATCATAATCACTTTCTTCTTCTTCCTCTTCTTCACTTGAGGAACTTGGAGTGGGAGCCTTCTTTTACCCTTCCTTTCATCACATGCAAAAGCATATGGCCTTGAGGAAGTTGGCTCCTCTCCCCCAACACATTTTTTGCGACATCTCAAAGGTCGTGATTTTCCCAATCACAATGGTCGAAGTCATTGTACTCAAGTCCTCCATGTTGTGGAGAATAGTGACAATGCTCCCATATCTTTGTTATGGTAGTAGGAAGATAATCTTCCTCACAATATCTACATCACCTAGCTTATTTATGCCAATAGAATTGAGCTCATTGATGATTAGATTCAAACGAGAATACATATCTCTAACAAGCTCATTATCTTTCATAGCAAAAGAATTATACTCACTTAAGACTAGGCAATGTTTTTGCTCACGGACATTGGATTGCCATCATGGAGCTCATGCAATTTTAGCTAAATCTCATTAGCAGTTTTCAAAGTAAAAACTTGATTTAAAAATATCCATGCTAAGAGATTCATACAAGAAATTTTTGACTCTAGCATTTAAATGAATTTCTTTTTCCTCCCTCGTGGTGGGTTTCTCGGGATTCTTGGGTGGTTTCATCCCATCATGAGTGACTCTCCAAACACCTAGATCAATGGCCTCTAGGTAACAAGCCATTCTAGCAATATAATATGGGAAGTTAGTGCCATCGAAGTGTGGTGGCCTATGGGTATCCATTCTCTTTCTCTAAAAAAGCGTCGGCTCTTTTAGCGGTGAAGCTAGAGTGTTTCAATGAGCCAAACCAGGCTCTGATACCAATTGAAGAAAACAGGTGACGCCTAAGAGGGGGGTGAATTAGGACTTCTAAAACTTTCTCTAAACTAGGCCACAAATAAATCCCTAAAGCAAAACCTATGCAATTAATCAAACTAGAATGTGCAAACTAGGTTTTGTCTAAGTGTTGCTATCTCTACCGCAATGTATAAGTTTCAATCCTAAACAATCTAAGTATAAAGACAAGATGGAAACTTAAATGCTTAATATAAATGTGGAAGCTAAAGAGCAAGGTAGAGATGCAAACTCTTGTGGATGATGCCGGTATTTTTATCGAGGTATCCGGAACCACGCAAGGTTCCGACTAATCCTTGTTGGTGCCCCTATATAAAGGGAAGCCCACGCGAATGCCAAGCACCACGGTCGAGTAACTCCATAGAGAGCCATGGGCCTTCTTCACGCGCAAGTGGTGCTCCGCTTTCGGCTTCTCTCGGACGCTCCCCGCCGTCTCCACTACTGAGCTTCCGGCCGAAATGTCGCGGGCCTTTTTCCCTCTTGTACACGGTGAGTTGTGACACAAACGCGGTTGTCACGGTCTCGCAAGACTCTCGCCCCACTCGGTATAATTACAATGGCTCACGCAAGAGCCGATGGGTTATATGGTTTTTCTAAACTCATTCAACTAACTAGGATTCAACTAGAGCAAGCGCTAATGCGGTTTAATTAACCTAAGCACTTCGCAAAGCACCTACGTTAATCACCGAGTGATTCTATTAAGCACTTGGGTGTATGAGCACTTGGGAATGTCTACAATATGCCTTGGTATGTTACTTGGGATCCCACATCTTGAAATGGCCGGTTGGTGGTGTATTTATAGCCCCCAACACAAAACTAGCCGTTGAAGAAAAGTTGCTGCTCTCTGGGGCACACCAGACAGTCCGGTGACCCTGTCCGGTGCGCCTAGCCGTTGGATCTAAAACCGCAGGTGACCGTTGGCGTGCAGGCTTTTTACACCGGACACTACGGACATCACGCTGGACAGTCTGTTGGCTTCTCTCCACTAGTGCCCCCTGGAACTAGCCGTTGGGCTACTGTTCCCTAGTGCACCGGACAGTCCGGTGAGTCACCGGATTGTCCGGTGGCTTCTGTCCACCAGTGCCACCTAGAACTAGCCGTTGGGCTACTGTTCCCTAGTGCACCGGATAGCCCGGCGTGTGGCACCGAACAGTCCTCCTGTGGCAACACTTCCTTCGTTTCTTGGACTTCACTTAATCTTCATAATGTCTTCTTTTGAGGTGTTGCTTTACTCAATGCCTTAGTCCAAGTCACTTTAGCATCCTTCTAACTACAAACACAAACACTAGCAAACACATTAATCCACAGATTATGTTGATTATGAAACACCAAAATCTATTGAGCCAAATAGTCCGAGGTCCATTTTCCTTACAAAACGTTAGTAATTGCTACGAAGTACCATAATTTGTATGGAGCGCATCCAATTTTTATTGATGTCTGACTTTAGCAAACACTTCATATTTTGATCTATCTTTTTTATAAGTTTGAGTTTATGTGACTTATTTTAGAAACTTGAGTTCACAAACTTCCTCTTATTTGGTTCCTGTATGGTTGAATTATGTCATCATATAATCTATGTTTGTTCAGTTAGGTGTTGTGAACTTTCTTCTAATTGGTGCTTTTTATTGACTGTGTTGTACCAAGACATATTGGATGGAGTAAACAACAACATCAGTTAGTCAAATCAAAAAATATTATGTGAATAGTGGAGACAATAAATAAAAAAATCTTAAAATCTTTTTGGTGGATAGTTTGCGTAAATATCATTGTGAGCCGTCGCAACGCACCGGCAACCGATTACTGTACGATTACAAACCACTTGATCACATATGCCATTTTAAGCTACAGATCACTCTCGCACCCTGGCACCCATTGACCATGGTTCACCGCAAGCTGCTTATCTGTCACAATTTGATATAAATTCTTGTGACGGCTCGCTGCAGTGCATGCACACCAACACGCATTTGCATTATGACACGTCCATTCTACACACATTAAATCACTAGTAGAAAAATCGATTTTCACTGGCGGTCCTCAGTTACCCGCCTGTAAAAATGATGATTTCTACTGGCCCCTAGCACTGGCGGTTACGAAAAACGCCATTATAAATAGGTTTACAACCGCCACTATAGAACTTCTCTGTACTAGTGAACCACACACTTAACAACCTATACTTATGGTACAAGACCGTACAGTATTAGTCCCGCGATTACTTGACTGTGAATAGTTATGCAGGCTCGCATCGCAAGCTGAGACCATGTCGCTGCAAGCGTACGCTGCAAATCACTTGGTCGTCGTCGTCGCCATGGCCGCGAACCTGGACGTCTTGGCCTGGAACTTCTGCTTGACGTACACCTGCATGTAGTCGCCGAACACGAAGCTCGGGTAGTTGTCGGCGGTGGGGATCGCCGGAGCGATGGTGGCCAGGCGCGCCGGGTTGTAGAAGGAGGCGACGGAGCGGCGGTTGCCGTCGCGGGTGGCCAGGATGCGGTGCCACGCGCTCTTGTACCGGCCGTTGCTCAGCACCTGTCATTGCAAAAACCACCATCGATTAGTACTCGCGGAGGCAGTACAGTAAGTACATGTCAACAACCAAACCAATAAAGCTAATTAAGGTTTTGACATTCCATGTTCCATACGTACGTGTAATGAACCCATGCATGACATACGTCAGGTACGTGGCCACAAAATAAAATCCTGACATGGTTCGTTGACCGATAGGGACGCAGTACTTTGTTTTAATGGATTCATCAGAAGTTATTAAGCAAAACAAGCACTGTGGTTCCATATATAATATTAATCTGCTCGGTACTCGGCTACTGATCAAGTTTGGTAATCTAATCAAGGTGAGCAGAGCTCCCATGTCCACCATCCGATGCAGTCAACGGAAGTATATGATCAATCATCACCTCGATCTGGTCGCCGGTGTTGACGACTAGTGCTGGGAATCTGGGCCGGGCTTTTTGGGCCAGCACGAGCACGGCCCGAAAATAAGAGCCCAAAGCACGGCCCGGCACGAAATAATATGGGCCGGGCTAGCACGGCACGAAGGCGGGCCTGGGCCGGGCCTCAAATTCCGACCCGTCGGGCCCCCAGCACGGCACGCATAGATGGGCCGGGCTTGGGCCGGCACGACCCAATTAAGCCCAATTTGTTTAATCTCTTTAATTTAGTAAGATATTGACTTTATATTGTTGTTATATTTAGAGTTTATGTGGTTAAATGATGCTATAATTGTTTAATATCTTTAATTTAGTAAGATATGAACTTTACATGGTTATAATATTTTGATTTTATGTGGTCAAATATACGGGCCGGGCTTGGGCCGGCACGGCCCAACGAAGGCACGACGTGGTTTAGGGCCGGGCTGGGCCACTGTTTTTACACTTCGGGCTGGCACGGCACGGCCCAAAAATTGTTTGGGCTTTCTTGGCCCGAACCCGTTTGGCACGAAGCACGATGGGCTTGGGCCGGGCCGGCCCGGCACGGCCCAATTCCCAGCACTATTGACGACGATGGCGTTCTCTAGGGGCTGGACGTCGACCCAGCTGCCGTCGGAAAGCTGCGCCTGCAGGCCGCCGAAGCGGTCGTCCTGGAACAGCAGGATGAGGCCGCCGGCGTCGGTGTGCGCGCGCAGGCCGTCGACGAGGTCGGGCCGCGGGCACGGCGGATAGTGGCTGACCTTGGTGCCGTAGAAGGGCTCCAACTCGCCGTCGTTGGTGAAGGCCTTCCTGATGTGCCCCTCCTCCAGCCCCAGCAGCTCCTCCATCACGCCCAGCATCTTCTCCGCCAGCTTCCTCAGCTCCTTGCGGTACTCCATCATAATCTCGCTGCATGCATGCATGCGTCAAACACAAAAGGTTAATTAAGCTGGCTGATGATGAGCGGAAAAAACGGGCAGAAACAAGAATGCTGCTGCGTGACAGTTACTCACTTGAAGGCGGGAGGGTTGGAAGGCCATGGCAGGTCGTCATGGAGGGTGAAGACGTCCTCCCAGTCCATGCCCTCGATCTTTCTAACAGGGACGCCGCCCTCGCTTTCCTTGTCCACTAGCTCGGCGAGCGCCTTCACCGCGAGGTTGGAGTCCATGAACGCCTCGTCCCGCAGCTTGTAGCAGTCGCTGCACACCTTCTTCACCCTCTCCAGCAGCTCGTCGGGGATGCCGGTGTTCACCAGTTGGAAGAACCCCACGTGCTCGAACCCAGCGGCGATGGCCGCCACATGGTCTCGGCCCTCTCAGGTCCCTCCAGCTTGGAGAAGTCAATCACGGGGATGGCCATATATAGCCGCAAGCGGTAGCTCGTTCGGAGAATCGGCTGGCTAACTGTATATGGATGGATGGACAATTAATGGCGAGAGCTCGGGAGGCAGAAGAAGGATTATTACAAAGAGAAGCGGTGGTGCCGTGGATGTTGGATGGTGTGTATTGTGTTGGATTATATATATAGCAGAACAAGTTAGGTGTCAAGTGATTGTTTATTGCCAAAGCTCCACCTCCACCAATGCAATCAATCAGGGGAGTGATTTGGGTGTTTGAATTGGTTCGCAAGGGAACGGAGGCATCATTCTGGCCTGTGTTTACTTCGATCGTGTCTTGTGACGATGGCGATTCGGATTATTTGGGAATAAAGAATGTTTATAGGGTCAATGCAGGAAGAGAACATTCAGCGTGTGCAGCTATACGCCGATACCGCCGGTTACCCCGTGCAAACTAACTTGTTGGCTTATTTGTCGCAGCTCGAAGCTAGTCCATTTTCCCAGCTTTGTAGCTAAGTATTAGATTTGTATACAAATAATGGCCTGATATTATTAATAGTATCCCCAACCGATAATAAAAATAATTTAATACCGATTCATAATATATAAGAACCAGTACTAATACCTTTAGTATCGGTTCTATTCAAAAACCGGTACTAAATTTTAAATCTTTGGTACCGATTGGAAACACCAACCATACTAAATATATATAATACCCAAATTTGGATAATCCAATATAAAGGATTTTTTATTACATAATTATGTGAATTCCTTGTTTACTTAACACTTATATATAAACAATTATGTAAATGGTAAAAGTAGTTAATAAGTAACAAATAAATAAAATATGTTGTTGCAACATGCGAGATTTTGATTGTGCATTTAATTTGATATTAAAATCCAAACTCAGATTTGAATTTGAAAATTCAAAAAACAGAAATAGAAATTTGAAGCAGAAAATGAAAATAAACAAAATCTTTGGGGACCTTTTCTAAATCCCAACATAGAAATTTAAGGTGTTATAAATTCTACGCCCCTTAAAAATAATCTCATCCTCGAGATTAGTAAGAAAAGGGATGCAGATGGTTTCAGGAATTCTAGACCAGATTAGTGGCAACTCCTAGTCAGTTGCCTGTGAAAGCCTTATCTTTACTGCATTTCACTTTAGCACTTTGATTACTTGTTAAGTTGATGACTATGTGGATATCTTCAACAATATGATGTAATAAGTTAATACTCTTTTATGTAATCATTGTGTACATGAGTTCTGATCCTGGCACGTATATGATTCGCATTCGGTTTGCCTTCTGAAACCGGGTGTGACAGACCGCCATTACGATCGTAGACAGAAGCGTTGGCACTATCCACCATTCGTTTTGAATCCCCAACATGCCTACTCTACCCTCTTATGGAGGCTGTTAGGGCCCATTCAAGGGCCCCACGACATCACCAGTCTCCACCGCGAACGCAACGTCCAACGCAACAAAAAATCTAAGTCATCCTTAGAGGACTCCTCATCCATCCTAGCAAAAAAGTTCAAACCTTCTTAACTATCCAATGACTCCGAATCAAAAAGAGAGCCCTCATCGCTGCAAGAAGACGGACTCCGGCAGGATAGCGGCATAACACATTCAGCGGCCTCAACGATGTTTTCCCTTGTCCGAGAAGCAAAAAAACTAACCTGCATAGGCTCAGTCATCAAAACCTGCGCAAGCACCAATTCAGTGTCAGTTCATCCCTTGACACAAATTCACCCTAGTAAAATGTTCATTCCACTATACTTGCTCATTAGCAGAACGGTGTGAGGTCTCGCAACGCTGGGTGCTCCAGTGCCAGTACCCGCACGTGAAGATTGCTCCTCCGCACCCACCTCAACGCTAACATCCAGAGTGGCCAATGAGAATTCCAATCCTCCGAAATCTTCAACATCCTCGTCCCTCAATGCCTAAAATAGAAAGAATGATGCGTCAGAAATCATAAGCACGACACAACATTCCACGACAACTAGAAAAACGGAAAGGACTCCACCTGCTCCATCGCTCGGCTAGCCCTCTACCTGATGACAGAGCGGCCATGCGGACCCCATATCCGGTCGAATAATGCATCTGCAGCCTGCTTCAAGGATGCATCCCCAACCTGGAATACTTTTGGTCAAAATCCTGGTCGCTCCGCTCAAACACCTCGAAGTGACGACAGCCTTCGCGAGAGAGAGCATTCATGGCACCCTCACGGGTGGCAAGGGAGGCGTAAGACATCAGCCCCGCCGCAATAGATGGGAGACTCGCTAACTCCTCCTGTAGCTAGCTGAGTAAGTGAATGCCCAGCTCTCCTCCCGACTTATCGAAGGGGCTGTCTCAGCGCCCAGGTCGCGATATGCCTCCATAAAAAGCAAATGTGCTCAATGCACACCGGCCAGTGTGGCAGCCTCCGCCTTCTCATGATGGGCCTTCATGGCCTTCGCTTCTAGCTCCATTGCATCAACGTGCTCTCGGCCGGCCCGAGTAGCCATCCATCCTTCAGTTCAGCCAGTTGATGACCAAGATCCTCGTTCTCCCTTTCAAGGACACCGACCTTTTCCAAGAGATTTTGACTCTTATTCTCTACAACAGACTTGTCCCTGATAGATTCGGTGTTGTTTGTCCGAAGGCGCTCAACCTTATTATCCAGCAGTTTCTTCTCAGAACGTAGCTACAAAGTCGCGGCCTCCACGAGTGCTCCAGACGACACTTGGTCAGCGAAAGCAGCAACCTACCCCAAGCATGTTTCATAAGAAAAAAACACTTACATAATGCAGCTGCTCTACAACAGTCGTTGCGACGTCACCAGAGGCGGACGCCTCGGCGACTCCCCCCCCCCCCCCCCCCCCCCCCCCCCCCCCCCCCGCCTCCATTGATAGCATCATAGAACTGCGCCCAAGGGTTAGCCACCGCCCCATCCATAGACATCGACAGTGTCGCAACCAGATGGCCAGACCCTAAGCCTACATCCAAGCCTCGTTGGTAAAAACGAAAAATTCGAAACAAGCACATATACACACAATACTTACCATTGGTCGCCAGCCAGGTGTGAGCGTCGAATTTGCTGAAACCCTCGAGCAGGTAGTCCTCGACAGAAACATCCGGGACCACTTCACCAGATGCGCCGGCCTCAATACTGCTCACTGCCACATCTTGATTAGCCCTGTCAGGCGAAGGCACCACCATAACCGCAGCAACCTGCGCCGCAGGCGGAGGCATAGTCACAGCGGCAGCCGTAGCCGCAACCTTTGCAGCTCCAAACTTCAACCCTCAAGTCGTGCTAGTGCAGAAGGCCTTCGTATCACGACGAGTGTCCATCAGCCACAACGGAGCTTCTTCTTGTTTTTTCGAAGACTCCTGGCGGTCCTTGTCCATCACAGATGTTACAATAGCTCCAACATTTCACCCGTAACGAAAAACTATAAAATACCAAGCCAGAAAAGACGTAGAATCCTCCTTGTCGGAAGCCATAGGAATACAGTCATCTCTACACCACTCACCCCCAGTCACTTCCAACATCCGAGCAGATGCTTCCCGCAGGGTATGCGATCACATGACCTCCCCCAGCTTAGCGCTTCTCTCGGCTAGCTCCTCAGCAAACTTGTCTGAGGCCTCTGCAACTCCAGTCACGCTCGCTGACCCCTTCTCCTTTGTCTCCACCTTTCTCCTCTTCCTCATTGGTGACACCACAGCCTTACCCTTGGAACACCCCTCGTCCACCCCACCACGCTTCAATCCACCCTTTTTCTTGAGCTCCTCAGCACCCCCAACATCAGCGGAGCCCTCTTTAGGATACAGGCCATAGAGGAGGTCGTTCAGCTGAAACACATGATTCAGCCTAACATTCAAACCCCGTATATCCTAACTTCTCGTCATCTTAGTCTTCATTGAATATTTACCAACAGTCCTTACCACCTTAGCCTTTGTATCCCTAACAAAGGCCGCACCGTCCTAACCACGTAGATCAATTGTGAAGGCTGGGCTCATCACCATCTAATTCTTCAAAAATGGCATCAGACACAGTTTTACCTCGCCCACCTCCCAACTATGCGCCAGCGGCCATACTCCACAAGCAATAAACTCTTCCATCATGTCACAGTCGCTGCTCATTTTCGACGTGCGATGCAGGGCATCTTCATTCGCATCCCCCTTCCTCACCTTAAACTGTGGGAAGGCGATGTAGCAGTGCAAGCACAAAATGGTCAGAGGCAGCCTGGGAATCCCCTCGGCGTCCTTCATCGCCATGTAAAACCAGAAATCCCACTAATTCCCCCACTTGTTCTTCGCGCATGGCATGATTTCCACAACCTAGCATGAAGTCTTCCTGGTCCTCAGTGTAAACGTGCACATGCTAAACTGCGCAATCTTGCCACCAGTGACTTCCTTCTGCCAATGAAGGCATCAATTCTTCACGAAGACATCCACCGACGGTTCACCCCCATATTTAGCCTCCGCCCAAATAAACTTCAATAGTGTCACCATGGCATTCGGTGTAAGCTAATGGAGCTAGACTTCGAAGCGAGCCAAGACTTTGGTAACAAAGCAGTGCACAGGCAGTCGAAGATGGACTGTGAAAATGGCTCGAAGACCACAAGCTCTCCCTCCGGTTCAGGGACCTCTTCAGCCACCAGAGCGCCCCCCTTCGCCTCCAAAATAACCCAAACGTTGCATTTCATGTACACACCCCGAGGAGATCCGTAATATCCCAAACTCCACTGTATGCCCAAGCAGCAACTCTGTAATCGACGTCGGATCGCTAACCGTCTTCTCCGATGACGACGCCCTCGACGACGCAGTCACGCAGGACGATGACGAAGAAGAAGACTACATTATGTACCGTCTATGGCAGGGAGCAGTCTGTTTCACCTGAGCCAGATCACCGGCAGCGAGCGATCTCACGATGCAGTCGAAGTTGGAGAATGTATGACAGCTTCGGCTATGATATGTAGGAATGGTTCAACAGACGTGAGAAAAACTCTCCCCACGAGCGGCCCTGGTTTTGTAGTCTACAAAAGTGCCTCTGGAAACCGAAAGTCGCACATTAAAAAACATCACACATCCCAACAGTCACATTATTAAAACCTCTCGGGGGGCCACTTCAACCTATGATCGAGGGCAGCGTTCAACCATCTCCCGAAAAATGACTTCAGAACAAGATCACCAAGTTGAGCTGGTCCCTCGAGGGGCTAGTGTTGGAGTGAAGGCTGAGCGCTTTCTCAATCAGTATAATCTAGCCACGATCAGACAAGCTTTGGTGCAGGTACAATTTGAGAAGGGCACTTCAACTCGTGCCATCATCGAGGCCATCAACCACGACCTTCAAAGGGGATAAAGCGAAGGGCCACGATAACCAAGGAAGGGGGCTCGCTGCAGCCCTACGTGCGCGTCCCAAAGGCTCAAACTTTCTCCCAGACAGCGAAGACCAAGTTTCCACTGGGTCAGGGGGCTCGACCTCGTGGAGCCCAGGACATGACATGAGGGCGAAGGCTACGCATAGATTACTGTGGGGACCAGGCTTCACCTCATCACCATCTAGGCCATCTGTAAGGCCCTCTGTGGGGTAGATTTTGTAGTATGTCTAGAATATTGTACCTCACCTCACTGTAATGAGCCCGTCGAGGGGAATATTCTGGGAATGTACCAGGTAACCCGGGGTATAACAAATACTTGGGGACCCACCTACCCTCCCGGATACCTATAAATAACCCCACACTGTACACGGATGGGACACACATAATGAGAAGCTACAGTTCCCACCAACCATCTTATCACCCTCTCGTACTCTGTGTTTTATGTCTGAGTATTTGGACCCAACCTAACAGCGTGTAAATGCCCAACAATACACAAGAATAATATCACTGATGGTATAACAAAGCTCTAGTATTCAATGTGCTCACGAGGGGTGGAGCATCACAGTTGTGAGGGCAATGGCAAAGGGTCCTTGAACTCAGTGGTGGTGTGGTGAGAGGGGGCTCAACTAGATTGGCATGACAAGGAGGGTGTGAGAAGAAGAGAACATATAAAAGGGCTTGGGGAAGGTTCAGTTATAGAGGGACACTTCAGTACCATTTCTTGAAAAGTATTTTGGGTGGGAACTGAAAGTTCTAGGTGGAAATAGAAGTTATAGGAAGGTACATACTTTTGTACCAGTTCTTACAAAGAACCATTATTGAAGACTTTAGAAAAAGCATTTAGTATCGATTCTTTGTAAGAACCGATACTAAAGATATTTGGACAGGAATAGAAACATCTATATGAGAATAGAAAAAGAGATATTTAGCATCGGTTCGTTGTTAGAATTGGTACTTAAAACTTCTCTATTCATGGCATCAGTTTGAGGTACGTGCATACCTATAGATGTCTTTAAACGGTACTACCCACGTGGCGTTTCTAGTCCGCATGGGGCATCTACCACGTGGCTGACAAGAATGAATGTCAGTGTAATGTGGCCGACATATTTATTGGCCACACACTCATTATTATTTACGTTGGCCTAGTTACATCAACATACTTATAGTTAAGTACGTCGGCCCCAACACACTTATTCGGTTAAGAACATCGAAATAAATATGTCGGTTAAGTATGAGGGAGGAATTTACATACTTAACTTAAAAATGTCGGTAAGTTAGAGTAAGAACGTCAGTTCCTAACCGATGTTCCTTGTACGTTTCCTTGTAGTTCCAACCAATACTAATATTCTTTATAGGAGACTACAACTAAAATTGCTACTGATGCATGAGTTAGTATCGATTTTAACTAATATAGTTAGAGAAAAGAACTGTTTTGTAATATCGACGGCAAGAAACCACCAAAAATAAAGCATATACCGCCAAAATAAACTATTTTGGCGGCATTGACTTTATTTTTGGCAGTTTCCAAAAAAAATAGTCGTAAATAAGTGTCACACCCGGTTTTTAGAAGGTAAACCGAATGCGAACCATGTACGTGCCAGGATCAGTTATTCACGTACACAGCAGTTACATAACATGGACATCATCACACAGTGCTCAAATAGTATTAAAAGGGAAATAATAGTCGATTACATCATACGTCTGAGACGTCCATATAGTCCTTACAATAAATCAAAGTGCGGAAAAGAAATGTAGATAACGCGGCCTTCACAGGCAGCCGACTGGGGGTTGCCGCTAACCCATGCCTAGAACTCGTCGTAGTCTTGGAACTCCTGGAAGTCTCCTTCCACAGCTTCATCTTCTCCTGAGCAGTGGTTGCAATGCTGACAACCTGGGGGGGGTTTGGTGTGTAGAGCAAGGGTGAGTACACATCAACATACTCAGCAAGCATCCCGTTTGGCTGTAGTGGACTAGCTTTATGTGGGGATAAGTCAAGCAGTTGCTTTTAGTTGGTCAGGTTATTACTTACTAGTAGAAAGCCAGGTTTTAACATTAACCCAAGTTATTAGCCCAATGTATCCTTTCCAAACGGAAAGAATACCACTTACCAGCACCATAATCATAATCAGAACCATCAATCTCATTGCCACCTGTACCAAAATGTCTCTGATCAAGTATCACTAATCTCTGGAGCTCCCTTGGCCGCTCATAACCGTGAGCACGGCTGATATATCAGTTTCATAACACTCTGCAGAGGTTGTGCACTTTACCCATAAGCCGTGATTCCCTCTCTACACTACAACATATATAGCCTTTTATGACGAATATCTCATGACAATGAATATTTTTGTCATTGGTTATTTTGTTTTATGACGTATTTTTTGTGGCAAGGCAAGTTTATGACGAATTCAGGCAAGCATCACTGATAGCATTGAAAAAACGTCATAACAATAGTCAATTGCCATATTGTGACGAACTCTTGTTATCCTAAGATACTAGCTATAAATTTCATAAGTATATGACAATTCTATTTCATCATAAGATATTAAAAATAAGTAATGATTTAAAAATGTCCATTCTTGTTATTAATAAAAAAACAATATACATGTTAAAAAATAGCTATGATTTTTAACTGTCGACCATACATCACCATTTCAATGAGAGAAAAAGTTTAATCATAGCCATTTTTAACATGTATATTGTTTTTATTAATAACTAGAATGGACATTTTAACCCTTGATCTCAGAGTACAAAGGCACTGTTCGTCACCACAAAGCTAGCTAAGGGCATCTGATCATTATTATTGATATCTAATTTTTTCATGACCGCCGGCGGCCGGCGAGGAATAATCCCACCAGAACCCACAACGCGCTACCTTTCCCAGCAAAAATTTTCACATAGCCTGCCATCTTCCAAGAATTTTCCATATGACTATATATTCCATAACCCTAAACCTAACTTTCTCTTCAACAGCCGCAACAACCGTCCTCCTAATCACCAACGCCCCTACCATCCACCTCGCCGCCGTCGCCCTAGCCGTCCGCCTCGTCACCACAGCCCCAGCCATCCGCCTCGGCGCCTCCGCCCCAGTCGTCTTCCTCGGCGGTCTGCTCCTTGCTGCCGTGCCGTGATCAAGATGTTCCTTAGAAGGATGGCTAGGCCAAGGACGCGCACAGATCTGGGCGGTAAGTGACTTAAGTTCTTCACACATTTACTAATTTGCTGCATAGAATTGCATCTGTTTTGGGATTTGTACAACTAGAACAAATTCAGAGACCGCACCACTATTCGTCTCTGTGCTTTCTGTTTCTTCATTCAATGTACATAGGAACCTATTATTAAATATTGAATTGAAATTGTATGTGCTGTCCCTATCTGAATATGATATATAGTTTACCTTCTATTGTGGGTTGTGTTAGGTAAGCAAGGAATGGACGGAAAGCATGTATTTGTGTCTCGGTCATGCATCATGCATGGACCTATGTTTCATGTGTGTGTATATATCTTATCATGTTAGCTTGGTGGTTATGGACTAGATCAGCACCCGGAAACAATGTCCACAAACCTTTGGCTTCCTGTGATTTTTCTTCCTAAAAACTAAAAGCCAACTAAGGGTCTATTCGTTTTAATCCCAATCCATATGGATTGGAGGGGATTGAGTGGGTTCAAATCACCAGCTAGTTAAAACCTTTCTTAATTTTTTCAATCCACTACAATCCATATGGGATGAGAATAAGCGAACAAGAGCCTAAGAAATACCCATTCCATTTGCTTCTGGGGAAAAAATTTGGGAATATTTTATTTGTCACAACAGGTGAAGAGAGTGGATTCTACCGTCTGTACTTGTTTTATCTTGGTTGATCCAATTGATCTTCAAACATATATACTGATTCTTCCTTGTCTTTGTTTTTAGGACTTCAAATTGCTATCTGTTATCCTCGTTGCATAAAGAGATTACTAATCCAAGGGACTAATAGTTTGTAGGTTTGGCGTATCACTTGACTGAGCCAACTTGCCATAATGTCCCTTATTCTTCGATCAGCTTCACGCGACATGCTACAATTAGCAGTTGCTTCAGTATTTACAACTTATAAACAGTAGTGTACATAAATCAATCCAGAGTTCTTTTCTTTTGTGTGCACATATAAATTCAGCTATAGCTATATGGTGCTGCCTTTTCTTGTGTTTGTTTTGTGCTTTGATTATCTGGTGGACTGATTTTGTTTGTGAAGCAAGTGTAAACTGACCCTAATAAAAAATGTTATAATAAGGATAGCAAAAAAAATTTAGCTCCCAATTCCTAGAATCCAAGTGGTTGATCTTCACCAGAACCTATGTCAATCCATATTCATGAACATAGCTAGTGCCTTCCAAAAATACTAGTATAATCTCAATGACTCCGCACCAATTATATATCAAGATGTGCGTGCATAATGTCACTAATGGAAAAGTTTTACAATGCAAATAACATGGACGATTTAGAAATATGTAAACATAGCTAGTGTCTCAGAATATGCTATACCAGTTTTTATCTTGGTTGATCCAATTGATATTCAAACATATATATCGATTCTTCCTTAACTATGTTTTTAGGACTGCAAAATGCGATCCATTATCTTCGTTGCATAAAAAGAGTACTAATCCAAGGGACTAGTTGTTTGTAGGTTTATAACTAGTAGTGTATATAAACAGTAGTGTATATAAATCAATCCTGAGTTCTTTTTCTTTTGCGTGCACGTATAAATTCAGCTTTAGCTATAGGTGCTACTTTTTCTTGTTATAAAATACATTAGGTGGTTGTTAAGTTCATTCTTTTCAGATTGACTTACTGGTATGAAGTGTAGAATTGTTTGTATAGTGTAAATGACTTTATTCCGATATGATATTGGTTTTATTTTATCCACACCTCTTGTCTTATTTTTACACCTTCCCATTCACAGGACACAATGAAAGCACTTGTGGCTGAGCCCAAAGAAGGGAAAGAATCTAAAACCCCAACCGAAGCAGTTGCTCAAGTGTTAGCTTCATCAAAATTTCTTCAAAATATTGGTCTTGTACCTGCCACAAAGAAAAGTGGCAATGGTGATCCTACATGTGTGGCAGAACTTGAATCAGAGAAGCAAAACTCATTAGAAGTTAGAGCTCACAGTTGGATGCCATCAAGAAGAAGGTAGAAGAATCAGAAGAAGTGAGGGCTAAGGAGTTAGAAAAGATCGATGATCTGCAAAAAGGAGCATATGAGACCAATTCTCCTTTGGCGTCTCTTTAGCATGAATAAGTAGTTGGTCGATTCATTTTAGTGTGGCTCTTGTATCTCATATTGCTGCTCTATGGCCCACATTTTGTTGTCCTTTTGGTATTGTCCTTTGCACTCTACTTGATGCTGGTGTGTTGAAAACATGCTGCCAGTTTTCATTTCGTTATATCCTTTTTGGTACTGTCCTTAGCACTCTACTTGATGTTGGTGTGATGAAACATGATGCTAGTTTTGAAAATTTTGAAGGATTTTGTTCTTGATAAATGATATCTATGATATATGTTGCTAAATATATGTGATGACCAATGGTTGTTGTTTAATTACAGAGGATTTTGCTTATGGTACATTGTGGAACAAATTGGTTGGGTTCTGCTGCAACCCAGTGTTGGTTCCTGCAGCAGGGAGTCAACTGTTTCTGTGCTGGTGGTTACAAATTCAAAAATAAAAAAGGCAAAAAAATATGGTAAAATAAATTGGTTGTCTTGCATCTGCGCTGAGCTACCAAATTTTAAAAAATAAAAACAAAAATATGGTGCAAAATTTGGTTTGTGGCCAAATATTTTGTGACGAATAAAATTGTCATAAGCATAGATGCTACCTAAGATCTCAGTCATGACATGTCATGCACATGTTTAATTTTATGACGTTTTCTATCCTACGTGGAAGCATGATGTGGCATTTTTTTGGAAATTGTTAGTGACGAAAATAATGTGTCACAAAACTATGACGACATATAACACGTCACTAAATTTATGACGAAAAAACATGAAACGTCATAGATCATGTAATGCCACGTATGATAGGTGACGAAGTGATTTTCATCACGGAGATGTCATAAATTTTAAAACGTGACATAAATTCAAGGTTTGGTGACATTAATAGAACGTCACAGAAGGTCATAGGTGTTGTAGTGCTAGCCCGGGCTTGCAAGACCCTTATTCACTCCCAAGGTGAATGGCTAGGGATTCACTACGAAGCCTTTACAAAGATTCCCCGGGGCTATAGCCACCCGTTAGGTTTCCTAAATGTACCGCACTCCTCCCCAAGGGACAAATCAACCTTGGCAGAGTGAGCCGCATACACCGAGCCCCATTGACGGCACAACGGCGAAGTGATCTACACCCCGGTTCCTCAAATTATTCAGCTAAGGGCGTCCCATTCCACCCTCATGGTTGCACTGTTTTCCCGAGCGGTCATCCATTGAACAGGTCCTTACGGAGAGGCACTCGAGAAACCGCTCGAGTCCCCTTGAAGGTCACAAATATAATCATAAATAAGAAGGGAAAACAGCGTATCATAGATAATCACATCATGTTCGTTGATTTGAGTTGAGCAATAGCATCAGACTAAGCAGTAATAATCCGACCCAAATAGGTAAACAAGGACATGAATAACAAAAGCTAGTCAATCCTTAAGTATAAATGTGTAATGCGGGAGGTGAATTAAAGAATGAATAGGACAGAAATAGGTCAAAGGACACTTGCCTCCACCAACTGACTGCTGCTCAGGGGCTTCTCCTGCGAATTCCTCGGGCTCTTCGACCGGATCGTTCTCTATGCGAGCGCAAACATACATACATCTACATATTTAATACAAAAGAACAGTACACCATACAAGGGAACAAATAAAGTGAATATGCATCAAGTATGACATTCGATATCGCATTCATTATGGTTAGAAAGAAACGGGAAAGGGTCTCGCAGGGGGGTTAAATCTTATGCACTAATGATTAGTTAAATTATGCGCTCTAGTTCCAATTGGTTCTAACAAAAGAATTAGTTATATGCACTAATGGAAACCTAGTCATTTTTAGTTGATCAACATTGAACTGGATAAACAATTGATTATATGAATCAACTAGCGTAACGAAATTCTAAATCAAGTTTCCTATTTCAATAACATGAACAATGATTAGCCTGCCTAAATAACCATGATAACAGAAGGTAGGATAAAATAAATAAAATAATAAAAAAAATAAAAAAGGGGGGCGGTTGAACCGGCTAGGGGGCGGTTGAACTGGCAAGGGCAGGGGCAGGGGCGGCCAAGCCGGCGGCGGGCGGCCGAGCTGGCGGGGGGGGCGGGCGGTTGAACCGGCCGGGGGCGGCCGAGCTGGGCGGCTGGGCTGGGGGCGGGCGCGCAGGGGCGGCCGAGCCGGGGCGGCTGGGCCGGCCGAGGCGGGGGCAGGGGCGGCCGAACCGGGCGGGGCGCGGGCGCGGGGCGGCGGCGGCCGAGCCGGCCAAGGGCGGCCGAGCTGGGCTGGGGCAGCTGGGCCGGCCAGGGCGGCCGAGCCGGGGGCGCGCAGGGGCGGCGGCGGCCGAGCCGGCCATGGAGGCGGCCGAGCTGGCCAGGGCGCGGGGCGGTTGGGCTGGGGAGGGAGAGGAGGGGAGAGGGGAGAGGAGAGGAGAGGGGGAGGGCTCACCGGGGACGGGGACGGGCGGCCGAGCTGCAGGGGGCGGCAGCCGAGCTGCAGGGGTGGGGCTAGGGCAGGGGGCGGCGGCGGCTAGGGTGGGGAGAGGGAGAATGGGAGGGAGAGAGAGGGAGTTGGGGGGAAAAGGGGAGGGGGCGGCTGGGCCGGCTAGGCCCAAGAGGGGCGCGCGGGGGGGGGGGGCGGCTGGGCCGGCCAGGAGCAGCCCACGGCGCGGGAGAGAGAAAAGGGAGGAGAGAGAGAAAGAAAAAGAAGAAGAAAGAAAAGGTTTCTTCTCATTTTCGAAATCCGATCTTCCTAGATGAATGCATTTGCACTTTCAAGCAATCAAAGAATGCATAGTCCGGCATGGTGCATCAAACAATATAAAGCAATTTAGGGTTTTTCTTTACACGGGAATTCCAAACCGAATCCCGCTAACTTTGGAAAAGATCAAGGTCTAGCGAGGGGAAAAAGAAAAAAGAAAACGTAACACCCGAATTTGGCGAGTGAAGAAAAGAAAAAATTCAACTGCAAAATTCGGGGCGTTACAAACCTATCCCCCTTAAAAGAATCTCGCCCTCGAGATTCAGGGCTGGCTAGCAAAGAGCTCTGGGTACTTAGCCATAAGATCATCTTCACGCTCCCAGGTTGCTTCTTCCTCAGAGTGGTGATTCCATCTGACTTTGCACATTCTGATGGTCTTCCTTCGGGTGACTCTATCTGCAATCTCAAGGATCTGAGCTGGCTTCTCAACGTAGGTCAAGTCCTCCTGGACTTCCAGACCTTCCACTGGCAACTGCTCTTCTGGCACACTCAAACACTTCTTCAACTGAGACACATGAAAGACATCATGCACAGCAGACAAATTCTCTGGCAGGCTGAGCTGATAAGCCACTTCTCCACGCCTTGAGAGAATTTGGTACGGACCAATGTAGCGGGGTGCTAGCTTGCCTTTGATTCCGAACCTTCTGACTCCTCTGATCGGTGACACTTTCAGATAGACAAAGTCTCCGACTTCAAAACTCAGCTCTCTTCTTCTTGTGTCTGCATAGCTTCGCTGCCTCGATTGTGCTATCTTCAGATTCTCCCGAACCATCTTGATGTTCTCTTCAGCTTCAAGCAGAATGTCTGGCCCAAACACCTGCTTTTCTCCAGGCTGATCCCATTGCAACGGAGTTCTACAACTCCTTCCATAGAGCGCTTGAAATGGTGACATCTTCAAACTGGCCTGGTAACTGTTGTTATAGGAAAACTCTGCATAGGGCAATCGCTTATCCCATCCGGACTGATCTTGCAACGCACAGGCTCTCAACATGTCTTCAAGAATTTGATTGGTCCTTTCGGTCTGGCCATCTGTCTGCGGGTGATAAGCTGAACTGAAATTCAGATGAGTGCCCAAGGCTTCATGCAACTGCTGCCAGAAATGAGAGGTGAACTGCGTTCCTCTGTCTGACACTATCTTCTTTGGCACACCATGAAGACAAACGATCCGAGACATGTACAACTCTGCCAATACTGCACTGTTGTAGCTGGTCTTGACAGGTATGAAGTGGGCTGACTTGGTCAAACGGTCCACCACTACCCAAATGGAATCATAGCCGGCTCGAGTGCGAGGCAATCCGACTATGAAATCCATACCGATTTCATCCAATTTCCACTGAGGAATTTGCAACGGTTGCAACAATCCAGCAGGTCTCTGGTGCTCTGCCTTAATTCTTCGACAACTATCACACATAGCCACATGCTCTGCGATTTCCCTCTTCATTCCGTACCACCAGAATTTCTTCTTCAGATCCTGATACATCTTCTCACTGCCAGGGTGAATCGAATAGGCTGTCTCATGAGCTTCCTTGAGAATCAACTCCCGAATGGACTGGACATTGGGAACACACAAGCGGTCTTTGAACCATATCACACCTTCTGCATCTTCTCGAAAATCTTTGCCTCTGCCATCTAGAATCAGTCGCCGGATCTCACTGATCTTCTCATCATTCTTCTGCGCTTCTTTGATTTCGCGCTCCAAGGTAGGTTCCAATTCAACTGTGACTCCTTGCGAATTGTTCAGAAATCCGAGACTCAACTTGTCGAACTCCTTGGCCAACTCATAAGGCATCGGACGAACGACCATCAGATTGACTTGACTCTTTCTGCTCAAAGCATCTGCCACTACGTTGGCTTTGCCCGGATGGTAATGAATCTCCAACTCATAGTCTTTGATCAACTCTAACCATCTTCGTTGCCTCATGTTCAACTCTGACTGAGTGAATATGTACTTCAGACTCTTGTGGTCTGTGTAAACATCGCATTTCTGTCCATACAAATAGTGCCTTCATGTCTTCAGTGCGTGAACCACTGCTGCCAACTCTAGGTCATGGATTGGGTAATTCTTCTCATGAACCTTCAGCTGTCGGGACGAGTAAGCCACAACTCTTCCCTCTTGCATCAACACACATCCCAAACCCGTGTAACAAGCATCACAATACACCGAGAAGGGCCTGTGCACATCAGGCAAGACTAAGACAGGCGCTGTTGTCAACTTCTCTTTCAGCGCTTCGAAGGCCTCTTGACATTTCTGGGTCCACTTGAACTCAACTTTGTTGCCTAGCAACGCTGTCATTGGTTTCGCAATCTTCGAAAACCCTTCAATGAATCGCCGATAATATCCGGCCATTCCAATGAAGCTCTTGATTCCTCGAGCATCCGTTGGCGCTTTCCAGTTCAGAATGTCTGCCACTTTCTTCGGATCCACAGCCAATCCTTCTTTGTTGATTATGTGACCCAGGAACAGGACCTCATTGATCCAGAACTCACACTTGCTCAACTTTGCATACAACTGGTGCTCTCGCAATCTCTGCAACACCATCCTCAAATGATCTGCATGTTCTTCTTCGCTTTGAGAATAAACCAGAATGTCATCAATGAATACCACCACAAACTTATCGAGATAATCCATGAATACACTGTTCATCAAGTTCATAAAGAAGGCTGGTGCATTTGTCAAACCGAAAGACATCACCGTGAACTCATACAAACCATACTTGGTAATGAATGCCGTCTTCGGAATGTCCGAAGGTCGGATCCTGAGCTGATGATAACCTGACCTCAGATCAATCTTGGAGAACACACTGGCTCCTCTCAACTGGTCAAACAGATCTTCTATTCTGGGCAAGGGATACTTGTTCTTGATCGTGACTTCATTCAAAGCTCGATAATCGATACACATCCTCTTGGTGCCATCTTTCTTCTCCACAAACAGGACAGGGGCGGCCCAAGGCGAGGTGCTTGGCCGGATGTAACCTTTCTCTGACAGCTCATCAATCTGCTTCTTAAGCTCAACCAACTCTGGTCCGGATATTCTGTAAGCTCTCTTAAAGATGGGGGCAGTTCCAGGAAGAAGCTCTATGGCAAACTCAACTTTCCGCTCTGGTGGCATACCCGGTAAATCCTTTGGAAACACATCTGGGAATTCAGACACAACCTTGATACTCTCAATTGGGTCTGCTTCACTGCTATCGACAGCCATCTGATAACAACTTCCTTTCTTCGGCTCAGGCGGGACTAACTCGGTCACCACTTCCTCTCCTAGTGGGGACACCAACTTGATTGTCCTTTTATCACAACTGATAACTGCCTGATACTTATCTAGCCAATTCATCCCTAGGATAACATCTATTCCCTGAGTACCCATTACTATAAGGTTAGCGGGAAACGCTATTCCCCTTATTTCCACACATACATTCAAACAGATGCTATCGGCTCGAATTCTACCACCGGCTGAGTCAATTTGAATGGGGGTTGACATGGTAGTAATTGGAAGATTATGTGCTTCTACCCATGATGCAGTAATGAAAGAATGCGTTGCTCCAGTATCAAATAACACTTCTGCAATATGGGAGTCGACTGGGAACATACCTACTATCATGTCGGGGGTCTCCTGAACTGCTTCAGCCTCCAAGTGGTTCAGTCTCCCATGATTGTAGCGCGGTTGAGAGCGGTTGCCTGCTCCAGGCTGGGACACATTCTGCTTTGCTGGGGCATTAGGGCCTGACTGCTGCTGGGCTGCTTTCTTCGGACATTGCATCACCCAATGGCCTTGCTCTCCACAGTGGAAACATGCCCTGTTTCCATCCTGAGCTGGTGCTGCCTGACTGCTCTGCTGGGTTGCGAGGGCAGGAAGACGAGGTGCCTACTGATTCTGCCTCTGAAACTGGCCTCCTCCTGACTGATTGCTCTCACAATTCTGGTACTGATGCTGAGGATACTGCCTTTGGAACTGCTGATACTGCTGACGCTGCTGATGCTGCTGAGGTGGACGCTGATTCTGCCTGAACTGCTGAGGTTGATTGCCTGAAAAACGAGGACGACTGCTGCTTCCAGGCTGGGGTCCACTGATCTTGCGCTTACGATCCTCCATCTCCTTACGCTTCCTCTCTGTCATGATTGCTCTGTCAATCAAGTGCTGGAATGTCGGGAAGGTGTGATTCATCAGCTGATACTGTAGAGGGTCGACCAAGCCTCTCAGAAAACGGTACTGTCGCTTGGCGTCAGTGTTGACATCTTCGGGAGCGTAGCGGGACAACTGCAGAAACCTGTCCTGGTACTCACTGACTGACATCGGCCCTTGCTTGAGGGCCAGGAACTCCTCTTTCTTTACTGTCATCAGACCTGCGGGCACATGGTACTGACGAACGCTACATCTGAACTCTTCTCGGGTGATGGTGTCGGGGTCGGCATGGGTGGCGAGATAAGACTCCCACCATGACTGTGCTGCTCCTCTCAACAGACGGGGACCATATAGGACTTTCTCACGGTCATCACACTGAGCGGTATGCAACTCCCGCTCCACAGTGTGCAACCAGTCTTCAGCATCCATGGGGTCAGAAGAATGAGCGAACGTTGGGGGATGACCTCTCATGAATTCAGCACGCTTATCTCTGGACATCTGAGGCATCTGAGGCTGGGGTGGTGCTTGCTGCTGTTGCTGCTGCTGCTGCTGAATGGTGGCCAGAGTCTGACCGATGGCCTGAACTGCCTGAGTCTGCATCAGAAACATCTGCTCGATCGACATCGGGGGCGGGGGTGGCAGGTGCTGCTGCTGGGGCACCTCATCCTGCGGAGCGGCTCGCTCCTGCTGAGCACGCCTTCCTCCTCTGCGCCTGTTCTCTGACATCTGCAGAACGCAACCACACATCAGAACTGATCTGGCAAATCTTGCAGCATAAGAAAAGAGTATAGAATTCTCCAACAGCACTGAACAGATGAGCATCTTCACTGATCTCCATCGCAGACCACACAGCTTCTCAGATAAAGAGGAAAGTAGAATAAAGGGTTTCCCAACTATATAATTATCTCCATTAACATAATAGGTAAGCCAAAATGCAGGGGATACCCACACTCTGGTGACAATCATTACAAAGATCCAAACCAAACATAGTTCATCATGACAAACATAAATGCACAGGATATAGCAAACTTGAAAGGGAAATGTGCCCTTGGGCCATTTCTAAGTATTTTGGTGATTTAGTGCCCAACACATGTGCTTAATTGTAAAATGGGACAAAGTACAAATCATGGAGAAAAGGTATGTTTCTAATCCTTAGTACATTGGTTTTGTGTACTAATATATTTGTCTAAGTGTTAGAAACAGAAAAGGAGATGAAAAGAAAAGAGGAGAAAGTCTTGGCTGTGTGCAGCCAAGACCCAGCTCGGCCTGGAGCACCGGACTGTCCGGTGTGCACCGGACAGTGTCCGGTGCGCCAGGCTGCCTCGGCTCGAACTGGCCGCTCTCGGGAATTCGCCGACGGCGTACGGCTAAAATTCACCGGACTGTCCGGTGTGCACCGGACTGTCCGGTGAGCCAACGGTCGGCTAGGGCCAACGGTCGGCCGCGCGATCAGCGCGCGACACGTGGCCGGGCCAACGGTCGGGAAGGAACACCGGACTGTCCGGTGTGCACCGGACATGTCCGGTGCGCCAACTGAGCGCAGATCTGGAGCAGCCAGCAACGGTCAGAAGTGCTGTTTTTGGAAACAAATCGGGCACCGGACAGTGTCCGGTGTGCACCGGACTGTCCGGTGCGCCACGAGACAGAAGGCAAAGATGGCCTTCCAGATTTGTTCCCAACGGCTCCTAGCTGCCTTGGGGCTATAAAAGGGACCCCTTGGCGCATGGAGGAAGCACACAAGCATTCCTTGAGCACTCTTGATCACTCACACATCAATCTTGCGCACTTGTTTGACATTCTAGTGATTTGAGCTCCGTTCTAGTGTGTTAGCCTCTTGAGCTCAAGTCTGGGTTTTGTGTGTGCGTATTCGCTGTGATCTCTGTGTTGTGTGTGAGTTGCTAATCCCTCCCTTACTCCGTGATTCTTTGTGAACATCTTTTGTAAGGGCGAGAGGCTCCAAGTTGTGGAGATTCCTCGCAAACGGGATTGAGATAAGAACAACAAAACACCGTGGTATTCAAGTGGGTCTTTGGACCGCTTGAGAGGGGTTGATTGCAACCCTCGTCCGTTGGGACGCCACAACGTGGAAGTAGGCAAGCATTGGCTTGGCCGAACCACGGGATAAATCACCGTGTCCCTCTGTGCTTGATTCTTGTGGTATTGTGTTTTGTTGAAGACTTCACCTTAGCCACTTGGCATTAACTGTGCTAACGCTTAACAAGTTTTTGTGGCTTAAGTTTGAAGTTTTTTACAGGATCACCTATTCACCCCCCCCCCCTCTAGGTGCTAACAATTGGTATCAGAGCCGTTCTATTCACAAAGGGACTAACCGCCCGAATAGATGGATCCTAAGGGGAAGGGTATAGTGATCAACGACAAAGAGAAGGAGACCTTCGTCAACGAGCCGAAGGACGACAAGCCTACCGACTCCGGCTCGGGTCAAAGACGGAAGGAAGGGAAGAAGAAGAAGACCAGGCGCATCAAGGAGATAATCTACTACGACAGCGACGAGTCTACTTCTTCCCAAAAGGATGAGGACCACAACGACTACGAGAGGAGAAAACCGGTTAACTCGAACTTTTCCTTTGATTACTCTCGTATTCCGCAAAGTTCACATTCTCATTTACTCTCCATTCCACTTGGCAAGCCCCCACACTTTGATGGAGAGGACTACGGATTTTGGAGTCACAAAATGCGTAGTCACCTATTCTCTCTCCATCCTAGTATATGGGAGATTGTAGAGAGTGGAATGCACTTTGATAGTTCGGATAGTCCCATGTTCATTAATGAACAAATTCATAAAAATGCACAAGCTACTACTGTTCTTCTAGCTTCCTTGTGCAGGGATGAATACCATAAGGTGAGCGGCTTGGACAACGCCAAGCAAATCTGGGACACCCTCAAGATTTCTCATGAGGGGAACGACGTCACCTTACTCACCAAGATGGAGTTGGTGGAGGGCGAGCTTGGACGGTTCGCGATGATAAGGGGCGAGGAGCCAACGCAAACGTACAACCGGCTCAAGACCCTTATCAACAAGATAAGAAGCTACGGGAGCACGCGATGGACGGACCACGACGTCGTCCGCCTAATGCTCAGGTCCTTTACCGTACTTGATCCTCATCTCGTGAACAATATTCGTGAGAATCCCAGGTACACGATGATGACGCCCGAGGAAGTGCTTGGAAAATTCGTGAGCGGGCGGATGATGATCAAGGAGGCAAGATACGTCGACGACGCGTTGAACGGACCACTCCACGAGCCTCAACCCATTGCTCTAAAGGCAACGAGGAGCAAGGAGTCGCTACCTAGCAAGGTGGCGCAAGTTGAGGCGGCTGGCCTTAATGATGAAGAGATGGCTCTCATCATTAAGAGATTCAAGACGGTGCTTAAAGGTCACAAGGGACAACCAAGCAAGACCAAAGCCAAGGGGAAGCGCTCATGCTTCAAATGCGGTAAGCTTGGTCATTTCATTGCTAACTGTCCCGATAATGAAAGTGACCAGGAAAAGGGGAACAAAAGAGAGAAGAAGAAGCAATACAAGAAGGCAAAAGGCGAGGCGCATCTAGGAAAGGAGTGGGACTCGGATTGCTCCTCCTCCGACTCCGACAACGAAGGACTCGCCGCCACTGCCTTCAACAAATCGGCTCTCTTCCCCAACGAGCGTCTCACTTGCCTTATGGCAAGGGAGAAGAAGGTGAGTATTCAAGACTCCACTTATGCTTCATCTAGTGATAGTGAGTCTAGTGATGATGACATAGATTATTCCTGCTTGTTCAAGGGCTTAGATAGATCTAAGATAGAGAAAATCAATGAATTAATTAATGCATTGAATGAAAAGGATAGGCTTTTAGAAAAGCAAGAAGATTTATTGTATGATGAACATGATAAATTTGTAGAGGCACAAAAATCATATGCTTTAGAAGTGAAAAGAAATGAAATGCTTTCTAGTGAAATATCTTCCTGTCATGAAACCATTTCTACCTTAAGAAGTGTTAATATTGATTTAAGTGCTAAACTAGAAGTAGCTAGTAAATCAAATTCTTGTGTTGAACATGTTGAAATTTGTACTAGGTGTAAGAATTTTGATGTTAATGCTTGTAGTGAACACCTAGTTCTAATTTCCAAATTAAATGATGAAGTGGCTAGTCTTAATGCCCAACTTAAGACTAGCAAGAATGAAGTTAATAAAATAAAATTTGCAAGGGATGCCTACACAGTTGGTAGACACCCCTCAATTAAGGATGGGCTTGGCTTCAAGAGGGAAGCCAAGAACTTAACAAGCCATAAGGCTCCCGTCTTCGTCAAGGAGAAAGGGAAGGCCCCTATGGCTAATAGTGCTAAAAAGAACCATGCTTTTATGTATTATGATAGGAGACATGCTAGAAGTGCTTATAATCATTTTGATTCACATGTTTATGATTCTCATGCCATGTTTGCCTCTAGTTCCTCTTATAAGCATGATAGGAGGAATGTTGTATATATGCCTAGGAGAAATATTGCTCATGTGCCTAGAAAGAATGTTATTCATGCTCCTAGAAAATTAGTGAATGAACCTTCTACCATTTATTATGCTTGTAATGCTCCCTTTGCTATTTGTAGAAAGGGAAAGAAGGTTGTTGCTAGGAAATTAGGGGCTAGATGTAAGGGAGATAAAACTTGCATCTGGGTCCCTAAGAATATTTGTGCTAACCTTGCAGGACCCAACATGAGTTGGGTACCTAAGACCCAAGCCTAAATTTGCCTTGCAGGTTTATGCATCCGGGGGTTCAAGCTGGATTATCGACAGCGGATGCACAAACCATATGACGGGGGAGAAGAAGATGTTCACCTCCTACGTCAAAAGTAAAGATTCCCAAGATTCAATTATATTCGGTGACGGGAATCAAGGCAAGGTAAAAGGGCTAGGTAAAATTGCAATTTCTAATGAGCATTCTATATCAAATGTATTCTTAGTGGAGAGTCTTGGATATAACTTGCTATCTGTTAGTCAATTATGTCAAATGGGATATAATTGCTTATTTACGAATGTAGATGTGTCTGTCTTTAGAAGATGTGATGGTTCACTAGCTTTTAAGGGTGTACTAGACGGCAAGCTTTATTTAGTTGATTTTGCAAAAGAAGAGGCCGGTCTAGATGCATGCTTAATGGCTAAGACTTGCATGGGCTGGCTGTGGCATCGCCGCTTAGCACATGTGGGGATGAAGAACCTCCACAAGCTTCTAAAGGGGGAACACGTAATAGGTCTAACAAATGTGCATTTCGAAAAGGATAGACCTTGTGCAGCTTGTCAAGCAGGGAAACAGGTGGGAGGAGCACATCACAGCAAGAACGTGATGACCACGTCAAGACCCCTGGAGCTGCTACACATGGATCTCTTCGGACCCGTCGCCTATCTAAGCATAGGAGGGAGTAAGTATGGTTTAGTTATTGTTGATGACTTTTCCCGCTTCACTTGGGTATTCTTTTTGCAAGATAAGTCTGAAACCCAAGGAACCCTCAAGCGCTTCCTCAGGAGAGCTCAAAATGAGTTTGAGCTCAAGGTGAAGAAGATAAGGAGCGACAACGGGTCCGAGTTCAAGAACCTTCAAGTGGAGGAGTTTCTTGAGGAGGAAGGGATCAAGCACGAGTTCTCCGCTCCCTACACACCACAGCAAAATGGTGTGGTAGAGAGGAAGAACAGGACGCTAATCGATATGGCGAGGACGATGCTTGGAGAGTTCAAGACCCCCGAGTGCTTTTGGTCGGAAGCCGTGAACACGGCTTGCCACGCCATCAACAGGGTCTACCTTCATCGACTCCTCAAGAAGACTTCGTATGAGCTACTAACCGGTAACAAACCCAATGTATCTTATTTTCGTGTATTTGGGAGCAAATGCTACATTCTAGTGAAGAAGGGTAGAAATTCTAAGTTTGCTCCCAAAGCTGTAGAAGGGTTTTTATTAGGTTATGATTCAAATACAAAGGCGTATAGGGTCTTCAACAAATCATCGGGTTTGGTTGAAGTCTCTAGCGACGTTGTATTTGATGAGACTAATGGCTCTCCAAGAGAGCAAGTTGTTGATTGTGATGATGTAGATGAAGAAGATGTTCCAACGGCCGCTATACGAACCATGGCAATTGGAGACGTTCGGCCACAGGAACAGGATGAACGTGATCAACCTTCTTCCTCAACTACGGTGCATCCCCCACCTCAAGACGATGAACAGGTTCATCAAAAGGAGGCGTGTGATCAAGGGGGAGCACAAGACGATCAAGTGATGGAGGAAGAAGCGCAACCGGCACCTCCAACCCAAGTTCGAGCGATGATTCAAAGGGATCATCCCGTCGACCAAATTCTGGGTGACATTAGCAAGGGAGTAACTACTCGATCTCGATTAGTTAATTTTTGTGAGCATTACTCTTTTGTCTCCTCTATTGAGCCTTTCAGGGTAGAGGAGGCCTTGCTAGATCCGGACTGGGTGTTGGCCATGCAGGAGGAACTTAATAACTTCAAGCGCAACGAAGTTTGGACGCTGGTGCCTCGTCCCAAGCAAAATGTTGTGGGAACCAAGTGGGTGTTCCGCAACAAACAAGACGAGCACGGAGTGGTGACAAGGAACAAGGCTCGACTTGTGGCAAAAGGTTATGCCCAAGTCGCAGGTTTGGACTTTGAGGAGACTTTTGCTCCTGTGGCTAGGCTAGAGTCTATTCGTATCTTGCTAGCATATGCCGCTCACCATTCTTTCAGGTTGTACCAAATGGATGTGAAGAGCGCATTCCTCAACGGGCCAATAAAGGAAGAGGTGTACGTGGAGCAACCCCCTGGCTTCGAGGATGAGCGGTACCCCGACCATGTGTGTAAGCTCTCTAAGGCGCTCTATGGACTTAAACAAGCCCCAAGAGCATGGTATGAATGCCTTAGAGATTTCTTACTTGCTAATGCTTTCAAGGTTGGGAAAGCCGATCCAACTCTCTTTACAAAGACATGTGATGGTGATTTGTTTGTATGCCAAATTTATGTCGATGACATAATATTTGGGTCTACTAATCAAAAGTCTTGTGAAGAGTTTAGCAGGGTGATGACGCAGAAATTCGAGATGTCGATGATGGGCGAGTTGAACTACTTCCTTGGGTTCCAAGTGAAGCAACTCAAGGACGGCACCTTCATCTCCCAAACGAAGTACACGCAAGATCTGCTGAAGCGGTTTGGGATGAAGGACGCCAAGCCCGCAAAGACTCCGATGGGAACCGACGGACACACCGACCTCAACAAAGGAGGTAAGTCCGTTGATCAAAAAGCATACCGGTCAATGATAGGATCTCTACTTTATTTATGTGCTAGTAGACCGGATATTATGCTTAGCGTATGCATGTGTGCTAGATTTCAATCCGATCCTAAGGAGTGTCACTTGGTGGCGGTGAAGCGAATTCTTAGATATTTAGTCGCTACGCCTTGCTTCGGGATCTGGTATCCAAAGGGGTCTAACTTTGACTTGATTGGGTACTCAGATTCCGACTATGCTGGATGTAAGGTCGATAGGAAGAGTACATCGGGGACGTGCCAATTCTTAGGAAGGTCCCTGGTGTCATGGAATTCCAAGAAACAAACCTCCGTTGCCCTATCCACCGCTGAGGCCGAGTACGTTGCCGCAGGACAGTGTTGTGCGCAACTACTTTGGATGAGGCAAACCCTCAGGGACTTTGGCTACAATCTGAGCAAAGTCCCACTCCTATGTGATAATGAGAGTGCTATCCGCATAGCGGAAAATCCTGTTGAGCACAGCCGCACAAAGCACATAGACATCCGGCATCACTTTTTGAGAGACCACCAGCAAAAGGGAGATATCGAAGTGTTTTATGTTAGCACCGAGAACCAGCTAGCCGATATCTTTACCAAGCCTTTAGATGAGAAGACCTTTTGCAGGCTGCGTAGTGAGCTAAATGTCTTAGATTCGCGGAACTTGGATTGAATTGTAGCATACATGTATTTATGCCTTTGATCATGTTCATTCTGCATTTTGTTGCTTATTATGGTGCTCAAGTTGTACAAACACTCCCTGGACCTCACAAGTCCGTTGCAAAGTGATGCACATGTTTAGGGGGAGATGTGTTACAACTTGACCCTTTGAGACTAACCATATGTTGAGTGTGTCTGATTTAGTCTCAAAGGAGAATTGAAAGGGAAAAGGTGGACTTGGACCATGCAAGACTTCCACTGCACTCCGATGAGGGGTAACTCATTCCAAGTTCATCTCATGACCTCTTATTGCCATTTGCTCTTAATTGACGATTTTGGTGAGGCAATGGGGTTAAAAGGGCCACAATTGATCCCGTTTTGGTGCTTGATGCCAAAGGGGGAGAAAATAAAGGCCAAAGCAATAAATGGATCAGCTACCACTTGAGAGATTTTGAAAATAGTAGAATAGAGTTTTTGATTTGTCAAAATTCTTAAGTTGTCTCTCTTGTCAAAAGTTGGCTTCTTGTGGGGAGGAGTATTGATTATGGGAAAAAGGGGGAGTTTTTGAAATCCTTGATCAATCTCTTTTTTGAATGACTCTCTTTATGCTTAAACATGTGTGTTTAACTTAGAGATAGAGATTTGAGTCTGATTTGCAAAAACAAACCAAGTGGTGGCAAAGGATGATCCATATATGCCAAAATTGATTCAAAATAGATTTGAGTTATTATTTGAAGTGTTTTTGTACTTGTTCAACTTGCTTTATGTTGTGTTGGCATAAATCACCAAAAAGGGGGAGATTGAAAGGGAAATGTGCCCTTGGGCCATTTCTAAGTATTTTGGTGATTTAGTGCCCAACACATGTGCTTAATTGTAAAATGGGACAAAGTACAAATCATGGAGAAAAGGTATGTTTCTAATCCTTAGTACATTGGTTTTGTGTACTAATATATTTGTCTAAGTGTTAGAAACAGAAAAGGAGATGAAAAGAAAAGAGGAGAAAGTCTTGGCTGTGTGCAGCCAAGACCCAGCTCGGCCTGGAGCACCGGACTGTCCGGTGTGCACCGGACAGTGTCCGGTGCGCCAGGCTGCCTCGGCTCGAACTGGCCGCTCTCGGGAATTCGCCGACGGCGTACGGCTAAAATTCACCGGACTGTCCGGTGTGCACCGGACTGTCCGGTGAGCCAACGGTCGGCTAGGGCCAACGGTCGGCCGCGCGATCAGCGCGCGACATGTGGCCGGGCCAACGGTCGGGAAGGAACACCGGACTGTCCGGTGTGCACCGGACATGTCCGGTGCGCCAACTGAGCGCAGATCTGGAGCAGCCAGCAACGGTCAGAAGTGCTGTTTTTGGAAACAAATCGGGCACCGGACAGTGTCCGGTGTGCACCGGACTGTCCGGTGCGCCACGAGACAGAAGGCAAAGATGGCCTTCCAGATTTGTTCCCAACGGCTCCTAGCTGCCTTGGGGCTATAAAAGGGACCCCTTGGCGCATGGAGGAAGCACACAAGCATTCCTTGAGCACTCTTGATCACTCACACATCAATCTTGCGCACTTGTTTGACATTCTAGTGATTTGAGCTC
Organism: Zea luxurians; assembly: GCA_029449295.1. Classification (NCBI taxonomy): domain Eukaryota; kingdom Viridiplantae; phylum Streptophyta; class Magnoliopsida; order Poales; family Poaceae; genus Zea; species Zea luxurians. Next base: position 53,368,089 of record JAOPSE010000004.1, on the reverse strand, counting down.
CGTTCTAGTGTGTTAGCCTCTTGAGCTCAAGTCTGGGTTTTGTGTGTGCGTATTCGCTGTGATCTCTGTGTTGTGTGTGAGTTGCTAATCCCTCCCTTACTCCGTGATTCTTTGTGAACATCTTTTGTAAGGGCGAGAGGCTCCAAGTTGTGGAGATTCCTCGCAAACGGGATTGAGATAAGAACAACAAAACACCGTGGTATTCAAGTGGGTCTTTGGACCGCTTGAGAGGGGTTGATTGCAACCCTCGTCCGTTGGGACGCCACAACGTGGAAGTAGGCAAGCATTGGCTTGGCCGAACCACGGGATAAATCACCGTGTCCCTCTGTGCTTGATTCTTGTGGTATTGTGTTTTGTTGAAGACTTCACCTTAGCCACTTGGCATTAACTGTGCTAACGCTTAACAAGTTTTTGTGGCTTAAGTTTGAAGTTTTTTACAGGATCACCTATTCACCCCCCCCCCTCTAGGTGCTAACAATACTACCCTGTCTAACTAAGACTAACTAAAACCGAGATTAACGCTAAGACTGAAGCTTCTATGTATATATATTTCGTATTAATTACAAGATCCAACTCTAACGATCTATGGTTCTAGATTTATCTTGGTCTTGCAGTCGGGATTGCCATAAGACTGGTGTCCACGCCGAGGTGAGCGGTACGGGTGCTGAGTCCCGACGGGAGCGGGGGAACCATCATCCAAGTGACGACGTTCCGCGCGCTCAGCCCGCAGCAGGGCGATCTCAGCACGAGCCCTACTCAGCTCGTCTAATGCATGGTCCAGCTCCGTGTTTAGCACGGCGGCTAGGTTGACTGTGCTGCTCAACCTAGGATTGTCCTCACCAACAGGTGAAACAATCACGCCTCCTGTGCTGCCAGATGGACGGCGAGGGTAATACTTCAGGTTGAGACCATCAGCTACCCCACCGAAAACCGAGCAGTAGTGCGAAAGCGCACGCCGTGCGGCATCTTGCATGGCTGCCTCAGCTGAGTCCCGCTCAGAGATAGAACAGTGCTCTGAGCAGACCTCCGCACCCCAGAGACTGTTCTCTGGACGGCGCACCAAGCAGGTTGCCTCCCAGCGGTCCGGGTAGACCCCACGACTATGCTGGTAGACCACACAGCGATACTCGATGGACCAAGTACGTCGGTTAAGTGCCCGGCGTAGCAGGGTGTCGAGCGCATCGTGGAAGTGACACCCGCGAGCAGCGTCGCGAGTGATGGGTCGAGCAACCCATCCTTCCGGCTCCTGGACAGAAGAGAAGTCGGTGTCGTGGCTCGAGCTGTCGTCGCCATCTCCGTCGTCTGGGTCTCCTCCAGCAGCTACTCCCGAGACCGGGACGCCCAGCGGGGGTGCAGGGGGCGCCTCCAGGGGAAGCACAGGGGAGCAGCTCCTCACAAACTCTACCTCCTGGTGGAGCGAGAAAGAAGAGCCCTGCTGCTCCTGTCGTCGACGCTCCTGCTCCTCATGCAGGCGGTGGTGCAGCCTCTCCAAGTGACTGGACTGTCCGGCCACTGGACGGCGAAGCGGACGCTCAGCAAGGCGGGAGGGTAAGAAGGGGATGACAGACTTTCGTGCAGTGTGTCTAAGACGAGCCATCTATAAAAGACATCGCAAGCAAAAGAGTGAGAACAGAATTAATATGACCAACAAGTAATGAACCATAAATAAATGAAGGAGTAGAATAAAACATAATTTTCAGCAAGGTATAATATATAGTAGGACATAGTTTTTGGTCGGTATGACCAACTTTTGAAGAGATATCAAAGTCAAGGCAGAGACAGAGGTCTATAGTCCTTAGAACGACCATTCTACTCTAGGTTAGCGGTCCTACAGTCAGCACGGCTTTGATACCACATTATGTCACACCCGGTTTTTAGAAGGTAAACCGAATGCGAACCATGTACGTGCCAGGATCAGTTATTCACGTACACAGCAGTTACATAACATGGACATCATCACACAGTGCTCAAATAGTATTAAAAGGGAAATAATAGTCGATTACATCATACATCTGAGACGTCCATATAGTCCTTACAATAAATCAAAGTGCGGAAAAGAAACGTAGATAACACGGCCTTCACAGGCAGCCGACTGGGGGTTGCCGCTAACCCACGCCTAGAACTCGTCGTAGTCTTGGAACTCCTGGAAGTCTCCTTCCACAGCTTCATCTTCTCCTGAGCAGTGGTTGCAATGCTGACAACCTGGGGGGGTTTGGTGTGTAGAGCAAGGGTGAGTACACATCAACATACTCAGCAAGCATCCCGTTTGGCTGTAGTGGACTAGCTTTATGTGGGGATAAGTCAAGCAGTTGCTTTTAGTTGGTCAGGTTATTACTTACTAGTAGAAAGCCAGGTTTTAACATTAACCCAAGTTATTAGCCCAATGTATCCTTTCCAAACGGAAAGAATACCACTTACCAGCACCATAATCATAATCAGAACCATCAATCTCATTGCCACCTGTACCAAAATGTCTCTGATCAAGTATCACTAATCTCTGGAGCTCCCTTGGCCGCTCATAACCGTGAGCACGGCTGATATATCAGTTTCATAACACTCTGCAGAGGTTGTGCACTTTACCCATAAGCCATGATTCCCTCTCTAGCCCGGGCTTGCAAGACCCTTATTCACTCCCAAGGTGAATGGCTAGGGATTCACTACGAAGCCTTTACAAAGATTCCCCGGGGCTGTAGCCACCCGTTAGGTTTCCTAAATGTACCGCACTCCTCCCCAAGGGACAAATCAACCTTGGCAGAGCGAGCCGCATACACCGAGCCCCATTGACGACACAACGGCGAAGTGATCTACACCCCGGTTCCTCAAATTATTCAGCTAAGGGCGTCCCATTCCACCCTCATGGTTGCACTGTTTTCCCGGGCGGTCATCCATTGAACAGGTCCTTACGGAGAGGCACTCGAGAAACCGCTCGAGTCCCCTTGAAGGTCACAAATATAATCATAAATAAGAAGGGAAAACAGCGTATCATAGATAATCACATCATGTTCATTGATTTGAGTTGAGCAATAGCATCAGACTAAGCAGTAATAATCCGACCCAAATAGGTAAACAAGGACATGAATAACAAAAGCTAGTCAATCCTTAAGTATAAATGTGTAATGCGGGAGGTGAATTAAAGAATGAATAGGACAGAAATAGGTCAAAGGACACTTGCCTCCACCAACCGACTGCTGCTCAGGGGCTTCTCCTGCGAATTCCTCGGGCTCTTCGACCGGATCGTTCTCTATGCGAGCGCAAACATACATACATCCACATATTTAATACAAAAGAGCAGTACACCATACAAGGGAACAAATAAAGTGAATATGCATCAAGTATGACATTCGATATCGCATTCATTATGGTTAGAAAGAAACGGGAAAGGGTCTCGCAGGGGGGTTAAATCTTATGCACTAATGATTAGTTAAATTATGCGCTCTAGTTCCAATTGGTTCTAACAAAAGAATTAGTTATATGCACTAATGGAAACCTAGTCATTTTTAGTTGATCAACATTGAACTGGATAAACAATTGATTATATGAATCAACTAGCGTAACGAAATTCTAAATCAAGTTTCCTATTTCAATAACATGAACAATGATTAGCCTGCCTAAATAACCATGATAACAGAAGGTAGGATAAAATAAATAAAATAATAAAAAAAATAAAAAAGGGGGCGGTTGAACCGGCCAGGGCAGGGGCAGGGGCGGCCAAGCCGGCGGCGGGCGGCCGAGCTGGCGGGGGGGGGGGGGGGGCGGGCGGTTGAACCGGCCGGGGGCGGCCGAGCTGGGCGGCTGCGCTGGGGGCGGGCGCGCAGGGGCGGCCGAGCCGGGGCGGCTGGGCCGGCCGAGGCGGGGGCAGGGGCGGCCGAACCGGGCGGGGCGCGGGCGCGGGGCGGCGGCGGCCGAGCCGGCCAGGGCGGCCGAGCCGGGGGCGCAGGGGCGGCGGCGGCCGAGCCGGCCATGGAGGCGGCCGAGCTGGCCAGGGCGCGGGGCGGTTGGGCTGGGGAGGGAGAGGAGGGGAGAGGGGAGAGGAGAGGAGAGGGGGAGGGCTCACTGGGGACGGGGACGGGCGGCCGAGCTGCAGGGGCGGCCGAGCTGCAGGGGCGGGGCTAGGGCAGGGGGCGGCGGCGGCTAGGGTGGGGAGAGGGAGAATGGGAGGGAGAGAGAGGGAGTTGGGGGGAAAAGGGGAGGGGGGCGGCTGGGCCGGCTAGGCCCAAGAGGGGCGCGCGGGGGGGGCTGGGCCGACTGGGGGCAGCTGGGCCGGCCAGGAGCAGCCCACGGCGCGGGAGAGAGAAAAGGGAGGAGAGAGAGAAAGAAAAAGAAGAAGAAAGAAAAGGTTTCTTCTCATTTTCGAAATCCGATCTTCCTAGATGAATGCATTTGCACTTTCAAGCAATCAAAGAATGCATAGTTCGGCATGGTGCATCAAACAATATAAAGCAATTTAGGGTTTTTCTTTACACGGGAATTCCAAACCGAATCCCACTAACTTTGGAAAAGATCAAGGTCTAGCGAGGGGAAAAAGAAAAAAAGAAAAGGTAACGCCCGAATTTGGCGAGTGAAGAAAAGAAAAAATTCAACTGCAAAATTCGGGGCGTTACAATAAGTAATAAAATACGCAAAAAACGACCTCTCGATGGGACGGTGATGCCAGGACCAGAGGAGTGGCGTACGTCACCGACCAGGGTCGAGGATGAAGCAGCACTCGTGCTGGCCGGTTGGTGGCTGGTGCGCGGCCGGACGAGGCCAGAGGCAGCGCCTGGACCGGCCGGAAGCACGAAAGGCACCACGGTGGGCGTGTAATAGGAAGGTGGCTCGCTGGGCTAGAGTGGAGTAAAGTCTCGGTGAGGAGGCTAGCGTGGGAGGCACAGCACGGTGGTGGGGACTGACTTGGGCGGCGGCGGGTTGGCACGCATGGTTTAGGACCGGCAGCGCGCGGGGCTAATGTGAGCATCGCGGCATTGTGCGGGAGACCAGGGAAGAGAAAGGGTGGGGTAGGTTAAAAGCAGAACTTTCGGTGTCCTTGACAAGCGCCACATAAAATAACGTAATTTTCGGCGTCATATGTTTTGGGCCGGCGAAAATTGGGTTTATTTTCGGCACGGTCCGAATCGCCGAAAATTATCTATTATTTTTGGTGGCCATGGGAAGTCCACTGAAAATACCCCTGACCGCTGAAAATGGTGTATAGTGCTATTGTGACAATATAATAGGCTTCCAATTTTCTGTATGATTTTCCGTTTATAAAGATATACATTATGTTTGCATCGACTATGTTTAGAGATAGACGCTGCTAGCGCCTCACAAAATACATTTTGCCCATGAATCTATATTAATTTATTTTTATACTAGTGGTTTTTTATCATCATGAGTAGGTATATATATTCCTTGCACATAGAAATGGCACTTTAGAGCCTATTTAAATGTACTACATCAAACAGTTATCTAGGTAAAAAATTGTTAGGAAAATTAGCTAGCTAACTATTCAATGGCTAAGTCTTAGCAGATTTTTAGCTTGGTTCAATTAAAAAATGAACCAGTGCATGGAAACTTGAGAGTGTAGCTAATAGTTAGCTGAACTACTAGTTGGGGTGTTTGGATGTCTCTAACTAAGGCAACTAATAACTAAATTATTAGCTAGAAAATTTAGATGTATCCAGCTAATTTTAGCAACTCACTATTAGCTCTAGTATTCAAACAGTGTCTTAGTACATCCGTTCTCGAATATTTGTCACTGGTTAGTTAATTTTTAAACTAAAACGCGACAAATAAAAAAGAACGGGCGAAGTTCATTTTTTCTAAGGGGGTGGATTATGATATCCTAGCCCAAGGCTTAATAGAATTAACAGAGTACCCATACCAATAAGGTGCATCTTCTTTTTTGGAAGCTTACCTCGAAAGAACATCCAAGTTAAGAGTGCTTGGTCTAGAGAAATCTTGGGATAGGTGACCAACCAGAAAGTTTTTTGGGTGCACATGAGTGAGGACAAAGTGCACTCAAAAAGACTCATGTTGGTCTGTGGGGATGATATATGATCCTAAAAGGATGTCGGGAGTAAGTACTGCCGGTCCAAGAGTTGACGGGGTGTTACAAATGGTATCAGAGTCGACCCTCTCATTTTCACGGGCGTGTGTGAGTTAGGGGTTCAGGTATATGGTGCATGGCACATTTGAGCCCAGAGTGGTCACATGGTGTGGAATATGATCACACTAGACACACATACATGGCCAAGAGGGAAGGTTCCTGGCTTGGGGTTGATCGATGAGGACGTCGATCTTCTAAGGGGGGTGGATTATGATATCCTGGCCTCGGTGGATGGTGATATCCCGACCCAAGGCTTAATAGAATTAATAGAGTACTCATACCAATAAGGTGCATCTTCCTTTTCGGAAGCCTACCTCGAAAGAACATCCAGGTTAAGCGTGCTTGGCCTAGAGAAATCTTGGGATCGATGACCGACCAGTAAGTCTTCTCGGGTGCGCATGAGTCAGGACAAAGTGCGCTAAAAAGACTCGTGTTGGTCTATGGGGAAGATATATGATCCTAGAGGGATTCTAGGAGTAAGGACCTGGTCCGGGAGTGGACGAGGTGTTACAGTAAATACATTATGGTTGTGTTTGGTTGCTTGGCCCAACCCATGGCCATGCCCGTTCCGTACAGTAGCATCATGTTTGGTTGCCTGGCCCAGCTTGGAAGCCTGGCTGAGGCGGGACACAGCTGGCTCTGTGGCCTAGCTCGATCGAAACAGGAGGCGATCGCCTCGCTGGCTAGCCTGGCCTGAGTCCGCTCGAACAGGTATAAAAGCAACAACGATAGGGTTCACTCACCCGGGTTCACTCGTAGCAGCACCTGCAACTCTCACCTCTCTCGTTTGCTGCCATGCTCACGGGCTCACCGCCGTGCTCTCTCTCGACCCCCAGCGACGACACCGCACTGCTCACATCTCTCTCTCCTCTCCCACCTGACCTGCTTCGCCCCCACGTATGAGCTCACGTGGCTCTCACCTCTCTTTGTTGTCGTCATCCTCAACTGCTTCACTGCTGGCGATGAGCCCGCCGTATATCAAAGGTTAGCCCTTTTCTTGGTGTTTCTTTTTCGCATGTGTCAACAGATCTAGGTACTCATCGACGATTGATTTGTTTTTCGCAAGATCACTCACCTAAGACCTCGTTCGGCTCTCAACTGTGAGTGAACCCTAGTTGTGTCATCTCCCTCTTCTCAGGTTAGTCCCCCTCTAGATCTTCTCTTTTCGTTAGTCCCCCTAGGTCCCCTAATTACCGATTCACCACTATGTTATTTTTTATTGCAAGGTTGGTTGGATCGCCGCTTTCCCTTGTCCTGGATCAGCTCACCGTAGCAACAATCACATCTTCATCTTCTCAGTTTTGTCCCCCATCTAGATTTGTTGTTCTTTTAGCATTTTCTTGTATTATTGCTTCGATTTTACTAACCCCTCTGTCTTGTTGCAAGGTCCATCTCCCCCTGACCTAGATCTGCTGCCTGCTTACGACAAGCGTGCCATAAACCTCGATCTCGGCTTCTTAGGCAAGTCCCCTTCCTCGGTCTGTCCTTTTTTGTTTCAATCTTCTATGTCTCACTTTTGGCATGGCAGTTTTGCAGGCAATAACACCACTGTCATCTTCAGTTTGCTGATTCCTAGCCCCATCTTTACCTCATACACAGGCCAGTCTCCCACCTCATACTCCACTTTTTCTTGACTTTTGTATCTTGTAGCCTCTTCCTGTCGTGTTTAGTTGTTGGCCTGATTGTGTAGTGCTCATTGTTGGCATGGTCTTCACTTGAGTTTAAACACTTCCTCTGTTTATGCAATGACATGTTCAGTTTGTAAAATGATGATGTTATGCCCTTATGTTCATTTTGTAAAATGATGTCTGTTTTTATGTAATTAAGTACATGCTTATTTGTGATGTACTGAACTGTACTTAATAATAATGTGCTTATTTGTGATGTGTTTAACTGAGCTTAAGAAGAATCTGCATGTTTATTCTTGACTTAACTGAACTTAAAAATAATGTGTTTATTTGTGATGTGCTGAACTACGCTTAATAATATTGTGCTTATTTGTGATGTTCTTAACTGAGCTTAATAATCACTACCGGAATTTGGCTCTTTGCCGAGTACCAAATATTTTGCCGAGTGTTTTTTCAGACACTCGGCAAAGAAGCTATTTGCCAAGTGCCACGCAAAAAACCCTCGGTAGAAAACAATCGGCGAAGAAGCTCTTTGCCGAGTGTTTTATTTTTGACACTCGGCAAAGAGCTCTTTGTCGAGTGTTTTTTTTCAACACTAGGCAAAGACAATTTAAAAATCACATTTAATGCAGTAAATTAATTCAAATGAAAAAATTTTCAATTACAAATTTGTATAACTCATCATGATGTACAATTTATATTTTGAACATTTCTTCATATGACAAAATAAAAATAAATTTGTTCATAAAACCTATATCTCTCTCGTAGTTTATGAAACTACGAGAGAAATGTATAGAATTTGTGGATATTGTTAGAACCATCATGTGAGATGAATAAATGACCAAACAACCAAAATAAACTTCGTAGATCTTAAAAAGTTATAGAATTTTGTAGTTGACAACTTTTTCATTTGAAGTCATATTGTCAACGAAAACTACGTCTGAATTTAAAAAATTTAAAATTTGAATTTTGAAAACGACCTTGAAATAAAAAACCACCAACACGAAAGTTGTAGGTATCGAAGAGTTATGAAACTTTTTAGTTGACAATGTTTTGGTTTGAAATCATCTTGTCATGCAAAACTATTTTTGAATTTTAAAATTTGAATTTTTCAAACTACCTCAGATGGAAAAACCACCAAAATAAAAGTTGTAGGTCTTAAAATGTTATGAAACTTTGTAATTGACAACTTTTATTATGAAATCATCTTATCATTGAAAAATTCGTGTGAAGTTTTCAAATTTGAAATTCAAATTTTGTAAACAGCCTCGGATGTAGAAACTATCAAAATAGAACTTGTAGATCTCGAAAAATTATGCAACTTTATAGTTGGTCACATTTTCAAATGAATTCATTTAGTGTCTTAAATAATCAAATTACTCTCGGTTTGTTATAGTACATGAGGAATGAAAACGTAATATAGACATAATTGATGTAGTAGTGTAGTGGTATAGGAGGGTATGCGCGAGAGAGAGAGGTTGCGAGTTTGAATCTCACCATTCAAAAAACATGTAAATTTGATTCAAAATAATAGTGAAAAATGATAGGGCGTGGGTATGGTATAATAGGTAGGGTTGGAGAGTTGTTCCTATAATTTAAAAAAGTCTTTGTCGAGTTTCCGAAAAAAGTACTCGGTAAAGAACCCTTTGCCAATAAAATGTTTGCCGAGTATTCTTTGTCGAGTGTTACACTCGGTAAAGGCTTTGGCGAGTGTAAAATGGCCTTTGCCGAGTGTCTTAGACACTTGGCAAAGAATGCGATTCCGGTAGTGAATAATCTGCATGTTTATTTCTTGACTGAACTGCACTTAACAATAATGTGTTTATTTGAGATGTGCTTCTTTAACATGTTTGTCATGCTTGTCTTGTTGTTTAATTTAATGGATTATGCAACTAGCATAATCTGTATATTACATTAAGTAGCTAGTTATTCCTCTTTTCTTCTCCCCCTCTTACCTTCATCTGTTCCTGTTTTCCTCTTCCCGTACAACAATCTTACCTTTTGTTCCTCTTTTATTCTCCCCTCTTAAGCCTCTTACCTTGTGCTAATCCATTTAGCTAATACATTATACTATGTAGGTAGTTAATACATAATATTATGCAGCTAGTTAATGCATTATATTATGCAAATAGCTACTACCTCCATAGCTCTCTCCCTTTTATTCTGATCATCTGTATCCCTCTTACATGATGAAATTATTTAAAGACTGAGCTTAGGACCAATTTTTAGTGATGCTTTTTGTTAAAACTGAGCATATCTAATTTTTCAGTGATGTTTTTTTAAAACGGAGCAGGCCTCAATTTTTTAGTGATGTTTTTTGTTAAATCTTAGCAAAGCACAATTTTTCAGTGATGTTTTTTTTAACACAAATTTTAATTGATTTATTTTTGTTCAATCTAAGCAGACCACAATCTCTTAGACATGTTTTTTTTCAATCTGAGTATAGTACAATTTTTTAGTGATGTTACCAAGCCAGTTTGGAGGAGCTTCATTAGATAAAGCAACCCTAGCTTGTTTTTTTCAATTTGACGCAATTTATTCATACAAATCTGAGGCAATTTTTCAGTGATGTTTATTCATACAAACCTGAGGCAATTTATAGTATTACTCTCATGAGTTGATCAAGTGATTTTGATCCCTCTTTTGATCTGGTTATGGTACTATGGATCTGGTAAGTTTGCTTGTGATGATATTAAAGAAATACTTGATGAACATTCAGGGGAACATGTGTTGGTTTCTTGCCTATGCAATGTTTTTTATCATCTCTGAGTTCTTTTATTACCTTTGATTCTTCAAATGATTGTAATACATTGAATTTGTCAGACAAAATCATTTTTTGTCAAAGTACTATGTTTATTTGTGCTTTGTCAGGTTCAAATGTCCCGTGGATGTTACATGAATTTTTTATGCCCCTGTATGTTCAGATGACTGTACAAATTTCAATTTCTGAAGCAAAATCATTTTTTAGTTCAAATCTGTTGTACATATATGTTATATGAGGTTGAGAAGCATTTTGAGATAAAGCTGATGTTGTATGAATTATATTTTGTCCCCTGGATGTTCAGTTGACTATACATAGTTCAATTTCGGAGGCAAAATCAAGTTTTTAGTTCAAATCTGTTGTACATTTATGTTATATGAGGTCTAGAGGCATTTTGAGTTACAACTGGTGCTGTATGGATTATATTTTGTTTCTTTGATGTTCAGATGACTACACTTCAGTTAATTTCTGAGGCAAAATCAAATTCTTAGTTCAAAGTACCCTGTACATTTGTGTTTCAAGAGGCATTTTGAGTGAAAATTGTTGTTTTATGAATTATATTTTGTCCCTCAATATTCAGATGATCGTAATTAGTTGAATTTATGGATCAAAATCGTATTTTTAGTTCAAAACTGCTGTAATTTGTTTAATAGCGCTTAAAATTTTGAAATCTGGTGGGAACTACGTCTAAATCACTAGTATTTTTAAAATCGGGTGACAACCCAATTTGGCTAAGTAAAAAATAACATCCAAACAATTTGTTATATGGGTCAGGTTTATTTTAAACATGCAACCAAACATTTTGGATTCCACCGAGCCACATCGGCTTGGCAGACAACCAAACACACAAGTATATTAGTTGCATACCCAGAAACTGGCGGGCTCGTCGTTTAGGGGGGCGGCACGTCTTGCATGCCCCATGTGACAGCAGCTACCACGACCACAACCACCACAGAATAGTTTATCTAACCGTAGCTAGTCAACAGTTATATTTTATGTCCCCTTAGCTTATTGCTACCGCCCCGGCTTCATGGAGCCAGGGAGAGGGAGGGAGTTGACCTTAGCTAGCTTAGCTTGTTGCATCCGATTGATGATCTATTATGGGTGCAGCTAGCTAGCAGACAGGTTTGGCTTCCAAGTCCTCCAACCTTGCTGTTTTATGCCTAGCTAGCTCCTCCATGCTCAGTCATTGTTTGGCCGTGTGTGTGCTGGAATCACTGTCTTTTGGCAGTTGCACGCATCCAGGGACGTGTGTCGATCGTGTCCTGTGTTTTCACGTCAACTTCACCGTGTGCGTGTTATCTATCCCCCCTGCCGCCCGTGTGTAGCGCTCTTGCTCTTGACACATCATCACATCGACACCGGGGTTGTTTACCTACACCCGATCTCGAATGTCTTTTTTCCCGGTGGCAACAACATCGATTCATTTATTAATTAGTTTGTTATATATTCGTAGCAACCATAATTAAACTTGGCTCGTTTCTTATTTTCTAAATAGTGTTTTGTATCTCATTTTTAGTAAGTGGCACACAACAAACAGACATTTAAATGCCAACCTTAGGGATGCCGCCTTCAACTTCTGCCGCCTCCACTTGCTCCACAATTTACATGGCTTCGTCTATAACAGGTATTTCTATATATGTACGTTCTTATGTGTTATAGATAGATAACTTAAACAATTATAGCCGTGACGGAAATAGGACAAGAATTTATGGGAGCCAAAAAAGACATGATAAAATCAAGCAAGACCGTAAAAAACTAGTGTTACATAGAATTTAAGTTTTATATAATACATGATACAAGTTCAAAGACAAAACCAATATGATCCTTATGCCTTCTTTGGAATGTAGGATTGATGAAATGAAGGAATATGAAAAATATAGGAATAGAGTTGCTTTACACTTGCAATTCTACAAGAATTAAAATCGTAGAAAAACATCTAATAAAGCATTTGGATGCAACATATAAAGAACACAATAATTAGAGAAGAGAGATAGACACAAAGAAAAATTTCTAAGAGGTTGGAACTTAGGTTAGAAATCCTCCAAAATCTCACTACAATATGTCATTCCATATGAATTTTTTAGGATTTGTAGGAACTCAATCCTTTGTTCCAAAAAACCACATATAAAAATTTTCTATAGGATTTCAATCCTATGAAATTTCTCTATTTTTTCTTTGTTCCAAAAGAGATCTAAGGGCTAATTTGAGAACCTCATTTTCCCAATGGATTTCCATTTTTCCAAGGAAAATTAGTTCATTTTTCCTTGGGAAAATAGTAATGCCTTAGGAAATTGGAGTTCCCAAACTAGCCCTAAAAGGTTATAAAAAATTGAGAAGGCCATGGCCCACTTTGCCCCCCTTTCGTCCGCCCCTGAATTATAGTCTATCAATGTAGCAAAACTTAGCCAATTATAGTATATCAATGTAGCAGTGTAACAAACAAACTCTAGATGAACATAGCAAACTTAGTGTTTAACATCTGGATTTGTTTTCTAGTGTTTTCGAACCCCGCCTCCGATGGTTGCAGCACTAGGAGATCAATCTGTCTAAGATGATGATACGACTTTGTGGGCGAACAACCTCTTCGCTAGCTATAGTCCAATGGGAGGTAGTCGGTAGAACACTAATCAACTAGATGTCGAATATTAGCATTGCCAACATTTGCATTCTATGTTTTTAATGTAAATGTGAAAAGTGGTTTGTAAATGTGAATGTGGCTTGCGAGAATGTCGCTAACATGTATTCGATTTCTGGTTGAATCTGATATGTATTGAATTGTGGAAATTAACAAAAAAATATAGAGGATTTCTACTTTCCTCCTATTTTTTTCCGGCGATTTTATAAATTTTGATGGCCTGGCTCTCTGCCATCGGATATAGGTCATCAATATCTGATGGCTAACAGGGAGCTATCAAAAGTAAGTCTAGATTATTTTCGACGATTCCCTGGTAGCAGACGAAATTAATACTATTATGTCCGACGGTCTATGCATAGCCATCATACATAAGTTGGGCGGGGCCCAATGAATGGCGTCAGAGTTAGATGGTGTTATAGCCGACGATTATATACACTACAGTAAACTAACAAACATTCGACGGTTTATTTATCTCCGACGGCAGCCTACGCGGCCGTCGTACGTAACCTTATGTCCGACGGCCACCAAGGGCTCTCGGAAATACAAGCTTACCTCCGACGGCTATACTGACAGTCGTCGGACATACGATTATCTCTGACGGCTACACTGACAGCCGTCGGACGTAACCTTATGTCCGACGGCCTCGTACATAGCCGTCGGAGGTAAGCTGTTTTAACACGGTCAGGAACCAGCGCGCGGTTCATTTTTCACGCGCGCTCACTCTCTTCTCTCTTCTCTCTCTGCCCGTCGCCGCCGCCGCCGTGGACGCCGTGCTCGCCGTCACTGCCCGTCGCCGCCCCGCCTCCCACTGCCCCGCCGCCGCCCACAGTCCCATCGCCGCCCCGCCCGCCCGCTGTCGACGCCCGCCACCGGCCGCGGCCCTGCTCGCCCCGTCGCCCACACCGTCGGTGTTGCCCCGTCGCTGCCGGCCACATCTCCGTCCACGCCGGAATTGCCCCGCCCTATTCTATAAGTAATTAAGTATTTTTATTTTTATTTTGTATATATTAATATTGTTTTGTAGTTTCCAATGTTGTTATTAAATAATTAGTATGTTAAATAATGTTTATCTTATTATATCCGAAGGCCTAAATTTGATTATATGGCGAAATTTGGTTATGTAATTAATTTAGTTTGTTTTTTTTACTTAGTGGTGTTTAGATAATTTAAATTTTTAATTTCCGAGGGTAATTATTATGCCCTTGGAAATAAGGTCATTTTATATGATTTGTCACCCGTAATAATGTTATGTAGTGGTGTCTATATAATTTAAATTATTAATTTCCGAGGGTAATTATCATGCCCTCGGAAATAAGGTTATTTTATATGATTTAGGGTCCCGTTAAATTATTTTCCTTGTATTAGTGTGGTTTATTAGATTAGAGGCGTGATTAACTTAACTAATCAAGTTAACATCTCGTATCTAGTATGGAGGAGGATCGTCGATGGATGTATGAAGGTTGGAAGAAAAGAGGTGCTCTATCAAGTGAGTGGGTTGCCAAGACTGACGCGTTTCTCGACCGTGCTTTTGCTCGGTCAGAGACTGGAACCGATGTTAGGTGCCCTTGTACCAAGTGTCGGAACATTTATTTCCTTGACAGGAGGACTATGTTGATAGATATTTGCAAGAACGGTTATATGCCAGGCTATGAGGTGTGGGTGCACCACGGTGAGGACCCACCTCCTCGTATTGTATCGGAAGTTCAGTCACATGAAGAGGAGGACTATGATAGGATGGAAGAGATGCTTGACGATGTACGCCATGAGCTTCTAACCGTCGATTCGGAGAACCCCGGTCAACCCACCGAGTATGAGGATCCAGCTACACCTGAGGTTCAGAAGTTCTTCGAGCTCCTTAAAGCTGCCGAAGAGCCGTTGCATGAGCACACAAAAGTGACCGTCCTTGTATTTGCGACTTGACTTATGGCTATTAAGTCTAAGTTTGCATTCTCAAACAACTGTTACAAGGAGCTTTTGAACTTGATTAGTGATGTACTTCCGGAGAATCACAAGATGCCAAAGGACATGTATCAGTCTAAAAAGTTGTTATCTGGGCTCGGTATGGACTACGAAAAAATCGGTGTCTGTGACAATAATTGTATGCTTTTCTGGAAGGAGACCGCGGGTGAGAAGAAGTGTACTGTATGTGGTGAGCGTAGATTCGTTAAGGTTGAAAACGACGATGGTTTGACCGTGACTACGAAGATTGCACGTAAGCAGCTTCGTTACATGCCTCTTATACCTCGGTTGAAACGTTTGTTCATCTCCAAGAATACAACCAGACACATGAGGTGGCACAAAGAAGGGGTACGTGAGAATCCAAATGGCATGGTGCACCCAGCTGATACAGATGCATGGAAGGCACTAGATGCTTTTGATTCCAGCTTTGTTGATGAAGTGCGTAATGTCCGCTTCGGTTTGGCAACAGATGGTTTCTCGCCATTCAATCTAACTACAACGTCCTACTCATGTTGGCCCGTCTTTGCTGTTCCATACAACCTTCCACCAGCTCTTTGCGTGAAATATGAATTTATTTTCTTGTGTCTTGTAATACCTGGTCCGGATCATCCTGGAACAAAGATCGATGTGATGATGAGACCCCTGATTGAAGAATTGAAAATTTTGTGGGAAGGAGTCGAGGCGTACGATTGTTACAAGAAACAGAAGTTCAACCTTTTTATGGTCTATTCATGATTTTATGGCTTATGGTATCTTTGCTGGATGGAGTTGTCATGGGATTTTGACATGTCCGATATGCGTTGAAGACACTTTATGCTTTCGACTAAAGTTTGGTGGAAAGATATGTTACTTCGATTGCCATAGATGTTTTTTGCCAGAGGATCACCCATTCAGGTTCGATAGGAACGCTTTTAAAAAGGACACGATTGTGACGAGGGGACCACCCAAGCATCTAAGTGGTCCAGAGATTCTCGCGAGACTTAATGATTTGAAACTAAACGAACATGGAAATCGTTTTGAAGGTTATGGAACTGAGCATAATTGGACTCACAAATGTGGTCTATGGGAACTCCCTTATATGAAAGCCTTGATTCTAATGCATAACATTGATGTCATGCACCAGGAACGAAATATGGGTGAAAGCATTATCAGCACTTGCATGAATATCACTGACAAAACAAAAGACAACCCTAAGGCAAGGAAAGACTTGGCCTTAATCTATAGAAGACCAACTATGGAGATAGGAGAGAATCAGAAGAAGCCACGTGCTCCTTTCAATATTAAACCTAAAAGGAAGAAACAATTGATGAAATGGTTGAAAAACTTAAAGTTCCCAGATGGTTACACCGCGGGCTTTAGAAGGTCTGTGAATTTGAAGACGGGCATGTTTTCTGGGTTGAAGAGTCATGACTACCACATAATAATGGAAAGACTCCTTCCTGTTATGTTTCGTGGTTTTGTAAAAAATGATGTCTGGAAAGCATTAGCGGAGCTAAGCTACTTTTATAGACATCTTTGTGCTAAAGAAATAAAGAAAGAGATGATGGAGAAGCTTGAGCAACAAATACCGATTTTGGTATGGAAACTTGAAAAAATATTTCCACCAGGTTTCTTCAATCCGATGCAACATCTACTTGTTCATCTACCATACGAAGCTAAGGTAGGAGGTCCCGTGCAATATAGATGGATGTATCACATCGAACGGACACTAAAGAAGCTACGTGCAATTATTGGTAATAAGAGACGAGTTGAAGGGTGCATCGCTGAAGAATTCAAATACAAAGAGATAGCATCGTTCACGGGTCTGTACTTTGCAGAGGAACACAATGTCAATGCCCATACGTTGTGGTATCATGTCGACGAGCCCCCTATCAATGATATTGAAATTTTTCAATGGAGGGGCAAAACTGTAGGACCCAGCACAACATACTGTTTCACCAACGACGAATGGAAGACTGCTTTACTCTACATGTATAACAACATGGAAGAGATGAGTCAGTTTCTCCTGTAAGTGTAAACTTTATTTTAGTCATTGTCGCTAGAATTTTTGTTGTGATACTAAAAGGTTTGTTTCCTTGTACTAACAGGGAATTTGATTCTCAAAATTGCATCTCTGGCTGTGAACGTGACCAGATTCATCGAGAGGGAAAAGATGGGGGACTTAATTTCTTGTGTTGGTTTCGAGATTATGTAGATAAAAATGACAATATACACCCGGACCTTCGACAATTATCCCTAGGAGCAGTAACTGGCAGACGTTATGGTCGGTATGATGTCAATGGTTTTAGATTCCGTTCCACAAGGTTCGAAGATGATCATCCTCTAGCAGCCACGACAAACTCCGGAGTTGTAACTAGAGCTGTCGATGATGAAGGGAAGGTGACTAATTATTATGGAGTCATTAATGATATAATCGAGTACAAGTTTTTTGGAGATAAACAACTCAAAGTGGTGTTCTTCGATTGTGATTGGTTTTCTCCAAATACAACGCGAGAAAATCAATATGGCATGGTGGAACTCAAACACAACGATAGATTAAAAGGCCACGACACTATAATCCTTGCCCACAAATGCGAGAAAGTGTATTATATGACATATCCATCTAAGAAAAAGGGTTTGGTTGATTGGAGGGTAGTGTACAAAGTTAATCCTCGTGAACGACTATATGCTCCCGGTGATGCTGGTTATGTTGAAAGTCAAATCGAGCAGGAAGTGGGGGCTGCTGAGATTTTCCAAGACGAAGAACTTACAAGCACGTTTAATGTACAAACTGAAATGTTGGAAGAATCTTTATTAGGCGATCAAAATGATGTAGAGGTTCCTCCAAAAAGAAAACGAGTGACGAGAAAGAAGAAAGCTACTTGGCGTCCATTAAATCGACGAAAGCGACTAGATCCTGATTTTGATTACGATTACGATTGACGAGTATGGATCATGATTTTATTACATATTTTATGATTTTATTGCATATTTTATTATTTTATTGTCGATTTATGTACTAACTTGTTTTTGTTAAAATAGGATGTCAAAGAAAATGAAGTCTTTTGCTCGTAGTTTGCTTGGGACGAGGAGTAGCTCGAGGAGCAGCTCGAGGGGTGAGGATTCAGTTTTTCAGGGCACAGGTTCTACCATGAGCAGACGGAGAGCGCTGGCAGAACATTTGCCTCCACAAGATGTAAGTTAGTTGTTAAATTACATTATTTGAGTTACTTAATATTGTATGATGTAAGTTATTTGTTTCATAGGATGCTGAAATTGAGGAATCAGTGGTAGAGGATCATGCAAGAGATGATGTTGAAGATGATGGTGGAGATAATGTGGGAGATGATGCTGGAGACGATGCTGGTGGGGATTCTGGGGCTGGGGATTCTGGGGCTGGTGGAGATTCCGCAGCTGGGCCTAGAACTTCTCGAGTTAGGAGAACGAGGAAGCTGCATTTTGCTGGACCACCTCCAGAGCTTCCACCCGAATCTCGGGTTTTGATAAAGCCTAGTGGAAAGTGAGTGACATATCTTTGCTTAAATGTTATTGAAAGTTATGTTTTAATTTCTACAGGCAGGTGAACATGGTCCTTGGTAATCTTGTTCGTCTGCACTGGCCTAGTCTTGTGACTTTGCCTACTAGCGAGTCTGTCCCCGCCACCACTTGGGAGCATTATCGCTATGGTGTCTGTAGAACGTTTGGCAACACACAGGCACTAGTTTGGGATGCATTCTGGGTATGAATTGTTTATACTATTTTAGGTATTCCATATATGTTTGCTTTTATGATAACACTAATTTTTTTTGCAGAAACGGTACAAGTTGCCGGACGATGGATCATATGATATGAACGCTCGTTACGTGTTTGAGTATAACGCGAACGATGTCGTTCCAGATGCAATGTACTATGCACGAATTCAGGCTATAAAGGCATGGTACAGAGCAAATGCTGATGATCGGCCAATGCCAAATACCAAGGCCGAGTGGTCATCAATTTACTTGACGGAGGAGCAATACCTAGAGGTAAACAGTTTGTTGCCTCTCATATCGCACGAAGCTATGTATTTGCTTGCTTTATTTAAAAAATTTCATGTAGGTGTCGGTGCCGTGGATGGCCACCCGATCAGACGGTTATCGAGCATTGTGCAGATGGTGGGCTTCCCCTGAGTTTCGTGCCATTTCTGAAAGGAACAGGGGAAACCGTGGGACTGAGTCGTTCCACAACTACGGCGGTGATGGTCATGTGCGCTTGGCTAAGCGAATGGTAAGTCACAGTTTGTTGTAACATTGAATCACATAGAAATGTGTCATTATAACTTTTATGTACAGGAAGTCAAATCCAGTCGTACGCCCACGGATGTGGAGGTGTATATGCAAGGGCATAGGGGTTCTGATCCTCTGAATCCTGATGTGTTATGCACTCAGACGGCCACCGACCGTCTAGTGAGTTTTTGGTACTCTATTATGTGTTTGATATTGTTTGCAAGGGCATAGGGGTTATGCACTTATATTTGATAGTGTTTGCCTCCAGGCTTCATATGGGCAGGAGATGGTTCAACGCCATGGGCAGGAGTACGATTGGAGGAGCCAGCCAATCGACCCTCAGGCAGCATATGCTAGCGCAGGAGGACAAGCCCATGGACGGTGAGATTATTTGATTTGGATTTCAAAATTGTCATCATATGCTTGCGATTCAACTGAGCCATGAGTTACTATACTAAGTGCATGGTTCACTCTTGTAGGTTGGGTATTTTTTATTCTACGATTGATTCCAGAGAGCTGAGACGCCATGGACGATAGTCCACATCGTCGGTCCCGTTCACGATCATCCGCCCATGAGATAGAGCTTGCAGTGTTGCGTCAACAGGCAGAGTACCATCAATCAGTCTTGAGGGAACAATTGGAGTACCAGAGGCAACAATATGAGTACCAGAGACAACAAGCCGAGTACCAGAAGAAGAGGGACGAGTATTATGTAAACCTCCAGGCCCAAAATCAAGCTCTTCTCTCGGTAAGTTGAAGTAACATTTTGTAGCTTATTTTGCAAAACACTTTATGTGTATCTTATTTGCTCAACAATGACTTGTATATAATTTGTAGCAACTAGCCCAACAAGCGGGCGTCCCGATGCCGACATATGGGATGCCGCCTCCGGACTTTGCACTGCCAATGCCAATGTTGGCGCCTCCACCTCCGCCTCCGTCACAATTCCCTATGGTATGTACACATATGCGTGTGTGACATGTTCATAGATGTCTTATTTCTTTAAATGAACAACTGAGTGGTTACTATTTCATGTGCTTGTGTTATAGGGATTTCAGACACCACCCGCTTCAGTTGCCGCACCTGGAGATGGGTCTGGTCAAGACGACGCATCACATTTGTGGGTGAACAACCTTTTCAACGCGCAGAGTCCAGCCAGAGGAGGTGGCGATGGATATGAGTGGTAGTGATGTAAAACACTTGTTGCAACCTTTCATGTGAAAGACTATCCGTCGAACAATGTCAGTTTGGATTTTGGACAACTATGTTGATGTAAACACTTGTTGCAACCATTTGGAACTATATGTCGTTATGTTAAATTTGTGAATGTGAATATGTATGTGAGTATATTTGTGAATGTGTATATTTATGTGAGTATATTTGTGATTGTGAATGTGTATATGTGCATGAAATCTGTTTTGTATTTGCAAATATCAGATTTTTTAAAATTCAGAATTTTGTGCAATTTCTGGAATATGTTATGTCCGACGGCCTAGAGTAAGCCGTCGGACATACGTATTTGTTATGTATGACGGCTTAAAAAACCGTCGGAGATAATGGCTTGTTATGTTCGACGGCCTAGCTCGGGCCGTCGGACATAACCGAAGTGGGTCCCACAGGCAACGGGTAAAACGGTTGCGCACCCTTACCTCCGACGGTCGGATGCGGCCGTCGGAGATACGTTATGTCCGACGGCGGCCGTCGGACATAACACTATTTTCGATGCGTTACGTCCGACGGCTAGAAACCGTCGGACATAAGCAGATACCGTCGGACATACCTTAAGTCCGACGGCTTAAGGCTTATGTCCGACGACTTTGGCCGTCAGAAGTTACATCGTTTACTGTAGTGATATATAAGCGGTCGTCGGAAATAACCTAATTCCAATGGTAGCCTTCATAATAGGTTTATTTTCAACCTCTTACGATCGATGGATAGGTGCTGTCAGAAATAATCCCTAAGCCGAATAATTTATTCCGATGTTTATTAGCTTATATCTGGTGGTTTAAATCGTCCGTTTTAAGTAGTTTGTTGTTGTGTAGGTGATGAGCTTCTGCTTTTGTATTATGTAATTTAAAACATCATAATTGGGCCTATAGCAAGCCAAAATCCTCTCATTTAGTTTCCCAAATAAACATGTTGAAGTATCAATGATAGATTACAATTGAAAGAAAGATATCTGCAAAGCAATTAATATCGTACGATTAGATCAAGTTAGTATGTTTTGAAACAGAAATGTGGGGCAGACCAGATTACGACAATTAGCAAGTAAACCAACAGGCCCTTATCAATGAGTTGATTGTCCAATGTACGCAACGTGCGAGTGATAGTGCTCAATAATGCTTGAGGTTTGAAGCCTTCAAACCATGCATTGCGGACCTCAGCAATTGAGCTGGCTCGCTTTGGTTAACCAATTCCTGCCCCCTGCCAATTTGGAAAATAAACTTATTTAATGCCGCCATGGCAGCATGATCCTTTCCACGCACTCGATTTATTTCAACATGGTTAATCATGCATGAATTGTTTCCTGTAAAATAATGCAACCCAAGCGGCCTCTAGTCCAGACCATCACAGTACCAAACCTGAGAAATTTTAATTTCCGCATATATATTTTGCGTTCTGAACCATCAGATTTCATACGGATTTATCAACTCTAAACAATTTCAAATCCAGCCATCTGCCTAGTCTAATGTTTCTGTCCGGGAGGGATCTGGGAGCACGACAGGAAAACGGGAAACATACGACAACCAGATATCTCCGATGGCTTTCTACCGCCGTCGGACATAAGGTCGTACGTCCGACGACTGTCGGTTAAACCATCGGACATAACCTTATGTCCGACGGCTGTTAGATAAGTCGTCGGACATAAGGGAATTTAATCTCACGGTGTCCGAGCGTGCAGTTTCATTCCGAGACATTCAACCTCTCGCCCACGATGACGCCGATGCTCGCCCCGCTGCACCCCGCTTGTCCTTCCCCGTCGGCGCCGGCCCTAGCCCCGCCCACGCCGGACCTGCCCCCCCCCCCCCGGCGCCCGCCTCGCCCTCACCGCCTTTTAAGTGGGTATTTTTTATTTGTAGTATTATTATATATATTGTTTTGTAGTTGTCATTTTTGAGTATTAAATAATTAGTATGTTAAAAATTGTTTAGCTTGTTATGTCCGACGGCCGGAATTGGATTATGTAATTAATTTGGTTTGTTTTAGTTTACTTAGTGGTGCTTAGATAATTTAAACTTTTAATTTCCAAGCGTAATTATTATGCCCTCGAAAATAAGGTTATTTTATATGATTTGTCACCCGTGGCAATGTTATTTCGTACATAATATTGTATTAGTGGTTTATTAGTTGAACTCCATAATAATGTATGATGGTTCTAGTTTTTCATAGTGTATCATAGTGGGACCTACCCTTTCCTTTAGATGTAGGGGCCTGATTTACTTAACTAATCAAGTTAACGTCTCGTATCTAGCATGTAGGAGGATCGTCGATGGATGTATGAAGGTTGGAAGAAAAAAGAGGTGCTCTATCAAGTGAGTGGGTTGCCAAGACTGACGCGTTTCTCGACCATGCTTTTGCTCGATCAGAGACTGAAACCGATGTTAGGTGCCCTTGTAGCAAGTGTCGGAACATTTATTTCCTTAACAGGAAGAATATATCGATAGATCTTTGTAAGAACGGTTATATGCCTATCTATGAGGTGTGGGTGCACCACGGTGAGGACCCATCTCCTCGTATTGTATCGGAAGTTCAGTCACATGAAGAGGGGGACTACGATAGAATGAAAGAGATGCTTGACGATATACGTCATGAGTTTCTACCCGTCGGTTTGGAGAACCCCAGTTAACCCTCTGATTATAAGGATCCTCCTACGCTTGAGGTTCAGAAGTTTTTCGAGCTCGTTAAAGCTAACGAAAGTGACCGTGAAATTTAGTGTTTTACTGTAGCGGAGGCAATAGTACTTAATTAGTACTGATTTATTGTTGACTTTGGTAGTTTTGTTTATTATTTCCATGATGAATCATACTTTCACTACACAGATTCTAGCTCGCGCTCCAACCATGCACATATAATTCGGAAGCACGTCATGCCCATGATAGTAACGCGTGGGCCCTACCAGTGCTCACACATCCTTCGTTTTGGATGCCCATGCATCCTTGTCGTTCTTGCTTTCATTTTCTTTCCGTTGCATTCTCGTGTCATCATCTCCCGGTTTTATTTTTTCTCCTGATACAATCACTGCCGGAATCAGCTGAGCCCGTATAACACTCGGCGAATGATTTGTCGAGTATGATACTCGGCAAAAAAAAAACTCGACGAACTATACATCGGCAACGGTTTGTACACGTGAAATTATAGAACTTCAATTTATTTCGACTAGGTTTCTACATATAATGCATGATAATTTTCACGAAACATTCTCAAATTTTTATCATAGGCACTACATATGATATCATGATATGTCGACAAGTTTTATGATTTTCTGACTTTATTTGTGTTTTATACAATTTTTAAACAACTGTATGACAAGTTCATGGTCATGTTTAGTGAGCATGACGCTCGAAAATTTCGGTCTGCTCCTTGAATCGACCGTAATTTGTGCTAAATAACATTCATATCATTTTGCATTCATCAATTTTTTAAATTTATATATGCGGTCTAGTATTCTTATATTTTTTCGTACACCGGTGTTGTAACACCCACTTTGTAATAATATGAATAGAGAAACAATTTCTCCTTATGTCAGTTTAACCTTTGTGCATCATCACATGTGTACACCCTAGGTAAAAACAAATAATTAATAACATAAAAGCCACTAGAATCATGCATCATGCTGGTGTTTATATGTTTGTGCATTCACTCATGGAAATAATGAGACAAGAAATACATTAAAGTCCCAAAGTGGAATTTAGAATATAAAATAAAATCTAGGATTTAGAAGTGGAGAAAGAAAAGAAATACCACATAAAACATAGGAAATAAATATATACATAAAAATATTTCCTTCATCCCCAAAATTTAATTTGACACATTTTATACATGTGCAAACCTATAACTGAAATTCAAAGTTGAATTTGAAATTCAAAAGGGAAAGAAAAATCTAAATTTGAAAGAGAGAAAAACAAAATAAAAAGGGAAAGATCACTTACCTGGGCCACGGCTGCAATTTTGGCCCATCAGAGAAAACCCTCTACGTAGCCCACTTTCATCACCGCGCGATGCTGCGACGTTGGCTCGCGCCGACACATGAGGCCATCTGGGCAGCCACCCACGCGCGAACCCGCGGACGCCACGGTCACCTACCCCACCTGTCAGGGAAACGATGGATCCTCTTCGTTCCGCCATTGTCGCGCTGACCGGCGGCAATCGCGCCACTCCGCCGTCTTCTGGGGGGGGTTGTTGGACTGGAACACCCTAGCTATAAGGACCGGCTTCGGATGTGATTCCACACCTTTGCCTCCTCGTCGTGCCCCAACCATTGAGCTCCGCAAGCGAGAGAGAGTGATGAGTGCCGCCACCACCGGGAATTCGCGGCCTGGTTGTCGATTCGGCCCCGGGTAGCGGTCGCAGATCTTCGCAGTGGAACGTTGATTCGCATGGTCCCCTTGGCTGACCCGATTGGCGACTTCATTGCGACGAATTGCTCGCCGCCGTGCCAACTTTGGGTAGATTCCGCCCCGTGCCGTGGTCGGCTTCCCCGCCGTGACATCCGTCGTGAGGTACCTTCTACATGATCGCATCGTCCTCAATTTCGTTTTGCGCGCAAATGTAAACCCATCGATAGTCAGGATGGTAGCATTCGGGTGGCCGGCGAAGTGCTCCGCCGTGCGGTGGCGTCTCTGCGCGGCTCCGTCGGGAGGTAGGGGATTAGTTCCCGGTCGTTGGATCCACTAGCGACGGCTCAGATTAGAACTAGGACACCGGTTCGTGTAAGGGTAATCTGGGCCGTTGTTGCCAAATCGGACGGGTGAGGCTAGGACTTGATTATGAGGAGCGCGGACGGTGGATCTCCGATCCAACGGTGGAGATCGCTCACCGTTTCATTTTATGTTAGATCCAATCTGGACCGTAGACTTCTAATCCGACAGCCGAGGGCGCTGCATACCCCTTCGCGCGTGCAAATTGCTAAAGAGCCCCTCGGTTTCATTAAAATCAACCCGCCGTCCTTTAGTCACTATGCGCTGTGTCTCGGGTTTCTTGTCCCGAGGCCCCTGGACTTTTATTGATTTGACGCCCAGTCCAGAACCTTATAAAACCAGAGAAAATAATTTATAAATGGGTTTTTAATAGGAAAATAATTGCTAGAACTTCAATAATTCATAGAAAATGCATATGAACTCCAAATTACTCCATTCCAGTTTCTAAATTTTTGTAATTTAATTCTCTATCACTTAGAGCCTCTGCTTTGTCATGAAAACAATAAGAAATTTAATCTCTCACTTAATCCTATTCTAAACACATAAAACATTTGAAAATCCATAACTTAAAATCTAAAACTCCAAAAATTATGATTCCTGTTCCTAGAATTTTATTTTAATATGTAGAATATCTCTGTGTATTTTGTTTATATGTTTGGTGTAATGTTAATTTCTCTATATGCACTGTGCTTGTTTGTATTGTGGCGAGTAGAAGAGCCCGTGACTGAGGATCCTGGTGAGCAGCAGGTTGAAGTAGCTGAGCAGGAGCTCATTGAAGGCAAGTTGTGCCCTTGACCACTTTTTACCCAATAATGTTCTTTAATATCATTTATCCATGCATAGGTTAATTTTTATGGGACCCAATAGGTCACCCTAGATTGTTTATCTCATTACCTTGTTTACCCCTGAATCACTTGGGTAGTTTGCTATTGCTTTACATGGTTTTGGGATAATCATTTATTATATCTATGTTCCAATTATTCTTGTTATTCTATTTATGTTCATGTCAAGTTCATTAATGTTAATTGGAACATAGAGCTTAACTTGAGAACCACGTGCCACCACAAGGGTTTAATGGGACGCCCTTGGCTAACTAATTAGGAAAGCTAGTGGAAGACTACCTTACCCGAAAGGGGCAAGGGCAGTAGGGGAGTGCTCAGTGTAGGGAGGTCCTTGGTTGATTTTGCTGTGATGGCGGTCAGACAAGAACCCTGCATTGGAGCTTCCAATAAACTGTAGCGGGTTTTCGGAAGCTAGTGGAACTTTGTAAAGGCCTCGTAGTGTTGCCCTGCCGCGCTTCCTAGGTAGAGGTGTATGGGAAGTCGCGATCCCTTGGCAGATGGGTAACATGACTTGTGGGTAAAGGGTACAACCTCTGCAGAGTGTAAAACTGGTATACTAGCCGTGCTCGCGGTCATGAGCAGCTCAGGACTCTCTGATGTTTAAATTATGGAACTTAAATTCAATTTTGTCATTTGCATTGCATGGGTTTATTATTAATTTGTTCAATTACTTTATTTAAGGTTTGTTATTTACTTACACTTAGTAACTGCTAATAAAATTTTGACCAACTACTTAAAAGCAATGCTCAGCTTTAAACCCCTATCATTGATTAGCCTTACACATCACATGAGCTCACACCTTTGTGAGTTTATGTCCACTGGTTCCCCACAACTTGTTGAGCTATGATCATGTGTGAGCTCACCCTTGCTGTCTCACACCCCCCACAGGAGAAGAGCAGGTGGTTCAGGAGGAGCCACAAGGCGAGGAGTATGATCTAATCTAGGTGGCGTTTCTCAGTTGACATTGGCGCCAACGATCCTTAGTTCGTTTTATCTTTATTATTTTATTTTGTAATAAGTCTTCCGCTATGTAATAAATACTCTGATGATTTATGACATTTATCTCTATACACTCTGTTATTATATATGTTGTCTTCTTGGCGCATGTATGAGATGCACCTGGCTTTGTTCCTTAAAGCCGGGTGTGACATAAGTGGTATCAGAGCAAATGTTGACTGTAGGATGAAACCTAGATAGAAATGGACAAACCCTTACCTACTTATCTTACTCTGATTCTTTCTTATCTCATCTTGATCTTGTCTCACCTTTTGCTATTCTACTCTGATTAATCTTATCTTTTCTACTCTAAGACAAGATGGATTTTACACCTTGGAATCCTACCACTATGATCTTTTTAAGAGATAGGGAACCTAAGACAAAATTTAAAACTATTTTCTTTATTTAAAAAAGTGATTGGTTGATTGTGCTGGTGATAAATGCCTGATTTGCTTCTTTGATTGATTGATATATTATATATGGACATCTTAGTATGTACCACCATAAGGTATTGAATTAGCTATGGTAGGTAAAATATTAATCTGCTTAGCTAATAAATCCCCCAAAGTAACATGATTTGTAAATACCTGCCTTGTCTACTATTTTCTTACCATATGTATCTAACTCAGATGGTCAATACCAGGCGGGGTGGTGGAATTGATTTGCCTCCTAATCGACACACTCGGTGGATATATAGACAACACCAGCCACAGCCTGCAGAGATGAATCCTCCTAATCCTCCACCAGGCGGAGTTGACCCACTGGTTGCTGCTCAGATGAATATGATGCAGCAAATGGCGGACACCATGGCAGATATGCGTGCATAGATGCAGCAAGAACGCCAGGAGATGCGTCAAGAAAGAGAAGAGATGCGACAGGAGTTGCGCCAGGAACGAGAGGAGATACGCCAGGAAAGGAGGGCGCAACAACAGCAGCTGCAACAGCAAATGCAACAACAACAGTAGCAGCAGCAACAGCAACAAGCACCACTGCCTCCTCCACCACCACCAGTTCCACCCCGTGATAAGCATAGGGAGTTCATGAGTCATAAGCCACCTACATTCGCTAACTCACCTGATCCACTGGACGCGGATGATTGGCTGAAGTCCGTTGAGAAGATGTTGAATATTGCACAATGCACTGACCGGGAGAAGGTTTTATATGCTTCTGGACGTCTGACAGGTCCTGCTGCTGACTGGTGGGATTCATATACTGCTACCCATGATGCTGCTGATACTATCACTTGGGCAGAGTTCAGTACACAGTTCAGGAATTATCATATACCAGCTGGATTGATGAAGATTAAGAAGAAGGAATTTCTGTCGCTGAAGCAAGGAAGTATGTCAGTCAGCGAGTACCGCGACAAGTTCATCCAGTTATCCAGATATGCCCCTGATGAAGTTGATGAAGATGAGAGGAAGCAGGAGCATTTTATTGAAGGACTTAATGGACCACTGCAGTATGCTCTAGTGGCACACACATTTCCATCATTTCAGAGGCTGCTTGATAAGGCCCTGGCTATTGAACACAAGCGTGTTCAGCTGGGAGATTTGAAGAGAAAGGCTATATCTCAAGGACAAGGAAGCAGCAGTGTTCGTCCTCGCTATAGTTCACCCCAGGGTACACCAGTTCGCACTGGCGGAGGCCAGCGCCCAGTTCAGCAATCACCACTGAGGACTCCACCTCCTCGATAGGCTACCCCTACTGGCACTCCGACGAAGTTTTTAGGACAGAGTCCAGTCACTACTTGTTTCAAGTGTGGGAAGACTGGTCATTATGCAAATGTCTGCCCACAGAGGATTGCTACTACTCCAGTTCAGAACAGGCAGCAAACCCCAGGTTCTGGCAAGGGATATTCTATTGCCAAGGTTTATCAAGTCAGCATTGATGCTACTCCAGATGGTGGGAAGATCGTACTTGGTATGTTTTATGTTAATGCAATTCCTACAACCATATTATTTGATTCTGGTGCTACACATTCATTCATGTCTGCTAGATATGCCAACACAAATGAAATACCACTTCTAAATATGAGAAAACCAATGATAGTAATTGCACCTAAAGGGCCTGTTGAGGCGAATCAAATGACACGTAGATTGACATTGACCATTATGGGTAGAGAATTTGGAGCTACTACTATAATATTAGAGTCAAGCAGTATAAATCTGATCCTTGGTATGTCATGGCTAAGAAAGGCAAAGGCCGTTATAGCATGTGGTAGAGGTACCGTAGAACTCACTACCACTAAAGGAGAAAGATTTCAAGTTAATATTGCAGTAACCTCCTCATCCATGCGTGCAATGTTCTTTATACCTGAGGAGTTTGTTGGTGACAACATCCGGGTGGTTAGAGATTTTCCGGATGTCTTTCCAGAGGAGTTACCAGGGATGCCACCTGATAGAGAAGTTGAGTTTGTTATTGATCTCCTACCTGGAACCGCCCCTATTTCTAAACGGCCATATAGGATGTCCGTAGAGGAGTTGAAGGAACTTAAGAAGCAGTTAACTGAGTTACAAGATGCTGGGTACATTCGTCCGAGTTCCTCACCGTGGGGAGCGCCGGTTCTGTTTGTACAGAAGAAGGATGGATCACAGCGGATGTGTGTGGATTATAAATCTCTTAATGATGTTACTGTGAAGAACAAGTATCCGTTGCCCCGTATTGAGGATTTATTTGATCAGATGAGAGGTGCTAGAGTATTCTCGAAGATTGATCTCCGATCCGGTTACCATCAGATGAGGATTAGACCATCGGATATTCCCAAGACAGCATTTTCGACTCGATATGGGCTATATGAGTTCATTGTTATGTCGTTTGGATTAACCAATGCACCAGCTTATTTTATGAATTTGATGAACAAGGTTTTTATGGAGTATTTGGATAGATTCGTCGTGGTATTCATCGACGATATTCTTATCTATTCCAAGAGTGATAGTGATCATGAGGAACATCTAAGGTTGGTGCTACAGAAGCTACGAGATAACCAGCTATATGCCAAATTCAGCAAGTGCGAGTTTTGGATTGGTGAGGTGCCATTTCTTGGTCATATTATTTCTAATGGAGGAATTTCAGTGGATCCTGCTAAGGTTAAGGAGATAATGGAGTGGAGAGTACCCACTATAGTTACTGAGATTCGGAGTTTCTTGGGACTAGCAGGATATTATCGGAGATTTATTGAAGGATTTTCTAAGATTGCTAAACCTATGACTTCGCTTTTGGAGAAAGGAAGAGAATTTAAGTGGGACGAGAAGTGCCAAGACAGCTTTGATCAATTGAAGAAAAGATTGATGTCGCCACCAGTATTGGTTATGTCGGACTTACAGAAAGGATTTGATATCTATTGTGATGCATGTGGCCAAGGCTTAGGATGCGTGCTCATGCAAGAAGGACATGTGATCGCCTATGCGTCGCGTCAGTTACGAAAACATGAATTGAACTACCCTACTCATGACTTGGAATTGGCAGCCGTTGTGCATGCGCTTAAGATTTGGAGACATTATATCATGGGGACCAAGTGCCAAGTGTACACGGATCATAAGAGTTTGAAGTATATATTCACCCAGAAGGATCTCAACCTTAGGCAACGCCGTTGGTTGGAGCTTATTAAGGATTATGATTTGGAGATTCACTATCACCCGGGCAAGGCGAATTTAGTTGCAGATGCCTTGAGTCGAAAGGAGCATGTTCATTCAGCCATTATTGCCCAGCTACCCGATGAGATTGTTGAGGATTTCAGGAGACTTTACCTGGGGATAGTTGCTCAAACTGAAGGAGTTACTATTGATGTGGAACCTACTTTGGAGCAAGAAATCCACAAAGGTCAACTTGATGATGCTAAAATAAAAGAGATTAAGGACCCGATTACTGAAGGTCGAGTTCCGGAATTTACGGAAGATGAGCAAGACACTGTATGGTTCAAGGACAGGATGTGTGTTCCTGATATTGAAAGCCTTCGTGAGACTATATTGAAGGAGGCCCATGACTCGGATATTCTATTCATCCTGGTAGTACCAAGATGTATCAGGATTTGAAGCGGAAATATTGGTGGTATGGATTGAAAAGAGATGTAGTTGCACATGTGGCTATGTGCGATGTATGTCAAAGAGTTAAGGCTGAACACCAGAGGCCAGCTGGATTGTTACATCCACTGAAGATACCCGAGTGGAAGTGGGAAGAGATTGGTATGGATTTCATTACAGGATTGCCTCGCACCTAGAAAGGATATGATGCTATATGGGTGATTGTGGATAGATTGACTAAAGTGGTTCACTTCGTTCCTGTCAAGACTACTTATAAAGGTTCTCAGCTAGCAGAGTTATATATGGCTCGGATTATGTGTTTGCTTGGAGTACCGAAGAAGATCGTGTCTAATCGAGGTTCACAGTTTACCTCAAGATTTTGGAGAAGCTTTCATGAGAATATGAGTACAAAGTTGAATTTCAGTATGGCTTATCACCCTCAGACTGATGGACAGACTGAAAGGACTAATCAAGTATTGGAAGATATGTTGAGAGCTTGTGCACTTCAGCATGGAGGAAGTTGGGATAAAAGTCTACCTTATGCTGAATTCTCATATAACAATAGCTATCAGGCTAGTCTGAAGATGTCACCTTTTGAAGCTTTATATGGGAGGAAGTGCAGGACTCCTTTGTATTGGGATCAAACTGGAGAAAGACAATTCTTTGGGCCTGAATTGATTCAAGAAGCAGAAGAACAAGTTCATATAATTCGAGAGAATTTGAGAGTGGCTCAAACCAAGCAAAAGAGTTATGCTGATAATAGAAGCAGGCCACTGAAATTTGAAGAAGGAGATTATGTATATCTCAAGGTGTCACCACTGCGTGGAATGAGGAGATTTAAAGTCAAGGGCAAATTGTCCCCTCGCTATATTGGACCATTCTTGATCTTTAGGCGAGTTGGGGAGATGTCATACCAACTCGAGTTACCTGCTACTCTATCGGATGTGCATAATGTGTTCCACGTGTCTTAGCTCAAGAAGTGTCTCCGTGTCCCTGAGGAACAGTTACCAATGGAAGAGCTCAGTGTTCAAGGTGATTTGACTTACACGGAGTACCTGATCAAGATTTTGGATACTTTGACTCGAGTTACAAGAAATAAGGTGATAAAGATGTGCAAAGTGCAATGGAGTCACCATGGCGATGATGAAGCAACTTGGGAAAGAGAAGAAGAGCTTCGCATAGATTTTCCCCACCTGTTCCCTAGATCTCCTTAAATCTCGAGGACGAGATTATTTTTAAGGGGGGTAGGATTTGTAACACCCACTTTGTAATAATATGAATAGAGAAACAATTTCTCCTTATGTCAGTTTAACCTTTGTGCATCATCACATGTGTACACCCTAGGTAAAAACAAATAATTAATAACATAAAAGCCACTAGAATCATGCATCATGCTGGTGTTTATATGTTTGTGCATTCACTCATGGAAATAATGAGACAAGAAATACATTAAAGTCCCAAAGTGGAATTTAGAATATAAAATAAAATCTAGGATTTAGAAGTGGAGAAAGAAAAGAAATACCACATAAAACATAGGAAATAAATATATACATAAAAATATTTCCTTCATCCCCAAAATTTAATTTGACACATTTTATACATGTGCAAACCTATAACTGAAATTCAAAGTTGAATTTGAAATTCAAAAGGGAAAGGAAAATCTAAATTTGAAAGAGAGAAAAACAAAAGAAAAAGGGAAAGATCACTTACCTGGGCCACGGCTGTAATTTTGGCCCATCAGAGAAAACCCTCTGCGCAGCCCACTTTCATCACCGCGCGATGCTGCGACGTTGGCTCGCGCCGACACATGGGGCCATCTGGGCAGCCACCCACGCGCGAACCCGCGGACGCCACGGTCATCTACCCCACCTGTCAGGGAAATGATGGATCCTCTTCGTTCCGCCATTGTCGCGCTGACCGGCGGCAATCGCGCCACTCCGCCATCTTCTGGGGGGGTTGTTGGACTGGAACACCCTAGATATAAGGACCGGCTTCGGATGCGATTCCCCACCTTTGCCTCCTCGTCGTGCCCCAACCATTGAGCTCCACAAGCGAGAGAGAGTGCTGAGTGCCGCCGCCACCGGGAATTCGCGGCCTGGTTGTCGATTCAGCCCCGGGTAGCGGTCGCAGATCTTCGCAGTGGAACGTTGATTCGCATGGTCCCCTTGGCTGACCCGATTGGCGACTTCATTGCGACGAATTGCTCGCCGCCGTGCCAACTTTGGGCAGATTCCGCCCCGTGCCGTGGTCGGCTTCCCCACCGTGACCATCCGTCGTGAGGTACCTTCTACATGATCGCATCGTCCTCAATTTCGTTTTGCGCGCAAATATAAACACATCGATAGTCAAGATGGTAGCATTCGGGTGGCCCGCGAAGTGCTCCGCCGTGCGGTGGCGTCTCTGCGCGGCTCCGTCGGGAGGTAGGGGATTAGTTCCCGGCCGTTGGATCCACCAGCGACGGCTCAGATTAGAACTAGGACACCGGTTCGTGTAAGGGTAATCTGGGCCGTTGTTGCCAAATCGGACGGGTGAGGCTAGTACTTGATTATGAGGAGCGCGGACGGTGGATCTCCGATCCAACGGTGGAGATCGCTCACCGTTTCATTTTATGTTAGATCCAATCTGGACCGTAGACTTCTAATCCGACAGCCGAGGGCGCTGCATACCCCTTCGCGCGTGCAAATTGCTAAAGAGCCCCTCGGTTTCATTAAAATCAACTCGCCGTCCTTTAGTCACTATGCGCTGTGTCTCGGGTTTCTTGTCCCGAGCCCCCTGGACTTTTATTGATTTGACGCCCAGTCCAGAACCTTATAAAACCAGAGAAAATAATTTATAAATGGGTTTTTAATAGGAAAATAATTGCTAGAACTTCAATAATTCATAGAAAATGCATATGAACTCCAAATTACTCCATTCCAGTTTCTAAATTTTTGTAATTTAATTCTCTATCACTTAGAGCCTCTGCTTTGTCATGAAAACAATAAGAAATTTAATCTCTCACTTAATCCTATTCTAAACACATAAAACATTTGAAAATCCATAACTTAAAATCTAAAACTCCAAAAATTATGATTCCTGTTCCTAGAATTTTATTTTAATATGTAGAATATCTCTATGTATTTTGCTTATATGTTTGGTGTAATGTTAATTTCTCTATATGCACTGTGCTTGTTTGTATTGTGGCGAGTAGAAGAGCCCGTGACTGAGGATCCTGGTGAGGAGCAGGTTGAAGTAGCTGAGCAGGAGCTCATTGAAGGCAAGTTGTGCCCTTGACCACTTTTTACCCAATAATGTTCTTTAATATCATTTATCCATGCATAGGTTAATTTTGATGGGACCCAATAGGTCACCCTAGATTGTTTATCTCATTACCTTGTTTACCCCTGAATCACTTGGGTAGTTTGCTATTGCTTTACATGGTTTTGGGATAATCATTTATTATATCTATGTTCCAATTATTCTTGTTATTCTATTTATGTTCATGTCAAGTTCATTAATGTTAATTGGAACATAGAGCTTAACTTGAGAACCACGTGCCACCACAAGGGTTTAATGGGATGCCCTTGGCTGACTAATTAGGAAAGCTAGTGGAAGACTACCTTACCCGAAAGGGGCAAGGGCAGTAGGGGAGTGGTCAGTGTAGGGAGGTCCTTGGTTGATTTTGCTGCGATGGCGGTTAGACAAGAACCCTGCATTGGAGCTTCCTATAAACTGTAGCGGGTTTTCGGAAGCTAGTAGAAGTTTGTAAAGGCCTCGTAGTGTTGCCCTGCCGCGCTTCCTAGGTAGAGGTGTATGGGAAGTCGCGATCCCTTGGCAGATGGGTAACATGACTTGTGGGTAAAGGGTACAACCTCTGCAGAGTGTAAAACTGGTATACTAGCCCTGCTCGCGGTGATGAGCAGCTCAGGACTCTCTGATGTTTAAATTATGGAACTTAAATTCAATTTTGTCATTTGAATTGCATGGGTTTATTATTAATTTGTTCAATTACTTTATTTAAGGTTTGGTATTACTTACACTTAGTAACTGCTAATAAAATTTTGACCAACTACTTAAAAGCAATGCTCAGCTTTAAACCCCTATCGTTGATTAGCCTTACACATCACATGAGCTCACACCTTTGTGAGTTTATGTCCACTGGTTCCCCACAACTTGTTGAGCTATGATCATGTGTGAGCTCACCCTTGCTGTCTCACACCCCCCCCACAGGAGAAGAGCAGGTGGTTCAGGAGGAGCCACAAGGCGAGGAGTATGATCTGATCTAGGTGGCGTTTCTCAGTTGACATTGGCGCCAACGATACTTAGTTCGTTTTATCTTTATTATTTTATTTTGTAATAAGTCTTCTGCTATGTAATAAATACTCTGATGATTTATGACATTTATCTCTATACACTCTGTTATTATATATGTTGTCTTCTTGGCGCATGTATGAGATGTACCTGACTTTGTTTCTTAAAGCCGGGTGTGACAGGTGTGGGATAAGACAGAAATAAATTGATTTCTAATTGGGTCTTATGCTACTTCCTCCTGACTTTGTGTGCAACGAGCTCAAAGTTGTAAGTAGCAAAGGCTAGACGGGGTGGTATATCGGTGTCCATGCATGTGCAGTGGTTAAGACAAAAATAAACTCAAACAATATACCACAGTTTTTCTAAGCATAATACCTTCTTGATGATTAGCATAAACATATCCGTATCATGCAAAAAATCGGTATTAGTAGTTCTGCTATATAAGCAAAAGGGTATGTATAAAACTTTATTTAATATAGGGTCTTTTGAGAGGTTTATAGGAGACTAAATGAGAAAATACAAAAGACAGGCTCATTGTAAAAAGCCCATCTCTACACGATACTTCGTATATATTGTTTATTAACTGTATTTATGATCTAGAGTTTTAGGGTTGTATTGTCAAGGGCACGGTGATCCCGAGTAGCTGGCCCTCGACTGCGGAGCTAGTAGTCGGCGGCCGATTCCTTCAGGGCGGAGGTTATGCCTCTGATGGCCGCCTTGGCTTAAACACTAGAGAGAGATTGATAGTTAATCTTGCTTGCCCCTTTCATAATCTGAGTACAAGGTATATATAGGTCAACCAGCCAACAACTTATGGAAACAAACTCCTACTTTCTCGAAACAAACTCCTATTTTTTGGGAATAACAAACTCCAATTTTCTGAGAACAAACTCCTAATTTCTAGACCCTAATCTCTCCTAGTCGCTAGAATCAGACCTGTCCCCTTGGGTCGCGGTGATCGCGGCTGCTGCAGCGCGCTCCTCGCGCTCTGCAGCCCGCTCTGCTGCTCTGCGGCCGTCACACACGCCCTGGGGCGTCTCGTGTACTATGTGCCCCACATTACATGCACTACCGGAATCGCGTTCTTTGCCGAGTGTCTAAGACACTCGGCAAAGGCTATTTTACACTCGGCAAAGGCTTTGCCGAGTGTAACACTCGGCAAAGATTTTATCGGCAAAGGGTTCTTTGCCGAGTGCTTTTTTTCGGACACTCGGCAAAGACTTTACCGAGTGTCAAAAAGCACTCGGCAAAGAAAAACACTCGGCAAATTAAGAATCGAAATTTTTTAAAAAAAAACAGCAAAATATTTTTTAAATTATAGGAACAACTCTCCAACCCTACCCTATTACCTTACCCGTTGCTCTATCATTTTTCACTATTATTTTGAATCAAACTTATATGTTTTGTAAATGGAGAGATTCGAACTCGCAACCTCTCTCTCGCGCATACCCTCCTATACCACTACACTACTACACCAATTATGTTTATATTACGTTTCCATTCCCCATGTACTATAACAAATCGAGAGTAATTTGATTATTTAAAGCACTAAATGAGTTCATTTGAAAATGTGATCACCTATAAAGTTGCATAACTTTTTGAGATCTAAAAGTTTTATTTTAATAGTTTCTACATCCGAGACCGTTTATAAAATTTGAATTTTAAATTTAAAAACTTCACACAAAATTTTCAATGATAAGATGATTTCAAATCAAAAAATTGTCAACTATAAAGTTTCATTACATTTCAAGACCTACAACTTTCATGTTGGTGGTTTTTCCTTTCGAAGTCGTTTTCAAAATTCAAATTTTAAATTTTTTAAATTCAGACGTAGTTTTCGTTGACAATATGACTTCAAATGAAAAAGTTGTCAACTATAAACTTCTATAACTTCTCAAGATCTACAAAGTTTATTTTGGTTGTTTGATAATTTTTTTATCTCAGATGATTGTTCTAACAATATGCACAAATTTTATACGTCTCTCTCGTAATTTCATAAACTACGAGAGAGATATAAGTTTTATGAACAAATTTATTTTTATTTTGTCATATGAAGAAATGTTCAATATATAAATTGTACATCATGATGAGTTATACAAATTTGTAGTTGAAAACTTTTTCATTTGAATTAATTTACTACTTTAAAATGTGATTTTTAAATTGTCTTTGCCTAGTGTTGGAGAAAAAACACTCGGCAAAGAGCTCTTTGCCGAGTGTTGTATTTGTGACACTCGGCAAAGAGCCCTTTGCCGAGTGTCAAAAAATACACTCGGCAAAGAAATTCTTTGCCGAGTGTCAAAAATAAAACACTCGGCAAAGAGCTTCTTCGCCGAGTGTTTTCTTTTACCGAGAGTTTTTTGCGTGGCACTCGGCAAAGAGCTCTTTGCCGAGTGCCCGAAATAAAACACTCGGCAAAGAATATGGCACTCGGCAAAGAGCCAAATTCCGGTAGTGATGTATCATTTAGTATCTTAAATGTCAAAATCGAACCACCGTCTCCTGGTTGTACATGAGCATATACATATACTTTTAACACATAAATCGATTCAAGAAAAGCAGCCCTTTAGGTCGAAGCAATCTTCTGTGTTTCGCGAAAAAGAAAAATATATATTCAAGTCAACTCTCATCATGACGCACTACAATTGTCGTACATGCTACAGCCTAGAGATAAGAAAGCAACCGTGTGCCTTGTGTGCTAATTAAGCACTGTAAAAGCTCAGCCAGAAATAAATCGCCATCTTATTTCTTGTACTCGGTAACTGAAAGACAAAGACATGTATCTCCCGGAGGCATGTCATTGCCGGTATAACAAGTTGCGCGTAGTCCATGCTAACGAAAACGAACTATGTATCGTTGAAAGTCAATCAGTGTGAGATGTAGTGACAGCGATGCTCTATGTGGCAGTATGGATGGTCTATGGCCTAGATCCGAACGATACATGGTCTACGCTGAAGGTGGACGGTCCGTGTGTGCATGGAGGTGGTGGCGTTCGCTACAGCACCTGGATCTGCCCAGAAAAACCCCGTCAGGGAGGAGAGATCCTTGTATTTGTCTTGGGATCGGCAGTCTACTCAAGACGCCTTGAAATAACGTAGAGTCGAAGAGAGCTAAAATTAGAGATGAGCAGGCTAAGTTACTGCTACTTTTAGGGCATTAAAAGTAGAAGAACGATAAATAGATTGATTAGTTCGATTGTTGATTCTGCAATCGGTCGTACCTCTTCAAATATATAAGGGGAAGGTCTAAACCTGTTTCTAGGCATTATCCAATAACTCCCACACGTTTAGCTGGATAAACACGCGTGCAGAAAGGAGCTTCATCGCCTGATCTAATCCTATCGTGGACTATTCGGATCTCAGGGCTGGATCGTCCGGCCGTGCGCAGTGCCACAAATGGTGCTCAACACATGCCCCCTGCGTTTTGGGGAAGCTGAGCAAACTAAAAGCATTGGTGCAGGATAGAATCAACTCGATATGACAACATCAGTTTTATTAAGCATCTTGCCATAAACTAGGGTGATATTGATTCAAGAAACGACCATTCAGCGCCTTGGGTAGGTCCTCACCTTGTAATATTTGTAACATGTAGGCATTACCAGCTATTACCTCTGTGATCCTGTGAGGGCCTTCCTAGCGTGGTGACCATTTGCCAAACATCTGGTCCCTGCTTCTTAGTGGCAAGATGGTCTTTCACACCAGGACTCTAACCCGGAATGACTTAGCGTTGTGACTTAGCCTTAACCATAATCTTGTCTTTCTCGATCTCTCACAGAGACACCAATCTCTTGTCAGACACTTCATCAATCTTGTTCATCACCAAAATTATAATAATCATGACAGCTAGATCGTTCTGCCTAGCAAATTTGACAGCATTTAGACTTATCTCCATAGTCAAAACAACTTCCTGTCCATAAACAAGCTCAAAAGGAGAGACTTTAGTAGCACGATGTTTAGATATTCTATGAGCCCACCAAGCCTTAGACAAAACCTTATGCCAGTGTCAAGGATGATCACACATCTTCTTCTTTATAAGGCTAATCTACGTCCTATTAATAGACTCGGTCCGTACATTGGCCTAAGAAAAATATGGAGATGAACTGAGCAATTTGTTCTTATATAAGCAAACTCATGTACCTCCTTTGACATTAAAGAAGTCCCCTGGTCCGTAGTCAAAGTTTATCGATGCCGAATCTATGAATGATATGCTTAGTTATAAATTTAATTACCTCCTTATGTGTCATGTTGTTCAGAGCAACAGTTTTGGTCCATTTGGTGAAGTAATTCGTGGCAACCAACACACACCAATGCCCTTTTGAGGATGAAGGATGAATTTCTCCTACAAAGTCCAAACCCCATCCCCTAAAGGGCCAAGTTTTGATAATAGTATGTAGTTTAGCTGCGGGGACTAACTGCAGATCACTGAACTTCTGACATACTTGACATCCTTTATAGTATTCAAAACAGTCAGCTATCATGTCAGGCCAATAGAAGCCAGATCTTCTCAACAGCCATTTTGTCGGCGTTTCGAACCCGCGAGGACCGTCAACCGACCAGTGAATTTGTCGCTGTGTGTCCCTGCCCAGATGGGTTGATACAAGATGGAACACAAGAGGGAAATGAGGCTTATGTTATCTTGCACCGGGGTGCTCGTAGTAGGGGTTACAAGCGGTGCGAGAGAGCGAGAGCGAGAGAGAGAGAGAGAAAGAGAGGGTTCGGCCTTGAGGTGAGCTGTCTGAGTCTTCCTCTACCGCGTCTCTCCTACTCTGCCTGCCTTCGCCTGTTCGTACGTCGCACGTTCGAGCGTTTTCGTCCCCCCCCCCCCCCCCCCCCCCCCCGTGCCTTTGTCCTTTTGGAAGGCCCTGGACATCCCCTTTTATAGATACAAGGAGATGCCCAGCTGTACAATGGGGGTGTAGCTATGAGCTAACGTGGCTGGCGGAGAATTGCCTTGAGCCCTATACATGTACTAACGTGGCCGTCGGAGAAGTGCCTTGAGTCCTGTAGAAGCATAGCTGGCGGTGCGGCATGGATCCTGCTGACGTTTCCTTGCTTCCGTAAGGGGTTGAGAACAACCGACGTCATGGGCGCACGCGGGGAACCAACATTACCTGTTACCGGAGTAACCCTGATGGGACACCGGTCTTGTTCCTTCATAGCCTGAGGCAGCTAGCTAGGGGTAGGGTAATGATGTATCCCTTGTAGCGTAGTTGGTCCAGGGCCGAGGTCGGGCGAGGTTGTGACTCCTCCCGAGGCCGAGGCCGAGGCCTAGGGTTGGGCGAGGTAGAGACCTTCTCCCGAGGCCGAGGCTGAGGCCGAGGCCTGGGGTCGGGCGAGGCGGAGACCTTCTATCGAGGCCGAGGCTGAGGCCGAGGCCTGGGGTCGGGCGAGACAGATCTCCTGGTTGCGCCCGAGGCTGAACTCGAGGGAGGTCACGACTTACTGTTGCTAGTCTTACCTCGGTGGTTGGCACAGTACCCGGAGCGGGGCGAACAGTGCTGTTTTCTTGTCAGAACGGTCAGTAAAGGAGCGAAGTGACTGCGGTCACTTCGACCTTGCCGACTGAGCCGCGCGTGTCAGGATAAGGTGTCAGGCGATCCCCGCAT
The DNA here is from genome assembly GCA_029449295.1 of Zea luxurians. Lineage (NCBI taxonomy): Eukaryota > Viridiplantae > Streptophyta > Magnoliopsida > Poales > Poaceae > Zea > Zea luxurians. The sequence continues at coordinate 53,327,107 of JAOPSE010000004.1, read as the reverse complement.
TGAATGCGCATGCGATACAGTCGGTTGGTAAGGCGATTCGACCGAGGTCGCTGCATGATAAAGTTCGCCCGAGCTAAGCCTTGAGTGAGACAGGGGTGTGTCTGCTGACTGAGGGGACCCTCGGGCGAGGCGTGAATTCGTCCGGGACTACTGTCCTTGCCTTGGATGAGGTCGCGTCCTTTGGTAGACGAGGCCTTGACTTGAACCGCGCTTCATCAGCCTTGTATGGTTTGCTCTGAAGATGTTTTCCAGCCGGGTTAAGGAGCATTGGGGGTAACCCTAATTACGATACCCGACAGTAGCCCCCGAGCCTTCAAGGGAGTGTAGGTACTCGCTTGGAGGTTCTGCTGGATTTCTGGCAAGGGGACCAGCTTTTCTTGGTTATGTTTTGTTCCGGTGGGTACGCGCGAGCGCACCCGCCGGGTGTAGCCCCCGAGGCCTCGGAGGAGTGGTTTGACTCCTCTGAGGTCTTAATCCTTTTTGTGATGCCTCGGTCAGCCTTGTTGTTCTCTCATGCGGCCTGACCGCAGCACGGGTGCACGGTCAGGCTCCGAGTTTTTAAGCTGGTTTGTTGACGTGGTCAACAGTTTGGCTGTAGCTTGGCGCGAGAGCAGCCCCCGAGCCTCTGCACGAAGTGAGAGGACGATCAAGGACCGTCTCGACTTTTATTGTATGCCCCTTCGTCGCCTCTCCGCGAGGAGGAAGGGGGGGAAAGCGCCATGTTACCCTCAGAGGGCACCGAACATGGTGTTTCCAGTGAGTTGCTAGCGGGTGATCTGAGTGGACGCCCGAGCCCCGTTCGATAAGGGTAGGCTAGTGGCCCAGAGGCGCACTCCAAAAGTACCTACAGGTGATTTGCTAGACCCAGACCCATTTGATAGGGTTCGAGGGCTCAGTGCCTCCCTCCGGTGGGATTCCATTACAAATTGTTCCCGCTGGTCTCGGAAATGTTCTAGGGTACCTCGGGAGCATAGCCCGAGCCTCGGCCATGTAACGGACGTACCCAGGGTCATCCTTGACTCTGTGTGCTCTGGGGTGGCTGTCGAACCCTTTCGAGGGGCCAGCCTTCGAACCCCTGATCAGTAAAGGGCTCGGAGCCCGAGTGCTCTGGGGCGGTTGCCAAACCCCGGAGGGCGCAACCTTCGAACCCCTGATCAGTAGGAGGGCTCGGGGCCCATTCCCTTCGCTAAGAAGGATCCTTTTCGGAATATCCCCTTTCTCAGTCCCTGTGGCGAGAGAGAGAGAGAGAGAGGAAAAGGAAAAGGATATGAATTTAAATAATGTGGCACACCTTTTTTGACGCGCTCATCATGACGGAGACGAAACGGCGCCCGCTTCGCCTGCCGGAGGTGTCGCTTGCCCTGCCAAGGAGTTAATGCGACGGGACGGGCGATTCGCGAGGTATCTGTTGCGCGTGCGCGGGTCGTTCGAGGAACGGAACACGGGTGCGTCGTCTTTTATGATGTGGGAGAGGGCACCCCTGCCGTTTCAGGAGAGGATGCGAACCTGTAGGTGATTGGACCGCTGCTTCCGCACGCCCGTTGCTGCAATTACTGCCGGCCCGCCTCTGATCATATCGACCGTCGTGCCTATCTCCGCGGCTGAGTGACCCGTGATCGTCGCACTTAATGGGCACTGTTGGGTCACGCGCAGGGCTGCCTTGAGTCGCTGTGCTGGTTCTGCAGTCGAGAAGACGCAGCATTGGCGCAGGTGGCGGTGCGGTTTCCTTGCACGTAGTGACCGGCGCGCCGGTTACATGACATGTGGGACCGGGCCTCCATGCTGGACCGCCGGATGCGACGGAGCTGAAAGGGTGCACAACCATAGTGTGGTTGCATGCTTCTTGCGCGGCGGTTCGCCCTTTCGACCGCTGGTTTCGGCGAGGATGAGGGAATGCTTATAACCGCGGGGCAGTTACATGCTTCGCGTGCGGCGGTTTGCCTTCTTCGTGTTTCGGGTCAGCTTCGCATGACGTGTGGGACCTAGCCCCTATGTCGTGGGGTGGGAACCCTGGAGCACGTCGGTGGAGACTTTGCCCGTGGCGCTTGGGGGTGCGAGTGAGGAGGTCTGCCTTTAAAAAGGGATCGACCCCCCTGGCGGTAGCCATGCCTTCACACTCCTCACATTCATCGCGTCTTTCCACCTTCCGAGCCCCTAGATGGGGTGCACCTGTGTTGCCTTCTTCTTGCTGCTGTTGGAGGAGCGCGACCCCGTGGGGCTTGGCGCTCTCCAGTCATCGCTCGGCTTCAAGGATTTTCATCACGCAGCTCGGCTGCATTCCCCCGCCGGCGGTCACCCAGGATGATGACCGCAGGCCTCGTGGTGGGGAAGAGCGAGTCGGGCCATGGCCTCCCCCCTACCCTCAGCTTCAAGGATGTTCATCATCCGTGCTGGGGAGGAGGGTGCACCGAGTTAGGGCCCGCCTCCGCGTGGGCAGCCCGCTCCTTCCCTTAGTGATCGGGGGAGAAGGGTGTTCGCCGTCAGTGGCGCTGTCAGCTGCCGTGTGTCTGGCTCCCCGACCTGAGCGGCTCCGGTGCTGCTTCCGGTGCCGCCTCCTACCGCTGGGGCGGAGCGTGGCTGCCCGTCCGCCGCATGGGTGTCGGTTGTGCCGTGCGCGGGCCGGCCACGTCCAGGTCCTCCTTGCGCCGTCTGCTGTACCGGGGGGTCGCACAACACGTCGTACGCCGCGAGCGCGGTACTCGTGTTCTGGGACAGCCTCGGCGAGGACGGGAGTGAGGACCTACCGGTGCGCATTGGGGCGGCCGTCGTTCGCCAGTGCGGTGTTGGTGGGCAGGTGGCCGCTGTCGTCGGTGCTGAGGTGGTGGTCGCCATAGGTGAGGCTTCCTCTGCCGAAGCGGTTGCCTCCGCCGATGGGACCGTCCGTGCCACCTGCGCTCCGGACCTCTAGCTCTTTGGCTTTAATGGCTGGTTCTCGTCCCCCGCGAGGGGACGTGAATGAGGGCCTTTTCACAGTAGCGTTTTCCCTGAGGCCATCGCTGCTGCTGTCTAGCCGCCCGAGGCGGAGGTCGTTGTCGTGCTGCTGGTGCAGTGGTCGCCGGCGAGCCACCTGGGGTCTATTATCCCGCAGACCTTCTGGTGTGGAGGTTGTTCATTCCCGCGGGAATGGAGCCGGAGTCCCGTTTGTAGTGGTACCTTCTTGAGAGCAAGATGTAATAGCTTTAAGTACTAAGACATCTGCCGTAGGTCGGGAAAACCACCGAGGGCGCTGCCGACGTCTAAGTCTAGGTACCATTGTTACCCCAAGTACGTGTGTTTGTTCTTTGTGGCTGCTGAGGCCTAAACATTTGGGTATAAAGTCGTGCTTCTTCCCTCTTGTTTCGAGCATTAGGACTTGTTCGTCGGTAGCAGAATCACTTATCCGAGCGTGAGCTACCTTTCGCAGAAGGTGATGAGTCCCGGAGGTGTAGGAGTCCCTCGGCTCGGTCGGCCTTGCCGTTCAAGGTCTCTCTCGCTCGTCATCAGGATTCCATTATCGACGCAGTCGAAATGCACGAAAGTCATTTTGGTAGAAAAACTTTTCCGAGGAAAGTTTCGGCGTAGAGGGTGCTCCCCCTTTCCGAACCCCGAGGCGACCGCTCGGGCTGGGACCCTTGCGGAGGGCCCGGCCGTGGCCGTCGGGTCTGCTTGGTCCACCCGAGCTAGGGTCTTGCGGCAGCGTGTCCGGGCCGAAGGTATGTTTTGCTCGCTTCATGACTTTGTTTTTTGTCTCCATTCTTCTCCTTGCGTCTGAAGAATGTTGTCCTGCTGTCCGCAGGGTTTGAGACGGCTCTTAACGAGTCTGTCAAGAACTGCAAGGCGCTCACCCAGGCGGCTGAGCAGAAGGAGGCCGTCCGTGTGGCCATGTCTGAGGCCATCTCGGCCTTCTGCCAGGCCTTTGGTCTCGACACGTCCCCTCGGGTAGCTCTCCCAGAGTCACCTGCGGGCCTTAGGCGGCCATGTGCACAGCAGACTCCGCGGGGCGCTGCACCACGGCGTTAGGCAGGCCTTCGTCGTGCTCGCTTCCCACTACGACGTGGATCTAGAGCGGGTCAGCGAGGGGTACTGCTTACCCGATGAAGAGGAGGCTGCCTTAGCCGAGGTCCAGAGGCTTGACGCAGCCATCGAGGGCCCAAGCGCGGCACTAGCTTCCTCCTTTGAGGTGGAGGTCCTTCAGCCCGTGTCGCCGTCTGAGGCCGGGCCAGATCCTGCCGAGGGTGGAAACGACGCCGAGGATGTTGCTCCTCCCCCTGCCGATGTCTGAGCTTGCAGGGACAGTTTGTTTTAAGTATGTGTATGTCTTTTGCGGCCGCTGAGGCCTAGACATTTTAATTGTCGGATTATAAAGCTGCATTTTCTTTCCTCATGTTTCATGCGTTAGGACTTGTTCGGTAGCAGAATCGCTTATCCGACCGTGAGTTACTTTTCGTGGAAGGTGATGAGTGAGGTATCCGTATCCCGGAGGCGTAGGAGTCCCTTGGCTCGGTCGGCCTTGCCGCTTACGTGTTCTCTCGTCGTTTTTAGGATTCTGTTATCGATATAGTCGAAAAGCACAAAAAGTCGTTTTGGTAGAAAAGTTTTCGAGCGTTAGGACTTTTTCGGTAGCAGAATCGCTTATCCGAGCGTGAGCAACTTTTGGCGGAAGGTGATGAGTGAGGTATCCGTATCCCGGAGGCGTAGGAGTCCCTAGGCTCGGTCGGCCTTGCCGCTCAAGGTCTCTCTTGCTCGTCTTTAGGATTCTGTTATCGACGCAGTCGAAAAGCGCGAAAGTCGTTCTGGTAAAAGACTTTTCCGAGGAAAATTTTGACACAGAGGGGGTTCCCCCCTTCTAGCCCCCGAGGGAGGGTCGGTTTTTGCTGAGGCAAGGCCGATCCTCCCTTGACAGCTAGACTTTTTATTCGCACATGTAAAGGGACCGAGGTACATAAACGACTTAAAACATTTTAAGGGTAAAAGCGACGTAGCTGTTCGATGTTCCAAGCGTTGCTGTAGACCTCGCCTTGATCGTTGGCCAGCTTGTATGTCCCGGGCTTCAAAATCTTGGCGATGATGAACGGCCCTTCCCAGGGAGGAGTAAGCTTGTGGCGCCCTCGGGCGTCTTGTCACAGCCGAAGTACCAAGTCTCCCACTTGGAAGTCTTGGGGCCGAACCCTTCGGGCGTGGTAGCGTCACAGAGACTGCTGATACTGCGCCGAGTGTAGTAAGGCCACGTCCCGAGCCTCTTCTAGCTGGTCTAATGAATCATCTCGGCTAGTCTGGTTGCTTTGGTCGTCGTAAGCCTTTGTCCTCGAGGAACCGTATTCCAAGTTCGTGGGTACGATGGCCTCGGCCCCATAGACTAGGAAAAACAGCGAGAAGCCCATGGCCCAGTTCCGCGTCGTCCTCAGACTCCAAACCACCGAGGGTAGTTCTTTTATCCACCACTTGCCAAACTTGTTGAGGTCGTTGTAGATCCTCAGTTTTAGTCCCTGCAAAATCATACCGTTGGCGCGCTCCACCTGCCCATTTGTCATTGGGTGAGCTACGGCGGCCCAGTCCACATGGATGTAGTGGTCCTCGCAGAAGTCCAGGAACTTTTTCCCAGTGAACTGCGTGCCATTGTCAGTGATGATTGAGTTTGGGACCCCAAAGCGATGGATGATATTTGTGAAGAACGCCACCGCCTGCTCAGACCCGATGCTGGTTAAGGGTCGGACTTCGATCCACTTGGAGAACTTGTCGATGGCGACCAGTAGGTGCGTGAAGTCCCCGGGTGCCTTTTGCAAGGGACCGACGAGGTCCAGACCCCATACGGCAAACAGCCAAGTGATAGGTATTGTCTGCAGGGCTTGAGCGGGCCGGTGCGTCTGTCTCATGTAGAATTGACACCCTCAGCAGGAGCATACAATACTAGTGGTGTCGGCCACCGCAGTCGGCCAGTAGAAACCTTGTCGGAAAGCGTTTCCCACGAGGGCCCGCGGTGCTGCATGGTGACCGCAAGCCCCCGAGTGTATTTCTTGTAACAGCTCTTGTCCTTGGGCGACAGATATGCATCGTTGGAGAATGCCTGAGGGGCTGCGGTGATACAGCTCCTTTTCATCACCCAACAAAACGAACGACTTGGCGCGCCGAGCTAGTCGCCGAGCTTCGGCCTTGTCGAGGGACAGCTCTCCTCAGAGGAGATATTCCAGGTACGGGGTCTGCCAGTTTGGAACTGGTGTGACCCCATTCTGCTCCTCCTCGACACGCAGGGCCTCACCCTCGGCGCCCGAGGGTTCCTCGGGCTAGGCCGAGGTCTCCTCGGGTTCGGGCGCGTCGTTGATTTTGACGGATGGCTGATATATGTCCCTGGAGAAGACGTCCGGGGGAACCGTCGTTCACCCCGAGGCTATTTTTGCCAGCTCATCCGCGGTCTTGTTGTACCGTCGAGCAACATGGTTGAGCTCCAGCCCGTAGAACTTGTCTTCCAAGCGCCGAACTTCGTCGCAATAGGCCTCCATTTTTCGATCGCGGCAGTGGGAGTTCTTCATGACCTAGTCAATGACGAGCTGCGAGTCGCCACGAGTGTCAAGGCACCGAACCCCTAGCACGACGGCAATGCGCAGGCCATTAACCAAGGCCTCGTACTCGGCCATGTTGTTTGACGCCGGAAAATGGAGGCGCAGTACGTAGCGCACATGTTTCCCGAGGGGCGAGATGAAGAGCAAGCTAGCACCTGCTCCTGTTTTCATAAGTGACCCATCGAAGTACATGGTCCAAAGTTCGGGCTGTATTGGAGCCGTCGGCAATTGGGTGTCGACCCATTCAGCCAGGAAGTCTGCCAAGACTTGAGATTTTATGGCCTTCCGAGGAGCGAATGAAAGTGTTTCGCCCATGAGTTCCACTGCCCATTTTGCTATCCTACCCGAGGCTTCTCAGCACTGGATGATCTCTCCCAGGGGGAAGGATGACACCACAGTGACCGGATGAGACTCGAAGTAGTGTCACAACTTTCGTCGTGTCAGAATTACTGCGTACAGTAGCTTCTGGATTTGCGGGTAGCGAATCTTGGTCTCGGATAGCACCTCGTTGATGAAGTAGATCGGCCTCTGGATGAGCAGTGCATGCCCTTCTTCTTGTCTCTCGATTACGATCGCGGCGTTGACCACCTGAGTGGTTGCGGCTACGTAGACTAAGAGGGCTTCTCCCTCAGCAGGGGGCACCAAGATGGGCGCGTTAGTAAGGAGTGCCTTTAAGTTTCTGAGGGCTTCTTCGGCCTAGGGGTCCAAGTGAAGAGCTCGACCTTCCTTAAGAGGCGGTACAAGGACAATCCTTTCTCGCCGAGGCGCGAGATGAAGCGGCTCAGGGCCGCAAGGCATCCCATGACCCTTTGTACTCCTTTCAAATCTTTGATGGGCCCCATGTTGGTGATGGCCGTAATTTTCTCCGGGTTGGCCTCGATGCCTCGTTCGGAGATGATGAACCCTAGGAGCATGCCTCGGGGGACTCCGAAGACACACTTCTCGGGGTTGAGTTTTACGCCCTTTGCACGTAGGCACCCAAAAGTTACTTCGAGGTCAGAGAGGAGGTCGGAGGCTTTCCTTGTTTTGACAACGATGTCATCGATGTAAGCCTCGACCGTCCTGCCGATGTGCTCTCCGAACACATGGTTCATGCACCTCTGGTAGGTTGCACCTGCATTCCTCAAACCAAATGGCATAGTAGTGTAGCAATACATGCCATAAGGTGTGATAAAAGAAGTCGCAAGCTGGTCGGACTCTTTCATCTTGATTTGGTGATAACCTGAATAGGCATCAAGGAAAGACAGGGTTTCGCACCCAGCAGTGGAGTCCACAATTTGATCGATGCGAGGCAGAGGGTAGGGAACCTTCGGACATGCTTTGTTTAAACTAGTGTAGTCTACGCACATCCTCCATTTCCCACCTTTTTTTCTTTACAAGCACAGGGTTAGCTAACCATTTGGGATGGAATACCTCTTTAATGAACCCTGCAGCCATTAGCTTGTGGACCTCCTTGCCTATGGCCCTGCGCTTTTCTTCATCAAAGCGGCGCAGGGACTGCTTCACGGGTCGGGCACCGGCTCGGATGTCCAGTGAGTGCTCGGCGACATCCCTCAGTATGTCGGGCATGTCCGAGGGACTCCACGCAAAAACTTTGGCGTTTGCGTGGAGAAAGTCGATGAGCACTGCTTCCTATTTGGGGTCGAGCTCGGAGCCGATCCTGACTTTCTTGCCTGCATCGTTGCTGGGGTCGAGAGAGACAGACTTAACCGCCTCGGCCGGTTCGAAGTTGCCGGCGCGCCGCTTCACATCGGGCGCCTCTTTGGAGAGGCAATCCAGGTCGGCGATGAGGGCTTCGGACTCGGCGAGGGCCTCGACGTACTCCACGTATTCCACGTCGCACTCGTAAGCGTGGCAGTATGAGGATCCGATGGTGATGGTTCCATTGGGGCCCGGCATCTTGAGCTTGAGGTACGTGTAGTTGGGGACGGCCATGAACTTGATGTAGCACGGTCTTCCCAACACCACGTGGTAGGTCCCTCGGAACCCAACCACCTCAAAAGTGAGGGTTTCCTTTCGGAAATTAGAGGGAGTTTCGAAGCAGACGGGCAAGTCAAGTTGCCCAATGGGCAGGACGCGCTTACCGGGAACGATCCCATGGAAAGATGCTGCACTGGCCCAGATCATGGACAAATCGACCCCTAGGAGCCCTAGGGTCTCAGCGTAGATGATGTTGAGGCTACTGCCTCTGTCCATGAGGACCTTGGAGAGCCTAACGTTGCCGATGATCGGGTCGACGATGAGCTGGTACCTTCCTGGGCTTGGCACGTAGTCGGGGTGGTCGCCTTGGTCGAAGGTAATGGGCTTGTTGGACCAGTCTAGGTAGACCGGCGTTGCTACCTTCACTGAGCAGACCTCCCGACGCTCCTACTTGCGGTGCCAAGCCGAGGCGTCCGCCACCTATCCGCCGTAGATCATGAAGCAGTTGTGGACCTCCGGGAACTCCTCTTCCTTGTCGCCCCCCTTCTTGTTGTTGCCTTGGTCTCTGCCACCTTCTGCCGAGGGTCCAGCCTTGTTGAAGTAGCGTCGGAGCATGTCGCACTCTTCAAGGGTGTGCTTGATGGGACCCTTGTGGTAGGGGCACGACTCCTTGAGCATCTTGTCGAACGTGTTGGCTCCTCCGGGAGGCTTCCGAGGGTTCCTGTGCTCGGTAGCAGCGACGAGATCCGCGTCGAAGGCGTTGCGCTTCGCTTGCGCCTTCTTCCTGGTCTTCTTTTTCGTGCCACGCTGGACAGATGCCTCGGGGGCGTCTTCCTTTTGCCCTCCCTGAGGCTGCTTGTCCTTCCGGAAGATCGCTTCGACCGCCTCCTGACCAGAGGCGAACTTGGTGGCGATGTCCATCAATTCGCTCGCCTTGGTGGGAGTCTTGCATCCTAGTTTGCTCACCAGGTCTCGGCAGGTGGTGCCGGCGAGGAATGCCCCGATGACGTCCGAGTCGGTGATGTTGGGCAGCTCGGTGCGCTGCTTTGAAAACCGCCAAATGTACTCTCGCAGGGATTCCCCTGGCTGCAGCTTCGGAGATCCCATGAGTTCCCAGGGCGTACTTACGTACCCTGGAAATTTCCAGCGAAAGCCTTGACCAGGTCGTTCCAGTTGGAGATCTGCGCAGGAGGCAGATGCTTCAGCAAGGCCCGGGCAGCGTCGGAGAGGAAAAGGGGGAGGTTGCAGATGATGAGGTTGTCATCGTTCGTCCCTCCCAACTGGCATGCCAGCCGGTAATCCGCAAGCCACAACTCCGGCCTTGTCTCCCCTGAGTACTTGGTGATGGTAGTCGGGGCTCGGAACCGGGCCGGGAACGGCGCTCGTCGTATGGCCCGGCTGAAGACTCGCGGACCTGGTGGCTCGAGCGAGGGACTCCGATCCTCCACACTGTCGTAGCATCCTCCACGCCTGGGGTGGCAGCCTCGGTGCACCCTTTCTTCGAGTCGGGCTCGACAGTCACGGTGGTGTTGCTCGTCGCCGAGGCGATCCGGAGCTGCAGGCGTCCCGTCCCGTGTGCGCTCGGTGTGGACTGAGGCCTCCCACATGCGTCGGGAGGGCATTGCGCGATGCTCCGAGGGGTCTCCTCGCCTCCAGGAGGCAGAGCTCTCGGCTTGTCGGACAGCGGCGTCTTCCAGGAGGCCCTTGAGCTCGCCCTAGATACGTCACCCTTTGGTGGTGGATGGCTCTGGCATCGTTCGAAGTAGCATCGCCGCTGCGGCTAGGTTCTGGCCGGCCCCGCTGAAGGCTGGGGGCAGCCCTGGCCTGGCATTGTTAATGATACGGCGCTGGACGTCCCGGGCCCGATGACGCGCTCCTCCGGCGAGTGCCCGGCCTGCCCATCGCTGCTCGATGTTTTGACAGAGCTGCACAAGCCGCCCTGCTTCTTCGTCGAGCTTGGCCTGCATCTCGCGGAGTTGCTCAAGTTGTGTGTCCTGACCCCCCATAGGGACTTTGACCACAGCTAGCTCCCGCGGGATCTCAACACGAGACGCAGGTGTAAGGGCGCCGTCACTTCCTGGCATTCCAAGGTGGTTTTCTCCGTCATGATCTTCCTGATCGATGTGGTAGCACTCGCGAGTTGGGTCGCAACCCTCGTCATCAAGGCTGTGGCCATCATCAGAGTAGCCGGAGAGGCAGTGGTCACATGCGGACATGAAGTCACGCATGGCACCGGGATCACTGAGTCTAGAGAAATCCCAACTGACGTCGGGGTCGTCCTCTTCCTCAGAACCCGCGGGTCCGGAGGTTGAGACGGCCGTCAGTCGGTCCCAAGTTGACCACATATGGTACCCCGGAAGGTCAGGATATGCCCTCACGAACGCGCTCACCGAAGCGGGGTCGCTTGGTGGATCGAAGCTGAATCTAAAGGGAACGGGATGAAAAACGGATGGAACCTCTTGGTTGATGAACGGTGGCGAAGTCGCATCAGGGACGGACTGCACCGTTATCTCAGGTACAAGGCTAACGTCCAACAAGTCCTTCGTGAGGGTGCTGGCATCATCAGTCCGCTTGGGGTTGGCACGTTGCTGGGAAGCGACATCCGTCGTTGTCTCAGGTGCAAGGACAACACCCGACATGTCCCCCGTGGGGGTGCCAGCGTCGTCGACTCGCTCTGGTCCGACAGCCGACGAGGTGCTGCCTCCTGCCTGGCCACAGTTGCCCTGTCTCCTCCTCCTCCGGCGAGGAGGGTGGCGGGGCAAACCCGGGTGTTCCTCTTCTGCTATGGGGAGATGCCATCGTCCAGTTCGCCTTCGCCGGGCGAGCCGACGCCCATCGTCATTGTCGTCCTGCGAGGGGAGCAGCACCATGTCGTAGCCGCCGTCGAGGGACATGAACTCGAGACTCCCGAAGCGGAGCATCGTCCTGGGCTAGAGAGGCTGTTGAAAGCTACCCATCTGGAACTCAACGGGAAAGTATTTGTTAACACGCAGCAGTCCCCTACCTAGCATGCCAACTGTCGGTGTTTCGGACCCGCGAGGACCGTCAACCGACCAGTGAATTTGTCGCTGCGTGTCCCTGCCCAGATGGGTTGATGCAAGATGGAACACAAGAGGGAAATGAGGCTTATGTTATCTTGCACGTAGTAGGGGTTACAAGCGGTGTGAGAGAGCGAGAGTGAGAGAGAGAAAGAGAGGGTTCAGCCTTGAGGTGAGTTGTCTGAGTCTGCCTCTACCGCGTCTCTCCTACTCTGCCTGCCTTCGCCTGTTCATATGTCGCACGTTCGTGCGTTTTCGTCCCCCCCCCCCCCCCCCCCCCCGTGATTTCGTCCTTTTGGAAGGCCCTGGACATCCCCTTTTATAGATACAAGGATTTGCCCAACTGTATAATGGGGGTGTAGCTATGAGCTAACGTGGCTGGCGGAGAATTGCCTTGAGCTCTGTACATGTACTAATGTGGCCGTCAGAGAAGTTCCTTGAGTCCTATAGAAGCATAGCTAGCGGTGCAGCATGGATCCTGCTGACGTTTCTGAGAGCACCTAGAGGGGGGGGGTGAATAGGTGATCCTATGAAACTTGAAACTTAAGCCACAAAAACTTGTTAAGTGTTAGCACAATTATTGCCAAGTGGCTAAAGAGAAGTCTCAACAAAACACAATACCACAAAAGATCAAGCACAGAGGTGACACAGTGGTTTATCCCGTGGTTCGGCCAAGACCAACGCTTGCCTACTCCACGTTGTGGCGTCCCAACGGACGAGGGTTGCAATCAACCCCTCTCAAGCGGTCCAAAGACCCACTTGAATACCACGGTGTTTTGTTTTGCCTTTCACTATCCCGTTTGCAAGGAATCTCCACAAATTTGGAGTCTCTTGCCCTTACAAGTATATGATCACAACGAAGTACAGAGTAAGGGAGGGAAGCAACACACACAAATCCACAGCGAAACGCGCACACACACGGCCAAGAATCGAGCTCACAAGAGTATCACAAAGTTCTCACTAGAACGGAGCTCGAAACACTTAGAATGACAAACGAATGCGCAAAGACTGAGTGTGGATGATCAAGAATGCTCAAAGGTTGCTTGTGTGTCTCCTCCATGCGCCTAGGGGCCCCTTTTATAGCCCCAAGGCAGCTAGGAGCCGTTGAGAGCAAATCCGGAAGGCCATCCTTGCCTTCTGTCGTCGGGGGCACCGGACAGTCCGGTGCACACCGGACACTGTCCGGTGCCCGATTTGTTTCCTTAAACAGCGAAGCCGACCGTTGCAGACCGTTGGCAGATCTGGAGCCGTTGGCGCACCGGACATGTCCGGTGCACACCGGACAGTCCGGTGCCGTCTTCCGACCGTTGGCTCGGCCACGTGTCCCGCGCAGATTGCGCGGCCGACCGTTGGCCCGGCCGACCGTTGGCTCACCGGACAGTCCGGTGCACACCGGACAGTCCGGTGAATTTTAGCCGTACGCCGTCGGCGAATTCCCGAGAGCGGCCAGTTCGCGTCGAGTCAGTCTGGCGCACCGGACACTGTCCGGTGCACACCGGACAGTCCGGTGCTCCAGACCGAGCTGAGTCTTGGCTGCACTCAGCCAAGTCTTTTACTCCTCTCTTCTTTTCTTCTACTTTCTGTTTCTAACACTTAGACAAGTATATTAGTATTCAAAACCAATGTACTAAGACTTAGAAACATACCTTTAATCTTGATTTGTACTTTGTCCACCATTTTACAATTAGGCACCTGTGTTGGGCACTAAATCACCAAAATATTTAGAAATTGCCCAAGGGCACATTTCCCTTTCAATCTCCCCCTTTTTGGTGATTTATGCCAACACAACATAAAGCAAGTAGAACAAGTACAAAAACACTTCAAATAATAACTCAAATTATTTTGATTCAATTTTGACATATATGGATCACTCTATGCCACCACTTGGTTTGTTTTTGCAAATCAAACTCAAATCTCTATCTCTAAGTCAAACACACATGTTGAAGCATAAAGAGAGTCATTTCAAAAGAGATTGATCAAAGATTTCAAAAACTCCCCCTTTTTCCCATAATTACTACTTTTCCCCACAAGAAGCCAAAAGAGACAATAAAAGAGTTTTGACAAACCAAAAACTCTAATCTACTATTTTCAAATTTCTCAAGTGGTAGCTGATCCATTTATTGCTTTGGCCTTTATTTTCTCCCCCTTTGGCATCAAACACCAAAACGGGATCAATCTTGGCCCAATAACCCCATTGCCTCACCAAAATCTTCAATTAAGAGCAAATGGCAATAAGAGTTCATGAGATGGACTTGGAATAAGTTACCCTCTCATCGGAGTGCAGTGGAAGTCTTTCACGGTCCAAGTCCACCTTTTCCCTTTCAATTCTCCTTTGTGACTAAAACAAGCAAACTCAAACATATGGTTAGTCTCAAAGGGTCAAGTTGTAACACATCTCCCCCTAAACATGTGCATCACTTTGCAATGGACTTGTGAGGTCCAGGGAGTGTTTGTACAACTTGAGCACCATGATAAGCAACAAAATGCAAAAAGGAACACGATCAAAAGCATGAATACATGTATGCTACAATTCAATCCAAGTTCCGCGAATCTAAAACATTTAGCTCACTACGCAACCTGCAAAAGGTCTTCTCATCTAGAGGCTTGGTGAAGATATCGGCTAGCTGGTTCTCGGTGCTAACATAAAACACTTCGATATCTCCCTTTTGCTGGTGGTCTCTCAGAAAGTGATGCCGGATGTCAATGTGCTTTGTGCGGCTGTGCTCAACAGGATTTTCCGCTATTCAGATAGCACTCTCATTGTCACATAGGAGTGGGACTTTGCTCAGATTGTAGCCAAAGTCCCTGAGGGTTTGCCTCATCCAAAGTAGTTGCGCACAACACTGTCCTGCGGCAACGTACTCGGCCTCAGCGGTGGATAGGGCAACGGATGTTTGTTTCTTAGAGTTCCATGACACCAGGGACCTTCCTAAGAATTGGCACGTCCCCGATGTACTCTTCCTATCGACCTTACATCTAGCATAGTCGGAATCTGAGTACCCAATCAAGTCAAAATTAGACCCCTTTGGATACCAGATCCCGAAGCAAGGCGTAGCGACTAAATATCTAAGAATTCGCTTCACAGCCACTAAGTGACACTCCTTAGGATTGGATTGAAATCTAGCACACATGCATACGCTAAGCATAATATCCGGTCTACTAGCACATAAATAAAGCAGAGAACCTATCATGGACCGGTATGCTTTTTGATCAACGGACTTACCTCCTTTGTTGAGGTCGGTGTGTCCGTCGGTTCCCATCGGCGTCTTTGCGGGCTTGGCGTCCTTCATCCCAAACCGCTTTAGCAGATCTTGCGTGTACTTCGTTTGGGAGATGAAGGTGCCGTCCTTGAGTTGCTTCACTTGGAACCCAAGGAAGTAGTTCAACTCGCCCATCATCGACATCTCGAATTTCTGCGTCATTACCCTGCTAAACTCTTCACAAGACTTTTGGTTAGTAGAACCAAATATTATGTCATCGACATAAATTTGGCACACAAACAAGTCACCATCACAAGTCTTAGTAAAAAGAGTTGGATCGGCTTTCCCAACCTTAAAAGCATTACCTATTAAGAAATCTCTAAGGCATTCATACCATGCTCTTGGGGCTTGTTTAAGTCCATAGAGCGCCTTAGAGAGCTTACACACGTGGTCGGGGTACCGTTCATCCTCGAAGCCAGGGGGTTGCTCCACGTACACCTCCTCCTTTATTGGCCCGTTGAGGAAAGCGCTCTTCACATCCATTTGGTACAACCTGAAAGAATGGTAAGCGGCATATGCTAGCAAGATACGAATGGACTCTAGCCTAGCCACAGGAGCAAAAGTCTCCTCAAAGTCCAAACCTGTGACTTGGGCATAACCTTTTGCCACAAGTCGAGCCTTGTTCCTTGTCACCACTCCGTGCTCGTCTTGTTTGTTGCGGAACACCCACTTGGTTCCCACAACATTTTGCTTGGGACGAGGCACCAGCGTCCAAACTTCATTGCGCTTGAAGTTGTTAAGTTCCTCCTGCATGGCCAACACCCAATCCGGATCTAGCAAGGCCTCCTCTACCCTGAAAGGCTCAATAGAGGAGACAAAAGAGTAATGTTCACAAAAATTAACCAGTCGAGACCGAGTAGTTACTCCCTTGCTAATGTCACCCAGAATTTGGTCGACGGGATGATCCCTTTGAATCATCGCTCGAACTTGGGTTGGAGGTGCTGGTTGCGCTTCTTCCTCCATCACATGATCATCTTGTGTTCCCCCTTGATCACACGCCTCCTGTTGATGAACCTGTTCATCGTCTTGAGTTGGGGGATGCACCGTTGTTGAGGAAGAAGGTTGATCTCGTTCATCTTTTTCCTGTGGCCGTACTTCTCCAATCGCCATGGTTCGTATAGCGGCCGTCGGAACATCTTCTTCATCTACATCATCACAATCAACAACTTTCTCTCTTGGAGAGCCATTAGTCTCATCAAATACAACATCGCTAGAGACTTCAACCAAACCCGATGATTTGTTGAAGACCCTATACGCCTTTGTATTTGAATCATAACCTAATAAAAACCCTTCTACAGCTTTGGGAGCAAACTTAGAATTTCTACCCTTCTTCACTAGAATGTAGCACTTGCTCCCAAAAACACGAAAGTAAGATACATTGGGTTTGTTACCGGTTAGTAGCTCATACGAAGTCTTCTTGAGGAGTCGATGAAGGTAGACCCTGTTGATGGCGTGGCAAGCCGTGTTCACGGCTTCCGACCAAAAGCACTCGGGGGTCTTGAATTCTCCAAGCATAGTCCTCGCCATGTCTATGAGCGTCCTGTTCTTCCTCTCTACCACACCATTTTGTTGTGGTGTGTAGGGAGCGGAGAACTCGTGCTTGATCCCTTCCTCCTCAAGAAACTCCTCCACTTGAAGGTTCTTGAACTCGGACCCGTTGTCGCTCCTAATCTTCTTCACCTTGAGCTCAAACTCATTTTGAGCTCTCCTGAGGAAGCGCTTGAGGGTCCCTTGAGTTTCAGACTTATCCTGCAAAAAGAACACCCAAGTGAAGCGGGAAAAGTCATCAACAATAACTAGACCATACTTACTTCCTCCTATGCTTAGATAGGCGACGGGTCCGAAGAGGTCCATATGCAGCAGCTCCAGAGGTCTTGACGTGGTCATCACATTCTTGCTGTGATGTGCTCCTCCCACTTGTTTACCTGCCTGACAAGCTGCACAAGGTCTATCTTTTTCGAAATAAACATTTGTTAGACCTATCACGTGTTCTCCCTTTAGAAGCTTGTGGAGGTTCTTCATCCCCACATGTGCTAAGCGGCGATGCCACAGCTAGCCCATGCAAGTCTTAGCCATTAAGCATGCATCTAGACCGGCCTCTTCTTTTGCAAAATCAACTAAGTAAAGCTTGCCGTCTAGTACACCCTTAAAAGCTAGTGAACCATCACATCTTCTAAAGACAGACACATCTACATTTGTAAATAAACAATTATATCCCATATTGCACAGTTGACTAACAGATAGTAAATTGTAACCAAGAGACTCAACTAAAAATACATTTGATATTGAGTGCTCATTAGAAATTGCAATTTTACCTAACCCTTTTACCTTGCCTTGATTCCCATCACCGAATATAATTGAATCTTGGGAATCCTTATTTTTGACGTAGGAGGTGAACATCTTCTTCTCCCCCGTCATATGGTTTGTGCATCCGCTGTCGATAATCCAGCTTGAACCCCCGGATGCATAAACCTGCAAGGCAAATTTAGGCTTGGGTCTTAGGTACCCAACTCATGTTGGGTCCTGCAAGGTTAGTACAAATATCCTTAGGGACCCAAATGCAAGTTTTATCTCCCTTGCATCTTGCCCCTAACTTCCTAGCAATTACCTTCTTACCCTTTCTACAAATAGCAAAGGGAGCATTGCAAGCATAATAAATGGTAGAAGGTTTGTTCACAACTTTTCTAGGAACATGAGCCATATTTCTCCTAGGCATATGTACAACATTTCTCCTATACATATCTCTATCATGCTTATAGGAAGAACTAGAAGCAAACATGGCATGAGAATCATAAACATGTAAATCATTATAAGCATTTCTAGCATGTCTCCTATCATGGTACAAGAAAGCATGGTTCTTTTTAGCACTACTAGCCATAGGGGCCTTCCCTTTCTCCTTGACGAAGATGGGAGCTTTATGGCTTGTTAAGTTCTTGGCCTCTCTCTTGAAGCCAAGACCATCCTTAATTGAGGGGTGTCTACCAACCGTGTAGGCATCCCTTGCAAATTTTATCTTATCAACTTCACTTTTGCTAGTCTTAAGTTGGGCATTAAGACTAGCCAATTCCTCATTTAATTTGGAAATTAAAACTAGGTGTTCACCACAAGCATCAATATCGAAATCCTTACACCTAGTGCAAATCATAACATGTTCTACACAAGAATTAGATTTATTAGCCACTTCTAGTTTAGCATTTAAATCATTATTAACACCTTTTAAAATAGCAATGGTTTCATGACAAGAAGATAATTCACTAGAAAGCACTTCATTTCTTTTAATTTCTAGAGCAAGAGAATTTTGTGCACTAACAAATTTATCATGCTCCTCATATAAAAGATCCTCTTGTTTTTCTAGTAATCTATTCTTATCATTCAAAGCATCAATCAACTCATTAATTTTATCTATCTTAGATCTATCTAAGCCTTTGAACAAGCATGAATAATCTATGTCATCATCATCACTAGACTCATTATCACTAGAAGAAGCATAAGTGGAGTCTTGAGTACTTACCTTCTTCTCCCTTGCCATAAGGCATGTAAGACGCTCGTTGGGGAAGAGGGAAGACTTGTTGAAGGCAGTAGCAGCGAGTCCTTCATTGTCGGAGTCGGAGGAGGAGCAATCCGAGTCCCACTCCTTTCCTAGATGTGCCTCGCCCTTTGCCTTCTTGTATTGCTTCTTCTTCTCTCTTTTGTTCCCCTTTTCCTGGTCACTTTCATTATCGGGACAGTTAGCGATAAAATGACCAAGCTTACCGCATTTGAAGCATGAGCGCTTCCCCTTTGTCTTGGTCTTGCTTGGCTGCCCCTTGCGACCATTTAGCGCCGTCTTGAATCTCTTGATGATGAGAGCCATCTCTTCATCATTGAGTCCGGCCGCCTCAATCTGTGCCACCTTGCTAGGTAGCGCCTCCTTGCTTCGTGTTGCCTTGAGAGCAAGGGGTTGCGGCTCGTTGATCGGACCATTCAAGGCGTCGTCCACATACCTCGCCTCCTTGATCATCATTCGCCCGCTAACGAATTTCCCAAGAACTTCTTCGGGCGACATCTTGGTGTACCTGGGATTTTCACGTATATTGTTCACCAAATGAGGATCAAGAACGGTAAATGACCTGAGCATTAGGCGGACGACGTCGTGATCCGTCCATTGCGTGCTTCCGTAGCTCCTTATCTTGTTGATAAGAGTCTTGAGCCGGTTGTATGTTTGCGTCGGCTCCTCGCCCCTTATCATTGCGAACCGTCCAAGCTCTCCCTCCACCAACTCCATCTTGGTGAGCAAGGTGACGTCGTTTCCCTCATGAGAAATCTTGAGGGTGTCCCAGATCTGCTTGGCGTTATCCAAGCCGCTTACTTTATGGTATTCATCCCTGCACAAAGAAGCTAGAAGAACAGTAGTAGCTTGTGCATTCTTATGAATTTGTTCATTAATGAACATGGGACTATCCGAACTATCAAAGTGCATTCCACTTTCTACAATCTCCCATATACTAGGATGGAGAGAGAATAGATGACTACGCATTTTGTGGCTCCAAAATCCGTAGTCCTCTCCATCAAAGTGTGGGGGCTTGCCGAGTGGAATGGAGAGCAAATGTGAATTTGAACTTTGCGGAATACGAGAGTAGTCAAAAGAAAAGTTCGAATTAACCAGTTTCCTTCTCTCGTAGTCGTTGTGGTCGTCGTCCTTTTGGGAAGAAGTAGACTCATCGCTGTCGTAGTAGACGATCTCCTTGATGCGCCTTGTCTTCTTCTTCCCTTCCTTCCGTCTATGACCCGAGCCGGAGTCGGTAGGCTTGTCGTCCTTCGGTTCGTTGACGAAGGATTCCTTCTCTTTGTCGTTGATCACGATACCCTTCCCCTTAGGATCCATCTCTTCGGGCGGTTAGTCCCTTTGTGAAGAGAACGGCTCCGATACCAATTGAGAGCACCTAGAGGGGGGGTGAATAGGTGATCCTGTGAAACTTGAAACTTAAGCCACAAAAACTTGTTAAGTGTTAGCACAATTATTGCCAAGTGGCTAAAGAGAAGTCCCAACAAAACACAATACCACAAAAGATCAAGCACAGAGGTGACACAGTGGTTTATCCCATGGTTCGGCCAAGACCAACGCTTGCCTACTCCACGTTGTGGCGTCCCAACGGACGAGGGTTGCAATCAACCCCTCTCAAGCGGTCCAAAGACCCACTTGAATACCACGGTGTTTTGTTTTGCCTTTCACTATCCCGTTTGCAAGGAATCTCCACAAATTTGGAGTCTCTTGCCCTTACAAGTATATGATCACAACGAAGTACAGAGTAAGGGAGGGAAGCAACACACACAAATCCACAGCGAAACGCGCACACACACGGCCAAGAATCGAGCTCACAAGAGTATCACAAAGTTCTCACTAGAACGGAGCTCGAAACACTTAGAATGACAAACGAATGCGCAAAGACTGAGTGTGGATGATCAAGAATGCTCAAAGGTTGCTTGTGTGTCTCCTCCATGCGCCTAGGGGCCCCTTTTATAGCCCCAAGGCAGCTAGGAGCCGTTGAGAGCAAATCCGGAAGGCCATCCTTGCCTTCTGTCGTCGGGGGCACCGGACAGTCCGGTGCACACCGGACACTGTCCGGTGCCCGATTTGTTTCCTTAAACAGCGAAGCCGACCGTTGCAGACCGTTGGCAGATCTGGAGCCGTTGGCGCACCGGACATGTCCGGTGCACACCGGACAGTCCGGTGCCGTCTTCCGACCGTTGGCTCGGCCACGTGTCCCGCGCAGATTGCGCGGCCGACCGTTGGCCCGGCCGACCGTTGGCTCACCGGACAGTCCGGTGCACACCGGACAGTCCGGTGAATTTTAGCCGTACGCCGTCGGCGAATTCCCGAGAGCGGCCAGTTCGCGTCGAGTCAGTCTGGCGCACCGGACACTGTCCGGTGCACACCGGACAGTCCGGTGCTCCAGACCGAGCTGAGTCTTGGCTGCACTCAGCCAAGTCTTTTACTCCTCTCTTCTTTTCTTCTACTTTCTGTTTCTAACACTTAGACAAGTATATTAGTATTCAAAACCAATGTACTAAGACTTAGAAACATACCTTTAATCTTGATTTGTACTTTGTCCACCATTTTACAATTAGGCACCTGTGTTGGGCACTAAATCACCAAAATATTTAGAAATTGCCCAAGGGCACATTTCCCTTTCAGTTTCCTTGCTTCCGTAGGGGGTTGAGAGCAACCAACGTTATGGGCGCACGCGGGGAACCATCATTACCTGTTACCGAAGTAACCCTGATGGGACACCGGTCTTGTTCCTTCATAGCCTGAGGCAGCTAGCTAGGGGTAGGGTAATGATGTATCCCCTGTAGCATAGTCGGTCCGGGGCTGAGGTCGGGCAAGGTTGTGACTCCTCTCGAGGCCGAGGCTAAGGTCGGGCGAGGTTGTGACTCCTCCTGATGCCGAGGCCGAGGCCCAGGGTCGAGCGAGGCGGAGACCTTCTCCCGAGGCCGAGGTTGAGGCCGAGGCCTGGGGTCGGGCGAGACAGAGCTCCTGGTTGCGCTCGAGGCTGAACTCAAGGGAGGTCACGATTTACTGTTGCTAGTCTTACCCTGGTGGTTGGCACAGTAGCCGGAGCGAGGCGAACAGTGCTGTTTTCCTGTCAGAACGGTCAGTAAAGGAGCAAAGTGACTGTGGTCACTTCAACCTTGCCGACTGAGGCACACGTGTCAGGATAAGGTGTCAGGCGATCCCCGCATTGAATGCGCATGCGATACGGTCGGTTGGTAAGGCGATTCGGCCGAGGTCGCTGCATGACAAAGTTTGCCCGAGCTTAGCCTTGAGTGAGACAGGGGTGTGTCTGCTGACTGAGGGGACCCTCGGGCGAGGCATGAATTTGTCCGGGACTACTGTCCTTGCCCGAGGCTGGGGTCGGATGAGGTCGCGTCCCTTGGTAGATGAGGCCTTGACTTGAACCGCGCTTCATTAGCCGTGTATGGTTTGCTCTGAAGATGTTTTCTAGCCGGGTTAAGGAGCATTGGGGGTACCCCTAATTACGGTACCCGACACATTTCATCTTCGGAGCCGATTGATGAGTACTATGAATTTTTTTATTTACTTCGGCCATAACTAATATAGCATGATCTGGGCCTAATCATTTAAGCCATACATCACCAACAGTTCGACGGTAAAGTTTATTATCAATTAAAATATACTTGAAAGTTGTATGTCAAACATTCTTGTCTACCCTAACACTGGGATTATGTAGGTAATTGATTATACGTGTTCTCTAATCAATTGCATCAGCTGTATTGTCAACCAAATTAATTAAGTAGACATCTCTAGTACTGTCGGACAGTCCGGACTCCTTGCCCAGATGATCCAAACCTACAGCGGACGGTCTGGCTATATAGCTCGAACGGTCCACATCCTCGGAACTTGGCGCAACACCGGTTATCGAACTTTTAGAGTTGTGGATTTTCCCTTGCTTTATCCGATAACCTGATGCATCTTGTGCTAAGCTATTAGCTCTGTAATTCTTAGCTCTCAATATATGCCGAATATAGAATTTGTCAAAAGAACGGATTATGTCCCAACAATTTTCAAGGTAACTATTTAAAGTGTAATCTAAACATTGATATTCCTCTAAAATCTATTGGACAAATAGCTGAAAATCACCAAATACCTTCACATGTTTCATTCCCATATAATCTAAAAGTTCTAAACCAAACAAGAGGACTTCATATTCGGCTTGATTGTTAGTGCAATAAGTTCTTAATCGACTAGAAAAGTCAAAAGAGGCATTCCTTGGTGAAACAAGCACGATGCCAATCACTTGTCCCTCATTACAAACTGATCTATCAAAATACAGAGTCCAGGAAGTAATAATGAGATATGATATGTCTAGTTCATGAGTATCATCAATCCGATATTTTTCAATAAAATCAGGTACAACCTAACCTTTCATATATTTTAATGATTCATAAGCCAAATCATATTCTATAAGTGCATTAGCCCATTTACCAATTCTACCACTCATGATTGGGTTTTGTAACATGTATTTAGTCACATCAGTTTGACTAGAAACATGGCAAGTAGTAGACAATAGATAACACCTAAGCTTGTTGCATACATAAAAAAAGCATAAGCATAATTTCTCAACAAAGGTGTGCCTTATTTCAGCATCCACCTGCCTCTGGATTAAGTAGGTCACAACATGTTCCTTTCCTTCGGTCTCCTGTGTCAGAACAGCTCTAATAACTTGATTTTCGGCTGCAATGTATAACCTGAATGGTACTTGTTGGGGGTCTTCTTCTCCACCGAAGGTCCTCAAGACAAAAACACCTTCGGCAAGATAATACAAAGGCTCGCCGAAGCTATCATCAACCTCGACTCAGCTTCTCAAGACAAAGACTTTGTGTACAAGCAACGTTGCAGAATGTCGAAGCTCAATAGCTTCGGCTCGGACCAAGCAAAGAAGTAAAAGACTAAATAGACCTTATTAGCTTTAGTTGCTTGTAAATAAACGTTCAAGGGTATGGATGTAATTTCCGCCGGGCTGCATCCCGTGCCTATAAATAGATGAACAGTAACCATGTACTGTTCATGCTGGATTATATTCACTTCCTCGCATCCACAATGTCGGTACCCTGGATTAGGGGTACCCTCTTCTACAGCATGAAGATGCCGCAGCCGTGCAACACCTCAAGGCCACACGGAGAATGCGCCCAACCCCACCACATGGGCAGGTCCAGGGGCGCCACGTGGCAAGGAAAGGTAGTACATCCCAGTATTCATCATTGGGTCCGGGCCTCCACAAAAGGACACCGGACCCCTATACGTACAAGTCTAGAGCCCCCAAGAAGGCACGCCGGGTCCCTTGGGAGGACCCCAGTCCCCCTCCGAGTAAGGTCTAAACCTTAGCAAGGTCCCGGGATGAGAAGGACCCTAGCGTGAGTAGGGGTCCGGTGCTGGCACGTGTCCAGGCCTTGCCCTGCGCTCCCCACTGCTGCCGTGTGGCTTGTGGCTCGTGACATAAGCCAATGGGCTGAGCCTGACGTAAAGCCCATAAAGCCGTGTAGCCTCTGCATTTATTGCGGAGAAGACGCGCTGCCTGCCACCACGCTAACGGTCGATGTGCCCTCCCAGCATTTAATGCGTCCTATCCAATCCATAGGCAGACGACGTCAGGGTCATACAGCAGGCGGCGCGCCTGACCGGTCTGTTGGCAAACGGTGCACCCGTGCCGAGCGGCGCACTATGCTCATTATCCCTTCTGCACGCAGCTTCCCCTGCAAGAAGCTTCCCCGGCGACACTAGAAGAGAGCCCCAACAGCAAACATTTGTGGCTCCAAGTGCTATATTCGTTATGTCCCTGGGCCCGCATGTCGGGGCTCAGTACCTTTGTGCATGCCCCCCTTCAGCTATAAAAGGGGAGGCATGCGGTGTTACAACACAGATCCAATCTTAGGCTCACTCAGACACTCACAAGTTCATACAAGCTCTCAAGCAATACATCACACAGTGGAGTAGGGTATTACGCTTCGGCGGCCCGAACCACTCTAAACCCTCGCGTGTTCTTATGTTCATCCTTCCATCTCGCATAACAGGCAAAACGCTTAGGCCCCTCCTCATCTTAGGATTTTTCCTCTCCGACATTTGGCGCGCCAGGTAGGGGGTCTAGGCTTGAAGTTTTTGCTTGTTTTCTCGCTCAGCATGATGGTGCGGATCATCGAGCACCGCGCCGAAACTTCAGAAGATTTGGTGATGGAGCAAGAAGTTGCATCCTCCACGCCGCGAGTACCTGACCGCCCTGAGTCTGGGGCTGCTGCTATACACGCCGGGCAGCAGCACACGCCAGCACAGGTCTCCTGGACTCCGTCGAGGGGAGCGCCTATGGCGCTGTCTGCGGCCAGGGAGTTGCTACGCCACCCCCTAGCTCCACGGCTTCACCGGGGGCCATGAAGCAGTGGCGTGACGATGTTGACCGGTTACTCAGCATGGCACATTCTACCTCAACCAGGTCCAGGCCTCGGTCATCCCGGTGCCAACGCGAGGCGACGACGTCAGTACGCTCACCCTCTGTAAGGGGTGCACAAACCGACGACCTCCGGGCAGAACTCAACCGCAGGCGTACGGGAGAGGACGCCCAGATCTCTTTGGAAAGGGCGCGTGAACGCCGCCAAAACATCGAGGGCCGTAGCCTCGATCAAGACTTTGTTGCGGCAGCACCGCAGACACCAATGGGCACCCGGTCCCAAACGGGTGTCCCCTTGGCCGGCGTGGGCTGCGCCGCCCTCGCGGACCATCTTCACGCGGCGTCATGGCCGCCCAAGTTCTGGCTGCACCGGCCAGAAAAATACGATTGAACATCAAACCTGTCAGAGTTCCTGCAGGTGTACGTCATCGCCATCACGGCAGCAGGTGGAAACACCGTTGTGATGGCGACGTATTTTCATGTCACCTTGTATGGACCTGCCCGGACTTGGCTCATGAACCTCGCCCCAGGGTCAATCTACACCTGGGAAGAGCTCTACGCACGGTTCGTTGCAAACTTCGCCAGCGCTTACCAGCAACACGACATGGAGGCCCACCTACACGTAGTGAGGCAGGAGCCCGGAGAGACCCTCCGAACGTTTATCTCCCGCTTCACCAAGGTACGAGGTACTATACCTCATATTTCTGATGCCTCCATCATCACGGCCTTCTGACAGGGGGTACGTGACAAAAAATGTTGGAGAAGCTAGCCACACATGACGTGGAGACTATCCCCACGCTCTTCGCTCTAGCTGACAAGTGTGCCAGAGCCGCCGAGGGTCGTGCATGGCACTCGGCCCCACAAACCGGGACTACCCAGACGGGTGGCTCGAGTGCCGCCCCCCGGGACGGCAAAAAGAAAAAGAAGGGCCACAGCTACGAAAGGTCGCAGTCTACCGCGTTGGTCGTTGCAACTACGACCGAGGGCTGGGGCGACCGCAACAAACGCCCACGGCCGCAAAGGGGTAACAGCGGCTCGTGCCCTGTACACCCCAATAGTCGCCACAGCGCCGCGGAGTATCGCGAGATCATTGATCTCGCGAAACGCGTCAGTGAATGCATTAGCGAGCGGCATGAGCAGTCTTCCAAGGACGGCTCCCCACCTCATCGCCACCCTGGTAAGGAAAAGGTTGACGACGGCGAGGTAGCCGCGGCTGAGCGAGACCTCGGGTATCAGTCACCCGAAGGGGACCTAAAGGACGTCTTCACTAGGGACTCCCACTCCGATGGCGACGACTAGATGGACCACCGGCGGGACCCCATGTCCCCTGGCCTACGGAGCTAAAGCCTGCCTTCCTCTGGAAACCCTTCTGAATTCCCCACGGGTCCAGACTTTTTACAGGTTCATCCAGGAATGACCGCAGCCAAATACGGGGGCTCCTTCGTCAAATGCAGATGGAAACCAGGGGTCGAGACCTAATCTTACGGAAGTACCAAACCAAATTAGGGCTCCGCAACACTCCCCCAGCTGGGAAGGACCCTTCAAGGTAACGGGAATACTCCGACCCGAGGGCAACTATCTAGCTACGACTGAAGGAGTGCCTCCCCTAGTGCCGGAACATCTCTGTAAGTCTTATCTATAGTGCATGTCTGAGGGGTCGAAGTGTTTCCCTTTTGTAACTAGGTAACGCATACGTGTACTCCAACCCGGTGGGGTCTGTCCCCATAAACCCGGCCTGTTGGTCCGCACCCATGCATGATAAGTTATAAAGGAAAACTACCCTCTTAGATGTACCTCTATGATAGTGTTATCCTACTGCTCCAAGGTCTTACCCTGCAGTTTCTAGATTGTATTCTATCTAACCCACCCGACCAGTTCCCATCATATCAGGCATAATGACATCTGAATTGAACAGCCAGGCTTGCAGTTTAGGACCTCTATGCGAAAGAAGGAGGGCCCGTCAACCTGGGGGCCGGCTCTGAAGAATGGGAGCCCGTTCCATGGGGTGGTCCGGAGCCTGTGTGGCCGGTTAGCCTGGTTCTGTACCCGAAACCCTGCACACTCCACTCCGTGATGGGTGCCCTAGTATTTGGAGCTATAAGTCCTGTGGGTCCGACAACTTGGGGTCTGAAACTAGAGAAGAGATGCTTGTCTCCTGGGGTGGTCCGGAGCCGTGTAGCCGCTCAGCCTGGTCCCGTACCGTGGGCCTACACACTCCACCACCCTGCAGCAGGTGTCCTAGTACCTAGAACCACCATCCAGGGGGTCCGGACGCACAACTTGGCTCCCCTAGACTAAACCCTGCAAGTCCCGAGCATGCATCAAAGGATGGCTAGTGCCAGATGATGGGTCCTATGGGTGTATTACTAACGCTCCTTAGCTAAAGCTGTATACAGATCCAGGTCTCGGCGAGGCTGCCTCCCGAGAGTCAGTGACAACTCTTTCACACACGCTGGTACCCAGCCTCGACACATCAAGCCTGCATCCCAGGCGAGGGGGGCCAGCCACCAGGGCGAGTCAACAGCATAACGTCGCACACAGCAGGAGCGAACGATACACAGATAAGTATTAACACTGCTTTATAAATAATACTCAGGAGTACCTTACAAAAACAGGAAAAAGCCTGGGGGCCGGTTCTAAAGAACGGGTGCCCATTCCATGGGGTGGTCCGGAGCCTGTGTGGCCGGTTAGCCTGGTTCCGTACCCAAAATCCTACACACTCCACCACTCCGTGACGGGTGCCCTAGTATTTGGAACTATAAGTCCTGTGCGTCCGACAACTTGGGGTCCAGAACTAGAGAAGAGATGCTTGTCTCTTGGGGTGGTCCGAAGCTGTGTAGCCGCTCAGCCTAGTCCTGTACCGTGGGCCTGTACACTCCACCACCCTGTGGCAGGTGTCCTAGTACCTAGAACCACCATCCAGGGGGTTCGGACACACAACTTGGCTTCCCAGGCTAAAATCCTGCATACATATGTTATTACATTCTGCTCCCAAGCAAACATATGTTATTACATTCCCTTACAAGCGGGGCCCTAGCTCCATTTCTGCAGGAATGAACTGCGCTGCACCAGCAGGAGTCGCGCTGGAAGCTGGCTCCAGGCAACCTCACCGGCGGCGGCAACCTTCTCTGCACCGACGGTTCGCCAGCGACAGCGACCACCTCTGCACCAGCAGCGACAACCACCTTCGCTCCGAGCGGCTTACCAGCGGTGGCGACCACCTCAGGGTGTGTGCCATTGCAAGGAGGTCCTCGCCCCCGTCCTCCTACGGGGGGTGACAACGAGGCCATTAAAGCCAAAGAGTCGGGAGACTCGGCAGCAGGTGGCTCTGATGGTCTCGCCAGCGGAGGCAGCCACCTCTCCAATGGGCAGCCTCACCAGCGGCGGTGACCACCTCAGCACCGACGGCAGCGGCCACCTCCGCACTGGTGGACGGCGGCTGCCTCCGCGTGCGCGAAGAGGTCCTTGCTCCCAACCTCCCACGGGAGTGAGGACAAGACCATCCAAGAACGCGGCCTCCACCCCCACGGCGTACGGCGTCTTGTACGACCCCCAGTGCGGCCGGTGGGCAGGAGAAGTCGTGGATGTGGCGGACCCACGCACGGCACGACCGTCTCCCTTGCGGTGGACGGACAGCCACGCCCCGGCCGGATGGCAGGAGGCAGCGTCGGAGGCGGCACCAGAGCCATCCAGCCCAAAGGGCCAGACACGCTGCAGCTGACGGCCTGCAACCAGCCGGCCCCGCGTAGCCGAGGTTCGCCTCCTCCGCAAGGCTAGTGAACGTCCTTCTCCCTCGAATGCTGGAGGAAGAAGCGGGTCACCAGCCCATGCGGAGGGCAGGGCCCCGGCTCGGCTCGCCTTCCACCCCAGCAAGGATGATGAACATCCTTGAAGCTGAGGGCAGGAGGGAGGCCGCAGCCCGGATTGCTTCTCCCCACCACGAGGCTGGTGGTCATCCTTCTGGATGACCACTGGCGGGGGACTGCAGCCGGGCTGTATGATGAAAATCCTTGAAGCCGACCAATGGCAGAAAAGAACCAACCCCCATGGAGTTGCGCTCCTCTAACAACAGCAAGAAGAAAACAAGACCGTTGGCACCACCACGAGCACGAGCTCTCCGACGGTGAGATCGCCGGAGGGGACAGCCCTGATGCGGATCTCTCCAGAAGACCTCGGCACACCCCATCTGGAGGCCCGGAAGGCGGAAGGGTGCAAGGAATGCGAGAGGAGCAAGGCATGGTTACTGTCCGGGAGATTGATCCCTTTTTAAAGGCAGATCTCCCCACTCGCGCCCCGAAGCGTCACGGGCAAAGTCTCCCCCAACGTACTCCAGGTTTCCTACCCTATGACATGGGGGCTAGGCCCCACATGTCGTACAGACTGACCAGAAGCATGAAGAAGGTGAACCACCGCACGAGGAGCATGCAACCGCCCCGCGGTTAAGTGCTCCCTCATCTTCGCCGAAACCAGCGGTCGAAAAGGAGAACCACCATGCAGGAAGCGTACAACCGCCTCGCGGTTATGCACCCCCTCAGCTTTGCTGCAACTGGCGGTCCAACATGGGGGCCCAGGCCCACATGTCATACAACAGGCGCACCAGTTGCCGGATGTGGAAAACTCACACCGCCGCTCTCACCAATGCCACGTCTTCTTGGGGCCATCGCAGCAGACTAAAAAGATAAGTTTTCAGAACCAGTGCAACGACTCGAGGAATCCCGCGCATGGCCCAACAATAACATTAAGTGCGAAGGTCACGGGCCAGTCAACCCTAGGAATAGGTGTGGCAGTCGGCGTGACCATAAGAGGGCCGACAGTAATTGCGTCAACAGGCGCGCAGGAGTGCTAATCAGACTCTGGCCCCACCTGTAGGTTCACATCCTCCCCTGAGGCGGGCCCGGGGGCCACTGTCGGTACCCTGGATCAGGGGTACCCTCTTCTACAGCATGAAGATGCCGCACCCGTGCAACACCTCAAGGCCACACAGAGAATGGCGCCCAACCCCAACACATGTGCAGGTCTAGGGGCGCCATGTGGCAAGGAAAGGTAGTACATCCTAGTATTCATCATTGGGTCTAGGCCTCCACAGAAGGACACCGGACCCCTATACGTATAAGTCCAGAGCCCCCAAGAAGGCACGCCGGGTCCCTTGGGAGGACCCCAGTCCCCCTCCGAGTAAGGTCCGAGCCTTAGCAAGGTCCCAGGACGAGAAGGACCCTGGCGTGAGTAGGGGTCCGATGCTGGCACGTGTCCAGGCCTTGCCCTGCGCTCCCCGCTGCTGCCTCATGGCTTGTGGCCCGTGACATAAGCCAACGGGCCGAGCCTGACGTAAAGCCCATAAAGTCGTGCAGCCTCTGCATTTATTGCAGAGAGGACGCGCCGCCTGCCACCACGCTAATGGGCGATGTGCCCTCCCAGCATTTAATGTGTCCTGTCCAATCCACAGGCAGACGGCGTCAGGGTCATACAGCAGGCGGCGCGCCTAACCAGTCTATTGGCAAATAGTGTGCCCGTGCCGAGCGGCGCACTATACTCATTATCCCTTCTGCAAGAAGCTTCCCCTGCACACCGAGGATACGCAGATCTCGGGTGCTAGGGCACTAGAAGAGAGCCCCAGCAACAAACATTTGTGGCTCCAAGTGCTATATTCGTTATGTCCCTGGGCCCGCATGTCAGGGCTCAGTACCTTTGTGCATGCCCCCTTCAGCTATAAAAGGGGAGGCATGCCGCATTACAACACAGATCCAATCTTAGGCTCACTCAGACACTCACAAGTTCATACAAGCTCTCAAGCAATACATCACACAGTGGAGTAGGGTATTACTCTCCGGCGGCCTGACCCACTCTAAACCCTCGCGTGTTCTTGTGTTCATCCTTCCATCTCGCATAACAGGCAAAACGCTTAGGCCCCTCCTCATCTTAGGATTTAGGGCGGGTGCAATCCGCCACCCGGCCAGAGAGATTTCCTCTCCGACACACACCTTCGAGCAAGCCAAAAGGTATCAATGTAATATTGACATTGTTGATATTCATTCATGTTTTATGGAATGCAATAATAAATGAACTGATAAGATGCAGTTATCATATTTGTCCTTTCGCATTCCTATTCACATGTTAAATGATGAAGGTATGTCCTTCTTGACCCTCGTCTGATGAAGCATTATGCCCATGAGGAGATAATACTTTGAAAGACGAAGGTCCATAATAACTAACAATTGTGTTGCCTTGTTCTTGATATTCAGCATTTGAGAACAAGTGGCCAACATTACTCCAATTTTTGGTGCTTTCAATACTAGAGCCGAAGACAAATAGTTTTTAATAAGATCAAAAGCTTCCTACTGTTCTACACCCATGTAAAATCATCATTATTTTTAAGCCAAATAATATGAGTGAAAGCATCAACCTTCCTGACTAAGTTAGAAATAAACCTTTGCAAATAATTTACCTCGCCGAGAAACATCTACCATTCAAGCTTACAAGTTCGAGCCTCCACATTCCAAATGGACTTAATTCGGTTGGAATCTATCTCTATGCCATGCTCATGAATAATGAATCCTAAGAACTTGACAGCCGACACCTAAAAGCATACTTACGTGGGTTCATTTTTAAACCATACCAACGCATCTTATCGAAGGCTTTGCGCAAATCAACTATATGAGAATCAAATTCAGTCGATTTGACTACTATATCAGCAATGTAAGCCTCCACAATGTTTCCTAGCAACTAATGAAAGATCAAATTCATATCCCTTTGATAAGTGGCACCAGCATTTTTAAACCAAATGTCATGACAACCCACTCAAATAAACCATTAAAGTCTGGACATATAAAGGTCGTCTATAACACATCTTCTTCTGCCATAAAAATTTGATTATATCTGGCATTATCATCAAGAAAGCTAATAACTCTATTTCCTGATACATGACTAACTAATATGTCGGCTACATGCATAAGATATTCATCTTTACGAGTCGCTCTTTTTAAATTGTGGAAATGCTCGGTTGGTGCACTAGCGTGGTCTCGTCCATGACTAATTGCTCGTTGCCATTTGGAGACTACCGTAGAGCCACAGAGCGTCGAGGGTCAGGCCCTACGTTGTATCACTGTTGGTAAGTCATCACCTAACTTAATCACCATGTTTCTAGCTTACTTTTTCACCTTACGCGTTTGGGTCCATGCTTCGTTCATCCTTGTGTAAAGATCAATACATATAGGTCCCACATTTTTGGATTTTGAACCTAAGCTTCTGCAAAATGGAAGCTGTCATCCATCACTCCCTAGTTATTATGAATTAATTTATGAAATTGCTTTTTAATATAGAAATTAATCCCTAAAACTTATATAAATTATATCTCCTACATTTTAACTCCATTTTTAGTGGTTCTGGAACCTGTGGATTCATATCGATGCATAGAATATTCCTATGCAACTTGTTTACATGTTTGGTGTAATGTTATTTTTAATTATTATTTTCTTGTATGTTTGTGCTACTGCGTTTAGACAGACGAGTGTACGTGGATCTGCAGGTCAAGACATTTGAAGACTCTAATCAGCAGGATATCGTAAGTAAAAGGCAAGTTGTATCCTTGATCACATTCCTTGACCTAACAATGTTCATAATTATGTTAATCACTGTGGCACAATTAGGTTAACTTGATGGGACCTAATAGGTTGTCTAGTTTTGTTCACCCTACACCTTGCATACAAATGAATTTATTGGGTAGTCTTGCAATTGCTCAACCAAGTTTTGGGATTTATATTATATATGAATCAAGATCATGCCTTATTACTACTTGTTGGGGGTCTTCTTCTCCACCGAAGGTCCTTGAGACAAAAATATCGTTCATAAAGTGATGTTGAGGATCTTCTTCCCCACCAAAGGTCCTTGAGACGAAGACATTGTCTGAAAGCGATAACGACGAAAGCCGAAGGACAACAGCTTCGGCTTAATGTGGCGACGAAGATCAAGCATGATGCCAAGCCGAAGAGGAAAAGACTAGTTAATCCCTGATGATTTATGTTATAATTATGAGTACATGTTAAGGTCATAAATGTATTTTTACTCGGACTACGTCTCGTTCCTATAAATAGGTGAACAGTAGCTCGTACTATTCACGCTAGATGGTAATCGCTCTCGTGTCAACACCTTTAATCAAGCCGAAGGTATAAATGTAATATAAATTCTGTTAATGTTTATCGGTATATCATGAAATAATATATGGATGAATGCTGTGACGGAACCTCCCAAGTCGTTAGGCCCACCTACAGTTGTCCTTGTCCAACAGACATCAGACAACCCTGTAGATGTTCCTGAATCACTTGACAAGTTCGGTATCTTTATCCTTACCTTTCCAGGAACGTTTCACCCGTCTGACAGACAGTATGCTCATCGGAGATGCGGAAATGCGGAAGTGATTACATAAACTTACATTTATTTAAAAAGTAGGAGTAAGTTATTTAGTACAGACCAGAGAGTGCTGAAAAGTATTGTTACAATACCTGGGAGGCAAAAACTCCTCCCATTAAGTTCTTTACATAAAAGTTTTTAAGGAGGACCCGGTCCTCCGGCAGCTTCACTCTTGATTATCTTCACTTTTCACCACCTTGGTACAAAAACAACAAAAGCTTGTTGTCTCCTCACCTAAAAACAACGGGGGAATAAACCCTGAGTATGGAATTACTCAGCAAGTCTTACCCGACTAAGAAAAAGACTCTCAAGGGTATGCTGGTTATATGGGAGTCAAGGTAAGGTATTTCGATAATCAAAGACTCTGTTTACAGAATAGCTTACTAACGTGGATCCTTAAAATCCAGTTTTATTGTCAAGTTAAGTAAACTTACCTGCATCTAGAGTTCTTTCTATCCTAGTTCAAACACTTGTCCTGAACTAGCCAATTGCTTGTTAATCCATTTATCTTTAGTGGAGTGCTACGTGTAAGTCAGTGGCCAAGTCTCCATAACCGCGGAGGTACGGTGATCCGAATCGATTATACTCAGCTGAGGATCTCCGATCACACGACATATGTAGCACTTAACCCTTGCATATGTCAACCCGCCACCGAGTTTCTTAAGACCAGATCAGGTTCACGCAAACCGAGAGCACAGATACACCACCGTCTAGCTTCTTGCCACGGAGGGTACACGCTACTCTCACCACCGCTCCACGCCCATTTCGTGTTATCTTATTCTGGCCTTAGTCCACTCGAGGCAAAGCTTACCCATGACGAGGCATGTGACCAGTTAAAGGGTCCTCGGTCAGCAGGCTTACATCGAGACGGCCCTTAATCGACTCAGACGGAGACACTACACCGAGACTCCCTTTCTCGTGCAAGTCACCCGCCCGGTCTCAGCTTAATCATTTAACCCCAAAGGTTGGTACCTGGCAGAGGTACATCTTTTCTGATGTTGAATCCATCACGGCCGTTATGGATTCACCATCAAGTTTTTGTTTTCAAAAACATCCCACCCACTTTTGCCACATCATCTTTTGTAAAAACAAAACATTTTGTTTCTCTAAAGCAAGGCTAAGCATCAAAAATCTTTTGTAAAACAGGGATTTCAAGGAAGGTAATCAAATTCAAGGAAGGTAATGCAGGAATTGTTTTGGCAATCAACTCCTATCACCTAATGCATCAAGCAAGTGAAAAAGATTTTAAAAACATCAAGGGTGGTGGCAAATGCACCGGGGCTTGCCTTTGTTTATGGGTGAGTCAGGCTCAGATCCACAAATATCGAAGTAGAAACAGGTCTCAGCCTGTGTTTCCAAAGGTGGTGGTACTTGCTCTTCAGTGGCTTCCACTTCTTCCTCGTGTTCTAATCATAACCATATATATGTATAAGAATGAATGCCGTGGGATGCTCATGAGGGTGCAAAGATAATATAAACTTATTATCTAAGTCTTGAATACAACTTTCCTTCACGAAACTCCGAGAACTTAGGGTTTCCGGAGTCAGTAAAGGAGTTCACTGGGCAGGGGGGGTGTTTTGGGGTTTGGTGATCAAACAAGGTCCAAATCAACCCAAATTCTACCCAAGGCTTCTAAATAATATGAGGAGCTCATATAAAAATTTTGAGCATTTTCGGGATTACCATTTATCTTTTAAAAATCCAGAACTACTACCTTAAACTATTTTAAATACCTTAAAATTCCTAATTTACCCTAAAAATCATGAAACTATTTTTATTAAATTCTAGGGAAAATAAGAAACCTAGGAAAATTGGTTTCACAATTTTAGGATTTTTCTACATTTTCCTACAATTGTTTTAGCTCTAGAGTAAAAAGAAAAAGAAAACTGGTGAATAGTACTGGGCTGATTTCAGCCCAGCGGCCCAGTTCAGGGGGGAAGAGGCGCCCGCGCGCGCGCCCGCGCTGGCGGTCTTGCAGAAAGGCCCTTACGGTTTTTGAATAACCCAAAGAAGTCCAAACACTATTGAACCCAGTCGCTGACACTTTGTAAAAATGTCCCTAGATTTCTGTTTCTTCTCCAAACACCTCCCTGGTCACGGCACGCTCTCCGTTCATCCCGGACGAGGTCTGTACCGGCTATGGCCGGCGATAACTGCCCGGACTACCCATCGGGGAGGCATCACTGACCTAAGGCGGCCTAGGAACAACCATTAAACTAGCATGAACCCTACTGGGAATCGCTTGTCCACGATCACGGCGGATACCGAGCATGGGAGCAAGCGTTCCCGCCAAACCATGGTCGATTAGAGCAAACGGGCGCCACCATGAGCTTCGCAAGCATACAGAGGCGTGGAAACGACACTTGAATTGGATAGGGACTCACCAGAGTGGCCCAGCCACGGGCGGGCTGTTCTTCGCGATGCGGCGGACCAGTTTGGGGGAAAACGGCGTCGCGGCGGCTCTGGGTGAAATTGGGGTTGGGGATTGAGGCTACTTGGCCGTAAGAAGCTGTGCTTTCACCGTGCGCAATCGATTTGGTCGAAGGTGGAGGGAGCAGTGGGAATTTCTAGTTGTACTCGAGCTTACTTGAAGAACAGCGAGCACCTCGCCGTGAACCCAACGGCTATTTATAGCCGTGGCGGTCCGGCGATCACCTCGCGGCCACGGATAACATCACTATGGCATGTTGACCACGTCGGTAGAAGGTACAGTGAGGGAGAACTACGGCATGCGCGCCACCGCGGCGGAATTCACTGAGTCACGGCGGCCGCCGGTGAGTAACTTCGGCCGAGCTCAGGGGATGGTGCCACGTACGAGCTACCCCTCCCCGACGCTATCCACTCCATACCGCACTCGAATCAGGACAGCGGTGGCACTAATTTTGGCGCAAATAGGTCGCCAGCGGTGAGATTCTTCTGCCACGGCCGATCTGATCCGTTTGGTTACTGTACCATGGGGAAATGGTATTCAGTCTGTCTGACAGACACAGTTTGGGCCTCATTTTCTCTTGAATTCACATGGCAACTAATCCGAGGCTCTGCAGCAAAGTTGTAGACTAACATACCATCTCCATCTTTGTTATAGCAGCCATGGGCAAATTCTTAATAGATTAGTCATAATTTGTCTCCAAAGATGGTCCAATGTCACTGAGCATATGATCATCAGCTTGTTTTATTCTGACAGCCCATCTTTGGGCTCACTTATCTCCAAATTTCTCATAAGAACATGGCTTGCCTTCTTAAGCAAAGTTGTTCTTCTATAATCAGGCTACAATTTTGATGGGTGACCTAGGGCAAAAATCCTAGAATTTGAAAGATACAATGCTCCAAAGTTGAGCCTTCAACACTGAATTTCAGACTTAGGATAGAACCTAATTGAGGTCCATTTTGCATTTAAGTCCAAAACTCAATATTTGGCTTTCAAGTCCACACATTTGTGAACCAAGGGACTTAAGAATCTTATTTGACTTGGTTTTTGCACTTTAGTCCAAAAGTGGACTAATTTTGCACATGGGTCCCTAGGGTTGGGATTTAGGGTTTTCCAGGGTTCTAATTGAGATTTTTGGTATCCCAGGGGTATAAATGTGATTCAACTTTGTTTTTGGGGACATTTCATGACTCTTTCCCTAAAGCCTTTAGGTTTTCTAATCTTGGGTTAAGTTTTACCCCTTTGAGCCTGATTTAGGGTCAGGTTTTCTATCCAGGGTCCTATTTGCAAAACACCAAAAACAATACACTTGTTTGAAATTGTTACCTAGTGAATGCACTCTAGGTGTGTCAAACATATGCAATGCCAATGTTTATGATGTCATGCTCAAGTTTTTGTTACAGTAACACCAGGGGTGTTACATCCTTCCCCCCATAAAAGAATCTCGTCCCGAGATTTAAAGCCTTAGGGTGAGTAATGGAAAAGGAAATGTGTCACATCTTTATTCCCTTATTTCTGGTACAAGGGAGGGGTGGTGTGGGGGTCACTTCTTAATTACAATACTAAATATACTTTACAAATTACATGAGGCTAGAAAGCCTGGGAAATTCTTATCTAAAAAGTCTTGAGTTTCCCACGTAACCTCTTCCTCAGAATGTTGGTTCCATTGTATCTTATAGAACTTGAGAGTCTTTCTCCGGGTAACCCTGTCCTTTTGATCCAGAACTCGAATAGGATGTTCCGAGTATGTTAAATCTGGTTCCAGGACAACATCTGTCACTTCAATGGTTCGATTGGGAACCCGAAGACACTTCTTCAATTGC
This sequence comes from Zea luxurians, assembly GCA_029449295.1. NCBI lineage: Eukaryota > Viridiplantae > Streptophyta > Magnoliopsida > Poales > Poaceae > Zea > Zea luxurians. The sequence goes on along the minus strand of JAOPSE010000004.1, from coordinate 53,289,758 downwards.
GATACATGGAACACATTATGTACAGCAGACAATGTTTCGGGAAGTTGAAGTCGATACGCCACTGGCCCATATCTTTGAAGGATAGGAAATGGACCAATGTACCTGGGTGCAAGTTTTCCTTTTATCCCGAAACGCGATACTCCCTTCATTGGTGAAACCTTCAAGTAAACATAGTCCCCTTCAAGAAAATACAAGGGCATTCGCCGTTTGTCTGCATAGCTCTTTTGCCGAGCTTGGGCTTTCTTTAGATTATGAACAACTTTCTGAACCTTTTCTTCGGCCTCCTTCACTATGTCAGGCCTAAAGAAATACCTTTCTCCAGGTTCAGACCAATTTAGCGGAGTTCGACACCGTCGCCCATATAAAGCTTCAAAAGGTGCCATCTTGATACTTTCTTGATAACTATTATTGTATGAAAACTCCGCCAAAGGCAAACATTCATCCCATTTTGGTGAGAAATCCAGGACACATGCTCGCAACATATCTTCGAGTACTTGATTAATCCTCTCAGTCTGTCCACTGGTTTGTGGATGATATGCCGAACTATGGAGCAACTTAGTACCCAAGGATTTGTGAAGTGCTTCCCAAAACTTGGCTACAAGTTGAGGTCCACGATCCGACACAATGGTCTTCGGAACACCATGCAGACTAAGAATACGAGCAATCTACAATTGGGCATAGACAGTAACCGGGGAATCTGTCTTGACCGGCAAAAAGTGAGCGATCTTCGTAAGCCGATCAATTATAACCCAGATAGAATCATACCCTCTTGCAGTCCTGGGCAATCCCACGATAAAGTCCATACTTATGTCTTCCCATTTCCATGTTGGGATTGGCAAAGATTGTAATGGACCAGCAGTTTTCATGTGTATGGCTTTGACACGTCTGCAAGTGTCACACTTAGCCACATAGCGTGCAATTTCAATTTTCATCTTCGTCTACCAGTAGTACTGCTTTAGATCATGATACATCTTAGTGCTTCCCGGATGAATAGAATAGCGACTAAGATGCGCTTCATCTAAGATTTGCTGGCAGAGTTCTTCATTCTTTGGCACTACTATGCGGTTATTGAACCATAACACACCTTGATCGTCTTCCTTGAAACATTTGGCTGTTCCAGCCCTTATTTTCTCCCGTATGTGCTTCATACCCAAATTATCCTTTTGAGCATCAATTATCCTTTGCAAAATAATTGACTCAAGCTTTAGCTGATTCAGAGTCCCTTGTTGGACCATCCCCAGGTTTAGCTTTTCCATCTCTTGACATAAAGTATTATCAGAGGTCTTCGCCATAAGACAGTGGCAGGAAACCTTACGGCTCAGTGCATCTGCCACAACATTGGTTTTGCCTGGGTGATAATGAATTTCTAATTCATAGTCCTTAATAAGCTCAAGCCATCGTCTTTGTCTCATATTTAACTCTGACTGGGTGAAGATATACTTCAAGCTTTTATGATCTGTATATATGTGACAGATATTTCCCAGCAGATAGTGACGCCAAATTTTTAGGGCATGAACCACAGCAGCTAGCTCCAGATCATGAGTTGGGTAATGCTCCTCATGTCGGCGCAACTGCCTTGAAGCATATGCAATTACTCGGCCCTCTTGCATTAATACACAGCCGAGTCCACTGCCTGATGCATCACAATATACATCAAAAGGCTTGGTGATGTCCGGTTGAGCCAATACCGGAGGAGTGGTCAATAATGTCTTCAATTGCTCAAAGGCTTCATTACACTTAGAAGACCAATTGAATTTAATGTCGCTCTTCAATAAACTTGTGATTGGCTTCACAAGCTTAGAAAAATCTGGTATGAATCTGCGATAATATCCAGCTAGTCCAAGAAAACTCCGGACTTGGTGAACAGTGGTTGGGGGTTTCCACTCCAGAATATCCTTGACTTTGCTAGGATCTACCGCAATTCCCTTGGCAGATAACACGTGCCCCAAAAACTGAATTTCCTTCAGCCAGAACACGCACTTGCTGAACTTGGCATACAACTGATGTTCCCTCAGGCGCGTCAACACAATCCGTAGATGTTGAGCATGCTCCTCTTCATTTTTAGAGTATATCAAGATATCGTCGATGAAGACCACCACGAACTTGTCCAACTCGGGCATAAACACCGAGTTCATCAAATAGGTGAAGTGGGCAGGAGCATTTGTTAGCCCGAAAGACATTACCAGATATTCAAATAAACCATACCGCGTAGTAAACGCGGTCTTCGGTATATCCTCGGGCCGAATACGGATTTGGTGATAGCCCGACCTGAGATCAATTTTGGAAAATACCCTCGCCCCAGTCAGTTGATCAAATAAGATGTCAATCCTCGGAAGAGGGTACTTGTTCTTGATGGTGACCTCATTCAGGGGTCGATAATCCACGCACATTCGCAAGGTTTGATCCTTCTTCTTAACAAAAATGGCGGGGCAACCCCATGGAGACGAGCTTGGCCGGATAAATCCTTTATTCAATAGATCTTGTAATTGAATCTTCAATTCCGCCAACTCATTAGGGGGCATACGGTACAATCTTCGGGAGATGGGAGCCGTACCGGGCTTTAGCTCAATTACAAATTCTACATCTCTTTCAGGGGGCAGTCCACGCAAATCTTCCGGAAATACATCTAGAAACTCACATACTACCAGAATATCCTGGATCTCCGGTACAATGGCTTCATATATTCTACCAGAAGCTTTGGCTGGATTGGTTACGGGGAGAGACAAAAGAATCTCTTCTTGATTATAGCTCAACCTGACGGTTCTCAGTTCAGTGTTGAGAATTGCCTTGTGTTGGGTTAACCAATTCATACCCAAAATTACATCTATATCCTGGCCTTTCAGAACAATCATGTTAGCAGGAAAGTTCCATCCGGCCATTGTTACTGGCACTTCATAGGCCACTTCTCTAGTAAAAATGTGTCCCCCAGGTGAATGAATTTTAAACCCTTCTTTTGATTCATGACATGAAATGTGACGTTGCTCCACAAACTTCTTGCTAATAAATGTATGCGAAGCACCAGAATCAAAAAGAATAATTGCAGGGTGACTGGCCACGAGAAACGTACCCATCATCACCGGTTCACCTTCCGGTGAAGTGGCCACTTGAGTATAGTATACCTGCCCCGTCTTCTTGGTATTCTTCCCCACATTATTTCCCTTGGGCTAAGCTGATTTCCCAGATCCTTGCTGAGCATTTGATTGATTCTGCTTGGGATATGGGCAGTCTTTAATGAAATGTCCAGACTTGCCGCAATTGAAACACCCGGTTGAGGAGCTGGGCAAAGCAGGGAATCGAGTGCCCGGGGCACCCGGCTGATTTGGGGTAGTGGGGGCATTGTTGGGGCGAATAATGATTGGCTGCTTGAAAGGGAATGAGGGCGGTCGAGAAAAAGAGCGATTTTGGCTAGAAGGCCGGATCACAAACCGTTGCCTCTTTGCCTGGCCTTGATTAGGCTTCTCATCACCAAATCCCTTGTTCTTCCCGGAACCTGCATATTTTGCTTCAACAGATAGGGCTGTGCTGACAGCCTTTCCATACGTGAGATCTATGCAGGTGGCCATTTTTTCTGCAATCGATCATTCAGACCCCTCATAAAGCAGTTCTTCTTCCTTAAATCAGTATTCACCTGATCGATGCCATACTACGACAGGTGATTGAACTTGTTGAGATATTGATTGACAGTATCTCCTCCTTGTTTCAGCTTCATGAACTCTTCTTGCTTTATATGCAGAACACCTTCGGGTATGTAGTGCTCACGGAAGGCCGCTTTAAATTCTTCCCATGTGACTTGATGGTTGGCAGGTTGAATAGCCACAAAATTTCCCCACCAGGTACTGGCAGGGCCGCGCAGTTGTTGCGCTGCGAACAACGGCTTCTGTGTCTCTGAACAGCGGAGAAGACCAATTTTTTGCTCAATAACCCGTATCCACTCATCAGCTTCCAACGGGTCCTCAGCCTTGACAAATAGTGGTGGACGGGTTTCAGAGAAATCCAGATATGTGGTTTCCCGGGGGCCTTGCTGATAACCCCTTCCTCCCTGCTGTTGGAATTGTTGGCCCGCCATTTCTCTAAGAAAGCGGGTATTGTCTGCAGTTGCGTTCACCAAGGCGGCAATCGCCTCGGCCAATGTGGGGGAACCAGGGGTGTGTTTGGGGTAACATCCCTTCCCCCAGAAGTTCCTGCTGCATCCTGTCCTCGAGTCCTGGTAGGCATCTGAGGCAAAGAACATTTGAAGTAAACATAATATGCCAGAGAAACCTTCCATTTTACATTACTATAAAAAGTAATGATACAGGCTCGATGTTATACAACAGGATACATTACCCATTATACAATAGTTCAACCTATTATACAACACACTACTTCTATTTCTACAAGCTATACTACTACTCCTGCTTCTGGTTGCTCTTAGCAGCTTCATCGTCAGGTGTGGGAGACCATACGTCGACCAGCCTCAACGAAGGAGGGGGCCTAAAAAGGTCTAACTCGCCACCAAGCGCTTCTCCCGCATTATGCGAGGGTCCGGCTTCTGACCTGACAGGATCCGTAGGGACATGTGGGTGTAATTGCGAATACAGTACATGAACTTCCTCATGTAAAGTATTGCAATATGCCTGCAAGTTGTCAATAGCAGTGCTAAGTTCTTCGACTCGTGCTCGAGCCTTCGCTTCCTTAGCCCAAGCTACTGAGCGAGACTGTACCGCCCAATCAAGCGCCAAATCTCGATCAGCTAGTTGATCTTGCAGGGTACGGATGTAACTTCTTAACTCATTTATTTGGTCACCATCCGCAACCCATAAATTGGTCCTGCGTTGTAACTCTGCTTGAAGTTGATTCACGCGAGCTTCGAGATCACCAATAGGATCGTAGCTCCCGCTACTGCTATCTTGCTCCCGTGGGGCAAGTTGGTGTCGAGGTACACCGATAGGTCCAGTATGCTTTCGTGCTGTCTTCCTTGTACGTGGCGGCATTTTCTAAGGGGGAACTTTATTAGTACAATTCTTAGCATGATGCATGAATAATTACATAATCAACCTTAGTTGATTCATCCTTCTATACATTGCACTCTTCCTATCTGGTCCTTGAAATAAACTCTTCAGAAATACTTAGGTAAGAAGAGAAGAAATTTTCTAGATAAGTCTAAGAAAATCTTTTTGAAGATGCTACATAAGATCTGCCAAGAAGGGCTACGCTCCGATACCAGCTGTGACGGAACCTCCCAAGTCGTTAGGCCCACCTACAGTTGTCCTTGTCCAACAGACATCAGACAACCTTGTAGATGTTCCTGAATCACTTGAAAAGTTCGATATCTTTATCCTTACCTTTCCAGGAACGTTTCACCTGTCTGACAGACAGTATGCTCATCGGAGATGCGGAAATGCGGAAGTGATTACATAAACTTACATTTATTTAAAAAGTAGGAGTAAGTTATTTAGTACAGACCAGAGAGTGCTGAAAAGTATTATTACAATACCTGGGAGGCAAAAACTCCTCCCATTAAGTTCTTTACATAAAAGTTTTTAAGGAGGACCCGGTCCTCCAGCAGCTTCACTCTTGATTATCTTCACTTTTCACCACCTTGGTACAAAAACAACAAAAGTTTGTTGTCTCCTCACCTAAAAACAACGGGGGAATAAACCCTGAGTATGGAATTACTCAGCAAGTCTTACCCAACTAAGAAAAAGACTCTCAAGGGTATGCTGGTTATATGGGAGTCAAGGTAAGGTCTTTCGATAATCAAAGACTCTGTTTGCAGAATAGCTTACTAACGTGGATCCTTAAAATCCAGTTTTATTGTCAAGTTAACTAAACTTACCTGCATCTAGAGTTCTTTCTATCCTAGTTCAAACACTTGTCCTGAACTAGCCAATTGCTTGTTAATCCCTTTATCTTTAGTGGAGTGCTACGTGTAAGTCAGTGGCCAAGTCTCCATAACCGCGGAGGTACGGCGATCCGAATCGATTATACTCAGCTGAGGATCTCCGATCACACGACATATGTAGCACTTAACCCTTGCATATGTCAACCCGCCACCGAGTTTCTTAAGACCAGATCAGGTTCACGCAAACTGAGAGCACAGATACACCACCATCTAGCTTCTTGCCACGGAGGGTACACGCTACTCTCGCCACCGCTCCACGCCCATTTCGTGTTATCTTATTCTGGCCTTAGTCCACTCGAGGCAAAGCTTACCCATGACGAGGCATGTGACCAGTTAAAGGGTCCTCGGTCAGTAGGCTTACATCGAGACGGCCCTTAATCGACTCAGACGGAGACACTACACCGAGACTCCCTTTCTCGTGCAAGTCACCCGCCCGGTCTCAGCTTAATCATTTAACCCCAAAGGTTGGTACCTGGCAGAGGTACATCTTTTCTGATGTTGAATCCATCACGGCCGTGATGGATTCACCATCAAGTTTTTGTTTTCAAAAACATCCCACCCACTTTTGCCACATCATCTTTTGTAAAAACAAAACATTTGTTTCTCTAAAGCAAGGCTAAGCATCAAAAATCTTTTGTAAAACAGGGATTTCAAGGAAGGTAATCAAATTCAAGGAAGGTAATGCAGGAATTGTTTTGGCAATCAACTCCTATCACCTAATGCATCAAGCAAGTGAAAAAGATTTTAAAAACATCAAGGGTGGTGGCAAATGCACCGGGGCTTGCCTTTGTTTATGGGTGAGTCAGGCTCAGATCCACAAATATCGAAGTAGAAACAGGTCTCAGCCTATGTTTCCAAAGGTGGTGGTACTTGCTCTTCAGTGGCTTCCACTTCTTCCTCGTGTTCTAATCATAACCATATATATGTATAAGAATGAATGCCATGGGATGCTCATGAGAGTGCAAAGATAATATAAACTTATTATCTAAGTCTTGAATACAACTTTCCTTCACGGAACTCCGAGAACTTAGGGTTTCCGGAGTCAGTAAAGGAGTTCACTGGGCAGGGGGGGTGTTTTGGGGTTTGGTGATCAAACAAGGTCCAAATCAACCCAAATTCTACCCAAGGCTTCTAAATAATATGAGGAGCTCATATAAAAATTTTGAGCATTTTTGGGATTACCATTTATCTTTTAAAAATCCAGAACTACTACCTTAAACTATTTTAAATACCTTAAAATTCCTAATTTACCCTAAAAATCATGAAACTATTTTTATTAAATTCTAGGGAAAATAAGAAACCTAGGAAAATTGGTTTCACAATTTTAGGATTTTTCTACATTTTCCTACAATTGTTTTAGCTCTGGAGTAAAAAGAAAAAGAAAACCGGTGAATAGTACTGGGCTGATTTCAGCCCAGCGGCCCAGTTCAGGGGGGGAAGAGGCGCCCGCGCGCGCCCACGCTGGCGGTCTTGCAGAAAGGCCCTTACGGTTTTTGAATAACCCAAAGAAGTCCAAACACTATTGAACCCAGTCGCTGACACTTTGTAAAAATGTCCCTAGATTTCTGTTTCTTCTCCAAACACCTCCCTGGTCACGGCACGCTCTCCGTTCATCCCGGACGAGGTCTGTACCGGCTATGGCCGGCGATAACTGCCTGGACTACCCATCGGGGAGGCATCACTGACCTAAGGCGGCCTAGGAACAACCATTAAACTAGCATGAACCCTACTGGGAATCGCTTGTCCACGATCAAGGCGGATACCGAGCATGGGAGCACACGTTCCCGCCAAACCATGGTCGATTAGAGCAAACGGGCGCCACCATGAGCTTCGCAAGCATACAGAGGCGTGGAAACGACACTTGAATTGGATAGGGACTCACCAGAGTGGCCCAGCCACGGGCGGGCTGTTCTTCGCGATGCGGCGGACTAGTTTGGGGGAAAACGGCGTCGTGGCGGCTCTGGGTGAAATTGGGGTTGGGGATTGAGGCTACTTGGCCGTAAGAAGCTGTGCTTTCACCGTGCGCAATCGATTTGGGAGAAGGTGGAGGGAGCAGTGGGAATTTCTAGTTGTACTCGAGCTTACTTGAAGAACAGCGAGCACCTCGCCGTGAACCCAACGGCTATTTATAGCCGTGGCGGTCCGGCGATCACCTCACGGCCACGGATAACATCACTATGGCATGTCGACCACGTTGGTAGAAGGTACAGTGAGGGAGAACTACGGCATGCGCACCACCGCGGTGGAATTCACTGAGTCACGGCGGCCGCCGGTGAGTAACTTCGGTCGAGCTCAGGGGATGGTGCCACGTACGAGCTACCCCTCCCCGACGCTATCCACTCCATACCGCACTCGAATCAGGACGGCGGCAGCACTAATTTTGGTGCAAAGAGGTCGCCGGCGGTGAGATTCTTCTGCCACGGCCGATCTGATCCGTTTGGTTACTGTACCATGGGGAAATGGTATTCAGTCTGTCTGACAGACAAAGTTTGGGCCTCATTTTCTCTCGAATTCACATGGCAACTAATCCGAGGCTCTGCAGCAAAGTTGTAGACTAACATAACATCTCCATCTTTGTTATAGCAGCCATGGGCAAATTCTTAATAGATTAGTCATAATTTGTCTCCAAAGATTGTCCAATGTCACTGAGCATATGATCATCAGCTTGTTTTATTCTGACAGCCCATCTTTGGGCTCACTTATCTCCAAATTTCTCATAAGAACATGGCTTGCCTTCTTAAGCAAAGTTGTTCTTCTATAATTAGGCTACAATGTTGATGTGGTGACCTTGGGCAAAAATCCTAGAATTTGAAAGATACAATGCTCCAAAGTTGAGCCTTCAACACTGAATTTCAGACTTAGGATAGAACCTAATTGAGGTCCATTTTGCATTTAAGTCCAAAACTCAATATTTGGCTTTCAAGTCCACACATTTGTGAACCAAGGGACTTAAGAAGCTTATTTGACTTGGTTTTTGCACTTTAGTCCAAAAGTGGACTAATTTTGCACATGGGTCCCTAGGGTTGGGATTTAGGGTTTTCCAGGGTTCTAATTGAGATTTTTGGTATCCCAGGGGTATAAATGTGATTCAACTTTGTTTTTGGGGACATTTTATGACTCTTTCCCTAAAGCCTTTAGGTTTTCTCATCTTGGGTTAAGTTTTACCCCTTTGAGCCTGATTTAGGGTCAGGTTTTCTATCCAGGGTCCTATTTGCAAAACACCAAAAACAATACACTTGTTTGAAATTGTTACCTAGTGAATGCACTCTAGGTGTGTCAAACATATGCAATGCCAATGTTTATGATGTCATGCTCAAGTTTTTGTTACAGTAACACCAGGGGTGTTACATGAATGAATAACATATATTGTCTTTATGAACTTTCATCCTCATGGATGATGAAGGTGTGTCTTTTATGACCTTCGTCTAAAGATCGTCATATCCGAAAGGCGATGATGCTTTGAAGAACAAAAGTCCTTAATCTTTAACAATTGTGTTGCCTTGTTCTTGATTCACAGCATTTAAGAACAAGTGACCAACATTGGCGCCCAACTCTGCTGAACTCACTTCCATGACCATGACAATGGCTTCACAAGGTGATCAAGTTGTGACACCTTTGGCTATGAAGCTGGTGCTCCCAATCATAGACGGTTCAACTTCCGAACCAGCCAACAAGAAGCAGAAGAAGAAAGCACAAAGAAGGGTACAACATGTCGGAGTGCAAGGACCCTTCATCAAATCCAAATGGTGTCATGTACCAATCACATTTCCTCAGGAAGACCTTCAGCTCAAGGATTACCGCAATAATGACGCTATGGTCATATCATGTGTTATCAAAGGGTTCCTGGTTCACAATGTCCTCGTAGACAAAGGAAGTGCACCAGACATTATCTTCGCAAATGCCTTCAGGCAAATGCAAGAACAGGATGACAAAATACATGATGCAACACACCCCTTGTGTGGCTTTGGAGGAAGGCAGATAGTGGCACTTGGGAAAATAACAATGCCAATCACCTTCGATTATGTTCACAAGACAAGAATAGAACAAGTTGTATTTGACATTGTAGACATGGACTATCCTTACAATGAAATCATTGGACATGGGACATTGAATGCCTTCAAAGCAATACTCCATCCAGCATATCTGTGCATGAAGATACCATCTGACCAAGGTCCTATTGTTGTGCATGGAAGTCAAGAGGCTGCTAGAAGGGCCGAATGGAATTGGACAGATTCAAGGGCCATCCACAACATAGATGAAGCCAAAGCTCATCAGCAGCATAAGCATATAAGAGACAAAGCTGCTTCAGGGGATCAACCAAAGTCTATGCTTCTGTTGGAAGACAAAGCTGGGTAGAAGGTGTTGTTTGGGTCTCAATTGTCTGATGAACAAGCGAAAGCTCTGTTAAATTTTTTGTTCAATAACAAGGATGTTTTTGCTTGGTTAGTGAATGATCTTTGTGGTGTCAATAGAGATCTTATTGAACACTCACTCAATGTAGACCTAGCTGTCAGACCGAGGAAGCAGAAGCTTCAAAAGATGTCCAATGATAAAGCCGAAGGGGCAAGAAATGAAGTTAAAAGGCTAGCCAACATTGTTATGGTAAAGAATGCCAATGTAAAATGGAGAATGTGTATTGATTTTACGAATCTCAACAAGGCGTGCCCAAAGGATGAATACCCCTTGCCAAGAATAGACTCCCTCGTAGATGTGGCAGTCACTTTGGAGCTCATGAGATTGTTGGACTGCTATTCAGGTTATCATCAAATCTGGATGAAGAAGGAGGATGAGCCCAAAACAAGCTTCATAACTCCTAGTGGAACTTACTGCTACCTACGGATGCCCGAGGGGCTCAAGAATGCTGGAGGAAGCTTCAGCAGGATGACTTCCAAAGTTCTCACCACTCAGATCGGCAAGAATGTTCTAATATGTTGATGATATCATAGTCAAAAGCACGAAGCAAGAAAAACACATTGCGGATTTACATGAAACATTTGCCAACTTCAGGAAGGCTGGCCTCAAGCTAAATCCAGAGAAATGTGTCTTCGGTGTGAAGAAGGAAAAATTTCTTGGGTGCCTAGTATCAACAAAAGGGATTGAAGCAAACCCAAGCAAAATAGAAGCTATACTTCGGATGGAGCCATCAAGGACAAGAAAAGGTGCTTAGAGACTAACAGGAAGGCTGGCATCTTTGAACAGATTGATCTCAAGATCAGCAGAAAGGAATTTACCATTCTTCGAAGTGCTAAAGTTAGTCGAAGTCTTCCAATGGAGACCAGTTCAACAAAAGGCCTTCAAAGATCTGAAACAATATCTGATACAGCTAACAACATTGACACCACCTTCGTCAAGAGCTCTGTTGCTACTTTATGCTGCTGCTTCCCACGCTATAGTCAGTGCGGCGCTGGTGAAGGAGAAACAAGATGATCAAGCAAAGAAGCAAGCCCCAGTGTACTTCGTCTCCGAAGTACTAAGTCCATCAAAAAGAAATTACACGTAGCTGGGGAAGGTACTATATACTGCACTGACAGCCTCCAGAAAGCTTCGGTATTATTTCCAGTCATATCACATTATAGTACCTTCATCCCAACCTCTCAAGAACATCATAAGAAACAGAGAAGCTACAGGAAGAGTTGGAAAATGGGCTACAGAACTTAATGAATTCAATATTGATTTTGTCCATAGATCCTTGATCCAATCCCAAGCATTAGCACATTCATTGCTAACTGGAGACAGGGGCTCATGAAGAAGGATGCATAACAGACACTGAAGCTTGGAAAGTGTTCTGTGATGGATCTTGGGGAACCTTCAGTGCAGGTGCAACTGCTATTCTAATCTCACCATCCAAAATCAAAACCTGCTATGCGGCCAGATTAGAGTTCAACTGCACAAATAACATTGTAGAGTACGAAGTCCTTCTTTTGGGGCTTTGGAAGCTTAGGGCAATGGAGATAAGAAGGTTTGTTCTCAAATCTGACTCACAAGTCATCACAGGGCACGTTGATAAAAGCAGCAAAGCAAGAGACCCGAAGCTTGAAAAGTATCTTGACACAGTCCGAAGGATGGAAGCCTCCTTCGAAGGGTTTTCATTGAAAAACATCCCAAGAGGAGAAAACGAGTAGGAAGCTTTACTAGCTAAATCAGAGGCACATGGGCTCCCACTCCCCTCAGAAGTGTTCTTTGAAACTCTCAAAGCACCTTCAGTCAAACTCATGGAGCGAGCGGTGCTTACAATTTCACCTATGCACATCGAGGATTGGAGAACTGAAATTGTATCTTTCCTTCAAGGCAATTATCCTTCGGATGATGAAGCTTACATAAAAAGGATGCAAGCTAGGACAAGACCATACATGATCATAGAAGGGGAATTGTTCAAACAAGGAGTTTGTTCTCCACTGTTGAAATGTTTGTCTAGAGCCGAAGGTCAAGAGCTAATGAAAGAGATACACACAGGGATATGTGGAGCTCATATCGAATCTAGGCCTCTCCTTGTAAAGGTTTTCAGGCAAGGATTTTATTGGCCGAAGGCAGCTTCGGACGTAGTGGATCTAGTTCAAAAATGTGAAAACTGTCAGAAGTGCGCTAGAGATCAAAAGCAACCTTCATCTCTAACTCAGCTGATTTAGGCCACTGCAAAGGTGGGGGCTTGGACTTAGTAAGCCCACTTCAACCAGCACAAGGGAACTTGAGATATGTTGTGGTAGCAGTGGAGTACTTTTCAAAGTGGATCGAAGCTGAACCCCTAGCTATGATCACTTCAGCCACAGTTCAAAAGTTCTTCTGGCAGAGCATCGTTTGCCGGTTCGGTGTGCCGAAGGCTATCACGGTTGATAATGGAACCCAATTTGACGCTAAAACATTTAGAACTTTTTGTGATCAAATTGGCATAAAGATACACTTCGCATCTGTGAGACATCCAGAATCCAATGGATTGGTAGAGCGTGTGGCAGAACCGCCTGAATTATTCCAGCTTAAGTGCCCTAGTCACGCCTTGGAGGCAGCAACACACTTAAATTGGAATAACCAGTTAGTCCCTCGGATCTAGTTCAATAAAGCCACTTACCAAGGATCGGATACCACTAGCTCACTCGAAGGTGAGGCACAGAGAAAATACAATAATCATGAAACCACAAATTAAAGTACTGGAGTTATTACATGGATTGGAGTTTTAACAAAAGATAACAAGTTCATAATTAAGATGCAGCGGATAATCGATAACGTCGAATACTAAGGAATAGGGCAAGGCCTAGCCCACTACTTATCCTGGTCCTCTCCTGTCAAGGCAACATCCCACTCGACCGTCCAACCCGATGGCAGGGTGGAAGGCCAAGTCACACCATCAACCATATCCTATAGCGTACCTGAAAAAATATGCCACAAGCAAGGCTGAGTATACTAATACTCAGCTAGACTTACCCGGTGTGAGGAGTCTACTCCTCTACCTCAAGACCATGCAACTGTTTGGCTAAGGGGTTTGGTTTGCCAAAAGCACTAGCTGAGTCTAAAAACAGTTTTAGCTTTTCTAGTTCTAGCATATTCAATTAAGCTAAGTTTTTTCCTTTCTAAGCATACATGGTAACAATCATTTAGTACATTCAACATGTTATCTCAAGTAAAACCTCATTTCACTTTTTACTCAATGCAGTACAAGGGGTCAAGCAGTCTCGTTAGCTGCGAGAAGCAGACGATTCGAATCGAATTTTTAACCATGCAAGGTAAACCTAAACACACAACATGTAGGGGCACTCCGTCCCCACACATATCAACTGTCCCCATCGATTCCCTGGCAACAGAACAGGGCTCATGGGCTTAGCGTGCAATGCTCCAATTGTCCCCGGCTGTCGCCGTGCAACGACCGCACTTGTACCCACCATAGCTAGCATGGGAGAACACGTCACAGGTCCAGTGAGGAGTAAAGTCTGTGGGCAGGTTCACTCAGGTACTAGGTTTATTGGTTACCATATTTCCCGACATGTGTCTAGTACGTTCAAACGCTTGACTCAGGTATCCACACATTAATCCTTAATTCCATTTTCCGTCTCATAGACAAGGCATACACCCTAGATCCAAGTCCATAGACCATCATAGATCCCGTTATCAAGATGAATGCAAACAATGCCTGACCTCGCGCGAGTGCTAGGAAAATAACTCGACTTCTACCGAGATCCCTAATTAGCAAAGCAGCTACTCGACCTAGCATACTAGTATCCATCTGAAAAAGGAATCCTGAGTTCATGCAACTAAGGGTTTCAAGCAACTCCAACACTTAAGTGCACATTACAAACCTACAATCATTAATTGTACTAAAGTAGCATATATAAATGGTTATGCATAAAACCGGGGCTTGCCTTCAAAAGCTGGGGCTGCGGGGAGATCCTCGGTGGCAGGCTCTAGAGCTAGCTCTTGGACTTCCTCTTGGGCAACTCCTTGCTCGTGGATGAGCACATACTCTCCGTCAGTAGGTTGCAATCTAAATGAATGCAATGAATAAGAGATATGTATGCTATGGTATGTAATTTAGTAACGATAATGCAAGGTGAAATGATTTAAGTTAGTGATATAAAGTCAAACTCTTCTATTGGAGGTTTTAGTGGCATACTTGGTCATTTTAGAATCAGGTATGGTCAAGTTTAAGTGGTCAGATGATTTTGGTATTCCACTGACTTTTAGTGTCTTAGTTAAAAGTTTATCAAGATCCTTGCTGAATCATTATGGGTAAGTTTTATCACTTTTACTACTTCTTTCTTTTTCCTTTTTCCATTTATGCTTTTAGAGTAGGTTTGAACTACAACACTGATTTAAAAATTTACAACAATTCTGTAAAAATTACAGTGACTTCTCACTGGTTTGCATAACTCAGTCTCAAATATTGAGGCTTCAAATTAATGGTTTTCTCTATACAAAAATATTAAAATTTAGTGCAGAGGGGGTAATTTTAACTACAACTCTCTTCTAATAGTGAATTTTTCCCTAAGGTTTATTTTTGTTGGCATCTAGGGGTAATAATATGTCTTTGTACCAATTTTTAGCCAATGATACCTACTGGTCATTTTATGGTGATTTTCTAAAGTTTTTGGGTTCAGTGTTGCTTTCTACTACTACTATATTTGAAAAATGTTAAACAACAGATTTCCTAATTTTCTTATCTTTTCCTTTGTGCAAGAGCAATCATTCTTGAAGTTCGTTAATTTTGCTCATAGGGAAAGGGGTGGTAAAAATTCTTGGAATATATAGTCTTTTTCATGGGGTAGGGAGTGAGGTGTATTACATCATATTTTTATCTTAGTTTCATATTTTTCTCAGGTAGTTTACATCATAAGTATTCAGGTAAAAATTGGGTTGCTCACTGTTTCACATTTTTAATCTTTCTTTTGATTTATTTAAAGTATTGGCCAAATTCAAGTTCTATCTGTTTAACTCACTTACTGTGATGGTTTGGGGTGTTTACCATTTTGCAGTGGTATACTAGTGGTTAGAGGTCTACTGAATTTTTCTTACCATTATTGCATGTGCCCAAATATTTTTAACTATAGCTTTTGTTGACTTCTTAATGCCTAATTAAAATTATAATCTTAGATTGCACTAGACCAGGGTTCCATATATTTTTCCTATGATCTATATCACTTAGGCATGCTAGGAAAAATATGGTCACTTTCTGTTTTCTATTTTCTATCCCCTTTTTCATTTTTCTAAAGTTTGAGCAGAAATAGTCTTTAATGGATATCTCTGGTTTATTCTTGTATACTGGGTTGTTCATTATTTTTAAACAGTGTATATGCTAGGTAAGTATCTCTACAAATTTTCTCCAGTCCAGTATAGAAGTATTTCTATTCTTCTCTGTATTAATAAGGTTTGGGCAATTTTCTAATTTAATTCAAAACTCTAAAAATTCATACAGAAAACATAGGGTTCAATATTTTTGTTTGACAGCTCTACAAATTTTCTTCCCTGGTGTACATTTCCCCTTTTTCCTTACTGACTAGTCCTCGAGTCACTATTCAAACGGTGAACTCCGGTGATCACTGGCTCGGGCGGGGCTTTGGGTGCACAAGTGAAGACGGCTAAGGCCTCTAGGGGCACTTTAGGTGGGGGCGAGACGCAGGCGCACGTGGTGGGGCAACCACGCGCGGGGCGCGCGCTGTTGCGGCCAGTCCGCGCTCGGCCGGTCAGGCAAGCCATCAAACGCGTGGCATCGCTCGGTCTGGTCATTTTCAAACGCTAATTGGCTCGTGATCCTCTTGTAACTCTCCCAAATCTCTTACAGCACTTTAGTGGATTTGATCTTGGATTTGCGAGATACGAGGGGGCGAAGTTGGGTTTGTCGCCCTACTAGAATCCGACACCAAAGTCAAGACAAATCATGTCAAACGATTTTGGTTTGATTTCAAACTTTGCTAGAGTGTGTTCAAGGTAATTTGACGCCACTTTTATATTTGGATCTTATAGATTTGAGTTTTGGAATACAGAGAACACGACTAAACTTTATGAAGAGGTCAAAATTCAGATTCTGAATTTTCTGAATTTCCCATTGAGTTTTCACTTGAGGGACCATTTTGGGAATTTTGCAGGACCCCTTTGATCAATCTTCCTTACTGTATTTTGTAGCTTACTTAGTGTACTTTAACTTGTTTATTTGGTCCTCATCATGATTTCATGTTTTCATAGTCTTCTCACTAATTTCCCTTTTTGTGTTCAAATGACTTAATTAGGGTAGTACTAGGGTTTTGAACATTTTTCTCCCTTGAGGTGCATGATGAGTTTATGGATGTTTCTTGAGATGAAAATTACATGTTTGAGTTTTTGCTTTTCAATTTGGTGCCCTTTTGCTCAATTACCTTCACATGTGATAATGTTCACAAATGTGGGTGTGTGGAGAGAAAAAGCCTAAGTAACACCTGGGGTGTTACAACCCTCCCCCTTAAAAGAATCTCACCCCGAGATTCGGGTCGGGGTCCTCCAGGGGTGAGGAGAAAGTTACGGCTTGCTTTCATGGTGTGGGTTTGCTTATTAAGGTTCTTTAGAAAACTTGCTCTTCGAATGTCATCCTCTTTACAACTTCAGAAGGAAGTCCTTGTTGTTGTTTTATAATTTAACTTGGTTTATGTTAAGATCATCTTTCTTATATTTGGATTCAAACGACAGGGGGGCTGGGGTATGGTTACATACCGATTTCCTTAGGTAGACAATCGGGGTAGTTCGAGCGCAGAAATTCCTCAATTCCTAGGTAGCCTCTTCTTCCGAATGGTTGTCGATTGGATCTTATACAATTTGATCGACCTCGCATGAGTTGATCTTTCCTTGCAATCCAGAACCTTGGAGGGGTGCTCTTGGTACGATAGATCTGGCTCTATCTCCACCTCTGGCTCTGCTATGACCTCTGTTGGTAACCGAACACATTTCTTCAATTGGGATACATGGAACACATTGTGGATGGCAGACATTTTTGGAGGTAGCTTCAATTTGTATGCCACGAGTCCACATGCTTCTATGATTTCATAAGGTCCAATATATACGAAATCTCCCACTTCAAACTGGAGGGGTTTCCTTCTCTTGTCATAGTAACTCTTTTGCCTGGCCTGAGCAGCTTCTAGGTTCTTCCTAATCATTTTTACTTTTCTTTCGGCTTCCGACACTAGGTCAGGCCCAAAAATTTCTCTTTCTCCAGGCTGTGACCAGTTGGGGGGTGTTCGACACCTTCTTCCATATAAGGCTTCAAAAGGTGCCATCTTTAGGCTAGATTGATAACTGTTGTTATAAGCAAACTCTGCCAAAGAGAGGCACTTATACCAGTTCTTGCCATAATCGATCGCACAAGCCCTTAGCAAATCTTCAAGAATCTGATTTTCCCTTTCAGTCTGACCATCAGTCTAGGGGTGGTAAGCTGAGCTTCTTATCAGCTTGGTTCCCAAAGACTCTTGCAATTGCTCCCAAAATTTGGCTATGAATTGGGCTCCTCGGTCATAGACAATTGTCCGGGGTAATCCATGCAAACACACAATTCGGTCAATGTACAACTCTGCATACTTATGAGCCTTATCTGTGGTGTGAACGGGAAGAAAATGTGCCACTTCCATCAATCGGTCCACAATGACCCAGATTGAATCATGATGTCGAGAGGTGTTGGGCAGACCCACAATGAAATACATGCTGATGTCATCCCATTTCCATGAAGGTATCAGTAGGGGTTGCAAGGGACCAGCTGGTTTTAAGTGGCTTGCCTTTATCCTCTGATATGTGTCACATTCTGATACATATTGGTCTATCTCCCTTTTCATCCTGGTCCACTAATACAGGGGCTTCAGATCATGGTACATCTTGGAGCTTCCTGGGTTCATGGAGAATTTGGAGAGATGAGCCTCATCCAAGATTCTCTTTTTGAGGTCTCTATTTTTAGGAACCACCAATTTGTCTTCATACCACAATATCCCCTTGCTGTCTTGGCGAAAGCACTTATACTTCTCCGCTTTCTGATTTAGATTCTTTTTGATGATTTGCACTCCCTTGTCACCTAGTTGGGCCATAATAATTTGGTCTAACAAGGTTGGCTCGACAGAGATATGAGACAAGGTACCAGAAGGAATCACCTCGATCCTCATCTTACTCAACTCATCACACAGGGTGTTGATGCGAGAATCCATCTCCATACAATTGCATTGTGACTTTCGACTTAGGGCATCTGAGACCACATTGGCCTTTCCATGGTGGTAGTACACTTCCAAGTCGTACTACTTGATCAATTCTAGCCATCTTCTCTGCCTCATGTTGAGATCAGCCTGAGTAAAGATGTACTTGAGGCTCTTGTGATCTGTATAGATGTTGCGGTGGGTTCCCATCAAGTAGTGCCTCCACATTTTCAATGCGTGAACCACGGCTGCCAACTCTAAGTCATGAGTAGGATAATTTTCCTCATGGGGCCTAAGTTCTCTTGAGGCGTAGGCAATGACTCGGTTGTCTTGCATCAAAACACAACCCAGTCTAGTGCCAGAGGCATCATAATACACATCAAATGACTTGTTGTTGTCAGGCTACGCTAACACAGGTGCTGTGGTCAGATTTTGCCTCAAGGTGTGGAAGGCCTCTTCACATTTTTGACCCCATTCAAATTTTGCTCCCTTCTTCAACAATTCTATCATGGGCTTAGCGATTCGAGATAAATCTAGAATGAATCATCGGTAATACCCGTCCAATCCTAGAAAACTCCGAATCTGATGAACAGATGTTGGCAGCTTCCATTTCATCACCTCTTGCACCTTATCTGGATCAACAACTATTCCTCCCGCAGAGATAGTGTGACCCAAGAATTTAATCTCTTTCAGCCAAAAATCACTCTTGGACAACTTGGCATAAAGACGGTGCTCCCTCAGACGTTGGAGTACTGTGCGCAAGTGTTTAGCATGCTCTGCTTCATTCTTCGAGTACACCAGAATATCGTCAATGAAGACCACCACGAATTTGTCCAATTCAGGCATGAAGATTGAATTCATCAAGTACATGAAGTATGTTGGCGCATTTGTTAGCTCGAAAGACATCACCAGGTATTCATACAACCCATATCTGGTTGAGAAGGCAATCTTTGGAAAGTCATTTGCTCGTATCTTGATCTGATGATAGCTGGAGCGAAGGTCTATTTTGGAAAACACTTTAGCTCCGACCAATTGGTCGAAAAGAACATCAATACGAGGCAAAGGATACTTGTTTTTGATAGTCACCGCATTGAGTGGGCGGTAATCTCAAGCTTTCATCCTTCTTCTTCATGAACAAGGTCGGACATCCCCAAGGTGAAGTACTTGGGCGGATGAAACCCTTGTCCAGCAATTCTTGCGTCTGTTTCTTCAAATTTCCACCTCGGTGGGTGGCATCCGGTAGGGCCTCTTGGAAATAGGTGTCGTTCCTGGTTGCAACTCGATAGCAAATTCGATATCCCGATCTGGCGGCATTCCTAGCAACTCATCAGGAAAAACATCTGCATAATCACAGACCACTGAAATTTTCTTCAAGGGTAGCTCTATCATAGAAAAAGCACATGACCGAGTGGTTTCTTGGCTAGGCAGATATAAGGTGAACTTTCCACAGGTGGGGGAATGGACTTCAACGAGGCGGTTGGCGACATCTAGCACCACTTGGTGCTGGGTCATCTAGTTGGCTCCCAAAATAATATCCACATTATCCATCCCCAGAATGAGGAGGGTGGTTTTGATAATTTTGCTTCCCAACTGAATAGGCACATTTCGATTTAATTGGTTGGTCACTATCTTGTCTCTCGGCGTTGTGATCATGAAGGACCCTTGGGTATGATAAAAAGGCAGTTGGCTTTTGACACTGAACTTCTGGCTAATGAATCTATGCGATGCACTAGAGTCAAACAGAATCAATGCAGGTTGATTAAAAATGGAAAAAGTACCAGTCATGACGGGCGCTCCTTCAGGTAGCTCATCCAGAGTAGTGAAGTTGAGCTTCCCTTGCCTGACTTGCACTTTATGCTTCCTTCCTCTGTCTTGGTTGGGTGCTGGCATTTGCCTTGGCTAATTTCGTGGGCAATTCTTGGCATAATGGCCTATATTACCACATGTGAAGCATTTGTTTCCATTCCCGTGGTGGAACTGCTGCTGCTGAGGTTGATTGTTCCTTAGAGCGGGAGTGGGGAAACGGTTGGGTGCTTGCTACTGCTGCGGCAGCCTAATGATACATCTTCCTGCCTGCTGCTGGAATCCCCTACTCTGATTGTTGGAGACAATCTGGAACCTCTAGGGTGGAGCTAAAGTTGTTGACATTGGTGCCTTCCTCTTCTTTTCTGCCCGGCGAGCTACAATACAGTCTTCCTATGATATGGCAAGGTTGACCAGTTCATTGAAGCTGTCAGCACAAACAGTGTTGAGGCGCTCACGAAGCTTGGTGTTAAGTCCTCTGCAGAAACGGTCTCTCTTCTTCTCATCTGAATCTGCATGATAACCCGCATACTGACACAGGTCATTGAAGGCCTAGGCATATTACAACATAGTGTGGGTCCCCTGAGTCAATGCCAAGAACTCATTGAGCTTGCGATCCAGAATCCCGGCTGGAATATGGTGTCCCTTGAAAGTCGTCTTGAACTCTTCCCATGTCACCACGTGGTCAGCGGTCAACATGGTGCGGAAATGGTCCCACCATGTCCTAGCAGGTCTACGAAGCTGCTGTGTGGCGAAGCGGGTCTTTGCATCATCTGGGCAATATCCCGTGAGGAGTGGGACTTTGACTCCACAACCCTTAGCCACACATCGGCATCCAGTGGATCCTCTGCCTTGGTGAACAAGGGTGGTTGCTTGCTCAAGAACTCCTGGTACGTTGCTGCGGCCGGAGGATGTTGCTGCTGGCCTCCACCATACTGTTGAGAGTGGGGCTGGCGCTGCACCAGCTATCGCAGAATCTCATTCTGCTAAGCCATGAGCTCCTGCATCGTGGGAGCTGGAGGAGGTGGCGGGGGAATCTGCTCGTTCTACCTGCGACGCTGCCTGCCTACCATCTGAAAACAGAAATTTTTGCTATTGTTACCTCGATTCATGATTCTGAGCAATATTCTTCATGTCATATGGAGAAAATGACATAACATAATATTGAACCATACGAGGATAACATGACTGCATTCATTTCATTGTTCATAAAAGTTTTTCCCTGGGTTACAACATTTTAGGGGAATTCACCCATAAGCCTAGTCCAAAATCTGATACCAAACTAAGCTCGCATGGGTTCCTATCCTCCTAATATGTCAAACTAACTCGTCAACCCTGAGTGGTAGAAGCAATGCTGGATGCGGGTGAAGGGGGCATTCCGGAGGGAGTTGCATTCGGACCTGGAGCTGGTTCTAATTCCTCGAGATCCTCCTCTCCCTCGCTTCCTGCCTCATTTGCCTCCATGTCCTTGTAGTGCATCTTAAGGTGGTCATTGGCTTCCTCAAATTCCTCCTGCACATCGTGGAGCTGGATCTCTAGGATATCCTGGATTTCCACCTGTTGCTCTAGGGTCGCGATGCGCTGGCTCAACTGTTCCACCTGTAGGTCTTTTTCCACCAATTCCGAAGACAAGTCGACCATGAAGTACTCTCGACTGTCGAGAGTGATCTTAGTAGCCTAAGCAAGATCAGTGAGGTGTGCTATGGCATCGCTCTGTAGGGTCTGTAGGCGATACAGTGCGCTCATGCACTAAACAGTGATCCTCCCAACTTGGTCGGGATGCATAGCCCACATGTCCTTCACGTGGCTCAATCTGTTGCACCACATGGGGTCCTCCCTCTTCTCGGCGGGGAAGAGTCCTAGTGGGAGCGTCATCATATCCAAGGGATGATACCTGTAGAAGGTTGTTAGGGCCTTCAGCGTTGCGGCCTCAATGGTGTCATCTGCCCTAAACCCGACAGTCTCGGAGTCAAGGGAATGCCAACCCGGCTGTAGAGGGTGAGACTCCCGGGTCAGCCAAACCCTGCAACGTGGCACCCGATGCTCCTCGTATAGCTGCACCGTATATAGAGGGGGTGTAGGGTAACCAGCGGAGCAAAGCACCTCCCACAAGATGGAGGGAAAACCCTCATGAGAAAGGTAGTCAAAACTGAAACGAGTGTCTCCTCAATTGATGGGGGTGGGTGAAGTCATCTGTGAAAGAGGGTTAGATGTAAGTGTCATGGTAGTGGAAAGGAAAAAATATGTGCCCGGGTTGTTAAAAGGAGGTGAGTTAAATTAGATTCATCTACTCATTTTGTTATTCATTATTAATCCTATTTGTTACATTCATACTTAGATGCATTTTTCCTCAGCTTCTTAATTTATGATGCATGCATGCTGGAAAGAACGTCTTCTCACCGATTAGAGGGGTGCTTCTAGGGCATCCCTACTATTCTAAGATTGGCCTATATATAGGGCCTACTTATATAGCCACCTATTTTTCCCACTATTCCTAAGGCCTTTCGTCCTAGGTCTAGTGTTCTAGTCCTGACGATCCAACACTAGTTTCTAAGCCAAATTTTATTTTTGAAAAGTTGGCATTCATGACTTATTGATTCCTCTGTAATGGTATTCGCTCCGATACTAGCTATGGCAGAACCACCTGAATTATTCTAGCTTAAGTGCCCTAGTCACGCCTTAACAAGTTCGTATAATCATGAACTGCCTGAATTATTCTAGCTTAAGTGATTTAGTCCGATAAAGCCACTTACCAAGGATCGGATACCACTAGCTCACTCGAAGGTGAGGCACAGAGAAAATACAATAATCATGAAACAACAAATTAAAGTACTGGAGTTATTACATAGATCGGAGTTTTAACAAAAGATAACAAGTTTGTAATTAAGATGCAGCGGATAATTGATAACGTCGAATACTGAGGAATAGGGCAAGGCCTAGCCCACTACTCCTCCTGGTCCTCTCCTGTCGAGGCAGCATCCCACTCGACCGTCCAACCCGGTGGCAGGGTGGGAGGCCAAGTCACACCATCAACCATATCCTGTAGCATACCTGAAAAAAATATGCCACAAGCAAGGCTAAGTATACTAATACTTAGCTAGACTTACCCAGTGTGAGGAGTCTACTCCTCTTCCTCTAGACCATGCAGCTGTTTGGCTGAGGGGTTTGGTTTTCCAAAAGCACTAGCTGAGTCTAAAAACAGTTTTAGCTTTTCTAGTTCTAGCATATTCAATTAAGCTAAGTTTGTTCCTTTCTAAGCATACATGGTAACAATCATTTAGTACATTAAACATGTTATCTCAAGTAAAACCTCATTTCACTTTTACTCAATGCACTATAAGGGGTCAAGCAGTCTCATTAGGTGCGAGAAGCAGACGATTCGAATCGAGTTTTTAACCTTGCAAGGTAAACCTAAACACACGACATGTAGGGGTGCTCTGTCCCCACACATATCAATCGTCCCCATCGATTCCCTGGCAACAGAACAAGGCTCACGGCCTTGGCGTACAATGCTCCAATTGTCCCCGGCTGTCGCTATGCAACAGCCGCACTTGTACCCACCATAGCTAGCATGGTAGAACCCGTCTCAGGTCTAGTAAGGAGTAAAGTCTGCGGGCAGGTTCACTCAGGTACTAGGCTTATCGGTTACCATATTTCCTGACATGTGTCTAGTACGTTCAAACGCTTGACTCAAGTATCCACACATTAATCCTTAATTCCAATTTCCGTCTCATAGACAAGGCATCCATGTCACACCCGGGCTTTAAGGAACAAAGCTGGGTGCATCTCATACATGCGCCAAAGAAGACAACATATATAATAACAGAGTGTATAGAGATAAATGTCATAAAACATCAGAGTATTTATTACATAGCGGAAGACTTATTACAAAATAAAGATAAATGTAAAACGAACTAAGGATCGTCGGCGCCAATGTCAACTGAGAAACGCCACCTAGATCAGATCATTCTCCTCGCCTTGTGGCTCCTCCTGAACCACCTGTTCTTCTCCTGTGGGGGGGGGTGTGAGACAGCAAGAGTGAGCTCACATACGTTCATAGCTCAACAAGTCGTGGGGAATAATGTGGCATGAACTCACCAAAGGTGGGAGTTCATGAAGTGTAAGGCTGATCAACGAAATAGAGGCTGAAGCTGAGCATTGCTTTTATAAGTTGGTCAAAATTTTATTAGCAGTTACTAAGTGTAAGTAAATACCAAACCATAGTAATAATAAGTAAAAGTGATAATAAAATAATCCCAAATGCAATGAAATGACAGGTTAAGTTTAAGTTCCATAATTTAATCATGTGAGTGTCCGAGCCGCTCATGACCGTGAGCACGGCTAGTATACCAGTTTTACACTCTGCAGAGGTTGTACCCTTTACCCACAAGTCGTGTTACCCATTTGCCACGGAGTTGATCAGACTCCATACACCTCTACCAAGGAAGCGAGGCAGGGTACCACTACGAGGCCTTTACAAAGTTCCACTAGCTTCAGACTACCCGCTACAGTTTATAGGAAGCTCCAGTGCAGGGTTCTTGTCTGACCGCCATCGCAGCAAAATCAACCCAAGGACCTCCCTACACTGACCACTCCCCTACTGCCCTTGCCCCTTTCGGGTAAGGTAGCCCTCCACTAGCTTTCCTAGTTAATCAGCCAAGGGCGTCCCATTAAACCCTTGTGGTAGCACTGTTTTCCCGGGTGGTTCTCCATGTTCCCATTAACATAATGATCTTGTCATGAACATAAAATAATGAACAGATAATAACAAGTGTAAAAATGAGTGATGAATACCTCTATACTCAAATCCACATAAAGCAATAGCATGTACTACCCAAAAACTTAGTAGTAAAACCAGTGGTGAAGCAAGGTATAAAGATAGTCAAAATCTAGGGTATCCTATTGGGTCCCATCAAAATTAACCTATGCAGATCATTATGTATAATAAGAACATGAATAGGTAAAAGAAGTGATCAAGGGCACAACTTGCCTTCCACGAGCTCCTGCTCAGCAGTCTCTACTTGCTGAACCTCAGGATCCACAGTGGCTTGCTCGTCTACTCGCATCACACAATACATACATAGCATAGCATAAATTAACATCACATCAAACATGCAACTAGAATATACAGTAATAAACTAGACATTAAAATATGATCACAGGAACTAGAATCATTAAATTTGGAGTTACAGATTTTAAGTTATGGATTTTCTAATGTTTTATGTGCTTAATACAAGATTAAGTGCTTGATAAACTTTAAATCATCTTTCATGTTAAAACAGAGGCACTAATGGTTAGACAATAATATTATAAAAATGTAGGAACTGGAATGGACCAAATTGGAGTTCATATGCATTTTCTATTAATTAAACAAGTTTCTGCAATTTATTTATGCATTAAAACTAATTTCTGATATTAATTCCTGATTTTCAATACCTACTGGGTTGGGCATCAAATAGTGATGAATACAGGGGCTACGGCGCAAATGTTCCTAAGACTCAGAGAGTCCCAGGCGTGGACGGCGGGTTGATATACATGAAAGGCAGGGTCTCTTTTATAAAAGATAACTGCGAAGGGGTATGGGTAAATGTGGGCCGCCCGATCACTAATCGACGCATAGGATTAGCTTTGGTTAAATCAGAACTGGCATTCCTATACGCGCCCTTGGATCCAGAAGTAACGACTTGGATTTTAAACGATCACGATCACATCACGGACGTCCATGACCGGATCAACGGCCACCACAACTCAATACTAAAGCAAGACTAAGTTTTGATCCCCGCCGTTCAAATCAAATCAACGGACACGCACATCGTCTTCAACACCTGGCTCCCTCTTCTTTTTCTCCTTCCTCAGTTGATATTCCACGGCCGAACGCCATAACAGCAGTAGCGAGCCACCCCGAGCTCACCATACGAGCACTAATCTCTCCCGCCAATGTACTATCCTACGACCATAGGCTCTCTTCCACCTCCGACACGCCGGTGAGGATGACCCGTCCCCAACATCTTAGTCTACGAAGCTCTACCGACATGACTGGGTAAATTAAAAGGGTTTTAGGGATTGACGGGTCTCACCAGAAGCTCAAGCGCCAGATCGACCAGCCCGCCGAGGCAGCCCCGCACAAGTCTTCAACGATCAGCGAGGTGACCTGGTCCGCTTCACGCCACGCGCACATGCAAGCACCGGAATGCCCAGAGTGCGGCTGTGTCGAACACCCGCCTGGCGACCGCCCTCACGTTCTCTCTCTGCTCCCTTTTCTTCTCTCCCGATGACGCAAACACGTGGGAGTCGCCTGGTCAACCAAAACGGCGAGCGCCAGGCCCCAGTTTATAGGCCACATGGCGTTAGTGCCGAATACCTCGGCAAGCCGTTCCGATCGGCGTGCGCACCCTGGAGACTAGCGTATCCTATACGATGTGGTCCATTCATCAGTCGCAACGGAAGGTGG
The DNA here is from genome assembly GCA_029449295.1 of Zea luxurians. NCBI lineage: Eukaryota > Viridiplantae > Streptophyta > Magnoliopsida > Poales > Poaceae > Zea > Zea luxurians. Next base: position 53,262,997 of record JAOPSE010000004.1, on the reverse strand, counting down.
AGGGACGACGTCACACATGATGCACAGCCGACGTCTTCATGCGGAGAATACATTATTTATTCGGCTGGCACACCTACGGCGGGGTAGCGACCGCGGCGATAATCTCCCTGGTTCGGCGCGCGTTGTTAAGGACCTGGGACGCGTGGGGTCTGGTCTGGCTGGGCCGAATTGATGAAAGTTGGCCCGCGGATGAAGTTCTCCTTTATCCATTTTCTGGTTTAACTTTCCCCTTTTATTTTAAATTTCCAATTTAAACTCCAAATATACATGTGAATTTTGTACTCACTTAAAGGCAGATTTTGATCTTACCCCTATGGATAAAGTTTGTATTTATACCCTTTTTTGTATTATATAGTATTTCTTTTCTTCCTTTCTCAATTCTAGAGTGCAAATTGGGTTAGAACTATTTCTCTTCTTTTATGTATTCTTATTATCATTACCACTGTAGACAAATGCACAGACCAATAAAACACCAGCATGATGCATGTATTATTTGAGTGTCTTTTGTTAATTATTTATTTGTTTAAATGTGATTTTCACAGTAAATGATGAATATAGGTAACACACATATATGTAAGGGAAAACTCTTTCTCTTTTTTTTTACACTTTCTTACAATTTGAGTATTACAAATCCTACCCCCCTTAAAATAATCTCGTCCTCGAGATTTAAGAAGATCTAGGGAAAAGGTGGGGAAAATCTATACGAAGCTCTTCTTCCCTTTCCCATGTTGCTTCATCTACGCCGTGGTGACTCCATTGTACTTTGCACATCTTTATCACCTTATTTCTGGTAACTCGAGTCAAAGTGTCCAAAATCTTGATGGGATACTCAGCATAGGTCAGGTCATCTTGCACACTAAGGTCCTCCATTGGTAACTGCTCCTCAGGTACCCTGAGGCACTTCTTTAGCTGGGACACATGAAACACATCATGTACATCTGACAGATGATTGGGTAACTCCAGTTGATATGCAACTTCTCCCACTCGCTTTAAGATCAAGAAGGGTCCAATAAAGCGAGGGGACAACTTCCCTTTAACTTTAAATCTCCTCATACCACGAAGTGGTGACACCTTCAAATAGACATGATCACCCTCCTTAAACTCCAGTAGTCTCCTTCTGTTATCAGCATAGCTCTTTTGCCTTGATTGTGCAATTCTCAAATTTTCTCTTATCATTCGAACTTGTTCTTCCGCCTCTTGAATAAGCTCAGGCCCAATGAACTGTCTTTCTCCAGTCTGATCCCAGTACAGTGGAGTCCTACACTTTCTGCCATATAGAGCTTCAAATGGTGACATCTTCAAACTGGCCTGGTAGCTATTGTTATAAGAAAACTCAGCATAGGGTAAGCTCTTCTCCCAACTTCCACCATGTTTAAGAGCACAAGCTCTTAACATATCTTCCAGCACTTGATTAGTTCTCTCTGTCTGTCCATCAGTCTGGGGATGGTAGGCTGAACTAAAATTCAACTTTGTATCCAAGCTCTCATGCAACTTCTTCCAAAACCGAGAAGTAAACTGCGATCCTCGATCTGACACGATCTTCTTAGGCACTCCATGTAAACAAACTATCCGAGTCATATACAATTCTGCTAGCTTGGCTCCCGTATAATTAGTCCTCACAGGTATAAAATGAGCCACCTTTGTCAATCTGTCCATAATTACCCAAATAGAGTCATATCCTGCAGGAGTGCGGGGTAGTCCAACAATAAAATCCATACCAATTTCTTCCCATTTCCACTCAGGTATCTTCAATGGGTGCAATAATCCAGCGGGTCGTTGATGTTCGGCCTTGACTCTTTGACATACATCACACTTAGCCACATGAGCAGCCACATCTCTTTTCAGTCCATACCATCAATACTTTTGCTTCAAATCTTGATACATCTTAGTGCTTCCAGGGTGGATGGAGTAATCAAAATCATGAGCTTCTTTCAATATAGCCACACGGAGGCTATCAATCTCCGGAACACATATCCGGTCTTTGAACCATATAGTACCTTGCTCATCCTCCGTGAACTCCGGAACTCTTCCTTCAGTAATAAGATCCTTGATCTCTTGAATCTTAGCATCACCAATCTGACCTTTACGAATCTCTTGCTCCAAGGTAGGTTCCAATTCAATGGTGACTCCTTCAGTGTGAGTAACAATTCCCAAATTGAGTCTCTCAAAGTCTTTTGCTAATTCATCGGGTAGCTGGACAACAAAAGCGGAGTGAACATGTTCTTTCCGACTCAAGGCATCTGCAACCAAATTTGCCTTGCCTGGATGATAGTGAATCTCCAAATCATAATCCTTAACAAGCTCCAACCAACGACGTTGCCTAAGGTTGAGATCCTTCTGAGTGAATATATACTTCAAACTCTTATGATCCGTGTATACTTGGCACTTAGTTCCCATAATGTAGTGTCTCCAAATCTTAAGTGCATGCACAACGGCAGCTAGTTCCAAGTCATGAGTGGGGTAGTTCAGTTCATGCTTCCGCAACTGACGAGATGCATAGGCAATCACATGACCTCCTTGCATAAGCACACATCCAAGTCCTTGGCCACATGCATCACAATAAATGTCAAATCCCTTCTGTAGATCTGGCATAATCAATACTGGTGGCGACATTAGTCTCTCCTTCAATTGGTCAAAGCTCTCTTGACACTTCTCGTCCCACTTAAATTCTCTTCCTTTCTCCAAAAGCGAGGTCATAGGCTTGGCAATCTTGGAGAAACCTTCAATAAATCTCCGATAATATCCTGCGAGTCCCAAGAAACTCCGAATCTCCGTAACTGTAGTGGGCACTCTCCACTCTATAATCTCCTTCACTTTAGCAGGATCCACTGCTATCCCTCCATTAGACATAATATGACCAAGGAATGGCACCTTGTCAATCCAAAACTCGCACTTGCTGAACTTAGCGTAGAGTTGATTATCTCGCAACTTCTGTAGCACCAACCTCAGATGTTCCTCATGATCACTATCACTCTGAGAATAAATAAGAATATCGTCGATGAATACCACGACGAATCTATCCAAATACTCCATAAACACCTTATTCATCAAGTTCATAAAATAAGCTGGTGCATTGGTTAATCCAAATGACATAACAGTGAACTCATATAATCCATATCGAGTCGAGAAAGCTGTCTTGGGAATATCCGATGGTCTAATCCTCATCTGATGGTAACCCGATCGGAGATCAATCTTCGAGAATACTCTAGCACCTCTCATCTGATCAAATAAATCCTCAATATGGGGTAATGGATACTTGTTCTTCACCGTGACATCATTAAGTGATCTATAGTCCACACACATCCTCTGGGATCCATCCTTCTTCTGTACCAATAGAACCGGTGCTCCCCAAGGTGAGGAACTCGGACGAATGTAACCAGCCTCTTGTAACTCCGTCAACTGCTTCTTCAGTTCCTTCAACTCCTCTACGGACATTCTATATGGCCGTTTTGAAATAGGGGCGGTTCCAGGTAAGAGATCAATAACAAACTCAACTTCTCTATCAGGTGGCATCCCTGGTAACTCCTCTGGAAAGACATCCGGAAAATCTCTAACCACCCGGATGTTGTTACCAACAAACTCCTCAGGCATAAAGAACATTGCACGCATGGATGAGGAGGTTACTGCAATATTAACTTGAAATCTTTCTCCTTTAGTGGTAGTGAGTTCTACGGTACCTCTACCACATGCTATAACGGCCTTTGCCTTTCTTAGCCATGACATACCAAGGATCAGATCTATACTGCTTGACTCTAATATTATAGCAGTAGCTCCAAATTTCCTACCCATAATGGTCAATGTCAATCTACGTGTCATTTGATTCGCCTCAACAGGCCCTTTAGGTGTAATTACTCTCATGAGTTTTCTCATATTGTCCAACACATATGCACAAACCAAAATCTCAGCATGACGCATAATTTTATTAGCAACACATGGGGTCAAATAGACCTTTTTATTCCTCCTAAAATAGTATCATACCGAATACTAACTAAAGGAACATGTAGATCTTACAAATAATAGTAATTTATATATATGTTTATGTAGCTTGGTGGAGCTGGTGGTGGTGGAGATGGTGGTTGTTGTCGTTGTCTCTCCAACCGTGATTGCCTTATTTCTTGATGTATCTCCAGACGGGCCTGACGTATTTCCTCGCGTTCTTGTCTTATCTGGTTTTGCATTTCGGTCACCATGTCTGTCAATTGTTGTATTACCAGCCTTTGGGCTGCAATCACTTGATCGATTTCAACAGGTGGAGGATTTGGAGGATTCATTTCTGTTTGCTGTTGCGTGATAATCTTTCCTTTCCTGGTATTGACCATCTGAGTTAGATACGTATGGTAAGAGAGAGCAGTAGCCAAGGCAGTAATTACGACTCATGTTACTTTGGGGGATTTATTAGCTAAGCAGATTAGTGTTTTACCTACCATAGCTAATTTATTACCTTATGCTGGCACATACTAAGATGTCCATCTATAATGTTTCAATCAATCAAAGAAGCAAATCAGACATTTTCCACCAGAACAATCAAACAACATTTTTAAATATAGAAAATAGTTTTGGTTTGGTCTTAGGCCTCCTATCTCTTAAAATGTCATAGGGGTAGGGATTCCAAGATGTGAAATCCACCTTGTCTCAGAGTAGAAAGGGTAAGAATGATCAGAGTAGAACAGTAGAAGATGAGACAGGATCAAGATAAGTATAGAAAGAATCAGAGTAAGGTAAGTGTGGAATGAATCAGAATAAGATAAGTAGGTAAGGGTTTTGTCCATTTCTATCTAGGTTTCGTCCTACAGTCAACATTTCCTCTGATACCACTTCTGTCACACCCGGGCTTTAAGGAACAAAGCCGGGTGCATCTCATACATGCGCCAAAGAAGACAACATATATAATAACAGAGTGTATAGAGATAAATGTCATAAAACATCAGAGTATTTATTACATAGCGGAAGACTTATTACAAAATAAAGATAAATGTAAAACGAACTAAGGATCGTCGGCGCCAATGTCAACTGAGAAACGCCACCTAGATCAGATCATTCTCCTCGCCTTGTGGCTCCTCCTGAACCACCTGTTCTTCTCCTGTGGGGGGGTGTGAGACAGCAAGAGTGAGCTCACATACATTCATAGCTCAACAAGTCGTGGGGAATAATGTGGCATGAACTCACCAAAGGTGGGAGTTCATGAAGTGTAAGGCTGATCAACGAAATAGAGGCTGAAGCTGAGCATTGCTTTTATAAGTTGGTCAAAATTTTATTAGCAGTTACTAAGTGTAAGTAAATACCAAACCATAGTAATAATAAGTAAAAGTAATAATAAAATAATCCCAAATGCAATGAAATGACAGGTTAAGTTTAAGTTCCATAATTTAATCATGTGAGTGTCCGAGCCGCTCATGACCGTGAGCACGGCTAGTATACCAGTTTTACACTCTGCAGAGGTTGTACCCTTTACCCACAAGTCGTGTTACCCATTTGCCACGGAGTTGATCAGACTCCATACACCTCTACCAAGGAAGCGAGGCAGGGTACCACTACGAGGCCTTTACAAAGTTCCACTAGCTTCAGACTACCCGCTACAGTTTATAGGAAGCTCCAGTGCAGGGTTCTTGTCTGACCGCCATCGCAGCAAAATCAACCCAAGGACCTCCCTACACTGACCACTCCCCTACTGCCCTTGCCCCTTTCGGGTAAGGTAGCCCTCCACTAGCTTTCCTAGTTAATCAGCCAAGGGCGTCCCATTAAACCCTTGTGGTAGCACTGTTTTCCCGGGTGGTTCTCCATGTTCCCATTAACATAATGATCTTGTCATGAACATAAAATAATGAACAGATAATAACAAGTGTAAAAATGAGTGATGAATATCTCTATACTCAAATCCACATAAAGCAATAGCATGTACTACCCAAAAACTTAGTAGTAAAACCAGTGGTGAAGCAAGGTATAAAGATAGTCAAAATCTAGGGTATCCTATTGGGTCCCATCAAAATTAACCTATGCAGATCATTATGTATAATAAGAACATGAATAGGTAAAAGAAGTGATCAAGGGCACAACTTGCCTTCCACGAGCTCCTGCTCAGCAGTCTCTACTTGCTGAACCTCAGGATCCACAGTGGCTTGCTCGTCTACTCGCATCAACACAATACATACATAGCATAGCATAAATTAACATCACATCAAACATGCAACTAGAATATACAGTCATAAACTAGACATTAAAATATGATCACAGGAACTAGAATCATTAAATTTGGAGTTACAGATTTTAAGTTATGGATTTTCTAATGTTTTATGTGCTTAATACAAGATTAAGTGCTAGATAAACTTTAAATCATCTTTCATGTTAAAACAGAGGCACTAATGGTTAGACAATAATATTATAAAAATGTAGGAACTGGAATGGACCAAATTGGAGTTCATATGCATTTTCTATTAATTAAACAAGTTTCTGCAATTTATTTATGCATTAAAACTAATTTCTGATATTAATTCCTGATTTTCAATACCTACTGGGTTGGGCATCAAATAGTGATGAATACAGGGGCTACGGCGCAAATGTTCCTAAGACTCAGAGAGTCCCAGGCGTGGACGGCGGGTTGATATACATGAAAGGCAGGGTCTCTTTTATAAAAGATAACTGCGAAGGGGTATGGGTAAATGTGGGCCGCCCGATCACTAATCGACGCATAGGATTAGCTTTGGTTAAATCAGAACCGGCATTCCTATACGCGCCCTTGGATCCAGAAGTAACGACTTGGATTTTAAACGATCACGATCACATCACGGACGTCCATGACCGGATCAACGGCCACCAGAACTCAATACTGAAGCAAGACTAAGTTTTGATCCCCGCCGTTCAAATCAAATCAACGGACACGCACATCGTCTTCAACCCCTGGCTCCCTCTCCCTCTTCTTTTTCTCCTTCCTCAGTTGATATTCCACGGCCGAACGCCATAACAGCAGTAGCGAGCCACCCCGAGCTCACCATACGAGCACTAATCTCTCCCGCCAATGTACTATCCTACGACCATAGGCTCTCTTCCACCTCCGACACGCCGGTGAGGATGACCCGTCCCCAACATCTTAGTCTACGAACCTCTACCGACATGACTGGGTAAATTAAAAGGGTTTTAGGGATTGATGGGTCTCACCAGAAGCTCAAGCGCCAGATCGACCAGGCCGCCGAGGCAGCCCCGCACAAGTCTTCAACGATCGGCGAGGTGACCTGGTCCGCTTCACGCCGCGCGCACATGCAAGCACCGGAATGCCCAGAGTGCGGCTGTGTCGAACACCCGCCTGGCGACCGCCCTCACGTTCTCTCTCTGCTCCCTTTTCTTCTCTCCTGATGACGCAAACACGTGGGAGTCGCCTGGTCAACCAAAACGGCGAGCGCCATGCCCCAGTTTATAGGCCACATGGCGTTAGTGCCGAATACCTCGGCAAGTCGTTCCGATCGGCGTGCGCACCCTGGAGACTAGCGTATCCTATACGATGTGGTCCATTCATCAGTCGCAACGGAAGGTGGAGGGACGACGTCACACATGATGCACAGCCGACGTCTTCATGCGGAGAATACATTATTTATTCGGCTGGCACACCTACGGCGGGGGTAGCGACCGCGGCGATAATCTCCCTGGGTCGGCGCGCGTTGTTAAGGACCTAGGACGCGTGGGGTCTGATCTGGCTGGGCCGAATTGATGAAAGTTGGCCCGCGGATGAAGTTCTCCTTTATCCATTTTCTGGTTTAACTTTCCCCTTTTATTTTAAATTTCCAATTTAAACTCCAAATATACATGTGAATTTTGTACTCACTTAAAGGCAGATTTTGATCTTACCCCTATGGATAAAGTTTGTATTTATACCCTTTTTTGTATTATATAGTATTTCTTTTCTTCCTTTCTCAATTCTAGAGTGCAAATTGGGTTAGAACTATTTCTCTTCTTTTATGTATTCTTATTATCATTACCACTGTAGACAAATGCACAGACCAATAAAACACCAGCATGATGCATGTATTATTTGAGTGTCTTTTGTTAATTATTTATTTGTTTAAATGTGATTTTCATAGTAAATGATGAATATAGGTAACACACATATATGTAAGGGAAAACTGTTTTCTCTTTTTTTTTACACTTTCTTACAATTTGAGTATTACAATCCACCCTGTATCCAAGTCCATAGACCATCATAGATCATGTTATCAAGATGAATACAATCAATGCCTGACCTCGCGCGAGTGATAGAAAAATCACTCGACTTCTACCAAGATCCCTAATTAGCAAAGCAGCTACTCGACCTACCATACTAGTATCCATCTCAAAAAGGAATCCTGAGTTCATGCAACTAAGGGTTTCAAGCAACTCCTACACTTAAGTGCACATTACAAACCTACAATCATTAAGTGTAGTAAACTAACATATATAAACGGTTATGCATAAAACTGGGGCTTGCCTTCAAAAGTTGGGGCTGCGGGGAGATCCTCGGTAGCAGGCTCTGGAGCTGGCTCCTGGACTTCCTCTAGGACAACTCCTTGCTCGGGGATGAGCACGTACTCTCCGTCAGCGATGTTTTAATCTAAATGAATGCAATGAATAAGAGATATGTATGCTATGGTATGTAATTTAGTAACGATAATGCAAGGTGAAATGATTTAAGTTAGTGATATAAAGTCAAACTCTTCTATTGGAGGTTTTAGTGGCATACTTGGTCATTTTAGAATCAGGTATGGTCAAGTTTAAGTGGTCAGATGATTTTGGTATTCCACAAACTTTTAGTGTCTTAGTGAAAAGTTTATCAAGATCCTTGCTGAATCATTATGGGTAAGATTTATCACTTTTACTACTTCTCTCTTTTTCCTTTTTCCATTTATGCTTTTAGAGTAGGTTTGAACTACTACACTGATTTAAAAATTTACAAAATTCTGTAAAAATTATAGTGGCTTTTCACGGGTTTGCGTAACTTAGTCTCAAAAATTGAGGCTTAAAATGATAATGGTTTTCTCTATACAAAAATATTAAAATTTAGGGCAGAGGGGGTACTTTGAACTACAACTCTCTTCTAACAGTGGATTTTTTCCTAAGGTTTATTTTTGCTGGCATCTAGGGGTAATAATATGACTTTGTACCAATTTTTAGCCAATGATACCTAATGGTCATTTTATGGTGATTTTCTAAAGTTTTAGGGCTTAGTGTTGCTTTCTACTACTACTATATTTGAAAAATGTCAAACGACAGATTTCCTAATTTTCTTATCTTCTTCTTTGTGCAAGAGCAATCATTCTTGAAGTTGGTTAATTTTTCTCATAGGGAAAGGGGTGGTAAAAATTCTTGGAATATATAGTCTTTTTCATGGGGTAGGGAGTGAGGTGTATTACATCATATTTTTATCTTAGTTTCATATTTTTCTCTGGTAGTTTACATCATAAGTATTCAGGTAAAAATTGGGTTGCTCATTGTTTCACATTTTTAATCTTACTTTTGATTTATTTGAAGTATTGGCCAAATTCAAGTTCCATCTGTTTAACTCACTTACTGTGATGGTTTGGGGTGTTTACCATTTTTGCTGTGGTATACTAGTGTTTAGAGGTCTACTGAATTTTTCTTACCATTATTGCATGTGCCCAAATATTTTTAACTATGGCTTTTGTTGACTTCTTAATGCCTAATTAAAGTTATAATCTTAGATTACACTAGACCAGGGTTCCATATATTTTTCCTATGATCTATATCAATTAAGCATGCTAGGAAAAATATGGTCACTCTCTTGTTTCTATTTTCTATCCCCTTTTTTATGTTTCTAAAGTTTGGGCAGAAATAGTCTTTAATGGATATCTCTGGTTTATTCTTGTATACTGGGGTGTTCATTATTTTTAAACAGTGTATATGCTAGGTAAGTATCTCTACAAATTTTCTCTAGTCCAGTATAGAAGTATTTATATTTTTCTCTGTATTAATAAGGTTTGGGAAGTTTTCTAATTTAATTCAAAACTCTAAAAATTTATACAGAAAACATGGGGTTCAATATTTTTGTTTGACAGCTCTTATTTTACAGAATCTAGCAAAATTTGTTTGACCAAATTTGGATGAATAGTTTTCAAGTTATACATTTATCAAGTTTACAGCAGATTTAATTAACTTAAAATTCGAAAAGGGAAAGGAAAATACATCTTGCACTCGGGTCCCTGGTGTACATTTCCCATTTTTCCTTACAGACTAGTCCTCGGGTCATTATTCAAACGAGTCACTGACAAGGCAGAAAACCCCCTAGGGTTAACCTAAATTTAACCCGCGGTCCCTAGGTTTCCGGAATAGTGGCCGGGGCAAGGATTACGGCGGTGAGACTTAGCGGCGGTGATATAGCTCTGGTGAAGTGGTCGACGACATCGGGGAGGTCACGGAGGTCATGTCGGTGTGCGGGTCGGTGTCGGAGATGGCCGGAGTTGGTCGGTCTTCGCGCATAGGCGGGGGAGCTCATCGGCGGGGGAGCTCGTCGGCGGCGAGTGATTCGGCCTAACCACGGTGGGATAGTTCAATGCAGTGAGTTGGGGAGCTTCATGGGAGGTCAAGGAGGTTGTAGGCGCAAGTAATTGGAAAATGGTTTACCTGGTAGCCTGGTCTACGTGCGGTGGCGGGCGGCCGAAGTCCGGCGAGGTTGCGCTCGCTTCTTCGGCGAGGCAGGGTCTCGGCTAAAGCTTGGGAAAGCTTCACAGCCTCTCAGGGAAGCCATCCAAGGGCTCGGGCGAGGCTGGGGATCGACTGGAAAGGCTGACCACGGCGGCCGTGCTCGGGCAGTGGTGGCAGGCGGTGGCGCTTGCCTTTCACAGCGAACTCCGGTGATCACTAGCTCGGGCGAGGCTTTGGGTGCACAAGTGAAGACGGCTAAGGCCTTTGGGGGCACTTATAGGTGGGGGCAAGACGCAAGCGTGTGGGGCGGGGCGACCACGTGTGGGGCACGTGCTACCATGTCCAATCCGCGCTCGGCCGGTCAGGAAAGCCATCGAACGCGTGGCATCTCTCGGTCTGGTCATTTTCAAACGCTAATTGGCTCGTGATCCTCTCGTAACTCTCCCAAATCCCTGCACATGATTTCTTCTTTGTAGTTTACTCTTTGTTTCTCTTACAGCACTTGAGTGGATTTGATCTCGGATTTGTGAGATACGAGGGTCGAAGTTGGGTTTATCGCCCTACTGGAATCCGATACCAAAGTCAAGCCAAATCGTTTCAAACGATTTTGGTTTGATTTCAAACTTTACCAGAGTGTGTTCAAGGTAATTTGACGCCACTTTTATATTTGGATCTTGTAGATTTGAGTTTTGGAATACAGAGAACACAGCTGAACTTTATGAAGAGGTCAAAATTCAGATTCTAAATTTTCTGAATTTCCCATTGAGTTTTCACTTGAGGGGTCATTTTGGGAATTTTGCAAAACCCTTTTGATCAATCTTCCTTACTATATTTTGTAGCTTATTTAGTGTACTATAACTTTGTTATTTGGTCCTCATCATGATTTCATGTTTTTCATAGTCTTCTCACTAATTTTCTTTTTTGTGTTCAAATGACTTAATTAGGGTAGTACTAGGGTTTTGAACATTTTTCTCCCTTGAGGTGCATGATGAGTTTATGGTATGCTTCTTGAGAAGAAAATTACATGTTTGAGTTTTAGCTTTTCAATTTGGTGCCCTTTTGCTCAATTACATTCACATGTGATAATGTTCACAAATGTGGGTGTGTGGAGAGAAAAAGCCTAAGTAACACCTGGGGTGTTACAGAGCGAGCTAACGGAATCATCATCATAGGAATAATGAAATCAATCTTCAATCTGCCAAAAGGGAAGTGACCAGATGAATTGGTAAAAGAGGTATGGAATCATAACACTGTTGTCTCAAGATCAATAGGGTTTACTCCGTTCAAGCTTTTATTCGGGGATGAAGCAATAACACCGGAAGAAGCAATAAGGACTCTAGCTTCGGCAGAGGACGAAGATGCTTGCAAAATAACAAAAGACACTATAGAAGGGGTCAGACTTTAGGCAATAGACCACACCAATAAATATCAAGCCGAAATAGTCAAGTGGCGAGAAAGAAAAAGTAATACTAAAGAATATTAAGCCATTAAATTTGGTGCTTCGAAGAATAGCCTACCCAGACACAGTGGGGAAGCTACAACTCAAGTGGGAAGGTCCCTTCTTAGTAGTGTCTTCGTCAAGACCTGGAACATACAGGTTGAAAGAGATGGATGGGAATGATGTTCCAAGATCTGGGAATGCAGATGAGCTTCGGAGATATTATGTGTAAACCATGTAATTTTCTTTCTTTTCCTTATGGCACCCTTTTAATGAGGCCATAGGTTCTAATCTTCATTTTTTCTTGCGCAACCCTGTGCAATACAAGGGCCAGCTTCCCCTACATGTAAAATGTAAAGAACTAAGATTACACCATCGAGTGTAAAAAAAGTATGAAGAAGCTCCAAAGTCGTTCCTAAGGGGATGCAGAGCTTAGCTCCAAAGTCATTCCTAATGGGATGCACTGCTAAAATGCTACCAAAGTCAAAGGTGAAGAAGCTCGAAAGTCGTCCTAAGGGGATGCAGAGCTTAGCTCCAAAGTCGTTCCTAAGGGAATGCAGAGCTGAAATACCACCTAAGTAAAAGGTGAAGAGACTCCAAAGTCGTTCCTAAGGGGATGCAGAGTCTGGGTGTGTATTTGCGTCAGTTTTTTTAACTTCGACATACGTTTGCATACTTCATCAGGTCATCTTCTGCATTCATACAAACATACATTAAACATCTATAGCTTCATCGCATCAAGACATATCGCATAAGGCACTAACAAGGAAGAAGATAAGGTTTCTGCCTTCAGCACAAAGATGCTTCGTTATAAACAGAGACACTTAACAGGAAAATAAAGGTTTTTGCCCTCAGCGCGAAGATGCTTCGTTACGTATGAAAGGACCATTCTTTGATATTCATCCGAAGGTGCTCCAATGTGAACAAAAAGAAGGGAAGGTGTTTTTCGCCTTTGTCTCAAAAAGCTAGGAGCATCTTTTCGTCCACAGCAAAGCAAACAACAGTGGAATAAAAGGTAAAGCAACATTACGAGGTATCCACAAATGTTTACAAGAATTTTTACATTCAATCGCAACTCTTTATTGAATAGTATGTTTTTCTTGTACAAAGAATCTTCAAAAGTGTTTTTTAGTCACTAGTAGATGAAAGAAAAGCTTCTGAAGCTTCCTTCAGAGCTTCAGAGTAAGCTTCGGCTCATCAGTCTTCGCCAACATCGCCCTAAAAACAACAAGGCAAAGGTATTGAGAAACGTAATAAGGAAAAAATCTGAAATAAAAACATGAAAGTAAAGAGAATTGCCATACTTTGCCAAGCAAAGCTCGAGCTTCGTCTCTAGTAGCCTCTCGGACGCCCTTAGCCCAGATTTGAGTAATAAATATGTTACCTATACTTCTGGCTTTGGCTGGAATATTGACTAAGTCGGCTAGAGAGATAGCGTAGGTGGGTTTATTAACATCTCTTAAATGTTTGCACCCAGCTTTTGCGAAAATGTTAGTTGTTCCCCGGGCGGCCACTAGCGCACAAAAGTCCCCAATGCCCTTCCATCACTTCGTCAAATTCATTAATTTAGTTTTCCACAAAATCGAGTGCCCTTGGAATGTCTTCAGTAGAGTAATTCTTTTCTCCTGATATTTCCCCAACTGAGCTAAAAATCTCACGCAGGTGGGTGGAGGATCGAGCTGCGAAGCCTGAGCAGGTCTCCCAAAGCAATGTTAGGGCTTCAGATAATTTAGAACTTTTTTCTGCTTCGGCCTTGACCTTATCTTTCAAACCTTTGACCTCATGCTCATAACGGTTTTCGGCTTCCTTTAATTTGACTGTACTTCTTCAAGTTGTTTATCTTGATCAGTAATGCAAACAACTTGATCCTTAATCCGAAGATGAGCTTCAGCCAGGTCTGCTTTGACATTTTTAACCTTCAAATCTTTCTCTGCCAGAAAATTTTCAAGTTCTTTCACTCTCTTTTCCATGTTAATGATAACGAGTTCATTTTTCCTATCTTTATCTTCTTGTTGAAGCTTCAAATCCTTACTCAACATTAAGCTCTGTCAAAAAGCAGAAGTTAGCTCGAAAATCTAGAAATTTAAAAATTTAAAAGTCAAAGAGGCAGACACAAAGTTTATACCTTAAAATTCGAGTAGAATAAGCTCCCAGTAATATGTTGCCTTCTATAGTTGCAGAGATGTCGCTCGAGCTTCGGAAATCCGATACTCCTTGATAAAGTATTAACAATTTTTGCTCCGGTGTGGTCAGGGATGCACACTAGAATCTATTCGTCGACGCCACCAAAAAGCACGGATCTGGACTTGTAACTGCCAGCAATGGCGAATTCTTTCAATTCAGAAATATCTTCATCGGAGAGTTCTTGGCCACCTAGGCGTCGTAGGTCCAACTTTATGTCCTCCAAAGAAGTCTTTTTCAACTCTTTCATTTTTAAGGCCGAAGCCCTATCAGTGGTTACTTCAGCTATGTCCTTCTCATGAGTAACATCAGCTATAATTCTGTCAATCTCTGACATTATGATCCCGAGGTTTTCAACTTCAGGTGCGACCTCATCAGCTTCGACATTGGTATTTCCTTCGTCATTAGCACGCACAACAAATTTTTCCACCGAGGCTGGAGGCGGGGTCTTATGGATAGCCTTCATTACGTTCATCATTTGCCGTTTATTCTAACCCCCAGAATTTCCCCCAGTTGCCAAAGCAGTCTCCTTTCCTCCCGAGCTTTGTTCAATTCCCTTCTCCTCTGACTACAATAGGCTAGTCAGATCTGACCCCAGGGGACTTAGCATGGCAAATGGGAAGGGTTCAGTCATTACCTTCAATATTTCTGAAACACCGATAGAGGAAGGCATAGAAGTACCGACAGTCTTTTCTAGTCATCTTGTACCTTCATCTCGGCAGGAGCCATCTTGGTAGACTTTTGTTTCTTGGGAGCCGAATCCTTTGGCTCCACTAAATTTTTCTGCTTTTTACTAGCCCTCTGATGTTCTTCAATAGACCGCATGGCTTGCCTTTTTAGAATACTTACAACCCTCCTTTTCTTTTCTCCAACGGCCCCTTCATCAAGCCATTCGTAATCTGAATATTCGAAGTTAAGAGCATCCATCACTCGATTCAGTCTTCGTTTTTCCCGGGTGCCAAAGGAAGCTGTCATCAACTGATCTTCTTTCTTCATGTAATTCCCAAGAATTTCATTGCACATTGTTTCTATTAATTCCAACCATTTGGTGCAGGGCTTGTAGAAGCTTTTCTGAAATTTAAACTGATAGGGAAGTCGTGCAGGTTCATATTTATTCCCTTCTTTCTTTTTATTCGGCATTCCCCACCCACCAGAAGGTGGAAATGTTTTGTTTACCAAATATTCTTGCACCAAGTTCTGAGTACTAATATGCTCTGCCACAACTCTAAATTCCACTTCGGCCAACTAGCAGGGAGACCCGAGCTGCATGTTGCACAAGGGCCGAGTCATGCCAAAGCTCAGTTTTAAGGGACTCATCAACATACTCATAAGCTTATCCCTCTTCTTCTCGTCAGCTTTCATGTAAAACCATTCATTTGTCCAGCCAGTCGACCACTTGGTGTGATAACCAATCACAGGAGCCTTGGTATTCTTTCAGTATGCGAAGTTGTAACAACCAAAGTTCTTGTGCAGCCCATCAGCTCTAACCTTCGTCTAATAGTGGAGTTCGTGCACCCGGCAAAATCTTTTAGCGTTGGCACTCTTGCCTTGGCTTCGGGGAGCCCATATATACACACTAAGTCTAACTATGGCATTGGGGGTGAGTTGATGAAGGTAAATCTCGAACTTCTTCAAAACCTCACCTATCATCTCGTATAGGGGGAATCGAAGTCGTGCTCTGAAGAAGCTTTTGAAGACTACGTGTTGGGGGCCTTCCTCTTCCGAATGTCTTCAAAGACACAACTAACCTTTTGTTTCTAGTGTATTATTAAATATTATAGGACCTTCGTCATAAGAAAATCTTTGTGATGAGTATCTTTTGCCCCGCCGAAGGTCATTGAGACGAAGACATTGTCTGAAAACGATAATAACAAATGCTGAAGCTATAGCTGAAACATGACAGTTTCGGCTTTGGGTGGCAACGAAGGTCAAGTATGACGCCGAACCGAAGTGGAAAAGACTAGTTAATCCCTAATGATTTATGTTATGATTGTGTATGCAAATTAAGGTCATCAATGTATTTTCACCTGGGCTACGTCCCATGCCTATAAATAGGTGAATAGTACCCCTGTACTGTTCACGCTGGATTATAATCGCTCTCGCGTCAACACCTTCGAACAAGCCAAAGGTATCAATGTAATAGAAATATTGTTAATATTCATATGTTCATCATGAAATAAATATATGAATGGATAATATTTATCATCTCTGTGAATTGTTATTCTAACGAATGATGATGGTGCGTCCTTCATGACCTTCGTCTGAAGATCATTATATCCGAAAGGAGATGATGCTTCGTAGGACAAAGGTCCCTAATCTTTAACAATTGTGTTGCCTTGTTCTTTATTCACAACATTTGAGAACAAGTGACCAACATTGGCGCCCACCATCGGTGAACTCACTTCCGTAACCACGACAATGGCTTCGCAAGGTGACCAAGTTGTGACGCCTTCGACTATGAAGCTGGTGCTCCCAATCACAGGCGGCTCAAGTTCTGAACTAGCCAATAAGAAGCAGAAGAAGGAAGCACGGAGAAGGGTACAACATGTTGGAGTGCAAGGACTCTTCATCCAATCCAAATTGTCTCATATACCAATCACATTCTCTCAGGAAGACCTTCAGCTCAAGGATTACCCCCATAATGATGCAATGGTCATATCATGTGTTATCAAAGGATTTCTGGTTCACAATGTCCTTGTAGACACAGGTAGTGCAACAGATATCATCTTCGCAAAAACCTTCAGGCAGATGCAAGAGCAGTGTTGGGGGTCTTATCCTCCGCCGAAGGTCCTCAAGGCAAAAACACCATTGGCTAGACAAGACAAAGGCAGGTGAGACATGAAGATATAAGCCAAAGATGATGCGAACAAAAGCCGAAGCTATGGTTGAAAGAGCTTCGGCTTGGTGTAATGAAAAAGGTAAAGGACGATACCGACTTAAAGAGGAGAAGACTATATAGTCCTTAATAGTTTGCATTATGATTATAATTAGTTAACAGGGATATGGATGTAATTTTGTCCGGGCTGTGTCCCATGCCTATAAATAGATGAACAGTACCCCCATACTATTCATGTTGAATGGTAATCGTTCTTGCGTTAGTCTCGCTTTTCACCTTCTGTTGAACCGAAGGTATTAATGTAATATTCATATCGTTGGTGTTTATTTATTTTTACAAAATGAGAATATAAGTAATTTAATAATTCATAGTGATTATTTATATTCTTTTATGTTTTGTGTATATTTATTTATATTTGTTCACTAAGATGATGAAGGTACACCCTTCATGACCTTCATCCGAAGATCATTATATCCAAAATGAGGTAATGCTTCGAAGGATGAAGGTCTTTAATCATTAACAATTGTGTTGCCTTGTTCTTGACCTGTAGCATTCAAGAACAAGTGACCAACATTGGCGCCCACCTCCGGTAAACTCACTTTCATAGCTACGACAATGGCTTCGCAAAACAACCAAGCTGTAGCACCTTCGACCATGAAGCTGGTGCTCCCAATTACAGGTGGCTCAAGTTCTGAACCAGCCAACAAGAAGCAGAAGAAAGGAGCGCATAGAAGAGTACAACATGTTGGGGTGCAAGGACCCTTCATCAAATCCAAGTGGTCTCACATTCCAATTACCTTCTCTTAGGAAGACCTTTAGCTCAAGGATTATCCTCACAACGATGCAATGGTCATATCATGTGTCATCAAGGGATTTCTGGTCCACAATGTTTTGGTGGACACAGGCAGTGCAGCGGATATCATCTTTGCAAAGGCTTTTAGGCAAATGCAAGAGCCAGAGGATAAGATACATGATGCAACACACCCTCTTTGTGGCTTCAGAGGAAGACAAATTGTGGAACTTGGCAAGATAACAATGCCAGTTACCTTCGGCTATGTTCATAACTTAAGAACAGAATAGGTTGTCTTTGAGATTGTTGATATGGAGTATCCATACAATGCAATCATTGGTCAAGGGACGCTTAATGCCTTCGAAGCAATACTTCATCCAGCATATCTTTGCATGAAGATACCTTCGAAACAAGAGTCTATTGTTGTACACGGGAGTCAAGAAGCTGCCAGGAGGGCTAAAGGGAGTTGGACGGATTCGAAGGCTATTCATAATATCAATGAAGACGGAGCTTATCTTTTCGGACCTTTGGCATCCCGAAGCCTTCATGTTTTTCGCGGATCGAGCTCGTTACGAAAAACGATCTAGCACCACGAAGGGGCTACTATTGGGGGTCTTCTCCTCTGCTGAAGGTCCTCAAGACAAAAACACCTTCGGCTAGAAAGGACAAAGGCAGGTGAGACATGAAGATATAAGCCAAAGATAATGCGAACAAAAGCCGAAGCTATGGCTGAAAGAGCTTCGGCTTGGTGTAATGATAAAGGCGAAGGACGATACCGACTTAAAAAGGAAAAGACTATATAGTCCTTAATAGTTTGCATTATGATTATAATTAGTTAACAGAGACATGGATGTAATTTTGTTTAGGCTGCATCTCGTGCCTATAAATAGATGAACAGTACCCCCGTACTATTCACGCTGAATGGTAATCGTTCTTGCATTAGTCTCGCTTTTCACCTTCTGTTGAACTGAAGGTATGTTTATTTATCTTTACAAAATGAGAATATAAGTAATTTAATAATTCATAGTGATTATTTATATTCTTCTATTTTTTGTGTATATTTATTTATATTTGTTCACTAAGATGATGAAGGTACACCCTTCATGACCTTCGTCTGAAGATCATTATATCCAAAAGGAGGTAATGCTTCGAAGGACGAAGGTCTTTAATCATTAACAATTGGGTTGCCTTGTTCTTGACCTGTAGCATTCGAGAACAAGTGACCAACAAGTAGGATGACAAAATACATGATGCAACACACCCCTTGTGTGGCTTCGAGGAAGGCAGATAGCGGCACTTGGAAAGATAACAATGCTAATCACCTTTGGTTATGTTCACAATACAAGAATAGAACAAGTTTAATTTGACATTGTCGACATGGACTATCCTTACAATGCAATCATTGGTCGAGGGACATTGAATGCCTTCGAAGCAATACTCCACCCAGCATATCTGTGCATGAAGATACCATCTGACCAAGGTCCCATTGCTGTGCATGGAAGTCAAGAGGCTGCTAGAAGGGCCAAAGGGAACTAGATAGATTCAAAGGCTATCCACAACATAGATGAAGCCGAAGCTCATCAGAAGCATATAAGAGACAAAGATGCTTCAGCGGATCAACCAAAGTCTATGCTTCTGTGCGAAGACATAGCTGAGTAGAAGGTGTTGTTTGGGTCTCAGTTGTCCGATGAACAAGAGAAAACTCTGCTAAAATTTCTGTTCAACAATAAGGATGTTTTTGTGTGGACAGCCAACGATCTTAGTGGTGTCAGTAGAGATGTTATTGAACATTCACTCGATGTAGACCTAGCCATCAAACCAAGGAAGCAGAAGCTTTGGAAGATGTCTGATGATAAAGCCAAAGGGGCAAGAAACAAAGTTAAAAGGCTTCTCAGTGCTGGAGTAATCAGGGAAGTAACATACCCAGAATGGCTAGCCAACACTGTTATGGTAAAGAAGGCCAATGGAAAGTGGAGAATGTGTATTGATTTTATAGATCTCAACAAGGCATGCCTGAAGGATGAGCTCCCCTTTCCAAGAATAGACTCCCTCGTAGATGCAGCAGCTACTTCGGAGCTCATGAGTCTATTGGACAGCTACTCAGGCTATCATCAAATCTGGATGAAGAAGGAGGATTAGCCTAAAACAAGCTTCATAACCCCTAGTGGAACTTATTGCTACCTTCGGATCCCCGAGGGGCCCAAGAATGTTGGAGGAGGCTTCAGCAGAATAACTTCCAAAGTCCTCAGCTCTCAAATTGGCAGGAATGTTCTGACATATGTCAATGATATCATAGTAAAAATCACAAAGCAAGAAAATCACATTGTCGACTTGCAACAAACATTTGCTAACTTCAGAAAGGCTGGCCTCAAGCTAAATCCATAAAATGTGTTTTCGGAGTAAAGAAGTAAAAATTCCTTGGGTGCCTAGTATCCACAAAAGGGATTGAGGCAAACCCAAGCAAAATAGAAGCTATACTTCGGATGGAGCCACCAAGGACAAGAAAAGGTGCCCAGAGACTAACAGGAAGGCTGGCGTCTTTGAACAGATTCATCTCAAGATCAGCAGAAAGGAATTTGCCATTCTTTGAAGTGCTAAAATCGTACGAAGTCCTGCAATGGGGACCACTTCAGCAAAAGGCCTTCGAAGATCTAAAGCAATGTCTGATACAGCTAACAATATTGACTCCACCTTCGTCAGGAGCCCCATTGCTACTGTATGTGGCTGCTTCCCACGCTACAGTCAGTGCAGCGCTGGTGCAGGAGAGACAAGATGATCAAGCAAAGAAGCAAGTCCTAGTATACTTTGTTTCCGAAGTGTTAAGTCCATCAAAAAGGAATTACACAGAGCTGGAGAAGGTACTATATGTTGTATTGATGGCCTCCAGAAAACTTGGGCACTATTTCCAGTCACATCACATTATAGTACCTTCATCTCAGCTTCTGAAGGACATTATAAGAAATAGACAAGCTACAGGAAGAGTTGGAAAATGGGTCGCAGAACTGAATGAATTCACTATTGATTTTGTCCATAGATCCTCAATCCAATCCCAAGCGTTAGCAGACTTCATTGCTGATTGGACTCCAGGGCTCAGGAAGAAGGAAACACAACAGACACCGAAGCATGGACATTGTTCTGTGATGGATCATGGGGAACCTTTGGTGCAGGTGCAGCTGCTATTCTGATTTCACCATCTAAAATAAAAACTTGCTATGCAGCTAGATTGGAGTTCAACTGCACAAATAACATTGCAGAGTACAAAGCTCTTCTTTTGGGGCTTCGAAAGCTTAAGGCAATGGGAATAAAAAGGGCAGTTCTCAAATCTGACTCACAAGTCATCACATGGCATGTTGATAAAATCAGCAGAGCAAGAGACCCGAAGCTTGAAAAGTATCTTGATACAGTCCTGTTGGGGGCCTTCCCCTTCTGAAGGTCCTCAAAAACATAATTAACCATTTGTTTTCAGCATAAGCTATTATAGGAAACTTCGTCTTCAAGATACAAGCTTCTCCCTTATGACGAAGGCACACAAGATGAAGACAGATCCAAAGAGGATAAGAGTAAGCGCCGAAGCTATCACCAGATGGACAGCTTTGGCTTGCAATGAAGATGATGAATAATGATGATGATCGAAAGAGGAAAAGACTACTTAGTCCTTAATAACTTGTATTACAATCATGTGTAAATGTTGAGGAAATAAATGTACTTTTGCTCGGGCTCGCCATGTTTGTTCACGCTGGATTGTAATCACTCTCCTGCATTCTCGCCTTCGAGCAAGCCGAAGGTACCAATGTAATATTAATACTTTTGAATATTCATTTACATTTTATGGAACATGAATATAAATGAATTAATGAAGATCCAGTCTTCATCTTTATCCTTTCGCATTTCCATTCATATATTAAATAATGAATGCTTGTCTTTCGTGATCTTCGTCTGATGAGTACTATCCCCATGTGGAGATAATGCATCGGAAGACGAAGATCCTTAATCCTTAACAATTATGTTGCCTTATTCTTGATTCATAGCATTTGAGAACGAGTGACCAACATTGGCGCCCACCTCTGGTGAACCTGAACGACCACCTTCGGCAAGCATCCACATTCGTCATGTCGCCAAAGAAGACAACAGTGCCAGGGGCTGCTTTGCAACCACTGGACACAAATCAAGACACGCTCTCCCTTCAAGAAGCTAGGAGCCAGAAGAGAAAGGCTACTAGCCCAACACTTCATGAGGAGGAGCTTGACCAGGAGATCAGGGACTTAGAAGCAATTCACCAGCAAGTACAGAGGAAGAAGGAAAAATGCTTCGGCTGGTCGACCTTCAGAAGAAGATTGACGAAGCAGCTGAGGAGATGCGTCATCTCACTCAAGATGACCAAGACCAAAGGCCCCAACATAGAGAGCTTCGTCAAGAAAGCCCAATCAACCAAGATGAATGGTACGACGATTTTCACCATGGTAACTTTGCTTTCGATGATGCTTCTCCTCTAGCAGCAGAATTGCAGGCTACCCCGTGGCCACCATCCTACAAGCCACCTCAGTTACCCATGTATGATGGGCATTCGGATGAGCTACGAGGTGACAATATCCTCGTATGGGGGCAACACTACTGTCATGGTGAAGTCCTTCGTCATGGCAGTTAGAAGTGTGGCTCAGACATGGTATTCCTCTCTTCGGCCAAGAACAATTACGTCGTGGCAGAAGCTGAAGGACATGCTAGTCACCAGCTTTCAGGGCTTTCAAACAAAGCCAGTCACTACTCAGGCCTTGTTCCAATGCACGCAGGACCATGAGGAGTACTTGCAGGCATACGTTCGAAAGTTCTTGCTTTTGAGAGCTCAAGCGCCTACAGTGCCCAATGAGATTATCATTGAGGCCATGATCAAGGGGCTTCGACCAGGACCCACAGCTCAATATTTTGCACGGAAGCCACCATAGACCTTGGAGAAGCTTCTTCAGAAGATGGATGAGTACATCCGAGCTGATAATGATTTCTGCCAAAGAAGGGAGAAAGCATATAGGTATTCTGAGATGACTAGGGGCTTCGGAGGAAGACTCCGTCCCAGGCATGTCAGGACAATTCACAATCCCAATGCCAGCGATGATAGGGCCAATAATGCTTAGAGCAGTCAGCATAGCTCACAGTCTTCGGGCATGTAGTAGACTTCTTACAGACCACCAGCCCCAAGAGGCAGAGGGGGAGAAGCTTTGGCGGAGGAAGGTACGGTAATCAACCCAGGAAATTGTGCTTCATGTTCAGTGGAGAGGACAAGGGACACACAACTAGGACGTGCCAAGTCACGATCCAAAAGCATAAGGAAATTGCTGAAGCCGAAGCACGACAGAGTCAGCCAAAGCAGGTCCTACATACTGCTTCGTGCTACTCTCCTTATATTTCGGAGTACGTAGGCAATCAACAACCTACAGCTTCTGTTGCTTCAGTAAGTCACTCTGAAGCTTCCTGGGCTCAGTTACCACCACCCCCACCACTAGCGCCTGCCCCAAGTCATGATCAGCAGCCAGAAGGGCATCTTCGGCCTCAACAACAACGTGACCTTCAGGAGCAGTCTGAAGCTCGCACAGTTAACAGTACTGTGCTCGAGTCCAGGCATATCTACTAAAGATGGCACAATGTTTTGGCCAAAAGAGAGCTCTGATTTGTTATATTTTTACTCTTTTTGTTTTTTATATTTCCTTCTAAAAAGACAATACAGGAAGGTTTAACCTTTAGCTTGATATAATAAACATGTGGTTACACCATCGAGTGTGACAAGAGTAAGTTCCAAAGCTCCAAAGTCGTTCCTAAGGTAGCGCAGAGTAAGTTCTGAAGCTCCAAAGTCATTGCTAAGGGAGCGCAGAGTAAGTTTCGAAGCTCAAAAGTCGTTCCTAAGGGAATGCAGAGCTAAGATACCACCTAAATCAAAGGTGAAGAAGCTCCAAAGTTGTTCCTAAGGGGATGCAGAGCTTAAATACCACCTAAATCAAAGGTGAAGAAGCTCCAAAGTCGTTCCTAAGGGGATGTAGAGCTTAGCTCCAAAGTCGTTCCTAAGGGGATGCAGAGCTAAAATACCACCTAAGCAAAAGGTGAAGAGAGTCCAAAGTCGTTCCCAAGGGATGTAGAGTCTGGGTGTGTATCCGTGTGGTTTCTTACTTTCGGCACAAATAACATTCTACATCATATCATCATATCATATTGCATAGCATCGCATCATACATCATTTTGCATCACTAAAAAGATGTGGAGAAACAAAGGAAAGTGGCTCTTTCGAAAGAATTGATCAGATTATTAAAGGGAATACTATAGCACAAGACATGCCTTCGGCAGATATATCTTTCTACACGAAGTTAATCTTCATCAGCAGTGGCATAAGGAGAATCTTTTTCTTCGCGAAGCATGAAAAGAAGGGAAGGTGTTTTTTCACCAACAGCTCAAAAACGGTATGTACGCAGATTTCATGCATCACAAAGAAATATATTATTTAATATACATACAAAAGCTTGATGTTTATCTCTTACAAAAGACGAAAGCCATACACAAGCATTACACTCTCAAGCATACAAAAATTTAGTCTTCCTTCAGCACTTTTTCAGCAGTTTCATTTAGCAGTCTGTCGACGGCTTTGTCAACAGCTTCATTAGCGATTCTTAGTATATCTAATGTTTCCTTCTTGGCCGGGTCAGCTTCTGGGTTATATGGCCTCGGTGGAGGTAAAAGTTCAGCTACATCATAAAAAATGTTTGTTAGTTCCGAAGCTAAAAACGAACTCCGAAGCTAAACCTCAGTAAAGGTACCTATAAGCCTTGCGTGCTCGGTAGCTTCTTCAGCTCGCTTGGCTTCTTCTTGAGCGTCGTGAGATTATTTTCATTTTTTCTAATCGCTTCATCAGCCATCTCATGACCGCCCTTCTTCCACATGTCGGAGTAGAATCTCCTGCCCAGCGAAGAAGCTTTAGCCAAAGGATCTTTGGTGTCATCCACTGAGAAAACAAATCCCAGCTGAGTTGCAGCCTTAACATGTTCACAACTGGCTTGCTCTAAGGTTGTCACGACCCCTCGTATGCCAGCGAATGCGCAGAAGTCTCCCCGGTCAATTAAAATTTTGTCCAAGGCTTCGACTTTTCCGCTGATCCACTAGACGACACCATCGGGGTCACCACAGATGAACTTCTGCTTGGAAGAGTATGCTCCCACCTTTGCAAAACTGTTCTTTAGAGTTTTGGCGCATTCCAAGGATATTTCATAGCATCTCTCTTTGGAGTCGTGGAGCTCTTCGACATTCTTTTGTACCCTTAATCTTTTAATTTCGCTTATCTTGTGCTTCGCCATTGCAACTTCAATTTTTTCGCTCGTTTCTGCAATCTTCTTCTTCAAATCTTCAACTTCGACTTTGTGAGCTTCGGCTTGTGCAGTAAATTTGGCTTTGCTAGATCTCAACTTGTCCACTAAGGAAAGCAATATCTTATCTTTTTTTGAGAGCTTCATTCCTTAGTGTAATGACTTCTGATCGAAGATTCTCGAGGGCTATTTGACAGCTCTCATCTTCTGCTTCCTTTTGAGCCTTCAAAGCCTTAGAATCAAGCCCTATGCAAAAAACGACGAAAAATGAGAACATAGCGACAACAAGAGAAGCTATAAATATAATTTATTTTACAAGAAAAAGTATAGGCACCTTCAGGCTATTATAAGCAAGGCTATCTGCAAGATCATCCTTCGACAAGGACAAGTTCAAGCTTTGGGTACCCCATATCTTTCATCATTTCTTGGAAAACATGGATCTCTTTATTGTCTGGCAGACAATAAAGGAAATCATCTTCATCATTGCCATTGTACACCAAGGACCCTTGAGGGTACTTCAAATCCTTGGCATATTGTTGTGCTTTGGCAATCTGTTCCTAACTGCTTCCCCGAAGCATGACACACAATGAATTCCAAATCTTTAGCAGGTGCTTCGGGAGCAGAAGATTTCGACTTCTTAGAAGCGCTCCCTTTTTCTAGGATCATCGGTGCGCTTTCCGAAGGTCTAGCTTTGGTGGGAACTATGGAGGGTCCAATTTTAGAAACAGTTTGCGCCATGCCAGCCTTGTCAGATTTCTTTGAAATTTCACCTTCTGTACTAGGCGCTTTAGCAGAAGCAGGAGTTGATGTCTTCACATATTCCATAACAGCGTCTAGCACGCTAGCCATTCTCCTTTTCCTTGGAGTTGTTGCAGGGATCCTTGATGGCTTCGGCAGTTCAGTTGTGCATGGTGGACTTAGTGCTTTTAACTGCTCTGCCGCCTTCTCTAGTTTTGGCTCTTCAGCTGGTTCTGTCTTAGCTTTGATCGGCACAGAGCGACTTGGCTCTGCAACAGCAATGGCCCCCTCAGTTAGCTTCGGCACGGCTGCCGTTTCAATGCACCTGGGCCGATGTGTCAAAACTTTAACCTTTTTTGACTTTGACGTGCTAGAAGTCACCGAGCTAGAAGCTTTCCTTTTCTTTCCTTGCTTCTGCGAAGGATAACAGTAGTCTGGATATACAAATCCGATGACATTGAATACCATGTTCAACCTCTTTTTGCCCCGAGCTCCGAAGGTAGTTGTCATGGCGTCATATTCGGCCTTCGAATATGCTCCAAGCAATTCATGACTAGTCGCCTCAATGGAATCTAGCCAGTCATCATTCGGTTAATCAAATTGGCTCTTGTACCTGAAGGTATACTTTAGGCAGACTAAACCACCTTGGCTATAGCCAGCAGAAGTATCCTTCGGCATTTCCTACCCATCTACAAGTGGCCACACTCTATAAGCAATGTGCTCCTGCACCAAGTCCCTTGTGCCTATGTAAGTACACACTGTATTAAAAGTCGCCTAGCATGTTTGTTTATCATTCCCAAGGGCAGTGGCTGGCCTCCTAATGCCGAAGCGAGACCATATAGGACGTTGAATGATCCCTTTTACATCCTCTCTCTGAGTTAGGTCATTCTTTACGTAAAACCATTCTTGCATCCAGGAGCCCGGCCACCTATTTCGAAACGTAGGAACTGGGTAGCGTGCCTTAGATCGAGGAACGAAGCTGTAACAACCAAAGTTGTTGTGATACTACTACTTTCCGATAGCCTTCGTCTCACAAGACAACTCATGTATGTTACAGAAGCATCTTGCATCTGGTTCCAGTCCCTGGCTCCTCATGGCCCATACAAAGATCCCCACTTTAATGATAGCTTCGGGAGTGAGTTGATGAAGGTAAATTTTGAAGGTCTTCAGAACTTCGACCAGCAGTTTGTCCAAAGGGAACCGAAGCCCGGCTTTCATGAAGCTTCTGAAAACCACCACTTCGTTAGCTTCAGGAAGAGGAACATTATTCTCCCCTCTGGCTCTCACAATTGAAATATCACGAAAGTATCTCCCTTTCATTGCTTCAATCTGCCATTGCTTAATAGTTGATTTTCCGAAGACAACATGGCTTGGTCTCTAGGGCCGATCTTCGGCATCTTCATTTCCACTTTCTACATCGAAACTTTCACTATTGCTGGAGTTTTCAGATATTCCAGCCAACATCTCATTTGCAATCTTCTCTGCGTTGGTTTTCTCCATAGCTTCGTAAAATCTGGCCAGCACCGAATCAACAACCTTCTTTTCATCAGCCATTTGGTCGATGGTTGCTAAAATGCCGAAGCTTAAAATCTAATTGAACTTAACGAACCAAGAAAGGTTAAAATGACGAGCGCAATGTAAGCAACTGAAATAGCATGAAAATTACTCACAATGCAGGCTCCTATTTATATGTTCAAAGCCCCACAGTTCGGTGGGTCCTGTAGGTCAGTGTAATTCGTTATTCTAGTGAAGGGAAGGTGTTTTTTCGGACCTTCGGCTAAAGGCCTTTGTTCATGTCGCAGTCTAAATTTGTTACAAAGAAACAAATCAATACTTCAAGGGGCTATTGTTGGGGGCCTTCCCCTTCTGAAGGTCCTCAAAAACATAATTAACCATTTGTTTTTAAGCATAAGCTATTACAGGAAACTTCGTCTTCAATATACAAGCTTCTTCCTTATGACGAAGGCACACAAGATGAAGACAAATCCAAAGAGGATAAGAGTAAGCGCCGAAGCTATCACCAGATGGACAGCTTCGGCTCGCAATGAAGATGATGAATAATGATGATGATCGAAAGTGGAAAATACTACTTAGTCCTTAATAACTTGTATTACGATCATGTGTAAATGTTGAGGACATAAATGTACTTTTGCTCGAGCTACGTCCCGTGCCTATAAATAGATGAATAGTAACACCGTACTGTTCACGCTGGATTGTAATCACTCTCTCGCATTCTTACCTTCGAGCAAGCCAAAGGTACCAATGTAATATTAATACTGTTGAATATCCATTTACATTTTATGGAACATGAATACAAATGAATTA
This sequence comes from Zea luxurians, assembly GCA_029449295.1. Taxonomy (NCBI): domain Eukaryota; kingdom Viridiplantae; phylum Streptophyta; class Magnoliopsida; order Poales; family Poaceae; genus Zea; species Zea luxurians. The sequence continues at coordinate 53,234,729 of JAOPSE010000004.1, read as the reverse complement.
ATGAAGATCCAGTCTTCATTTTTATCCTTTCGCATTTCCATTCATATATTAAATAATGAATGCTTGTCTTTCGTTATCTTCGTCTGATGAGTACTATCCCTATGTGGAGATAATGCTTCAGAAGACGAAGATCCTTAATCCTTTACAATTGTGTTGCCTTGTTCTTGATTCATAGCATTTGAGAACGAGTGACCAACAAGTCCAAAGAATGGAAGCCTCCTTTGAAGGTTTCTCAGTAAAGAACATTCTAAGAGGGGAAAATGAGCAGATAGATCTACTAGCTAAATCAGTGGCACAGGGGCTTCCGCTGCCCCCAGAAGTGTTCTTCAAAACTCTCAGAGCACCTTCAGTCGAGCTCATGGAGCGAGCAGTGCTTACAATTTCACCTATGCACAACGAGGACTGGAGAACCGAGATTGTATCTTTCCTCCAAGGCAATTATCCTTCAGACGATGAAGCTTACATAAAAAGGATGTAAGCCAGGACAAGACTATAAATGATCATAAAAGGGGAGTTGTTCAAACAAGGAGTTTGTTCTCCACTATTAAAATGTTTGTCTATAGCCGAAGGTTAGGAACTAATGAAAGAAATACACGCAAGGATATGCGGAGCTCATATCGGATCCAGGCCTCTTCTTGGAAAGGTATTCAAAGAAGGATTTTACTGGCCGAAGGCAGCTTCAGACGCAACGGATCTAGTTCAAAAATGTGAAAACTGCCAGAAGTGCGCCTTCATGTCTAACCTAGCTAATCTAGCCCACCAAGCCACTACAAAGGTGGGGCCTAGACTTACTAGGCCCCCTTCCACGAGCTCAAGGGAACTTGAAATATGTTGTGGTAGCAGTGGAGTACTTTTTGAAAGTGGATCGAAGCTAAGCCCCTAGCTACGATCACTTTGGCCACAGTCCAAAAGTTCTTCTAGAAAAATATCGTTTGCCGGTTTGGTGTGCCGAAGGCTATCACGGTTGACAATGGAACTCAATTTGATGCTGAAATATTTAAAACATTTTGTGACCAAATTGGTACAAAGATAAATTTTGCACCTGTGAGGCATCCAGAATCTAATGGATTGGTAGAGCGAGCTAATGGAATCATCATCACAGGAATAATGAAGTCAATCTTCAATCTGCCAAAAGGAAAGTGGCCAGATGAATTGGTAAAAGTGGTATGGAATCATAACATTGTTGTCTAAAGATCAACAGGGTTTACTCCATTCAAGCTTTTATTTGGGGATGAAGCAATAACACCGAAAGAAGCAAGAATAAGATCAATAAGGACTCTAGCTTCGGCAGAGGATGAAGATGCTTGCAAAAAAACAAAAGACACTATAGAGGGAGTCAGACTTCAGGCTATAGACCACATCAATAAATATCAAGCCGAAACAATCAAGTGGTGAGACAGAAAAGTGAGATTAAAAATATCAAGTCAGGACATTTGGTACTTCTTGGTAGTGTCCTCGTCAAGACCCGGTTCATACACGCTGAAGAACATGGATGGGAATGACGTTCCAAGATCTTGGAATGCAGATTAGCTTCAAAGATATTATGTATAAACTATGTAATCTTCTTTCTTTCCCCTATGGCACCCTTTTCCTTTCAAGAGGGGAGAAAGGTTTTTAATGGGGCATAGGTTGTAATTTTTCATTTTTTGCGAAGCCCTGTGCAATACAAGGGCTAGCTTCCCCACATGTAAAATGTAAAGATCTGAGATTACACCATCGAGTGTAAAAAAGTATAAAGAAGCTCCAAAGTCGTCCCTAAGGGGGTGCAGAGCTAAAATACCACCTAAGTCAACGGTGAAGAAGCTCCAAAGTCGTTCCTTAAGGGATGCAGAGCTAAAATACCACCTAAGTCAAAGGTGAAGAAGCTCCAAAGTCGTTCCTAAGGGGATGCAAAGCTTAGCTCCAAAGTCGTTTCTAAGGGGATGCAGAGCTGAAATACCATCTAAGTAAAAGGTGAAGAGACTCCAAAGTCATTCCTAAGGGGATGCGGAGTCTAGGTGTGTATTTGTGTGTGTTTTTATCTTCGGCATACATTTGCATACTGAGAGCACCTAGAGGGGGGTGAATAGGTGATCCTGTAAAAACTTGAAACTTAAAGCCACAAAACTTGATTAGGAGTTAGCACAATGAAGTCAAGTGGCTAAGGAGAGCTCTTGTGAAGCACAATAGACATAGTGAGAACAAGCACAAGAGACACGGAGATTTATCCCGTGGTTCGGCCAAGTACAACACTTGCCTACTCCATGTTGTGGTGTCCCAATGGACGAGAGTTGCACTCAACTCCTCTCAAGTGATCCAATGATCAACTTGAATACCATGGTGTTCTTCTTTTCTTTACTATTTCCCGTTTGCGAGGAATCTCCACAACTTGGAGTCTCTCGCCCTTACAATAAGGATAAAAGTGGAAGCACTAGAGTAAGGGAGGGAAGCAACACACACAAATCCACAGCAATACGCACACACACGGCCAAGACTCAAGCTCAAAAGAATATCACAAGGTTCTCACTAGAACGGAGCTCAAATCACTAAGAATGTCAAACGAGTGCGCAAAGACGGAGTGTGAATGATCAAGAATACTCAAAGTATGCTTGGTGTACTCCTCCATGCGCCTAGGGGTCCCTTTTATAGCCCCAAGGCAGCTAGGAGCCGTTGAGAGCAATCCAGGAAGCCAATTCTTTCCTTCTGTCGGTTGGTGCACCGGACAGTCCGGTGCACCACCGGACACTGTCCGGTGCTGATTTCTTTCCTATTTTGGTGCAACCGACCGTTGAAGATTTGGAGCCGTTGGCGCACCGGACACTGTCCGGTGCACACCGGACAGTCCGGTGCCCCCATTTGACCGTTGGCTCGGCCACGCGTCATGCATGGATTGCGCGGCCGACCGTTGGCCCGGCCGACCTTTGGCTCACCGGACAGTCCGGTGCACCACCGGACAGTCCGGTGAATTATAGTCGTACGCTGTTGACTTGATTCCCGAGAGCGGCGACTTCGCCGCAGCCGACTCACCGGACAGTCCGGTGCACCACCAGACAGTCTAGTGATTTATAGTTGTACGCCGCCGTCGAGACCCGAGAGCAGCCAGTTGACCAGACGCCAGCCTGGCGCACTGGACACTGTCCGGTGCACCACCGGACACTGTCCGGTGCACTCAGACTGAGCAGAGTCTTGGCTGCTCGAGCCAAGTCTTTTCCAATTGTATTTTCTCTGATTCTAGCACTTAGACAAATATGTTAGTACACAAAAACCAATGTACTAAGTCTAGAATCATACCTTTGTGTTGATTTTCACTTCATCCACCATTTGGCATAGTTTCACACTTAAACCATTTGTGTTGGCACTTGATCACCAAAATACTTAGAAATGGCCCAAGGGCACATTTCCCTTTCAATCTCCCCCTTTTTGGTGATTTATGCCAACACAACAAAAAGCAACTAAAGGAAGTGCAACATCAATGCAAATGAGAACACAAATTTGTTTTGATTCAAATCTGGCATATTTGGATCATTCTTTGCCACCACTTGGTTTGTTTTTGCAAATCAAACTCAATTTCCTATCTCTAAGTCAAACACACTTGTTGAGGCATAGATTGAGGTATTCCAAGAGAAATTGATCAAGAATTCAAAAACTCCCCCTTTTTCCCATAATCAAACATTCTCCCCACAAGAGACCAACTTTTGACAATAAGAGACAATAAGAGTATTTTGACAAACCAAAATCTCTAATTCTATTATTTTCAAAATTCTCAAGTGGTAGCTGATCCATTTCTTGCTTTGGCCTTATTTTCTCCCCCTTTGGCATCAAGCACCAAAACGGGATCAATCTTGGCCCTTAAACCCCATTGCCTCACCAAAATCTTCAAATAATAGTAAAAAGGCAATAAGAATATGGAGATGAACTTGGAGTGAGTTACCCTCTCATCGGAGTGCAGTGGAAGTCTTGCATGGTCCAAGTTCACCTTTCCCTTTCAATCCACCTTTGAGACTAAATTAAGAAAACTCAAGCACACGGTTAGTCTTAAGGGGTCAAGTTGTAGCATTTCTCCCCCTAAATATGTGCATCAATCACACATGGACTTGTGAGGTCCGGGAGATCTTTTGCACAACTTGAACACCATAAATAAGCAATAAAATGCATAATGGAACATGATCAAAGGCATAAAACACATGTATGCTCTATATCAATCCAAGTTACGCGAATCTAAGACATTTAGCTCACTACGCAGCCTGCAAAAGGTCTTCTCATCTAAAGGCTTGGTAAAGATATCGGCTAGCTGGTTCTCGGTGCTAACATAAAACACTTCGATATCTCCCTTTTGTTGGTGGTCTCTCAAAAAGTGATGTCGGATGTCTATGTGCTTTTGCGGCTGTGTTCAATAGGATTGTCCGCCATGCGGATTGCACTCTCATTGTCACATAGGAGTGGGACTTTGCTCATATTGTAGCCAAAGTCCCTGAGGGTTTGCCTCATCCAAAGTAGTTGCGCGCAACACTGTCCTGCGGCAACGTACTCGGCCTTAGTGGTGGATAGGGCAACGGAAATTTGTTTCTTAGAACTCCAGGACACCAGGGACCTTCCTAGGAATTGGCACGTCCCTGATGTACTCTTCCTATCGACCTTACATCCAGCATAGTCGAAGTCTGAATATCCAATTAAGTCAAAGGTAGACCCCTTTGGATACCAGATACCAAAGCAATGCGTAGCAACTAAATATCTAAGAATTCGCTTAACGGCCACAAGGTGACACTCCCATGGATCGGATTGAAATCTAGCACACATGCATACACTAAGCATAATATCCGGTCTACTAGCACATAAATAAAGTAGAGACCCTATCATAGACCGGTATGCCTTTTGATCAACGGACTTACCTCCTTTGTTGAGGTCGACATGTCCGTCAGTTCCCATCGGAGTCTTTGCGGGCTTGGCGTCCTTCATCCCAAACCGCTTGAGCAAGTCTTGCGTATACTTCGTTTGAGAGATGAAGGTGCCGTCCTTGAGTTGCTTCACATGGAACCCAAGGAAGTAGTTCAACTCGCCCATCATCGACATCTCGAATTTCTGTGTCATCACCCTGCTAAACTCTTCACAAGACTTTTGGTTAGTAGAACCAAATATTATGTCATCAACATAAATTTGGCACACAAATAGATCACCGTCACAAGTCTTAGTGAAAAGAGTTGGATCGGCTTTCCCAACCTTGAAAGCATTAGCAATTAAGAAGTCTCTAAGGCATTCATACCATGCTCTTGGGGCTTGCTTAAGTCCATAGAGCGCCTTAGAGAGCTTACACACATGGTCGGGGTACCGTTCATCCTCAAAGCCAGGGGGTTGCTCTACGTACACCTCCTCCTTGATTGGCCCGTTGAGGAAAGCGCTCTTCATGTCCATTTGGAACAACTTGAAAGAATGGTGAGCGGCATAGGCTAACAAAATATGAATCGACTCTAGCCTAGCCACAGGAGCGAAAGTCTCCTCAAAGTCCAAACCTGCGACTTGGGCATAACCTTTTGCCACAAGTCGAGCCTTGTTCCTTGTCACCACCCCGTGCTCGTCCTGTTTGTTGCGGAACACCCACTTGGTTCCCACAACATTTTGCTTGGGACGCGGTACCAGTGTCCAAACTTCATTTCACTTGAATTTGTTGAGCTCTTCCAGCATGGCCAACACCCAGTCCGGATCTAGCAAGGCCTCTTCTACCCTGAAAGGCTCAATAGAAGAGACAAAAGAGTAATGCTCACAAAAATTAGCTAATCTAGAGTGAGTAGTTACTCCCATGCTAATATCACCCAAAATCTGGTCGACGGGATGATTCCTTTGAATCATCGCTCGAACTTGAGTTGGAGGGGCCTGTGGTGCTTCTTCCTCTTCAACTTGGACATCTTGTGCTCCCCCTTGATCACACGCCTCTTCTTTAGGGACCTGTTCGTCATCTTGAGTTGGGGGATGCACCGTTGTTGAGGAAGAAGGTTGATCTTGTTCCTTGTGTTCCTGTGGTCGCACGTCTCTAGTCGCCATGGTACGAATTGCGTCCGTTGGAACACCATCCTCATCTACATCATCAAGATCAACTTGCTCTCTCGGAGAGCCATTAGTCTCATCAAATACAACGTCGCTAGAGACTTCAACCAAACCCGATGATTTGTTGAAGACTCTATACGCCTTTGTATTTGAGTCATAACCTAACAAAAACCCTTCTAAAGCTTTGGGAGCAAATTTTGAATTTCTACCTTTCTTCACCAGAATGTAACATTTACTCCCAAAAACTCGAAAATAAGAAACGTTGGGTTTGTTACCGGTTAGAAGCTCGTATGACATCTTCTTGAGGAGGCGATGAAGGTAGAGTCAGTTTATGGCGTGGCAAGCCGTGTTCATAGCTTCCTACCAAAACCGCTCGGGCGTCTTGAATTCTCCAAGCATCGTCCTCGCCATGTCTATGAGCGTCTTGTTCTTCCTCTGTACCACACCATTTTGCTGTGGTGTGTAGGGAGCGGAGAACTCGTGCTTGATTCCTTCCTCCTCAAGGTACTCGTCCACCTGCAGGTTCTTGAACTCGGATCCGTTGTCGCTCCTTATCTTCTTCACCTTGAGCTCAAATTCATTTTGAGCTCTCCTTAGGAAGCGCTTGAGGGTCCCTTGGGTTTCAGATTTATCCTGCAAAAAGAATACCCAAGTGAAGCGGGAAAAATCATCAACAATAACGAGACCATACTTACTTCCCCCGATGCTGAGGTAGGCGACGAGTCCGAAGAGGTCCATATGCAACAGCTCTAGAGGTCTTGATGTAGTCATCACATTCTTGATGTGATGAGCACTTCCCACCTGTTTACCTGCTTGACAAACTGCACAAGGTCTATCTTTTTTGAAGGTTACATTTGTTAGATCTAACACATGTTCTCCCTTTAGAAGCTTGTGAAGGTTCTTCATCCCCACATGTGCTAGACGGCGATGCCACAGCCAGCCCATGCTAGTCTTAGCAATTAAGCATGCATCTAGATCGGCCTCCTCCTTCGAAAAATCAACTAAATAGAGTTTGTCGTCTAGTACACCCTTAAATGCTAATGAACCATCAATTCTTCTAAAGACAGACACATCTACGTTTGTAAATAAGCAGTTGTAACCCATATTACATAATTGACTAACGGACAACAAGTTATATCCGAGTGATTCTACTAAAAACACATTAGAAATGGAATGCTCGGAAGAAATAGCTATTTTTACTAGTCCTTTAACCTTGCCTTGATTCCCGTCACTGAATATGATTGAGTCTTGGGAATCTTTGTTCTTGACGTAGGAGGTGAACATCTTCTTCTCCCCCGTCATGTGGTTTGTGCATCCGTTGTCGATAATCCAGCTTGAGCCCCCAGATGCATAAACCTGCAAGGCAAATTAGGCTTGGGTTTTAGGTACCCAACTCTTGTTGGGTCCTACAAGGTTAGTTATAATCGTCTTTGGGACCCAAATGCAAGTTTTGTCTCCCTTGCATTTGACCCCCACCTTTTTAGCAATCACCTTTTTATTTTTGCATGAAAGAACAAATTTAGTATTGCATGCAAGAAATACAGTGGTAGATCCATTACACACATTCTTAGGTGCATGAGACACAGAGTTTCTCCTAGGCCTACCATTAGAACTTGAAGCGGTCATGGCATGTGAGTCAAAAGCATTATAACTCCTATCATAATGAACATTTCTAGAATATTTCATAGCCATATTTCTACCATGCATAGAAGAACTAAAAGCAGTCATAGCATGTGAATCATAAGAATAATTTCTATAAGCATTTCTAGATAATTTCCTATCGCTATAAATGAAGGCATGATTCTTTTGATTGCTACTAGTCATAGGAGCCTTCCCTTTCTCATTAGCGGGGATGGGAGCCTTATGACTTGTTAAGTTCTTGGCTTCCCTCTTAAAGCCAAGCCCATCCTTAATTGAGGGGTGTCTACCAATAGTGTAGGCATCCCTTGCAAATTTTAGTTTATCAAATTCATTTTTGCTAGTCTTAAGTTGAGCATTAAGACTAGCCACTTCATCATTTAATTTAGAAATGGAAACTAGGTGTTCACTACACGCATCAACATTAAAATCTTTACACCTATTGCAAATTACAACATGTTCTACACAAGAGGTTGATTTATTAGCTATTTCTAACTTAGCCTTCAAGTCATCATTGATACTCCTTAAGCTAGAAATAGATTCATGGCACGTAGATAATTCACATGAAAGGATTTCATTTCTTTTAACTTCTAAAGCAAGGGATTTTTGAACATCTACAAATTTATCATGCTCTTCATATAAAAGATCCTCTTGCTTTTCTAACAATCTGTTCTTCTCATTCAAGGCATCAATTAATTCATTGATTTTATCAATTTTAGTTCTATCTAAACCTTTGAATAAACTAGCATAGTCTACTTCATCATCACTAGATTCATCATCACTTGTAGAAGCATAAGTAATAGTATTACGAGTGCTTACCTTCTTATCTTTTGCCATGAGACAGGTGTGATGCTCGTTGGGGAAGAGGGATGATTTGTTGAAGGCGGTGGCGGCGAGTCCTTCATCGTCAGAGTCGGATGAAGAGCAATCTGAGTCCCATTCTTTGCCAAGGTGTGCCTCGCCCTTCGCTTTCTTGTAAGTCTTCTTCTTTTCCCTCTTCTTCTCTTGATCCTGGTCACTATCATTATCGGGACAATTAGCAATAAAGTGACCAACCTTACCACACTTGAAGCAGGAGCGCTTTCCCTTCATCTTGCTTTTGTTGGGATGCTCCTTGCGACCTTTGAGCGCCATCTTGAAGCGCTTGATGATGAGGGCCATTTCATCCTCGTTTAGCCCGGCCGCCTCAATTTGCGCCACCTTGCTAGGTAGCGCCTCCCTGCTACTTGTTGCCTTGAGAGCAATGGCTTGAGGCTCATGGATTGGGCCATTTAGCGCCTCATCAACATATCTCGCCTCCTTGATCATCATTCGCCCGCTCACAAACTTCCCAAGTATTTCTTCGGGCGTCATCTTGGTGTACCTAGGATTCTCACGAATAGAGTTAACAAGATGAGGATCAAGGACGGTGAAGGACCTTAGCATAAGTCGGACGACATCGTGGTCCGTCCATCGCGTGCTTCCATAGCTCCTTATTTTGTTGACGAGGGTCTTGAGCCTGTTGTACGTTTGGGTTGGCTCCTCCCCCCTTATCATCGCAAACCTTCCTAGTTCGCCTTCCACTAACTCCATCTTGGTGAGCATGGTGATGTCGTTCCCCTCATGCGAGATCTTGAGGGTGTCCCAAATTTGCTTGGCGTTATCCAAGCCGCTCACCTTATGGTATTCATCCTTGCACAATGACGCTAAAAGAACAGTAGTAGCTTGTGCATTTTTGTGAATTTGTTCATTGATGAACATGGGACTATCCGTACTATCAAATTGCATTCCATTTTCTACTATCTCCCATATACTTGGATGGAGAGAGAACAAGTGGCTACGCATTTTGTGACTCCAAAATCCGTAGTCCTCTCCATCAAAGTGAGGAGGTTTACCAAGGGGAATGGAAAGCAAATGAGCATTGGAACTTTGCGGAATACGAGAATAATCAAAGGAAAGTTCGAATTAACCGGTTTCTTTTTCTCCTCGTATTTGTCGTCCTTTTGGGAAGAAGAGGATTCGTCGCTATCGTAGTAGACAATCTTCTTGATGCGCCTCTTCTTCTTCCCGTCCTTCTTCTTTTGACTTGAGCCAGAGTCATTAGCTTTGTCGTCCCTCGGCTCGTTGAAGACGGATTCCTTCTCCTTATCGTTGACCACCATCCCCTTGCCCTTAGGATCCATCTCTTCAGGCGATTAGTCCCTTTCGTGAAGAGAACGACTCTGATACCAATTGAGAGCACCTAGAGGGGGGTGAATAGGTGATCCTATAAAAACTTGAAACTTAAAGCCACAAAACTTGATTAGGAGTTAGCACAATGAAGTCAAGTGGCTAAGGAGAGCTCTTGTGAAGCACAATAGACACAATGAGAACAAGCACAAGAGACACGGAGATTTATCCCGTGGTTCGGCCAAGTACAACACTTGCCTACTCCACGTTGTGGCATCCCAATGGACGAGAGTTGCACTCAACTCCTCTCAAGTGATCCAATGATCAACTTGAATACCATGGTGTTCTTCTTTTCTTTACTCTTTCCCGTTTGCGTGGAATCTCCACAACTTGGAGTCTCTCGCCCTTACAATAAGGATAAAAGTGAAAGCACTAGAGTAAGGGAGGGAAGCAACACACACAAATCCATAGCAATATGCACACACACGGCCAAGACTCGAGCTCAAAAGAATATCACAAGGTTCTCACTAGAATGGAGCTCAAATCACTAAGAATGTCAAACGAGTGCGCAAAGACGGAGTGTGAATGATCAAGAATACTCAAAGTATGCTTGGTGTACTCCTCCATGCACCTAGGGGTCCCTTTTATAGCCCCAAGGCAGCTAGGAGTCGTTGAGAGCAATCCAGGAAGGCAATTCTTTCCTTCTGTCGGTTGGTGCACCGGACAGTCCGGTGCACCACCAGACACTGTCCGGTGCTGATTTCTTTCCTATTTTGGTGCAGCCGACCGTTGAAGATTTGGAGCCGTTGGCGCACCGGACACTGTCTGGTGCACACCGGACAGTCCGGTGCCCCCATCTGACCGTTGGCTCGGCCACGCGTCACGCGCGGATTGCGCGGCCGACCGTTGGCCCGGCCGACCGTTGGCTCACCGGACAGTCCGGTGAATTATAGTCGTACGCTGTTGACTTGATTCCCGAGAGCGGCGACTTCGCCGCAGCCGACTCACCGGACAGTCCGGTGCACCACCGGACAGTCCGGTGATTTATAGCCGTACGCCACCGTCGAGACCCGAGAGCAGCCAGTTGACCAGACGCCAGCCTGGCGCACCGGACACTGTCCGATGCACCACTGGACACTGTCCGGTGCACCCAGACTGAGCAAAGTCTTGGCTGCTCGAGCCAAGTCTTTTCCAATTGTATTTTCTCTGATTCTAGCACTTAGACAAATATGTTAGTACACAAAAACCAATGTACTAAGTCTAGAATCATACCTTTGTGTTGATTTTCACTTCATCCACCATTTGGCATAGTTTCACACTTAAACCATTTGTGTTGGCACTTGATCACCAAAATACTTAGAAATGGCCCAAGGGCACATTTCCCTTTCGCATACTCTATCATATCATCCTCTGCATTCATACAAACATACATTAGACAACTATAGCTTCATCGCATCATGATATATCGCATAAGGCATTAGTAGAAAGGAAGAGAAGGTCCCTACTTTCAATGTGAAAAGATTTCGTTGTGAACAAAGATGCTTCATTATAAACGAAGATGTTTAACAGGAAAAGAAGGAAAAATGCTTCGTTGTGTACGAGGGGGCCATCTTTTGATCCAAAGGTGCTTCTATGTGAACGAAAAGAAGGGAAGGTGTTTTTCGCCTTCGGCTCAAAAAATCAGGTGCATTGGTTTCATCCACAGCAAAGCTGTTGGGGGCCTTCGTCCTCCGAAGGTCCTCAAAAACATGATTTGACAATATTTTCCAAGTGGATTATGTGAACAGGTATTTTCGGACTCAGAGTTATGAATACGAAGCACGGCCAGGACGAAGCCTGAACCAGACGAAGCATGAGCGCAGCCGAAGCTGTGCGCGGGGAAGCTTCGTCACCAGAAAGGGGAACCGACTTAAAGATGAAAAGACTACGTGGGCCTCGACAGATTTTCATAGGTCATTAACAAATGTAGTGGACATGGATGTAATTTTACGTGGGCTGCGTCCCGCGTCTATAAATAGATGAACAGTACTCCCGTACTGTTCACGCTGACTTGACATTGGCTTTTGCGTCACGCTTGTACTTTTTACCTTCTCTCAGGACCGAAGGTACATTTGTAATTTGAAATCATTTCTATTTCTCCATGTTAATAAAATAGAAATGATTTTATGTTGATGTTTATATTTCACGCTTTATATGAATCCTTCGGCATTACTTATTATATTTACGAAGGTATGTCTCTTATGACCTTCGTTCTAAATCATTATTTCCCGAAGGGACATGATGTTTGGAAGGACGAAGGACCTTAATGTTTAACACTTTTTATGTTGCCTTGCTCTTAACTCGAAGCATTTGAGAGCAAGTCCCCAACATTGGCGCCCACCTCCGGTGAACTCACTTCCACTTCGAGCTTTTTTGAACACCTTCGGAAGCTATGGCGCCGAAGAAAGCTTCAGCGACTGGGGCTTCAGCACTGCAACCGCTGGACCACAACCAGGAGACCGTCTCTCTGCGGGAGGCCCGAAGCCAGAAGAGAAAGGCTGTCAGCCCGACGCTCGAGGAAGAAGAGCTAGACCAAGAAATCAGGGATATGGAGATGCTACATCAACAAGTGCAGAGGAAGAAGGAGAAGATGGCCCGCCTAGCTGAGTTACAGAGGCAAATAGACGAAGCCTCTGAGGAAGTTCGCCATCTTACTCACGATGAGCAGAACAGAAGGCCTCATCAGAAAGACCTTCATCAGGAGGGCTTCGTCAACGAAGATGACTGGTATGATAATTTCCATCAGGGAAATTTTGTTTTTGATGATGCTTCTCCTCTGTCTGCTGAGCTGCAGGCTACACCTTGGCCTCCATCCTATAAGCCACCCCAGCTTCCCATGTTTGATGGTCACTCCGACCCGAAGCAATTCTTGATGAGCTACGAAGCAACAGTGTCTTCGTACGGGGGCAATGCTGCAGTCATGGCGAAGTCTTTCGTTATGGCCGTCAGGAATGTTGCTCAGACCTGGTATTCCTCCCTTCGGCCAGGAACAATCACTTCATGGCAGAAGCTGAAGGACATGTTACTGACCAGCTTTCAAGGATTTCAGACGAAGCCGGTCACAGCTCAAGCATTGTTCCAGTGTGTTCAGGATCACGAAGAATACCTTCAGGCGTATGTCCGAAGGTTCTTACGATTGAGGGCGCAGGCACCAACGGTGCCCAATGAAATTGTTATCGAAGCCATGATTAAGGGGCTTCGTCCTGGACCTGCAGCTCAATACTTTGCTCGGAAGCCTCCTCAGACCTTGGAGAAACTGCTCCAAAAGATGGATGAGTACATTCGGGCTGACAATGACTTTCGCCAAAGAAGGGAGGAGGCCTTCAGATTTTCTGAAATGACCAGGGGCTTCGGAGGGAGATACTACCCGAGGCATGTCCGGTCCATCCACAACACTCAGAATGATGATAAGGGGAGTCAGCAGAACAGACCGCAGTGCTCCTCACAGGCTTCGGGGCAACAACAAACTTCCTTCCGGCCACCAGCTCCAAGAGGCAGAGGCGCCAGGGGCTTCGGCGGAAGATTCGGAGATCAGCCAAGGAGACTGTTTTGCTTGTTCTGTGGAGAAGGCAAGGGCCATACCACTAGGTCGTGCCATATTACAATCCAGAAGCAAAAGGAAATTGCCGAAGCTGCATCTCAACAAGCTCAGCCGAAGCAGGTCATGCATACTGCTTCGTATCATCCGCCTTATATCCCACAATACATAGACAACCACCCTGCAGCTTCTGTAGCTTCGGCAAGTCAACCTCAAGCTTCCTGGCAACAGCTTCCGCCCCCACCTCCATTGCAGCAAGGTCAACAGCCAGAAGGGAGTCAATACGCTCCACATCAGAGGGACTTCAGAGAGCAGTCCGAAGCTCGCACAGTCAACAGCACTGTGCCAGAGTCGAAGCACATTTATTGACACATATCCTACCTTTGATAGCAGTCTTTCCTATTTAGTTTTATTTTCTGTGAAGCAAAAAACATTGATAGTTTTCATGTAATAATTTCGTTGTTTTCCACGAGGAAGATCTATTTGCTCCACAAGCTTAAGTTGCTGAAGCTTAAAATTTTTTCCGCTACCAAGGAGGACCTTCGAATTAAAAATCCTTCGGAGTAACAGAAAGTCGTTCTAAGGAACGCAGAGTAAGTTTGTGAAGTCACAAAAAGCCGTTCCAAAGGGAGCGCAGTGTAAGTTTTCTGCTCAGAAGTCGTTCCTAAAGGAATGCAGAGCCTACAGCGAAAAGTCAACGCTGATACCGCCTAAGTAAAAGGCGAAGAAGCTCCTAAGGGAGGCTTACAGCGAAAAGTCAACGCTGATACCGCCTAAGTAAAGGGCGAAGAAGCTCCTAAGGGAGGCTTACAGCGAAAAGTCAACGCTGAGATCGTCTAAGTAAAAGACGAAGAAGCTCCAAAGACGTTCCTAAGGGAATGCAGAGCTTACGAATATATTTTATGTGTATCTTCGGAACAAATGTCACATGCATAACATAACATCATCACATCATTTTGCATAGCATAAGCATCATACATCATATTGCATTTGGCAAGAGAAGGGGATACTCTCAACCTTCGAAAGGATGCTTTGAGAAAGTGACTTCGAAATTGTATAGCTTCGGAATACAGCTTCGGAGAATATTTTTACGAAACATGGGCAGGCTTTATCAGATCAATACCGAAGTTGTATAGCTTCGGAGTATAGCTTCGGAGAATGTTTCCACGAAACATGGATGGGATTCATCAGAATAATTTTAACGAAGAATGTCTTCTTCACGAAGCATGAAAAGAAGGGAAGGTGTTTTTTCGCTGAAGGCTCAAAAATGGTATGTATTTAAAGTTTCATGCATCGTAAAGAATTCAATAGTGAAAAGAGACTTGTATATTACATTCAAATGTACAAAGTGTTACATAGATTACACTTTAAATGTTTTTTCCAAATAGCATCTAATCTTCTCTCAATACTGCTTCGGCGGCCTCATTTAGAAGTTGGTCAACAACCTTGTCCAAGATAGTTTCGGCCATTTGTTTAATTTCTTCATCCCCTTTTGTGTGGGGGTCGGCAGTCGATCCAGCAACTTCTGAGGGAAGAGAACATTTCTTCATTATTATTACAAACTGTGAGCAGAGTTTGAAACAAAAATTACAACACAATAAGAACGACTAATTAATACCTAATTGCTTTTCGGGCTCCGTACTTTTTTCGGCAGCTTCTGCCACTTTCCTAGCGTCGTGGATGCCTCTTTCGCTCCTTTGGATAATTTCTTGTGCCATCCCTCGGCCGCCATCGTTCCAGATATCAGTAAAAAATTTGCCACCAACCACGCTTGCTTCGGCCGAGGGGTCCTTGATGTCTTCGCAAGATAAGGTAGCTTCGGACTGAGCTAGAAATTTTACATGCTCGCAACCTTTTTTCTCTAAGACAGAAGCAATTCCTCTGGCGCCCGAAAAAGCACAGATATCACCGCGACTGCTCAGGATCTCCTCGAAGGCTTCTGCTTCGTGACTAATCCATTCCAATGGACCTTCGGGATTGCCTCGAGAGAAATTCTCTTCGCTGGAAAAGGCACCCACGCTGGCGAAGCTGGTTTTAATTTTATTCACGCACTCTATAGATTTAACATAACATTTTCCCTGAGATGCACGAAGCTCTTTAACTCTTAACTCCAATTTGTTGACCATATGATCACTGAGTTCTCGTTTTGTTTCCTCAAGCACGCGCTCCTCTTTAGCTCTAGCCAGCTGTTTCTGAAGATCTTTAATCTCGCGTTTTTGAGCTTCGGCCTGGGCCTTTGAAGCAACTTCGTCTTTCTTCACTTTATCTACCAGTGTAAGCAGAATTTTATCTTTTTCCAAAGCTTCGTTTCTCAGTTTGATAACTTCGGAGCGTAAATTATTAAACGCAATTTCATAGCTTTCATCTTCGGCGCTCTTTTGGGCTCTTAGTGCGTTGCTTAGGATCAGGCCCTATACGAAAAAAGAATCCGTATAAGAAAAAAGAAATGAGTTAAAAGAAAAGAAAAAAAGAGGGGGTTTTTTCAAGCGTTTAACTCTCATACCTTTAGGCTGTTGTACGCAAGGCTGTCTGCGAGATCTTCTTTCGTCATGGCGCACAATCCGGATTCAAGCTTCGGGAAACCAATACTCCTGGCCATCTCTCGGCAAACAGATAGCTCTTTGTTGTCAGGCAGGCAGTATAAGAAGTCATCTTCATTCGTCCCATTGAATATTACTGCCCCCTTCGGATATTTTAGCTCCTTCGCATAATGGTTAGCTTCATGAGTTTCTTCTTCAGATAGTTTTTTCCCCGAAGCATGTCGTATGATGTAGTCGCACATGCTGGCAGGCGCTTCGGGGATGGCAGTGTCAGTTTCTTCAACTAAAACTGGATCTGGTATTTTTATTGCTTCGGCTTCCAAAGTTTGCTCCTTGAAGGGCTCTGAAGGCCCAGCTTCAGCTTCAGCCTGTCGCGTCGAAGCTTCAGTAGAAGCTTCAGCAATTTCAACACTCTTTTTCGGAGTTGTGCTTGAAGACCTAATTGTCTCCAAGACATCTAGTACGTTTACCATTCTTTTCCTTTTTGGGGTCACCGTTGGCCCCTTTTGGTTCTTTGCTGTTTCGACATTTGCTGCAGGACTCAAAACTTCTGATGATTTTTCCTTAGTCGGTTTTTTCGCTTCTTTCATTTCTTCTATGGATGGCGCTTCGGCCATCTCTGCAATTTCCGGCAGCACGGTTAGCTGTTCAGCTTCGGCGGCCGAAGAAGTTTCTCCGGTGAACTCAGGCACCGAAGCTGGTTCAATATGGCGTGGCCGGTGTGCGAGGACCTTTATCCTCTTTCCTTTCGGTTCTGGCTCGTTAGGAGCAGTTGCAGCCTCTTCTTTTGCAGAGGTTGTGTTTTTCCTTTTTTGCCCTCGAATGGGATAACGATAATCAGGGTAGAAGAACCCAACTGCATCAAACACCCGGTTGAGTCTCTTCTTTTTTCGGCCTCCGAAGGCTGCTGATAACGCAGTGTTCTCAGCCTTCGAATATGCCCCAAGCAGTTCGTCACTTAATGTTTCAATGCTTTTCAACCAGTCGTCATCAGGTTCAATAAATTTATCTGCATATTTGAATGTGTACTTCAGTCTGACCAGTCCGCCTTCGTCGGACTCTTTGATAGTATCCTTCGGCATTTCCCATTTTTCTGCAAGTGGCCATACCCTGAAGGCAATGTGCTCTTGGACTAAGTCCCTTGTCCCAATAAAGGAGCAAACTACACCGAAGGCTCTTTGGCATTCTTCGGCTGCCTCATCCATTTCAACCTTCGGCCTTCGGAGTCCGAAGCGTTGCCAGATTGGGTGCATAATGATACTTTTGACATTATCTTGCGCTGTTAGGTCATTTTTCACATAAAACCATTCAGTCATCCAGGCTCCGGGCCACCTCTTCCGAAAGGTCGGCACAGGGCAGCTTGACCCGGAGCGGGCGCCGAAGCTGTAGCACCCAAAATTGTTGTGATATTGCTCTTTACCCCAGGGCTTCGTCTCGTACAATAACTCGTGAATGCTGCAGAAGCTTTTAGCGTCTGGTTCCAAACCTTGGCTTTTTACAGCCCAGACGAAAATCCCCATTCTTATGATAGCTTCGGGAGTAAGTTGATGAAGGTAGACTTGAAATGTTTTCAGTACCTCGACAACAAAGTTGCTCAGGGGAAATCGAAGCCCAGCTTTGAGAAAGCTTCGGAAAATCACAACTTCATCTTCTTCGGGGGTGGGAGAAGTTTTTTCTCCAGCGTCAGCCCTCACAATAGATAAATCTCGAAAGTACCCGCCCCCTCATATTATCAATATGGCTCTGCTTGATAATAGTTTTCCCGAAAACCGTGTGGCTTGGCCGCCATGGGCGATCTTCGGCCTCTTCACCACCACTCTCCACATCGTAGCTGTCGCTGTCACCAGTATCTTCGGACAAACCTTCGAGAATCTCCTTGGTGATTTTCTCTGTATTCGTCTCTGCCATCGCTATCAGGAACCCCAGATTCTTCTCCTCCTCAAGACTCAGCTTCGTCTCAGCAGGGATCTTCTTGCCTTCAGACATCTTCGGAAACGCTAAAAAATTGTTCCCGAGGCCGAAGCTTAAAAATCAAAAAAGACCAGCAAATCTTAGTGCAAGAGCTAAAAATTTTAGTGGGCCGAAGCAGATGGCAAGTGTGCGTATCAAATGAGTTTGCGGTGCGATATTATTTATACGCCCAGGGCGTTGACAATTGAAAGGTCCCGCTTGTCAGTGAAGGTTGCTATTCTAGCAAAGGGAAGATGTTTTTTCGGACCTTCGGCTCAAGGCCTTCGTCCATATCGCAATCTGAATTTATTATTAACAAATTAATATTGCGAGGGGCTACTGTTGGGGGCCTTCGTCCTCCGAAGGTCCTCAAAAACATGATTTGACAATATTTTCCAAGTGGATTATGTGAACAGGTATTTTCGGACTCAGAGTTATGAATACGAAGCACGGCCAGGACGAAGCCTGAACCAGACGAAGCATGAGCGCAGCCGAAGCTGTGCGCGGGGAAGCTTCGTCACCAGAAAGGGGAACCGACTTAAAGATGAAAAGACTACGTGGGCCTCGACAGATTTTCATAGGTCATTAACAAATGTAGTGGACATGGATGTAATTTTACGTGGGCTGCGTCCCGCGTCTATAAATAGATGAACAGTACTCCCGTACTGTACACGCTGACTTGACATTGGCTTTTGCGTCACGCTTGTACTTTTTACCTTCTCTCAGGACCGAAGGTACATTTGTAATTTGAAATCATTTCTATTTCTCCATGTTAATAAAATAGAAATGATTTTATGTTGATGTTTATATTTCACGCTTTATATGAATCCTTCGGCATTACTTATTATATTTACGAAGGTATGTCTCTTATGACCTTCGTTCTAAATCATTATTTCCCGAAGGGACATGATGTTTGGAAGGACGAAGGACCTTAATGTTTAACACTTTTTATGTTTCCTTGCTCTTAACTCGAAGCATTTGAGAGCAAGTCCCCAACAAAAGCAAACAACAGTGGGATAAAAGGTAAAAGCAACATTTCGAGGTATTCATACATATTTCGAAAATTCTTGACATTCAATCCCAACTTTTCGCTGAATATAATGTTTTTCTTATACAAAGAAGCCCTAAAAGTGTTTTTTCAGTCATCAGCGCAAGAAAGAAAAACTTCTGAAGCTTCCTTCAGATCATCAGAGTAAAGCTTCGGCTCATCAGTCTTCGCTAACATCACCCTAAAAACAACAAGGAAAAGATATTGATGAATGTAATAAGGAAAAAACTAAAATAAAAACATGAAAGTAAAGAGATTTGCCATACTTTGTTAAGTAAAGCTAGAGCTTTGTCCCCAGCAATTTCTTGGTCGCCCTTAGCCTAGATTTGGGTAATGAATCTGTTACCTATGCTTCTGGCTTCGGCTTGAATATTAACTAGGTCAGATGGTGAGAGGCTGAAGTTGGGCCTATTAACAGTTCTTATGTGATTACACCCAGCCTTAACAAAAGCAGCATCTATGCCACGAGAAGCCACTAGTGCACAGAAATCACCGTGGCTAGTTATAAGTTCGTCAAGAGCGTCAACCTCTATCTCAATACATTCAAGAGCTCCAGGGATATCTTCAGCAGAAAGATTAACTTCTTCACATACGGCTCCAACAGAATTTAAGATGCCCTTTAGCCGAGCAATGCATTGAGTAGCAAAGCCGAAGAGTTTTGAGTGTTTTGCTGAGTTTAAGATTCTTTTCAGCTTCGGCCTTGATTGTCGCGTTTAAAGCTTCGGACTCTCGGTTGAACCGATTTGAGTTCTCTTCCAAAACTGTTCGAGCTTCTTCTAGCTCTTTGCTTAATTTTTCATTCTGAGAACGAACTTCGGCAAGAGAACCTTGGGCCGAATGGAGCAGGCTGTCCTTTTCATTCAATGAAGTTTCAAGTTCATCAATCCTCTTTTCCAAGCCATGAATAACAAATTCATTCTTCCTATCTTCGTCGTTCTGCTACATTTTCAAGGCCTTGCTTAGCAGTAGGCTCTGAAAGACAAATTAAATTAGATCTTCATTACTAAAATGTTTAAATCGGCATAACGAAAGAAAGAATAGTAAAGGAGTTTTACCTTAAAATTTGAGTAGAACAAGCTGCCAATAATGTGTTGTCTTCTGTAGCAGCTAATGTCCTTCTCTAGCTTCGGGAATCTGATGCTCTTTGATAATGTGCTTACAATTTTAGCCTAGCGCGGTCGTGAATACATCCTAAAATCTCTTCGTCGACGCCGCCAAAGAGCATGGATCCGAGCTGATAGCCGCAAGATATAGCAAATTCTTTCAGCTTCGATATATCCTCTTTGGAAAGATGTTGACCACCCAGGTGCCAAAGATCGAAGCTTCTATCTTTCGAAGAGGCTTCCTCAGTTCTCTTTCCCTTTGATGTTGAAGTCTCTACAGCAACTGCCCCCTCAGTATTCTTCCCAGGCGTAACGTTCGTAATAAGTCTATCGATTTCTGACATAGTTGTACCAGGGTGACCACCACTATTCTCAGCTTGTTGGGCACCTTCGTCAGCTATAGCAGGAGTAATTTCCTTTTGAATCACTGGAGGAGGGGTGTCAAGGATGGCCCTCATGACGTTCATCATTTGACGCTTCTTCTGAGTGTTTCCTCCGCTAGGCGTTGAAGGGTCTTTACCTGCCTCTGCTTTGGCACTTCCCTCAACAATTTTCTTTTGTAGCTGTAACAAGCTTGTTAGATCAGACCCTAGAGGACTCAGCATTGGGAAAGGTAAGGGTGCAGTCATTATGTAACACCCCCAAGGTCCACAAACACCCCGAGGTGCTACTAAAAGTACACTTCTAATAATCTAGTATAAAATTTCAACAGCATGTCCTTTGAAAATTTCATAAACGAGGAAGCAATAGAGTATAAACAGATATCATGATAAGAAAACATACTAGACATTAATAATCTGCTAGGAATGGGAGGATAACCATAACGACATGAACTGAATTAACCAGTGCGCACGACTAGTTAAAAACAAACCTCCTTTGACAAGAAGTTTCTAACTAAATCATGGCTACGACTGGGCAGCGTTATTATGAGAGTGAAGGTGGACGTGTTGCTACTTCCCTCATTCCCAACATGAATCAAATACCTAGATTGAGTAATCCAAGAGTGAGATGACACATCTCAGCAAGTAAAATAATATCAAACTGTTTAACCACATAAGAACAGGGGCGGATCTCCACCCGGGGCTGCCTGGGCTGCAGCCCCGGTCGGAATTCGCGGCCCACTAGAGGCCCATAGTCGCGCTTGCGCCCAGTCCCCCAACCCTAGCCGCCGCTCCTGCCGTGGTACCGCGCGGCCGCACGCTCGCACAGTTCCTCTCCAGCGCCGCAGCGAGCTCACTGCTCAGCGCCTCCTGCTCCGCTGCTCGGCTGCTCTTGCCCTCCTCTCCTCTCCAGCGCAGCGCCTCCTCCTGCTCTCCAACGCCCGCGCCGCGTCGCTGCGCGCTTGCGGCTCACGACCAGCCACCGGCCAGGCCGCACCGCGGCAGGCGGCACTGCCAGGCACAGGCGCCAGGACCTCCATCTCCCACGAGTCTGCCTCTTCCGACGACGCCGAGTCCGCCGCATTCACCGTGAACTCGGACAATGTCATCGTCTTCGGCGTTAGCTTCAAGGTCCGTCCGTGCACTTGACTTGACCGTACCCCTGGCCCTCCCTCCGTTTGTACGTCCGTCTAACTAGAACGCCAAACTTGACGACAGAACAGCGCCCACGTTGGCCTGGTGAACGACCCGGAGATCCATTTCGTGGCGGCGATGGTGGCCGGCGACAAGGCGACCTTGTACCACTGCCCGTTCTACAACCCCCACCACACCCTGTATCGACTTATTTCTATACTACCTATTTTTTGAATGTTTAAATTATATCTTTCTTCTTGTGTCATATTAAACATCAATTATATTTTTTTGTTCGGTTTAAATTTTTTGTTATAGTATTAATTTAGTAGCCCCCCTCTTAGATCAATCCTGGATCCGCCACTGCATAAGAACATTGTTTTACCACCACTTGATTTCATAATCTTCTTCTTATTATCAAGGTGCAGCACGAATACAACGTACAACATATATACCTCATGAGTGCAAATGACTGCAAATGCTAGGATGACTTCTGCCTTCATACCTCTAAGGATATGAAGCTGCATCATACCCCTCCTTGGGCAACATACGATGCTAAATGTACCGGTGCGGTCGGACCATAAAACCTCGACATAACTTCAAAATGCAAGATGGATGATGCAATGTGCATGACATGCCAACAACACTTCACTAAATATAACATGCTTCATAATAGAAACTTCAACTTCCTCAAAGACGTGAGTCAACCACATATACCATTCTCAAATCATGTTCGACAACATTATTAACATTTACCATTAATACTTTTGATCAAATAAAACATTATCATAGAATTCCATGTTTAACACCTGCAATACTTATGAATACTCAATGATAGGGAATAAGATACGAGTCAAGCAATAGCAAACCACCACTGCATTTTACTTACCTTCGCCAGGAATTCGAAATGGCACTAGGTACAATCCGGAGCCTTACCACCTATTATGGGCATTAAACTTAGTACAGACATTCACATAGCATTTGCTAATAATCAACACCGCTCCTACGCACAACCCCAACACTGACGTGAACAACCACTGCTCCCTACCACCCGCCAACAGCAGCAGCGCTGCTTGTTATTTTTGTATCTTTAAAATTATTACAGCTGTGCTATCAAACAAAATATCTGGAATCATCTATACAAAATATTCTACAACTTCGGTATTCGATGGATAATTAAATTTTGTCACTTATAAGTTTTAAAACATCCGACAAGATAACTGACTGAATCTGTCTCAGACAGCAACATAGTTAACTTCAATGTTCGATATCTCCCAAACTACTCAACCAAAAATTATGAAACTTTGCTAGTATTAAGAACTTTTATCCCTCTACAAAAGTATCCATAGTTGGAAGAGCCAATTCAACCATTACTAGATAAAACCCACTAGTGGACAGACCTGCTCGGTTTGCCAAGAAAATAGGTACAGCCACTATAAAACAAACATAACTGCAGTTTCAAATTTCAAATGAATACACTCTTTATCAATCTGGAAAGCTTATGAAGTTATCTACAAATTATCTCACTAACTCAAAGTTTAATTCTATTGATAGAAGTGCCTAAATCTTAGGAGAACAGATTCTGCACAGAATTATGAGACTGAAAAACTGTTATAATCAAACTTCAATTACTTTCTCATCTGATTTCTAATTGAGGTGATCTTTTTGGCCATGATATACAAATTATCTACAACTCATAGATAGACTTTTTATTTTTATTTTTAGGCCACTAAGACCACGGAAAACTGGTAAGAACAGAAACTATCGAATCAGCCACTCTGCAGAGACTAATTTCGAGATCAAAATCTAATCCCTCATCTAATCCAACCAAGAAAGGCTCATTGTAGGGCCTAAAACTCATCCAAAATAAGGGAAAACATTCATCAAGTGGAGAAAAGAGAAAGAGGAAAGAGAATCCAACCAATTCTTGGAGAGGAACGATGATGATGGGCGACGGTATGCCCTCATCTCCCCTCTCTTCTC
This sequence comes from Zea luxurians, assembly GCA_029449295.1. Taxonomy (NCBI): domain Eukaryota; kingdom Viridiplantae; phylum Streptophyta; class Magnoliopsida; order Poales; family Poaceae; genus Zea; species Zea luxurians. The sequence continues at coordinate 53,211,213 of JAOPSE010000004.1, read as the reverse complement.
TCCCTTGTTCTTCCTCTCTTCTCTTGGGGCAAGGCACAAAAGGTTGATGGCTGCTAGGGGTGGGAGGACGTGGCTGCTTGTCACACCCGGATTTAAGGGATAAAGCCGGGTGTGTCTCATATGTGCGCCAAAGAAGAACATCACATATAATGACAAAGTGTATAAAGACAAATGTCACAAGTATCATTATTACATAGCGGAAGTCTTACAGAAATAAATGATAATAATAAAATGAACTAAATAGTTATTCCTTGGCGCCATCAAGCTAACAGGGAGATGCCACCTAGATCAATTCGTACTCCTCATTATAGGGCTCCTCCTGGACCACCTGCTCTTCACCTGTGGAGGGGTTTATATATCGCAAGAGTGAGCTCACAAAAGATCATAGCTCAATAAGTTGTGGGGAATAATGTGCTTGACCTCACCAAAGGTGGGAATTCATGTGGAGTGTAAGGTTGATCAACAAATAATGGTTAAAGCTGAGCATAGCTTTTAATAAGTTGGTCAAATTTTATTAGCAGTTACTAAATGTAAGTAAATACTAAACCAGAGTAATAATAGATCAAATTAATAATAAACCACAATGCGATGCAAATGAAAAATTGAATTTAATTCCATAAATTACTCATATGAGGGTCCGAGTCGCTCATGACCGTGAGCACGGCTGATATACCAGTTTTACACTTTGTAGAGGTTGCGCATCTTTACCCACAAGTCATGTTACTCATCTGCCAAGGGATTGCGACTCCCATACACCTCTACCAAGAAAGCAAGGCAGGGTAACACTACGAAGCCTTTACAAAGTTCCACTAGCTTCAGAAAACCCGCTACAGTTTCTAGGAAGCTCCAATGCAGAGATCCCTCGCCTGACCGCCATCGCAGCAAAATCAACCAAAGGACCTCCCTACACTAACCACTCCCCTACTGCCCTTGCCCCTTTCGGGTAAGGTAGTCCTCCACTAGCTTTCCTAATTAGTCACCCAAGGGCGTCCCATACCACCCTTGTGGTAGCACTGTTTTCTCGGGTGGTCGCTCCATGTTCCAATTAACATAATGAACTTATCATGAACAGTAAATAACAAACTGATAATAAAAGTATGATCATGAATAATGTGTGTCTCCATACCCAAAACCACATAAAGCAATAGCAAGTACTACCCAAAAATTCAATGGTAAATAAGGTATAAAGATATATCCAGATCAGGGTAACCTATTGGGTTCCATCAAAATTAACCGATGCAGTTCATTATGATTAATAAGAACATTATTGGGTAAAAAAAGTGATCAAGGGCACAACTTGCCTTCAACGAGCTCCTGCTCAGCAGTCTCCACCTTCTGAACACCTGGGTCTTCAGTGGCTAGCTCGTCTACTCGCAACAATACAAACAAGCACAGGATAGCAGAAATTAACATCACACCAAACAACAAAATAAAATGCATGATAATATTCTACACGTCATAACAAGATCATAGGAATACGAATCACTAAATTCGGAGTTACGGTTATCGAGTTATGAATTTCTGAAGTTATTTAAGTGTTTGGTATGGAATAACTCAAGTGAATAATTTTAATCTACGTTTCATGGCTAAACAGAGTTACTAGTTGATAGACAATATTAATACAAAATTATTGCAACTGGAATGGAGTAAAAAGGAGTTAAAATGAAATTTCTATGAATTAAACAAATCCTAGAATTATTTTTATATTAAAAATCATTTTCTGTAATTTATTTATAACCAAACCGAGCTCTCTGTCTACAATTCTAATTCCTAAAGAAGCCATGGGTCACAGTGTTAAAAACAGGACTCTTCTGTGATGATCTTAAACCTAACCTGGACTGTGGGTTGATATAGGTAAAGGTCAGGGGTTCTTTTATAAATATACAAAGGCAGAAGGAGTATCTCCGCGTATGAGCCATTAGATCGGGTTTGGACGGTCTGGATTAGACCGTCCCTTAAAAAGGAACTGGTACTAATTATGGATCTTCTGATCAAACTTCAACGGCTCAGATTATAACGTGAATCGGTATGTGCCCGCGAGCGCAGGATGCGATCCAACGGTCCGCAAGCATGCCTCCCTCACACCCGCACACCCATTGATCACCGACTGAGATTGATTTGGCCTAATCGGTACGCTGGTTTTTTAATCGTGGTAGTTGACTGCGAATCCAACGATCGCACCCGATTCACCATCTCCGGTGACCGGCCACAGCGACGCAAGGATCCGCGCGTGACGGCGCCATGGCCAGAGACCGACAACGCGACCCCTCTGTGCACCAACCACCACCCAAACAACACCCCGCGTGGAGGACACAAGTATAATTAACAAGGCGGTTACTTACGCGAAGAAGGCGTGACGCGGTGCTCAGTGTGGTGCGGTTCCCCCGGGAATGAATTGCCCCGATGAGCAATTGCCGCCGGCACGGGCACCGACAAGGCTCCAAATCCCCTTGCATGCACTCCCCGCACCCCGCGCTTTGTCGTGATTTGGTCCTCGCGGTCGAATCGTCGGCAACACAAAGCTTCGTAAGCGAAAGTGAGCTTTCCGCCCGCGACGATGGTGCTTAACCTACCAGCTACGGCGGATGTGGTTGAGGCTCAGGGGTGGATGAATCGTGACCTGGGTCTCATATATACCAGCACGAATTGCCACTCGGTGCCAGGTGCATGTAACTACCCCGAGCGGCAGCGGCGGCTTCGCCCGGGCGTCAGCTATGGCCAGAGGTGGGTGGTGACCCGACTGGTGGGCCCCAGGCGGCGGTGAGGGAAAGAGACCGAGCCCACACAGGTAACGCTGGCACATGGGCCTAGTTAGTCGGCGCAGGCGAGTGGTGTGGGCTGGCCGTCTGCACACCAGTGGGCCGAAAACGTGAATTCAGCCCATGAGCAGGGTATTTTCTTTTATCTTTTCTTTCTTTCCAAATTCACAACTTCAATTCAAATTTAAATTGAAATTTTTGTGGAAAATTTGTCCTCAGATTAAATGTGCAATTTGAACATACCCGTATGAGAATAATTTACTTATATATTTATTTTATACTATGTAGTATTTCTCCTTCTCCTTTCTTTTTGAGTTGTTTTCCAATTCTCTAAATTGTAGTTTAAGTTAAATTCTTATTTGTACATTAACAGTTTCTATTAATATTTCTAGTAGTCTAATGCACAACACAAAAGCCCAACATGATGCATAAATCATTTCAGGTGTTATTAGGTAATTGCTTATGTTAAATATAGTTATTCCCCAGTTATAATGGGTAGGGGCAAGACATGTATTGAGAACAACTCTCTTTATTTTGTTTACAAATTGGGTATTACACTGCTAGGGTTAGGGAGGTATAAATAAAAGAAAACTTTTACAATCCTAATATCCAATGGCTCAGATCAACCGGCACTCGAAAAGACTCATCCGGGCTCCAAACAAGGCAAACTAGTAATCAATCGGAATCATCTCGACGAGATCTATACATCTACGGCCTCCGACGGAAGTTACACACCATATATCATCCATAGGACACACCATATTTAGATTATAAACATGGTTTAATTTTTAGGGTGTTACACATTACCTCTAAAATTTCTATTACCCCAACGGAAGTTGCCGATGGGGTCTTCTCCAAATGCTTCGGCGGAGAAGGTCCCTCTTCATCCCCGCGCTCAGAACTTGTAACCTTCCTTTTATTTGGTGTCGAAGGCTTTGATGCCAGCTTCGGTTTCTTTGTAAACTTCATCTTCTTCTTGTCTGCTTCAATTGACCTTTGTGCTTGCCTTGTTAACACACTTACAACACTTTTTCTCTTTACTCACCCGGCTTCGTCATCAAGTCTTTCATAATCAGGGTACTCGAAGCCTAGGGCATCCATCACCCGATTTAGTCTTCGCTTCTCCCGTGTGCCAAAGGCAGCTGTCATTAGTTGATCTTCCTTCTTTGTATAATTTCCAATGATTTTGTTGCACATCATCTCTATCAATTCCAACCACTCGGCACACGGTTTCCCAAAACTATTTTGGAATTTGAAACGGTAGGGGAGTCGTACAAGTTCATATTTTTCCCTTCTTCCTTTTTTCAACATCCCCCATCCTCCAGAAGTTGGAAATGTTTTATTTGCCAAGTATTCTTGCACTAAGTCCCTAGTGCGAGTATGCTATGCCACAACTCTGAATTCCACCTCGGCCAGCTGACAGGGGGACCTAAGCTGCATGTTACACAAGGGCCGCGTCATGCCAAAGCTTAGTTTTAAGGGGCTCATCACCATACTCATAAGCTTCTCCCTTTTATTCTCATCAGCTTTCACATAAAACCATTCATTGGTCCAGCCAGTCGGCCATTTTGTGTGATAACCGATCACAGGAGCTTTAGTATCCTTTAGGTATGCGAAGTTGTAGCATCCGAAGTTCTTGTGCAGACCATCAGCTCTAGCCTTCGTCTGATAGTGGAGTTCGTGCACCCAGCAAAACCCTTCAGCATTCGCACTTTTCCCTTGGCTTCGAAGAGCCCATATGTACACGTTGAGTCTAATAATGGCGTTGGGGGTGAGTTGATGAAGGTAAATCTCGAACTTCTTCAGAACCTCGCCAATCATTTCATATAGGGGGAACCAAAGTCCTGCCCTAAAGAAGCTTCTAAAGACTACAACTTCGTCATCTTTCGGCTCTGGAATCACCTCTTCCCCAGCAAACCGAACTAGCTTTTCATCATTCTCCCCAAAATATCCTAATTTTTTCATTAAAACCAGATCTTCGGCCGTAATTGTGGTTTCCCGAACTCAATATGGTTGGCTTTGCTCGGACTTAAAATGTCATCATCATCCTCGTCTTCACTGTTAGCTTCAGCAGTGGTTGGTTCAACTTCGGCATCAACAATATCTTCTGTTGGGACTGTTTCTTCTTCTTCTTCTGGTACAATCAACCTAGAGCGCCTCATCATTTCTGAGATGGCGGCTATCTCAGAAGTCCTAGCCTCTTCCCCTTCACATGTTACCCTAGCAGTGGACCGTACTCTAGCCATTTCAGTTCTTTACAAACGAAGCTTAAATGATTGGACGTTTGTCTGAAGCTTGAGCAGCAAACTCACAGGGAGCAGGAAGCTGTCACACCCAGATTTAAGGGACAAAGTCGGGTGCATCTCATACATGCGCCAAAGAAGACAACATATATAATAACAGAGTGTATAGAGATAAATGTCACAATATAATCAGAGTATTTATTACATAGCGGAAGTCTTACAAAAATAAAGGTAAATATAAAATGAACTAAGGATCATCCTTGGCACCAATAAGTCAACTGGGAGACGCCACCTAGATCGAAACGAACTCCTTGTTGTGTGGCTCCTCTTGAACCACCTGTTCTTCTCCTGTGGGGGGTGTGAGACAGCAAGGGTGAGCTCACACATGTTCATCGCTCAACAAGTTGTGGGGAATAATGTGCATGAACTCACCAAAGGTGGGAGTTCATGTGATGTGTAAGGCTGATCAATAATAGGAGTTAGAGCTGAGCATTGCTTTTAATAAGTTGGTCAAATTTTATTAGCAGTTACTAAATGTAAGTAAATACCAAACCATAATAAATAATAGAACAAAATTAATAAAAATCTCATGCAATGCATATGACAAATTGAATTTAAGTTCCATAATTTAATCATACGAGAGTCCTGAGCTGCTCATGACCGTGAGCTCGGCTAGTATACCAGTTTTACACTCTGCAGAGGTTGTACCCTGTACCCACATGTCGTGTATCCCATGTCGCCAGGGTTAGCTAGACCCTTAGACACTACCGAGGTGAATGGCAAGGGATCCACTATGAGGCCTTTATAAAGTTCCACTAGCTTCCGAAAACCCCCTACAGTTTTTGGGAATAGCACTTGCAAGAATCCCTCGTCTGACCGCCATCGCAGCAAAATCAACCCGAGAACCTCCTTGCATGCAACTCCCCTACTGCCCTTGCCCCTTTCGGGTAAGGTAGTCTTCCACTAGCTTTCCTAATTAGTTAGCCAAGGGCATCCCATTCCACCCTTATGGTGGCACATGTTTCTTAAGTTAAGCTCCATGTTCCAATTAACATTAATGATCTTGACATGAACATAAATAAAATAACAAAATAATTAGAACATGGATATAATAAAATATTAACCCAAAACCATATAAAGCAATAGCAAAACTACCTAAGTGATTCAGGGGTAAACAAGGTAAAAGATAATCAGACTAGGGTGACCTATTGGGTCCCATTAAAATTAAACCTATGCATGGATAGTGATAATAAAGAGCATTATTGGGTAATAAAAGTGGTCAAGGGCACAACTTGCCTGGCACTTGAGAATCCAGGTACCAGAATGATTCTTCAGATCCTTAAAACCTCGTGCTAGTCGTAGTAATACAAACAAACATGGTATAGAAAAAATTAACATCACATCATACATAAGAACAAACTGCATAATAATGATCTACGCGAAGCTACGAGATCATGGGATCAAGAACTACTAAGATCGGAGTTACGATTAAGGAGTTATGATTTTATAGAAGATCTTTATGATTAAAATATTAAAATATATTATAAATTGGTTAGCATAAATCATATGAGAGAATATCTTATAAATAATTAACTCACTTTGATCTAAGTTATAAATTGACCATGGATCATATTTTAGTAGATTATAATGATAAGCAGATTAACAAGACTAACCAATATAAGTTAAATAAGGATATAATTACAAAAGAATGGGACATGGTACAATAAATGTTGTTATTGCATAGTAAATATTCATATGAAGCTAACGCAACTTGAATGGATCAAATCGGAGTTAAAACGGAGAAGTTATGAATTTCCTAAGGTTTTATATACTTTGTACAAGATCAAATAGGATATAAATTTTAATGTGACATTCATGTCAAAACAGTGGTACTAATTGATAAACAATAATATTACAAAATTATAGGAACTGAAATGGGTCAATTTAGACAAAATATGAATTAAATATGATTTATACAAGTTTCTCGAATTATTTTTGTACTAAAAATCAATTTCTAAATGGTTTTCTCTGTTTTATAATCAGTCTGGACTGCGCACCAAATAGACAGAAACTCAGGGGCCACTGCGCAAGGTTCCCCAGACTCAGAGAACAGTGGATGGGGATGGCGGGTTGTTTTCTGTCTTTTGCGGGGTCTCTTACGCAAATTTACAACCGCGAAGGGGTACGGATAGTTCTGGTCCACTGGATTTGGATCAGAAGGCCCAGATTAGACTATAACAAAGACCCATCGGTAACCCTCAGATCCAAATCCTACGGCCTAGATCTTATAGCGCGAAGGGGTATACTACTTCTAATCAGCCAAAATCGGCATCGAGGTCCATTCTGCGCCGTTGGTTGGGAAATCTATGCAGCGTCTGTTTTCTTCCCCAACCGGCCCGCTGCGAAGGCGCCCTTGTCCACTGGCGACAAAGCACGCCCAAGCGCAGTGCCCGCACACAAATTTCCCCTCGCAGACCGGTGCTATACGTACGACGGAGTAGGGCGAGCACAGGTGATGGAAATTTACCAGTGTTGAATCCGTTGGCGGCGCGGACCACGACGCAGGGCGGAAACGCGTTGGTAGGGAAGTTCGGCGAGGAATTCCTTGAAGTCCAGCATATAATCCCGTGGGATTAGGGCACGCACACCATCCATAGGCCTCGACGGACGCGTTTGGAGTCTTCTCCGTGGCTAGATGCTGGCGACCCGCGACAACCATGATGGCGGCCCACCCGGCTTCTGTTTAAAGACGGTAAGCCCGGCGCAGCATCGATGGGCAACTAGGTGCGGCCGGCTGTTGGGCGAGCCGCGTGCGGTGGATAGAGGCGTGGAGGTAGAAGGGCCAGGGCGCTAGGGTCCCAGCGTGGGTGCGTAGCAAGAGGAGGGGCCGTGTAGCTTTGGCTTTTATGCACCATGCCGAAGCCTGTGCGGTGGAAATCGAGGTAGGCGCGAGATCCGCAATTTGCTGTTGCGGTGAACGCGGCGCGGGAGGTTGGAGGAAGCGCAGGTCGCCAGGTCGCTTTCGGTCCGTGATTCTTGGCGGCCACCACGCATTCGGTTGCAACGAATCGAGCTGGACGACGACACTAGCAAGGTGGGGTCCATATGGCGGCGAAACAAGGGTGCGGCTGTGAGTGTGAAGCCGGTGTGGGACCCACGCGCTAGGGAGCCACCCATGGGCGGTGTGCGCGCGCTGAAGCCGTTCAGGTGGAGATGGGCCACAGTAGATTCAGCCAAATAGGTAGAATTGTTTTGTTTTTCTTTTGTTCATTTCCATTTCTCATTTCTAGTTTTCAAAGTTGAATTCAAATCTGTGTTTTAAATGCACATCCAAAAATTCTAGCATGATGCATTCCTTATTTCTTTATATATATATATTATTTTATTTAGATGAACACTTCAATAATGGAATATACATATAGTATTTATTTATTTACTTAGAAAACATTACTTTGAATGCACACTTAGAAAAGATAATCTTCATTACTTATCTACTTAGGAGAAGTTAATACATAATCTCCCATGAATATTTTAGTTCAACTATATTTTTAAGGACCTTATTATTTGTATAGTTTATAAAGGAAATAGTAAGTGGTTTGAAAGTCTCTCTTTTATTTGTTGCTCCACCCTTTTAGTTTTAAGTTTTGGATGTAAATCTTGAATACCAAATCCTTAGTTATCACTATGTGTTTAGTTTAGAGAGATATACTCTATAAAGGAATGAAATTGTTATTGGAAGTTGTTTCCCAAAATAGAATTTTAGGTGCTACAGAAGCTTCGACTTCAGTAGAATTTTTCAGTAGCACAACGACGCAGTAGCAATGAATGTTGTGGTAACTTCTCACCAGCCCGTCTGTTTATATAGCCTCGCAGGTGAAGAAGGCGAACCGCCGAGACGCGCCAACTGGCTGACCAGAGGGCTGGTAACCGCTGTAAGTTTTATATTTGTTTTTTAACAACAAGCTCAGGGAAGGTGTTTTTCATACCTTCGGCATCCAAAAGCCTTCGTGTTTTTCGCAGATCAAGCTCGTTATGAAAAAACGATCTAGCACTGTGAAGGGGCTACTGTTGGGGGCCTCCCTCTTCCAAATGTCCTCAAAGACACAACTAACCTTTTGTTTCTAGTGTATTATTAAATATTACAGGACCTTCATCTTAAGAAAAGGTTCGTGATGAGTATCTTTTGCCCCGCCGAAGGTCATTGAGATGAAGACATTGTCTAAAAACGATAACAACGAATGGCGAAGCTATAGCTGAAAGACGACAGCTTTGGCTTAGGGTGGCAACGAAGGTCAAGTATGACGCCGAACCGAAGAGATAAAGACCAGTTAATCCCTGATGATTTATGTTACGATTGTGTATGCAAATTAAGGTTATAAATGTATTTTCACCCGAGCTGCGTCCCGTGCCTATAAATAGGTGAACAGTACCCCCGTATTGTTTACGCTGGATTGTAATTGCTCTCGCGTCAACACCTTCGAACAAGCTGAAGGTATCAATGTAATAGAAATCTTGTTAATATTCATATGTTCATCATGAAATAAATATATGAATCGACATATGAATGGATAATATTTGTCATCTATATGAATTGTTATTCTAATGAATGATGAAGTGCGTCCTTCATGACATTCATCTGAAGATATTATATCCGAAAGGAGATGATGCTTCGTAGGACGAAGGTCCCTAATCTTGAATAATTGTGTTGCCTTATTCTTGATTCACAACATTTGAGAACAAGTGACCAACACTACGACTTTGTCATCTTTTGGTTCTGAAATCACCTCTTCCCCTACAAACCGAACTAGTTCATCATCATTCTCTCCAAAATATCCTAGTTTCTTCATTAAAACTAGATCTTCTGTTTTAACCGTGGATTTCCCAAACTCAATATGGCTGGGTTTGCTCGAACTTAAAATGTCATCATCATGTTTGTTTTCACTGTTAGCTTTGGCATCAGCAACATCTTCTGTTGGAACTGGTTCTTTTTCTTCTTGTACAATCAACCCAGAACGATTCATCATTTCTGATATGTGGACTATCTCACAAATTCTAGCCTCTTCTCCTTCACGTGCTACTCTAGCAGTAGACCTCACTATAGCCATTTCAGTTTTTGACAGATGAAGCTACACTTAAATGATTGAACGTTTGTCCGAAGCTTATACAGCAAGTTCATAGAAAGTAGGAAGCTTCGACTTTAGTAAAAATTTTCAGCAGCACAATGATGCAGTAGCAATAAATGTTGTGGTAACTTCTCACTAGCTCGTCTGTTTATATAGCCCCGCAGGTGAAGAAGGCGAACCGCCAAGACACGCATTACTGGCTGATCGGTGGACCGGTAAGTGCTGTAAATTTTATATTTGTTTTTCAATAACAAGCTCAGGGAAGGTGTTTTCCGGACCTTTGGCATCTAGAAGCCTTCGTATTTTTTGTGGATCGAGCTCGTTATGAAAAAACTACCTAGCACCGCGAAGGGTCTACTGTTGGGGGTCTTCTTCTCCGCTGAAGGTCCTCAAGACGAAGATATCGTTCGTAAAGTGATGTTGAGGATCTTCTTCCTTGCTGAAGGTCCTTGAGATGAAGACATTGTCTAAAAGCGATAACAACGAATGTTGAAGCCACAGTCGAAGGACGATAGCTTTGGCTTAAGATGGTGACGAAGATCAAGCATGATGTCGAGCCGAAGAAGAAAAGACTAGTTAATTCCTGATGACTTGTGTTACAATTATGAGTACATGTTAAGGTCATAAATGTATTTTTACTCGGGCTGCGTCCCGTGCCTATAAATAGGTGAACAGTACCCCCGTACTGTTCACGCTGAATGGTAATCGCTCTCGCGTCAACACCTTCAATCAAGTCGAAGGTATAAATGTAATATAAATTCTGTTAATGTTCATCTGTATATCATGAAATAATATATGGATGAATGAATGAATAACATATATTGTCTTTATGAACTTTCATCCTCATGGATGATGAAGGTGTGTCTTTTCTGACCTTCGTCTGAAGATCGTCATATCCGAAAGGAGATGATGCTTTGAAGGATGAAGATCATTAATCTTTAACAATTGTGTTGCCTTGTTCTTCATTCATAACATTTGAGAACAAGTGACCAACACTACTGTTGAATGTTTATGAATTATTTATGATACATGATAAGATCATTTTGTTAATTGGAACATAGAGCTTAACATGAGACAACAGTGCTACCACATGGGTGATATGGGACACCATTGGCCAATTAATTAGGAAAACTGATATGTGAGAGCCTTACCCCAAAGGGCAAGCGAGGAGGAGTTGTGCAAGTATAGGGAGGTCCTTGGGTCGATCTCGGATAATGGATTCCTATACCCCATTTGTCGAAATCCATAGCAGATTTTTCTCATACTAGTGGAACTTTGTAAAGACTCCGTAGTGCTACCTTACATCGTCTCCTTGATAGAGATGAATGGGAAGTCATGATCCCTTGGAAGATTGGTAACACGACTTGTGGGTAAAGAGGTGCAACCTCTACAGAGTGTAAAACTGGTATATTAGTCGTGCTCACGGTCATGAGCGGCTCGGAACTCTCGCATGATTAAATGATGGAACTAAAACTTAACTTGTCATGCATTGCATTGTATTATGGGAATTGTTATTATTCCTTATGATCTATTATTTAATTGGGATGATATTTACTTATACTTAGTAATTTCTAATAAAATTTTGACCAACAAAATTAAAAGTGATGCTCAACCTTGACCATTTTCCTTGGTAAGTCTTACACTACACTTTTTTCCACATCGGTGCTATGTCAATCACCCATGCAAGACATGCCTCTAACCTCCGTTATGGCCCATAGCAGCAAGATGTTTTATTTGAGTGTTGGGTCATGGTGATGACCCCATGAATCAAACATGAGAATAAGACGTCTAGAGTTTAAAATACGAAAAATATGTGGTATTGTCTATTAAATCAAATTGAACTAGTATTTTTAAGGTGTTAGAGCAGATATAATAAATCTTGTCAGCTTTTCTAATAGGCAAGACAACTTAGCGAAGTGTTAGTTGAAAGAAAAAATAAATTAACGTGTTAGCTGATGTGTCTATATATCGACTAGTATAATACTCGTGCGTTGCGACGATACACAATCGTATTTTGTAACACTCCTGGTGTTACTGGCACTAAAACATGAGCATAACATCATGTGCATTGACATTTCATGTGTTTGTTACACCTAGAATGCATTCACTAGGTAAAATTTTCAAACAAGTTGTGATGATGTGACTTGAATAGTGTTTAACCTTAGGGTAGGGTACTTGACCCTGGAATTAGGGCCTATGGATTTAAGTGAAGCCAAAATGAGTAAAAATCTCATAAGCCATGAGAAATGTTCACAAGGTATCACATTTGATGTGCTTTAGTGGCACAAAAACCCTAAAGTACTCAAAAACCCTAAAAGAAACCCTAGAAAACCCTAATTGGAACCTTAGGGGGGTAAATGTAAATTTTATGCACTTTTGGACCAAAGTGCAAATATCAAAGTGATATAACACCACAAACCAAGTAACTTTCACATGGGAGAGTTTCCAAGTTGTATGATGAAGTTTGGACTTATTTGCAAAAAGTACCCCATGAACATTATATGGTTAAGTCTGAATTTTAGTTGAATGAGGTCAAGTTTGGAGCTCTATATCTCTAAATTCATAAGGAATTTGCCCTAGGTCAACACACCAAATTTATAGACCTATGATAGGAGTACAACTTTGCTTAAGTGACTAAGCATTGGTGCTGTACAAAAATTGGAGTAAAATGGACCCAAAGTCTGGCTGTCAGTCACCACTGAATACTAGTATTGGACTAACAGTGAGATCGGATGAACATTGGAGACTAAATTCTATATGAATCAATGAGAATTCAATCAAGGTCCTTATAATGAAATCGAAGATGGTTTATAGGACAACAACTTCGTTACAGATGGATTAACAAGTTGTCACATGAAAAATGGAGAACAGAGCTCTCCAAATCACTCTGTCATGCGCACTAAAGAAGTTTCCCATGGTACAGTAACTGAAGAAGATCCCAGGTGCAGTGCACCTCGCCGCCGGCAACCCCGCGCCTAGATTCACGCCGGCGCTGCGATTCGCGCCCAGTAAAGCATGGATAACGACCCCCTGGTGAAAAGATCTCGCCGTGGATGATGTCGGAGCACTGTGGCCGCTCTGTCGCCCATCCACTTGCGCCACGACATGGCTGCGCGGCCATCGCGGTGATGATCGCTGTTAACCCAAGCCTGCCACGCTATTGCCTTGTTACCACGTCGCCGTTGGTCGCAATAGGTAGCATGCCTGTCCTCTGAGTCGACGCGGCAGTGAATGCCATAGTAACCCGCGTCAGTAAACCTCCCTTCTCTCCGGCCGCAAGTGCAACTTCTCAAAATTGGACACCACCCCCGATGGAATCTATAAATTGCTGGCCTAGTGAGCTACGCTAGGTTATTATGCATCCAAAGCACCAGCTCTCGCCTCTGATCGTTCACTAGAGCCTCCCAATTTTCCACTTCCCCCAAATCGGTCAGAACGCTGCCGTGAGATATCTCACCGTGGCTAGCCCTCTCAGGTTGGTTCATGCCTCTCTGTTGGATGTTCTAGCATCTCTTAGGTCTCCTATTGCTTGTAGGCTCGATTAATTGAACTAGACCGCGCTGGATTGCCCTGAACACTATAGTTTCTTCTCGGTTTTCGCCGTCGCCGTGTGCAGGCATGCTCCGGTGCGGATTAGTGCAATTAGTGGGGGAATTAGTGTCGCCGAGGGTGGAATTAAGTGTCTGCCAAGCTAGAGCCCTGGTTGTTGAGTGTCTTGATCGATATTGGTTCGCCGGAAGGCGTGCTCACTGGCGATCACCATCGGGGACTAGAGTTTACGAAGATAAGAAAGAGGAAGGGTCTAAGTGCAAATGTCTGTGAGACAAGGAAATAGTGCCCAGGGTTCTTTACTATTTGTTCAAAAAGTTGAGGTCTTCTGTGTAAAGCCGCCAACGCGAGCGCGCGTGGGCGCATTCCGCCTGGACGTGGGCCGAAACGGGCTAGATAGGGCCTGTTACTATTCATTCCTTTTCCTTTTCTTTTTCTGCCAGGCTTAGGAAATTTATAGAAAATTCTAGAAAAATGATAAAAATATGAGACCAATTTTACTAGACTCCTAAGAACCCCTAGTATTTAATAAAAATAGTTCCAAGATTTTTAGCTGTAACACCCCAGGTGTTTACCGTCTGCTTGACAACGAGTATGGACTTAAGCACGAAATATCAGTGCATAAAACATATGCTAAATTCTAATTATTTTCGCTATCGCGATTTTTATATCGCATCTGTTTCGTTTGTCGCGAGTGCGACATCGTTTTTTAATCCATCCGGGCTCTTCCTAAATTTTCGTGATGTTCGGAACACCGTTGTTCTGAAAATCGGTGCGTCCGATGATTATTTAAAATTTATCGCTCACGCGATCACGAATTCGGAAGCCCGACCCACTGAGATGATTTTATCCCGGACATATTAATTTGAACTCGACGACTAAAATATTCAGTGCAAAATAATCCGAATCGTGCGTCGTCTGAGTGAAATCGTGCGCGAGGATATGATTCAATTTATCTGTCCGCACGTTGTTTTGACGACGAAATCACGTATGCATTAGCGGATCTGGTTTCGGCTAATCACGCAGAGCGGATTAAAATACCGAAGCCGAACTTGTTGCAATTTGGTCTGTTTACATTGTGGCCGGATTAGTCACGAAAATTATCCAAACGAGATTCAGACAGAACCGTCTAAGCTGTTATTCTTTTGACTCTCTGCTTCATGATTCGGAAAATAAAAGGTATAGCCGTATTACGCGTCGACTCTTTAATTGTCACTAAAAATCCTGATTCAAAATACCTGTGATTTTCGGTACAAAAAGAGAGAAAGAAAAAGAAATTAAAATTGGAAAATATCTCTCTTGCCGCTTAGCCGTTCTCAGATTTTTTTCAGTCACGCTCTCTCAGATTTTTCAGTCACGCGCGTCTTCATCCCTATCTCCAGCCACCGCTCGTCCGTGGAAAAATCCAGCCTATCCCTTCCACCGCCCTTCCTCTCTATTTATCTCCTACGCACTGCTGATATTTTCTGCGCGCTCGTCTTCTTCAGGCCGCACGCTGTGCTCCTCCCTCAAGCTCCGGCCGGACCTCCCTCTGCTGGCCATCCATTTCCCCGAGGTCTCGCCCAGCTGCCCCTTCTCTCTCTTCCTCTGCTGGACGCGAGCTCCAAGCTCCAACTCGAACCTCTCTCGCTCGCGCTCAGCTCAAAGTTCTCCCTGCCATTCGCCATGGCCGTGCGCTTCATCCACCCACGCGTTGTGCCCAGGCTTCTCCCTCTCCCTCTGCCGGCTAAGCGCCCTCGCCATGGAGTTGCTCCCATCGCCGCGTGCAACTTCTTCTCTAGGTCGTGCGCGCAACCTCCTCTACGTCGTGCCTGCTCCATCGTCGAGTGCTCAGCTCGCCTTCCTGTAGCCATGCGCGCGCTCCTACTGCTCTGCTCCAGCTCGCTCCCAACCGGAGCTTTCCTCTCCCCCTTCTTTTCTCTCTCCCAGCGCTCTCCTCTCCAGCCGAGCTTCTCCCTGTGCTTTCCTCTGCATCGCGCCCAACCAGATCTCCCTGCGCCGCGCTCTGCTTACTGGCGCGCATGTCCCTGCCCAACCGTGGAGCTCTGTCCCTGCTGCACGCTCGTCTCTCTGGTGCTCTGCGCTGGCCGCAGATCGGAGCTTCGCGTGCGTCTTCCTTGCTACTCGCCCAGCTCTCTGTTAGCCAGCGTCCTCTGCTCCTCCAGGTTGCCGAGGCCCCTCACAGTTGTGTGCCTGGCTCGCCCCGGCTCGATCCCCTTCGGCTGTTGTCTCGGATGTGCAAGGGTAGTATAGGTGCTTGATGTCGGTGGATCCTCGATATCGCGCTGAGGATAGAGAGGACAGTACTGTTTCATGCGTCGCTTATCCGATGCTCGATGGAATGCCCAACTGGGAAGTGATAGCTTCGTGTGTCGTCGAGCTTCGCCTTGCTCGTCGTCGTTCATCGTCACGTCGTTCGCCGTCGAGCCTCACTGCCCATCGCGAAGTCCCCTGCTGTCAGCCTCTGCACCCATCCTAGGCCATCATAGCCAGTTTGCCTCCATCCTGTGGTGGTGTTGCGTTGCCGTCGAGTCCCGATATCGATTTGGTGGTCGTCGAAGTGAAGCTCGGAACGGATTCGGACACATCCAACACTACCCATGTCGTTGTCGTTCGCCTTCGTGCTATGAGTGATAGCATCATCATTTCCCTTCATGTGCTCATCTTCGATCTCCGCCTCGCCATCACCCTTGGTCACAGCACCATGTTGACGACTTGCGGTCCTCACCCTCGCGCTCACGCTTCGTCGAACGCCACTCCAGTACTCGCCAGAAGATCTTCAGCAGTTGATTACTGAAGAAAAGAAGACCCCTGGGTGACGTCTACCTAGTACTCGACGGAAAGTCTGAAGTAGAATTTATCGTTGTGTCCATGGAGGTGGAGCGACTTAATCTTGGTAAGCGAACTCGTTACTTCGGATAGTTTGAATGGTCATCGATTGGCTAGATTTATTAATCGTAATAATCCTCGTGTTAGCACCGGCGCGTTGTGGTAGTATTAAATAGGTGTCAAATACGATGGAGTTAGTAATGCGAAAGATAGATTAATTTAGGTAATATTCGGGCGAGCTAATGACGAAAGAAATAAGCTTAGTATTCCTATTAGCTAGTTAATAGAATTTTCGAGTGTTGTTATGTCAATTTGATTAATTGATATAGTCGATGTCCTGCTTAATTAGTTAGTTTATTCTAGGTTTGTGTATTTAGTTCGATGTCATGAGAGACGTGCAAATTACCTGTATAATTAACAGTGAATGGCATCGATCAAAAATACTGAATAAAAATGTGACGAGTAATGTGATATTGGGTGTTTTGCCAAAAGACTTGTGCTTAGCTTATTGTTGCTTGATGTTTGAAGTAGATGCGATTACGCTAAAAAATGTGATAATTGGGCGTAGTCGCATGTCGATAGCTAGTGTTTTCATATAAAATAGTACGACGCTTCGTCACTAAGTGTTTAGTTCTTGTCGGTGTAGCACTATTTAGGTTTATGATATTCTTGTCGATATGCATTCATGTGCATAATGCATTCCATTCAGGTACAATAAATAATCGCGTGATGCGGAAGATGAGCCAAGTCGACCCCAAGCGCGGGCTACTCCGCAGGATGATGCTGATGGACAAACCTGAAAATGGATAATCTGAACGAGTGTCAAGCCAAATGATACTCGCCAAGTCGCCACCTAACAACACTAACCTAGTGTTATTCAGCAAACCCCGGTGCATTCGCCACCTCCTTGTGTTTTAAAATCTTTATCACCTTGTTTGATGCATTAGGTGATAGGATTTGTGTGCTAAAACAATTGATGCATTTCCTTCCTTGGAAAATTGATTACCCTTCCTTGATACCCTTTTTGAAAAGAATTTTATGATGCTTAGCCCTGCTTTAGCAAACAAAAATGTTTTGTTTTAAAACAAAAATGATGCTTTAGTGGGTGGGAATGTTTTCAAAAAGAAAAACTTGTGATGGTGGATCCATCAGGGCCTTGATGGATTCAACATCTAGAAAAGATGTACCTCTGCCAGGTACCAAAATTTGGGTTTTAAATGATAAAGCTGAGACCGGGCGGTTGGCTTGCACGAGAAAAAAGTCTCGGTGTAGTGTCTCCGTCTGAGTCGATTAAGGACCGTGTCGATGTAGGCTTGCTGATCGAGGACCCTTTAACTGGTCACATGCCTCGTCATGGGTAAGTTTTGCCTCGGGCAGACTAATACCAGAATAAGATAACACACAATGGAAGTGGAGAGATGGCGAGAGTAGCGTGTACCCTCTGTGGCAAGAGGCTGGACGGTGGTGTATCTATGCTCTCGGTTGGCGTGAACCTGATCTGGTCTTAAGAACCCTGGTGGCGAGTTGACATATGCAAGGGTTAAGTGCTACATACGTCGTGTGATTGGAGATCCTCAGCTGAGTATAATCGATTCGGATCGCCGTAACTTCGCGGATATGAAGACTTGGTCACTGCCCTACACGTAGCAATCCAGTGAACTAAAGGGATGATGAAAAGACGGCTAGTATAGGCCAAGTGCTTGAACTAGGGTAGAAAGAACTCTAAATGCAGGTAACTTTACTTAACCTAATAATTAAAACTGGATTTTTAAGGATCCACTCATAGTAAGCTTTTCTGCAAACAGAGTCTTTGATTCTTGATAAGCCATTCCTTGAATCCTCTTAGAGCCAGCATACCCTTGAGAGTCTTTCCTTTAGTCGGGTAAGTCTTGCTGAGTAATTCCGTACTCAGGGTTTTATTCCCTGTTGTTTTCAGGTTCTAACTTTGTGCTGCTATTGATGGTGTTAAGTGTCGGTGGGCTCGGCCTTCTTATACGTCTAAGTAACACTTCTATACTTCTTACTGAGGATGGTCACTTGAGCTAGCATATATTTCAAACTTATACTTTTGTAATCACTCCGATAAAATAATGTAAAATTTTGTAACTTGTAAAATTTGGCAATAAGATTTCCGCTGCAAAAATGTTGGTGTGTGTGATTTGTGTTACTTAATTCTGCGGTCTTGGTTGTTCGTGGTTTATCCGATGTCCTTGGAGCAATCGGACGGATCCTGTTAAGTTATCTGGTGCACATGCATAGCTGTCTGAGGTCTTTGAGATAAGGACAGGTGCATGTGGGCCCAATAACTTGGGAGGTTCTGCCATATTAGCCCTAGCCATGAATTATGTAGCATTTAAGAAGACCTAAACCTAGTCTTTTAGAATTTTAGAAATTATTTGATAGTTCCAAAAATCATGAAACTTTTTAAGTGAGTTTAATTTGATGATTAGAGTCCTTGGGTAAAATGTGGTATGCTTTGGACATTGTTTGATCCCAAAACCCCAAAACCCTAGTTTCTTAGAAAGAATTGCCTAACCCTACTAGGGTGTTGACTTAGAAAACCCTAGTGACTTAGGTGTACTGTGAAGAAAAGTTGTATTCAAGATACAACTTGATGTCTCTCTACTATAATTGCATATTCATAGCATCACATGAGCATTCATGTATATGTATGGTTATGTATAGAAAACAAAGAAGTAAGTGTCGAAGAAGAAGAGACTGCACCACCAACTAAGACTCCACCTTTTGGGAATTGTTTTTATTTTGATATCTGTGGAACAGATCCCGAATCCCCTACAACACAAGGCAAGCTCTGGTGCATTTACCTTTTTCTTGTGATTTTAAACTATTTATCACTTGAATGATGCAATAGGTGATATGAGTTGAGTGCTAAACCAATTGTTGCATTTCCTTCCTTGGAACTGTTTACCATTCCTTGATTACCTATTTTATTAAAAGGTTTTTTGATGCTTAGTCTTGCTTTAGAAAACAAAAAGGTTTTGTTTTAGACCAAAGATGATGCTTTAGATGGAATGAGATGTTTTCAAAAATTAAACTTGATGGTGGATCCATCATGGTCGTGATGGGTTCAACATCGGACAAGATGTACCTCTGTCAAGTACCAAATTTGGGGTTTGAAAATGATAAAGACAAGACTGGGCGGGTGACTTGCACGAGAAGGAAGTCTCGGTGTAATGTCTCCGTCTGAGTCGATTAAGGACTGTACCGATGTAGGCTTGATGATTGAGGACCTTTTAACTGGCCACATGCCTCGTCATGGGTAAGCTTTGCCTCGGGCAGACTAATACCAGAAAGGCCAACATGCAATGGGAGTGGAGAGATGGCGAGAGTAGCATGTACCCTCCATGGCAAGAGGCTAAACGGTGGTGTATCTGTGCTCTCGGTTGGCGTGAACCTGGTCTGGTCTTAAGAAACCCGGTGGTGAGTTGACATATGCAAGGGTTAATTGCTACATATGTCATGTGGTTGGAGATCCCCAGCTAGGTGTTAATCGATTCGAATCGCCGTTACTTCTCGAATATGAAGACTTGGTCACTGCCCTACACATAGCAATCCAGTAAAGAAAAAGGGTGATAAAAGACGGCTAGTGCAGGTCAAGTGCTTGAACTAGGGTAGAAAGAACTCTAGCTGCAGGTAATGACTTAACTTGATAATAAAACTGGATTTTTAAGGATCCGCTGCTAGTAAGCATTTCTGCAAACAGAGTCCTTGATTCTTGAATGGCCTTACCTTGACTCCCTCAAGCCAGCATATCCTTGAGAGTCTTTCTTTTATCGGGTAAGACTTGTGAAAGTACACTCCGTACTCAGGGTTTTCGAACCCATGTTGTTATATGTGAGGAAACAGTAGACTTTTGTTTTTTCTGTTCAAAGGTGGTACCCAAGGAAGAGCCCCAGCAGTGAAGTCATGGGAGGATGTTGGTCTCCCACTTTATAAACAATAAACTTTTGTGTGGGAGGGTGTTTTGCCTCCCTGGTCTGTAATAATAATACTTTATGCACTCGTAATACCCGGTATTGTAATAATAATACTCTCTCTATATATTAGATGAATGTAAATTAAGTTATTGTAATTTGCTTCCGCTTATTCTTTCCTCTAATGTGATGTAATATCTGCATGACGGGTGAAGCGCTCTTAGGCGAATTGTTGAGGATACAGTTATCGAACTTGTCGAGTGATTAAGTGCATCTACAGGGTTGTCCAAGGTCCTTAGGACAAGGGCAACTATATGTGGGCCTAATACCTTGGGATGTTCCGTCACAGCTGGTATCAGAGCGAAGCCCATCTCTCCAGATATTACGTAGTACTTCAAAAGAATTTTCAAATACTCA
Organism: Zea luxurians; assembly: GCA_029449295.1. Classification (NCBI taxonomy): domain Eukaryota; kingdom Viridiplantae; phylum Streptophyta; class Magnoliopsida; order Poales; family Poaceae; genus Zea; species Zea luxurians. Next base: position 53,190,358 of record JAOPSE010000004.1, on the reverse strand, counting down.
CCTAGAAATATTCTTTCATTCTTACCTTACCACTTTCTGGTAGTCCCTTATCTTATAGAATTGGGTAACAGAGTGCAATATATAGGAAGTTGGGGATCAATGAAGGTTGATTCCATATTTATTTGGTTATGCATGCATCATGTTAAGAATATACTAATAAATCTTCCCCTCTTATGGAGATATGGCGCGTACAAGGAAAACATCACGCAAATCTACTGGACCTTTTGGCGTGCCTCGCCATCAGTTAGCCCCCAAACATGAAGAGAGTAGTAGTGGCAGCAATGACCCAATTGGAGACCTAGAAGCCAAGGTGGAACAACTTCAGTCAGAGCTACGTCACCGGAATAGGGCATGGGTGTAGGACATCCAGCGTATAGCTGAATTGTCAGCTGACGTCAGCCGCTTACAATATGAGATTTCAGAACGGGATTCGGCCATTGATTGGGCCATCAACTCGCGTTCGATCGCTTGGGACCGTGAAGCAAAAGCTCGAGCTCATGTGGCAGAGCTTAGTGTAGCCCTCGACAGCCTGCAAGTGTATTGTAATACTTTACATGAAGAAGTACATGTACTATATGCTCGACTGCACCCGGACGTGCCTTCCGACGCTGTTGCAATGGGAGCCGGACCATCAAGAACAACAAATGAAGGACCTGATGGGGAGTTGGACCTATTTAGGCCCCCTCCTTCCATAAACCTTGCTGACTAACGGTCTCCTGCAGCAGGGAATGAAGCAACAAAGGATGACAAAGACTAGAATAGTATAGTTTAGATGTTATACTTATGTAAAATAAGTACTGAAGTCAAGTTGTACGCTGGAGTCTGTATAATTATTACATTTTGGTAATGTAATATGATAGTGTGTGCTGGCATGTTATATTTTTTCCAAATGTTTCTTTGCCTCGGATGCCATCACGGACTCGCACACATGATGGTGCGGGGACTTCCCGCGGTCGGGAAGATACTCCTAACCCGCCACCAGTACCACCGACTTTGGCCGAGGCTATCGCTGCCTTGATCAATGCCACTGCGGATAATACATGCTTCTTGCGTGAAATGGCGGGCAATCAGTTCCAGCAGCACAGAGGCAGAGCTCCTCCCCAAGGACCTAGGGATACTACATACTTGGAATTCTCTGAGACTCGACCGCCGCTCTTCATCAAAGCAGAAGAACCTCTAGAAGCCGATGAGTGGGTAAGAGTTATGGAACAGAAGTTTGGGTTCATTCGTTGTACGGAGACACAAAAGTCATTGTTTGCTGCACAACAACTGAGAGGGTCTGCCAGTACTTGGTGGGCACATTTTGTAGCAGTTCAACCGGCGGGGCATCAGATCACTTGGGAGGAATTCAAGCTAGCATTCCGGGAGCATTATGTTCCAGAGGGAGTGCTCCATATGAAACAAGAAGAATTCATCCGGTTAAAGCAAGGGGGAGATACTGTAATGCAGTATCTCAACAAATTCAACCATCTATCTCAGTATGCCATCGACCAAGTGAATACAGATCTGAAGAAAAAGAATTGTTTTATGAGGGGACTTAATGACAGGCTTCAGCGAAAAATGGCAACCTACTTGGACCTTACTTACAGTAGGGCTATCAGTACGGCACTAGCAGTAGAAGCCAAAAATGCGGGACATGAAAAATCAAAGGGGTTTGGAGGTGAAAGGTCAAATCAAGGGCCTAAGAAGAGAACCAGGTTGGTGATCCGACCTTTTAATCAAAATCGTTCTTCGTCTCGCCCACCTTCCTACCCATTCAAGCAGCCTGTTTTTATTCGTCCCACTACTGCCCCCGCTCCTACCAATCAGCCGAGTGCCCTTGGTACTCGTTTCCCTGCTCTCCCCAGTTCTTCCACTGGTTGCTTCAATTGTGGAAAGTCCGGACACTTCATCAAGGACTGCCCATACCCGAAGCAAAATAAAGCCAATTTCCAACAGAACTCTGGGAACTCCAACCAAGGAAAGGGAAATACGGCTAATAATCCAACGGGCAAGAATTTCAAGAAAACTGGATGGATTTATTATACCCAAGTGGCTACAACACCAGAGGGCGAGCCAGTAATGTTGGGTACGTTCCTTGTTGCCAATTACCTAGCAGTTATTCTCTTCGATTCTGGTGCATCACACACCTTCATAAGCAAGAATTTTGTGGAAAAGCATTGCATTCCTTGCACTGAATCAAGGGAAGGATTTATTATCCATTCACCTAGGGGACGGATATTTACTAAGGAAGTAGCCTTCCATATACCAGTAACATTGGTCGGGCAGGAATTTCCTACCAATATGATTGTTTTAAAGGGACAAGACATAGATGTAATCCTGGGCATGAATTGGTTAGCGCAGCATAAAGCCATCATCAATACAGACTTAAGGACCATCAAATTGAGCTATGGTCACGAAGAGATTCAATTGTCCATCCCTATAGTTGTCCCAGCCAAACCATTGGGGCGAGTCTATGAAGCTATCGTACAAGAAATTCAGGATATTTCGGTGGTATGTGAATTCTCGGATGTTTTTCCTGAAGATTTGCCTGGGTTGCCTTTAGAAAGGGATGTAGAGTTTGTGATTGAACTAAAGCCCGGTACAGCTCCTATTTCTAGAAGGTCGTACCGAATGCCGCCTAATGAATTGGCAGAACTCAAGATTCAACTCCAAGACTTGCTTGAGAAGGAGTTCATTAGGCCTAGTTCATCACCATCGGGATATCCAGCAATTTTCGTTAAGAAAAAGGATCAGACACTTCGAATGTGTGTGGACTACGAACCCCTTAATGAGGTCACTATCAAGAACAAGTATCCTCTTCCCCGGATCGATATCTTATTCAATCAACTCACTGGAGCTTGGGTATTCTCTAAGATTGACCTCAGGTCAGGTTATCATCAGATCCGCATTTGACCCGAAGATATACCCAAAACCGCATTCACTACACGGTATGGATTATTTGAATATTTGGTCATGTCCTTCAGATTAACAAATGCTCCAGCCCACTTCACATACTTAATGAACTTGGTGTTTATGCTCGAATTAGATAAATTTGTGGTGGTCTTCATTGATGACATCCTGATCTATTCCAAAAATGAAGAGGAGCATGCTAAGCACTTACAGATCGTGTTAACGCGCTTAAGAGAGCATCAGCTGTATGCTAAGTTCAGCAAATGCACGTTTTGGTTGGAAGAAATCCAGTTTTTGGGACATGTATTGTCTACAAAAGGAATTGCGGTCGATCCCAGCAAGGTCCAAGATATTCTAGAATGGAAACCGCCAACTACAGTACAACAAGTTCGAAGCTTCCTTGGACTAGCTGGATATTACCGCAGGTTTATTCCGGATTTCTCCAAGATTGTTAAACCTATTACAGATTTATTGAAGAATGATATAAAGTTTGACTGGTCCTCAAAATGCAAATAAAGCCTTCGAGCAATTAAAGGTGTTATTAACCACTGCTCCGATATTAGCTCAACCGGACATTGAAAAACCTTTTGATGTGTATTGTGACCCATCAGGAAGTGGACTCATATGTGTCCTAATGCAAGAGGGCCGAGTCATAATGATAGAAGATGCGGCCCGATCTTCTGTGAGATATGATAACTTGATTGAGTGGAGATCTCGACGCTGATGATCCAAGGCTCTGAGCGAACGGTTCCTTGCAATCACTACACCACGGCTCTGTTGGTTATCACCCGTGACACACGAGTGACCTTGCCACGAAGGCTTATCCCTGCAAGCGCAATCAAGAACACAAGCAAGAACAGGAAAAAACGCAACCAAAATTGTATTGATTACGGGATGGGGTCTCGCAAACCGATGACAGCGACACTGTTCGATGATAGAATTGATCTAAGTAAAACTCAAACCTAATGTGGCGGTGGCTGCTGAATAAATAGAGTATCAGGGCGTGCGTGACCCCTGGACTCGCTCCTAATGGGCTCTGACGCGATACACGGCCCAACGGCACAACAGACGGTGTCGCGGTACCAAAACAGAATCTGAACGTTGAATTGTTTTGACGATTTTCGTTGACTCCGAATGAATTTTAGGGTGGAACCAGTTGGGTTGGTTAGATAATCTCTTTATCTTTCCAACCATATCAAGTCTGTCGCAATCGGAGTCTGGATGCATCTTGGGTGTCCATTTTAGTGCAGACTGGTCCTGGAATCCAAGATGGAGTCACAACCGAGTCAGACTTGATCTCCTTCCTGTTGTGGGCGCCCTTGCTGCTCCTCTTCAACACCTAGGCCTTTCCCAAGTCCTTGCTGGTCCTCTCTAAGGTTCCTAATCATCAAGGCGTAAGCTCTGAAACACAATTGACTAGGGTAGAACATACCTGGAGATTTAGCTGTCGTGCATGCGATCGTGTTATCGGTCCATTCATTGTATGTATAGAAGTGATGTCCTCATCATCCTCCTCCTCTTGAATTGGAGTCATCCTCGACTCAATCTCATCTTCGTCACCCATATATGGCTTCAAATCTAAAATGTTAAAGGTGGGACTAAACCGAAAATCTGGAGGCAACTCAGGTGGTAATCTAGGGGGTATCTCAGAGGGAAACACAACCATATACTCTTGCAAAAGGTTAGCAATAGCCGGTGGCAAAGCAATAGATGTATCATCAATGGAATAGAAAGCATTTTTGCACACTAAGGCATAGCAAAGTCCAACAGAGGCATGTAACTCATCAAGATCAGATTTAGTGGCTAACAAAGTAGGAGTTTTTAACTTAATAGGTTGCTGATTTTCAGAGTTCAAAACACCTTTTTGCTTAGAATTAGTCTTTTTCTCATGTTCAAAGTGGACAATTTCAGTGGGAGTCATAGGAAGAAACACAATTTTCTTTCCCTTATGCATGAAAGTATATTTATTAGATCTACCATGGTGAATAGCATCAGTATCAAACTCCCAAGGACGTCCCAGTAAAAGAGAGCAAGCATCCATAGTCACCACATCGAAATCAGCAAAGTCATGGTAAGAGCCAATAGAAAAATGCACCCTTGCTGTTTTTGTTACCTTGAACTTACAGTTGTTGTTAAACCATTGAGTGTGATAAGGGTGGGGATGCTCTCGTGTGGTCAAGCCAAGCCTCTTGACCACCTCAACGTTCACCAAGTTGTTGCAGCTACCACCGTCAATGATGGTATGTACATGGCAGTCCTTGACGATGAGGAACATGTTGAAGAGGTTGTGGCGCTGTCTGTTGTCGTCGTCACTAGCCGTGGCACTCAAAGCTCGTTGCACAATCAAGGCCTTATAGGTCTCGATCGCTGTTGTACCAAGAACCTCTTCATCACCATCATAAGTCTCTACAATGTTAGCTCCAACAGTATCTTCTTCTTCAACATCAGAAGCACTAACATACCCACCATCACCAGTAGCAATGTATGCCCGTTTGCTGGGGCAATCTCGCTGAATATGGCCAAGTCCCTGGCAGCGGTGGCACTTGATGTCGGAGGAGCGGTCTGTGGAATAGGTGATCGTAGCAGGTTTTGCTGCAACACCCGAAGGCACCAAGGACTTGTTGTTGTCGTGTCCCTGTGATGTCGAAGGTGCGGTGCTGCGTGTGCTGCTGGTGGAGGAAGATGTGGATGTCCGTACGCCCGAAGAGGATGACGCCTTGGCTGGCGCCGGTGGCTGGCGTGGCGTGAAAGTGCTGCTCCTCCATTGTTGACGACCCTGCAATTATTTTTCTGCCAACATAGAAAGATGGAACAAGCGTTGTATAGAATGATATTCTATATAATCAACAATATCCTGAATCTCCTGACTCAATCCCCCATAAAACCTAACCATTTGATCCTCCAGATCCTCAACTACCCCACATCGTAGCATACCCTTCTAAAGCTCTTGGTAGTATTCCTGTACCGACATGTCTCCCTGATCTAAGCGTTGCAATTTTTTTGAAGATCACGTCTATAAGGAGGAACTAAGTGAGCTCGCATCTCCTCTTTTAACGCATTCCATGTTTGTGGTGCAGCACGTGTGTTAACAAGTTCATTCCACCAAATGATAGCAAAATCTCTAAATTCACTAGTGGCTTGTCTAACCCTATGCTGCTCAGGAACAAGATGGGAATCAATTTTTTGTTTTACCATCATCTTCTAGTCTAAGTAAGCTTCAGCATCATAAGAACCCATGAACGGTGGAATAGAGAACTTAATCTTCGCAAATGGATCATGGTCTGGTTTAGGATTATGATGACGACGTCTACCATTACCTCCTATACCTTGTTGATTACGTGCGAGGTGTTGTCGCAGCGGTGCATAAACATCGTCATCATCGTCGTCATCCACAGGAGAGTGAGCTGGGGCTGGAGTTGGTGGTGGGGGACGAGCCTCCAGTATGTCCATGCGTGTAACAAGTTCAGCAACTCGTCGATCAAGCTACTCATAGGATGTCGCCGCAGAGTCCTGGTATTTTTTTAAAAGCTTCAGTCATCGCGCGCATCATCTCCTTCAATTCCAGCTGAGAGACACACTCATCGTCGTTAAGCTTAAGCCCCTTCTCCTTGTCCATTTGGTTCTTTGGTCCTGTCATTGTTAGCACAAAACAGAGACAAAAAGGCAACAAACAATTTGAACCCTACAACTATCTCTTAGGGTGGTGGTGGTGGTAGAATACAAATTATGAAGCATCTTACCCCGCTCTTACAAGGTTCTTACCAGCACTGTAGGTGGCAAATGGTTACCGGTGTGACTGTCGAACGAGCATGGGTGTGATTGCAAAGGAGTACCTGTTCTGCTCTAGAGAAAGCTGGAGCTCTAGAAAGGCTGACTATATATATATACACAAGTCAGTAACAGATAGCAATGCTGAGTAAGTGTTCCAAGTACTCGTCCTAGTTGCTGGCCTAGAAAATGTAATAGAACAGTTGGACCAAGACGCAATAAAGGAGGTACAAGTATCTAGATGCAGCAAGAAAACAGGCTTGGGGCAAAATAATCACAGAGGTGCACAGAACACTGGCGTTTTGTAGGGATGAAAACGGTCGAAAACGGTATTTATTCGGTAATCAGTTTTTTTAGTCGTTTTTCTTTGATTGCGAATAAATAGGGTATAGAATCTACAATACAAATTTGTATTCTTGTTTTTAACATTCAGCTTCTAAAGATTCATAAAAGGTAAATCTCAAATTTATCATATATTTTTTCAAATAATAGATATAAACTTCGGTATGGATTCGGAAACAAATTCGGTAATTTTTTCAACTTTTTGTGTTGTAGGGAGCAAATAATACATAAAACAATTTATGTAATATTTTATTCATATTTTTACTAATGTTATTGATAACATAAGAAAAGATCAATATCAAATTTTATATATATCTATTTTAATATTAAATTTTTCCTAACAGTTCGAATTACCACTTTCATCCCTAGCGTTTTGCTTATATGCTACCCTATTTTGCGATTTTTTTTCAAATATTTTTTATATATTTTTCTCTTTTGCAGCAGCACATAAGAAGATAACACATCAGGTTTTAGATTTATTTGTACAATGACGCGTCCTCTGGAATTTCTGCAAGTTTGCCCTAAAATCGGAATAAATGTTTGGAAAATGAGAAGTCCTATTTCCAAGCTGAATTTGGAAATTTTAAAAACAGCGAATCTGGCGATGCTAGAAAGAATCGGATGCAAAATTTAATTCTATGCGATTTGAAAAAATGGCCTGATTCGAGTTCCGAGGCGAAAGTTATGGTCGTTTTAAGTTTGGACTCCGAATCACGGTTTCTAGCGAGGTGTTGGAAGAGTGGGGGTTCGGTTTTGTGGATAGAGTCGGTTTTAGAGATAGGAATTATTTTGTAGATAGAGTCGGTTGTAGAGATAGGATCTATTTTGTGGATAGGGTCGGTTTTAGAGATAGGATTTGTTTGGTGGATATGGTCGGTTTAGATACAGGATCTGTTTTGTAGATAGGGTCGGTTTTAGAGATAGGATCTGTTTTGTGGATAGGGTCGGTTTTAGGGATATGATCTGTTTTGTGGATAGGGTCGGTTTTGTAGGATGGAAGCGGATGAACAGAATCAAACTGAACCAAAACAAATCTAAACCAGCAACCAAACTCAACCTAGAACACGAACTCAGAACTGCGGACTCTAAAACTAAATTGTGCAAAGGCTAAGGCGATGTTTTTAGGTCGGAATAAACTGATCGTAATTATTTATTTTTTTGGCTTTTTGTGGACTATGGGATGAAACAAAACTAATCTAAAGGTAGGATTATACCTCACAGGCAACCTAGAAATCTGATACCAATTGATAGAAGACGCGGCCCGATCTTCCGTGAGATACGATAACTTGATTGAGTGAAGATCTCGACATTGATGATCCAACGCTCCGAGCGAACGGTTCCTCACAATCACTACACCACGGCTCCATTGGTTATCACTCGTGACACACGAGTGACCTCGCCACGAAGGCTTATCCCTGCAAGCGCAATCAAGAACACAAGCAAGAATAGGAAAGAAACGCAACCAAAATTGTATTGATTATGGGATGGGGTCTCACAAACCGATGACGGTGATACTGTTCAATGACAGAATTGATCTAAGCAAAACCCAAACCTAATGTGGTAGCGGCTACTGAATAAATAGAGTATTAGGGCGTGTGTGACCACTAGACTCGCCCCTAATGGGCTCCACCGCGATACACGGCCCAATGGCCAAACAGACGGTGTCGCAGTACCAAAACAGAATTTGAACACTAAATTGTTTCGACGATTCCTGTTGACTTCAGATGAATTTTAGGGTGGAACTAGTTGGGTTGGTTAGATAATCTCTTTATCTTTCTAACCATATCAAGTCCATCACAATCGGAGTCCGGATGCATCTTGGGCGTCCATTTTAGTGCATACTAGTCCTGGAACCCAAGATGGAGTCGCAGCCGAGTCGGACTTGATCTCCTTCCTGTTGTGGGCGCCCTTGCTGCTCCTCCTCAACACCTAGGCCTTTCCCAAGTCCTTGCTGGTCCTCTCCAAGGTTCCTAATCATCAAAACATCCATGGCCACAAGCGTAAGCTCTAAAACACAATTGACTAGGGTAGAACGTACCTGGAGATTTAGCTATCATGCATGCGATCGTGTTATCGGTCCATTCATTCTATGTATAGAAGTGATGTCCTCATCACATAGCTTATGCTTCAAGACAACTATGTCGACATGAGTAGCACTATTCAACTCATGATTTGGAATTAGCTGCAGTTGTTCATGCCCTTAAGATATGGCATCATTATCTACTAGGAAATACTTGCCATTTATATACAGATCATAAAAGTCTAAAATATATCTTTACCCAGTCAGAACTGAATATGAGGCAGAGAAGATGGCTTGAGCTGATTAAAGATTATGATTTAGAAATCCACTATCACCCAGGAAAAGACAATGTGGTGGCAGATGTACTGAGTCGCAAGGCTTCTTGTCATTGTCTTACAGTAAGGACCCCTGACACCACACTATGTAAAGAAATGGAAAAGTTAAACCTGGGTATGATACAACATGGAATTTTGACCCAACTAAAGCTTGAGTCCGTTCTTCTACGGAGAATTATTGATGCCCAAAGAACCGATAAGGGTATGAAACATATTCATGAGAAAATAGTGGTCGGCAAAGCAAATTGCTTTAGAAAAGATGATCAAGGAATTATATGGTTCAATGATCGCATAGTTGTGCCTAAAGATGCTGAAGTCCGCCAACAAATTTTGGATGAAGCTCATCTTAGTCGATATTCCATTCATCCTGGAAGTACTAAGATGTATCAAGATTTAAAGCAACACTATTGGTGGACAAAAATGAAGATTGAGATTGCACGCTATGTGGCAAGATGTGACACCTGTAGACGTGTCAAGGCAGTGCATATGAAGACCGCTGGACCATTGCAATCCTTGCATGTCCCAACTTGGAAATTAGAAGATATTAGTATGGATTTCATTGTGGGATTGCCCAAAACAGCCAAAGGATTTGACTCCATATGGGTCATAATTGATCGGCTTACGAAGATTGCTCATTTCCTACCCGTCAAGACAAAATATCCAGTGGTCGCATACGCGGAACTTTATATTGCTCGTATTCTCAGTTTACATGGAGTTCCAAAAACGATAGTGTCGGATCGTGGACCACAATTTGTATCCAAATTTTCGAGTGAACTACATAAATCTTTGGGTACTAAACTGCTACACAGTTCGGCATATCATCCTCAAACAAGTGGACAAACTGAAAGAGTTAATCAGATACTTGAAGATATGTTGAGGGCATGTGTCCTAGAGTTTCCGCAAAAATGGGATGACTGTCTGCCCTTGGCAGAATTTTCTTATAATAATAGCTATCAAGAAAGCATTAAGATGGCACCATTCGAAGCACTGTATGGACGACGGTGTCGGACACCCTTAAATTGGTCAGAGCCCGGAGAAAGGTGGTTTTTTAGGCCCGACATGGTTAAAGAAACGGAAGAAAAAGTCCAACGGATCATACACAACTTGAAAGAGGCATAAGCTTGCAAAAGAATTATGCGGATAAGCGACGCCAACCTTTGGTCTTTCAAGTTAATGATCATGTATACCTGAAAGTATCACCAATGAAGGGTGTGAACCGTTTTGGGGTACAAGGGAAACTAGCACCCTGGTATGTTGGCCCATTTCTTATTCTTGAACGATACGGACCAGTGGCATATCGACTTCAACTGCTCGAAACATTATCTGCAGTACACAACGTGTTCCATGTATCTCAATTGAAGAAGTGCCTTCGGATTCCTGATCGAACCATCGATGTGATGGATGTTGCCTTGGAACCAGACTTAACGTATTCAAAACATCCCATTCGAGTTTTGGATCAGAAAAACAGGGTCACCCAAAAAAGGACTCTTAGATTCTATAAGGTACAATGGAACCAGCATACTGAAGATGAAGCTACCTGGGAGACTCAAGACTTCTTGGAAAAGAATTTTCCTAGGTTTTTAGCTTCATGTAACTTGTAAGATATGTACATTTGATTGTAAAGGTGAAATAAACCCCATACCACCCCCTACTATGTAAGACAAATGAGGAAATAAAGATGTGACGCGTTTCCTTTTCCATTACTTACCCTAGGACCTTAAATCTCGGGACGAGATTCTTTTATGGGGGGGAAGGAAGTAAGTGAAGCCAAAATGAGTAAAAATCTCATAAGCCATGAGAAATGTTCACAAGGTATCACATTTGATGTGCTTTAGTGGCACAAAAACCCTAAAGTACTCAAAACCCTAAAAGAAACCCTAGAAAACCCTAATTGGAACCTTAGGGGGTAAATGTAAATTTTATGCACTTTTGGACCAAAGTGCAAATATCAAAGTGATAGAACACCACAAACCAAGTAACTTTCACATGGGAGAGTATCCAAGTTGTATGATGAAGTTTGGACTTTTTTGCAAAAAGTACCCCATGAACATTATATGGTTAAGTCTGAATTTCAGTTGAATGAGGTCAACTTTGGAGCTCTATATCTCTAAATTCATAAAGATTTTGCCCTAGGTCCACACACCAAATTTGTAGAGCTATGATAGGAGTACAACTTTGCTTAAGTGACTAAGCATTGGTGCTGTACAAAGATTGGAGTAAAATGGACCCAAAGTCTGGCTGTCAGTCACCACTGAATACTGGTATTGGACTCACAGTGAGATCAGATAAACTTTGGAGACTGAATTCTATATGAATCAATGAGAATTCGATCAAGGTCCTTATAATGAAATCAAAGATGGTTTATAGGACAACAACTTTGTTACAGATGGATTAACAAGTTGTCACATGACAAATGGAGAACAAAGCTCTCCAAATCACTCTGTCAGGCGCACTAAAGAAGTTTCCCATGGTACAGTAACTGAAGAAGATCCCAGGTGCAGTGCACCTCGCCGCCAGCAACCCCGCCCCCGGATTCGCGCCAGCGCTGTGATTCACGCCCAGTAAAGTACGAATAACGACCTCTGGTGAAAAGATCTCGCTGTGGATGAAGTCGGGGCACTGTGGCCGCTCTGTCGCCCATCCACTTGCGTCGCAACGTGGCCGCGCGGCCGTCGCGGTGATGATTGCTGTTAACTTGAGCCTGCCACGCTATTGCCATGTTACCATGTCGCCGTTGGTCGCAATAGGTAGCCTGCCTGTCCTCTGAGTCGACACGCCAGTGAATGCCACGGTAACCCGCGTTAGTAAACCTCCCTTCTCTCCGGCCGCCAGCGCAACTTCTCAAAATTGGATGCCACCACCAATGGAATCTATAAATTGCTGCCCAGTGAGCTCCGCTAGGTTATTACGCATCCAAAGCACCAGCTCTCGCCTCTGATCGTTCCCTAGAGCCTCCCAATTTTCCACTTCCCCCAAATCGGTCAGAACGCCGCCGTGAGATATCTCACCGTGGCCAGCCCTCCTCAGGTTGGTTCATGCCTCTCTGTTGGATGTTCTAGCATCTCTTAGGTCTCCTGTTGCTTGTAGGCTTGATTAATTGAACTATATCGTGCTCGATTGCCCTGAACACTATAGTTTCTTCTCGGTTTTCGCCGTCACCATGTGCAGGCATCCTCCGGTCCGGATTAATGCCATTAGTTGGGCAATTAGTGTCGTCGAGGGTGGAATTAAGTGTCTGCCAAGCTAGAGCCCTGGTCATTGAGTGTCTTGACCGGTACTGGTTCGCCGGAAGGCGTGCTCACTGGTGATCACCATCAGGGACTAGAGTTTGCGAAGATAAGAAAGAGGAAGGGTCTAAGTGCAAACGTCAGTGAGACAAGGAAATAGTTCCCGGGTTCTTTACTGTTTGTTCAAAAAGCCAAGGTCTTCTGTGTAAAGCCGCCAACGCAGGCACGCGCACGGGCGCGTTCCGCCTGGACGTGGGCCGAATCGGGCTAGATAGGGCATGTTACTATTCATTCCTTTTCTTTTTCTTTTTCTGCCAGGTTTAGGAAATTTGTAGAAAATTCTAGAAAAATGATAAAAATATGAGACCAATTTTACTAGACTCCTAAGATCCCCTAGTATTTAATAAAAATAGTTCCAAGATTTTTAGCCCTAGCCATGAATTATGTAGCATTTAAGAAGACCTAAACCTAGTCTTTTAGAATTTTAGAAATTATTTGATAGTTCAAAAAATCATGAAACTTTTTAGGTAAGTTTAATTTGTTGATTAGAGTCCTTGGGTAAAATTTGGTATGCTTTGGACATTGTTTGATCCCGAAACCCCAAAACACTAGTTTCTAAGAATAGAATTGTCTAACCCTACTAGGGTGTTGACTTAGAAAACTTTAGTGAATTAGGTGTACCGTGAAGGAAAGTTGTATTCAAGATACAACTTGATGTCTCTCTACTATAATTGCATATTCATAGCATCACATGAGCATTCATGTATATGTATGGTTATGTATAGAAAACGAAGAAGAAGTAAGTGTCGAAGAAGAAGAGACTGCACTACCAACTGAGACTCCACCTGCCGGGAATTGTTTTTATTTTGATATCTGTGGAACAGATCCCGAATCCCCTACAACACAAGGCAAGCCCCAGTGCATTTACCTTTTTCTTGTGATTTTAAACTATTTATTACTTGAATGATGCATTAGGTGATAGGAGTTGGCTGCTAAACCAATTGCTGCATTTCCTTCCTTGGAACTGTTTACCATTCCTTGATTACCTGTTTTATTAAAAGGTTTTTTGATGCTTAGTCTTGCTTTAGAAAACAAAAAGGTTTTGTTTTAGACCAAAGATGATGCTTCAGATGGAATGGGATGTTTTCAAAAATAAAACTTGATGGTGGATCCATCATGGTCGTGATGGGTTCAACATCGGACAAGATGTACCTCTGTCAAGTACCAAATTTTGGGTTTGAAAATGATAAAGACGAGACCGAGCGGGTGACTTGCACGAGAAGGAAGTTTCGGTGTAGTGTCTCCATCTAAGTCGATTAAGGACCGTACCGATGTAGGCTTGATGATTGAGGACCTTTTAACTGGCCACATGCCTCGTCATGGGTAAGCTTTGCCTCGGGCAGACTAATACCAGAAAGGCCAACATGCAATGGGAGTGGAGAGATGGCGAGAGTAGTGTGTACCCTTCGTGGCAAGAGGCTGGACGGTGGTGTATCTGTGCTCTCGGTTGGCGTGAACCTGGTCTAGTCTTAAGAAACCCGGTGGCAAGTTGACATATGCAAGGGTTAAGTGCTACATATGTCGTGTGGTTGGAGATCCCCAGTTGGGTATTAATCGATTCGGATGGCCGTTACTTCTCGAATATGAAGACTTGGTCACTACACGTAGCAATCTAGTAAAGAAAAAGGGTGATAAAAGACGGCTAGTGCAGGTCAAGTGCTTGAACTAGGGTAGAAAGAACTCTAGCTTCAGGTAATGACTTAACTTGATAATAAAACTAGATTTTTAAGGATCTACTACTAGTAAGCATTTCTGCAAACAGAGTCCTTGATTCTTGAATGGCCTTACCTTGACTCCCTCAAGCCAGCATATCCTTGAGAGTCTTTCTTTTGTCGGGTAAGACTTGCGAAAGTACACTCCATACTCAGGGTTTTCGAACCCATGTTGTTGTAGGTGAGGAAACAACAGACTTTTGTTGTTTCTGCTTAAAGGTGGTACCCAAGGAAGAGCCCCAGCAGTGAAGTCGTGGGAGGATGTTAGCCTCCCACTTTATAAACAATAAACTTTTGTGCGGGAGGGTGTTTTGCCCCCCAGGTCTGTAATAATAATACTTTATACACTCGTAATACCCGGTATTGTAATAATAATACTCTCTATATATATTGGATGAATGTAATTAAGTTATTGTAATTTGCTTCCGCTTATTCTTTCCTTCGATGTGATGTAATATCTGTGTGACGGGTGAAGCGCTCTTGGACGAATTGATGAGATACAGCTACCGAACTTGTCGAGTGATTAAGTGCATCTACAGGGTTGTCCAAGGTCCTTAGGACAAGGACAACTATAGGTGGGCCTAATACCTTGGGAGGTTCCGTCACATATTTCATTATATTGGTTGGGAAGGGCGAGGTCGTACCCGCAATATAATTAATGGTTGAACGAAGTAAACCAGTCATATGGACCCTCCCAAAAAATACCAATAATAAATAAATTTAATATTAAAGTGAACATACTAGCTGTAGACCAGATAATAAATTCATAAGAATAAATATTACACTTTATTTTAGCCAAAAGACTAGAAAGTTATGAGTTGAAAAAGAACCCAATCCCAATTTTTATAGAGCTCTTTGTAGTTCGTCCTCCTTCAGCTAACGAGGTGTTACTATGTGTACGTCTTTCTGTCGTATTGGGCTTGGTGGCTTCTCACGATCTATATATGGTGTAACAGCCTTGATGACTTATAACTCAAGAGATTGACTCCATATAAGCACACAATATAACAGCCGGTTTTAAAGACCCACGACATCTTCCACTAAACCTATGCCCTTTTATTTTCTCTTAGACACGCATTAAACACACAATTCATGGACAGATAGAACCATATAGATGTATTTGGTTATTGCACAATAATCTGGTAGAGAAGAAAACATGTCTCAACAATTATCAAACAGATACCATGCATGGATTCATGATGCGGCATGCATGAACCATGCATGAGTTGAGTGGTGTCTGGTATCGTCTTGCGTCATGCATGAGGGGTGGTTAATTCCGATCTAGCTGTAGAAACAGATGAGATAATGAACCAAATGCCTCGAACAACAGCCATCCACTACGTATATGTCTTCCATGCCTTGCATCGGAAGGCCACCAACTATCTCTATCTCGTTCCCAACTGGCCTAGCTCTGACAAAATAGTACATGCTCAGCTTCGAATGGAGCTACAATAAAATGCTCGCCAAGGACCCGTCGCAAAGCACGCGACGACCTTGTAGCTCCTCACTCCTGAGCGCTCATCATGCTCATCGGCAATGGCAGCACTACGTGCCACGCCGTGCGGCATCTTGCTCACGCCCCGCCCCCGTCGCTCCTATCGCCGTCTTGGGCATTCCTGTCGTGCTGAAGTCATCGCTCGTGGCCGTGGCCACCCTTCCACCGATGCTCGCCATACCAACGGTTCCCACGGTGGGCGTCGTGCCACAGATGCATGTGGTGCCGAACACTGCCGCGCTGCCCCCTATGTCGGCTGCAGTACCCGCTGTCATGCCAAAAGTGACGCTGTCGCCAATGTCGTCGTCGTGTCAAAGGTTGGCGCCTTGTCGCCAATGCCCGTCGTTGTGCCTAAGGTTGGTGACTTGTTGCCGATGGCCTCCGTGTGGCTCGTGCCTAACCACCGATGTCCCCCATCCCGGCAGCATCTGTCTCCATTAGGTCCCAGGAACGTGACACAAACTCAGTGGACATGCTTATGAAGATGCTCGTGGATTCAGTGAGCTAGAAAATCAGATGTACGTACGTGCGTACCTTGGAGGACGTAGGCAAGTCGAAGTAGCTAGAGAGCGTCAGGCCACCAGCGGCGAGCAAATCCATCACCAGGGGCCTCGGTACGACTTTTTGTAGCCAGGTTGATGGGTGGATTAGGATGAGTAAAACAGCTCCACCCCATAGCTTCTGAAACCACTTTCCCTGCGTTTCTATGCATGGAAGACGCGGCATGTGTGGGTCTACTGAAACCGCTTTCCCTGTCCCTTATGGAGCGACGTGCATGGGTTGTTGGGCTTCTGTCGTGGTGCATGGCACGGGCCCACTTTCCATGCTGGTCGTTGCTATGAATAGAAGACATGATGTGTGTGGGTTTGTGTCATTGTGTGGATGACTAAGACGCTCGCGCGTCGTGTGGGGCGCGCATTTGCTGAGGACAAGGAGTGGATAGACGAATTGGATTAGATGCGATCGATGTGAACAGAATGTGTCTTGTGGGTCATTTCAAATAATAGGAGTTATTTGTAAAACTATGACGCAGGACGATCGTCGAAACTAGTGCTTTAATATAGTACTAGTTAAGGGCCCGTGCATTGCTACGGTTTCTATATATCATATAGACAAACTTTGCTTAATTAGATAAATTGTTGAAACATGTTTCAAACCTTTACAATAATACAAGGTGGTTTGAACCAATATAGAAAAAAATGGCTACACATCACAAATGAAGCGAAGCACCTCCTTAAGGGACTAATGGTTTCTTGGTGGGCATGCGAGCTAGCTGCTTGTGTGCTTGTGTACTCGCTAGTAACTTTTCTATAAAGGTTTAAAGAAAAAAAGGAAGGCAACACCATAAGTCTCTCAACAAAGGTAGAACCAACTTTAGAATGTGACATTTAAATAGGGTCAATAGAATGTTCAAAAGTAAGACAAATTTAGAAAAATGTTTAGTAAAGAACAGTAGTAATATTTTGGAGAAGGATACACAAAACCTTTTGTTGTGTGCATTTTGTAGGTAAGTCCACAATTACAAAGTGCTTGATGCATCCGATGGAAGAGGAGGCTCAGATCTACCACCATATCCCATCCCCCATTTGTCCAAACCAACAACATCCATCATACATCGACCATCATCACCATTAGACAACCATCTCAGCACCCATCCCTACAGCCCTAGTAGTGTCATTAGCAGCGATAGAGACCATCTATGAATTTATCACATAAATAAAACGCAAGTCAATAACTTTGTGCCCAGGCAAAAAAATAGTACAATAGGAAAATTGTTTGTACCCCATTGCGCAATCCTGTCCTATCAGTTTCACGTGGATAATATCATATCATGCCTTGCACACCAGATGCAACTACGAAAATGGAAGAAGAAATCATAGATTATCACCGAGCCTCATTTCCAACTATCGCATGCAATGCATAGACAAAATGACAGTCAATACCTCGTCAAAGAATAGAGTGTCAACAAATGTATTTTTACTTAAGTTACTTACACAAGAAAGATAATTGTGTTATGACTCCACCTATCATACTCGAATTTCCGAACTATCGAGTGGACAAATTTGTTTCTAGAGTTTCGATTTGAACGGATAAGACAATATACTCTAGATATGCCAGGTTTGACAAATGAAAATATAATAAAACAAATAAGTATGGGAAAGTTGAGCCAGCTTACTTTCATCCATATTCATCGATAGATGATCATCCAACTTTGAGTTCCCCCCCCCAATGGGTCCATTTCAAGTGCTATAAGGTAATAGGGTGAACTAAACCCTAGCGAAGTACAACTTCAACAATCTACAAGATGAATAACTTATTTCTACTGTAGAATGATAAGATAAAGTGAGAAGTAAAATATAATGCCTCCTTATTTTACCTTAAATGCACTCTAGCGAACTTGATCGTTTGTATCCAAGCACCTTTCAAGAATAGAATTCCAATACAATTGGATAATACCACCAGTTATGTTGGTGTCTCCAGCACCAGCACCAACACGCACTTCATTTCTGTCATTTATTTCACACTGCGCAGGGGGTTTCATAGTACTCTCAATAGTAAGTTGGCTTTCAGCAGCTCTGAGATATTCATAGAGGTTTTGAAGTCATTGGATCTAAACATGTGGATTAATTTTACTTATTTTTTCAAACGGAAAATAACTATCAAAAGAAGATGGAAGTGTAAAATGACATACCTTGAATCATAATCAACCTCAAAAGAGAGTGTTGTCTCTATGAGATTCAACCTATCCTTTTGTAGCATAAATTTAGGCTTCACAATAAGTATGTATCCCAAAGTCTGAATGCACAGGAGAGAAGCAGCATGCACAGTTCATAAGAAATACATTCTGGGCTGTTGAATGTTTGACTACAAATATTTACAATGTTTCATATCATAAAAAACAGTTCAAGCCATATGCAGTGACCACATTAATCAGTATGCAATTTTACAGCAATGCAAGAACTGAACACAGAGAAACATAAATTTTAAATAATGAAGCATTGCAAGAACTGAACACAGAAACATTCAGCAAGATGAAACACAATCTATTAGTTAGTGCCTAATTACTTTGATGCCCAAGCTTTTGCCAGATGTGTCTGACCAAATCTGGTTGTAGTAACTCCTCCATCACTTTTCATTCCCATGAGTGATTATAGTTGGCTGAACAATAAAAAGGCCAGTAGTAGCATTGCAAGAAGAAATAAAGGCAGCGACAGATAACACTTCACAAAAAATAGTGGAAAGAGGTTATGCTTGCATGCAAAAAAAATGTTTCAGATTCACAAAAATGGTGGAAATAACACTGGTCACAAGATGAAATAGTTCCACTAACTGGAGACTAAAAATAGCACTGATCACAACTAAATAATTTCCATTTTCACAAAAAATGGTGGAAATAACACTAATCACACAAACTAAATAGTTTCAGTTTGAAGACGGAAAATAACATTGTAAACAAGAATTAAAAGGATTTTAGTTACCATATAGAAATTACTTGCATGGTCACATTTATATGCACATACTTGCTACTGTAGAATCAATTTCCAAAAAAATTACAGATCCATCTGTTAATAGCTCCCAACAATTCAATAAGAAACCAAAGAAGGCTTAAGTGTTAGGAAACAAAGCAAGTCTCAGGCTCTCTAGTGCTTTGTTTCTCTCAGCCAAAGCATCTGCAGTAATCCAATCGATAGATGCAAGCAATAGTTGGGTGTCAGTTTCTAGCGTTTTGCACTTAGTTTATTCATGAGCTGCTTCAATCTTCTTATCACCGAAGTTTGCTGAATTTCAGTCATCTTTTCTCTGTCTGTCCTATTTTTCGTGCTTACTTCAATGTACTCGAGTTTTGCACTAAAATCAAACAAAGCATCAGCTGCCTCCCTTTGCCATTACACTCATTTTTTACTCTCTTATGTCCCATATGTCGTTTTTATCAGTCTACTTCCATATTGACAACTTGAGCTGGGTTATCCTTTGAGCTCTTTTTATTTTCCTTATTCAACCTATTCAGATCTGTTGACCACTTTTGATCACGTACTACCTTAACACATGTGCAGTAGAGTGAAGGACTCACCATTATTTTGAATGGCATAAACCTCTAATACTTTGTCAATAACTTGGTTGTCAGTCATCCCACTTTGCCACACACTACCGGTTTGTACCCAACATCCATGGAAACCGCTTATAATAGTTTATTTGTCCTCTATATAATATCATTTGGTTCCAGTTCCTCTTACGACTATTTTCTGTGGTGGTGGTGTATGTGCTAGTAACAGCTGCCCATTACAACTTTGCCTTCCTGCCAGTTCCATCAACCACATCCTTTGAATTATACAACCAAGCACTATCCTACAAATTACAGAAATAACAAAGCAATATAATTTCTATAGTCATACATAAACAATGCTATCAAGTTTTAAAGTAAGAATGAAAACTTACCAATCTGTTATCTTCATCAACCAACCAGTTCAAATGCTTATTAACTTCGATTATTTCAATTCATTGTTCATATACACATCCTCCACTGCATTTTTTATTTTGTGCTAGAGAGGGAGTTCCTTTAGCACTCATGCGAAATGGAAACACTGAAGATTTGCTCATTGCAGCACCAACAAAGTGAAAATTTTCTGGAATGGTATTTCTATTAGTGAACCCTTCTAGCCGGTATAACCTGCAAACATATGACAAATGGAATACATATGACAACCCCTTTTTTAAGCATATCCAAAAAGTTATTGTTGGACTAAATTATTATCTGCAGTTGCAAAATTCACTTCAATAGTTTTTATAGTTCCTTTCCCTTGTGCTCACAACGGTGACCAGAGAAGCAAATGAAAAACCTACGATAATAACATCAATGAACAACGTCACCAAAGTAATATTTTATAAATATATTACTTGTACTACATAGAAATATATAATACATTATCATTTATATTACTAAATATTTTGTACGACAATACTTTTATCACTTGCAACAGCTATGAACAAGAAACTCTATGTGCTCCTTTCTTTTTGCAATCATATGTGTAAGTATGACAACTATATCTACTTCATCTGAATACATGCCAAGGGTATTTGAAGAGAATGTGGACAACTAAACTTTACCAATATCTGCTTTCTCCGAAAGGTGAACCCCAGTCATCTCTACAAGGAAAGTGGATTTGTTATATGTGAAGTTGTAAGCACTAATCAAACAAACAGAAACATTCAATTAGGGGGTGTTTGGTTCTGTGAACTAAAGTTTAGCTCGGGTCAAATCAAGCGTTTGACTTTTAAGTAGGAGTATGAAATATAGACCCAACCAACTGTACTAGATTCGTCTCACTTTTTAATCTTCGGCGGAGAAATTAGTTTTATAATCTGACTACATTTAATACCCCGAACGGAGGTTCAAACATTCGATGTGATAGGGGCTAAATTTTAGCAGGGGCAAACCAAACACCCCCTTAGAGGATCATACAATCAATTATTTGATGCAAGAAAAATAGTTACTGAACTGGGGATGGAAAATCAGTTCGCCCATTAGATTCATTTAGGACTGTAATAAATAAATAAAAAAGAAAACACTTACCACCCTTTGTTCCAAATTGACAGTGCCTTCTTTGGGACTATTGACCTAGAGCCTCTGTGGATGTTTATCGAGCGTCATCGCGCCCTTGCTGACGGTGACGGTGCCTATGCCCACTACTGTTTTGCTCTAGGCGCCTCAAAATCACCTCTGCTTTAGGGCTCTGTCCCCTTTCCTACTACCATCCACGCAACAGCCCCTTTCCCGTTGCTTTGAGGCTCGAAGCACAACCAACAAACTATGGACAAATAGTGGCAAACTGCAATAGACCTTTGTAAATGATTTCTTGATCACAGAGAAGCATAGCCTCTGCTTTAGGACTATGTTCCCTTTCATCCTGCCATCGACGCAATAGCCCCCTTTCCCCGTTGCTCCGAGGCTAGAAGCACGACCAGCAAACCGTGAGCAAACACTGGCAAGCTGCGACAAACCTTTGCAAATGATTTATTGATTGCGGAGAAGCATAGCTAGAGAGGTGCTTCCACCTAGGTTGGAAGCCGCATTCATTTCAGAGCTAGCAAGAAAGTATTTCGTCCAACCCCATTCCCATACGTCCTAGTGGGTACACCTCTGGTCTAGTCTAATGGGTCACCGCCAAGCGTGGTGGTCATCGACGAGCTCAACGTGGGCCCTGTTCTCGAGGAGGAGATCACCGGAGAGGTTGGTAGATACAACGCACCTGGGCCGCTCCTCCCCGATCGAAACCTCCTAGAGTAGGGAGTGAGGTCCCTGATGCAACAAAGAGCAAGGAGAAAGCCACTGGTGGGGTAGGGGAATGTGGAAGGTCGCCTCGACCGATTCGTTCGATCCTGATAGACCACCGACGGGGGATTTGGCAGCTCCTCCTGCATCCCCACGCCCTCGTCGTCAGCGTTGAAGGAGGGAAGGCGGAAGAGGTTCGCCTCGACGATGCTATGCGGCTTAGGCTACATGTCGACGACGGAGGAGGGGTACCACAGGAGGAATGAGCGGGGCGGCGATATTGAAGATGGAGGTGATGCGTGTTAGGGTTTTGTGAGAACGTGAGGATGGTGGGCACACTGGATGGGGAGCGGAGAACCGTAGCACGCGGGAGAGATCGTTCGAAAGCAGTATGGCTGGATGGCGGGTTGAATGCCCAAAAAGATAGGGGTCTTTTGTAAAAAGATGACACAGGACGACCGTTGAAATTGGTGTTTTAAGTATAGTAGAGATATATATATATACTACTCTATAAAACTCTAATATAAATCATCGGTGCACTATGGTTCTACCCCTCTCCCTCTCCTATTCCACGCCCTCTCCCCTCTGGTCCTGCAACATGGTCCAAGCAAGGGAGCCACAGGATTCATGCCTCGTCCTCGCCCAAATCCACGTGCACCCGATGGCTCACCTAAATCTGCAGTTGTGTCGCCGCAATCCAGGCATCGGACATGGAAGGAATCCATGCCAAAATCCAGGCCTCACCATCGGCTCCTTCCATCCTCAGCACCATCCTTCCATGGACAGCGTTCGGTCCTCCATTGCGCCGTCTGCGTAAACCACCAACCGCCTCCCTCCCTCGTCCTCCTCCCGTGCAACCCTATCCCTAGCCTCACCTCTCGTGGCGCAAACCCGGTGACTGGTAGGCAGTCCCGCATCATGCTCGCCACCAGCCTCCTTCGCTCGTCTTCTTCCCACGTAGGCCCAGCCCCAGCCCCACCTTCGTGCTTGCGCCAACCGGTGGTCAGTTAGCCGCCGCTAAGCACCCTAGCTCCAGTAGCCGCACTATAGTCCATGGCCAGCCGCAGCCGCCCAATATCCCCGTGGCTCTGTCTCGCCTCGTAGGCCACAACCGCACTATCACTGTAACACCCTGAATTTAGGGGTATAAAATTTCTTTGCTCATATTCACAAATTCAGGTGTTAATTCCCTTTTCTCATCCTTCCCCAATCTTCTCATTCTCATTTCTGTAGGAGAAAAGTGGTTATTTTATTTGTAACTATAGTCTATTAGCTCAAACTCCAAGGGAGTATGAATTGTTGCATCATGTTGAACCCTGGATTTCACTTTTGTTTGGTGCATAATTCTCAAAAAGTCTAATTTGAATTTGTGGCTTATTTGAATTTGAATCAAATAGAGAAAATAAAAAGAAAAGAGAAAACAAAAAACCAGAATAAAAGAAAAAGGAAAAGAAGCCCGCTTCCCCCCGCCCCCTCGGCCTTTCGGCCCAATTGGCCCAATCCCGCGCGCGCGCCTCCCCCCCCCCCCCTCCTCTCTCTGCCCTGGCGGGCCCACCCGTCAGCGCAGCCGGCCCAATCCCGCGCGCGCCGCTTCCCCCGCTCTCTCTGCTCGCCGGCCCCACCCGTCGGCGCAGCCGTTTTCCCCGCGCCCTGCGCCCGCTTTCCCCTCTCTCTCTGCCCGCGGGCCCCGGCTGTCAGCTTCTCCGTCTTCGCGTAACCGCCGCCCCGGTCCGCGCGTGCCGCGGACTCCGCGCCCACGTCGCGCGTGGGGCTCGCCACCACCTCGCCCTTGGCCACTTGAGCCCCGAATCTCGCTCGCCATCTCCCCCTCCCTCATTTGCGCACCCGCAGACCCCTCCCTCACCTTCCCCTCGCTGCGCGCACGCCAAAGTGCAGCCGCCATTAAACCGCCGCCGTCCCGAGCTCGTTTCCCGGCCGCCGTTGGAGCTCCGCCGTGTCCATTGCCACGGTGAGCTTCGCCTCGGCGTCCGCAACCCGGGACACGCCCCAATTTTCCCTCTCCCTCCCCGGATTCCTCTGCCCGCGCTCACCCGCCGTTCGCTGCGCAGCCGCCGAGGTCCGCCACCGTCGACTCGGGCTGCCGCCGCGTCTCCGTCGCCCCCGAGGAGTCCCCGGGGTTCGCCTTGAGGTAAGGAACCTCCCATGCCCTCTCCCTTCCCCTCTATTGCACTCTGTCGCGCTTAATTCCTCGTCGGAGTTGCTTAACGCCGCCGCCGAGCCGCTTCGCCGTGAACCGCCCCCCTCCGGTGCCCCTGTCCCGACCTAGTCCCCACCAAAAGGTTCCCCGCGCCCTCCCCAACCTCCCCGGCCATTCAGATCGCCCCAAGGACCCGCAGGGCCCCCGCGCCCCTCGTCTCCGGCGAGCTCCTCCGCTGCGGGGACGGGCGCCGCCACCTCAGCTGGCTGGGGAAGGAGACAGAAGCCAGCCGCCCCATCCCCGCCGTCCATCTCAGATCGGGCGGCCCCGTTTTAAATAGGCCGAGTCCAATCCTAACCGTCCGCCCAAGATCCAACGGCCCAGAGCCGTTTCCCCCGCGCCCCGCCTCCCTGCCAACTGGGCCCCGCCTGTCAGCCCGCCCGCGCCCCGCTCTGCCGCCCGGCCCCGTCTGTCAGCCCCGCGCCCGCGCTGCCCGCCCGGCCCCGCCTGTCAGCCGCTCACGCCGCCGCGCGCTCGCGCACCCGCCCGCGATCTAATCTCGGGCGTTGATTTGAGATCCAACGGCTATGAAGGCCCGATACCCCTTCGCCCGCGCGTTTTCTTAAAGAGACCCCGGTTTTCTGAAATTTAACCCGCCGTCCCTGGTTTCTCGCAGTTAGGTCCTCGGACCTTTTATTTAATTCAAAATAAGTATTTAGGGTATATTTTTAATCCCTAAACTTGTAAAATTCATAACTTTGCCATATGAACTCCAAATTAGGTGCTTCAAATTGCAAAATGTTCATAAAATTATTATCTATCTGTTTATGCAATGTTTCCCTGCTGTTTCCATGTCCCAATTAATGGTTAATCATTAGGATAGGATTAAGGTTATTGGAACCTTATTTGAGATAATTAGAAGTTGGTAGACTTTAATAAAAGTTGGAGCACTTAAGTTTATGGACTTAAACACCTAAGTTTAGGAACTTAAAACCAGATAATGATTTAATCCCACCACTGACTTAAACCTGATTAGTGGATAATGAATCCTTTTGTATAGTCCTCTACCCTAGACCTAGAGAATACCAGAGTGCCTATCCCTTTTCTATTATGAACTTGTGATCTCTCTGCTGCATATGTTTGGTATATTGTTTTGTTTGTTATTTCCCAAGTGCATAGTGTGAATGATTACTTTACGTAGACAACGAGCAGTCTGTGTTTCCCGAGGGAGTTGCAGAGGAAGTTCCTGATCAACAGTTTGGTGAAGGCAAGTGTCCTCTGACCCATTATGTCCTATTCATTTATAACTTACTACCCCGCATTACTTACTTGAAACCTAAGGATTGACTAGCTTTACACTTTACTTTATCCTTGATGACCTTATGGGCTATTATGGTTAGCATTCTGCTATTGCCTTAACTTAATCAATGAACATGATGTGAATATTTATGATACTGTTATCCTGATGATGTTGATGATCTTGTGATACTCTAGGGGGCTCAGGCTGTTTCCTGAGTACCTCTCCGTAAGGACCTGTTCGTTGAGAGACCACCCGGGATAACAGTGCAACCATGAGGGTGAAATGGGGTGCCCTTAGCTAATTAATTAGAGGAACTAGAGGTGTAGTTGCTTCGCCGTCGTGCCGTCAATGGGGTCCAGGCACAGTGCTTGCTCTGCCGAGGCTGAGTGCCGAGGTTCTTTCGTTTTGCTTTTTGTTAGTCACTCTCCTGCGGGGAGGGGTACTGTGTTTATCAAACTGGAGAAACCTAACGGGCAGCTACGATCTCTAAGGAATCTTTGTAACAGCTACGTAGTGATACCCTGCCGGACCACCTAGGTAGTGGTCAATGGGGATTAGCTCTCCCCGGGCAGAAAGGGAATCATGACTCATGGGTAAAGTGTGCGGCCTCTGCAGAGGGTAGTGAAACTGATATATCAGCCGTGCTCACGGTTAAGAGCAGCCTTGGGATCCTCTTTGATTAGAGATACAGATGGTTCGAAATACAAGGATTATGTTATGGTTTTGGTTCGAATATGATGATGTGGTTCCTCGAGGAGGAAATGGTTCATGGGTTGGTTAATGATAAAATCTGGCTTATACTAATGATAAATACCTGACCAACTAAAAGCAACTGCTTGAGCCTAACCCCACATAAAGCTAGTCCACTTCAGCCAAACGGGACATTTGCTGAGTACGTTGATGTGTACTCATCCTTGCTTTACCACAAAACACCAGGTTGTCCGCATTGTAACCACTGCTCCGGAGAAGGCGAAGTCGTGGAAGGAGACTTCCAGGAGTTCCAAGACTACGACGAATTCTAGGTGTGGGTTGGCGGCAACCCCCAGTCAGCTGCCTGTGAAGGCCTTATCTTTACTGCGTTTCGCTAGCACTTTGATTTACCTGTTAAGTTAATGACTATGTGGATGTCTATGACTCTGTGATGTAATAAGTTAATACTCTTTTATGTTAATATTCAAGCATTGTGCGATGATGTTCATTTATGTAATCGCTGTGTACGTGAGTTCTGATCCTGGCACGTACATAGTTCGCATTCGGTTTGCCTTCTGAAACCGGGTGTGACATAAGTGGTATCAAAGCCGTGCTGACTGTAGGACCGCTGACCTAGAGTAGCACTGGTCGTACTAAGGACTATTGACCTTCCCTCTCACCTTGACCTCTGATGTTACTTCAAAAGTCGGTCACCTCGACCAACCCTATGTTCTACTACATATATATACTATATTATACCTTGTTAAAATTTTTATCTTATTCTGTCTATGGTTTATTCACTTGTCATATTAGTTCTGCTCTTACTCTTATGCTTACGGTGTCTTTTGTAGATGGCTCGTCTTAGACACACTGCACGTAAGTCGGTGATTCCTTTCCTGCCGTCTCGACTTGCGGAGCGTCCTCTGCACCGCACCGTGTCCGGTCAGTCGAGTCACCTGGAGAGACTGCACCACCGCCTGTGTGAGGAGCAGGAACGCCGGCGGCAGCACAGAGAGCAGCAGGGCTCTTCCTCCCCACCCCAGCAAGAGGTGGAGTCCGTGAGGCCCCGTTCCTCTGTTGCCCAGCTGGAGGCGCCCCCTGCACCACCGCGGGACGCCCCGGCTGTTGGAGGAGCTACTGGAGGAGGTCTTGGAGGAGACCCCGACGACGACGACTCAGACCACAGCATAGAGTCCTCTGAGCCGCAGGAGGCGGAAGGATGGGTCGCCCGACCCATCACCCGTGACGCCGCTCGCGGTTGTCACTTCCACGATGCACTCGACACCTTGCTGCGCTAGGCTTTCGACCGGCACACCTGGTCGATCGAGTATCGTTGTGTAGTCTACCAGCACAGTCGCGGGAGGTACCCGGACCGTTGGGAGGCTACCTGCCTAGTTCGCCGTCCGGAGGATGACCTCCGGGGTGCGGAGGCCGTTTCGGAGCACTATTCCATCTCCGAGAGGGACACTGCAGAGGCGGCTATGCAGGATGCAGCACGACGTGCACTCTCCCAGTACTGTTCTTTGTTCGGTGGCGTGGCCGACGGTCTTAACCTTCGGTACTACCCCCGCCGCCCTACTGGCAGCACAGAGAGTGTGGTTGTCTCCCCTGTTGGTGAGGCTAACCCTAGGTTGAGCAGCACAGTCAACCTAGTCGCAGTGCTTAACACTGAGCTGGATCACTCTCTGGACGAGCTGAGCAGGGCTCGAACGGAGATTGCGGAGTTGCGTGCTGAGCTGGCAGAGCGCCATCACTAGGAGGGTGGTTCTCCCGCTCCTGTTGGGACTCAGCACCCATACCGCTCGCCGCCACGTGGTCACCACACTTATGGTTCCCCTGCCTGTAAGACCAGGATAGATCTAGATCCTTAGATCGTTAGCGTCGAAGTTTGTAATAATTCTTAAGTCAGATGTCTCAGTCTTAAATAGTTAGTTTAGTTTGCTTATTAGGTGCTTCCAATTAGCTTAGTTTGCTTATCAGTTGCTTGCATGCTTGTTATGATGAACTTGTGCTGGATTTGAATCTTTGTAATGACTGTTGCCAACCTGTGGGTTCCCCCTGCAGTTTGGCCTAGCTATAATGTTAGTAAAGTCAGTTATTTAGTTGGGAAGCCATTTACTTCTACTTTCCTTTCTATCTGAGAAGCTGTGTTGAACCGTAATGAAGATCAGTGAAGCTCTTTGTTCACTCAGTGTCATGAAGAATTATGTATTCTCTTTTCTTATGCTGGAGGATTGTAAGATCAACGCTGATGTATGAATGTCTTCCACAGATGTCTGACAACAGGCGCCGATGCAACAGGCGTGCTCAGCAAGAGCAGCATGACCAGCAGGAGGAACAACAGAGGCAGCCTCCCCCGCCACCCCCGATGTCAGTGGAGCAGATGTTCTTGATGCAGACTCAGGCAGTGCAGGCCATTGGGCAGACTCTGGCAGCCATGCAGCAGGCTCAACAGCAACCCCAACCCCAGTTGCAAGTGCAGATGCCCCAGATGCCACGGGATAAGCGTGGTGAGTTCATGAGAGGGCACCCTCCTACTTTTGCCCATTCTGCCGACCCCATGGATGCAGAAGACTGGCTGCACGCAGTGGAAAGAGAACTGCGCACCGCCCAATGTGACGACAGGGAGAAGGTTCTGTATGGTCCCCGTCAGCTAAGGGGAGCAGCACAGTCCTGGTGGGAGTCCTACCTCGCCACACATGCCGACCCCGAAGCCATCACCTGGGAAGAATTCAGCGAGAGTTTCCGTAGGTACCATGTGCCAGAGGGACTGATGATCGTGAAGAAGGAGGAGTTTCTGGCTCTGAAGCAGGGACCCCTGTCTGTTAGTGAATACAGAGACAAGTTTCTGCAGCTATCTCGTTATGCACCTGAGGATGTCAACACTGATGCTAAAAGGCAGTACAGGTTCATGAGAGGTTTGGTGGATCCCCTGCATTACCAGCTGATGAATCACACCTTCCCCACCTTCCAGCACCTGATCGATAGGGCAGTTATGACTGAGAAGAAGCGTAAGGATATGGAAGATCGGAAGCGCAAGATGAGTGGACCCCAGACCGGAGGCATCAGCCGTCCACGTTTCTCAGGCAGTTCATCTCAGCAAGGCAGGCCCGGTCACCCACAGGGATATCAGAATCAGAATCAGCGTCCGCATCAGCAGCAGTTTCAGAGGCAGTATCAACAGCAGCAGCAGCAGTATCGTCAGAACAGCCAGCAAGGAGGTAATCAGTATCAGAAGCAGAACAACCAGGCACCTCGCCTTCCTGCCCCAGCAGCAAACCAGAGCAACCAAGCAGCCCCAGCACAAGGAGGAGGCAGAGGATGTTTCCACTGTGGAGAACAAGGCCACTGGGCGATGCAGTGCCCGAAGAAGGCGGCGCAGCAGCAGACCAACCCCAATGCTCCAACAAGGCAAGGTGTACTGCAGCCGACAGCAGGCAATCGTAACCAAGCGTACAACCGTGGAAAGGTGAACCACTTGGAGGCCGAAGCGATCCGGGATGCACCAGATGTGGCAGTAGGTATGTTCTCAGTCGAATCTCATCCCACGAAAGTGCTATTTGATACTGGTGCAACTCATTCATTTATCACTGCAACCTGGGTAGAATTGCATAACATCTCGGTAGAGGCAATGATGCCGCCCATGAGGATTAATTCGGTTGGTGGCAAGGTGCAAACAGATAAAATATGCTCAAATATAAGGGTGGAAATAAGGGGGATAGGGTTCCCCAGTGACTTAATAGTAATAGACACCCCTGGGATAGATGTCATTCTAGGGATGAATTGGTTAATGAAGTATGAAGCGAATGTTAGCTATGACAAGAGGACCGTAACATTGAAGTCCCCATCAGGAGAAGAGGTAGTGGCCAAGCTAAGGATGCCTAAATCAGCGGAGGATGTCTGTCACCAGATTTCAGTTGATAGTAAGGAGCCCAACCCGCTCGAGGCTATCAAGGTTGTGTCGGACTTTCCGGACGTATTCCCCGAGGAGCTAACGGGCATGCCACCCGAGAGAAAAGTCGAATTTGCCATAGAGCTTATCCCTGGTACCGCCCCCATTTCCAAAAGAGCCTACCAAGTGTCTGGACTAGAATTGGTGGAACTCAAGAAGCAGATAGATGAGATGTTAGAGAAGGGTTACATCAGACCAAGTACCTCGCCTTGGGCCGCTCCGATGTTGTTTGTAGAGAAGAAAGATGGTACCAAAAGGATGTGCATAGATTACAGAGCCTTGAATGAAGTCACTGTCAAGAACAAGTACCCCCTGCCAAGGATAGAAGATTTGTTCGACCAGCTCAGAGGTGCCAGCGTATTCTCGAAGATAGATCTGAGGTCAGGCTACCATCAACTCAGAATCCGACCCTCGGACATACCGAAGACGGCATTCATCACCAAGTACGGGTTATATGAATTCACAGTTATGTCCTTTGGTTTGACAAATGCGCCAGCCTTCTTTATGTACCTGATGAACAGTGTGTTCATGGATTATCTGGACAAGTTTGTGGTAGTGTTTATCGATGATATTCTCATATACTCTCAAAGTGAGGAAGATCATGTAGAGCATTTGAAGATGGTATTGCAAAGACTTCGAGAGCATCAGTTGTATGCCAAGCTGAGCAAATGCGAGTTCTGGATTCATGAAGTCTTGTTTCTGGGTCACATCATAAACCAAGATGGATTAGCAGTGGATCCAAAGAAAGTAGCAGATATCCTGAACTGGAAAGCACCAAAGGATGTTCGTGGGATCAAGAGCTTCATTGGAATGGCTGGGTATTACAGGCGTTTCATCGAAGGCTTCTCAAAGATTGCTAGACCAATGACAGCGTTACTAGCGAAGAAAGTTGAGTTTAAGTGGACCCAAAAGTGTCAGGAAGCATTTGAAGAACTGAAAAATAGATTGACTACAGCTCCGGTGTTAGTCCTGCCTGATGTTCACAAGCCATTCTCAGTGTATTGCGATGCTTCTTACACCGGATTGGGATGTGTGCTAATGCAAGAAGGAAGAGTTGTAGCATATTCATCTCGACAGCTGAAGATCCATGAGAAAAATTATCCCACACATGACCTGGAGTTGGCAGCAGTAGTTCATGCTTTGAAGACCTGGAGACATTACCTGTATGGGCAGAAGTGCGACATCTACACAGATCATAAAAGTCTGAAGTACATATTCACCCAGTCAGAGTTAAACATGAGACAGCGAAGATGGTTGGAATTGATCAAGGACTATGAGTTGGAGATACATTACCATCCAGGCAAAGCTAATGTGGTTGCAGATGCTCTGAGCAGGAAGAGTCAAGTCAATATGATGGCCACGTACCCAATGCCATATGAGTTAGCTAAGGAGTTCGACAGACTGAGTCTCGGTTTCCTGAACAGTACGCAAGGAGTAACAGTGGAATTAGAGCCCACCCTAGAACGGGAGATCAAAGAAGGGCAGAAGGATGATGAAAACATCAACAAGATCCGGCAGCTAATCTTAGAAGGAAGAGGCAAAGACTTTCGAGAGGATGAAGAGGGAGTAATATGGTTCAAGGACCGATTGTGTGTCCCCGACCTCAAACCTATTCGGGAACTGATCCTAAAGGAAGCTCATGAGACAGCCTACTCCATACACCCGGGAAGCGAAAAGATGTACCAGGATTTAAAAAGGAGGTTTTGGTGGTATGGCATGAAAAGAGAAATCGCAGAATATGTCGCCATCTGTGATAGCTGTCAAAGAACCAAAGCAGAGCATCAAAGGCCAGCCGGATTGTTGCAGCCATTGCGGATTCCTCAGTGGAAATGGGATGAGATCGGGATGGATTTTATAGTTGGCCTACCTCGTACCCGGGCCGGCTATGATTCCATCTGGGTGGTTGTGGACCGCTTAACAAAGGTGGCCCATTTCATACCTGTGAAGACCACATACACCGGAGCAACGTTAGCTGAGTTATACATGTCACGGATAGTCTGCCTTCATGGTGTGCCAAAGAAGATAGTGTCAGATCGAGGAACGCAGTTCACCTCTCATTTTTGGCAGCAGCTACAAGAAGCTTTGGGCACCCATTTGAACTTCAGCTCGGCTTATCACCCGCAGACAGACGGTCAGACTGAAAGAACTAACCAGGTCCTAGAAGATATGCTGAGAGCCTGTGCGTTGCAAGACAAGTCAGGATGGGACAAAAGGTTACCTTATGCAGAATTCTCCTACAACAATAGCTACCAGGCCAGCTTGAAGATGTCACCGTTTCAGGCACTCTATGGACGGAGTTGTAGGACTCCGCTGCATTGGGACCAGCCTGGAGAGAGACAGGTGTTTGGCCCCGACATTTTGCTTGAAGCCGAAGAGAATATCAAAATGGTTCGGGAGAATCTGAAGATAGCACAATCAAGGCAGCGAAGCTATGCGGACCGAAGGAGAAGAGAACTGAGTTTCGAAGTGGGGGATTTCGTCTATCTGAAGGTGTCACCTATCAGGGGAGTCAGAAGGTTCGGAGTTAAAGGCAAGTTAGCACCCCGGTACGTTGGACCATATCAGATTCAAGCAAAGCGTGGAGAAGTGGCCTACCAACTCAACCTACCAGAAAGTTTGTCGGCAGTGCACAATGTGTTCCACGTGTCACAATTGAAGAAGTGTCTGCGAGTACCAGAAGAACAGTTGCCAGTGGAGGGTTTGGAAGTCCAGGAGGATCTGACATACATAGAGAAGCCAACGCAGATTCTGGAGTTCGCAGACAGAGTCACCCGGAGGAATACCATCAGAATGTGCAAAGTCAGATGGGGTCACCACTCGGAGGAAGAAGCAACCTGGGAACGAGAAGATGATCTGAAAGCCAAATACCCTGAACTCTTTGCTGACCAACCCTGAATCTCGGGGCGAGATTCTTTTAAGGGGGATAGGTTTGTAACACCCTGAATTTGGGGGTATAAAATTTCTTTGCTCATATTCACAAATTCAGGTGTTACTTCCCTTTTCTCATCCTTCCCCAATCTTCTCATTCTCATTTCTATAGGAGAAAAGTGGTTATTTTATTTGTAACTATAGTCTATTAGCTCAAACTCCAAGGGAGTATGAATTGTTGCATCATGTTGAACCCTGGATTTCACTTTTGTTTGGTGCATAATTCTCAAAAAGTCTAATTTGAATTTGTGGCTTATTTGAATTTGAATCAAATAGAGAAAATAAAAAGAAAAGAGAAAACAAAAAACCAGAATAAAAGAAAAAGGAAAAGAAGCCCGCTTCCCCCCGCCCCCTCGGCCTTTCGGCCCAATTGGCCCAATCCCGCGCGCGCGCCTCCCCCCCTCCTCTCTCTGCCCTGGCGGGCCCACCCGTCAGCGCAGCCGGCCCAATCCCGCGCGCGCCGCTTCCCCCGCTCTCTCTGCTCGCCCGGTCCCACCCATCGGCGCAGCCGTTTTCCCCGCGCCCGCGCCCGCTTTCCCCTCTCTCTCTGCCCGCGGGCCCCGGCTGTCAGCTTCTCCGTCTTCGCGTAACCGCCGCCCCGGTCCGCGTGTGCCGCAGACTCCGCGCCCACGTCGCGCGTGGGGCTCGCCACCACCTCGCCCTTGGCCACTTGAGCCCCGAACCTCGCTCGCCATCTCCCCCTCCCTCATTTGCGCACCCGCAGACCCCTCCCTCACCTTCCCCTCGCTGCGCGCACGCCAAAGCGCAGCCGCCATTAAACCGCCGCCGTCCCGAGCTCGTTTCCCGGCCGCCGTTGGAGCTCCGCCGTGTCCATTGCCACGGTGAGCTTCGCCCCGGCGTCCGCAACCCGGGACACGCCCCAATTTTCCCTCTCCCTCCCCGGATTCCTCTGCCCGCGCTCACCCGCCGTTCGCTGCGCAGCCGCCGAGGTCCGCCACCGTCGACTCGGGCTGCCGCCGCGTCTCCGTCGCCCCCGAGGAGTCCCCAGGGTTCGCCTTGAGGTAAGGAACCTCCCATGCCCTCTCCCTTCCCCTCTATTGCACTCTGTCGCGCTTAATTCCTCGTCGGAGTTGCTTAACGCCGCCGCCGAGCCGCTTCGCCGTGAACCGCCCCCTCCGGTGCCCCTGTCCCGACCTAGTCCCCACCAAAAGGTTCCCCGCGCCCTCCCCAACCTCCCCGGCCATTCAGATCGCCCCAAGGACCCGCAGGGCCCCCGCGCCCCTCGTCTCCGGCGAGCTCCTCCGCCGCGGGGACGGGCGCCGCCACCTCAGCTGGCTGGGGAAGGAGACAGAAGCTAGCCGCCCCATCCCCGCCGTCCATCTCAGATCGGGCGGCCCCGTTTTAAATAGGCCGAGTCCAATCCTAACCGTCCGCCCAAGATCCAACGGCCCAGAGCCGTTTCCCCCGCGCCCCGCCTCCCTGCCAACTGGGCCCCGCCTGTCAGCCCGCCCGCGCCCCGCTCTGCCGCCCGGCCCCGTCTGTCAGCCCCGCGCCCGCGCTGCCCGCCCGGCCCCGCCTGTCAGCCGCTCACGCCGCCGCGCGCTCGCGCGCCCGCCCGCGATCTAATCTCGGGCGTTGATTTGAGATCCAACGGCTATGAAGGCCCGATACCCCTTCGCCCGCGCGTTTTCTTAAAGAGACCCCGGTTTTCTGAAATTTAACCCGCCGTCCCTGGTTTCTCGCAGTTAGGTCCTCGGACCTTTTATTTAATTCAAAATAAGTATTTAGGGTATATTTTTAATCCCTAAACTTGTAAAATTCATAACTTTGCCATATGAACTCCAAATTAGGTGCTTCAAATTGCAAAATGTTCATAAAATTATTATCTATCTGTTTATGCAATGTTTCCCTGCTGTTTCCATGTCCCAATTAATGGTTAATCATTAGGATAGGATTAAGGTTATTGGAACCTTATTTGAGATAATTAGAAGTTGGTAGACTTTAATAAAAGTTGGAGCACTTAAGTTTATGGACTTAAACACCTAAGTTTAGGAACTTAAAACCAGATAATGATTTAATCCCACCACTGACTTAAACCTGATTAGTGGATAATGAATCCTTTTGTATAGTCCTCTACCCTAGACCTAGAGAATACCAGAGTGCCTATCCCTTTTCTATTATGAACTTGT
Organism: Zea luxurians; assembly: GCA_029449295.1. Taxonomy (NCBI): domain Eukaryota; kingdom Viridiplantae; phylum Streptophyta; class Magnoliopsida; order Poales; family Poaceae; genus Zea; species Zea luxurians. The sequence goes on along the minus strand of JAOPSE010000004.1, from coordinate 53,155,058 downwards.
GATCTCTCTGCTGCATATGTTTGGTATATTGTTTTGTTTGTTATTTCCCAAGTGCATAGTGTGAATGATTACTTTACGTAGACAACGAGCAGTCTGTGTTTCCCGAGGGAGTTGCAGAGGAAGTTCCTGATCAACAGTTTGGTGAAGGCAAGTGTCCTCTGACCCATTATGTCCTATTCATTTATAACTTACTGAGAGCACCTAGAGGGGGGTGAATAGGTGATCCTGTAAAACTTAAACTTATAGCCACAAAAACTTGTTAAGTGTTAGCACGATAATTGCCAAGTGGCTAGAGAGAAGGTCTTGCACAATACGATAATCACAAAGAATTCAACACAGAGAAGACACAGTGATTTATCCCGTGGTTCGGCCAAGTACAAAACTTGCCTACTCCACGTTGTGGCGTCCCAACGGACGAGAGTTGCACTCAACTCCTCTCAAGCGATCCAATGATCAACTTGAATACCACAGTGTTATGCTTTTCTCTTCTTATCCCTTTCGCAAGGAATCTCCACAAATTGGAGTCTCTTGCCCTTACAAGTATATGATCACAAAGAAAGCACAGAGTAAGGGAGGGAAGCAACACACACAAATCCACAGCAAAAGCGCACACACACGGCCAAGAATCGAGCTCACAAGACTATTACAGAGTTCTCACTTAGAACAGAGCTCGAATCACTTAGAAACACAAACGAATGCGCAGAGACTTAGTGTGGATGATCAAGAATGCTCAAAGGTTGCTTGTGTGTCTCCTCCATGCGCCTAGGGGCTCCTTTTATAGCCCCAAGGCAGCTAGGAGCCGTTGAGAGCAATTTTAGAAGGCCATCCTTGCCTTCTGTCGACGGGGGCACCGGACAGTCCGGTGCACACCGGACACTGTCCGGTGCCCGATTTGTTTCCTTATCTGGCGCTGCCGACCGTTGCAGCCCGTTGGAGATCTGCGAGCCGTTGGCGCACCGGACAGTCCGGTGCACACCGGACAGTCCGGTGCCGTCTTCCGACCGTTGGCTCGGCCACGTGTCCCGCGCGGATTGCGCGGCCGACCGTTGGCCCTGGCCGACCGTTGGCTCACCGGACAGTCTGGTGCACACCGGACAGTCCGGTGAATTTTAGCCGTACGCCGTCGGCGAATTCCCGAGAGCAACCAGTTCGAGCCGAGTCATCCTGGTGCACCGGACACTGTCCGGTGCACACCGGACAGTCCGGTGCTCCAGACCGAACAGAGACTTGGCTGGACACAGCCAAGTCTTTCTCTCCCCTTTTCTCTTTTTCTTCTTTCTGTTTCTAACACTTAGACAATTATGTTAGTCCACAAAACCAATGTAATAAGGCTTAGAAACATACCTTTATCTCATGATTTGCACCTTGTTCATCCATGAATATAACTTCACAATTAAACACATGTGTTGGCACTCAATCACCAAAATACTTAGAAATGGCCCAAGGGCACATTTCCCTTTCAATCTCCCCCTTTTTGGTGATTTATGCCAACACAACATAAAGCAACTAGAACAAGTGCAAACTCACTTCAAATAAAATAAATTTAATTTGAATCAATTTTGGCATATATGGATCATCTTTTGCCACCACTTGGTTTGTTTTTGCAAATCAAACTCAAATCTCTATCTCTAAGTTAAACACACATGTTGAAGCATAAAGAGAGTCATTCCAAAAGAGATTGATCAAAGATTTCAAAAAACTCCCCCTTTTTCCCATAAACAATACTTCTCCCCACAAGAAGCCAACTTTTGACAAGAGAGACAACATAAGAATTTTGACAAACCAAAAACTCTATTCTACTATTTTCAAAATCTCTCAAGTGGTAGCTGATCCATTTATTGCTTTGGCCTTTATTTTCTCCCCCTTTGGCATCAAGCACCAAAACGGGATCAATTGTGGCCCTTTAACCCCATTGCCTCACCAAAAATCTTCAATTAAGAGCAAATGGCAACAAGAGTTAATGAGATGGACTTGGAATAAGTTACCCTCTCATCGGAGTGCAGTGGAAGTCTTGCATGATCCAAGTCCACCTTTTCCCTTTCAATTCTCCTTTGTGACTAAAACAAGCAAACTCAAACATATGGTTAGTCTCAAAGGGTCAAGTTGTAACACAACTCCCCCTAAACATGTGCATTACTTTGCAACGGACTTGTGAGGTCCAGGGAGTGTTTATACAACTTGAGCACCATAATACGCAACAAAATGCAAAAAGGAACATGATCAAAAGCATGAATACATGTATGCTACAATTCAATCCAAGTTCCGCGAATCTAAGACATTTAGCTCACTACGCAGCCTGCAAAAGGTCTTCTCATCTAAAGGCTTGGTAAAGATATCGGCTAGCTGGTTCTCGGTGCTAACATAAAACACTTCGATATCTCCCTTTTGCTGGTGGTCTCTCAAAAAGTGATGCCGGATGTCAATGTGCTTTGTGCGGCTGTGCTCAACAGGATTTTCCGCTATTCGGATAGCACTCTCATTATCACATAGGAGTGGGACTTTGCTCAGATTGTAGCCAAAGTCCCGGAGGGTTTGCCTCATCCAAAGTAGTTGCGCACAACACTGTCCTGCGGCAACATACTCGGCCTCAGCGGTGGATAGGGCAACGGAGGTTTGTTTCTTAGAGTTCCATGACACCAGGGACCTTCCTAAGAATTGGCACGTCCCCGATGTGCTCTTCCTATCGACCTTACATCCAGCATAGTCGGAATCTGAGTACCCAATCAAGTCAAAGTTAGACCCCTTTGGATACCAGATCCCGAAGCAAGGCGTAGCGACTAAATATCTAAGAATTCGCTTCACCGCCACCAAGTGACACTCCTTAGGATCGGATTGAAATCTAGCACACATGCATACGCTAAGCATAATATCCGGTCTACTAGCACATAAATAAAGTAAAGACCCTATCATTGACCGGTATGCTTTTTGATCAACGAACTTACCTCCTTTGTTGAGGTCGGTGTGTCCGTCGGTTCCCATCGGCGTCTTTGCGGGCTTGGCGTCCTTCATCCCAAACCTCTTTAGCAGATCTTGCGTGTACTTCGTTTGGGAGATGAAGGTGCCGTCCTTGAGTTGCTTCACTTGGAACCCAAGGAAGTAGTTCAACTCGTCCATCATCGACATCTCGAATTTCTGCGTCATCACCCTGCTAAACTCTTCACAAGACTTTTGATTAGTAGAACCAAATATTATGTCATCGACATAAATTTGGCATACAAACAAATCACCATCACATGTCTTTGTAAAAAGAGTTGGATCGGCTTTCCCAACCTTGAAAGCATTAGCAAGTAAGAAATCTCTAAGGCATTCATACCATGCTCTTGGGGCTTGTTTAAGTCCATAGAGCGCCTTAGAGAGCTTACACACGTGGTCGGGGTACCGTTCATCCTCGAAGCCAGGGGGTTGCTCTACGTACACCTCCTCCTTTATTGGCCCGTTGAGGAACGCGCTCTTCACATCCATTTGGTACAACCTGAAAGAATGGTGAGCGGCATATGCTAGCAAGATACGAATTGATTCTAGCCTAGCCACAGGAGCAAAAGTCTCCTCAAAGTCCAAACCTGCGACTTGGGCATAACCTTTTGCCACAAGTCGAGCCTTGTTCCTCGTCACCACCCCGTGCTCGTCCTGTTTGTTGCGGAAAACCCACTTGGTTCCCACAACATTTTGCTTGGGACGAGGCACCAGCGTCCAAACTTCGTTGCGCTTGAAGTTATTAAGTTCCTCCTGCATGGCCAACACCCAATCCGGATCTAGCAAGGCCTCCTCTACCCTGAAAGGCTCAATAGAGGAGACAAAAGAGTAATGTTCACAAAAATTAACTAGTCGAGACCGAGTAGTTACTCCCTTGCTAATGTCACCCAGAATTTGGTCGACGGGATGATCCCTTTGAATCATCGCTCGAACTTGGGTTGGAGGTGCCGGTTGCGCTTCTTCCTCCATCACATGATCATCTTGTGCTCCCCCTTGATCACACGCCTCCTTTTGATGAACCTGTTCATCGTCTTGAGTTGGGGGTTGCACCGTCGTTGAGGAAGAAGGTTGATCTCGTTCTTCTTGTTCCTGTGGCCGAACGTCTCCAATCGCCATGGTTCGTATAGCGGCCATTGGAACATCTTCTTCATCTACATCATCACAATCAACAACTTGCTCTCTTGGAGAGCCATTAGTCTCATCAAATACAACGTCGCTAGAGACTTCAACCAAACCCGATGATTTGTTGAAGACCCTATACGCCTTTGTATTTGAATCATAACCTAATAAAAACCCTTCTACAGCTTTGGGAGCAAACTTAGAATTTCTACCCTTCTTCACTAGAATGTAGCACTTGCTCCCAAAAACACGAAAGTAAGATACATTGGGTTTGTTACCGGTTAGTAGCTCATACGAAGTCTTCTTGAGGAGTCGATGAAGGTAGACCCTGTTGATGGCGTGGCAAGCCGTGTTCACGGCTTCCGACCAAAAGCACTCGGGGGTCTTGAACTCTCCGAGCATCGTCCTCGCCATATCGATTAGCGTCCTGTTCTTCCTCTCTACCACACCATTTTGCTGTGGTGTGTAGGGAGCGGAGAACTCGTGCTTGATCCCTTCCTCCTCAAGAAACTCCTCCACTTGTAGGTTCTTGAACTCGGACCCGTTGTCGCTCCTAATCTTCTTCACCTTGAGCTCAAACTCATTTTGAGCTCTCCTGAGGAAGCGCTTGAGGGTCCCTTGGGTTTCAGACTTATCCTGCAAAAAGAACACCCAAGTGAAGCGGGAAAAGTCATCAACAATAACTAAACCATACTTACTTCCTCCTATGCTTAGATAGGCGACGGGTCCGAAAAGGTCCATATGCAGCAGCTCCAGAGGTCTTGACGTGGTCATCACATTCTTGCTGTGATGCGCTCCTCCCACCTGTTTACCTGCCTGACAAGCTGCACAAGGTCTATCTTTTTCGAAATGCACATTTGTTAGACCTATTACGTGTTCTCCCTTTAGAAGCTTGTGGAGGTTCTTCATCCCCACATGTGCTAAGCGGCGATGCCACAGCCAGCCCATGCAAGTCTTAGCCATTAAGCATGCATCTAGACCGGCCTCTTCTTTTGCAAAATCAACTAAGTAAAGCTTGCCGTCTAGTACACCCTTAAAAGCTAGTGAACCATCACATCTTCTAAAGACAGACACATCTACATTTGTAAATAAACAATTATATCCCATTTGACATAATTGACTAACAGATAGCAAATTATATCCAAGACTCTCCACTAGGAATACATTTGATATAGAATGCTCATTAGAAATTGCAATTTTACCTAACCCTTTTACCTTGCCTTGATTCCCATCACCGAATATAATTGAATCTTGGGAATCCTTATTCTTGACGTAGGAGGTGAACATCTTCTTCTCCCCCGTCATATGGTTTGTGCATCCGCTGTCGATAATCCAGCTTGAACCCCCGGATGCATAAACCTGCAAGGCAAATTTAGGCTTGGGTCTTAGGTACCCAACTCATGTTGGGTCCTGCAAGGTTAGCACAAATATCTTTAGGGACCCAAATGCAAGATTTATCTCCCTTGCATCTAGCCCCTAATTTCCTAGCAACTACCTTCTTACCCTTTCTACAAATAGCAAAGGGAGTATTGCAAGCATAATAAATGGTAGAAGGTTTGTTTACAACTTTTCTAGGAACATGAGCAAAATTTCTCCTAGGCATATGCGCAACATTTCTCCTACTCATATTTCTATCATGCTGATAAGAAGAACTAGAAGCAAACATGGCATGAGAATCATAAACATGTGAATCAAAGTCATTTCTAGCATTTCTCCTATCATGGTACAAGAAAGCATGGTTCCTTTTAGCACTACTAGCCATAGGGGCCTTCCCTTTCTCCTTGACGAAGACGGGAGCCTTATGGCTTATTAAGTTCTTGGCTTCCCTCTTGAAGCCAAGCCCATCCTTAATTGAGGGGTGTCTACCAACCGTGTAGGCATCCCTTGCAAATTTTATTTTATCAACTTCATTCTTGCTAGTCTTAAGTTGGGCATTAAGACTAGCCACTTCATCATTTAGTTTTGAAATTAACACTAAGTGTTCACTACAAGCATTAACATCAAAATCTTTACACCTAGTACAAATTTCAACATGTTCAACACAGGAATTAGATTTATATGCTACTTCTAATTTAGCACTTAAATCATTGTTAACACCTTGTAAGGTAGAAATGGTTTCATGACAGGTAGATAATTCACTAGAAAGCATTTCAGTTCTTTTCACTTCTAAAGCATATGATTTTTGTGCTTCTACAAATTTATCATGTTCATCATACAATAAATCCTCTTGCTTTTCTAAAAGCCTATCCTTTTCATTTAATGCATCAATCAATTCATTGATTTTATCTATCTTAGATCTATCTAAGCCCTTGAACAAGCATGAATAATCTATGTCATCATCATCACTAGACTCACTATCACTAGAAGAAGCATAAGTGGAGTCTTGAGTACTCACCTTCTTCTCCCTTGCCATAAGGCAAGTGAGACGCTCGTTGGGGAAGAGAGCCGATTTGTTGAAGGCAGTGGCGGCGAGTCCTTCGTTGTCGGAGTCGGAGGAGGAGCAATCCGAGTCCCACTCCTTTCCTAGATGCGCCTCGCCCTTTGCCTTCTTGTATTGCTTCTTCTTCTCTCTTTTGTTCCCCTTTTCCTGGTCACTTTCATTATCGGGACAGTTAGCAATGAAATGACCAAGCTTACCGCATTTGAAGCATGAGCGCTTCCCCTTGGCTTTGGTCTTGCTTGGTTGTCCCTTGTGACCTTTAAGCACCGTCTTGAATCTTTTGATGATGAGAGCCATCTCTTCATCATTAAGGCCAGCCGCCTCAATCTGTGCCACCTTGCTAGGTAGCGCCTCCTTGCTTCGTGTTGCCTTGAGAGCAAGGGGTTGCGGCTCGTTGATCGGACCATTCAAGGCGTCGTCCACATACCTCGCCTCCTTGATCATCATTCGCCCGCTAACGAATTTCCCAAGAACTTCTTCGGGCGACATCTTGGTGTACCTGGGATTTTCACGTATATTGTTCACCAAGTGAGGATCAAGAACGGTAAATGACCTGAGCATTAGGCGGACGACGTCGTGGTCCGTCCATCGTGTGCTTCCGTAGCTCCTTATCTTGTTGATAAGGGTCTTGAGCCGGTTGTATGTTTGCGTCGGCTCCTCGCCACTTATCATTGCGAACCGTCCAAGCTCGCCCTCCACCAACTCCATCTTGGTGAGTAAGGTGACGTCGTTCCCCTCATGAGAAATCTTGAGGGTGTCCCAGATTTGCTTGGCGTTGTCCAAGCCGCTCACCTTATGGTATTCATCCCTGCACAAGGAAGCTAGAAGAACAGTAGTAGCTTGTGCATTCTTATGAATTTGTTCATTAATGAACATGGGACTATCCGAACTATCAAAGTGCATTCCACTCTCTACAATCTCCCATATACTAGGATGGAGAGAGAATAGGTGACTACGCATTTTGTGGCTCCAAAATCCGTAGTCCTCTCCATCAAAGTGTGGGGGCTTGCCGAGTGGAATGGAGAGCAAATGTGAATGTGAACTTTGCGGAATACGAGAGTAATCAAAGGAAAAGTTCGAATTAACCGGTTTCCTTCTCTCGTAGTCGTTGTGGTCCTCGTCCTTTTGGGAAGAAGTAGACTCATCACTGTCGTAGTAGACGATCTCCTTGATGCGCCTTGTCTTCTTCTTCCTCCCTTCCTTCCGTCTATGGCCCGAGCCGGAGTCGGTAGGCTTGTCGTCCTTCGGCTCGTTGACGAAGGTCTCCTTCTCTTTGTCGTTGATCACTATACCCTTCCCCTTAGGATCCATCTCTTCGGGCGGTTAGTCCCTTTGTGAAGAGAACGGCTCTGATACCAATTGAGAGCACCTAGAGGGGGGGGGGTGAATAGGTGATCCTGTAAAACTTAAACTTATAGCCACAAAAACTTGTTAAGTGTTAGCACGATAATTGCCAAGTGGCTAGAGAGAAGGTCTTGCACAATACGATAATCACAAAGAATTCAACACAGAGAAGACACAGTGATTTATCCCGTGGTTCGGCCAAGTACAAAACTTGCCTACTCCACGTTGTGGCGTCCCAACGGACGAGAGTTGCACTCAACTCCTCTCAAGCGATCCAATGATCAACTTGAATACCACAGTGTTATGCTTTTCTCTTCTTATCCCTTTCGCAAGGAATCTCCACAAATTGGAGTCTCTTGCCCTTACAAGTATATGATCACAAAGAAAGCACAGAGTAAGGGAGGGAAGCAACACACACAAATCCACAGCAAAAGCGCACACACACGGCCAAGAATCGAGCTCACAAGACTATTACAGAGTTCTCACTTAGAACAGAGCTCGAATCACTTAGAAACACAAACGAATGCGCAGAGACTTAGTGTGGATGATCAAGAATGCTCAAAGGTTGCTTGTGTGTCTCCTCCATGCGCCTAGGGGCTCCTTTTATAGCCCCAAGGCAGCTAGGAGCCATTGAGAGCAATTTTAGAAGGCCATCCTTGCCTTCTGTCGACGGGGGCACCGGACAGTCCGGTGCACACCGGACACTGTCCGGTGCCCGATTTGTTTCCTTATCTGGCGCTGCCGACCGTTGCAGCCCGTTGGAGATCTGCGAGCCGTTGGCGCACCGGACAGTCCGGTGCACACCGGACAGTCCGGTGCCGTCTTCCGACCGTTGGCTCGGCCACGTGTCCCGCGCGGATTGCGCGGCCGACCGTTGGCCCTGGCCGACCGTTGGCTCACCGGACAGTCCGGTGCACACCGGACAGTCCGGTGAATTTTAGCCGTACGCCGTCGGCGAATTCCCGAGAGCAGCCAGTTCGAGCCGAGTCAACCTGGCGCACCGGACACTGTCCGGTGCACACCGGACAGTCCGGTGCTCCAGACCGAACAGAGACTTGGCTGGACACAGCCAAGTCTTTCTCTCCCCTTTTCTCTTTTTCTTCTTTCTGTTTCTAACACTTAGACAATTATGTTAGTCCACAAAACGGTTAGTCCACAAAACCAATGTAATAAGGCTTAGAAACATACCTTTATCTCATGATTTGCACCTTGTTCATCCATGAATTAAACTTCACAATTAAACACATGTGTTGGCACTCAATCACCAAAATACTTAGAAATGGCCCAAGGGCACATTTCCCTTTCACTTACTACCCCGCATTACTTACTTGAAACCTAAGGATTGACTAGCTTTACACTTTACTTTATCCTTGATGACCTTATGGGCTATTATGGTTAGCATTCTGCTATTGCCTTAACTTAATCAATGAACATGATGTGAATATTTATGATACTGTTATCCTGATGATGTTGATGATCTTGTGATACTCTAGGGGGCTCAGGCTGTTTCCTGAGTACCTCTCCGTAAGGACCTGTTCGTTGAGAGACCACCCGGGATAACAGTGCAACCATGAGGGTGAAATGGGGTGCCCTTAGCTAATTAATTAGAGGAACTAGAGGTGTAGTTGCTTCGCCGTCGTGCCGTCAATGGGGTCCAGGCACAGTGCTTGCTCTGCCGAGGCTGAGTGCCGAGGTTCTTTCGTTTTGCTTTTTGTTAGTCACTCTCCTGCGGGGAGGGGTACTGTGTTTATCAAACTGGAGAAACCTAACGGGCAGCTACGATCTCTAGGGAATCTTTGTAACAGCTACGTAGTGATACCCTGCCGGACCACCTAGGTAGTGGTCAATGGGGATTAGCTCTCCCCGGGCAGAAAGGGAATCATGACTCATGGGTAAAGTGTGCGGCCTCTGCAGAGAGTAGTGAAACTGATATATCAGCCGTGCTCACGGTTAAGAGCAGCCTTGGGATCCTCTTTGATTAGAGATACAGATGGTTCGAAATACAAGGATTATGTTATGGTTTTGGTTCGAATATGATGATGTGGTTCCTCGAGGAGGAAATGGTTCATGGGTTGGTTAATGATAAAATCTGGCTTATACTAATGATAAATACCTGACCAACTAAAAGCAACTGCTTGAGCCTAACCCCACATAAAGCTAGTCCACTTCAGCCAAACGGGACATTTGCTGAGTATGTTGATGTGTACTCATCCTTGCTTTACCACAAAACACCAGGTTGTCCGCATTGTAACCACTGCTCCGGAGAAGGCGAAGTCGTGGAAGGAGACTTCCAGGAGTTCCAAGACTACGACGAATTCTAGGTGTGGGTTGGCGGCAACCCCCAGTCAGCTGCCTGTGAAGGCCTTATCTTTACTGCGTTTCGCTAGCACTTTGATTTACCTGTTAAGTTAATGACTATGTGGATGTCTATGACTCTGTGATGTAATAAGTTAATACTCTTTTATGTTAATATTCAAGCATTGTGCGATGATGTTCATTTATGTAATCGCTGTGTACGTGAGTTCTGATCCTGGCACGTACATAGTTCGCATTCGGTTTGCCTTCTGAAACCGGGTGTGACAATCACCCAGCGCCCCCCGCTTGGCCGCCCCACCCAGTCGCTAGCCCACAGCCGATCCCTGCCCGGATGCCCCGCTCTAGCGCACGGCCGCGCCAGCAGGAAGCAGTCACGCCCACGCCTAGTCAGGACTAGCGCCCTAATCCTCTAGCCCCCAGCCTGGGGTGAAGATGGTCGAGGTGGGCGCGACATCGCCATCGCCATCGCCGAGAAGCCTGTTGGTGAGGAGACAAGGCAGCGATTAAGTACCAGGCTGAGGTGAGATGGGGAAATTGGTCCGTTTTATGAAAAAATTGGGTTTGTGTCGCCTAAATTGCCAATTGTGTGGCACATTCAGTTTGTTGTTGCATTGTGATGTGGCTAAATTCGCATTTCATGCTCAAGAGAATTTTGCTTGTCTTCATGGAATAGGCACTTGAACGCTTTTTGTTTATGTAGCATTTCTCTATACCCTGCAGGTTATAGCCGCTTGCTAGACTTAATTATCATAGTTTGAACAGCCTCAAGGAGGTATTTCTCGGTGAACTTGTAAGGTCAGTCAACATCTCAATGTGTATGATTGAATTGACTTGTTCTTATGACCGAGGATGAATTGCTACTATTGACAAACTGCATTTCTACACCTCTTGATTCTCAGTGTGAACTATCCTTCTGTGTTTGCTGATGGTGGTGAGTAGGAGATAAGAATTAAACCTGACCTAGAGGCAAGGACAATAATTATCACGTAAGTTGTTCATTGATCCATGGTCGTCACCATTTTAATTTATTAGAAGTCTGACATGTTCTGGATAATAGAGGGCAGAGCCAGTTATCATTCTAATCTTTTTTTGCAGAAAGCTATATGATTTTCCTAATGTTCAGCTAGAAAGTGATTTAAGTATGAAAAGAACTCTCATCTTTCCTCTTCTGTCAAGCTATTTTTTCTATTTCACCATGTTGGCATTACTTGTTGTTTTAGATTCCTAGCTAATAAAAAAAGTCTTGTGGTGGCAGGACTCATCCTAAATTTCCTCAAATTCTTTGGCTATGTTTCTCCATGGCGCTTCATTCTGAGGTGAGTCGATGCTTCTATTTGTGTGTTTTGTTTTGAGTGTGTGTTCGATTCACTCAGATGAGGAATGAACCTTGCAGTTTCATTGTTGTGACTTTCCCCCAATCGGTTAGTTGAAGTTCTTTAGAGCATCACAGTTAAACTTATAATGGTCCGTAGTAAGATTGCATGATCCAAGGCTACACAAAGGTTGTTCAGAAATCTTCTCTATTTTTTTTTCTTTTTAGAGAACTAGACTTGTTTTCCCTTCTATATAGTTGATTGATACACATACTGAATTTTCATCATGTGTGATTGTGTGCTGCTAATCCAATACCAAGCTATGGGCTAATGTTTTCTTATAAGTTACTGCCTGAAAAACTGAAACTGTTCTCAAAAGTTTCAATGGTTTGAATTTACTGCACCCTTCTAATTGTTGTGAAGTGTCGAATTGCACAATACTATGTTGTATTACGAGTCATGACAATAGCAGGCCCACTACTTAAATTGTGATGTTCCATATAGTGTGCTTAATTCATACAACAAGCCCACTACTTAATTCATACAATGTACATTCGATCTCATCACTTTTGGGCTGACACTTTCTAGTTAGAACTATGTGAGAAGATATGAGTATCTTGTGCTTATGATGCTCCATAAATTTGAACTACAATGCAAATTGTTTAGGAGACATCTATATTTATCTGGTTATCAGTTGTAATGTTAGTATTTAGGTTGATATCAATATCACTTATTTCAAACATTGCCTACTTGTAGGCTTAGTTTATTAAACCTTGTTGTGTACAATCGGTAGTCATTGTTTTCCCCTTAAGGGCTAGTTGTTTAGTTGGTCTATATCAATTGTTAAGATCATTTTCATTTTAATCCATTTCTAGACCAATAATATCTTTTCCCTAACAGTGATAGCTTTCTTACCTTGTAGATTCAAGTCTCATTTTGAAGAGAATCTTAGGAACATTGGTAAGAATTACAAGTGTTTGGGCAAAATAGTTGTGTTTGTAGGTAACCTCATTTTAAGTGTTCTTTTTTGGTGAATATGAATAAACAAATGATCATAAAATTCTTCAAGTTGAAATTTTGCTATATGCTAAGAAAAATAAAGACCAGGAAGGTTGGCTACACAATCATTAAAAACGAAAGTAAAGAAGAGGAAATTGAATCATAAAGATTAAAACTATTGGCACTAAGAAACAGAACACGAAGAACTATAGTAAGCTCACCTGAGTTTCAATTGACATGGGGGTTTACACATCTACATCTTTCCTACATTGTAACACTTTAAGCTATAATTTTTTATTCTCTCTAAGGCAAAGCTCAAATGAAAATTCGGTCTTTATTCTTCTAAAATCTATCGTTGCTAATGATGAATTAGTCCACTGATCGAATGCTTCATTTTCTCATGAGAATTTTAAAGTTTTCTATATTTTGCTAGCATGACTTGCTTGAGGGTTAATGAGAAGACTGCAAAGTCAAAGACTTGATTCAATAATAATAAGAGTTTTCACGGAGTCAAAACTGGGAGCACAACAAACCTAATCCCTTGCTTAGTGGCAAATTTCGTGATCTAGGATGAACAAAATATGTTTGAAACGTTCAACGCCAATATTCCTGTTGGGGGTCTTCCTCTTCTGAAGGTTATAAAAAACGTGACTAACATGTTTTTCAGTATAACATAGACTGTTACAGGAGGCTTCGGCTTTGAGACGAAGGTATGCACAATATGAAGGTACTATCTGAAGGAAGGATGAACGAGCGCCGAAGCTGTGGCGGAAGGGGCTTCGGCTTAGTACGATGATGAAGGTGGAAGATGAAACCAACCTAAAAGGGAAAAGACTACTCGGCCCTTGATAGTTCGCCTTACGATTAGTAGTAAATGTCAGGGACATGAATGTAGTTTTGCCTGGGCTGCGTCCCGCGTCTATAAATAGATGAACAGTAACACCGTACTGTTCACGCTGCATTGTAATCGCTCTCGCGTCACTCTCGCATTTTCACCTTCTGACAAGCCGAATGTATTAATGAAATATAAAAATTGTGAATATTTATTCATGTTTATGAAATAAGAATATAAATAATTTATTGCTATATTATCATTATTTACATTCTTTTGTGTTTTATGTATCTTCATTTATATTTATTTACCGAGATGATGAAGGTATGTCCTTCATAACATTCGTCTGAAGATCATTATACTCGAAAGGAGATAATGTTTCGAAGTAATCATTAACAGTTGTGTTGCTTTGTTCTTAGTGTATAGCACCCGAGAACAAGGACACAACAATTCCATAATGTCATCTAATGTGTTACATTTTACAAAAAACTTTTTAGGCCTTACACTTCTCTTCCTTCCTATGGACTTTCTACCTCTTGTAATCTTTGTATTGCAGTATAATTTGATATGTAACAGTTTAGTTCTGTATTGGTTGTTGGCAAACGAATTTGTGAGATATTGAGATCAATGATATGTGTTGTTTGTTTTCATGTAGTCGTTGTACTGCAACATTCTATCGAATAATTTGTGTTTTGTCGCTATCGCAATGCACAAACACCGTAGTAGTTTGTGTCTATATATATATTGTCGGTGTTTCGGACCCAGGGGGCCCTCAACCGGACCGACTAGTAAATTTGTCGCTGCGTGTCCCTGCCCGGATGGGTTGATGCAAGATGGAACACAAGAGGGAAATGAGGCTTATGTTATCTTGCACCGGGGTGCTCGTAGTAGGGGTTACAAGCGTTGAGGGAGAGCGAGAACGAGAGAGAGCGAGAAAGAGAGGGTTCGGCCTTGAGGCGAGCCGTCTGAGTCTGCCTCTGCTCGTCTGCGTCCGTGTGTTCGTACGTGTGTTTCTCCCGTCTCCCCCCCCCTCTCCCCCTTTTCTTCTCTCCCCTCCTGCGGGGCCCTGGACATCCCCTTTTATAGATACAAGGAGATGCCCAGCTATACAATGGGGGTGTAGCTATGTGCTAATGTGGCTGGCAGGGAAGTGCCTTTAGCCCTGTACAGGTAATAACGTGGCCGTTGGAGAAGTGCCTTGAGCCCTGCAGATGTACCAATGTGGCCGTTGGAGAAGTGTCTTGTGCCCTGTAGAAGCATAGCTGGTGGTGCGGCATGGATCTTGCTGATGTTTCCTTGCTTCCGTAGGGGGTTTGAGAGCACTCGACGTCATGGGCGCACGCGGGGAACCATCATTACCTGTTACCAGAGTAACTTAGATGGGACACCGGTCTTGTTCCTTCGTAGCCTGAGGCGGCTAGCTAGGGGTAGGGTAATGATGGGTCCCTAGTAGCATAGTTGATACGGGGCCGAGGTCGGGCGAGGCGGCGACTCCTCCGAGGCCGAGGCTGAGGTCAAGGCCTAGGGTCGGGCGAGGCGGAGACCTTCTCCCGAGGCCGAGGTTGAGGCCGAGGCCCAGGGTCGGGCGAGGTGGAGAATTTCTCCCGAGGCCGAGGATGAGGCCAAGGCCCAGGGTCGGGCGAGGCGGAGTCCTTCTCCCGAGGCCGAGGCTGAGGCCGAGGCCCAGGGTCGGGCGAGGCAGAGCTCCTTGTTGCGCTCGAGGCTGGACTCAGGGGAGGTCGTGACTTGCTGTTGTCAGTCTTTCCCTGGTGGCTGGCACAGTTGCCGGAGCGGGGTGAACAGCGTTGTTTTCCTGTCAGAACGGTCACTAAGGGGGGCGAAGTGACTGTGGTCACTTCGACCTTTGCCGACTGAGGCACGCGTGTCACGATAAGGTGCCAGCCGATCCCTGCATTAAATGCGCATGCGATACGGTCGGTTGGTAAGGCGATTTGGGCGAGGTCGCTGCACGACAAAGTCTGCCCGCGCTAGGCTTCGGGCGAGCCGAGGGTGCGTCTGCTGACTGAGGGGACCCTCAGTCGAGGCGTGAATCTGTCCAGGACTACCGTCCTTGCCCGAGGCTAGGCTCGGATGAGGTCACGTCCCTTGGTAGACGAGGCCTGCGCTTTATCAGTCGTTTATGGTTTGTTCTGAAGATGTTTTCCAGCCGGATTAAGGAGCATTGGGGGTACCCCTAATTATGGTCCCCGACAGTAGCCACCGAGCCTCGAAGGGAGTGCAGGTACTCGCTTGGAGGTTCTGCCGGATTTTTTGCAAGGGGACCGGCCCTTCTCGGTTATGCTTTGTTCTGGTGGGTGCGCGCGAGCGCACCCACCGGGTGTAGCCCCCGAGGCCTCGGAGGAGTGGTTTGACTCCTCTGAGGTCTTAATCCTTTTTGTGATGCCTCGGTCAGCCTTGTTGTTCCCTCATGCAGCCTGGCCGCAGCCCAGGTGCACGGTGAGGCTCCGAGTTTTTGAGCTGGTTTGTTGACGTGGTCAACAGTTTGGCCGTAGCCTGGCGCGAGAGCAGCCCCCGAGCCTCTGCACGGAGCGAGAGGACGATCAATGACCGTCTCGACTTTTATTGTACGCCCCTTCGTCGCCTCTCCGCGAGGAGAAAGGGGGGAAAGCGCCATGTTACCCTCGAAGGGCACCGAACATGGTGTTTCCGGTGAGTTGCTAACGGGTGATCCGAGTGGACACCCGAGCCCCGTTTGATAAGGGTCGGCTAGTGGCCCAGAGGCGCGCTCCAAAAGTACCTGCAGGTGATTTGCTGGACCCAGACCCATTCGATAGGGTCCGAGGGCTCGGTGCCTCCCTCCGGTGGGATTCCATTACAAATCATTTCCGATGGTCTCGAAAATGTCCTAGGGTACCTCGGGAGTGTAGCCTGAGCCTCGGCCATGTAACGGACGTACCCAGGGTCATCCCTGACTCTGCGTGCTCTGGGCGGCTGTTGAACCCTTCTGAGGGGCCAGCCTTCGAACCCCTGATCAGTAAAGGGCTCGAAGCCCAAGTGCTCTGGGGCGGTTGCCGAACCCCGGAGGGCGCAACCTTCGAACCCCTGATCAGTAGGAGGGCTCGGGGCCCGTTTCCTTCGCCGAGAAGGATCCTTTCTGCAATATCCCCTTTCCCGGTCCCTATGGCAAGAGAGAGAGAGAGAGGAAAAGGATATAAATTTAAATAATGTGGCACACCTTTTATGACGCGGTCATGATGACGGAGACGAAACGGTGCCTGCTTCGCCTGCCGGAGGTGTCGCTTGTCCTGCCAAGGAGTTAATGCGACAGGACGGGCGATTCGCGGGGTGGTTGTTGCGCGTGCGCGAGTCGTTCGAGGAACAAAACACGGGTGCGTCGTTTTTTATGTTGTGGGAGGGGGTGCGAACCTGTAGGTGATTGGACCGCTGCTTCCGCATGCCTGTTGCTGCAATTACTGCCGGCCCGCCTCTGATCATATCGACCATCGTGCATATCTCCACGGCTGAGTGACCCGTGATCGCCGCACTTAATGGGCACTGTTGGGTCACGCGTAGGGCTGCCTTGAGTCGCTGTGCTGGTTCCACAGTCGAGAAGACGCAGCATTAGCGCAAGCGGCGGTGCGGTTTCCTTGCACGCAGTGACCGACGCGCCGGTTACATGACATGTGGGACCGGGCCTCCGTGCTGGACCATCGGATGCGACGAGGCTGAAAGGGTGCACAACCGTGGTGCAGTTGCATGCTACCTGCGTGGCGACTCGCCCTTTCGAATGCTGGCTTCGGCGAGGATGAGGGAACACTTATAACCGCAGGGCAGTTACATGCTTCGCGTGCGGCGGTTTGCCTCCTTCGCGTTTCGGGTCAGCTCGCACGACGTGTGGGACCCAGCCCCCGTGTCGTAGGGTGGGAACCCTAGAGCACGTCGGTGGAGACTTTGCCCGTGACACTTGGGGTGCGAGTGAGGAGATCTGCCTTTAAAAAGGGATCGACCCCCTGGGCGGTGGCCATGCCTTCACACTCCTCGCACCCATCACGCCTTTCCGCCTTCCGAGCCCCCACATGGGGTGCACCTGTGTTGCCTTCTTTTTGCTGTTGTTTGAGGAGCGCAACCCCGTGGGGGTTGGCGCTCTCCGGTCACCGTTCGGCTTCAAGGATTTTCATCATGCAGCCCGGCTGCAGTCCCCCACCGGCGGTCACCCAGGATGATGACCGCAGGCCTCGTGGCGGGGAAGAGCGAGCCGGGCCGTGGCCTCCCCCCTACCCTCAGCTTCAAGGATGTTCATCATCCGTGCTGGGGAGGAGGGTGCACCGAGTCGAGGCCCGCCTCCGCGTGGGCAGCGGCCCGCTCCTTCCCTCAGTGATCGGGGGAGAAGGGTGTTCGCCGCCCGTGGCGCTGTCAGCTGCCGCGTTTCTGGCTCCCCGGCCTGAGCGGCTCTGGCGCTGCTTCCGGTGCCTCCTCCTACCACTGGGGTGGAGCATGGCTGCCCGTCCACCGCACGGGTGTCGGTCGCATCGTGCGCGGGCCAGCTACGTCCAAGTCCTCCTTGCGTCGTAGGCTGCACCGGGGGGTCGCACAACACGTCGTACGCCGCGAGGGCGGTACTCGTGTTCTGGGACAGCCTCAGCGAGGACAGGAGTGAGGACCTACCGGTGCGCTTTGGGGCGACCGCCGTTCGCCGGTGCGGTGTTGGTGGGCAGGTGGCCGCTGTCGTCGATGCTGAGGTGATGGTCGCCATAGGTGAGGCTTCCTCTGCCAAAGCGGTTGCCTCCACCGACGAGACCGTCGGTGCCACCTGCGCTCCGGACCTCCGGCTCTTTGGCTTTAATGGCTGGTTCTCATCCCCCATGAGGGGACGTGAATGAGGGCCTTTCAGCAGTAGCGTTTTCCCTGAGGCCATCACTGCTGCTGTCTAGCCGCCCGAGGCGGAGGTCGTTGTCGCGCTACTGGTGCGGTGGTCGCTGGCGGGCCACTTGGAGCTCGTTATCCCGCAGGCCTTCTGGTGTGGAGGTTGTTCATTCCTGCAGGAATGGACCCGGAGTCCCGTTTGTAATGGTACCTTCTTGAGGGCAAGATGTAATAGCTTTAAGTACTAAGACATCTACCGTAGGTCGAGAAAACCACCGAGGGCGCTGCCGACGTCTAAGTCTAGGTACCATTGTTACCCCCAAGCACATGTGTTTGTTCTTTGTGGCTGCTGAGGCCTGAACATTTGGGTATAAAGCCGAGTTTCTTTCCTCTTGTTTCGAGCATTAGGACTTGTTCGTCAGTAGCAGAATCTCTTATCTGAGCGTGAGCTGCCTTTCGCGGAAGGTGACAAGTGAGGTATCCGTATCTCGGAGGCGTAGGAGTCCCTCGGCTCGGTCAGCCTTGCCGTTCAAGGTCTCTCTCGCCCATCATTAGGATTTCGCTATCGACGCAGTCGAAATGCATGAAAGTCGTTTTGGTAGAAAAACTTTTCCAAGGAAAGTTTTGGCGCAGAGGGGGTTCCTCCTTTCTAGACCCCGAGGCGACCGCTTGGGCCGGGACCCTCGCGGAGGGTCTAGCCGTGGCCGTCGGGTCTGCTTGGTCCGCCCAAGCTTAGGCCTCGCAGCAGCGTGTCCGGGCCAAAGGTTGTTTCGCCCGCTTTGTGACTTTGTTTTCATCTCCATTCTTCTCCTTGTGTCTGAAGAATGTTGTCCTGTTGTCTGCAGGGTTCGAGATGGCTCTTAACGAGTTCGTCAAGAACTGTAAGGCGCTTGCCGGGGCGGTTGAGCAGAAGGAGGTCGACCGCGTGGCCATGTCCGAGGCTATCTCGGCTTTCTGCCGGGCCTTTGGCCTCGACGACGTCCCCTTGGGTAGCTCCCCCTAGAGTCACCTGCGGGCCTTGGGCGGCCATGTGCGCAGCAGACTCTGCGGGGCGCTGCACCACGACGTTAGGCGGGCCTTCGTCGTGCTCGCCTCCCACTACGACGTGGATCTGGAGTGGGTCAGCGAGGGGTACTGTTACCCGACGAAGAGGAGGCTGCCTTAGCCGAGATCTAGAGGCTTGACGCGGCTGTTGAGGGCCCAAGCGCGGCGCTGGCTTCCTCTTTCAAGGTGGAGGTCCTTCCGCCCGTGTCGCCGTTCGAGGCCGGGCCAGATTCTGCCGAGGGTGGAAATGACGCCGAGCGTGCTGCTCCTCCCCCTACCGATGTTTGAACCTGTAGGAACAGTTTGTTTTAAGTATGTGTATGTCTTTTGCGGACGCTGAGGCCTAGACATTTTTGTTGTTAAAGCTGTGTTTTCTTTCCTCTCGTTTCGAGCCTTGGGACTTGTTCGGTAGCGGAATCGCTTATCCGAGCGTGAGTTACTTTTCGCGGAAGGTGATGAGTGAGGTATCCGTATCCTGGAGGCGTAGGAGTCCCTTGGCTCGGTCGGCCTTGCCGCTTACGTGTCCTCTCATCGTTTTCAGGATTCCGTTATCGATGTAGTCGAAAAGCACGAAAAGTCGTTTTGGTAGAAGAGTTTTCGAGCGTTAGGACTTGTTTGGTAGCAGAATCACTTATCCGAGCGTGAGCTACCCTTCATGGAAGGTGATGAGTGAGGTATCCATATCCCGGAGGCGTAGGAGTCCCTCGGCTCGGTCGGCCTTGCCGTTCAAGGTCTCTCGCGTCGTTTTTAGGATTCCGCTATCGACGCAGTCGAAATGCACGAAAGACGTTCTGGTAAAAGACTTTTCTGAGGAAAATTTTGACGCAGAGGGGGTTCCCCCCTTCTAGCCCCCGAGGGAGGGTCGGGCTTTGCTGAGGCAAGGTCGATCCTCCCTTAACAGCTAGACTTTATTTATGCATGTAAAGGAAAGCGATATACATGAACGACTTGAAACATTTTAAGGGTAAAAGCGACATAGTTGTTCGATGTTCCAAGCGTTGTTGTAGACCTCGCCTTGATCGTTGGCCAGCTTGTATGTCCCAGGCTTCAAAATCTTGGCGATGATGAACGGCCCTTCCCAGGGAGGAGTAAGCTTATGGCGTCTTTAGGCGTCTTGTCGCAGCCGAAGTACCAAGTCTCCCACTTGGAAGTCTCGGGGCCGAACCCTTCAGGCGTGGTAGCGTCGCAGAGACTATTGGTACCGTGCCGAGTGTAGTAAGGCCACGTCCCGTGCCTCTTCCAGTTGGTCCAATGAATCCTCTCGGCTGGTCTGGTTGCTTTGGTCGTCGTAAGCCTTTGTCCTCGGGGAACCGTATTCCAAGTCCGTGGGTAAGATGGCCTCGGCCCCATAGACTAGGAAAAACAGCGAGAAACCCGTGGCTCGGCTCGGCGTCGTCCTCAGACTCCAAACCATCGAGGGTAGTTCTTTTATCCACCGCTTGCCAAACTTGTTGAGGTCGTTGTAGATCCTCGGTTTTAGCCCCTGCAAAATCATACCGTTGGCGCGTTCCACCTGCCCATTTGTCATTGGGTGAGCTACGGCGTCCCAGTCCACACGGATGTGGTGGTCCTCGCAGAAGTCCAGGAACTTTTCGTAATGAACTACGTGCCATTGTCGGTGATGATTGAGTTTGGGACCCCAAAGCGATGGATGATATTTGTGAAGAACGCCACCGCCTGCTCGGACCTGATGCTGGTTAAGGGTCGGACTTCGATCCACTTGGAGAATTTGTCGATGGCGACCAGCAGGTGCATGAAGCCCCCGGGTGCCTTCTGCAAGGGACCGACGAGGTCCAGACCCCACACGGCAAACAGCCAAGTGATGGGTATTGTCTGCAGGGCTTGAGCGGGCAGGTGCGTCTGTCTTGCGTAGAATTGACACCCTCGGCAGGAGCGTACAATCCTAGTGGCGTCGGCCACCGCGGTTGGCCAGTAGAACCCTTATCGGAAAGCGTTTCCCACGAGGGCTCGAGGTGCTGCATGGTGACCGCAAGCCCCCAAGTGTATTTCTTGTAACAGCTCTTGTCCTTGGGCAATGGATATGCATCGTTGGAGAATACCTGAGGGGCTGTGGTGGTACAACTCATGTTCATCACCTAGTAAAACGAACGACTTGGCGCGCCGAGCCAGTCGCCGAGCTTCGGCCTTGTCGAGGGGCAGCTCTCCTCGGAGGAGATATTCTAGGTACGGGGTCTGCCAGTTCAGGATCGGTGTGACCCCATTCTGCTCCACCTCGACACGCAGCGCGTCACCCTCAGTGGCCGAGGGTACCTCGGGCTGAGCCGAGGTTTCCTCTGGTTCGGGCGCGTCGTCAACTTTGACGGATGGTTGATATATGTCCCTGGAGAAGACGTCCGAGGGAACCGTCGTTCGCCCCGAGGCTATTTTTGCCAACTCATCTGCAGTCTCGTTGTAGTGCCGAGCAACATGGTTAAGTTCTAGCCCGTAGAACTTGTCTTCCAAGCGCCAAACTTCGTCACAGTAGGCCTCCATTTTTTGGTCGCGGCAGTGGGAGTTTGAAAGGGAAATGTGCCCTTGGGCCATTTCTAAGTATTTTGGTGATTGAGTGCCAACACATGTGCTTAATTGTGAATTTATGTACATGGATGAACAAGGTGCAAATCATGAGATAAAGGTATGTTTCTAAGCCTTAGTACATTGGTTTTGTGTACTAATATATTTGTCTAAGTGTTAGAAACAGAAAGAAGAAGAAGAGAGAAGAGGAGGAAATGACTTGGCTGTGTGCAGCCAAGACCCAGCTCGGTCTGGAGCACCGGACTGTCCGGTGTGCACCGGACAGTGTCCGGTGCGCCAGGCCGACTCGGCTCGAACTGGCCGCTCTCGGGAAATTGGCCGGCGGCGTACGGCTAAAATTCACCGGACTGTCCGGTGTGCACCGGACTGTCCGGTGAGCCAACGGTCGGCCGGGCCAACGGTCGGCCGCGCAATCTGCGCGGGACACGTGGCCGAGCCAACGGTCGGAAGACGGCACCGGACTGTCCGGTGTGCACCGGACATGTCCGGTGCGCCAACTGCGCCAGATCTTCCAACGGTCGGCAACGGTCAGAAGCGCCCGTTATGGAAAGAAATCGGGCACCGGACAGTGTCCGGTGTGCACCGGACTGTCCGGTGCCCCCGACGACAGAAGGCAAGGATGGCCTTCCGGATTTGCTCTCAACGGCTCCTAGCTGCCTTGGGGCTATAAAAGGAGCCCCTAGGCGCATGGAGGAGACAGACAAGCAACCTTTGAGCATTCCTGATCACCCACAAGCAATCTTTGCGCATTCTGTTGTCATTCTAAGTGTTTCGAGCTCTGTTCTAGTGAGAACTGTGTGATACTCTTGTGAGCTCGATTCTTGGCCGTGTGTGTGCGAGTTTCGCTGTGGATTTGTGTGCGTTGCTTCCCTCCCTTACTCTGTGCTTCTTTGTGATCATATACTTGTAAGGGCAAGAGACTCCAATTTGTGGAGATTCCTTGCAAACGGGATAGTGAAAGGAAAACAAAACACCGTGGTATTCAAGTGGGTCTTTGGACCGCTTGAGAGGGGTTGATTGCAACCCTCGTCCGTTGGGACGCCACAACGTGGAGTAGGCAAGCGTTGGTCTTGGCCGAACCACGGGATAAACCACTGTGTCACCTCTGTCTTGATCTTTTGTGGTATTGTGTTTTGTTGAGACTTCACCTTAGCCACTTGGCAATAATCGTGCTAACACTTAACAAGTTTTTGTGGCTTAAGTTTGAAGTTTTTACAGGATCACCTATTCACCCCCCCTCTAGGTGCTCTCAATTGGTATCAGAGCCGTTCTCTTCACAAAGGGACTAACCGCCCGAAGAGATGGATCCTAAGGGGAAGGGTATTGTGATCAATGACAAAGAGAAGGAATCCTTCGTCAACGAGCCAAAGGACGATAAGCCTACCGACTCCGGCTCGGGCCAAAGACGGAAGGAAGGGAAGAAGAAGAAGACAAGGCACATCAAGGAGATCGTCTACTACGACAGCGACGAGTCTACTTCTTCCCAAAAGGACGAGGACCACAACAACTACGAGAGAAGGAAACCGGTTAATTCGAACTTTTCTTTTGATTACTCTCGTATTCCGCAAAGTTCACATTCACATTTGCTCTCCATTCCACTCGACAAGCCCCCACACTTTGATGGAGAGGACTACGGATTTTGGAGCCACAAAATGCGTAGTCACCTATTCTCTCTCCATCCGAGTATATGGGAGATTGTAGAGAGTGGAATGCACTTTGATAGTTCGGATAGTCCTATGTTCATTAATGAACAAATTCATAAGAATGCACAAGCTACTACTGTTCTTCTAGCTTCCTTGTGCAGGGATGAATACCATAAAGTGAGCGGCTTGGACAACGCCAAGCAAATCTGGGACACCCTCAAGATTTCTCATGAGGGGAACGACGTCACCTTGCTCACCAAGATGGAGTTGGTGGAGGGAGAGCTTGGACGGTTCGCGATGATAAGGGGCGAGGAGCCAACGCAAACGTACAACCGGCTCAAGACCCTTATCAACAAGATAAGAAGCTACGGGAGCACGCGATGGACGGACCACGACGTCGTCCGCCTAATGCTCAGGTCCTTTACCGTACTTGATCCTCATCTCGTGAACAATATTCGTGAGAATCCCAGGTACACGATGATGACGCCCGAGAAGTGCTTGGAAAATTCGTAAGCGGGCGGATGATGATCAAGGAGGCAAGATACGTCGATGAAGCGTTGAACGGTCCGATCAACGAGCCGCAACCCCTTGCTCTCAAGGCAACACGAAGCAAGGAGGCGCTACCCAGCAAGGTGGCACAGATTGAGGCGGCCGGACTCAATGATGAAGAGATGGCTCTCATCATCAAGCGATTCAAGACGGCGCTAAATGGTCGCAAGGGGCAGCCAAGCAAGACCAAGACCAAGGGGAAGCGCTCATGCTTCAAATGCGGTAAGCTTGGTCATTTTATCGCTAACTGTCCCGATAATGAAAGTGACCAGGAAAAGGGGAACAAAAGAGAGAAGAAGAAGCAATACAAGAAGGCAAAGGGCGAGGCGCATCTAGGAAAGGAATGGGACTCGGATTGCTCCTCCTCCGACTCCGACAACGAAGGACTCGCCGCCACTGCCTTCAACAAATCGGCTCTCTTCCCCAACGAGCGTCTCACTTGCCTTATGGCAAGGGAGAAGAAGGTGAGTACTCAAGACTCCACTTATGCTTCTTCTAGTGATAGTGAGTCTAGTGATGATGATGACATAGATTATTCATGCTTGTTCAAGGGCTTAGATAGATCTAAGATAGATAAAATCAATGAATTGATTGATGCATTGAATGAAAAGGATAGGCTTTTAGAAAAGCAGGAGGATTTATTGTATGATGAACATGATAAATTTGTAGAGGCACAAAAATCATATGCTTTAGAAATTAAAAGAAATGAGATGCTTTCTAGTGAACTATCTACTTGTCATGAAACCATTTCTACTTTACAAGGTGTTAATAATGATTTAAATGCTAAATTAGAAGTAGCAAATAAATCTAATTCGTGTGTAGAACATGTTAAGATTTGCACTAGATGTAAGGATTTCGATATTGATGCCTGTAGTGAACACCTAGTTTTAATTTCCAAATTAAATGAGGAATTGGCTAGTCTTAATGCCCAACTTAAGACTAGCAAGAATGAAGTTGATAAAATAAAATTTGCAAGGGATGCCTACACGGTTGGTAGACACCCCTCAATTAAGGATGGTCTTGGCTTCAAGAGAGAGGCCAAGAACTTAACAAGCCATAAGGCTCCCATCTTCGTCAAGGAGAAAGGGAAGGCCCCTATGGCTATTAATGCTAAAAAGAACCATGCTTTTATGTATTATGATAGGAGAAATGCTAGAAATGCTTATAATGATTTTGATTCACATGTTTATGATTCTCATGCCATGTTTGCTTCTAGTTCTTCTTATAAGCATGATAGGGATATGTGTAGAAGAAATGTTGTACATATGTCTAGGAGAAATATTGCTCATGTACCTAGAAAGAATGTTATTCATGCTCCTAGGAAAGTAGTGAATGAACCTTCTGTAATTTATTGTGCTTTAAACACTTCCTTTGCTATTTGTAGAAAGGATAGGAAAATAGTTGCTAGGAAGTTAGGGGCAAAATGCAAGGGAGATAGGACTTGCATTTGGGTCCCTAAGGACATTTGTGCTAACCTTGCAGGACCCAACATGAGTTGGGTACCTAAGACCCAAGCCTAAATTTGCCTTGCAGGTTTATGCATCCGGGGGTTCAAGCTGGATTATTGACAGCGGATGCACAAACCATATGACGGGGGAGAAGAAGATGTTCACCTCCTACGTCAAGAATAAGGATTCCCAAGATTCAATTATATTCGGTGATGGGAATCAAGGCAAGGTAAAAGGGTTAGGTAAAATTGCAATTTCTAATGAGCATTCTATATCAAATGTATTCCTAGTGGAGAGTCTTGGATATAATTTGCTATCTGTTAGTCAATTATGTCAAATGGGATATAATTGTTTATTTACAAATGTAGATGTGTCTGTCTTTAGAAGATGTGATGGTTCACTAGCTTTTAAGGGTGTACTAGACGGCAAGCTTTATTTAGTTGATTTTGCAAAAGAAGAGGCCGGTCTAGATGCATGCTTAATGGCTAAGACTTGCATGGGCTGGCTGTGGCATCGCCGCTTAGCTCATGTGGGGATGAAGAACCTCCACAAGCTTCTAAAGGGAGAACACGTGATAGGTCTAACAAATGTGCATTTCGAAAAAGATAGACCTTGTGCAGCTTGTCAAGCAGGTAAACAAGTGGGAGGAGCGCATCACAGCAAGAATGTGATGACCACGTCAAGACCTCTGGAGCTGCTGCATATGGACCTTTTCGGACCCGTCGCCTATCTAAGCATAGGAGGAAGTAAGTATGGTCTAGTTATTGTTGATGACTTTTCCCGCTTCACTTGGGTGTTCTTTTTGCAGGATAAGTCTGAAACCCAAGGGACCCTCAAGCGCTTCCTCAGGAGAGCTCAAAATGAGTTTGAGCTCAAGGTGAAGAAGATTAGGAGCGACAACGGGTCCGAGTTCAAGAACCTACAAGTGGAGGAGTTTCTTGAGGAGGAAGGGATCAAGCATGAGTTCTCCGCTCCCTACACACCACAGCAAAATGGTGTGGTAGAGAGGAAGAACAGGACGCTAATCGATATGGCGAGGACGATGCTTGGAGAGTTCAAGACCCCCGAGTGCTTTTGGTCGGAAGCCGTGAACACGGCTTGCCACGCCATCAACAGGGTCTACCTTCACCGCCTCCTCAAGAAGACGTCATATGAGCTACTAACCGGTAACAAACCCAATGTATCTTACTTTCGTGTTTTTGGGAGCAAGTGTTACATTCTAGTGAAGAAAGGTAGAAATTCTAAGTTTGCTCCCAAAGCTGTAGAAGGGTTTTTGTTAGGTTATGATTCAAATACAAAGGCGTATAGGGTCTTCAACAAATCATCGGGTTTGGTTGAAGTCTCTAGCGACGTTGTATTTGATGAGACTAATGGCTCTCCAAGAGAGCAAGTTGTTGATTGTGATGATGTAGATGAAGAAGATGTTCCGACGGCCGCTATACGAACCATGGCGATTGGAGAAGTGCGGCCACAGGAACAAGATGAACGAGATCAACCTTCTTCCTCAACCACGGTGCATCCCCCAACTCAAGACGATGAACAGTTTCATCAAAAGGAGGCGTGTGATCAAGGGGGAGCACAAGATGATCATGTGATGGAGGAAGAAGCGCAACCGGCACCTCCAACCCAAGTTCGAGCGATGATTCAAAGGGATCATCCCGTCGACCAAATTCTGGGTGACATCAGCAAGGGAGTAACTACTCGGTCTCGACTAGTTAATTTTTGTGAACATTACTCTTTTGTCTCCTCTATTGAGCCTTTCAGGATAGAGGAGGCCTTGCTAGATCCGGATTGGGTGTTGGCCATGCAGGAGGAACTTAACAACTTCAAGCGCAATGAAGTTTGGACGCTGGTGCCTCGTCCCAAGCAAAATGTTGTGGGAACCAAGTGGGTTTTCCACAACAAACAGGACGAGCACGGAGTGGTGACAAGGAACAAGGCTCGACTTGTGGCAAAAGGTTATGCCCAAGTCGCAGGTTTGGACTTTGAGGAGACTTTTGCTCCTGTGGCTAAGCTAGAGTCCATTCGTATCTTGCTAGCATATGCTGCTCACCATTCTTTCAGGTTGTACCAAATGGATGTGAAGAGCGCTTTCCTCAACGGGCCAATAAAGGAGGAGGTGTACGTGGAGCAACCCCCTGGCTTCGAGGATGAACGGTACCCCGACCACGTGTGTAAGCTCTCTAAGGCGCTCTATGGACTTAAACAAGCCCCAAGAGCATGGTATGAATGCCTTAGAGATTTCTTAATTGCTAATGCTTTCAAGGTTGGGAAAGCCGATCCAACTCTTTTCACTAAGACTTGTGATGGTGATTTGTTTGTGTGCCAAATTTATGTCGATGACATAATATTTGGTTCTACTAATCAAAAGTCTTGTGAAGAGTTTAGCAGGGTGATGACGCAGAAATTCGAGATGTCGATGATGGGTGAGTTGAACTACTTCCTTGGGTTCCAAGTGAAGCAACTCAAGGACGGCACCTTCATCTCCCAAACGAAGTACACGCAAGATCTGCTAAAGCGGTTTGGGATGAAGGACGCCAAGCCCGCAAAGACTCCGATGGGAACCGACGGACACACCGACCTCAACAAAGGAGGTAAGTCTGTTGATCAAAAAGCATACCGGTCAATGATAGGGTCTTTACTTTATTTATGTGCTAGTAGACCGGATATTATGCTTAGCGTATGCATGTGTGCTAGATTTCAATCCGATCCTAAGGAATGTCACTTGGTGGCGGTGAAGCGAATTCTTAGATATTTAGTAGCTACGCCTTGCTTCGGGATCTGGTATCCAAAGGGGTCTAACTTTGACTTGATTGGGTACTCAGATTCCGACTATGCTGGATGTAAGGTCGATAGGAAGAGTACATCAGGGACGTGCCAATTCTTAGGAAGGTCCCTGGTGTCATGGAACTCTAAGAAACAAACCTCCGTTGCCCTATCCACCGCTGAGGCCGAGTACGTTGCCGCAGGACAGTGTTGTGCGCAACTACTTTGGATGAGGCAAACCCTCAGGGACTTTGGCTACAATCTGAGCAAAGTCCCACTCCTATGTGATAATGAGAGTGCTATCCGAATAGCGGAAAATCCTGTTGAGCACAGCCGCACAAAGCACATTGACATCCGGCATCACTTTTTGAGAGACCACCAGCAAAAGGGAGATATCGAAGTGTTTTATGTTAGCACCGAGAACCAGCTAGCCGATATCTTTACCAAGCCTTTAGATGAGAAGACCTTTTGCAGGCTGCGTAGTGAGCTAAATGTCTTAGATTCGCGGAACTTGGATTGAATTGTAGCATACATGTATTCATGCTCTTGATCATGTTCCTTTCTGCATTTTGTTGCTTATTATGGTGCTCAAGTTGTACAAACACTCCCCGGACCTCACAAGTCCGTTGCAAAGTGATGCACATATTTAGGGGGAGATGTGTTACAACTTGACCCTTTGAGACTAACCATATGTTTGAGTTTGCTTGTTTTAGTCACAAAGGAGAATTGAAAGGGAAAAGGTGGACTTGGACCATGAAAGACTTCCACTGCACTCCGATGAGGGGTAACTTATTCCAAGTCCATCTCATGAACTCTTGTTGCCATTTGCTCTTAATTGAAGATTTTTGGTGAGGCAATGGGGTTAAAGGGCCAAGATTGATCCCGTTTTGGTGCTTGATGCCAAAGGGGGAGAAAATAAAGGCCAAAGCGATAAATGGATCAGCTACCACTTGAGTTTGAAAATAGTAGAGTAGAGTTTTTGGTTTGTCAAAACTCTTTTATTGTCTCTTTTAGCTTCTTGTGGGGAAAAGTAGTAATTATGGGAAAAAGGGGGAGTTTTTGAAATCTTTGATCAATCTCTTTTGGAATGACTCTCTTTATGCTTCAACATGTGTGTTTAACGTAGAGATAGAGATTTGAGTTTGATTTGCAAAAACAAACCAAGTGGTGGCAAAGGATGATCCATATATGCCAAAATTGATTCAAAATAAATTTAAGTTTTATTTGAAGTGAGTTTGCACTTGTTCTAGTTGCTTTATATTGTGTTGGCATAAATCACCAAAAAGGGGGAGATTGAAAGGGAAATGTGCCCTTGGGCCATTTCTAAGTATTTTGGTGATTGAGTGCCAACACATGTGCTTAATTGTGAATTTATGTACATGGATGAACAAGGTGCAAATCATGAGATAAAGGTATGTTTCTAAGCCTTAGTACATTGGTTTTGTGTACTAATATATTTGTCTAAGTGTTAGAAACAGAAAGAAGAAGAAGAGAGAAGAGGAGGAAATGACTTGGTTGTGTGCAGCCAAGACCCAGCTCGGTCTGGAGCACCGGACTGTCCGGTGTGCACCGGACAGTGTCCGGTGCGCCAGGCCGACTCGGCTCGAACTGGCCGCTCTCGGGAAATTGGCCGGCGGCGTACGGCTAAAATTCACCGGACTGTCCGGTGTGCACCGGACTGTCCGGTGAGCCAACGGTCGGCCGGGCCAACGGTCGGCCGCGCAATCTGCGCGGGACACGTGGCCGAGCCAACGGTCGGAAGACGGCACCGGACTGTCCGGTGTGCACCGGACATGTCCGGTGCGCCAACTGTGCCAGATCTTCCAACGGTCGGCAACGGTCAGAAGCGCCCGTTATGGAAAGAAATCGGGCACCGGACAGTGTCCGGTGTGCACCGGACTGTCCGGTGCCCCCGACGACAGAAGGCAAGGATGGCCTTCCGGATTTGCTCTCAACGGCTCCTAGCTGCCTTGGGGCTATAAAAGGAGCCCCTAGGCGCATGGAGGAGACAGACAAGCAACCTTTGAGCATTCCTGATCACCCACAAGCAATCTTTGCGCATTCTGTTGTCATTCTAAGTGTTTCGAGCTCTGTTCTAGTGAGAACTGTGTGATACTCTTGTGAGCTCGATTCTTGGCCGTGTGTGTGCGAGTTTCGCTGTGGATTTGTGTGCGTTGCTTCCCTCCCTTACTCTGTGCTTCTTTGTGATCATATACTTGTAAGGGCAAGAGACTCCAATTTGTGGAGATTCCTTGCAAACGGGATAGTGAAAGGAAAACAAAACACCGTGGTATTCAAGTGGGTCTTTGGACCGCTTGAGAGGGGTTGATTGCAACCCTCGTCCGTTGGGACGCCACAACGTGGAGTAGGCAAGCGTTGGTCTTGGCCGAACCACGGGATAAACCACTGTGTCACCTCTGTCTTGATCTTTTGTGGTATTGTGTTTTGTTGAGACTTCACCTTAGCCACTTGGCAATAATCGTGCTAACACTTAACAAGTTTTTGTGGCTTAAGTTTGAAGTTTTTACAGGATCACCTATTCACCCCCCCCCTCTAGGTGCTCTCAGAGTTCTTCATGACTTGGTCAATGACAAGCTGCGAGTCGCCACGAGCGTCGAGGCGCCGAACCCCTAGCTCGACGGTGATGCGTAGTCCATTAACCAAGGCTTCATACTCGGCCACGTTGTTTGACGCCGGAAAATGGAGGCGCAGTACGTAGCGCACATGTTTCCCGAGGGGTGAGATGAAGAGCAAGACAGCACTGCTCCTGTTTTCATAAGCGACCCATCGAAGTACATGGTCCAAAGTTCGGGCTGTATTGGAGTTGTCGGCAATTGGGTGTCGACCCATTCAGCTAAGAAGTCTGCCAAGACTTGAGATTTTATGGCCTTCTGAAGAGCGAATGAAAGTGTTTCGCCCATGAGTTCCACTGCCCATTTTGCTATCCTACCCGAGGCCTCTCGGCACTGGATGATCTCTCCCAGGGGGAAGGATGACACCACAGTCACCGGATGAGACTCGAAGTAGTGTCGCAGCTTTCGCCGTGTTAGAATTACTGCGTACAGTAGCTTCTGGATTTGTGGGTAGCGGATCTTGTTCTCGGATAGCACTTCGCTGATGAAGTAGACCGGCCTCTGGATAAGCAGTGCATGCCCTTCTTCTCGTCTCACGACTACGATCGCGGCGCTGACCACCTGAGTGGTTGCGGCTACGTAGACCAAGAGGGCTTCTCCCGCAGCAGGGGGCACCAAGATGGGTGCATTAGTAAGGAGTGCATTTAAGTTTCCGAGGGCTTCTTCGGCCTCGGGGGTCCAAGTGAAGCGCTCGGCCTTCCTTAAGAGGCGGTACAAGGGCAATCCTTTCTCGCCGAGGCGCGAGATGAAGCGGCTCAGAGCCGCAAGGCATCCCATGACCCTTTGTACTCCTTTCAAGTCTTTGATGGGCCCTATGTTGGTGATGGCCGCAATCTTCTCCGGGTTGGCCTTGATGCCTCGTTCGGAGACGATGAAACCTAGGAGCATGCCTCGGGGGACTCCAAAGACACACTTCTCGGGATTGAGTTTTACGCCCTTCGCACGCAGGCACCCAAAAGTTACTTCAAGGTCGGAGAGGAGGTCGGAAGCTTTCCTTGTCTTGACAACGATGTCATCGACATAATCCTCGACCGTTCTGTCGATGTGCTCCCCGAACACATGGTTCATGCACCTTTGGTAGGTGGCACCTGTATTCCTCAAGCCAAATGGCATAGTAGTATAGCAATACATGCCAAAAAGGTGTGATAAAAGAAGTCGCGAGCTGGTCGGACTCTTTCATCTTGATTTGGTGATAGCCTGAGTAGGCATCGAGGAAAGATAGGGTTTCACACCCAGCAGTGGAGTCCACAATTTGATCGATGCGAGGCAAAGGGTAGGGAACCTTTGGACATGCTTTGTTTAAACCAGTGTAGTCTACGCACATCCTCCATTTCCCACCTTTTTTCTTCACAAGCACAGGGTTAGCTAACCATTCAGGATGGAATACCTCTTTGATGAACCCTGCAGCCATTAGCTTGTGGACCTCCTCGCCTATGGTCCTGCGCTTTTCTTCATCAAAGCAGCGCAGGGACTGCTTCACGGGTCGGGCACCGTCTCGAATGTCCAGTGAGTGCTCGGCGACATCCCTCGGTATGCCGGGCATGTCCGAGGGACTCCACGCAAAAACTTCGACGTTTGCACGGAGAAAGTCGACGAGAACTGCTTCCTATTTGGGGTCGAGCTCGGAGCCGATCCTGACTTTCTTGCCGGCGTCGTTGCTGGGGTCGATGGAGACGGACTTAACTGCCTCGGACGGTTCGAAGTTGCCGGCGCGCCGCTTCGCGTCGGGCGCTTCTTTGGAGAGGCAATCCTGGTCGGCGATGAGGGCTTCGGACTCGGCGAGGGCCTCGGCGTACTCCACGCATTCCACGTCGCACTCGTAAGCGTGGCGGTACGTGGGTCCGATAGTGATGACCCCCTTAGGGCCAGGCATCTTGAGCTTGAGGTAAGTGTAGTTGGGGATGACCATGAACTTGGCGTAGCACGGTCTTCCTAGTACCGCGTGATAGATCCCTCGGAACCCAACTACCTCGAAGGTGAGGGTTTCCTTTCGGAAGTTGGAGGGAGTTCCGAAGCAGACAGGTAAGTCAATCTGTCCGAGGGGCAGGATACGCTTTCCGGGTGCGATCCCGTGGAAGGGTGCTGCACCAGCCCGGATCTTAGACCGATCAACCCTCAAGAGCTCCAGGGTCTCGGTGTAGATGAAGTTGAGGCTTCTGCCTCCGTCCATGAGGACCTTGGAGAGCCTAACGTTGCCAATGATCGGGTTGACGATGAGCGGGTACCTTCCTGGGCTCGGCACGTAGTCGGGGTGGTCGCCTTGGTCAAAGGTGATGGGCTTGTCGGACCAGTCTAGGTAGACCGGCGCCGCTACCTTCATCGAGCAGAACTCCTGATGCTCCTGCTTGTGGTGCCGAGCCAAGGCGTTCGCCGCCTGTCCGCCGTAGATCATGAAGCAGTTGTGGACCTCCGAGAACTCCTCTTCCTTGTCGCCCCCTTCTTGTTGTTGCCTTGGTCTTTGCCACCTTCTGCCGAGGGTCCAGCCTTGTTGAAGTAGCGCCGGAGCATGTCGTACTCTTCAAGGGTGTGCTTGACGGGACCCCTGTGATAAGGGCACGACTCCTTGAGCATCTTGTCGAACGTGTTGGCTCCCCCAGGAGGCTTCCGAGGGTTCCTGTGCTCGGCAACAGCGATGAGATCCGCGTTGACGGCGTTGCGCTTTGCTTGCACCTTCATCTTGACCTTCTTCTTCGTGCCACGCTGGGCGGATGCCTCGGGGGCGTCTTCTTTCTGCCCTCCCTGAGGCTGCTTGTCCTTCCGGAAGATGGCTTCGACCGCCTCCTGACCAGAGGCAAACTTGGTGGCGATGTCCATCAACTCGCTCGCCTTGGTGGGAGTCTTGCGTCCTAGTTTGCTCACCAGGTCTCGGCAAGTGGTGCCGGCGAGGAAAGCCCCGATGACGTCTGAGTCAGTGATGTTGGGCAGCTCGGTGATCTTCTTTGAAAACCGCCGGATGTACTCTCGCAGGGATTCCCCTGGCTACTGGCGACAGCTTCGGAGGTCCCATGAATTCCCAGGGCATACGTACGTACCCTAGAAATTTCTAGCGAAAGCCTTGACCAGGTCGCCCCAGTCGGAGATCTGCGTAGGAGGTAGATGCTCTAGCCAGGCCCGGGCAGCGTCGGAGAGGAAAAGGGGGAGGTTGCGGATGATGAGGTTGTCGTCGTCCGTCCCTCCCAACTGGCATGCCAGCCGGTAATCCGCAAGCCACAACTCCAGCCTTGTCTCCCCTGAGTACTTGGCGATGGTAGTCGGGGCCCGAAATCGGGCCAGGAACAGCGCTCGTCGTATGGTCTGGCTGAAGACTCGCGGACCTGGTGGCTCGGGCAAGGGACTCCGATCCTCCTCGCTGTCGTAGCGTCCCCCGTGCCTGGGGTGGCAGCCTCGGCGCACCCTTTCCTCGAGTCAGGCTCGACGGTCGTGGCGGTGCTGCTTGTCGCCGAGGCAATCCAGAGCTACAGGCGTCCCGTCCCGTGTGCGCTCGGTGTGGACCAAGGCCTCCCGCATGCGTCGGGAGGGCGTTGCGCGATGCTCCGAGGGGTCTCCTTGCCTCCGGGAGGCAGAGCTCTTGGCTTGTCGGACAGCGGCGTCTTCCAGGAGGCCCTTGAGCTCACCCTGGATACGTCGCCCCTCGGTGGTAGATGGCTCCGGCATTGTTCGAAGTAGCATCGCTACTGCAGCTAGGTTCTGGCTGGCCCCGCTGAAGGCCGGGGGCGGCATCACCCTGGCATCGTCAACGATACGGCGCTGGACGTCCCGGGCCTGATGACGCGCTCCTCCAGCGAGTGCCTGGCCTGCCCACTCCTGCTCGATGTTTTGTCGGAGCTGCACAAGCCGCCCTGCTTCTTCGTCGAGCTTGGCCTGCATCTCGCGGAGTTGCTCAAGCTGTGTGTCCTGACCCCCCGCAGGGACTTGGACCACAGCTAGCTCCTGCGGGATCTCGACACGAGACGCAGGTGCAAAGGCGCCGTCACTTCCTGGCATGCCAAGGTGGTTTTCTCTGTCGTGACCCTCCTGATCGATGTGGAAGCACTCGCGAGTTGGGTCGCAACCCTCGTCGTCAAGGCTGTGGCCATCATCAGAGCAGCCGGAGAGGCATTGGTCATATGCGGACATGAAGTCACGCATGGCACCGGGGTCATGGAGTCCAAGAAATCCCAACTGACATCGGGGTTGTCCTCTTCCTCGGAACCCGCGGGTCCGGTGGTTGAGACGGCCGTCAGTCGGTCCCAAGTTGACCACATATGGTACCCCGGAAGGTCAGGATATGCCCTAGCGAAAGCGCTCACCGAAGCGGGGTCGCTTGGCGGATCAAAGCTGAATTTAAAGGGAACAGGATGAAAAACGGATGGTACCTCTTGGTTGATGGACGGTGGTGAAGTCGCATCGGGGACGGACTGCACCGTTATCTCAGGTACGAGGCTAACGCCCAACAAGTCCTTCGTGGGGGTGCTGGCGTCATCAGCCAGCTTGGGGTTGGCACGTTGCTAGGAAGCGACACCCACCGTTGTCTCAGGTGCAAGGACAACACCCGACATGTCCCCCGCAGGGGTGCCAGCGTCGTCGACTCGCTCTGGTTCGACAGCCGATGAGGTGCCGCCTCCTGCCTGGCCATGGTTGCCCCGTCTCCTCCTCCTCCGGCGAGGAGGGTGGCGGGGCAAACCCGGGTGTTCCTCTTCCGCCGTGGGGAGATGTCGTCGTCGAGTTCGCCTCCGCCGGGCGAGCCGACGACTGTCGTCGTGCTGCGAGGGGAGCAGTACCATGCTGTAGCCGCTATCGAGGGACATGAACTCGAGACTCCCGAAGTGGAGCACCGTCCCGGGCTGAAGAGGCTGCTGAAAGCTACCCATCTGGAACTCAACGGGAAAGTTTTTGTTAACACGCAGCAGGCCCCTACCTGGCGCGCCAACTGTCGGTGTTTCGGACCCGGGGGGCCCTCAACCAGACCGACTAGTAAATTTGTCGCTGCGTGTCCCTGCCTAGATGGGTTGATGCAAGATGGAACACAAGAGGGAAATGAGGCTTATGTAATCTTGCACCGGGGTGCTCATAGTAGGGGTTACAAGCGTTGCGGGATAGAGAGAACGAGAGAGAGCGAGAAAGAGAGGGTTCGGCCTTGAGGCGAGCCGTCTGAGTCTGCCTCTGCTCGTCTGCGTCCGTGTGTTCGTACGTGTGTTTCTCCCGTCTCCCCCCTCTCCCCCTTTTCTTCTCTCCCCTCCTGCGGGTCCCTGGACATCCCCTTTTATAGATACTAGGAGATGCCTAGCTGTACAATGGGGGTGTAGCTATGTGCTAACATGGCTGGCAGGGAAGTGCCTTTAGCCCTGTACAGGTAATCACGTGGCCATCGGAGAAGTGCCTTGAGCCCTGTAGATATACCAACGTGGCCGTCGGAGAAGTGCCTTGTGCCCTGTAGAAGCATAGCTGGCGGTGCGCATGGATCTTGCTGACGTTTCCTTGCTTCTGTAGGGGGTTTGAGAGCACCCGACGTCATGGGCGCACACGGGGAACCATCTTTACCTGTTACCGGAGTAACTTAGATGGGACACCGATCTTGTTCCTTCGTAGCCTGAGGCGGCTAGCTAGGGGTAGGGTAATGATGGGTCCCTAGTAGCGTAGTTGATACGGGGCCGAGGTCGGGCGAGGCAGCGACTCCTCCGAGGCCGAGGCTGAGGCCGAGGTCCAGGGTCGGGCGAGGCGGAGACCTTCTCCCGAGGCCGAGGTTGAGGCCGAGGCCCAGGGTCGGGCAAGGCGGAGACCTTCTCTCGAGGCCGAGGATGAGGCCGAGGCCCAGGGTCGGGCGAGGCGGAGTCCTTCTCCCGAGGCCGAGGCTGAGGCCGAGGCCCAGGGTCGGGCGAGGCGGAGCTCCTTGTTGCGCCCGAGGCCGGACTCAGGGGAGGTCGTGACTTGCTGTTGTCAGTCTTTCCCTGGTGGCTGGCACAGTTGCCGGAGCGGGGTGAACAACGCTGTTTTCCTGTCAGAACGGTCAGTAAGGGGGGCGAAGTGACTGCGGTCACTTCGACCTTTGCCGACTGAGGCACGCGTGTCAGGATAAGGTGCCAGGCGATCCCTGCATTAAATGCGCATGCGATATGGTCGGTTGGTAAGGCGATTGGGCGAGGTCGCTGCACAACAAAGTCTGCCCGCGCTAGGCTTCGGGCGAGCCGAGGGTGCGTCTGCTGACTGAGGGGACCCTCGGTCGAGGCGTGAATCCGTCCGGGACTACCGTCCTTGCCCGAGGCTGGGCTCGGATGAGGTCGCGTCCCTTGGTAGACGAGGCCTGCGCTTTATCAGTCGTTTATGGTTTGTTCTAAATATGTTTTCCAGCCGGATTAAGAAGAATTAGGGGTACCCTTAATTACGGTCCCCGATATATATATATATATATATATATTGCAAAGGAGACGATGAATTAGGATCTATTTCAACGTTAAGGTATATGATATACTCCGTAATTATAATAGCAGAAAAAACGACCAGAAAAGACACTTGTTTTCTCCGTGGGTCGTGGCTCTGTCTCGTGAAGAACCTGAACCATGGTGAGATTTGATGACGAGGACACACGAAGCCAAGCCGACCTCACGATCGTTGACAGGTTTGGCGGATTTGTCTGCATAAAAGCGTCGTTGCTTCCCCGGTTTACTTTTAGCGATCCAGCCTCTAGCTAGTTTAACAGCGACAGGAGTCGACGCGAGGTCATTTCAAACAATAGAAGGAGTTATTTGTAAAAATTTGATGTGAGACGACCGTTGAAACCGATGCTTTAATAAAGTAGAGATAGAGATTAGTTGTCATGGCCTTAAAGATTCGCATGCGTGGGGCTCGGGTTGGAGGCAGGCATATGGCCACCTATGCTATCGCCTAGGGTGTTGCCTAATTTTTGTATCTTTTCTTAAATTATGAGAAATCACGTGATTAATTACCTTGTTTCGATGGTATTTATATAATATGTGTCCTAAATTTTTATTTGCACTTTGTTGCGCGTTTTAAGTATTTAATACTTTCTCCGTTCTAAAATATAGTTTTTTGTAACCTCATTTTTACGTCCATATTCAGATAAGTCATAATGAATATAAACATATATACAAAATACATTTATATTTAGTCTAACATGAATTATATATTTTAGGATGGAGGAAATATACTTTTCATTCTTTTAATAGATTAACTGATAAAGAAGAATAAAGATATTGTTTTATAATAACGTTTTTCGTATGTTATCTATCTTTACGTTACGATACGGTTGTCATGTAACTTTTGAAATCTATTTTTGACGTGCTTTTGTTATAAATTAATATAGGGGTTTAACAAATCCTAATTTTGTCACTATGGGGCCAAAATCAATGGTATAGTGTATGGTTGGCGAAGGGGAGACAAAGACAGGAGTGAAGATAGATAGTGACATGTCCCTCACAATTTATGATTTGTGAAGATCCTTTATTATTGTATGAGTTTGCTTATAAGTGTACCCTTCAAAAAATTTTATTTAGATTTTCTCCTAAATAATAGCGATTGCACGAATTAAATGAGCATCTTACTTGCTTATGAGAGTTAGGGATGCAAAATATCTTTCTACTGAGACCAATCTAAAACGTGTGGTTTATATCCCTAAAACCAAAACTAATCTACCAGTTCCCTACAGCATCATTGTACCGGAGCCCACACCAATCTAGAAACTCGACCTCACATTGTGGTCCACGATGGGTATTGTCACAACTCGAACGACATCCATTTTAGCAATCCTCCAAGAGCGTCAATTTCAGAAAAATAAGACTTCGCTCATCTCAACTCATGGTTTCATTCCACCCATTTTCCTCCGCCTCGCTTTTTTTTTTTCTAAGCACATTTTGTTTCCAAACTTTTTTTTGTGTACTCCGTGTGCTCCATCTGGCAGTTGCTGGAGGAACACAGCACACAATCGCAATGGCGCACCTGCCGCAGCTGCCTTCACCTTCACCCCTTGTTTTGGACGATTCCATTGCTCCTCCCTCGAAGGCCACGGCCTTTTCAGGGACCAACTGTGACAATCCAGTCAATTCTGATCTCTAGCCCCCCTCCTTCCGGCTCCTGTCATCCTGTGCATGCCATCGGGGCGCTCGCCGGGACAACATTTACCTCGACAGCGACGCCGCCGCGCTCCCTCGACGAGAGCTCGTAGCTGTGTCCGCGCAAAGCTCACGCCTTTCTTGGCCCCGACCCCTTCTCCCCGCCGCCGGCGCCGCGCTTGGCTTGATGCTCGACGTCTGCGCGCCACACGGGCCCGCCAAGCTCCCGGCTGCGTTTGTCGCCGGCGTGCGAGTCGCCTGGGTCGCCGGCAGGTGGTGGTGGCGATCCGTGGCGGTGGGGGCGGCGCGCCATGGCGTCACCACGCGGGCGTCGTTCTTCGGGCTCGATTCCCAGGTTGGTTGGCCCTCCTTCCCCGTTCTTGAGCACTTCGTCGAACAGTTGGGGAGCAGCTCCGATCGCGCTTCTGGGGTCTTGGCAGCGTCTAGTTCTACAAGCTTCAACAGTAACGTTTATAGTTCTGTAGGAAATATAGCTGCGGTCCGGTAATAGCTCATCCAGTAGTTTACCCTGATTGTCGGGGAAAATTTTGTCCTTCAGTGCGATATGATGCTAGACTTCAGCTTGGATTTTCTTTCTTGTTTGCTTGCATCGATAGCTCCATGCCAGACTTGCCAATTTTGTATTGAGTATTTTCCTACTTCCATGTGTGATGGATGAGACGATGATGCTGTATTTGATTGATATAATGGTTTCTTGTAGAATTTTCAGACAAGGGACCCGTCCCAGTTGTTGTGGATCGGTCCGGTGCCTGGTGACATCGCGGAGATTGAGGCCTACTGCCGCATATTCCGTGCTGCCGAGCAGCTCCACACCGCAGTTATGTCAGCACTCTGTGATCCAGAGACAGGAGAGTGTCC
Organism: Zea luxurians; assembly: GCA_029449295.1. Classification (NCBI taxonomy): domain Eukaryota; kingdom Viridiplantae; phylum Streptophyta; class Magnoliopsida; order Poales; family Poaceae; genus Zea; species Zea luxurians. Next base: position 53,115,356 of record JAOPSE010000004.1, on the reverse strand, counting down.
TGTACGCTATGATGTGGAATCAGAGGATCTGCCAATCCTGGAAGACAAGGTCACTGCCGTCCTTGGCTGCATGCTGGCGTTGCTGAACCGGGGAAGGAATGAGGTGCTCTCAGGGAGATCAGGTGTTGCAAGTGCCTTCCATGGATCTGTGGACAGCACCTCTGATAGGATCCCACCACTCACCTTGTTCCGTGGAGACATGAAGCGTTGCTGTGAGAGTATGCAGCTGGCACTTGCCAGCTACCTTGTACCGAGTGAGCCCAGGGGGTTGAATATATGGAGGAAGCTGCAGAGATTGAAGAACGCTTGTTACGATGCAGGTTTCTCAAGGCCTGATGGTTATCCATGTCCGACATTATTTGCGAATTGGTTTCCGGTGTACCTTTCGATTGTGTCAGATGATTCAGGAACAGATGAACCCGAGGTTGCATTTTGGAGGGGAGGGCAAGTCAGTGAGGAGGGGCTGGCATGGCTACTAGAAAAGGGATTCAAAACTATTGTTGATCTCCGGGAAGAAGATGTTAAAGATGATTTGTACCTTTCAGCAGTTCAGGAGGCTGTCTCATCTGGGAAGATAGAGGTGGTGAATATGCTGGTTGAGATCGGAACTGCACCATCAGCTGAACAGGTTAAACAATTTGCAGCTCTTGTGTCAGATGGCGCAAAGAAACCCATTTATCTCCATAGCAAAGAAGGTGTTTCTAGGACGTCTGCAATGGTGTCAAGATGGAAACAATATGTTACTCGTTCAGAGAGATTGGCTGTCCAAAATCACTATATAAATGGGAATGGTAAGGTCCTGACAAGTGACAAGACCAAGCAGCACACGGGCAGCCCAAGCTCCTCTATGAATCGAACTGAAATTGGTATGGTAACGGAATCTGATAGGACCATGAACAATGGTGAATCATGTGAGATAGACATAGAGACAGCTCGTCATAATCTGGAGGTCACTAATGCCCTTTCCGATGACCAAAGTACTCAACAAGGTGAAATGCTTGGGACTGAGACAGAACCCTTGTCTAACTTAAACTTTAAACTGGAGAGTAACCCCCTTAAAGCACAATTTCCTACTTGTGATATTTTCTCTAGAAAAGAGATGAGCAAGTTTTTTAGAAGCAAAAAGGTTTATCCAAAATCTGTTCTGAACTCAAGGAGACAATCAAGTAGCTTGCTGGTCTCAAGGAGAAAACAAAATTTCAGCACAGAGCGTAATGGAACCATTGACTATGAAGCAGCAGAGTTCACAGTTTTAGAAAGTTCAAATGGAACATCATTTGACAATGATTATATTCTATCAGTTTCTTCAGGTATCACTGATGGAAAACCTTCCAACAATGGAGCCTTTTCGTTAATTGAGGAAAAGGAAAGGGAAGTTTCAGTCACTACTTTTGATACTAGAGCATCGGCGAGCAGTTCTAATGGAAAGGTTCAGGTTGGATCACAAAAAACTGCTGAAAAGAATGGTACCCCTTATCTGGAGAGAAACAATTCAAATAGTGTTGATGGAAGTATGTGTGCATCTGCAACTGGTGTCGTTAGACTCCAGTCGAGAAGAAAAGCAGAGATGTTTCTAGTACGTACTGATGGATTTTCTTGTACTAGAGAAAAAGTAACAGAATCATCTCTGGCTTTTACACATCCTAGTACCCAGCAACAGATGCTTATGTGGAAATCTCCTCCAAAGACTGTCTTACTTTTGAAGAAATTAGGCGATGAGCTGATGGAAGAAGCTAAAGAGGTGAATCCCGAATTTACCTTTAGAGCATATATACTAATGGATTACTCATCTCAAGTTTTCAATGAAGTTCTCAAGAGCATATATGTCTTACTTATATAATGAATTTGCTCCTTGAGAAATTTGTGCTTGAAACGGTTTCATGTTCCAGGGGTACTTTGTTGTTTTCTGGTAAGGTGTGGGAAAAAAGAATAATAGAGATCTAAAGAATGTATGTGACAGACAATTAGCTAGTGAACACATATGTACCATTTCTTGCATAGTTTTATATTGTTCTTTAGTTTTAGTTTGTTGAAAGATTCGAAAGGGCCTATAGCTGAGTTGGTTAGGTGGTCTGAATTACTAAATAGCACTCTTTAGGTCCTGAGTCCGCGTGTGAGTTTCAGGTTGTGGTTACAAAATTCCCTTCGTCTATCCCACGCCAAAGCATAGGTCTAAGACTCAAGTTTGAGGATTTTCTCGACCTGTGTGAGGTCTTTTCTTAATACAATACCCCACCACCGCAGGTCGAGTTTTTTGAAAGTTTTTGGTCGATTATCAATTGCCAATTAAGGCTTTTCTTTAATGCTAAAAGAACTGCATATTGGCTGGCTATTGCATTGATTGGATCCAATAACCAGTTCTAGTGAGGTGGATTGACTGGTCGATCTCATTTCATGCAGTGATAATCTTTGGTGTGATTTTGGAACTGTGGCTAAGCAACCATTAAAGATTTCAGTGCATGAATTTGGGCAACATAGCTTTAAAATGTCAATGGTCTTAGTTTAATTATTTTCAGAACTGTTCTTATAGTCATTTTGTCTTTCTTATACAATACAGTAGTTCTCTTCTTTGTTCAGCAAAATACATAGCATTTGGCATTCTATAAACTTCAAATCACTTTTTTTCAGGTTGCTTCATTTCTGCATCATCAAGAAAAAATGAATGTTCTTGTGGAACCTGATGTTCATGATACATTTGCTAGAATTCCAGGTTATGGTTTTGTGCAAACCTTCTATACTCAAGATACGAGGTACAATTAAACATTTATGTTTGTGATAAGTGCGAATGTGCATATATTTTCATGATACTATTTACTAATGTTTGTGTTTCAGTGACCTTCATGAGAGAGTTGATTTTGTTACATGCTTGGGTGGTGATGGACTCATTTTGCATGCATCAAACTTATTTAGAACTTCTGTACCACCTGTTGTCTCCTTCAATCTCGGATCTCTTGGGTTCTTAACTTCACATAATGTACATTTCAATAATCTCTGAGAGAGAATTTCACCAGATTAATCCGTTTTTGTGTACAAACTAAGCATATTATCATTTTGTTCACCTCAGTTCAAAGATTTCAGACAAGACTTGAGAGATTTAATCCATGGGAACAACACACTTGGAGTTTATATAACCCTTAGAATGCGCCTAAGATGTGAGATCTTTCGTAGTGGAAAAGCAATGCCTGATAAAGTTTTTGATGTGCTGAATGAAGTTGTTGTTGATCGAGGTTCCAATCCATACCTATCAAAAATTGAGTGTTATGAGCATAACCACCTTATCACTAAGGTATGATTCAGAAAGTCCTGAAAAAGATGTATCTCTTTCTCTTTGCATCTTGTCACTTGGTGACTCTATGCAACTGTGTATCATTTTCTTATATATACTTCTGCTTTGTAATTCAATAGTTTTAGTCATGATGTTAAACCTTTTTTATCAACTGTATTATGCCTAACCAAGCAAACAGCTGCATTGAACTATAGAAGGCATAATTACCATTTTTCTTTCACTATTCATATGGTTGTTTTCTAAAAATATTATGTGATGATAATTTATATCTGTATTAACTTTACATTCCAACTTTCAAGTTTTCTCCAAGTTAAATGTCTTCAGTTAGTAGTTACTGCGTACTTTCTTGCATAATATATTGAATGCACGAACTGGTTGCTACCAGCTAATGGTTGGAATACTAATTTAGATACACTTTGAGCCGACCTGCTAAGTTAACCCTCCTACTCCTGAAGATTATATTATTCTGTTTAGTACAAGTATTTATGGATAAATTCAATATAGTTGTTTAAACATTCCATAGCTTTCCTAACTCAAAATTATATCTAGGTGCAAGGTGATGGAGTGATAGTTGCAACACCAACAGGCAGCACGGCATATTCTACTGCAGCTGGGGGATCAATGGTAGGTTAATTCTTACACGTTAGTCGTTATTAAACCATATCTTGACATGGAAAAGTACATTTCCCTGTGTCATGATGACACCGGGGACCTGTTTCTTCTAATGCTTTTCGCTCCATGTAGCAAAAGGATATTTATTATTTATGAAGCACAGAGCTGTTGCTTTTGTATGAAATGACAACATTTTGGTTACACTGATATAATGTCTACCATGTCATTTTTCTATGGAGAAAAAAAACACTTTGCAGATATCAAGGTTCAATACTTAGAAACAATGTTATGCCTTGTTTGTATTCTTTTACAGTGTATTGTTGCATTCATGTGTGTTAAGCTCTAAACTGTCTCTTCTCCTGTGCATATCCATCGACTTAACAGTAATTTGTCTAGGTTCATCCAAATGTCCCATGCATGCTGTTTACTCCAATCTGCCCTCACTCACTATCATTTAGACCTGTCATCCTTCCGGATTCCGCACGGCTTGAATTAAAGGTACTGAACAACTAATGAGGTGCCTGTTGTTTCTGTGCAACCTCAATTAACATACTTTCTGAAAGCTCATCAGGTTTTACCCCGCAACATACCTTGGTTTGCTGACTCATGAACTTTGCACTGTTATTGGCATTGCACTTGCAACTTTACCAGATACCAGATGAGGCAAGAAGCAATGCATGGGTTTCATTTGATGGCAAAAGGAGGCAGCAACTATCAAGAGGAGACTCTGTTCGTATATCGATGAGTCAGCACCCGCTACCAACTGTTAATAAATCTGACCAAACGGGTGATTGGTTCCGCAGCCTGATCAGGTGCCTCAACTGGAACGAGAGATTAGACCAGAAGGCACTATAGACACTAGAATCTTTTTTATTTTTTTGATGTACATATGTAGATTCACGCACAAATATAGTTTTGTTTTTTCTGCCAACATGTACAGTGCGTAACATCAAAGAACTTTGCATATCAAGGATCTAATCAGGTGGCTAGAGGGATAAATGAGAGTTAATAAAAAATTGCTCTATAGAATCTTGTTTTTCAAAACTTCAACCAAGTTTTCAACACATCGAAAATGACAAATAAAAAAATGTCAAATGAGTAGCCCACAAGCCCAAAACAATGGCTTCATGTTTTTAATGATGACTGACGAACAAATCAGAGTAACGAAACCTGTAGGAAACAAGTACAACATTGAAAACCTTAAATAAAAAAGCACATCAAAAGCCTTCGAAATTAAAAAAACATGACACCGAAAGCCTCTGAAATTTTAAAAATATCATTTTCAAATTCAACCAAGATAAAGTAAGAATAAACCAAGAAAAACTGCTCGGCCTCCCTTTCTTACCAGCCTTCTGTCCACCACACTGTGCTGAGCCAGATCATCATAATGGGGCGAGGATGAAAACACTGGAGAATAATTAGGAGTAAACGACTTCACCTGCTGAAGAAATAATGCAGAATTGAGTGAATAATGCCTTTAAACCGGTACCGGTAAAGTACTCTCGCGCTTATCTATTTATAGGCCCAACCTATGAAACAAGGTTCTCTACTTGTGTAGATACGGCAAACAAACTCTACCAATACCAATCCACCGGAAGAAGCCTGAACAATCACCCAGGAAGAGCTTTATAGGATGTTTCCTTTGGGAAACGTGAAAAGCTGGGTAGATTTGAGCGTCAATGGGCAACTCCAGGCGATAAGCCACTGCACCCACTCTCTCCAACACCTTGTATGGCCCATAGAATTTGAAAGCTAGCTTCGGACAGGGTCTGTTCACCACCGAATGCTGAGCATATGGCTATAGCTTAAGGGCCCCTTTGGTAGGGCTTATTTTTCAGCTTCGGCTCTGGCTCATGCAAAAGTTGTGCCAAACACCTCTTTTTTAAATGGCTTCACCAGTGAAGTGCTTTTCTAAAATGAACTAAAGGGCATGAGCCAAAAAAAGTGGCTCACCCGGCTTCAGCTCACGTCCTCCTACTGGTGATGTGCGACGCCCTTCTCCTAGTACTGAAAAACAACCTATAAGCCGTTTTGCCAAATGATTTTTCAGAATGGCTTTGGCTCATCTAAAGAAGTGGCTTCACCTCGTGAGCCAGAGCCAAAGCCGTTTTTGGAGAAGCCAGAGCCCTGCCAAAGGGGCCCTAAATAGTACCATTTCCCACACTTGAAACTGTCGTTCAGTTCTGAAACGGTCACCTTGCATCTTCATCCTATTACGGGCAGCAGCCAGATATTCTTGGAGCATAGCAGAGAAAGCAGCTCGGTCAGAGAGAAGCTAGGCCACATCCTGCAGCTGAAACAATTGGGGCTGCAGCAAAAATTATTTGAGGACGGAACCGGGTCCCCTGAATTTCCTTTCTCAACTGCACGGAAGTATCTCCTGAATTTCACCTAAAAGCGTTCATTCAAATAGACTCAATCTCAGCCACACACGTTGCTCCCAGGCCAAAAAAGAATCCATCGAGAGACTTCCCCATCGAAACACCAACACAGAACAGCGCTCGACGAGTACGGCACCCGATCTCCCAGCCCCGGCGGCGCCCGACCTCCGAACCCGGCGGCGCCCTGGCTTGGATCCCAACGGCGGCACCCTCCCTCGTGTCCTGGCATCCTCCCTCGCGTCCCGACGGCGGCGGCCTCCCACACGTCCCAACGGCGGCGCCCTCCCCCGACCCCAAACAGCAGCGCCCTGCCTCCGACACCGACGACGCTCTCCATTGGAACCTGGTAATGCTTCCTAAATAACTAGTTTTGTTTAGACTAATACGTGCATTACATGTCTGATTCAAAATGAATTACATGTCTGATTCAAGTCTTAGCAAAAGACCTCAGAAGCTAATTAGATTGACAAATCAACTAGTTCCTCCATTATGGCTTGATCCTTGTGAGTTTAGACCACCCTACACCATAAGATAAACCAAATGATAAGTAATAATAAAGTGTGATCAATCTTATTAATCATAGGTGGATATTTACCAGTAATAGCTCAGTAAAGCTAGTAAAAGATCCAAAGCCCTCAAACACGCTAGGATTGTCTTCGGGCATGTTTTCGCTTCTTTGTCTTTGTCTTTGTCTTTGTGATGCTCTATGCAACTTGTCATACTATGTTCTTTGCCGCCTTGAAGTCCTCTTCTTAACAACCTTTTTCTTTAAACCAGTGATGTGAGAGTACTCTTCAGGTATTGCAATTGTTGTTTGTTCCTTAGGCTGGTTAGCCAACTCATTTGGAGTGTTTTTTTATCTTTTCATCAACATCTCTATGTAGAGTATCGAGTACATTATCAATATATGAATAGATTTCTTCATAGTCAGCTGCACAAGAAGCAAGTGACAGGAACTTGCGGACAAGATTTTGGTAGCATCTTGTTGCATCAATTTTTGGGTTTTCTATAACATTGTCTCCACGAATATCTTGTATAGAACCACATCTTGCTTCACGAGTCCAACATCTCTTTAGAATGTAGTGCTCAGGCAATACCTTAATATTCATCATGTCAAGAACCTTTAAAGCGTGACAACACAATATTCCAACTCTTTCAAATTGCCGGCAGCTGCAACAAACCATTTCATTCGGAGGATCAAATTCAACTTTGTATTCCTTTTCCATTATGGTTTTTCCATCCACAACCTTAACAACCCCCACAGTGAACTCATTAGGTTTTTCCATTGGTCTAGCATATGCTGCCAATGATCTTTCATACTCAACTTGAAAGGCTTCAAAAATACATGCAGTGTACATGTTGCTTGCTTGTATCAACATAGGTGTTCTCACATGTATTCGTGGCAATTTCTTTCTTGAGTTGTATTCAACATCCAACTCTTTATCTCGCTTGCTTGCAACCACCCTTTCAAAATGAGTGAAAAACCTAGCAATGTCCAAATCACATTTTAAAACATCTTTCATATCTTTGTTTAGGCTTTCACTTAATTGTGTGCTTTGCATTCCAAGAGTGAATACGTTCTTCATGTAACATTCAGCCCATTTCTCCTTTTGTTGGTAGAGACCACCCAACCAAGTATCATTTTTCACTTTACTTCTCAAGGTGCTGAAACTTTTCTCAAATGTGTTCACATCCTCATATTCATACATACATGCACTTAACTCAGCCAAGGCACTAGATTCATCTCTTCCTGTGCGAGCTAGGTGTTTTACAACATTTTGCATAATGTGAAATGAACACAAGCCATGCCAAGATTCCAGAAATACCACTGATATTGCATTTTCATTGCCATATCTTGATCTGTATAGATAGTTCTTGGATGCTTTTGCTTGTGTGCTTCTAGAAATGCTTCAAACAACCATTTGAAAGAAGATTCTGTTTCATCATACAATAGAGTAGCTCCAAATATAACCATTTCTCTGAATTGGTTCAATCCAACAAACACACCAAGTGGCCTACAATCTTTGTTTGTCCCAAATGTGGTGTCAAAAGTAATAACATCACCAAAATAAGCATAATCAATAAGCATCTTAGCATCTGCCCAGAACAAGTTTGTTATTTTCTCATCACAATCTAGCTGAATAGCTGAATAAAATGAAGGATTTTCTGCAGCTTTCTTTGTAAAATACCTCACAATACTTCTTGCCTCTCCATACATCATATTTCTTTGTCTTTTTGTCCTCAAATAATTTTTGTGATCAATTCTTGTGTAACCAAGGTTACATGAACCACCAGCTTGTCTACTTGCTAACTCATGAGCATCTTTAGGGCTAATTCCATAATCATCTGCCATATCAATTTGACAAGCTTGCACACTTGAAATTTTCCGTTGTGAAGGCATTAGGTGGCATGTTTCAGGAAGTTGAAGAATATGGTTATGTTCAAGTACTAAATCATTTAACTGGTAATTTCTCTCTTCTCTGTTTAATATAATGCTCATTCGAACTTTACAACCAGTTCTTGTTTCAGCCCGAGGATGCTTTGTTAGATGATCTCTTGGATCTTTTTCTCTAAAACCAGCCTTTGCACACACAAATCTGCTTGAAGTGGATACTCCATCTGTTTTTCTTTTGTTGTTATATTGTTTTCTTGCATCAAATCCTACCATACCACCATAGGAAACCCAGAAATTCCATGCATGTTCTACACTATTAAATTTCATACCAATACTTGGCACCCAAGAAGGTTGATTCTCCATTCTACAAGAAAAAACACAATGCAGTTCTAAGTTTGGTGTTTACTTGCTCATAAAAGAACTTGCACCAAAATTTAGTTGCCAAATAAAACCAGATGATTTGATGGAAAAAGTTTGATTTTGACTTACTTTTGTGGTTCCATTCAGGTGGCAGTAGTTGTTTGCCTTTCACAAAAGCAAAAACAAGAGAGTGGGGACCAAGAGAATAAGATGGAGGGGACCAAGAGAATAAAAGGAGGATAGGAACCAGGGACCTTGGAGTGTTGCGAGTAAGAAGAAAAGGAACAAGAAATGGAGGGGACCGAGAGAACAAAAGGAGAGGGAGACCAGGAGTTGCCTGGAGTGTTGGCGCCTTTTTTAGTTGCCTGGATTGTTGGCGCCTTTTTTAAGTTCTCTGTAGTGTTGGCACCTTTTTTATTGGCTGGAGTGTTGGTGCCACTTTATACTGTACTTTATTGAGTCCAACGGCTGAGATGAAGCTAAATTCAGTGAAGTTGTGTTTGTCAAATTGAGAGGACCCGGTTCCACCCGTATAACACCTTGAATGGAAAGCACCCCACGTCATATGGTATGGCGTATTGTACCAGAATTCAGCTAAAGACAGCCAGGACTTCCATCGCTTAGGTTGAGCATGCATAGCACACCGCAGGTACATCTCCACACACAAGTTTACCCGTTCACTTTGGCTGTCGGTTTGTGGATGATAGGCTGTGCTCAAATTGAGTTTGGTGCCTAGTAACTTGAACAAATGAGTCCAGAAGGTACTAGTAAATACATTATCTCGGTCACTAACCATGGATTTAGGGAGTCTATGAAGCTTCACCACTTGGTCCAGCAGCACTTGAGACACCTGAGCTGCAGTAAACGGGTGTTTCAGAGCTAGAAAGTGTGCATATTTTGTGAACCTATCAACAACCACCAGAATTGTATCATAGCCATCTGATTTAGGAAGCTTCTCAATGAAATCGAGTGTTATATCCTGCCAAGCCCCTTGAGGAACTGGTAAGGGATGCAAAAGCCCTGTTGGATGGGTCCTTTCGCCCTTGCCCTGCTGACGCACCTAGCATCGCTTCACAAAATCCTCCACGTCCTTTTTACCCTTTCCAATAAAATAGCTTTTTTAGACGCCGGTAATTTGCCTGGACCCTGAATGCCCAAATGCACTTGATGGAATAAGTCTTGAGCATTTGTGGAGGATAGTGTATTGCAGGACTACAGGAACAGCATCCCCTTTAGCATCTTTTTGACTGCTAGGACTGCAGGACTGTAGCGAGGACAGCGTGCTACAAGACTGCAGGGACAACATCCCCTTTACCATCTAGAGGACAGCAGGAGCTTTTTTTTGACTGTCCTCCTTTAGCATCTAGAGGACATCACCTATTGTGTAGTGTGGTAGTGCAGCCTCTAGGACTATAAATATGTGTCCCCAACCCTTAGATAGGTATAGCACTTGAGTAGTGTGTGAAAAATAAACGAAAATTGCCCCAACTCGTAGTGTCATCCTCTCGATGAAAGTTAGAGTCTTGCTGCTTACAATTGGTATAAGAGTCAAACTATCCTGCAGCCTAAACATCTCTTGCTCATCTCCTTCCTGCGTCTCTCCCCACACTCAGTCGACAGCAAGAGCTCCAACTGTTCCTACCTCTCCTGCTTAGATGAGCAGCCTTTCGTCTGAGACAGCCTCTTCCACACGTAGCGACCCCTCACTAACCCACCATGTCCCTACGCTCGGTCACTTCGAGTGTGTGGCGCCAGCAGGAGGCCAAGGTCGCCGCTGCACAAGAACACGAGCGAGCAGCAGCAGCGACAGCGGCGAGGGCAGCACAGCTGGCGGCGGCGGAACTGGCAGCAGCGAGAGCAGAAGTAGAAGCAGCGGAGGTGGCGGATGCTGCACGTGCGACGGCAGCAGAGCTCGAGGCTTTGCGCGGTAGTAGAGCCGACAACACTGCTTCTGTCGACGACAACACCGACGAAGAGCTCAGGCTGGCGAGGGAAGCAGCGCAAGAGCAGGCGGCACAGTGGGCAGCCGCGCATCCCCATGGGTGCGCGCGTGGCGGCAGCCCAGATAGGTGTCGACGCGCCGATGGCGCTCTGGGCAAGGGCGCACGCGGCGACAGCCCAGACAGACGTAGACATGCCAGCGCCGGTGACCGAGTCGATAGAGATCGCGGCCTCTACAGGCGACGCGGCTCTCCCTCCCCAGATCGGTACCATGGTCGCCGCGGGGCCCAGGCCATTGTCAAGGACATCGGTCCCGGCGGTGGGCGGCCTACCCTCACCAAGACCAACTACGTCGAGTGGGCCACGATGATGAGGGACGGCTCCAGGTTCGCCACATGTGAGAAGCAGTTCGGTACGGCGACGTCGACTACTACAAGGATCGACAGGCGCTAGATGCCCTCATTGTTGCAGTCCCGCCCGAGATGCAGTCTTCGCTTTCTCAGAAGCAGACTACCAAGGAAGCCTAGGACACAATCGCTGCGACTTGCATCGACAGCGACCGTGCCCGCAAGACCACACTGCAAGCACTTTGCAAGGAGTGGGAGGACCTAGCCTTCAAGCCAGGTGAGGATGTTGATGACTTTGCTCTTCGCCTCAACACTCTGTTGCAGAAGATGGTGCAGTTCGGCGACGACACCTACGATGAGGAGAGAGCCGTCGAGAAGCTCTTCTGTTGCATCCCCGAGAAGTACAAGTGAAAGGGAAATAGGGTCAAACCTTTTCCTAAATGATTTTGGTGGTTGAATTGCCCAACACAAATTATTGGACTAACTAGTTTGCTCTAGATTATGAGTTCTACAGATGCCAAAGGTTCAACACAAACCAATAAATAGTCCAAGAAAGGGTTCAAATAAAAAGAGCAAAAGACAACTGAAGGCTGCCCTGGTCTGGCGCACCGGACTGTCTGGTGCACCACCAGACATAGTCCGGTGCACCAGGGTGGATCAACTCAAACTTGCTAGCTTCGAGAATTTGGGGAGCCACTCCGCTATAAATCACCGGACTGTCCGGTGTAGCACCGGACTGTCCGGTGTGCCAGCGGAGCAACGGCTATCAGCGCCAACAGTCGTCTGCAAAAGGTGAACAGTGAGCTACAGTACACAGACTACGCGCGCAGAAGTCAGAGCAGGCGCAGAAGGCGCACCGAACAGTGAACAAGACCTGTCCGGTGCACCACCGGACTATCCGGTGGCCCCACATGTTAGAGCTCCAACGGTCGAACCCTAACGGTAGGGTGACGTGGCTGGCGTATCGGACAGTGTCCGGTGGCGCACCGGACTGTCCGGTGCGCCATACGATAGCAGTCATCCCCAACGGCCACTTTGGTGGTTGGGGCTATAAATACCCCCCAACCACCACACTTCAAGGCATCCAAGTCTTCAACCAACACATTCAATACAAGAGTTATAGCATTCAATTCAAGACACACTTAGAGTGAATCAAAACCTCTCCAAGTCCCAATTCCACTCAAAGCAATAGTGACTAGAAGAGAGAGTTTTGCCGTGTTCATTTGAGCTCTTGCGCTTGGATCGCTTTTATTCTTCCTTCTTTCTTGTTCCTAACTCAATTGTAATCAAGGCAAGAGACACCAATTGTGTGGTGGTCCTTGTGGGGACTTAGTGTCCTGTTTGATTGAGAAGAGAAGATCACTCGGTCTAGATGACCATTTGGGAGAGGGAAAGGATTGAAAGAGACCCGGTCTTTGTGACCACCTCAACGAGAGTAGGTTTGCAAGAACCGAACCTCGGTAAAACAAATCACCGTGTCATCCGCTCTATTTCTTTGGTTGATTTGTTTTCGCCCTCTCTTTCGGACTCGTTTATATTTCTAACGCTAATCCTGGCTTGTAGTTGTGCTTAAGTTTATAATTTTCAGATTCCACCTATTCACCCCCCCTCTAGACGACTTTCAATTGGTATCAGAGCCCGGTACTTCATTAGAGCTTAACCGCTCGAAGTGATGTCGGGAGATCACGCTAAGAAGGAGGTCATGACCGGCGAGAAGCCTGCTACAAGCCACGGGAAGGCTCCATCAAGGGAGTCCGGCTCCAAAGGAAAGGGAGAATCACACTCCCACAACAAGTCGCATCGGAGTGGCGACAAGAAGAAGATGAAGAAGGTGGTCTACTATGAGACCGATTCTTCGTCGCCATCTACCTCCGGCTCCGACGCGCCGTCCGTAACTTCTAAGCGCCATGAGCGTAAGAAGTTTAGTAAGATCCCCCCTACGCTATCCTCGCATTTCCAAACGTACTCCTTTACTTTCCGTCCCATTAGGTAAACCACCCGTTTTTTATGGTGAAGATTACAATATGTGGAGTGACAAAATAAGGCACCATCTAATCTCACTCCACACTAGCATTTGGGATGTTGTTGAGATTGGAGTACAGGCACCATCGCCGGGGGATGAAGATTATGATTCGGACGAGGTTGCCCAAATCCGGCACTTCAACTCCCAAGCTACCACTATACTCCTCACCTCTCTAAGTCGAGAGGAGTATAACAAGGTGCAAGGGTTGAAGAGCGCCAAGTAGATTTGGGACGGCATCCGCGTGCTATGCCCGAAGTCTCTCGACTTCGGCAGCCACGTCCGCAGTCAGGACACCGGACGCAACGCGGTCGGTGAAGTCAGCCGCCTGACAAAAACACATGAGACCCAAATCTTCATGGAAACAGCAAACACTGAAGCCCAACTCAACTTACTTGACTTAGCTGCTGCGACAGCCGCTGTGATGCCTCCCTCAGCCGCTGGGACATGGTGCCCGCCACGTCCTTAGCGGCAGCGGTGTCAGAATCTCGCCGCTCGCGCAGAAGGCGGCCCACGGGTCCCGCGCGGTCCCCCTCGCCCTTACCTCCGCCGATGGCAAAGCGGTTGCCACCGAAGGCGGGACAACAACCATTTGTCCCTCGTCGGACCCTGTAATGCAACATATCACCGGTCAGAAGGCCCAAAAAAAACTTACCGACAAAATAGTCCTCCACGTTGATGTTCGTGCCGGAGTCGGTAACACGTTTCCCCGGCGAGGGCAGCTCCCGTCCCTTCGCAGCTTCGGCTAGGGGAGACTTGGTCACGCCAGCGGTAGCTGTCTTCGTGCCCGCCGACGGCTTGCTGGACCTAGGCGCGGCCGGTTTCGCAGCCGGCACCGGCTGGCTGCTGCCGGAGGCAGCAGCCTTCGCTCTCCCCCGCGCTCTCTTCACCTCACGCCTCGGGTCCGCCATCCTGATAACCACCCGGCGCTTCTGCGCAGCATCTTGACGGTCCTTGGTCATCACTGCCGACACAACAACAACAATATTCCGTCCGTAAGGGAAAATCTTCAAGCCACGAGCTATACGAGACGTATACATGTCTTCGCCTTCCGCCCAGGGGATTGGAAGATTCTTTGGCCATCGACCCCCGGTAACCTCCAGCATTCGCGCCGAAGACTCCCGGAGCTCGGGCGAAGACATCCTTCCCCCGGGGGCCGTGCATGTCCCCATCAACTCCACAGCAAAATTATCAGACACCCCCATTCCTCCCACTATAGTACCTAATTTACTCTTCTTAGTAGCCGGGGCAGCCTCCTGCGAAGGCCCTTCCTCGGTCCCACCCATCGGTTTCTTTCCGCGGCGGTCGGCGGCGTCCACACTGGGATAATCACCATACGACAAGCGGTTCAGGTAAAAAACCCGATTCAATCTGTCGTTGGACCCACAGATATCCCAGCTCCGCAGACCCTCGGTCTTCGGCATGTAGCTCCCCACGATCCTTGCCGCCCCGTCTTCCGCTTCACGCACGAATGCGGCAGGATCTCGGCCACGCAAATCCAGCGCGAAGGCAGGACTTCGCACCAGCTGCCCGCCACGGGAGGGCATCTCGCGAGGGCATACTTCGCCCAACGTCCAGCCATGCGCCAAGGGCCATACCCCGTACCCGACAAATTCCTCAACTAAATCGCGCCCGCTACTCATGCGGGCAGCGCAACGAAGGGCTCCTTCGTCTTCGTCATCCTCCGCTACCTCAAATTGCGGGTATGCTACATAGTGATGGGAGCACATGACGACCACGGGGAGCCCTGGGTGGTCTTCGACGGCGCCCTCTGAAACGTAAAACCAGAAATCCCACCAGTTACCCCACTTATTGCGGGCGCAGGGAACCAACTCCACAACCTCCATCGAAGTCTTCCCAGACTTCGGCGTTGAAAGGATCACGATGCCCAAGAGGGGGGGTGAATTGGGCTTTTCAAAAAAAACAACACTAATTAAAACCTAAGCAAGAGCTAAACAAGAGCCCAACTTCACCCCAACAACTAGCACTAAGAATATAATACTAGAAATGCAACAAAGCTAAGATAATAATTCAAATACTTGCTAAACAAATACACAATGTAAAGTGCTTGAATTAAGTGCGGAAAGTAAAGCAAAGTTTAGAAGACTCCTCCAATTTTTCCCGAGGTATCGAAGAGTCGGCACTCTCCACTAGTCCTCGTTGGAGCACCCGCGCAAGGGTATCGCTCCCCCTTGGTCCTCGCAAGAACCAAGTGCTCACTACGAGATGATCCTTTGCCACTCCGGCGCGGTGGATCCCTCGAGACCGCTTACAAACTTGAGTCGGGTCACCAACAAGATCTTCACGGTGATCACCGAGCTCTCAACGCCACCAAGCCGTCTAGGTGATGCCGATCACCAAGAGTAACAAGCCGTAGACTTTCGCTTGACCAAGAGAAGCCTAATGCAAGTGGTGTGTGCTCTAGGTGGCTCTTACTAGCGCTAATGAGGAACAAGCGCGGATTATGATTCTCTAATCTCCTCACTAGGCTTTTGGTGCTTGCAATGCTCTAGCAATGTGCTGGAATAAATGTGGAGTGCAAGACATTGAATATGGTGGGTGGAGGGGGTATAAATAGCCCTCACCCACCAACTAGCCGTTACAGGCATTTCACTACGCGATGGCGCACCGGACAGTCCGGTGCGCCACCGGTGCGCCACCGGTGCGCCAACGGTCGTTTCCAACGACTAGTTCTGACAGGTAGCCGTTGGACTCATGGCGCACCGGACAGTGAACAGTTCACTGTCCGGTGCACACCGGACAGTCCGGTGCGGTGTCCGGTGTGCCACTAAAATTCAACTCTGAAAGCTGCGCTCTCGGGTTTCTGCGGAGGCAAAGCCTCTGCCGCGGACCAGCCTGGCCCCACCTGGCAGAGGGTGCACCGGACAGTCCGGTGCACACCGGACAGTCCGGTGCCCCAAAGCCAGAAACACTAACTCTTGTTTTTCAGCTGATTTTCAAATCGGTTTTCGTTCTAACTTGAGTGTGAGTTCTAGAGTGACACCTAGCACTGTGTATGAGTGTGATTGTGCAGCAACACTACACTAGAACTCTCTTGGTCAAACTACTCATCGACAACCCTCTTTATAGTACGGCTAAAAGAGAATAAAAGACCTAACTAAAATGCGAGTGTCCACATCTCCTTGACACTCGGACTCCGTAGACCTTCACCTTTTGTTTCGTCGTTTTAGCCGTCGCTTCGAGTTCTTATCTCCGGGATTGTTTTCACCGTTGTAGTACTTCTACCTGTCATGCGACCTAACTTACCATTTGTCTCTGCAAAACACACGTTAGTCACATATAATATTACGTTGTCATTAATCACTAAAACCAACCAGGGGCCTAGATGCTTTCAATCTCCCCCTTTTTGGTGATTGATGACAACCCTACAAGTTTTGTGAGAGTAGTTTGTTTTGAAGTTTCTATCAATAGAAAGAATGGTTAGTTATACTCAGTAATCTTTGACAGAAAGAACGTGTACCATAATAATAAGAGTGAGCGCATACACATCATAAGATTCTTGTTCATATAAAAGTGAAGTTAAATCAATGAAACAAGAACTAGAAGACTGGTGATAAAATATAAGGTGAAAACATAATACACACAGTCAATCAAGCAACGAGAGTATATGACGAGTTTGTGAGCCAAAAACATCAAGCTAGTACAGAGAGTAGCAAGCACATATATTACATCAACATGACTCTCTACTAACTCTCTAACTCCCCCTAACTCTCACAACTCATATCTCTCCCCCTTTGGCGTCAAACACCAAAAGGGTCCTGAACCTAAACATCTGAAGCAGGAGGAGGCGGGGGGGCGCATCCGGTCGCGGTCTAGGCAGCAGAGCGAACGCTGGCGGAGGGTCAGAGTCAGTCTCGGATCCAGGATCTGTGGTAGAAGCTGGAGCTGGTACTGACTCGGACTGAGGCCGCGCTGCAGGAGCTACCGGAACAGAAGCGGAGACAGATACTGCCACAGCGGTAGTGGTAATAGCAGATGCTGGTGGCATTGGCGGCTGCGGGCAGACAGAGCTGAGAGCCGGAGAGGTGAACGCCAAAGTGACCGGCCGGAGCGGAGAGGTACCAACAGGGGGTCCTGACAAAATCGATGGTACCATAGGAGCGTGAAGCGGAGGAGGTGGAGCAGACAGAACCGGAGGAACTGAGACACCAGACTGCTGTAGCATGAGAGCCATGAATCCCCTACTCTCAGCCCGATCCTGAAGAAGCTGCTGCTGAAGCGCATCCTGCCTGTCCTGCATGTTCTGAAACATCGAGAGCATCCTCTCGGATAACCGGGCCTGCTCGGCTGCCAGGTGAGCCTGCTGCTGAGTGAGAGTCTGGAGAATCGAAGCAAGAGCAGGGTCCATAGCCTGAGGAGTAGCAGGGGCAGCACTAGAACTCCCAGCCTCATGATCATGTGAGCGTGGAGGCATAGGAGGCGGAGGCGGAGGAGGAACCCCAAAATCATCATCATCATCATCATCATCAGCTGCTGTACCCTGAGTGTCAAACTGTCGAAGAGCTGCATCCTCGGTCTGAGAGTCAAAAACATTAGCAGAAGCTGGCATAGGAATCTCAGGCGCAGGACGGTAGGATCCAAAAACGAGGCGTGAGGCCTCAAGGGTGCTCTGAAATCGAGGGGGCTGAATCAGCTGCGCAAAGATGTGGCACAAGTAGTGAGCATAGGGCAACTGCCGACGAGCACGAATCCCATCCAAAACGGTGTCCTCGATCTCACAAATCAGGAAGTCCACAACGTCAAACTCAGAGTGGGAGACCAGGGCACCAAGGAGCCAAAGCTGAATATGAGTGGTAGCCTCCCTGTATCCCATCCTCGGCATAAGAGTCCGTCTGATAAGCTCATATAAGTACTTTGCTGCGGTAGTAAAATCTGCCGGTGAACGTCGCGACCCATCTGTGAAGGGCGGGCGGAACAGAGCCGCGATGTGAGCTGTACCCGAAGCCACACCGCCGTGAGGGCGACGAGGAGGGTCAGAAGTGCCGTAGCAAAGGCTGTGAAGACGAGTCGTCGACTCGGGAAATCCAAAAAGCTGGTGGATCTGACTGGCAGTAATAGTGACATCCTCGCGCTCAAAGCGAAACCTCATCCAGTGATGATCCGGGTCAATCCAAACAGAGGCGTAGAAGACTCGTACCCACTCCTCAACATACCTGCCGCTGGTAGTCAAAAGGGTCTGAAGGCCAGGCAGATAGGTGAGGTGCGCCTCAGAGTCAGCACCGGCTGCAAGCAGAAAGGCTGGAAGATCCAAAAGCCGGTGCACTCGCAGAGCTATCTGAGCAGACATCTGAGCTCTGAAAAACGACTCCTGAGTACGTGTGCTGAAAAGGTCACCTGCTGCAGGGTCTCTCTGAGCTGGTAGCCAAGACTCCACGGGTATGTATCTGAACCTACGTACCTGTGCCGCTGTAGCACGCTGAAGGTCAAACAGTCGAGGATCCGCAGCAAGTGGTTGTACCTCAGTCTCATCGCGCTCCTGGAATCGAGGTGGAGGGACAGGAGGAGCTGAAGCGGGAGCGGGAGGAGGAGGAGCAGTGGAAGCTGGCATGGTGGAGGTAGTGGGTATGGCTGTGGTGGTGGATGGCGCAACAGGAGTGACGGGAGCAGGCAGAGTGGGTGGCGGAGTGGAAGCAGAGGTGGTGTGAGTGGAGGAGCGCCGGGAGGCGAGACGACAAACACGATATGCGATCTGATCTGACGGAGTCTGCGGCTGATCTCCAAGCTCGGCCTGCGCAGCGGCTGCTGCAGCTGCTGCCGCTGCACAGGCTGCTCTGTCCGTACGCCGCTTCTTGCGGCCTTCCCGCTGCTCCAAGTAAACAGTCTTGCCCTTGACCTGCCTGAAGGGGCGACGAGGATCCTCATCATCGCCTCCCCCTGGCGCCGACACATTCTTCATGCGCGGCATCCTGAACTAATGTCTGCAAATGAGATAGAGAGACTAAGCACAGAGCAAAAATCACCGATAGATTGAGCAAAGAATGAGATGACTACCTGGAAAGCTCACACGAGAGGTGACGATCCAGGCAGGACGGGAGACGGCACACGGTCAAACAAGGTCACTGAAATGACAGAAGAGGTGAGCACGTATTAGTCACATAGTCATAAGCATATGAAATGTGAATAAATACATACACCGAGAGATATGACACAGAAAACACGAGACGAGACGATCGAGAAGTCAAACGACGTGAAAACGACGTTTGAAGGATAAATAGTGTCATATGATGTTTGGAATTAGAATTGAGGCACAAAACGATATGGAATTGAGCCGATACTTCACGAATAGGTTTATATAGGTGAATATGAGTGAAGTGTGTGCTTGGTTTGAATTTAGGCGAAGAAAAAGGGATTAGGGCACTCAGCTCGGAAACGATCGCTCGAAAAGGGGAATTGAGTGAAATTTAAGCCTGGAATCTCGGATTGGCGTGAAATTTGGCAAGTAGGTTACTGGAAGTGTTGTGAAGGTGCCTGAAAAATTTGGGTTCAATTGGAGCATTTTTGGCTGGTTTGGACATTTCACCGAGCACGTGGTGGGCGAGATATTAGGGTTTCGGAGAAATGGCCATATGAGGAGTGAAAACCCTCCCGAAGGAGCCAAGAATCTGCAGGGATACACAATAGGGATAATAGAACACATTCCACCAACTGGATTCACAAGATTTCACAAGAATTTGAAATGATGCACAAGGGGTGGAAAAGGAGGAGCTTAACTGCCTCAGACAGAGCACAGAGAGGGAGTGGAGACAGGGGAGGAAGAGGGGAGCCTGCTCACCGAGAGGGAGAGAACGAGCCCAGGTCTCCACGGTCGCCGGAGCACGGTGGTCGCCAGAGGGTCGCCGGTGGGGGAGAGGGAGACGCCAGACAGAGACAGAGAGCGGTGGGAACGGAGAGCCTCTGGCTCGGTCGGGCTGGAGGCCTTTTTTTTAAAACGCGATATGGGCGCACCGGACAGTCTACAGTGCCTGTCCGGTGCACACCGGACAGCACACAGTAGTTGTCCGGTGAACCACCGGACAGCGCACAGGAAATCTGATTTATAGCGCGCGGCTGCCGGTGCACCGGACATTGCACAGTGCAGTGTCCGGTGCACACCGGACTGTCCGGTGAGCCCAGACAGAGGAGAGTTTGGAAAATTTTGAATTTCTATCTAACTCCCAACCAAACCAAATCCCAACTTATAATCACACAAAATAACACTTGTTGGGACAGGTATTGGCACCCTCATATACTTTTCAAAATATTTTGCCATAGGCTAGATAATTTTTAGAGAAAATAGGCAAATGGTGAAATTTGCATTTTGGCTTGCACTAGGGGTTTTTCATGAGTGATTTGAGTTTTGAATACTCCCCCTAAGTGCAGTACCTCATGCATATTTCAAGAACCAACAATTGCATAAAAAGTAAGAATTTAAGTGCTAAAAGCTTAAAACTAAGACTTGTCAAGTTTGACCCGAGTTAAGCTTTTTCACTCGCTTTGTTGGCGGTTATCTCAACTAGGTTAGACAAGTCCTAGATGCAATACAAGGAACTTAAACATGCAATGCAGGCTTGACAACTCCATTTGACATTTTACATAAAATTTCTGAGATCAAGAATATTTAGTTCATTCCTCAACATGCAAAAGCGGGTCTTATCAAGTGGCTTAGTGAAAATATCCGCTAATTGATCTTCCGACCTCACTCCTTCTAAAATGATATCTCCTTTAGCAACATGATCTCTAAGGAAGTGATGACGGATATCAATATGCTTGGTGCGAGAGTGTTGAACAGGATTATTA
The DNA here is from genome assembly GCA_029449295.1 of Zea luxurians. Taxonomy (NCBI): domain Eukaryota; kingdom Viridiplantae; phylum Streptophyta; class Magnoliopsida; order Poales; family Poaceae; genus Zea; species Zea luxurians. The sequence continues at coordinate 53,094,217 of JAOPSE010000004.1, read as the reverse complement.
GCAATTTTAACAGCACTCTCATTGTCACACAACAAAGGTACCTTTTCTAGAACTACGCCATAGTCTAGAAGGGTTTGTTTCATATATAAAATCTGTGTGCAACAAGCACCAGCGGCAATGTATTCCGCTTTGGCAGTTGACAAGGCAACACTGTTTTGCTTTTTGGATGTCCATGAAACTAGTGATCTGCCAAGCAGATGGCATCCCCCAGAAGTACTTTTCCTATCAATTTTGCAACCGGCATAATCCGAATCGGAATAGCCAATTAAATCAAAAGTAGCTCCTTTGGGATACCACAGACCAACGCTTGTGGTGTGCCTGAGATACCTAAGAATTCTCTTAACAACGCGAAGATGAGCTTTCTTAGGATTAGATTGAAATCTAGCACACATGCAGACACTAAACATAATATCGGGCCTAGATGCGGTAAGGTATAATAAACTACTAATCATAGAACGGTAGAGAGTTTGATTAACCGGGTTACCTCCCTCATCTAAGTCGAGATGTCCATTTGTAGGCATGGGGGTCTTGATTGGTTTGCACTTCTCCATGTTGAACCTTTTCAACAAGTCTTTGGTATACTTCTCTTGTGAGAGAAAGTTACCATCTTTCATTTGCTTGACTTGAAAGCCGAGGAAGTACGTTAGCTCACCAATCATTGACATCTCAAACTCCTTCGACATCAACTCACCAAATTCCTTGCAATGATAGTCATTTGTCGAGCCAAAGATTATATCATCAACATATACTTGACAAATGAAAATATCACCGTTATGTTTCTTTGTGAAGAGAGTTGTGTCGACGGTCCCGATCTTGAAGCCCTTTTCGATGAGGAAGTCGCGAAGACGCTCATACCAAGCCCTTGGAGCTTGCTTTAGCCCATAAAGCGCCTTGGACAACCTGTAAGCATGGTTAGGATATCTAGGGTCTTCAAATCCAGGCGGTTGCTCAACATATACAAGTTCATTTATGAAGCCATTTAAAAATGCACTTTTTACATCCATTTGATAAAGTTTTATATCATAGCATGATGCATATGCAAGTAGGATACGGATGGCTTCCAGTCGAGCAACCGGTGCAAAGGTCTCTCCAAAATCTAAGCCTTCAACTTGAGAAAATCCCTTTGCGACAAGTCTTGCCTTGTTTCTTACAATCACACCTTGATCATCTTGTTTGTTTCTGAACACCCACTTTGTTCCAATGATTCTTGCATCTTGTGGGGGCTTCTCCAGGGTCCAAACTTCGTTGCGGGTGAAGTTGTTAAGTTCTTCATGCATGGCATTCACCCAGTCCGGATCCTGTAGCGCCTCATCTATACAAGTAGGCTCAACACAAGAAACAAAAGAGTGATGTTCAATAAAGGTAGCATGTCTATGTGATCGAGTAATAACCCCTTGTGAAGGACTCCCGATGATTTGGTTTTGAGGATGAGCTTGAAGTAGTGATGAGTTTCTCCTGTCAACCACTTGGGAAGAAGATCCTGGAGCATCAACATCTTCGGCTTGTACCCTTGCTTGTTCATGAGAGACAAATGTATCTTCATTTGCATGCCTCTCATCTTTTTCATCATCTTGTGGTACATTTGATGAAGAAGGCCTGTCAATGATTTGCACCTCTTCTTCATCTTCTTTCGGTTTGATAGCTCCAATAGGCATGTTCTTCATTGCTTCCCTAAGTGGCTCATCACCTACATCATCAAGATTTTCAAGTGCTCCTTGGGAGCCATTAGTCTCATCAAATTCCACATCATATGTTTCTTCTACCACGCCAGTGGCATGGTTGAATACTCGATATGCTTTGGACTTTAATGAATAACCCAAAAGAAAACCAATATCACAATGTCTTTGAAACTTCCCTAGGTGATGGCGTTTCTTGTAGATGTAGCATTTGCACCCAAATACCCGGAAGAAGGAGACGTCTGGCTTTTTCCCATTTAGCAGTTCATAAGGAGTCTTCGCAAGTAGCCGGTGAGGAAATAGCCTGTTTGATGCATAACAAGCAGTGTTGACAGCTTCGGCCCAAAACCTCTCTGGTGTGTTATACTCATCAATCATTGTTCTTGCAAGGGTGATCAAGGTCCTATTTTTCCTTTCAACAACTCCATTTTGTTGAGGTGTATATGTGGCAGATACTTCATGCTTGATCCCAATTTCATCACAGTACTCATGAATGTTGGTGTTGTCAAATTCTTTGCCATTGTCACTTCTAATCTTCTTAATCTTGCAATCAAATTCATTTTGTGCTTTCTTGGCAAACTTCTTGAATATAGATGCAACTTTAGATTTGTCATGGAGAAAGAACACCCAAGTGTATCTTGAGAAGTCATCAACAATCACTAGACAGTAGAGGTTGCCACCGGCACTGACATAATTTGTAGGTCCAAATAAATCCATATGAAGTAGTTCCAGTGGCCTTGATGTTGACATGAAAGCTTTAGTGGGATGTGTATTAGCAACTTGCTTTCCAGCTTGACACGCACTGCATGGCTTGTCTTTTTCAAACACCACATCCTTTAATCCTCTAACCATATCTTTCTTTAATACCTTCTTGAGTGTGCTCATCCCAACATGTGCAAGCCTCCTATGCCAAAGCCATCCAAGAGAAGCTTTGGTGAAGAGGCAAGTTCTTAAGTCTGCATCTTCTGAAGTGAAATCCACTAAGTAGAGGTTGTTGTATCTAAATCCCTTGAATACCATTGATTCATCATCCATTTTTGTTACAATAACCTCTGATGGAGTGAATAAGCATTGAAGTCCAAGATCACAGAGTTGACCCACTGATAATAAATTGAAGCTCAAAGGTGCAACCAAGAGAACATTTGATATTGATAAATCATTTGAGATTGCCACCTTGCCAAGTCCTTGCACTTTTCCTTTTGAATTGTCTCCAAATGTGATTTTATCTTGACCATCAACATTCTCATCTAGTGAGGTGAACATCCGTGGGTTGCCTGTCATATGTTGTGTGCATCCACTGTCAATAACCCAATGGCTCCCACCGGTCTTGTAGTTCACCTACATTCACAGACAATTCAAGCTTGAGTTTTGAGGGCCCTATATTGCATAGGACCAGTGACTCTCTCAATTAAGGATTTTGCCACCCAGATTTGTCTAGGTCTACTCTTATTTGGTGGACCTAGGAATGTAACCTTAACCTTTCCATTTGCAACCTTTCTTACAACATAGTGAGCATTGAAAGCAAATGGTCTTGAGTGCTTAGGCAAGGGAGTTGGTGGTTTAGCTTTGCAGTTGTGGGCAAAATGACCTTCATTTCCACACTCAAAGCATTTGATAGGCTTGTGAGTCTGCTTTGGTTTGTATTGAGTGATAGCTTTCTTTTGCACAAAAGCATTGTATCCAATACCACTCTTGTTATTTTTCATAACAGTGTTCATAAGCAGCTCATTTTGAAGGTATTGACCCTTGTTGAACTTTTGCACACTTGTTGCAAGATGTTCATTTTCACTTTTTAGTTTCTTGACCTCATTCTTAAGCCTTTGATTATCCACTGCCAACTCATTGTTGAAATCATTGTTCTCAATAGCAACTTTTCCTCTAGTAGTTGCATCAGTCAAGTAATTCTTCAATTTTTGGTTGTCTAAGGTCAGGACTTCAACTTTTTCAGTCAATTCAGCATGTAGACTAGTTTGCTCTTCTTGAAACAAATCATCACATGAGGTTGCTACATCAAACTTAACAACAGGGTTAATAGCCTCATGTGTTTTGCAAGATAAAAGTTCATTTTCAACAAGAAGATTGTCATGATCAAATTTAATTTGAGTATAGTCTTCCTTGATCTTTACTAGTCTATTTTGCAACTCCCTATTAGCTTTATTTAATTTGTCATATTTTTCCTTAGCATCTTTTAGGGAGTTTGTGAGCTCATTTACAGTTGATGACATAGTTTTATTTTCTTCTTTTATTTCATCACTAGCCTTTATAACTATGTCATACTTGGCATTTAAAGATTCATTTTCATTTTTCAACCTATCACATTTAGCTTTTGACTTTCTAATGATTTGAGTATATTCTTTAAGTAAGTCAGCTAACTCATCATATGAAGGTGAAGCAAATTCTTCATCACTATCACTATCACTATCATCAGCAATATTAATATCATTTTGTACCTTCCGTTCACCCCTAGCCATGAGGCATAGGTGAGAAGTGGATGATGGCGATGGTGGTGGTGAAGAGAAGTCCCCGGCGATGGCGGCAACTTTTTCATCATTTTCTTCTTCACTTGAAGAAGACCCACTTGATGATTCGATGTCGGTGAGCCAGTCGCCAACAATATATGCCTTTCCATTCTTCTTCTTGTGAAACTTCTTTTGCTTTCCATCCTTCCTCTTGAAGAATTTCTTTTCCTTCTTTTCATCATCGCTGTCATCTTCTTTCTTGCCCTTGAACTTGTTCTTCTTGGGCTTGTTGCATTGATGAGCAAGATGACCAAGCTCACCACAATTGTAGCAGTCCATCTCAGAAATGGGCTTTCTTTTGTTGGAAAAGAACTTCTTCTTTCTTGAATCAAATTTGATGCCTTCTCTATTTAGCTTCTTCAACATCTTGGTGGTCTTCCTTACCATCAAGGCAATGTTTGCATCAAGGTCATCATCACTTGAGGATTCTTCCTCAACTTGTATTTTTGCTTTTCCTTTTCTTTCATGATTTGCTTTGAGAGCCAAATCCTTTCTTTTGGAAGATGATTCTTCTTTGTCGTTGATGTGCATGTACATTTCATGGGCATTGATCTTCCCCAAAATTTGTGTAGGTGTGGTAACCGAAAGATCCATTTGATGTAGCACAGTGACAATGTGTCCATATTTGTCTATTGGGAGGACACTGAGAATCTTCCTCACAACATCCGGTTGTGAGATTTGAGTAAGCCCCAATCCATTGACTTCCTCTACAAGAATATTAAGTCGTGAGTACATAGCATTTGCATTTTCATTAGTAAGCATTTCAAAAGAATTTAACTTTCGCATGGCTATGTGATATCTTTCCTCACGTTCACTTCTAGTTCCTTCGTGTAGAGCACAAATGTCCATCCACAAATCATGAACATTTTTATGATTCCTTACTCTATTGAACACATCTTTGCAAAGGCCTCTAAAAAGGGTGTTTTTGGCCTTAGCATTCCATTTCTCATAATTGAACTCATCACCTACAAGATTTGTGGGATCTCTAAGTTCGGGGAACCCTTGTGTGGCGGCTTTATAGACACCAATGTCTATAGCCTCTAAGTATGCTTCCATACGAATTTTCCAATAAGGAAAATCGTCACCATCAAAAACGGGAGGAGGTCCATCCCCACCGGACATCGTAACTCTAGCGGTTAAGCTAATCTATGAGCAACAAGGCTCTGATACCAATTGAAAGGATCACGATGCCCAAGAGGGGGGGGGGGTGAATTGGGCTTTTCAAAAAAAAACAACACTAATTAAAACCTAAGCAAGAGCTAAACAAGAGCCCAACTTCACCCCAACAACTAGCACTAAGAATATAATACTAGAAATGCAACAAAGCTAAGATAATAATTCAAATACTTGCTAAACAAATACACAATGTAAAGTGCTTGAATTAAGTGCGGAAAGTAAAGCAAAGTTTAGAAGACTCCTCCAATTTTTCCCGAGGTATCGAAGAGTCGGCACTCTCCACTAGTCCTCGTTGGAGCACCCGCGCAAGGGTATCGCTCCCCCTTGGTCCTCGCAAGAACCAAGTGCTCACTACGAGATGATCCTTTGCCACTCCGGCGCGGTGGATCCCTCGAGACCGCTTACAAACTTGAGTCGGGTCACCAACAAGATCTTCATGGTGATCACCGAGCTCCCAACGCCACCAAGCCGTCTAGGTGATGCCGATCACCAAGAGTAACAAGCCGTAGACTTTCGCTTGACCAAGAGAAGCCTAATGCAAGTGGTGTGTGCTCTAGGTGGCTCTTACTAGCGCTAATGAGGAACAAGCGTGAATTATGATTCTCTAATCTCCTCACTAGGCTTTTGGTGCTTGCAATGCTCTAGCAATGTGCTGGAATAAATGTGGAGTGCAAGACATTGAATATGGTGGGTGGAGGGGGTATAAATAGCCCTCACCCACCAACTAGCCGTTACAGGCATTTCACTGCGCGATGGCGCACCGGACAGTCCGGTGCGCCACCGGTGCGCCAACGGTGCGCCACCGGTGCGCCAACGGTCGTTTCCAACTGCTAGTTCTGACAGGTAGCCGTTGGACTCATGGCGCAACAGACAGTGAACAGTTCACTGTCCGGTGCACACCGGACAGTCCGGTGCGGTGTCCGGTGTGCCACTAAAATTCAACTCTGAAAGCTGCGCTCTCGGGTTTCTGCGGAGGCAAAGCCTCTGCCGCGGACCAGCCTGGCCCCACCTGGCAGAGGGTGCACCGGACAGTCCGGTGCACACCGGACAGTCCAGTGCCCCAAAGCCAGAAACACTAACTCTTGTTTTTCAGCTGATTTTCAAATCGGTTTTCGTTCTAACTTGAGTGTGAGTTCTAGAGTGACACCTAGCACTGTGTATGAGTGTGATTGTGCAGCAACACTACACTAGAACTCTCTTGGTCAAACTACTCATCGACAACCCCTCTTTATAGTACGGCTAAAAGAGAATAAAAGACCTAACTAAAATGCGAGTGTCCACATCTCCTTGACACTCGGACTCCGTAGACCTTCACCTTTTGTTTCGTCGTTTTAGCCGTCGCTTCGAGTTCTTATCTCCGGGATTGTTTTCACCGTTGTAGTACTTCTACCTGTCATGCGACCTAACTTACCATTTGTCTCTGCAAAACACACGTTAGTCACATATAATATTACGTTGTCATTAATCACTAAAACCAACCAGGGGCCTAGATGCTTTCAGGCGTGAATGTGCACGATCCAAACTATGCAATCTCATCTCCAATTTTTCTCTTTTGCCAGTGCAGACAGTAATGTTTTGCGAAGACTTCCACTGAGGGCTGGCCACCATACGAAGTCGTTGCCCAGACGTACTTCGCCAGGGCCACCACGGCATTCGGCGTCAGCTGGTGGACTTGGACCTTGAACTTCCACAGGACCTCCGCCACGAATCGATGTGCGGGCAGACGAAGGCCAGCAGTGAAAAAAGCCTCAAAAATGACCAACTCGCCTTTTGGCTCGGGGATCTCCTCCGCCCCCGGGACACGCCCCACTCCACTGCCAAAATATCCAAGCTGCTGCATGTCCTGAACACGGACCGAGGAAATTCGCGACACGCCAAACTCCACTGTATCACCATGATGCAACTCCTCCGCCGCCACATTTCTCAAAGTATCCTCGGACGATGCGCCGGTCGGCGGTGTATCGGCAGCAGATGAAGAAGAGGACGACATAGCTACGTATCGGCGGCGGGTGGTCTGCTTCACGCGGGCCAGTTCTCCGACGAGCAGGAGCAAGGAGGGCAAGCGAGCAGACGAACGGTTTCAAAAGGAGGCTAGGGTTTCGCGGCGCGCAAAAAGAGTACCTGACCCGCGCCGCCCCGCCCCCTTTTTATATACACAGGACGCGACGCTTCGGGAAACCCGTAGTCCAATAGTACCGTGTCCATCAACGGTCACATCAAAAACCCCCGCGGAACCACTTCGAGCGAGGGCAGCGTCTACACCATCTAACGACGTCTTCGGCACCAGATGACTCAGTCGAACTGGTCCCTCGGAGGGCAAATGTTGGGGCGAAGGCGAAGACACTACCCCTCGCTCAATGCCTTTGCTAGTCTCGCTGCATCAACCCCTCGCTCGATGTCTTCGCCAGTCTCGCTGCTTCGACGGAGGCAAATCGATTGGCAGCTCCCACCCTTTGTCGAACACGTTGCAAGACGAAGGCCCACGACGAGGTCGCCCTGCCCCGCGTCCTCGTCGAACACGAAGGCCCACGTGGAATTCAGCCCATTGTAACAGGCCCCGCGCGGCCGGTTGTATTACAGGCCCGATTTGTAAATGCTTTTATGTAATGACGGTCTGTAACCCCGCATTATGGGAATATTCCGGGAATGACCTAGGCGCTTGAGGGCACATGCGTCCTTAAACCGAGACGCTGGGCGCTCAGGCGCATATAAATACCCCCGTACAGTGCCCTTGAGGGGCTAGATTAACAGAGCAATTGCTGCCTCCAGAAAAAACCGTGTTCCCATCTCACTCAATCCCCTGTTGGAAAAAACATGACCGAAAACGCGAGTTCCAACACATAGCTTATTAGTTGCTTTTACTCTTTCTATATTTACTGTAATATATTGCTAAGTATGCTAGTAATCACTCTACTTTCCTAACAATTGTTGTTTTGCTATTTCAGTTTATCCGGCTGTGTTTGGACCTAGCTAGCAGCAACAGTCTTCCTACCAGTGGAAATGGGTTAGTAAACAATATATCCTCTTTTTTTATTTGTGTAGTGTAGGGTTTATTTGTTTCCATATGTACGTGGGATTACAAAATATACGTGTTGTTTTTCTAAATAAAGAAAATATTTGCTTTATTTAGAAAAATATTTAATTTTACATTCAGCAAGAAAGCAATATGCACTCATGGTGCTTTTCTTTTCACTTACAGGGAGATTTATACGTCGTTCGGTGGGCTTCTGATGCTATCTAGATGTCCCCTTCCATTGTTGCTAGCTTCAAGCTTGATCACAGACTCTTTTCACTGCTACTAGTTTATGTTTCTTGCCAAAAAGATTATTGTTTATTAAAGTTCTTTAACATATGTTTTTTGTTATTCTCTCGAGACCTAAATGTTTATCGACCGAAATTGTTACTGTGTATGCAAGTATGCAACTATGTTTTTGTATGTCACTGAAACTACCTATAAAATTGTTACTGTGTATTAGTGTATGCAGTTGGCTTGATGTGAGACAATATGCTAAGCCCACGGGTTTTTCATGGGTTTCCACCCAATTACGGGTTGGTTTGAGGTCAATAATGTTATTGGATGGGTTGGGTTTAACTTTCTTCTAATATTTTTAGGTGGGTGTGGAATCGATATCAAAGTTATTAGATTTGGATATGGGTGGAAGTAGAGATGGCCAAACGGGTCGCCCGGCCCGGCCAAAAACGGGCCGTGCCTGCTGAGCCAGCGGGCTTAATTTTCTGTCCAAGTCCGGCCCGCAGCGGGCTTAAACGGGCCGGGCCGGCCCGTTTAGCACGAAAAAAAACGAGCCGAAAAGCGGGCTAAACGGGCCGGTAAGCACGTTTTAGTGTAAAAAAAACGGGCTTAACGGGCTTAGAGGTAAACGGGCCGTGCCTAGTTTCCTGTCCAAGCCCGCCCGCTTATTCTACCGTGTCGGGCTCAGACCGGATCCAAAAAGCGGGTTTCATGCCGGGCTCACGGGCCTCGTGCTTTTTGGCCATCTATAGGTGGAAGTGGGTTGGATGTTTTGCCATTAGCAGGCCTAGTCCCACACTGCCATTTCGCACAAAAACTCCGGAGGTTCATTCTCCCGCCAGTTCCCGCATCTCTTTGAGGCTTCCACCTCACCGTCATCGGCGCGCCCGCATCCCGCTGCCCTCCGATGACGCCATCCTACAACTCTGGCCCCGCAGGGCCCGCCGGGGGTCGGAGGGCGGCGACATTCGCCGGCGCTTGTGTGTTTCTGTCGCGGAATCTGGTTGCCCCCGAGGTGTTCGACGCCGTGCACGACGCGCTCCGCCTCAACGGTGCCGAGGTCCTCCTTTGCGCCGACCCTAGCCGCACGGGACCCCTCGACTTCCACGTCATCTCATCCTCCTCCCACGTACGCACGCGCCCTTTCCCCTACCTCGAATCCGACCACCTTTTTGGTTTCCCCAATCCCCAATAATGTTTATTTTTCTTTTTTTGTGCCAATTTCTGCAGGAGAGATTCGCCGATATGCGGTCCAAAGGCTTGAATTTGCTAGGTGAGAATCTGCACAGTTCTGGAATTGGGCCCTACGGTTGCGCATTTTTTTGTTTTCTGACTACTGGAATCATTCCAGATTCAAGTTAAATTAGGCTAAATTGTTTACAATGTTGTGACGATTGGAAGCTGCATTATCGAATTTCAGCAATTTGTGAATCTATGGTCCATAACTTAATGGTAGGGTTATATTGGTTAAGTGCGTTAAATACGTGAAAACTTGTACTAACTTAGAGATTAATGTGCCAGATTGTTAAAAAGTAACTGCTCAGTTAATTTTATAGGTGAATTGTGCTGATTTGCAATATGGAGCTAAATTTGTTATCAGACGCCCCGACCTAATCTTTATTAGGGTTGTTATTATGATAACAGTTGCAAGAATGGCAGTAGTCGCACTTTGCTAGCTAATGTTGGGCTTAACAAACATATAAAGCCGTAAGAATCCTAGGTGATGGCCTCCTGTCAACCCTTTTGTGTGAAAATGAAAAGAAGATAAAACTCGTGCGGGTTGTGTATATATCGTTTGTACTATGTGTGGGTAGGCTAGAGCATGATGGGATCTTGGGGCACTACAGATAGACATCTTATTTATCACCTCAAGTTGTACAGAGCTTGCTGTACTGCTGCATTTGATTTGTTAAGACTATCACTATCTTCAATTGAAAATTTAGTTTCATGCGCAATATGCTGCTTTCTATGAACTCTACTTTGTTAATGTCTTGGGAGAACGGAGAAGGTTCCTGTTTAAGGTATCTTGCTTGTCCAAGTTGGTTGCAGCCAAAGGGCATTGATGCTTAGTGCCGAAACTTGTAGGGAAGATTATTTGAGTCGCTAGGGACTTGATCATGAAAATTGTTGATGCAATCTATGTAATTTCTCTCCAGAACATGCCCAGTGAAGCTATGATCACATTTCTGTTTATCTTTTTATCTCGAAAAAATATTAGGCTTTCTTGTTTATTTGGACTCCAAAACATTACTTGTTTTGCAGTGCATAATTTTTCTATGTGGTTGAAATCATAACAGCCAATCTTCTAATAAGTTCCTGACTTTTGTGTTTAAGAATGTTTTTGAATTTGCACAGGACCACAGTGCATTCTTTCCTGTGCTAAAGAACGTCGCTTTCTACCTAAACAAAGTTATACTTGTTGTCTTGCAATGGATGGGGTTAAAACACTTTGTTCAGGCTTTGAAAAGTCTGAGAAGGTACATGTATCAGTGCTTCCGCTAATGTTACAGGTTACAGTTTTCGGTAGTTAATACTTTAATATTTATCTCAAGTTTGTTTTTATTCTTGCAGGTTAGGATTGAAGAACTAGTAACAGCCATGGGAGGTCATTTGCTAACTAAACACTCTATGGACGTGAATTTTGTAATCGTGAAGGATGTCTTGGCTGCCAAATATAAAGTAAGTTATATCCAAGTTTTGTAAATTCCTGCTAATTCAACCGCGGCTAATGTTGTATAAATTGTTCTGCGTCGGCCTCTAGGGCAACTCTTCCGGCCCGCGAGGCACCGTTCCGCCCTCGGGGGCACCTCGACTGCGGGAACTTTTTGGTGTGGTGCAGACCAGCAGCCATCCGACGGGGAGAAGGCATGTGGTTCCTTGCAGACGCGCATTGCATAGGCCACCACATTCTGTCATCGCCCTCCGCAAGGGTGTCTCTGCTGGTCATTGTTGCCACCACTCCTAGGTCTCGACATCCGCTAGACTACACCTCTAGGTGGTTGTACACATTTCACTTTGTTGCCATGGGAACATCGACATCTATATCCATGACCATCAGCACATCTCGAGGACGAGCTATCTTGAAATAATGGAGTAGCGTTATGGCAAGTGGAGCCGTTAGGATAAGAAAAGAATAAGTTAGATTGATGGTTAGTTAGGATAAAGAAAGATTTGGTTAGTTAGGATAAAGAAAGATTTGGTTAGTTAAGAAAAGAGATAAGTTAGATTGATTTGGTTAGGATATTTCCGGGGTCGAGTAAGTCTATATAAGGAGAGGAGATGTATGAATGTAATCAAGCAAGAATTAAGAAGGAAAATCCTTGCCTCTTGCTCGGCCATGGCCAAGGCCTCTGGTCGACCACAACCTTCGCTCTTCTCCAACCTGCTCTAGAACAACATCAATACTCGGATTACAGCCCTAGAAGACACACTTGTTCCGTTGTTTCCATAAGGTCCAAGCACCAAAAGGGAGTTAATCTCCATCTTCATTTGGCCAGTTGACATTTCACTTATTTTTCTCCACCGGTTTAGAAAACTATCATTTCCGGTTGAAGGGACATTGCATGCAAAAAGAGCTCACTGGTTATCTCATGCAAAAAGAACAACAACAAGAAAACCTTTTATTCCCAAACAGTTTGGGGGTGGGCTATAGTTGAAATCTAGCCACCAAGAAAACAGGTCAAGAAAATAAGTAAATGAATAGTGGTCTCATTAGATCTGAAATATGTTAGTGATTCTAGCATGAGAATAGCTGCTTTCAATGCACTCATATCCATTATTTGGTGGAATAGTGCCGCCGGAAGTGTGCCCAAGTATTTGAAGACCTCAATTCCCTCATCATTTTGGTGCTTGGGAGATATGGAAACACCGCAATGGATGTGTATTTAAGGGTGCTAATTGTTCTATGTTCATTAGTGTTACAGTTGATGGCAAATGAGAAGCTTTTGGCGCTTAGCTGGTGCTTCAGCCCTCCATGAGTTACTCATCAGGTCGCTTATTCTTGACAGTTAGGTCAGTGTGTGTGGTGGGGTTTGAGCTTTATAATTTAACTGGTGAATCTGTAACCGTACATGTATCGGAGCTGGCCTCTAGTATATCTTCCTTGATGAAATTACATGCAGCTCATGTACAATAACAACAAAACCTTTTAGTCCTAAGAAAGTTGGGATAGGCTAGAGTTGACACAAACCAGAAGTCAAGGTTCGGGCACATAGATAACTGTTTTTCATACACTCTTATTTAAGGCTAAACCTTTAGGTATATCCATATCCTTTCAAGGCTCATTTAAGTGTCTCTTTCCATGTCAACTTCAGCCTTCCCCGCTTCTCTTCTTATCGCTATCACACCTTAGGATCCTACTATGCACTGATGCCTTTGGATGTCTCGGTTGGACATGTCCAAACCATCTCAATTGGTGTTGGACAAGTTTTCCTTCACTTGGTGCTACCCCTAGCTTATCATATATATCATCATTTCAGATTCAATCCCTTCTAGTATGGCCACATATCCAACACAACCTATATATTTATGCAACACTTATTTGCTGATATGTCGTCTTTTTGTAAGCCAACACTCTACACCATACAACATAGATCTAATTGCCATCCTGTAAAACTTGCCTTTTAGTTTTTGGTACCCTCTTGCCACATAGAAAGCTAGGTGCTTGACGACAATTTATCCATTCTGCTTTGATTCTATGGCTAACATTCATTAATATCCCCAAAGAAAGGTAGCACTCTTTTTTCTCGAATGTTTCTCTCGAACGAGCACTCTCACTGTGGCTTACTCGGGGGCATACACGATAATTATGTTCAAACCAACTCACCCATGACAAGCTTGACTAAGATAATCCTATCTCCTTGCCTTCTCACATCCAACACACCGTTCTTGAGTTTGTTATGAATCAAAACTTCTAATTCATTTCTATTTGCAGCTCCTGGTCATTTGAAAAAAAGTCCATGCATTTTTCCTAGTTTCATCATTCATTGACTACCTACTCCCTCCATAATCTTTTATTAGGCGCACGGTGATTTCTCTGTTTTGATGTTATATTGCACATGAGGTATGTTCCTAGGCATGGTCCGGTGGATTTGAAGTGGTGTCCAATTGAGCTTGCTGCAGTTACTCATGTGCTCGAATTTCATGTGGTTTTTTGCATGCATGCATTCAATCATGTGCCTGCTTTTGGCTGTCATCCAGGGCTACAAAGCCTTGCATGCGTGGAACCAATCAGCTGTAAAGACGTGGCCGCCACAAGCCCAAAGTTCTGAGCTTTATTGATCTTTCGTCTTGTTTCCTGCAGATCCTTGGTGTTCTTAAGAACTACTCACATTTTTAAGAAAAGATTAAGGAGGGAGTATTATGCAGCTATGATTTTTAGTAAAGGTTATGCTGCAGCTAAAAAGCATAAATGTATGATGCATTGGTGCTGCTAACTCTTTTGAATATCTCAGATGGCATTGACGCAATAACTAATTTCCATGCTCTTTCAGCATTGGTACTGATTGATCTGTTGGCCTATGACTAATCTGGATGTGTCTGCTCCTTTTTGTGTTCGCAGTGGGCTCTGAATACTTTGAAGAAGCCCATTGTCACCATGAAGTGGTTAGAGCAATGCTGGATTGAGCATCGTGTTGTGCCTCATGAACCTTACAGGATTCTTCCCTTTACTGGGTTGAATATCTGTGTCACTAAACTGGATCCAGGTTGGTGCAGTTGAACTTTATTCAGCTTGGTGTTGGAAGTGAGTTCTGATTTTCCTCCCTTCAGCACATGTTTTTTTCTTGTATGGTTATTGAAAATTGAAGGCCTGTTTGGAAGAGTAAGATTACTCTAGTAACTTTATTTTTTTCTCGAACACGCAGGAGAACCGCACATCATTATATTAAAAAGAAAAAGAAGGGTCTAAAATAGACCAAATACAAACTGCCCTTATAGGCAAAAAGAAAATAGTGTTTTTTTTTCTCGAACACGCAGGAGAGCTGCGTATTATTTCATTAGAAGAAGGATGGTATTTAAAATGACCTAACACACCACTCTCACACACACACAAATAACAAGAGGTATAACCTCCTCCTAGCCGAGGTTGAACACAAAAGCTAGGTTCGAAAGACGGGTCAAGCCTTTGCCCCCCCGCAAAACACCACATATTGAACTCATCATTGGTTGAGGTAAGCAATCCAGCTATAGAAGACTGAGCACCATTGAAAACACAATCATTGCGGTGTCTCCAGATAGTCCAAGCCCCCAGGATCACCAAGGAGTTAAAGTCATCTCTGAGGTCCTTAGGAATAACCTCAGCGGATCTACCCCACCAAGCTTCAAAATTGATATCTTCCATCCCGGGGGAAAGGGCAGACAGGCCGACACGTTGGAGAAGAAGATACCAAAATTGCCTCGCGAGGACACAAGAAACAAGCAAGTGATGATAGTCTCTCCTTCCTGGTCACATAAGGGGCAAGAACTAGGATGGGGAAGACCCCTCTTAGCGAGCCGGTCAACCGTCCAACATTTATTATGTAGGACCAACCAGAGGAAAAACTGACACTTAGGCGGCGCCTAGGTGGTCCACACTCTTTCAAAGCTCGTCAGGGAGGTAGAACCGCAGAATATTATCTCATAAGCAGATTTCGCCGAATAGATACCATTGGAAGAGAACCTCCAATAATGTTTATCTGGAACTTCCGGTTGAAGATCAACGTCAGCCACAACATCTGCCAGCAAAATGAAGTCAGCAATGACCTCCCATGTTACCACTCCCCTTAAATCCCCAATCCATGAAGAGCTACACAGAGCATCAGCCACTGTCCTTCGCTTTACCAGCCTTTTAGGAACCAAACTAAAAACATGAGGGGCCAAGTCTGCAATCCTCTGACCCAAGAGCCATCTGTCATGCCAAAAAAGAGTGAAATGCCCATCACCCACAATGGAGGCCATTGCCAAAGAGCACAAGCTATCCAAGAACCGGTTTGATTGGAACAACAAATCAGTCCAAGGTTTGGAATAATCAGTTTTTTGGAGCCAAATCCATCTTACATGTAGGGCCCTATTTAAGCATTGAAGATCAGAGATACCAAGTCCCCCCAACTTTTTGGGGCGTGTTACCTTGCCTCAGGCCACCAAACAATGGCCACCATTAGCCTCTTTACACCCTCTCCACAAGAACCCACGGTGGATTTTATCAATGGCTTTAATAGCCCACTTAGGCAAATCCAGAGCCATCATTTGATAAATAACAGTAGCAATAAGCACAAATTGCACCTGGGTAGCTCTGCCAGCACGGGTCATCAGGTTAGCTTTCCAAGCTAGTAAGAGATCAGCCACCTTGTCAATAAGAGGCTGAAGCTGAGCTTTAGATAACTTCTTCAGGGAGAGAGGGAGACCCAAGTATTTAATTGGAAAAATTTCAAATCTGCAGGGAAGGAGCTGCTGGACCAAATTCAAATCAGCATGTGTGCAACGGATGGGTACAATACTGCTCTTCGCTATATTAGTTCTCAACCCAGAAGCTTCCCCGAACAGATCCAAAATCCTCACAGCAGTGTTTAGGTCCCTGGGCTCTGGTTTTAGGAAGAGAGCCACGTCGTCTGCATAAAGCGAGATCCGATACTAAATGGAATTAGAAGAAATGGGCTGCAGCAACCCATGCTCCTCAACCTTGATAAAAAGCACAGTGAGGACATCCATAACAATTATAAAAAAGCAGCGGAGACAAGGGGTCACCTTGCCGCAAGCCCCGTCTATGAGAAATGAACCTCCCAGGCACTCCATTGAGCAGGATCTGGGTGGAAGAGGTCATAAGAAAACCACTTATCACATCCCTCCACACGAGATTGTTGGAATGTGAACCCTTAACCCTAACAGGGGTTGGGTGATATATTAATAGACCGAGTGAACTGGGCCAGGCCCATTACAGAGGGGTGAGATGGTCATTACACAAGGAAGACCCCAAACCCTAAACGGGTATTCTAACACCCCCCCGCAGTCACAACTCTATCCTGTACAGATGTTGAGACTGGATCGAAAGTCTAAAAATACACTCGACGGTAACCCCTTGGTGAAGATGTCGGCGAACTGCAGCGTGGTGGGGACGCTGAGAACCCGAACGTCACCGGCAGCGACACGTTCGCGGACGAAGTGCAGGTCGATCTCCACGTGTTTCGTGCGCTGATGCTGCACGGGGTTGGTGGAGAGGTAGACCGCGCTAACGTTGTCGCAGTAGACGAGGGTGGCGCGCTGGAGGGGACTGTGGAGCTCGTGGAGGAGCTGGCGCAGCCAGGAGGCCTCTGCCACGCCGTTGGCCACGACACGGTACTCGGCCTCAGCGCTGGAGCGAGAGACGACGGGCTGACGCTTGGCGGCCCAAGAGACGAGGTTGGCGCCCAGGAACACGGCGTAACCGGAGGTGGACCGGCGCGTGTCGGGACAGCCAGCCCAGTCAGCGTCGGTGTAGACCACGAGCTCCGACGTCGGGGATGGTCGGAGGAGGAGGCCGTAGTCGAGGGAGCCGCGGAGGTAGCGCAGAATCCGCTTGAGCGCGGTGAGATGGGGCTCCCGCGGGGTGTGCATATGCAGACACACCTGCTGGACGGCGTATGCGATGTCGGGCCTGGAGAAGGTGAGGTACTGGAGCGCGCCGGTCAGGCTCCGGTAGGACGTCGCGTCGGCGACCGAAGGCCCGTCGTCCTCAGAGAGCTTCGCCTGGGTGTCGACAGGCGTGGAGCAAGTCTTGCAGTCAGACATGCCAGCCCGCTCCAGGATGTCGATGGCGTACTGGCGCTGGTGGAGGAAGAGACCCTGAGGCCGGCGTTCGGCGGTGATGCCGAGGAAGTGGTGTAGGGGCCCCAGGTCCTTCATGGCGAATTCCCGCTGAAGGGCGACGATCGTGCGGTGAAGAAGGTCGGCGGTGGATGCCGTGAGCACAATGTCGTCGACGTAGAGCAGGAGGTAGACGGTGTCGTCGCCGCGCCGGTAGATGAACAGGGACGTGTCCGACTTGGCCTCGACGAAGCCGATGGAGGCCAGGTAGGAGGCGAAGCGACTGTACCATGCCCGAGGCGCCTGCTTGAGGCCGTACAGGGACCGGTTCAGCCGGCAGACCAGATCCGGACGGTCAGCGTCGACAAAGCCGGTGGGCTGGGTGCAGTAGACTGTCTCCGTCAGAGTGCCATGGAGGAAGGCATTCTTGACGTCGAGCTGGTGGATCGCCCAGTCGCGGGAGAGGGCGAGGGAGAGGACGGCGCGAACAGTGGCGAACTTGACGACGGGGCTGAAGGTCTCGTCGTAGTCCACTCCGGGGCGCTGGGTGAAGCCCCGAAGGACCCAACGGGCCTTGTAGCGGTCGAGGGAGCCGTCCGAGGTCAGCTTGTGGCGAAATAGCCACTTGCCGGTGACCACGTTGGTGCCTGGTGGACGCGGCACCAGGTCCCAGGTGTGGTTGGCCAAGAGGGCCGCGTACTCCTCCATAGCACGACGCCAATGTGGGTCGGCGAGGGCAGCGCGAACGGAGGAGGGCACAGGGGATGCGTCCGGAGGAGTGCAGGTCGTATCCGCTGCCAGGATCAGCCGGTCGACGGGGCGAAGAACGCCAGCGGCGCGCCGAGTCACCATCGGGTGGACGTGCCCGGGGTCGCGGTGGATGGCGACCGGGTGGTACACTGACGACTCGGGGCGGGCCGCCGGAACGTCGGGAGCGGCGGGTGTGGCCGGCTCGCGGCGGTGATAGACGACGGCAGGGTTGGCAAAGCGGGCCATGCTCGTCGATGGGCCCGAGTCGGCAGGCGCCGAGGTGGCGGCGTGGCTGCGACGGTGGTAGACGAGCGCGGGGTCGGCGAAGCGAGTTGGGGTCGACGGGGCCGCGCGTGGCGCAGGCGGGGTCGTCGAGGCCGCGCGGGGCGCAGGCGTGATCGACGATGCCGCGCGTGGCGCAGGCGGGGTCGTCGGGGCCGCGCGTGGCGCAGGCGGGGTCGTCGGGGCCGCGCGTGGCGCAGGCGTGATCGACGGGGCCACGCGTGGCGTGGGAGTGGGCGCGAGTGGAGGCGTCGTGGCCGCACGAGGTACGGGTAACGGCGCAAGGCGGGGCGCCGGGGGTGGGAGGGGAACCGGATCAGACTCGAGGAGTGAGTCTAGATCGGTGGGTGGGGTGGAGCCGGCAAGGGGAAACACATCTTCGTCGAAGACGACATGACGAGAGATGATGATGCGGTGGGAGGTGAGGTCCAGGCACCGATACCCCTTGTGGTCAGGGGAGTAGCCGAGGAATAGGCAGCGAGTGGAGCGAGGAGAAAGCTTGTTGGGGGCAGTAGTGGAAATGTTAGGGTAGCAGGCACAGCCGAACACGCGCAGGTGGTCGTAGGAAGGGGCTGTGCCGTACAGGGCAAAGTGAGGTGTAGGGTGGCTCACCGCCTTCGAGGGAAGACGGTTGAGGAGATGAGTGGCAGTGTGAAGGGCCTCTGCCCAGTAGGTGGCAGGGAGAGACGCCTGAAAGAGAAGGCAACGGATCATGTTGGTGGTGGTGCGAATCATGCGCTCGGCCCGGCCGTTCTGAGCAGAGGTGTAGGGACACGAGAGACGCAACTGGACGCCGTGAGTGAGGAAGAAGGAACGAGAGGCGTTGTTGTCGAACTCGCGGCCATTGTCGCACTGCAGGGCACGGACCGGGCGCCGAAACTGGGTGGATACCCAGGCAAAGAAGTGAGTGAGGGTGGTAAACGTGTCGGACTTCAGCCGAAGGGGGAAAGTCCAAAGGAAGTGGGAGTAGTCGTCCAGAATGACCAGGTAGTATTTGTAGCCGGAGAGGCTAAGGACAGGAGACGTCCAGAGATCACAGTGGACAAGATCAAAGGCCTGGACAGCCCTGGACGTGGAGGTGGAAAAAGGAAGACGGGAGTGACGGCCAAGCTGACAAGCATGACAGAGGTGCTCAGAGGAGCCCCGAGTATAGGATATGTCAGAGTGGCCGGCAAGCTGGGACATGACGTCAGGTCCAGGGTGCCCGAGGCGACGGTGCCAAATGGCGGAGGAGGTGGTGGTAGTTGCAAGAGCATGTGATGTGGTGGTAGTAGTAAGGGCAGGAGATGAGGCTACTCTGGTGTGGGGAGTGGTGGGCAAGTGAAGGGAATAGAGGGGGCCAGAGCTGTCACAGCGAGCGAGCACAGCACGTGTGGGAAGGTGGTGTATGGTGAGACCCCAGGGGTCGAACTCCATAGAGCACTGGTTGTCACTAGTGAAGCGACGAACCGAGAGGAGGGGATGAGTCAGTCCAGGAGCAACAAGGACGTCGTTAAGGCAGAATGGTCCTGGAAGAACCGATGCACCTACTGAGGTGACCGGGAGGGTGGAACCGTTGCCAACGACGATGGAGGAAGGATGTGAGGGGTGTGGTGGATGGGAGTGGAGTAACGAACTAGTTGTGGGGGTAGTGTGGAAGGAGGCCCCAGAGTCAACCACCCAATCGGTGGTGGGAGGGGGAGGTGTTGGTGGCGAAGGTACGATGTGAGCGGAGAGGGCTAAAGAAGGTGCCCCGATAGAGGCGCTAGGTGGGGAGGGAGATGACATGGGCTCAACCGCTAGGGAGGCGATCGCAGCACATGGGAAGACAAGCGGTCCAGGCACGTGGCGGCCCGCCTGAGGGTGGATCTCAACGCAGTCCCGGAGAATAGGGTTCCAGACTGGATCGAAGGACACGAACATGCCCCGGATGAGCTGGCCGTTGTGGAGGAGGGCACGCACAGTCACGGGAGCGACGGGCGAGGTAAAGCTCATGTACAGCGGGGGTGACGTCATGGAATCGGTGTGGGTGGGGAAAATACTGGTAGGAGAAGCGCAGCGGCGCGGGTAGTGAGGAGGGCCGTCCAGAAGGGCGCACGCTGCCAGAAGGATCGAGTCGGGCGGCTTGGCTAGGAGTTGGGGCTGACAGCGTCTGACGGCAAGTGAAGAGGAGGCCGCAGCGGGGAGTGCTCGCGGCAGAGAGAAGGGCGGCTGGGGACCAGCGACCGACGGGAGCGAGGGGAGGAGGCCGGCTGGACGCCGGCCGACGGAGAAGGGGAAGAAGCGAGTCGGGGCGGATCCGGCGGCGCTGGCGCGGAAGGAGACAAGCCGCGCGCGGCACCGACGGCTGGAGGAGATGGCGCAGGTGCGCGATCCGGTGGGAGCAGAGGGAGAAGGCGCGGAGTCGCGTCGGGGCGCGGGCCTGAGGCGGCCGGGCGCGCGGGATCAGCGAGGTCGGCCTTGGGCGGCTTCCTGGCGCGGCGGTTGCAGGACCGACGGTCCGGCCGGAGCGCGGGGCGGCGTGCGGCCCTGGCTGGGCGGCTTCCTGGCGCGTGGCCCAGGCTGGGCGGCTTCCTGACGCGGCGGCTGGAGGGGCGTCGGGTCCGGCCGGCGCGCGGCCCTGACGGCTGGAGGCGCGGACGGCGGCGCGCCTGGGGGAGCACGGCGCGCGGCGGCGCGGCAGGCAGGGAATGCGGGGCCTGCTGGCGGCGCGGGCGGTTGAGGGAGATGGGCCGGCGGGATGGAGGCCGGCGGCTGCAGGGGTGGGGAGAGAAAAAAAACTAAACCTAGGCTGATACCATGTTGGAATGTGAACCCTTAACCCTAACAGGGGTTGGGTGATATATTAATAGACTGAGTGAACTGGGCCAGGCCCATTACAGAGGGGTGAGATGGTCATTACACAAGGAAGACCCCAAACCCTAAACGGGTATTCTAACAGGGAACAAAGCCTAATTTTTCCAGAATTTCAAGAAGGAAAGGCCAAGAGACCGAGTCGAAGGCCTTGGAAATGTTCAGCTTCAAGAGAATTCTGGGCTGATTTTTAGCGTGAAGGAATCTTGCCGTCTGCTGGACATGCATAAAATTGTCTTGTATGAAGCGACCTTTGATGAAGGCGCTTTGAGCTTTAGAGACCAGCCCCTCCATATGGCCCCTCAACCTATTTGCAAGAACCTTAGTCACAAACTAAGAAGAAATTATCATCCCCATGCCGCACACACATGATCGTCCCGATCCCACGGCTCTAGCCTTGCATAAGAAGAAACTCCCGTCGCAACACCAGCGTAGCCAACTTGAACGCTTAATGCGTGGGGGCCACGCCACATCCACCTCTTCAAACTCGAATCTCCTCAAACTCCTTAGAAACAACCACCTTAAAGTGTATGGGGACCTCGCCGCCCGTCACACTAAACACTGCTCCGAGGATCCTTGCTACTGAAACTGTGATGAGAGCACCACCTACACCAAGCCATTCCCAGGATCACCACCGCACCATGCGCAACAGCCCAAGACTGTCGACTCCCATGGCCCCTCTGCACCTTCCCGCCAACATGGACCCTACACACCTCTTCTGCCGCTGCGCACGAGCATCTCCACCAACCAACCAAACCAACACCACCCCTGCCACAAGCCGAGACAGGCTCCAGATGCGACGCCTCCAAGGAGGGCACGACGCCAAAGGCGCTGCCGTCACACGTCCAATGATGGACAGGGTTTTCACCTCGAGATCCGTGTGCTACTAGAGCCTGGTGCCCCTCAATGGTGCCTCCATCTGGGAAAAAACGACGCCCCAAGTGCACCACCACCATCACCACCAACATCGTCAGTAAGGCTTTCGCCCGGAATATCCCCAAACCAGTCGCATGCACCCGACTATGGCAGTAGCACACCCCTCTCTGCTTCCGCAACATCAATGACAGAAGAGGCCCGACACAGCCTGAAGCACCACCACGGAGCCACCGACAAGCACCTGCACAACCCCCAACCCCACCACCTTGGTGACGCCAGCCCAACAACGTCGTCGAAAAAGAGAAGGGGGAGCACCAACTACCTCACCTTCGCAACTGACCCCCGCACGTAGCACGTCCCCGGCTCCAACCTCCCTAGGTCGCTACAGCCTAGAATGGCCAGAGCCAGTGGCGCCCAGCCACGGCCGCCGCCGCCGCAGCCCGCACCGGAACAGGTAGAGCCACCGGCACCCCGCCGCAAACATCGCCAGTGCCAACACGCCGGCCGTGTCCACCTCCCTTGCACCCCTCCACATCGAACGCCGTCGCCGTCGTCACCACGCCAGCCACAGCCGCCGATGTGCCGTCCTCGCCGGCCGCAGCCACCGCCGCCGCCGCCCGACGCCGGTCACAGCCCCTCCCACGCACAGGCACGCGTGCCTGTCACGCGGGCACCTGATCCAGCTGGGGTACCGCCAGATCAGGGGCCACCTGCCATCCGCCACCGCGGAGGACGCCCGGCGCCGATGAGCACTCCCCGGGGAGTCGAGGCAGCTGCGCCTGCCCCAACTGGCCGAAGAGCAAGGAACAGCCATGTCGCCGCCGTCCGCACGGACCGCGCGAGGATCCTACGGCGGCGCAGCGGGAGGGAGTGGGAGGGAGGGGCGGCGGCGCTATGGTTTGAGGCCCCCGCGTCGCCCCGCGCGAGAGCGATGCGAGGGGGCTAAAACAGCTGTGCTAAGCTATTGTTGATATTTATGGAAACTACATGTAACATATGCTGTATTCTTTTGAATGATTTTTTTCTTAATATAATGATGCACATCTGTCCTGCGTTTTGGAGAGAAACAAATGTTCTGTTGAATGATCAGTTACTTCATTAGTGACACTTTATTTTCTTCTGTTTGATCAGATGAACGGAAGGAGTTGGAGAAAATAGTAGTGCGGAATGGTGGCCAGTTTTCTGCCTGTCTCACACGGAAGTGCACCCATTTAGTAGCAAATATATCCTTTGATGCTTTCTGAATATACTATTTTCTGTTTGAGATTTCAATTGGTTTAAATGAGTCAACCAGAATAGATCTGATCTCAAAAAGTACCAGCCTTGTTCTTAGGTCAAGCCTATGATCCTCCACCCCGTATTCCTTTTCCATAGCCATAGCTCAGGAAATGAAACGTAGAGGAATAAAAATATGAGTGGTTTGACATGTCGTTAAAACTGGTGATCAATGGATGCACACCACAGTAGAGAATTCATGAAAGCCGTGTATCCTTCTGTCAACTATCAATATGACAAAAAAAGAAAAGGTGTACCACTAGCATTCCAGGATTTGCATAATTCTTGTTCCAGTGTTTGGGGAACATTCAGTTTGACGTTTGTTAAATTATTGTTCATTTTCCAAACAGCTTTCTAAAAGACAACACACTTTGATTACTATATTGATTTCTTAACATATTATTACAAACCTGGAGGTGACAAATATGTCATGGCCCAAAAATGGGGTAATATTTACATTGTGAATCCAAAATGGGTTGACCAATCTGTTGCTCGAAGAGGTACTAAACATACCCAGGAGCTTTTGCTGCTAATATAGATTCGTCCTGCAAAAGTTATAAATCTAGTAAGATTAATCTAACTTCTTGAATGAATTTCTTTATTGAAATGAAGCTTGTCAAGATGAAAATAGCTACCTCGTTTGTCAGACTTCATCTGCCTTTAGTGGTTCAAAGAGTTCCCTTAAGGAGCAACAAAATCTGGAGATCAGTAGTGCAAGTGCAAGCTTTCAACCTGTTCCAGCAACATCAGTTGATGATTCAGTATCAATGTCACAACATTTGCCTGCTTCATTTGGTGATGCTTCACGGATCAGCAACACTGATATTGTTGGTGCACCTAGTGTCCAAGAGACAAATGAGATGCAGGTTGATAGTCATGTTGCTGAGGACTCAGAGCCAGAAAACGATGATCTATATTTATCAAATTGTCGAATTTCTCTGGTGGGTTTTGAAGAGAAAGAGTTGTTAAGGCTTGTCATGCTGATACGTAATGGAGGTGGATCCCGGCATATTTTGCTAAGTGAGAAGCTTACTCATATTGTTATTGGTACACCTTCAGATGAGTAAGTTCATTCCTGTATATCCTAGTTCTTTTCTGGATGGTTTCAGTTTCAGCTGATGGTGCTTATTTGTCTTGACAGGGAAAAAAAGGAGGTAAGACGTCTGGCTGCATGGGGTGTAATAAATATAGTGAAAGTAACATGGTTAGAAGACTGCAATAAAGCAAAAAAAGAAGTGAAAGTATCCCCAATGCATATAGCTACTGAGCTCCTCTTGAAGGGTATGGAACCGCCAGATCTTTAGTTGTATTTAAAAGTTAAAACATTTATTATCCATGGTTGACTTAACTTTCATTGTTTTTGTACCTTTTGAATATAGAATTTTCTCAAGTAAGCATGGAAAATTCTGCTGATACACGTGAAACTAAGGTAGCCAAAAGCTCAGGTGGGATTTTTCATGTTCCAACTGTCAATGACTTACATGACAAACACCATGAAAAAGGTGTGTCATCTGAAAGGAAACCAAAAAGAGGCAAACATGAAAACAGTATAAGTAAAACCCGATCAGCAGCCAGGACTGAAAAATCAAGTCAACAGAATGGATTGGCCAATGTTAGTGAGTACCAGCTCCAATATAAAGTAACATCGATAATGAATTCTGGAAGTAGCAGATCAAATATATTCAAAGGGAGAACATTCAGTTTCTCAAATTCATTTTCTCATGACAAGGTATGTATGCTACTTTACTAATATTCCATCCATTTTCTGTATTGGTATCTGTTGGAGAATGAAAACCCTGATAGTGGGCTGAGTATTACACGTACCCAACACTAGTGGGTTACATGGGCTGGGCTCTAGGTCCCTAACACTTATACAAATATAAACAGTCTAACACTCCCATGCAGTGGAAATTCTAGCCACGACAAATATTGAGGCTAGACCAAAACTTCGAGAATAACGTGGACATACCCTTAGCGAAGATGTCGGCAAACTGTGAGCTCGTGGGGTCGTGATGAACACGAACGTCCCCGATAGCAATGCGCTCACAAACGAAATGAAGATCAATCTCAACATGCTTCGTGCGCTGGTGCTGGATAGGGTTGACGGAGAGGTAGCATATGCTGATGTTGTCGTGGTAGACAAACATACTCTTAGCGAGGGGGTTGTGAAGCTTTTGGAGGACCTGGCGCAACCAGCTCATCTTAGCCACCCCATTAGCAACAACCCGATACTTAGCCGTAGCACCGGAACGGGAGACCACAGGCTGATGCTTGGAGGACCAAGAGACAAGGTTGTTCCCAAGGAAGACCGCGTAGCTAAGGTAGACTAACGGATTTTGGGCACTCGACCCAGTCAATGTCTTGTAGACAATTTGCTCAAGTGTGGAAGAGCACCGAAGATGAAGTTCATAGTCGACAATACCCTTAAGGTACCGGAGGATCCGCTTGACCACACTTAGGTGTGGTTCTCTGAGGTCATGCATGTAGAGACAGACCTGCTAGATGGTATACGCTATGTTGGGCCTAGTAAAGGTGAGATAATGAAGAACACCGACATGGCTGTAGTAGGTAGTGGTCACTGGTAGGGACACTGTCGCATGAGACCTTGGCCTGTGTGTCCATCGGGGTCGCACATGGCTTGCAGTCCAGCATGCCAGCACGCTCCAATATATCAAGAGTGTTCTGTTGTTGTTGAAGAAACAGGCCATCCAGGTGATGATCAACAACAATCCCTAGAAAGTGGTGAAGGGGACCTAAATGTTAGAATATGTCTATTCTGTCCGTTGGTGTGGGTTGGGCCAATTCCTGTGCATCTAAGGCCCACCCTAAGGTGCTGCGCCACCTGTCACCTTCCTAGTATTTCCCAGCCGCATTTGCACTGCGCTGACCTTAGGGAAGGGTTTCCCTGCGCCTCCAGGTCTCTGCCTATATATGTGTATTGTTTCCCTCAATCAGTAACACACACATATGGCAGTATATCCTCTATCACTAAATCCTTCATCTCAAACTCATGTTAAAGGGCTGTAATGATCTGCCGTAGAAGGTCTGAAGAAGCAGTGAGCATAATGTCATCAACATATAGGAGGTACATAATGTTATTGCCACGTTGATAGATGAACAAATATGTGTTCGACTTGGCCTCAGCAAATCCCAACGAGAGCAAATAAGTGGCAAACTTGTTGTACCAGCCCGAGGGGCTTGCTTCAGACCATAGAGGGACTTTTTGAGCTAGCAGACCAGGTCATCGCTAGCTGAAATTTCCCTATGTCCGGGAACAAGATCTGGATGTCGCCTAGAGGGGGGGGGGGTTGAATAGGCGAATAATAATTATCACTGTAAAAACTGGAAATTCTTACTCTACTCGAAGGCTGGATCGCAGTGGAATGAAAGACCATTCGAGTAGGTTGCAGCGGAATTGAAGTTCATGTCTTAAAATACCCTGCACTTCGAAGACAGCTTGAACCACATATAAATATTGAAGTGCAAGTATAAACAGCAAATAAGACAGCGAAACGCACACAGCACAGAGCAGAGCACACAGACACAGGGATTTATCCCGAGGTTCGGCCAAGCCTGAAATGCTTGCCTAGTCCTCGTTGGAGTTAGCCACACCTTGGCTTGGAGTCTATTTTAACTCCTTCCTCCGTTTGCTCAGATCTGTCAGTGCGACAGATAGAGCCTTCCACTATGTTGATATCGGTTACAATGATGCCGTGGCTGCTTACAATCTTCTCGACAACACTCCGGCAGAGTAACAATGCACTCAAGATTTTGCTCTAGCTCTCAGCAACATTTCCCCTCTCTCTAAAGGCTTAGAACTTCGCCTCTACACAAACTAGAGAGATACACAAGAGAGGGAGAGAGAGAATTGATCCAAATGATGTATGCACTTGTTGGCTGCTCTTGTGTACTTGTTGGAGGCACCTAGGGGTCCCTTTTATAGTCCCAAAGGGCCTAGGAGCCGTTGGAGCTTCATTTGGAAGCTCCCAGGCTTCCCTGGTTGCGGGTGCATCGGACTGTCCGGTGGCGCACCGGACAGTGAACAGTAACAGATTTGATTGATAGTTTCCTTCTCTGGAAGAGCTAGCCGTTGGTGCACCGGACAGGTTACTATTCACTGTCCTGTGCACCGAGCAAGTTACTATTCACTGTCCTGTGCACCGGACAGAGTAACTATTCACTGTCCTGTGCACCGGACAGGTTACTATTCACTGTCCTGTGCACCGGACAACTACTATTCACTGTCCTGTGCACCAGCCAACAACACACTAAGTGCTTTTTCCTCCATTCTTTCTCCGTTTGACTTCAACTTTTCAGAGGATTTTTCTGAGACTTAAACAAACACATTTAGAGTATAATCCAATTGATTTAGTCCTAGAAACTTACTTCTTTCTTGTTCTTCTCCTAGCTTTTCTGTTTCTCCTCAAGCAGAGATCAGAATGGCACTTTCTCTACAGAAAGAGTTAGAGAGCATACCAAAGCACCAAACTTATAGTAATAGGTGTATGCAAAATGGTTGAACACTCAAACCTTACATACTTAACCTTTTTCATCGTTTTACCCAATTTGGCATGTTTGAGGTCAATGTTGGACTCTAAACCATCAAGTCAACTTGATTTGATCTAGATTGACATATCTGAGCTCCAACCCCCTTGTTCACTTCTCGAGCTTGATCTTGAGCCTTATGACTTACACCACATAATTGTAGATGTTACCTCATTGGTTGTAAGTTATGTCCTTATGTAGTGATCCTTGATGCACCATAACTATTCTTAACTCGATCAACCTTGACTTTGCAAGTCTTCTTCTTCACCCCTGGCTTTGGGTTCCTAGTCTCCTTGACCTTCTCCCGTGCACTCGGTACCTCGAAGCTCTTCTTGCCTCCATCCTTGGCTTGATCGGTTGTCTCTGAGTTAAGCACACCGAGTCTCACTTAAGCAATGTCCATCTTACTTGTGATGTCCATTATCTATAGATAATCCAGTCTTTGGACCATCACACTTGTTCACTTGTGTTGAACCCTGTTAGCTTTGCATTAAGCACCTGTTCAACACTTAGCACACTTGTTAGTCTTTTAATTGGGTTGTCATCCAAACCATCAAAACCCACAAGAGAGCTTTCACTAGCAGAGTCAACAAAGTCGATTGACTGACTGCAATAGACAATCTCAGTAAGTCTGTGATGATCTGGTTCGCCTAAAGGAGGGGTAAATAAGCTACCTGCAAAAACTTAGCCCCAAAACTATCAGAACTACAAGCGGTTGTCGTGCTGCGGCACCGTCAAACAGTGCACGACACTGCCGCACATGCAATTTTTTGTAGATTAATGTGAGATTTTTGCAGAGCCTATTTGAGCAGGAAATAAGTTGTTTACTAGAGAATGAAGCTAAAATCTATATTACGACTTAACCAGTAAGGGCAAGAACAACAATGTATATGAACTTCAAACCCTAGAAGGTATAACTGAGAAAAAACTAAGAAAGCACAAGTGACACATGTATTTATCCTGTGGTTCAGCTTGCCACAAAGCACGAGCCTCATGATTGTTGATGAACTGCTCCTCGATGGCAATCCTGGCCTGGCGGGTAGTGCCACCATGCTCGCGAACGGCATACTGCAGCTTAATAGTGACCGTCCCGAGGATTCAGGAGAGGACACACTATTTATCCGAAGCTAGGAGGGGATAGTGAGAGACGTTGTGTCGGTGAGGACGTGGTCATTAAGGGCGTAGCACTACATCGTGAGAAGGACAAGGTTGCTCCAGCGGGCGTAGGAGGAAGCCAGGCCGAGGATGACGGGGACCAGGGAGCGAATGTTTTGAACACTTGCCTCCTACGTGTGTAGGTTGTGATGATAGTGGCCTCGTGCGCCGAGGGGGTGTCAACCACCAGGGGCGCTGAGGGGACATCGAGGTTGGGAGGGCCAAGCAAATGGCGCTCAGCCTCGGCAAGCTTACTGGCGAGGATATCGACAACGGTGCGTTCGTGCTCCTAGATGAGGGCGTCGACGTGTTCACACTCTCGAACAGCAGCCACAACCGCTTTAGCAGCTGAGGGCCGCAACTATAGTTGTACATTGGGGGTGCTTGGCCCGACACGACCCAAGCTCGAAAAGGCCTGGCACATTTGAATTTTGGGCCAGCACGACTCGTAATTGCTAGCCTGTAATTATTACAGGTTGTGCCGTGTCGGCCCACATGCTTAGACTTCGACACACGACACGACTCGTTATTGCTTAAACGTGTAAGGCTCATTTCGGGCGGCCCGAAATTATAAAAAGCTTAAAATCCAAATTCTGGCTCGAAATTCACATTAGATCCCGAAATTCAAAATAAATAATAGAAGACAAAGACAAACATATTTGACCAAAAGAAACTTAATGCTTCTATTAACTTACCAGAGTTGTACAATGGTTGCCTCATCAGAAAACCCTTTGGTTAGTTGGTAAAAAAACTACAATCAGTTCTAGAGTCTATAAGTTTGTTCATTATCCAATGTTCATAACAAAAGTAAAATTACATCATATCATCTAATTCAAAGTTGTAAAAGGAACATCTAACCGATATTAACTACAACTTCACATTCTGCATCCAAGTACATGGAAGTGTGGAATGAAGTGCGGCTTTAATGAATATATTGGCCTTTTCCTGTCTGCCATTTCGTGTCTGCCTTAAACGGGGTGTGTCCGTGCTTGCCCATGGGCAGTGGCCTCAGCTCAAGCACCGGGTCAACCCGACACAAATATTTTGGGCCATGCTTTTTTTCGTGCTTTGGAATCCAGCAGCGATTGAGGACCAACGATGAGGGTGAGGAGAGGAGAGAGGAGAGTTGGCGGTGGGAGCTGATGGCTAGGGGAAGGGAGCATGGAGAAAAGATTGTTTGGATACCATGTCGGAGAGTGAAAACCCTAATCCATAGATAGTGGGTTGAGTATTACATATTAGCCAACACTAGTGGGTTACATGGGTTGGGCTCTAGGCTCACAACACTTTTTTCTTTCTCGAATACACATTTTATTAAAAGGAGAGGGAAAAAGGCCTAGGGAATGGAACAAACAAGATAAACACACACCAGACGCACACACCACTCCAACACCACAACAAACAAAGAGATTCATGGTTTAAACTTCAATATTCATTTGATGCCCTCCTATTCCCTTTTTAGGTTTTCATTTTATATGTATCGACACACACACACAGCCCCCCATCCCCCACCTTAGAGATCTCCCTGCTGTAACCACATTCATTAAGGAAATTGATAAGATAAGGAAAGGTTTCTTATGGAGAGGCAGAAGAGAGGTTAAAGGAGGGCATTGTATGGTGGCTTGGGGCAAAGTGTGTAGACCCTTGAACTTTGGAGGTTTGGGAATTTCCAGCCTCCCTGAACTCTGTTGGGCACTTCAGATGAGATGGCTATGGCTGCAAAGGACCGACCCTACCCGCCCCTGGAATAATCTTCCTGTTCATGTCCCCAGCAATGCTAAAGCCCTCTTCTCTTCTGTGCTTGTCACAGAAATTGGTGATGGTGCTAACACCTTCTTTTGGAGTGACAAGTGGATTAATGCCAGAAGTGTTTCTGATATTACTCCAAGGCTCCTCTTGACTGTTCCAAAAAGAATTGTTTCTAAAAGAACTGTTCGCGAGGCTCTAACTAATAGAAGATGGGTCTCTGATATTAAAGGTGCCTTGACCTGGGGAGTTCTGGTAGATTACCTACATCTCTGGAATGCAATAGCTGATGTTGTTTTGCAACCTAACTCTGAGGATAAGCATATCTTTTCAATCGCTTCTAATGGGCAGTATTCTGCATGCTCGGCTTATAAGGGTTTCTTCTCTGGCTCTGTTGGTTTTGAGCATTACAAAATGGTCTGGAAATCTTGGGCACCTCCTAAGTGTAGGTTCTTCCTTTGGCTGGTGGCCCATAATAGGTGCTGGACTGCAGACAGACTTGAAAAAAGAGGACTAAATCATCCTCCTAGATGCCCTCTTTGTGACCAAGAGCCTGAAACCATCAACCATCTTTTGGTTTCTTGTAGCTTTTCCAGATTATATTGGTACATCACTCTTCGGAAATTCGGGCTCCACATTCTTGCCCCTACCCAAGATGACACAAACTTCCTGCAGTGGTGGAAACGTATTGCTGATATTGTGTCAGGCATGACCAAGAAGGGGGTAAATTCACTTTTGATTCTGGGAGCCTGGATGATCTGGAAGTTTAGAAACAGAGTGGTGTTTGACGGGTCCCCCCCCAATATCACTACACTATTAGAGGCCACCGCTGAGGAAAGGGAGAAATGGATGGTTGCAGGAGCTAAGAGGCTTTCCTTTTTAACTGCTCCCAGTACCAATGCCTGAGATAAGTTGTATCTTTTTGTTGTGTATGAATTGTTTCCTTTATGCTTGTTTCTGGCCTCCATAAGGAGGTCCTGTATTCGGGTCCTTTTCCGACCCTATTTCTTCTTACTTAATATAATGAGGCGCAGTTCTCCTGCGTTTTTCGAAAAAAAGCAATCAGGTCATGTTTTCAGAACTTTGAAATTCTTTTGCTGACGGATCAACTTGTTGAGACATTACTTTTTGATTATGTAGTGGACCAGAGCCGAAAAAGCCTAGTCTTGTTCATCTAGAAGCCTAGTTTTCTTTTGATTATGTATGAATATTTGACTCCCACTTGCTTTGATTTTTGTTGACGAAGTTGTATGTTCAAATGAATCAGAGACCTGAGGTTGTTGATTGGGTCAGAGAAGGTGGAGGCGTTATGGTGGATGACATACACTCAACTGCTGCAGATTTCATAATTGAGTGCCACGGACAAAACAGCTTGCCTTGTGACTTCTCTCATTCACTTGTTTCAACTCAATGGATACGATCATGTTTGGAGGTACATGTTTCTGTGATTGAGGTCACTTTGCTCCACTTTGCTTTTGAAGTGTCAGACTATATTCCAGTTCTTATACATTTAAAAATGTGTGTAGGAGAACTGCTTACAAGATGTTGGGAGTCATCCTATCTTCTCTCCTTTGCGCTGTCGCATCCCATTCCCAGGATTTGAAAGCTTTCGTTTCTGTATTTCACTTTCACAATATGGAGAGAAAGAAAGACATCTGCTGAAGAACTTGTGCTTTCTACTGGGCGCTAAGTTTACAGACAAAGCATATAAGGGAGTAACCCATCTCATCTGCAAATTTGCAAGTGGTCTTAAATATGAGGTTTACTCCAAAAGAGGAACTCCCACCATTACTTCTGAGTGGCTCTATGAGTGTGTAAAACAGGTATTCGTCTTCAATACATAGTGTTGAGCATATTCGTCTTCCCTTACCCCTGACAATAGCTTGTGAGCATGAAATGGTCAACAAGATGGCGAATTGTCCTTGCAGGATAAACTTCTCCCTGTTGATCACTTTCAGCCAAAACCACTTACATCACAGGATAAAGATGCTTATCCGTGCACTGTCAGCCAATATTCCACACAGGCTACCAGATTTGATTCCTCTGAGCTGCTTAGTGGTTGTCAAGTAACAAAAAACAATGCAACACACAATTCTGGTAACTGTTCATTTCACAAGTTCTGCAAAGAAATTATGTTCACCCAAAGTGCTCACATAGCTGGTATTTCTGCAGTCAATGAAGAAACAACTATGCATGCTGTTAGTAGAAAGAGAAGAATATCTGTTCCTGGTAAGGTTAACGATACTTATGGAAACATCGAAAAATCTGAGAAACATCTCGACAATAGCTCTGTCCCTGATGTCGCAGATGCCATAGAGGTTCTATCATCCAAGGTAATGCTAATGCAATCCATACCCTTTACTATTACAAAAAATTGAGACATCATCTAAAAGCGACAGATCCCATTTTTTTTTAAACTGCAGATTCAGGACGTGCAATCTCCGAGTGTATCCTATTTTACTGGTGATAAATGCTTTGCAGTTCTTACTCCATACTGTACTGTAAAAGTGTACTAGTGTTGTATCCGTAACTTCTGATGCAGATATTTCAACCTGACAATTCTGTTGTTCAAGAGCAGAAAGATACACACTCCTTTGACATTTCAAGGAGCTGGCTGAACATGTAAGTTGGTACATTAGGCTTTTTGTTCATGCATGTTCGGGTAGATTTTGGTTGCTCAGTTTTTCTGTAGAACTGTTTATATCCCTGAGTTATGCCCTTGCCTTGGAAGAAGCCAATTTGTGGAGTCTTGCAGGTGCTCAGGGAATTTCCCTGATCACTGCAGGCAGCAGAGAGTAGTTCTATAGCTGGCTTGTTTTTGTTCCTGACTATTGTGAGTCCTGGAAAAAAAGGTGTTTGCACACGCTCTTGGTTCTCTGTATGACTTGCTTCTTTTAATTCAATGATACTTAGGGTGTGTTTGGTTTAGTTTTTGGCTTTGGTTTTTGTCCTCTAAAAGCCAAACCAAAGGGCTAGATCCAGGCAGCAGATTTTTCTAAAAACCGACTTTTTCGCAGTGCAAAACTGAAAGCACTTCTCGAATAGAACTGTGAAAATATATGTGGAAGAACATTTAGTGGCTTTTAGTGGTTTTCACCAAATGGTTTTTAGCTTTTTAACAGCTCACTGCTTACAACAGTTTTTTTCACAGCTCACAGCCCATGCGTGTTCTAAAAAAAAAGATATGCTCTTTTGGAGCATATGGAACTTTCAGTTTAACAAGGAAGCATTCCATCACCATTTCTGATTGATAGAGCTTCCACTTCCTCACACAATAACAAAATGAATACTCACACAGATCAACATGCTCACTCTGGCATCTACGTAGCATAAAACTTCCATCTGGCAACTTGTTTGCAGTAATTAGGGAGGGTGTCTTTGGTTCTGGGATAGAGGGTGGGATGGTCCTGCCCCTGCTTTGAGGGATGGGGTCGTCCCTGCTTCACGTTTGGTTCGGTAACTGTTGTTTATTTTCTCTAGGCAACAGAAGCAAGATAGCACCTCTGTCACAAAGGTTCAAAACTTAAACTCTGTACCAGTCCCCTCCCCAGCTCCTACTACTTACTACCCTTTCAGTGAGACGCAGACAGAATCTCAGGTGTGTAGTCTATCGAATAACTCGGCAATCACAAAAAAAAAAAACATTGTCTGACTCATTTAAATCTGGCTTTTTCTGCAGGTCGTTGGATACGAAGAAGATTTAACAGGCAGGCAGAAGATCATAGACAGGGTTCGGTCTCAGAGCATTAATGTGACTCCGTCGAGTGAGATTCTTTAGTTGTGGAGGCGAACCAGAACTTCTCCCAGATCTGACTGTCAAATTGCGATAGGGAAGATGTGTTATGAAATCTGCTTGTTGTGCCATGTCGGCTTCAAATTAAGCAGCATGAATGGAGTCTACGAATGTGGAGTCGTATTCCTAGCCAGAGGACCCGCGCAGCATAAATCAAGAAGATTTTCATTGCATGGCATTCGATGAACGGAACCTTGCGCTATTACATCGTGATCTTGTGGATGTAACCACCCTTGTTTGTAGAACTGACAGACACTAAACGCCTGTGATCCGTTTGGTCCTGTACATTAACAATCTTGTACACTAGATACAAGAGCAGGTAAAGGAGTTAGATATATATATGGCGAGCATGAGAGGAAGCATATGAACAAATGTATCAGTTCATTTTTGATCTAATGCTTGTGTATGCATGCTTAATTAGTCGAGGTAGCTGGCATGCAAGTTTTATTATTGTTTGGTTGTATAAACACCAAATTTGCATATTTAATTTTGTCAAGTCACCTTAGACGAGACATTTAACTAAAACAGTACGGAAAAAGACATCTTGGCTGCTCCATACCCACTTTATGAGGTATTTCAACTTCTCAAGTTGATTATCTTATTTCTAATCTAAGGTTAATTTATGGCTAATAATTGGTTCGTAGGGTATAGGCTTGTTTTGTTTAGTTTTTTTTCGACGAGCTTTTATGAGAATCTACCAGTGGAGGAAATCTGGTTGTGGGAGAATCGGATGTGGGATAATCTAAGGTGCCGTTTGGTTCCCAAAATGTAACGTAAATGGTAACGTTAATGGTTTGCATTTGATTACCAGTGACAATAAGTTTGAATAGGCTGGTATCAATTCCTAGTGTGGTATCCGATTACCGTTGGACTTAAACAAATATGATTTAACGTTATTTGTTACTTATTACATTACAAATATGTGAACCAAATAGCACCTAAGTGTTTGGCAACCCTGAGTACTTTTACTTTTTACGGCTTTTGTGATTATGTAATGTGAAAGGCTGTACTGTACGTTCGGACGGTGGCGTGCGGGCAAAGACATGTGGAATTGGGTGGCTCGGTCGTGTCCCTCCACCTAATTCTGCGTTCACGTGCAAGCGACGCTTTTGGTCGACGCGTTTCCCATAGAATTGTCTCCAAAGTTGTGCGTTTGGCCCCCAAAGCGTCAAAAAGCCGATCCAGATAGGGCCATGTTTGGTTCAACTTTTAAACCTGATTTGTTGCGAAAAAGATGGAATCCCAACCAAATAGGTGTAATAGTAGAATGGATTTATGAAAATATACAGAACCCTTTATATTTCAATTTAGAATCAAATGTTACCCTAAATTTTTTAGAATCATGCATTTTATGTTACTGAGCTATCATGCTCTTACTGAATATATTGCTGATAGCTGTTTCAATCAAATAAATTTTAGCCAACAGTCAGTTCGCATCAACTCTCTTATAGCTAGAATCAAATTTTCAAAAACTACATCTAAACCAAACAGATCCTCTATGTATTAAACGCTAGAGCAAATCTCACATCCCGCTCCATCCACGTCGGTAGAAAATATATGAAATGTCAGATGTAATTTGAATGGTCACAACAGAAACACCTATGTACACCATGGAAGCTTTCCTGAGGAAGAATCAGCCAACCGCGAGTCCATAGCCACATGCACCTCCTCCTCCTCTCTCTATGTAGAGATAGATCCGGATATTTATTGGAAAAATTCTTTATATGCCATCGGATTTTATACTCATTGTGTGCCATTAAGTGGCATATAATGATTTTTTGTGTGTATGCCATGTTGGCTAGTGACACCCAAGGATTGAGTATAATTTTCGATGGCACACTAGAAATTGCCTCGTAGTTATTTGAATGTTAGATTTTTGGTCTTTTTTCTTCGATTGTAAACAAATAACATATATAATTTACTATATAAATTTTGAAAGGGAAATAGCCTCAACGTTTCTTATAATCGATTTTGGTGTTTGACAACCATCACAAACCTTATGGACTAACTAGTTTGCCTAGTTGATCATTTCTCAGGTGCATAAGTTTATCTATAACTATTCTAAGTCGACTGTCCGGAATACCGTAGATTATTCCGGATAGGAGAAGCTTTTTGAAAAAACACCAATGCGTGGACCGTCCGGGCCCTTGCGACGAACCGTCCGCGACACCAGGGTGAGCCTCGGACAGGAACACTGCAAAAACATAAGTCAACACTATGGACTATCCGATGGAGAAGCGAGCATCGTCCGAGACCAAGCGCGGACCGTCCGGCCTCAGGCACGGACCGTCCGGTCGTTGAAAAACCTGAAAAACCCGAAGGTGACGGGTTCGGTAAAATGCATTTTTAGCGTCCTCGAGGACCGTTCAGGGTGCACGGCCGGACCATCCACGACTGCTTTATCTGACATCCGACGACACATTAAATGCACTATAGCCATTGATATACCCGTTGCTGCTGACCGTTGCGATTTCAGCCGCTGATGTACAGGGGCGGACCGTCCGCGATCGACAAAAAGGAGCAACGGCTAGGAAGTGGTTGAAGGCTATAAATACAACCCCATCCACCTCCATTCATAACATCCATGCACTCTACTCATTCACATTCAATACAAGAGCTAGCAATCCATTCCAAGACACATTCAAAGCTTCCAATCTCTCCAAGTCCCACAATTAAGACAAGTGATCATTAGTGCTTAGTGACTTGAGAGAGTGTGATCCGTGTGTTATTTGTCGCTCTTGTTGCTTGGTTTTTGAAATCATGCTTTTGTCATCTCTTTCTCAACCTTCTAAGTGAATTGTAAAGGAAGCAAGAGACACCTAATTATGTGGTGATCCTTGCGGGGTCTTAGTGACCCGTGAGATTAAGAAGAAGCACTCGACCGGTCTAAGTGACCGATTGAGAGAGGGAAAGGGTTGGAATAGACCCGACCTTTGTAGCCTCCTCAACGGGGACTAGGTTCTTTGGAACCGAACCTCGGTAAACAAATCGCCGTGTTCATTTATGTTGATCTCCACTCAATTTGTTTTCCCTCCCTTCCTCTCTCTAAAGTTCCCTTGCTCATATTGATTTGAGTTTGCTCCCAAAGTTATCCGTATTGATGGAGCAACTCCTAGCAAGGAAAACTATCTTCCACATTCCGAATTATTTCTAACACTAACCCCGGGCATAGTGCATGTTCTAAGTTTGTAAATTTCGAGTTTTGCCTATTCACTCCCTCTAGGCGACTTAAAAATTGGTATCAGAGCCCGATGCTTCATTAGAGTCTAAACAACTCGAAGTGATGTCGGGAGAACACGCCAAGAGGGAGATGGTCACCGACGAAAAGCCAGAAGGCTCGGGAAGGAAGAATGAGGAACGGACTCCATCAAAGGAGACCGACGACAAGCACAAGGAGGAATCCGCTTACTCTATCAAGTCACATAGGAAGGGTGACAAGAAGAAAAAGAAAATGAATAAGGTGGTCTACTATGTGACCGACTCTTCATCACCTTCCACATCCGACGCCTAGTCTACTACTTCAAAGCGCCAAGAGCGCAAGAAGTATAGTAAGATGCCTCTATGCTACCCTCATATTCCTAAACGTGCTCCTTTACTTTCAGTACCCCTAGGCAAACCACCATATTTTGATGGTGAGGATTATTGTATGTGGAGTGATAAAATGAGGCACCATCTAACCTCACTCCACGAAAGCATTTGGGATATTGTTGAGTTTCGAGCGCAGGCACCACAGGTGGGCAACGAGGATTATGACTCTGATGAGGCCGCCCAAATTAGGCATTTTAATTCCCAAGCAACTTCTATACTCCTCGCCTCCTTGTGTTAAGAGGAGTATAATAAGGTGCAAGGGTTGAAAATGCCAAATAAATTTGGGATGTCCTCAAGACAGCTCACAAAGGGGACGAGATGACCAAGATCACCAAACACGAGACGATCGAGGGAGAGCTCTGTCGATTCGTCCTCAACAAAGGAGAGGAGCCACAAGCAATGTACAACCGTCTCAAAACAATGGTCAACCAAGTCCGCAACCTAGGGAGCACCAAATGGGATGACCATGAAATGGTCAAGGTTATTCTTAGATCTCTTGTTTTTCGTAATCCCACTCAAGTGCAACTAATCCGTGAAGATCCTAGATATAAACAGATGTCTCCCGAGGAAGTAATTGGCAAGTTTGTGAGCTTTGAACTTATGATCAAAGACTCTAAACATATAGTCGACTTAGAGCAAGGCGCCACCTCCACACCCGAGGTGCAACCCATTGCATTCAAAGCAACAAAAGAGAAGAAGGACGAGTCTACACCAAGTAGACTCTTAATCGACGCCTCCAAGCTTGACAATGAGGAGATGGCTCTTATCATTAAGAGCTTTCGACAAATCCTCAAACAAAGGAAGGGGAAGGACTACAAGCCCGTTCTAAGAGGGTGTGTTATAGGTGTGGTAAGTCCGGTCACTTTATTGCTAAATGTCCATATACAAGTGACAGTGACAGGGACGATGACAAGAAAGGGAAGAAGAAGATGGAGAAGAAGAGATATTACAAGAAGGGTGGTGAGGAACACATGGGGCGGGAATGGGACTCCAACGAGAGCTCCACCGACTCCTCCTCCGACGAGGACGCCGCCAACATCGCCATCAATAAGGGACTTCTCTTCCCCAATGTCGGCCATAAGTGCCTCATGGTTAAGGAGAGCAAGAAGAAGAAGGTACATTCTAGAGACACCCCTAAATATACTACCTCTGATGATGAGGGTAGCTCTAGTGATGATAATGATGATTTAACTTCTCTTTTTACAAACCTTACCAAGGATAAAAAGAATAAAATAAATGAATTGATAGAATCCATTAACGAGAAGGATGATCTCTTGGAATGCCAAGAGGACTTGTTAAAGAAAACAAGAAATTTGTTAAATTAAAAAATGCTTATGCTCTAGAGGTAGAAAAATGTGAAAATTTATCCAAAGAGCTTAGTATGTGAAATGATTAAATTTCTTGTCTTAGAATTGAGAATGGTAATTTGATTGCTAAGATTGAAGAATTGAATGTTTGCAAACCATCTGCATCTACTGTTGAGCATGTCACCATTTGCACTAGATGTAGAGATGTTAATATTGATGCTATGAATGATCACATTGCTTTGATTAAAGAATAAAATGATCACATAGCTAAATTAAATGCAAAAATTGCTGAGCATGAATTAGAAAATGAAAAATTTAAATTTGCTCGAAGCGTGCTTTATAATGGGAGACGCCCTGGCATTAAGGATGGCATTGGATTCCAACAAGGGAGCCAAAGCAACATCAAGCTTAATGCCCCCAAGAACAAACTATCTAATTTTGTTAAGGGTAAGGCTCCCATGGTTCAGGATAGAGAGGGTTACATTTTATATCCTGAAAACTATCCTGAGCATAAGATTAGGAGAATTCAAGCTAGAAAACCTCATTTTGTTTCTCATCATGTTTTTATATATAGTAATGAGGTTTCTAGTTCTAGGCATTCAACTCATATCAAAATGCCTAAAAACAAAATTGTCAATACATCAAATGAACATAGAATTTTATTTAAAACTTTTGATGCATCTTGAAAGGGAAATTGGGTTAACCATTTCCTATAATTAATTTTGGTGGTTGATGACCAACGCAAACACGTGGACTAACTAGTTTGTCTAGAATTCATCTATTACAGGTGCATAAGGTTCAACATAAACCAAGAAAGAATTCAGTTAGGGGTCACAATTTAAATGGAGCAAAGGACTTAGAGTGTGCTGAAGTATGGCGCACTGGACTGTCCGGTGCACCACCGGACAGTGTCCGGTGCACCATGCCTGTACAACTCTCAACCAGCCACTCTCGGGAATTCTAGGGCGCACTCCGCTATAATTCACCGAACTGTCCGGTGTGGCACCGGACTGTCCGGTGCCGCAAGAGGACAAAGCCTCCAACAGTCAACTACTCTAGAACCCTAATGGATAGCTGACGTGGCGGCGCACCAGACAGCGCACAGTACCTATCCGGTGGCGCACCAGACTGTCCGGTGCACCCATCGCCAGCAGCCTTGGCCAAACAGCTACTTGGTGGTTGGGGCTATAAATACCCCCAACCACCACATCCTTTGGCATCCAAGTTTTCTGCACATCTCATTCAATACAAGAGCTCTAGCATTCACTCCAAGACACAATTCAATAGATCAAATCCTCTCCAAGTCTCAAATCCATCTCAAACACTTAGTGACTTGTGAGAGAGAGATTTTGTGTTCATTTGCGCTCTTGTTGCTTGGATTGCCTTCTTTCTTTCTCATTCTTGTTCTCAAGTGACTTGTAATCAAAGCAAGAGACACCTAAGTGTGTGGTGGTCCTTGCGGGTCTTAGTGACCCGATTGATTAAGTAGAAGGCTCACTCGGTCTAAGTGACCGTTTGAGAGAGGGAAAGGGTT
The DNA here is from genome assembly GCA_029449295.1 of Zea luxurians. Taxonomy (NCBI): domain Eukaryota; kingdom Viridiplantae; phylum Streptophyta; class Magnoliopsida; order Poales; family Poaceae; genus Zea; species Zea luxurians. The sequence continues at coordinate 53,053,156 of JAOPSE010000004.1, read as the reverse complement.
GAAATAGACCCGGTCTTTGTGACCTCCTCAACGGGGACTAGGTTCTTTGGAACCGAACCTCGGTAAAACAAATCACCATGTCTACTCACTTGATTCTTGGTTGATTTGTTTTCCCTCTCTTCGGACTTGAATTTAATTCTAATGCTAACCCTGGCTTGTAGTGTGTGTTTAAGTTTATAAATTTCAGGTTTCGCCTATTCACCCCCCTCTAGGCAACTTTCAATTGGTATCAGAGCCAGTGCTTCATTAAGGGTCTAACCAACTCGAAGTGATGTCTGGAGATCACGCCAAGAGGGAGATGATGACCGGTGACAAGCCCGCAAGCTCGGGAAGGACCCTCTCAAGGGAGTCCGGCAACAAACACAAGGAGGAATCCTCTTCCTCCATCAAGTCCCATCGGAAGGGTGACAAGAAGAATAAGATGAAGAAAGTGGTCTACTACGAGACCGACTCTTCATCACCCTCCACCTCCGGCTTCGAGTCGTCAACTACTTCTAAGCGCCACGAGTGCAAGAAGTATTGTAAGATGCCCCTTCGCTATCCCCGTATTTCAAAGCGCGCTCCTCTACTTTTCGTTCCCTTAGGCAAACCACCATATTTTGATGGTGAAGATTATTCTGTGGAGTGACAAAATGAGGCATCATCTTACCTCACTCCACGAAAGTATTTGGGATATTATTGAGTATGGAGCGCAGGTATCTAATGTAGAGGACAAAGACTACGACTCGGACGAGGCCGCCCAAATTAGGCACTTCAACTCCCAAGCCACATCTCTACTCCTCGCTTTCTTGTGTCGAGAGGAGTATAACAAGGTGCAAGGGTTGAAGAACACCAAAGAAATTTGGGACGTTCTCAAGACCGCGCACGAAGGGGACGAGGTGACCAAGATCACCAAGTGCGAAACGATCGAGGGAGAACTCGGTCGATTCGTCCTCAACAAAGGGGAAGAGCCGCAAGCCATGTACAACCGGCTCAAGACCATGGTGAACCAAGTGCGCAACCTCGGGAGCACCAAATGGGATGACCATGAAATGGTCAAGGTTATTCTAAGATCTCTCGTATTTTTAATCCTACTCAAGTTCAATTAATACATGGAGATCCTAGATACAAACAGATGTCCCCCGAGGAAGTAATCGACAAGTTTGTGAGCTTTGAACTTATGATCAAAGTCTCCAAACACATTGTCAACTTGGAGCAAGGCGCCACCTCCACACCCGAGGTGCAACCCGTCGCATTCAAAGCGACGGAAGAAGAGAAGAGGGAGTCTACACCAAGTAGGCTTCCAATCGACGCCTCCAAGCTTGACAACGAGGAGATAGCGCTCATCATCAAGAGCTTCCGTCAAATTCTCAAGCAAAGGAGGGGGAAGGACTACAAACCCCGCTCCAAAAGGTTGTGCTACAAATGTGGTAAGCTCGGTCACTTTATTGCTAAATGTCCAATGTCAAGTGAAAGTGACAGGAACGACGACAAGAAGGGGAAGAAGAAGGAGAAAAAGAGGTACTACAAGAAGAAGGGCGGCGATGCCCACATATGTCAGGAATGGGACTCTGATGCTAGCTCCACTGACTCCTCCTCCGACAAGGATGCCGCCAACATCGCCATCAACAAGGGCTTCCTCTTCCCCAACGTCGGCCACAAGTGTCTCATGGCTAAGGACGGCAAGAAAAAGAAGGTACACTCTAGAGCCACCCCCAAATATACTACATCTAGTGATGAGGGTAGTCCTAGTGATACTGAAGATAATTTAATGTCTCTTTTTGCCAACCTTAGCATGGATCAAAAGAAAAAAAATTAAATGAGTTAATAGAAGCCATTAATGAGAAGGATGAACTCTTGGAAAGCCAAGAGGACTTCCTCATTAAAGAGAACAAAAAAATTTGTTAAATTGAAAAATGCTTATGCTCAGGAAGTAGAAAAATGTGAAAACTTGACTAAGGAGCTTAGCATTTGTCATGAGTCAATCTCTAGTCTTAGAACTAAAAATGCTAGTTTAATTTCTAAGGCTAAAGAATTGAATGTTTGCAATGATTCTATTTCTTGTCTTAGAGATGAGAATGTTAAATTAAGTGCTAATATTGAGGAACTAAATGCTTGCAAACCTTCTACATCCACTGTTGAACATGTTTCTATTTGTACAAGATGTAGAGATGTTAATATTGATGCTATAGATGATCACCTCGCCATGATTAAGAAACAAAATGATCACATAGCTCAATTAAATGCTAAAATTAATGATCATGAACTTGAATATGAAAAGTTTAAATTTGCTAGAAGCATGCTTTATAATGGGAGACACCCTGGCATTAAGGATGGCATTGGTTTCCAACAGGGAAGCAATGTCAAGCTTAATGCCCCTAAAAGATTGTCTAATTTTGTTAAAGGCAAGGCTCCCATGGTTCAGGATAATGAAGGCTACATTTTATATCCTGCTAATTATCTTGAGCACAAAATTAGGAAGATTCATGCTAGGAAACCTCATACTGTTCCTCACCATGCATACATGTATAAAAATGAGGCATCTAGCTCTAGGCAAACCACTCATGCTAAATTGTCTAGAAAGAAAATTCCTGCTACACCAAGTGAACATAATGTTTCTTTTAAGACTTTTGATGCTTCATATGTTTTAACTAACAAATCAGGCAAAGTAGTTGCTAAATATGTTGGGGGCAAACACAAGAGCTCCAAAACTTGTGTTTGGGTACCCAAGGTGCTTGTTTCTAATGTCAAAGGACCCAAGACTATTTGGGTACCTAAGAACAAGGCCTAAAATTGTTTTATAGGTTTATGCATCCTGTGGTACAAGTTGGATAATCGATAGCGGGTGCACAAACCACATGACAGGGGAGAAGAGAATGTTCTCCTCCTATGAGAAAAATAAAGATCCCAACCGAGCTATCACATTCGGGGATGGAAATCAAGGTTTGGTCAAAGGTTTGGGTAAAATAGCTATATCCCCTGACCATTCTATTTCCAATGTTTTTCTCGTAGATTCTTTAGATTACAATTTGCTTTCTGTTTCTCAATTGTGTAAAATGGGCTACAACTGTCTTTTTACTGATATAGGTGTTACTGTCTTTAGAAGAAGTGATGATTCAATAGCATTTAAGGGAGTGTTAGAGGGTCAACTATATTTAGTTGATTTTAATGATAATAAAGCTGAACTTGACACTTGTTTAATTGCTAAGACTAATATGGGTTGGCTCTGGCATCACCGACTTGCTCATGTTGGGATGAAGAATCTTCACAAACTTCTAAAGGAGAGCACATTTTAGGACTAACCAATGTTCATTTTGAGAAAGACAGGGTTTGTAGTGCATGCCAAGCAGGAAATCAAGTTGGAGTCCTTCATCCACACAAGAACATAATGACGACTGACAGGCCACTCGAGCTACTCCACATGGATCTATTCGGCCCGATAGCTTACATAAGCATCGACAGGAGTAAGTACTATCTAGTTATTGTGGATGATTATTCTCGCTTCACTTGGGTATTCTTTTTGTAGGAAAAATCACAAACCCAAGATACACTAAAAGGATTCTTGAGACGAGCTCAAAATGAGTTCGAATTGAGAATTAAAAAGATAAGAAGCGATAATGGAACGGAGTTCAAGAATTCTCAAATTGAAGGATTTCTTGAGGAGGAGGGCATGAAGCATGAATTCTCTTCTCCCTACACACCTCAACAAAATGGTGTAGTGGAGAGAAAAAAATATAACTCTACTGGACATGGCAAGGACCATGCTTGATGACTACAAGACACCGGACCAGTTTTGGGCTGAGGCGGTTAACACTGCCTGCTACTCCATCAACCGGCTATATCTTCACCGAATCTCCAAGAAGACATCATACGAACTCCTCACTGGTAAAAAGCCCAATGTTTCATATTTTAGAGTCTTTGGGAGTAAATACTTTATCCTTATCAAAAGAGGTAGAAAATCTAAATTTGCTCCTAAGGCTATAGAAGGCTTTTTACTTGGTTATGACTCAAACACAAGGGCATATAGAGTCTTCAACAAATCCACTGGATTGGTTGAGGTTTCTTGTGACATTGTGTTTGATGAGACTAATGGATCCCAAGTGGAGCAAGTTGATCTTGATGAGCTAGATGATGAAGAGGCTCCATGCATTGCATTAAGGAACATGTCCATTGGGGATGCGTGTCCTAAGGAATCCGAAGAGCCTCCACAAGCACAAGGTCAACCATCATCTTCCAACCAAGCATCTCCACCAACTCAAGATGAGGATCAGGCTCAAGACGATGAAGATGAAGATCAAGAGGATGAACCACCTCAAGAAGAGGTCAATGATCAAGGGGGAGATGAAGATAAAGAAGACAAGGAAGATGAGCAAGAAATACAGGGTCAACGACCGCCACACCCAAGAGTCCGCCAAGCAATTCAACGAGATCACCCCGTCAACTCCATCCTTGGTGACATTCATAAGGGGGTAACCACTAGATCTTGGGTTGCACATTTTTGTGAACATTACTCTTTTGTTTCCTCTATTGAGCCATGCAGGGTAGAGGATGCATTAAGAGATTCAGATTGGGTGGTGGCAATGCAAGAGGAGCTCAACAACTTCACGAGGAATGAGGTATGGCATTTGGTTCCACGTCCTAATCAAAATGTTGTAGGTACCAAATGGGTATTCCGCAACAAGCAAGATGAGCATGGTGTGGTGATAAGAAACAAAGCTCGACTTGTGGCCAAAGGTTATTCACAAGTCGAAGGTTTGGATTTTGATGAAACTTATGCACCCATAGCTAGGCTTGAGTCAATTCATATATTACTTGCCTATGCTACTTACCATGGCTTCAAGCTTTATCAAATGGACGTGAAGAGTGCCTTTCTCAATGGACCCATCAAGGAAGAGCTCTATGTTGAGCAACCTCCCAGCTTTGAAGATAGTGAGTATCCTAACCATGTGTATAAACTCTCAAAGGTGGTTTATGGTCTCAAGCAAGCCCCAAGAGCAAGGTATGAATGCCTACGAGATTTTCTTATCACTAATGGCTTCAAAGTCGGAAAAGTCGATCCTACCCTCTTCACTAAAACTGTTGAAAAAGACTTGTTTATATGCCAAATTTATGTTGATGATATCATATTTGGATCTACTAACAAGTCTACTTGTGAAGAGTTTAGTAGGATCATGGTACAGAAATTCGAGATGTCTATGATGGGGAGTTGAGATATTTCCTAGGATTTCAAATCAAGCAACTCCAAGAGGGCACCTTCATCAGCCAAACAAAGTACATTCAAGACATACTTAAGAAGTTTGGAATGAAGGATGGCAAACCCATCAAGACACTCATGGGAACTAATGGGCATCTTGACCTCGACACGGGAGGTAAATCCGTAGATCAAAAGGTATACCCGTCGATGATAGGATCTTTACTCTATTTATGTGCATCTCGACCAAATATTATGCTTTCTGTATGCATGTGTGCAAGATTTCAGGCTAATCCTAAGGAAGTTCACCTTAGGGCCGTAAAGAGAATCATAAGATACTTAGTTTACACTCCTAAGTTTGGGCTTTGGTATCCCAAGGGATCTACTTTTGATTTAATAGGATATTCCGATGCCGATTGGGCAGGGTGTAAAATTGATAGGAAGAGCACATCAGGGACTTGTCAGTTTCTAGGGAGATCCCTGGTGTCTTGGGCTTCAAAGAAACAAAACTCCGTAGCTCTTTCTACCGCCGAAGTCGAGTATATTGCCGCAGTCATTGATGTGCGCAATTACTTTGGATGAGGCAAATCCTTAGGGACTATGGCTACAAATTGAGCAAACTCTCTCTCCTATGTGATAATGAGAGTGGAATCCGCATGGCAGATAATCCCGTTGAACACAGCCGCACTAAGCACATAGATATTCGGTATCACTTTCTGAGGGATCACTAGGAAAAGGGAGATATCAAAATTGCTTATGTTAATACCCAAAACCAATTAGCCGATACCTTTACCAAGCCAGTAGATGAGAAAACCTTTAGCAAACTTAGGAATGAGCTAAATATACTTGATTCTCGGAATTTTTATTGAAACATTGCACACAGCTATTTCATATACCTTTGATCTTATCTCTTTCTTATTGCTACAAATGCATATTTCTTATTCTTCTTGTGCCAAAACTATGACTAATGTGTTTTCAAGTGTATTTCTATACTAAGTTGTAGATTGAAAGGGAAATGGAGTATATGACAAAGAAAAGGCTTCCACTCAACTCTGACAGTATCATTTAAACTTTGCCGTTACTCTGCAAACTCTCAATGGTATGATCCTCACTCACATTTATTTTACCATTTGGGAGGTAATGTTAGGCCCCAAAGGGGGGGGGGGGGGTAATACAAGAGGGCTCCAAAGTTCTCCGTTTTTGGTGATTAATGCCAAAGGGGGAGAAAATATTAAGCCCAAAGCAAAAGGACCGCACCACCATTTCAAAAAATTTCGAAATAAAGATTTAATTGGTATTTTTCAAAATTGATGTATTCTCAATGTAGTATCAATTGGTATCTATGTTTCACTTGGTTTGTGAAAGTAAAATTTCAATTTGGTATCTTTAAAACTTCACATTGATACACAAAAATTCCAATTGGTATAAAATTTCAAATTGATATCTATTTCACAAACCCTCTTGAAAGCTAAGAGGAGAATTTCATTCAGGGGAGTCTTTATTTAGTCAAAGGAAAAGCATTTGAAACAGGTGGAGAAATTTCAAATCTTGAAAATGCTACTTGCAATCTTATTCGTATACCTTTGACTATTTGCAAAAAGACTTTGAAAAGATTTTCCAAAAAGATTTGCAAAAACAAAACATATGGTGCAAATGTGGTCCAAAATGTTAAAAAAGAAAGCAATCCATTCATACTTAGTAAGACTTTCAATTGGTTTAATTCCAAGTAACCTATGCACTGTCATCTCAATTGCAAACTAGTTACATTTCTACACTTGATATTTGCTTTGGTTTGTGTTGGCATCAATCATCAAAAAGAGGGAGATTGAAAGGGAAATTGGGTTAACCATTTCCTATAATTAATTTTGGTGGTTGATGACCAACGCAAACACGTGGACTAACTAGTTTGTCTAGAATTCATCTATTACAGGTGCATAAGGTTCAACATAAACCAAGAAAGAATTCAGTTAGGGGTCACAATTTAAATGGAGCAAAGGACTTAGAGTGTGCTGAAGTATGGCGCACCGGACTGTCCGGTGCACCACCACACAGTGTCCGGTGCACCATGCCCGTACAACTCTCAACCAGCCACTCTCGGGAATTCTAGGGCGCGCTCCATTATAGTTCACCGGACTGTCCGATGTGCCACCGGACTGTCTGGTGCGCCAGTGGAGCAACGGCTATCTGCGCCAACGGTTGGCTCTGACAGGATGAACAGTGAAGAACAGTGTCGCGCAGAAGTCAGGGCAGCGAAGTTAGAGGGGCACCAGACTGTCCGGTGTGGCACCGGATTATCTGGTGCTGCAAGAGGACAAAGCCTCCAACGGTCAACTGCTCTAGAACCCTAACAGATAGCTGACGTGGCGGCTCACCGGACAGCGCACCGGACTGTCCGGTGCGCCCATCGCCAGCAGCCTTGGCCAAACAGCTACTTGGTGGTTGGGGCTATAAATACCCCCAACCACCACATCCTTTGGCATCCAAGTTTTCTGCACATCTCATTCAATACAAGAGCTCTAGCATTCACTCCAAGACACAATTCAATAGATCAAATCCTCTCCAAGTCCCAGATCCATCTCAAGCACTTAGTGACTTGTGAGAGAGAGAGATTTTGTATTCATTTGCGCTCTTGTTGCTTGGATTGCCTTCTTTCTTTCTCATTCTTGTTCTCAAGTGACTTGTAATCAAAGCAAGAGAAACCTAAGTGTGTGGTGGTCCTTGCGGGGTCTTAGTGACTCAATTGATTAAGGAGAAGGCTCACTCGGTCTAAGTGACCGTTTGAGAGAGGGAAAAATGTTGAAATAGACCCGGTCTTTATGACCTCCTCAACGGGGACTAGGTTCTTTAGAACCGAACCTCGGTAAAACAAATCACCGTGTCTACTTGCTTGATTCTTGGTTGATTTGTTTTTCCCTCTCTTCAGACTTGAATTTAATTCTAACGCTAACCCCGACTTGTAGTGTGTGTTTAAGTTTATAAATTTCAGGTTTCGCCTATTTACCCCCTCTAGGCAACTTTCACATCTTTTGTGCTAACTAACAAATCAGGCAAAGTAGTTGCCAAATATGTTGGGGCAAACACAAGAGTCCAAAGACTTATGTTTGGGTACCCAAGGTGCTTGTTTCTAATGTGAAAGGACCCAAGATCGTTTGGGTACCTAAGAACAAGGCCTAAATTTGTTTTGTAGGTTTATGCATCCGGCGGGTCAAGTTGGATAATCGATAGCGAGTGCACAAACCACATGACAGGGGAGAAAAAGATGTTCTCCTCATATGAGAGAAATGATGATCCCCAAAGAGCGATTACATTCAGGGATGGTGTTGGGGACTTGTTCTCAAGTGCTGTGAATTAAGAACAAGGCAACACAAAAAATGTTAAGCGTTAAAGTCCTTCGTCCTTTGAAACCTTATTTCCCTTGGGATATAATGGCCTTCGGACGAAGGTTGTGAAGGACAAACCTTCAGTATAAGATAAGATGATGGAGAGGAGATCATATGAAATATGAAATAACATAAACAATCATGTATTATTATCAACTCACTTCTATTTCATTTCTATTTTATTGCTATGGAAATTGGAAATGATATCAAATTACAAATGTACCTTCGGCTTGAAAGAAGGTGAAAATACAAGCGCGACACAAAAAGTAAAATGCCAAGTCAGCGTGAACAGTACTGGAGCACTGTTCATCTATTTATAGGCACGGGACGCAGCCCATGTAAAATTACATCCATGCCCTTTACATTTGCTAACGACTCTATATTAACTCATCGAGGTCTGAATGGTCTTTTCCTTTTTAAGTCGGTTTCCTTTTCTGCTATCATGCCGAAGCTCCCTTGCACATAGCTTCATTTCTGTGTCAACCTTCGTACTCTTTGTGTTTCTTCACACTGTAATTCCGGTCCAAGCTCGAAGGTACCTGTTCATATATTATGCTCCAGAAACAATGTTAAATCATGTTTTTGAGGGCCTTCGAAAGCCAAAGGCCCCCCAACAGTAGCCCCTCACAATAATAATTTGCTAGAATAATAAATTCAGATTGCGAAATGGACGAAGGCCCTAAAGCCGAAGGTCCGAAAAAACACCTTCCCTTTGCTAGAACAGCAACAGTCAATGACAAGCGGGGCCCTCCACCCTGCAACGCACTAGGCGTATAAATAAGAGCACACCCCAGGCTCATTTGGTACGCTTTTAGCCATTTGCTCTGCTTGCTCAATTTTCTAGCTCTTGCCTACCAACGCTTGCTTGGTTTTTAGATTTTCTGAGCTTCGGCTTCAAGAGCACATTTTCATCATCTCCGAAGAAAAGATGTCTCAAGATAAGAAAGCTGTTGCTGAAGTGAAGCTGAGCGAGGAGGAGAAGCTTCTTAAGGAAAAAAACGCTGGATTCATCGAGTTTATTGCAAAGACCAACACCGAGAAGATTACAAAAGAAACTCTAGAAGGCTTATCTGAAGATACCGATGACAGCGATAGTTATGATGTGGAAAGTGGGGGCAAAGACTCCGAAGATCGGCCGTGGCGACCAAGTCACACAATTTTCAGAAAACCGACTATCAGGCAAAGTCATCTTGATAACATGAGAGGAAGGTATTTTCGAGACATATCCACTGTGAGGGCTGATAACGGAGACCGGACTGCTCCTGCTCCTGAAGAGAATGAAGTTGTAATCTACCGAAGCTTCTTCAAGGCTGGGCTTCGATTCCCCTAAGCAATTTTGTGGTTGAAGTTTTAAAGATATACCAGATTTTTCTTCACCAGATTACTCCCGAAGCCATCATAAGAATGGGAATCTTCGTTTGGGCTGTGAGGAGTCAAGGTTTGGAACCAAGTGCGAAAAGTTTCTGCAGTATACACGAACTTTTATATGAAACAAAACCCTAGGGTAAGGAGTAGTATCACAATAATTTTGGTTGCTACAGCTTCGTTGCTCGTTCAGGCTCGAGCTGCCCAGTGCCAACCTTTTGGAGAGGTGGCCTGGAGACTGGACGAAGGAATGGTTCTATGTGAAAAATGATTTAAAAGCGAGAGAAGATATCAAAGAGATCATCATGTGCCCCATCTGGTCCCACTTCAGCCTTTGGAAACCGAAGGTAGAGATTGATGAAACAGCTGAAGAATGCCGAAGGGCCTTTGGCACAGTTTGTTCTTTCATCGGGACAAGGGACTTAGTTCAAGAGCACGTGGCTTACAGAATATGGCCACTGCTAGAGAGCTGGGAGATGCCAAAGGAAACCATCAGCAACACTAACGAGGGTGATTTGGTTCGACTGAAATATACTTTCAGATTTGGAGACCAATTTATCGAACCAGATGATGACTGGTTGAATTGCATCGAAGCTACCAGTGATGATCTGCTTGGGCCGTACTCCAAAGCGGAGGATAATGCGTTATCTGCGGCCTTCGGGAGCTAGAAAAAGAAAAGGCTAAATAGAGTTTTTGATGCAATTGGGTTTATGTACCCTGACTACCGGTACCCGCCAAAGGGACAAAAGAGAAAGAGTGCAATTTCCAGGAAAGATGCTGCTTCAGTCGCTCCCAGCGAGCATGCGCCGAAGAGGAAGAAGGTGAAGGTTCTTACTCACCGGCCGCGATATATTGAACCGGCCGTAGTGCCAAATTTGGCGGTGAGACCTCTTCGGCTACTGAAGCCAAAGAACCTACACCTACACAGAAGACTGAAGAGACAACTGCAATACCGAAGGCACCGTCAACCAAATTAGCTGAGTCGAAGGCCGGTGATATAGGGATCGAAGGACCAAAGATATCAGAAATTTCAAGCCCTTCGGTAGAAGTGATAGTGCCGAAGGCACCAAAAGGTCCTGCAGCGACCCCTAAGAGAAAAAGAATGGTCAATGTACTAGATGCGCTGGAGACAATAAAGACAAGCTCTACTCCAAGGAAAACTGCTGAAGCTCCAAAGACGCAGTCTGAGTCAAGAGTAACCGAAGCTGAAGCTGCGAAGAGCCAGGTTGAGACCGAAGCTGGGCCTTCAGAGCCTGCAAAGGAGAAACTCTTAGAACCCGGGGAGAAGAAAACAGAAAAGATGCTGCAGAACAGATTCTGCCTGAAAAAACTGCCACTCCTATTCCCGAGGTGTCCTCTGAAGTTCTTGATTATATCATACGACACACCTCGGGAAAAAGATTAACTGAAGAAGAGATTTTTGAAGCTAAACACTATGCCCGAGAACTGAAATATCCAAAGGGTGCCTTAGTGTTCAATGGGACAGAGGAAGATGATTTCTTATACTGCCTCCCAAACAACAAAGAATTATCTGTCTGTCGGGAGATGGCGAGAAGTATAGGGTTTCCGAAGCTTGAAGCTGGCCTTTGTGCCATGGCAAAGGATGATCTTGTAGATAGTCTCGCATATAACAGTCTGAAGGTATAAAAATTTGCACATTTGGAAGTTTTTGAACTTTGAATTATTTTTCTGCTCTTATACTAATTCTTTCCATATAGGGTTTAATACTGAGCAACGCCTTAAGGGCGCAAAAGAATGCCGAAGATGAGAGTTGCACTATTGCTCTCGGCAACCTTCGAACAGAGGTTATTAAGCTGAGGAACGAAGCTTTGGAGAAAGATAAATTTTTGCTTACATTGGTAGACAAGATGAAGGGGGATGAAGCTAAGTACAAGACCCAATCCGAAATCCAAAAGAACGAGATTGAAAGCCTCCAAAAGGAACTGGCCGAAGCTAAATTGAAATGCGCTATTACCGAAGCTGATCGTGATGCCAGTAACTACTAGAAAAATTATTGGGAGAAAACAGTTGTTGATCTTCGTTCCTTGAAAGAAAGATGTTATGAAAAATCTATAGAATGTGTGATGAAGATAAAAACTAGTTTCACCAATGTTGGTGCATATTCTAGTGAAGATAACTTTGTATGGGGCGATCCCAAAGGCCTAATTGAATGGATCAGCAGCGAGACCGAAGCGTTTGAAGAGATTTTAAGTGGCCGTGGGGACGTCTGCGCCTTCTCGGGTGCGAGGGGAATCGCGGCGATCTTGGAAAAATCAGGTTGCGAACATGTGAAAAATCTAGCCCAAGCCGAAGCTACCTTATCTATTGACGATACAAAGGACCCCTCGGCCGAAGCAAGCTTAGTTGGTAGAAAATTCTTTACTGACATTTGGGAAAAAGGCGGTCGAGGGATGGCCCACGAAATAATAAAAAAGAGCGAAAAAGATACTCACGATGAAAGGGAAGCTACGAAGGCAGCCGAAAAGGCTGCGGAACTTGAAAAGCGGATAGGTATTGCTTAATAGCCTTTAACTTTATTTTCATTTTTGCGACTTCTAATCTTATTTACGTTTTCTACTACAGTCGAACTATCTCCTCCCCCGGAGCCCTTCGAGTCATTGATCGAGCCAAAGGCAAAGGAACCAGCAGAAATCATTGACATGGCCGAAAGTATTTTGGACGAAGTCGTTACTCAACTTCTGACCGAAGCTGCGGATGAAGTTTTGAAGGAAGAATAATTTGTAAAAACATTGTTAGAATACCAATGTAACATTTGCTGGACTATACTTGTAATATTTGGTACTCATGAGTTTTTAATGTAATGTACAAATGGCTTTGTAATTCATTTCTTTACGATGCATGGAACTTTTATTGTTCATACCGTTTTTGAGCCTTCGGCGAAAAAAAACCTTCCCTTCTTTTCATGCTTCGTAAATAAGAATCTTTATGTTTCGTAAAAAATCCTCCAATCATCGCAGAATCATTGATGCTTTGTCAACAACAAACTTTTTCCTCCACTTTATAGCTGACAAAGCTGTATCTCTTCGAAACTTATTTTGTGCCTTAGCACACTTTCACTTTTTCGAAGCATTCTCCAAAGATCAACATTGTATCCCCTTCTTGTGCCATTGATGCAATATGATGTATGATGTGATGTTATGCGAATGATGTGATGATGTTATGCTTATGCAGAATGACATTTGTGCCGAAGATACACACACATCCCTGCTGTAGAATACACAATCTCTTTGCCGCTTATTTTTCAGCTTCACCGCTTATTTTACGGTGTATCAGCGTTGACTTTTCACCGTAAGTTCTGCATTCCCTTAGGAACGTCTTTTGAACTTCTTCGCCTTCTATTTCGGCAGTATTCGCGTTGACTTTTCGCGCTTCGCCTTATATTTCGGTGGAATTAGCGTTGACTTTTCGCTGTAAGCTCTGCATTCCCTTAGGAACGACTTTTGAGCAGAAAACTTACGCTGCGCTCCTTTAAGAACGACTTTTTGTAGCTTCGGTAGACTTACACTGCGTTCAGTAGAACGACTTTTTGTAGCTTCGAAGACACTTGTAACTTAGGAACGGCTTTATGCGCCTATGCGACTTTTGGGATTCCGTAGGTTTGTGGAGAAAATATATTTTCACTATGGCAAAAACGAAGCTATTACAAGGAATTAAAAACGATAAGAAAACTAAGTTTTCAACAACTGTTCCTTAGTAAGAAAAAGAATGACAATGAATGTAAAAATTGATTCAGGGGTAGGATATCTCTCAGTAGATATGCTTCGACTCTGGCACAGTACTGTTGACTGTGCGAGCTTCGGACTCCTCCCTAAAGTCTCTCTGCTGATGGGTCTGCTGACTCCCTTCTGGCTGTTGGCCGCGTTGTAGTGGTGGCGGAGGTGGGAGCTGTGGCTAGGATGCCTGTGGCTGACTAGCCGAAGCAACAGACGCTGCGGGATGGTTACCTACATACTCTGGTATGTAGGGTGAGTGGTACGAAGCAGTATGCATGACCTGCTTCGGCTGGTTTTGCTGAGCTGCAGCTTCTGCTATTTCCTTCTATTTTTGGATGGTGATATGGCACATCCTTGTAGTATGGCCCTTGTCCTCACCGCAGAATAAGAAATAAATTTTCCTGGGCTGATCCCCAAACCTTCCTCCGAAGCCCCTGGCGCCTCTGCCCCTTGGAGCTGATGGCCGAGAATAGCTTTGTTGCTGCCCCAAAGCTTGCGAGGAAGATTGTGGCCTCTGTTGCTGACTTCCTCTGTCGTCATTCTGGGTAAAATGAATTGATCTGACGTGTCTTGGGTGGATTCTCCCTCCGAAGCCCCTGGTCATTTCGGAGAACCTGTAGGCTTCCTCCCTTCTTTGACGAAAGTCATTATCAGCGCGGATGTATTCATCCATCTTTTGGAGTAATTTCTCCAGGGTCCGAGGGGGTTTCCTGGCGAAGTACTGGGCCGCAGGTCCTGGCCGAAGCCCGTTGATCATGGCCTCAATGACAATTTCATTGGGCACTGTTGGCGCTTGTGCCCTCAGACGCAAGAACCTTCGGACATACGCCTGGAGGTATTCTTCGTGATCTTGCGTGCACTGGAACAAAGCTTGAGCAGTAACCGGCTTCATCTGAAACCCTTGGAAACTAGTGATCAACATGTCCTTCATCTTATGCCATGATGTTATTGTCCCTGACCGAAGAGAGGAGTACCAAGTTTGCGCAACATTCTTGACTGCCATGACGAAAGATTTCGCCATGACTGCGGTATTGCCTCCATATGAAGATATGGTTGCTTCGTAGCTCATCAAAAACTATTTTGGATCCGAGTGCCCGTCATACATGGGAAGCTGGGGTGGTTTATAAGACGGGGGCCAAGGTGTAGCCTGCAGTTCTGCTGACAGAGGAGAAGCATCATCAAAAGCAAAGTTTCCATGATGGAAATCCTCGTACCATTCATCCTTGTTGAGGAAGCCTTCTTGATGAAGCCCCCTATGTTGAGGCCTTCGCTCTTGCTCATCCTGCGCAAGATGGCCTTCGGACGAAGGTTGTGAAGGACAAACCTTCAGTATAAGATAAGATGATGGAGAGGAGATCATATGAAATATGAAATAACATAAACAATCATGTATTATTATCAACTCACTTCTATTTCATTTCTATTTTATTGCTATGGAAATTGGAAATGATATCAAATTACAAATGTACCTTCGGCTTGAAAGAAGGTGAAAATACAAGCGCGACACAAAAAGTAAAATGCCAAGTCAGCGTGAACAGTACTGGAGCACTGTTCATCTATTTATAGGCACAGGACGCAGCCCATGTAAAATTACATCCATGCCCTTTACATTTGCTAACGGCTCTATATTAACTCATCGAGGTCTGAATGGCCTTTTCCTTTTTAAGTCGGTTTCCTTTTCTGCTATCATGCCGAAGCTCCCTTGCACATAGCTTCGTTTCTGTGTCAACCTTCGTACTCTTTGTGTTTCTTCACACTGTAATTCCGGTCCAAGCCCGAAGGTACCTGTTCATATATTATGCTCCAGAAACAATGTTAAATCATATTTTTGAGGACCTTCGGAAGCCGAAGGCCCCCAACAGATGGAAATCAAGGTTTGGTCAAAGGTTTGGGTGAAATTGCTATATCTCCTAACCATTCCGTTTCTAATGTTTTCTTATAGATGCTTTAGATTACAACTTGCTTTCTATTTCTCAATTATGCAAAATGGGTTACAACTGTCTATTTACTGATGTTGGTGTTACTATCTTTAGCAGAAGTGTTAGATGGTCAGCTATATTTAGTTGATTTTAATGATAACAATGCTGAACTAGACACTTGTTTAGTTGCTAAGGCTAATATGGGCTGGCTCTAGCATCGCCGACTTACTCATGTTGGGATGAAGAATCTTCACAAGCTTCTAAAGGGGAACACATTTTAGGACTAACAAATGTTCATTTTGAGAAAGACAAGATTTGTAGCGCATGTCAAGTAGGGAAGCAGGTTGGAGCTCATCATCCACACAAGAACATGACGACTGATAGTCCGCTTGAGTTACTCCACATGGATCTATTCGGCCCCATCGCTTACATAAGCATCAGCGGGAGTAAGTACTATCTTGTTATTGTGGATGATTATTCTCGCTTCACTTGGGTATTCTTTTTGCAGGAAAAATCTCAAACCTAAGAGACTTTCTTAAGACAGCCTCAAAATGAGTTCGGATTGAGAATCAAGAAGATTAGAAGCTACAATGGAACAGAGTTCAAGAATTCACAAATTGAAGGATTTCTTGAGGAAGAGGGCATCAAGCATGAGTTCTGTTCTCCCTACACTCCTCGACAACATGGTGTAGTGGAGAGGAAGAATAGAACTCTATTGGACATGGCTAGGACCATGCTTGATGAGTACAAGACATCGGATCGGTTTTGGGCGGAAGCAATTAACACCGCTTGCTACTCCATCAACCGACTCTAACTTCACCGAATCCTCAAGAAAACATCATATGAACTCCTCACCGATAAAAAGCTTAATGTTTCTTATGTTAGAGTTTTTGGGAGCAAATGCTTTATTCTTATTAAGAGAGGTAGAAATTCCAAATTTGCTCCTAAAGCAGTAGAAGGTTTTTTACTTGGTTATGACTCAAACACAAGGACATATACCTCATGATTGGTTGGAGGCTTCTTCGCAGCCGACTGCTGTTCGTGCATTGACTGGCCTCCAATTTCTGTTTGGATGCCTGTATGTGCATGGCCACGCTTGCATGTGCGGGTGCAGCTAAGGCCAAATCGAGCCATTTTTGTTGCATGCGTGGAGAAGAAGGGAAACCGTGTTTGCGGCCGGCCAGGCTTCGTCGAGCTATGCGCCCATCGCTCAGGCAACCAATCATGCCGATAGAGTCTTCAACATGTCCACTAGATTAGTTGAAGTTTCTTGTGACATTGTGTTTGATGAGACTAATGGCTCCCAAGTGGAGCAAGTTGATCTTGATGAACGAGATGATGAAGAGGCTCCATGCGTCGCGCTAAGGAACATGTCCAAAAGAATCTGAGGAACCTACACAAGCACAAGATCAACCATCATCTTCCATACAAGCATCACCACCAACTCAAGATGAGGATAAGGCTCAAGAAGAAGAGAATGAAAATCAAGATGATGAGCCACCTCAAGAGGAAGACATTGATCAAGGGGGAGATGAAGATAATGAAGACAAGGAAGATGATCAAGAGATTCGGGATCAAAGACCACCACACCCAAGAGTCCACCAAGTAATTCAAAGAGATCACCCCATCAACTCCATACTTGGTGACATTCACAAGGGGGTAACCACTCGATCTCGAGTTGCTCATTTCTGTGAACATTACTCTTTTATGTCTTATATTGAGCCATACAAGATAGAGGATGTACTTAGAGATCCAAACTGGGTTGTGGCAATGCAAGAGGAGCTCAACAATTTCACGAGGAATGAGGTATGTCATTTAGTTCCATGTCCTAACCAAAATATTGTAGGTACCAAGTGGGTATTCCGCAACAAACAAGATGAGCATGGTGTGGTAACTAGGAACAAAACCTGACTTGTTGCCAAATGGTATTCACTAGTCAAAGGTTTGGATTTTGATGAAACCTATGCACCTGTAGTTAGGCTTGAATCAATTCGTAATTACTTATCTATGCTACTTACTATGGCTTTAAGTTGTACCAAATGGACGTGAAGAGTGCCTTCCTCAATGGCCTTATCAAGGAAGAGGTGTATGTTGAGCAACCTCCTGGCTTTGAAGATACTGAGTACCCTACACATATTTATAAGCTCTCAAAGGCGCTTTATAGGCTCAAGCAAGCCCCAAGGGCATGGTATGAATGCCTGAGAGACTTTCTTATCACTAATGGCTTCAAAGTTGGAAAAGCAGACCCTACTCTCTTCACTAAAACAATTGCTAAAGACTTGTTTATATGCCAAATTTATGTTGATAATATTATTTTTGGGTCTACTAACAAGTCATCCTATGAAGAGTTTAGTAGGACCATGATATAGAAATTCGAGATGTTTATGATGGGGGAGTTGGAGTATTTTCTTAGATTTCAAATCAAGCAACTCTAAGAGGGCACCTTCATCAGCCAAACTAAGTACATTCAAGACATACTTAAGAAGTTTGGAATGAAGAATGCAAAACCCATCAAGGCACCTATGGGAAAAAATGGGCATCTCGACCTCGACACGGGATGTAAATTCGTAGATCAAAATATATACAGGTCGATGATAGGTTCTTTACTCTATTTATGTGCTTCACGACTGGATATTATGCTTTCTATATGCATGTGTGCAAGGTTCCAGGCAAATCCTAAGGAAGTTCACCTTAGGGCCGTGAAAAGAATCATGAGATATTTAGTTTACACTCCTAAGTTTGGGCTTTGGTACCCCAAGGGATCTACCTTTGATTTAATTGGGTATTCCGATGCCGATTGTTAGTGGCGGAGCCAGGATTTCTCTAAGTGTTGGGCCGGATATTACACTAAAAGTTGTTTATACTAGCTAAAACATTTAAATCACATAAATAAATAGATAATATCACATATAAACTTTGTTTTGACACAATAATTGTAATTTAACACAAAATTAACTTAAAAGCAGCACAAAAAGAGGGTAAGCTGGAAGGAGGGACTTGGTCTTAGAGTGTATTGACGATAACTTTTCCAGCTCTAATTTTAGCAGCGTTCATATACAATATATATATCCAAATACTAAAGCCTGGCCACCTAAACACTACTGGCTGCCTACTTGATACAGCTCAAAGCCGCGCCTAGTCTGCTGCCACTGGCTGTCTGCTTGCAGCGTCCGTATGGCTGCTTGCTCGCCTGCAAGCCATGCCGCATGCCGCTGCTGCACTACTCATGGATATGTCTTGTCTAACCCTAGCTGGTTGGTCCAAGAGTAGGGCCTGGGCCCTAGTGGCCATAGGCCTACCTCCGCCACTGCCGATTGTGCTGGATGTAAAATTGACAGGAAGAGCACATCAGGGACTTGTCAGTTTCTGGGAAGATCCCTGGTATCTTGGGCTTCGAAGAAACAAAACTCAGTAGCTCTTTCCACCGCCGAAGCCGAGTATATTGCTGCAGGACATTGTTGTGCACAATTACTCTAGATGAGGCAAACACTTAGGGACTATAGCTACAAATTGAGCAAAGTCCTTCTCCTATGTGATAATGAGAGTGCAATCCGCATGGCGGATAATCCTATTGAACACAGCCGCACTAAGCACATAGACATCCAGTATCACTTTTTGAGAGATCACCAACAAAAGGGGGATATCGAAATTGCTTATGTTAACACCCACAACCAATTAGCCGATATCTTTACCAAGCCACTGGATAAAAAGACTTTTAACAAGCTTAGGAATGAGCTAAACATCTTAGATTCTCGAAACTTTGATTAAAACATTGCACACATCGCTCATTTATATACCTTTGGTCGTGTCTCTTTCATTTGGTACAAATGCATATTTCTTATTCTTCTTGTGCCAAGGCTATGACAAATGTGCTTTCAAGTGTACTTCTCTGATTAGTCTTAGATTAAAGGGGAAATGGAGGATTCGGCAAAGGCAAGGCTTCCACTCAACTCTGTCGATATCATTTATCCTTTGCCCTCCTCATACACTTTCACTCATATTTCTTTTTTCCAAAAGGGGGAGAAAATAGGACCCCAAGGGGGAGAATTTAAAGGCCTCTCAAGATTCTTCGTTTTTGGCGATTAATGCCAAAGGAGGAGAATTTATAGGCCCAAAGCAAAAGAACCGCACCACCATTTTCAAATTTAAAACTCTTTCACAAAAAGGAAGAAATTATTTCAACTGATATCTGTTTCTCAAAGGGGAAGAAACCATTTCAATTGCAAAAGCCCTCTTGACAACTAAGGGGAGAACTTCAGGGGGAGCTTTTATGTAGTCAAAGGAAAATCATTTGAAAGAGGGGGAGAATTTTCAAAATCTTGAAAATGCTTTTCAGAAATCATACTCTTATACCTTTGGCTATTTGCAAAAGAATTTGAAAAGACTTTTCCAAAAGATTTGCAAAAACAAGTTAAGTGATGCAAATGTGGTCCAAAATGTTGAAATAAAAGAAAGCAATCATATATACTTAGAAATACTTTAAGTTGGTTTAAATTCAAGTAACTTATGCACATGTATCAAAATTGCAAACTAGTTACATTTCTCCCTTTATATTTGCTTTGGTTTGTGTTGGCATCAATCACCAAAAGGGGGGAGATTGAAAGGGAAATGGCCTCAATATTTCCTATAATCGATTTTGATGTTTGACAACTATCACAAACCTTATGGACTAACTAGTTTGCCTAGTTGATCATTTCTCAGGTGCATAAGTTCGTCTACAACTATTCTAAGTCGACTGTCTAGAATACCGTAGATTATTCCGGACAGGAGAAGCTTTTTGGAAAAACACCTATGCGTGGACCGTCCGGGCCCTTGCGGCGAACCGTCTGTGACACCAGGTGAGCCTCAGACAGGAACACTGCAAAAACACAAGTCAACAATACGGACCGTCCGATGGAGAAGCGAGCATCGTCCGAGACCAAGCGTGGACCATCCGGCCTCAGGCGCGGATCGTCTGGTCATTGAAAAACCAGAAAAACCCAAAGGTGACGGGTTCGGTAAAATGAATTTTTAGCGTCCTCGCAGACTGTCCGTGACTGCTTTATCTGATATCTGACGACACATTAAATGCACTATAGTCGTTGATACAACTGTTACTGCTGACCGTTGCGATTTCAGCCGTTGATGTACATGGGTGGACCGTCCGGACCAGGAGCGTGGACCGTCCGCGGTATGCAGAAAATGAGCAACGACTAGGAAGTGGTTGAAGGCTATAAATACAATCCCAACCACCTCCATTCATAACATCCAAGCACTCTACTCATTCACATTCAATACAAGAGCTAGCAGTCCATTCCAAGACACATTCAAAGCTTCCAATCTCTCCAAGTCCCACAATTAAGACAAGTGATCATAAGTGCTTAGTGACTTGAGAGAGTGTGATCCGTATGTTATTTGTCGCTCTTGTTGTTTGGTTTTCAAAATCGTGCTTTTGTCATCTCTTTCTCAACCTTCTAAGTGAATTGTAAAGCAAGCAAGAGACACCTAATTGTGTGGTGATCCTTGCGGGGTCTTAGTGACCCGTGAGATTAAGAAGAAGCACTCGACCGGTCTAAGTGACTGATTGAAAGAGGGAAAGGGTTGAAATAGACCCGACCTTTGTAGCCTCCTCAATGAGGACTAGGTTCTTTGGAACCGAATCTCGGTAAACAAATCGCCGTGTTCATTTGTGTTGATCTCCACTCAATTTGTTTTCTCTCCCTTCCTCTCTCTAAAGTTCCCTTGCTCATATTGATTTGAGTTTGCTCCCAAACTTATCCGCATTGATTGAGCAACTCCTAGCAAGTAAAACTATCTTCCGCACTCCAAATTATTTCTAACATTAACCCCGGGCATAGTGCATGTTCTAAGTTTGTAAATTTCAGGTTTCGCCTATTCACCCCCCTCTAGGTGACTTTCAAATTTATATTCTTAATTTTGTCATTGAGCCTATTCATAAAAAGTAAACCTCAAATTTCTTATGTATCTTTTCAATAATTGATATAAAATATAAAATTTGGATACAGATACAAATACAAATTCGATGTTTTTTCATCTTTTTTTGTTGTAGGGAGAAAATAACACATACAAAAAATTATATAAAATTTTATTCTTGTACTTCATAATATTCTTAATAACATGACTACAAATTAGCTTTAAATTCTCTCTCTCTATATATATAGAGAGAGAGAGAGGGAGGGAGGGAGAAGGTGGCTTCCATTAGTACCGGTAAGGCCCAGCCAGGTATACCTTTGTGGCATATAGGCGCGCGTCCGATCGTGCGTGGATAACTGATTTCAGAGTAAAACGTGAACCAAAACAACGTAAATGAGTTTGAATTTTAGCATAAACTGTAGATCTATTCCATAACAACAAATGGGGATGGGAAATTATGGTGTGAAAATCGCGCGTGGGTTTTGGTTTGGGCGAATTTCAGCGTAAAATGTGACCAAAACAACGTAAATAGATACATATTTTAGCGTAAATCGTTAATCTATTTCGTAACGACGAATGTGGCTTGAATTACAGCGTGAAAATCACATGCGTAACGACTAATGGGGCCCGAATTACGTTGTGAAAATCGCGCGTGTACGACAGTGCATGGGTTCTAGCTCGGGTGGATTTAAGTGTAAAACGTGAACCGAAACAACGTAAATGAGTATGAATTTTAGCGTAATTTGTCGATCTGATTCGTAACAGATCTCTCTCTGCACGAGATTGTCTAGGACCCCTCTATGTCGATAACTAGGGGTGTAAACGGATACTTATTCAAATATCAGTTCTTTGGTCTTTTTTCTTTGATTGTGAATTAATAGAATATAGAATCTGATATGCAAATTCATATTCATGTTTTTAGTATTGAGCTTGTAAAGATTCATGAAAGGTAAACCTCAAATCTATTATATAACTTCTCAAATAATAAATATAAATTTCGGATACGAATCGAATACGGATACGGATTTTTCCACCTTTTTTGTTGTATGGAGCAAATAATATACGGAATAATTTATACAAAATTATATTCTTATTTATAATAATGTGCTTCATAACATAAGAAGAGATTAGCATCAAATTTCATATATATATATTTTAAAATATTAAATTTATTCTAACAGTTCGGATATCCGTTTACACCTCTATCGATAACGCCCGAAACAATGAATTTGAGCCCATGTGTCCTTGCGACGTCACCTCAAACTTAGCCCTTTACGCCTAGTGATCCATTGGTTGTAAGCCTGTTGCGTTGGTCGAGCAACCTGATTAGGCAAAATGCAACGATGATGCCTCCTTCTCCTTCGGGTGTTTCAACATCTTCATTAATAACTTCAGAAGTGGAGCAAGTGTACATCCATGTAAGTGTCCCCCGTGATGCAAAAAAATTACTACGTGGCTATCAAATTATTGAGACATACATATTACTGAAGCTACAACATCATCAAAATGCAAAAAAAAAAATGTGTCTCATTGAGTTATGCAGTTATTACCGAATGATTTACAAATTACTGAAAAATAATAAATAGAACTGAAACGACCACATCATCAAATACAAAAAATGTGTGCGTCTCATTGCCTTATGAAAGTATTACTGACTTATTGCCAAATTCTTGAGACTAATAATTATTACTAAAACTACCACATCATCGAATGCAAAAAATGTATGCAACTATTACTTAGAATAATAAATGTTACTGAAACTATCGCATCATTAAATGCAAAATGTCTGTGTCTCATTTGACTTATGCAGTTATTACTGATTGATTAACAAATTACTGAGACTAATAAATATTACTAAATACAGAAACATTCTGCCACCGTATGGCACATGAAGAAAAAAAAAACTCACCGATGTACCGCTCAGGAAGTTGAAAAACCGCAACCGCTTCAGTTACACGGACCTACCACGAAAACCAAAACGAGCATAAAACACAAGTAGCAGATGTGATTCTGTTCAATATGCCAGACTGCTAAAATAGACTAAAAACCTGATACAATATGATGATGTGATGCGAAACCATACCTCTCTGGACCGGAACAGAAAAAACTCGAAGGAATGCCTTTGACCTTTCGATGCTGAAGCGCCGCACCAGATTGCACGTTGCTCGACCGAAGGAATGACTTAATACTTATGTTACCTAAAATTTGGAATAATTTAAAGTAACCTAAAATAATTTAAATGTTGTCTGGACGATAGAATGATTTAATATTTTCTGGAACAACTGAACCAATAACATAAAAAATATTCGAGAAAACCCACGGAAAATGGTTGAATACAATAAATAATTTAGGCCCGTTTGTTTAGTTAGAATTGAATTCTATTTTAATAATTATAATTTAGATAAAACTAATTAAGTTAATATATTTATTTATATAATGTATTTGTATATTATCCTAAATCATATCAGATAGATAGTTATACGCTACATTTATGTTATAGAAAAACAAGTAGAGTGTGCTATAAATTGTACATTAGAAAAGTAGCATGTAAATCTATAGGATTAATTTTCATCTATCACCCCATGAATTTGAGATAGACTTATATATACACTTTGGAAAGTTGTGAAATGTCATATTCTAAAAAATAGTCTACTGTATTAGTTTAATTCTAATTCCTCAAAATGAAGGGAAACAAACGAGCCTTTAATGTTTTTTGAAAAATGACTTAATATTTACTAGAATGACTCAGTATTGATTGAAATGACTTAATGTGACTAGGAAACGAGCCGCGCGGGTGGCGGAGCCGTGTGGGCGCGAACCAGGCGGCCCGAAGCCACACGGGCGCGCGCCAGGACAGTTCGGTGTCCAGCACCCTAGGTGATGAATAGTATATATAGGCTAGCGCTATTTGTCACCTAGGGTGGGGCTTCACCCGAACCAGTCCTGCCTCGTCGTCTTCCACGCGTCCGAACAGATCACCCACCCCATGCATGCCCTAATGCCCGCATGCAAGCCCCGCCTCGCTCGGGCGCACCTTTTTTTTCCCTTTTTTTACCATACAGCCCGCATGCACATTAATTCTTTTTCTTTTTTTTTTGCAGGGTCAAATAACTCTATGCACATTTTTTCTTTTTTGTGCATGCATTCACTTTGTAAGTGATATTCGTCGGTACTTCAGATTTATTAGTAATAACGAACGTTTCATCGATAATAGCCCAACACTTTGGCGGTAATAACCCAACACTTCATCGGTACTAACCAAATGTTTCGTCAGTAATAAATCAACGCTTCGTCGGTAATTAACCCAACGCTTCGCCGGTAATAACCGATTGTTTCATCGGTAATATCCCAACGTTTCGTCGGTACTAACCAAATATTTCATCGGCAATAACCCAACGTTTCGTCGGTAATAACCCAATGCTTCGCCGGTAATAACCGATCGTTTTGTCGATAATAACCCAATGATTCGTCTGTAATACTCGAATGTTTCGTCGGTAATAACTCAACGCTTCGTCAGTAATAATTTAACATTTTATCAGTAAATAACCCAACGTTCTGTTAGTAATAACCGAACATTTCTTCGCTGTTGGAATTATTACTGAGCGATTACTGCTGTAAAATTACCGACTGATGACTGCAATATTACTGTCTGCATCTATTACTGAGCGATGAGTGCAGTAAAATTACGGACTGATGACTACAATATTATTAACTGCATTTATTACCGAGTGATGACTGTAGTAAAATTACTGACTGATGACTGCAAAAATACTAACTGCATCTACTATTGAGCGATGACTCAGTAAAATTACTGGTTGCATCTGTTACTGAGCGATTACTACTGTAAAATTACTGACTGCATCTATTACTAAGCGATTAATATAAAACTAGGTGAATGCCCATGCGTTGCAACGGAAATATATAATACCACAATAACTTATGTACAAATATGTGTTATAATGTTATGAGAAAAGATTTGAGCTTGCACACACTTTTTTTACCTCTAACTTGCAATAGAGTCATAAATCTTTGTATTTATAAGAAAGAAAAGAATGTCCGAAGTGCAAGCCTTCATATAAAGGGAGGATGAGACCCACCAAATAACAAAATTACATCTATGCTACTAAACAAAAAAACGCAAACCCCAGACATAGTACGCCTAAAAATAATCCAGATGACTCCAAATCAAACAAACACATACTATTGATTCTAGATTTTCACCATTTGAAAAAAATAAATAAAGGTTAACCTTACAATACAAAATAAACTTCCGTCTTGCGAGGAACAGTAGATTGTTTCTATGAAACAAATGCAAGTATTGTGAGGGTATGGCGGCGTGGTGGCCAGGTCGGGGTCGACGCAGTTTGTGGGGTCTCATACGAAGAAAAAGGTATCTACAAGTCAAGAATCAAGTAAAACCAGATTCTTAGTCATATTCTCCAGATGTAAAAAGTAAAAGTGGGCTGTAGTTTTAATAAGTGCACCATGACAGGGAATACGGAGACAGAACATTGCTGGATCAAACATATTGTTTTTAGCTTTTAGGTAATAGTATGATTTTGGAAGGATTACAGTTCGACAGTTTTATACTGAGGCGATGCAACAGAAATCACAATAAAGTTGAAATGCAAAAGAATTGAAAAATATTACATCCATCAAAAGAAAGTCGTGTGTGGTTGTACACTGAACTGTAGCCTTCTAGTCACAAAAACTAAGAAGCACAAAAACATGTTTGTGAGTCATGCTGGCAACACAAGCGCAGGTTCAGGCACATAAACATGTGATGAGCCCATGTAATATCATCACAAATCGCTGCATGTTTCTTTGGGTGCAGAATGAGAATAATAAACGCAAATTAAAAGGTCAGACGTGTACTAACTTGAGAAGAACAATGAAGATTTTTGGGAACCAACCATTCTACAGGGTGGAAAGAAATGGACCAAATTAAATTCTGTACATAGTAAATTTTATAGTTAATGTTACTGCTAGAAAGTTTACTTGGAGTAGAACTGAAAACTCCCTGAAGAAGATGACAAGAGCTATTGCTGCATGCAACAAGTGAAACACCTCATGAAATAACTATTTAAACCAGATACAAATGTAAACAAGTTTGTACTCTCAAGATGACAATAAGTATGTAATGAATCAAGCATTGCTTATAAGTGTAAGCCATCATAGCACTTAGCAGTTAGATTTAGGACAGACCCAGTGCTGGCGGCTCCCACATGACTGGAGTCTAAGGAAAGAATAACCAAGGCAAGCCTTAACGTTGTTTTTGCAGAGAGACCGCGTCAAAGCGAGGACCTTTGGCTCAGTGGGGAGGCTTCTCACCACTATGCCAGACCTGTCCTTCACTTAGCAGTCAGATTATGAAAATAAAAAAGTGAAAGCCTAGATGTTATGTACCCGAGACCTGACTAATAATTTTGTATCATGACACCTAGTGTCATCCAATAAACCCAACATGTTCAAATGTCTTCCATAATGCAATGGGGGGAAAACGACAGAATTGCTGGACTTGCTGTGGTAGCATAAACTTTAATCCAGTCCAAACCAAAATACAACTTTGGATAAAGAACAAGAGCAATTCCTAAACCCAACTTGGACAGGAAACCTTATAGAAATTACCCTATACAACTTCTGTTGTTTGATAAATGAAAGTTTAATCCTGTGTTGCAGCCATATGAACAACTCATGACTACAAGCAGCCACTGATTTTAATTTATCCAAGTTATGAAAAATCTGATCATTTATGCATAATGGAATAGTAAATGTCACATATAATTGTCTGTCAAAACAGTGGATTTGGAACTTGCACTAACAGCACAAGAACTTAGGAAGACACATTAAGACTTGACTATCAAAGGAACATTATTAGTGCACAAGTATAACACAAAACTTTCGTCCCTACACATGAACAAATGACAAAACACAACATATAATAATAGGAATCAAAATGCTTCAAATGCTTAAGCAAAGCACGTGTATGATAGTTGCGTGTACCTAGGAAACGGAGGGCAGCGGGGCGGTCAGGAGTACTAATCTCCTTCAGCCGCCGTGACAAGATAATGGAGTCCTCCCTTGATCCCCAAACTCCTGAAGAAAAGACACAATGAAATCAGAAGCGAACAGCCCTACCATATTTTCTCTTGAAACAAAGTTGAACCATCGTCACCAAGGGAGAAAGAGAAAAACAACACTTTCCTGCTCGGTTTCATGTGCGTTTAAGATTTTTCTAGTTCAATTTCTCTGATTGGTCATATATTTTTATATCTACGATTAAGCACGAGAAGAAATCATGAGAATTCCAAGTCGCCACCGCCACGAATTGGCATCCAAAGGTGTGCTCACCTCCATGAAGCTGCGGAGAGTCTCCCCTACTCCTGCCATCGCCTCCTTCTTTGGCTCCTCCTGCTCCACCTCGCTGCCCACCGCGGCGTTCTCAACTACAAACAATTTCCTCACCATGAGACGAACGCATTATCCTTGAACCTATTCATGATAGCATAACTATCATATGAGTAGCAGTATCCTTTATTTAATTTCTCTATTAAATATCTCAATAGGTGCAGTAAGTAGAGCACTACATAACTGAAAACGACAACTATCAAAAATAGTTCTAGAAATTTAAAATTATAGCCTTGAGTCTTGACACATTACTAATATTCTTGTGAATAAGCATTTATTCATACCATCTATGATTTGGCCAGAAAGGGAGAACCTTATTAGTTACAGAAACTCTTCCCATGAGCAGATGGACAAGACACTCTGTTCAACTTTTTCCTTGTGCCCAGGATCAACCTTACCAAAGCTTATAATTGCTTAAAACAAGAATGAAAGATTGTCAGTACATTATAGCTTATCCACATAGCTAGAAAATTTATCGAACTTACTTTTCAAATATTTTGTTGCATTGGGAAATGTCATGAGCATCTGAAAAGAACAATGAATTATTTGAAATGCCTAAGCTTAGACATCATTCAACGATCCAAAGCTAGCCAAAAATATTAACTACTCCAAACAAGGAAGATATTGAGGGCCGTATTTTAAAATATTAAAGCATGAGAAAAATAAATGTTGAAAAAAGTCTAGGGCATGTAACATATTTCATTCGATGCCATCTCGTGTCACTGTACATACTACAAAAAAAAACTATTGAGCCATTATAGTGGGTTAGCACAAGCCATCCAGTCAAACTAAAAATATTAATATCAAGGGGGTGCTTATGACTTTGTATCATGGTCACACAATAGAAAAACAAATATATTTCACACAGTAAGATCAAATAACATTTCTAACAGTAACGTGATATTTGGGCGGCAGTCAATAAAGCAGGGAACAGTAAGCAAAAGATAAATCTGTCAATTATGCAAATAAGTGCATAAACATGTCTGACAACTCTTCAAAGGAAGAATTGGGTAATTATGACACCAAAACAAGTATAGCAGAGCGATTTCATGTCTCCAGCTTCATCATACATAAAAATTAAGGAATAAGTAAATGTAATACTCTTCAAATGAAATCCAGTACATGGAGAAAACAAGAATAACTATAGTGCTGATGACTGGTTTAAATGAAAGACGAAGTTTATCTAGAAAATAAACTATCTTCACATATGAAAACTGCTACGGGATCGTGACAATAAGACAATACATGTAGTATCTTTTTTATTTAAAAATAATCAATGGATTCCCAAAATAAAAAATGCAATAGCATGAGAAGTATGGCATAATCTGGAGCAACAAAACTAAGATATTCATAATTTCATAACATGTTGTCCCTTTAGAGTGGTAGAGTTCTGCAAATATTAAGGGTTCAAAATTCATCCCACGACCAATCAACTCCTAAGGCTCCTGCATTATCCCTACCTAGCAGCGAGGGCCTAGTGAATTCAACAATTAGGCCACTGGCATGATCATCTATGTTGGATACTACAGTTTATTTTCAACCCAAACTAGTCAATCACTTGTTAAATGGGTGGTGACCTTTCATAATTTGTAGTTCAAATAAAATATGCAAATACTAGAACTTGTGCTGAATGCTAAATAACTAGTCCAGTTTACACCTTCCCTACTAAACAACTATCCGTGGAAGGTCGCTGAAAACTAACAGCCAAATCACACCCAACAGGCCAGTAGGAAGCCAGGATACAACATAGTAGAAACATGCTAGTATTAGAAAAAATATAATCACGGTCTATCAGTCTGTCAAACATGGAGAAATATGTGATAACCTATACTTCCATGGAGAAACATGGAGGAACTAATGGTCGTCGGAAACTTCAAACAAACCATATTTAAACAACGATATGCAAAGCACGTAACAAAATCAGGTGCCAACATTTTGGCTCCAGAATATGATTTAGCCTCTAGAAAAGGAGAAAGGACAAGAACAATGATTAGTTCCTCTAGGTTTATCTCGTTTCTCTTAGGCGGCTAAATCCTAAATGGTGCTAAAAGCGACACTAAGTGCAGGATTGGGGAGGCACATGCTGTGCGGACTTTTTCACATGGAAAATTGCAGCGCCCTGCTATCATTTAGGTGTAGGTGCGAACATAAATACGTCGCAAAATGACATTGCCCAAAGAACGTCGAGAGCAACAAAAGCCATTAAAAGAGAAGGACTGGCTCCTGCAAGGATTAGAACTGCTCCTAAAACTGAAAAGAGCGCAAGAAAAGAAGTGATGGACTCTGAGGAACAGAGGAATATTATTGACATATCAGCACGACGAGGCCCATAAGGCCATAACAGAGGAGAATATTGGTCGTTTCAAGAATGTTAAGACAATAAACAGTGGTAAAAGTAAAGATTTCATAAATACAGGAAAGCCGCTAGATGAATTACACAAACAGAAGAAGAGAAGGAACCACTGCAGGCACATCACACATTGTGAAGGGGGATGAATCACAAGGATCTGTTGTTTATTACCGACGGACATGAGGATGTCGACGGGGACGGGTACAGGCATGACTCTGATCTCTTATACCTGTACCAACAACAAGATAACACTAAGCAAAGCTATACCAACAAAAAGTTATACCAACACATGGGCATACATTGTAGTATTAATTTATCAGCTACACATTAAATAACTAAAATGTAGCACTTTAATTAGACTCAAAATCCATATCCAAATTGCATAGCCTGTCCAAATTCACATACAGATAATGAAAATTGTGAGAGGTAATTACCTTTTTCCATCCTCCTCCTACTCACTATATCCTTGCATCGGCCCTTCCCTTTCAGGTCCCTCTCGATCAAACTACTCTCAAGCTGCTGCAGAATCGGATAGACAATTGCTACAATGGAAGAAGGCTTATGAGAATTCCAGTCCAAAGCAGATTGATGCAGGGGTTACAACATGCCCATATAGGCTAGAGACTACCATAGAATTCCCTAAGGCTTGCCCGCCTTTCATATGTCGACACTGAGTTATCTCCATCAACATAAACCTGCGAAAACAAAACATAACAAATTTTAATGCATGAAACCCAGGTCTCCTGTACAGAAAAATATATATAAGAGGTCCAAATTTCAGAACCACATACTGCAATTTTACCTTGCAATAACCAGTTTATCCTGTTGGAGTTCTTATATGTTTTAGTAGTTCTTCTATATGAGAAAAAACTGCTATACCTAGGAACAGATGTACGAAACAGCACACAATAAAATCAAGAAACGTGAACTAATCAGTAATTAGAAGCTCCCCCCAAAATCTGGTTATGCGTGTTATTTTAGAGCAACCAACACTACATGCCTCTTATAGTGAAATATGAGTTTCTGTCCATCAATGGTTTAAGTTATAGGAAAACAAGCACATGGCACACTGAACACATTGGCGTCAAGCATGCCATTTCAATACCTTGTTTTAAGTACAATATGAGTTTCTGTCCATCAATGTTTTCAGTATTGAAATAAAGTAAATACATTAATCTGAGAGAAAAGACACAATAACGAGATTTAGTACTGTTCACCATCAACAAAAGTAGGATGTTGTCAATATAAGAAATGCCATTAGAGCCCCCCACAATAGCAGTCCTTTGATATTAGACGTTAATACTATAACCAAAAAATGTAAATGCAATAATAAAATTAGAGCACAAATATCTATCGAGTTCCAAGTTTTGTGCATCAGGGTTTCTTATATCAATGAAGACATCTTGTGAATTTAGTGTCACCTAGTGTCCATGGAAGTGCAGATATAAGAAGAGGAATATAAAGATTAGGGCATTAAGCCATAGCATTCCTGTAGACAAAGAAGAAATCACTAACTTTAGTTGCTGAAACAATCTAGGACCGGAGAAGAAACTGTAAGAGGACTGTTAAGGACTACTAACTTAAGGGCTTTGCTTGAGTGATTCCCTACCTACGTAGGTTCATGTTTGGTTTTGGGTTGGCAGTTTACCTAGAGTGCTACGAGCTAACTTAAGTTCCCAAAACTTGAGTGGATATTACACAAGGAATCCAGGACTGCTAACTTAAGAGTAGAAAGGTGGCAACGTATGAAATATCCACTCAACTTGAGTTCCCAAAAGACTATGGATCTACATGATATCAACAATAGGATTCCGTTGATTTTCTCAAGGCAAAACAAGAGAACCAACAACTGACCAACGAATATGCAGGAATGGGAGATGCGCGTATGGACAGGTATGGGATTAGCACCTGGTGGCCGAAGCAAACGCGCCAAGGATGCGCTTGACGACAGCGTGGAGGCGAGGGATGAGGTCGAGGAGGCCGAAGATCCAGGGATGGTCACCATGCACGTCAGCACAGCTCCAGAGATTACGATCCCTTCAAAGCCGACCGTCTCATCGTCAGTGGGGAGCTCCTCTTCGTCGAGGCTAGCTGCTCGTAGGGGTCCCGCGGCAGCGCCGCCAGGAGCTCGTCCGGCAGCACGAAGTCCGCCGCCTCCGCGTCGTCGCCCAGTGGCATCGCCTCCACCGCCAGATCTCTCCGCGGATGCCGGGCGAGATGGGTGAGACAGAAGCCTAATCGGATCGGGTGGGTGCCTGGTTTTGCCCGCTGCTGCGCTTTGGAGCGGGTTGCTTCCATCGCGCGTGGGAGCGTGCGCGGTTGTGTGGCTAGCGCGAGATCCGCGGGGGGGCGAGATCCGCGGCAGGGCGGCGAGGGAAGAGTGGAAGGGCAGGCGAGGGTAGGGCGGAGGCTAGCGCGAGATCCGCTAGGACGAGATCCGGGGCAGCGGGGAAGGTGCCTGCTTCCATGCGCGTGCGTGGGAGAGATCGGCAGAACCGTGCGCCAATCTGTTGTGTGGACGCCTACACTAGTAACTTAAGTAGTAGTAGAGATTACAGAGTATGTGCATAAAAAAACTGAGCAGCATGCATGCAAAATAAAGAAAAGAAAAATGTGTGATACCGAAAAAAGGAAAAAGTCTAGCAATGCATGCATGATTAGACTTTTTTACTTTTCCCTTTTTTGTGTCAGGCAGCGCACATTTCTAGCATGCATTGCTAGACTTTTTCCTTTTTTGATATGTATTCTGTTGATCAGGATGAATGGGTGAGGGTGGCATCCATGCATATGACTTCCCATATGGCTTGTTGGTTTCATGTAGTACAACATCGCTATGTGGAAGTTCCTTAGTGTTTTTTCTGTAAACTGCTGTTGGATAGGTTTGGCAAAAATCAGCATCAGATGCTTTTGCGTCACCTGTTTCGCATCCATCAAACTGGGTCTGTCTCTGATTATATTGATCGGTTTTGTACATTGATGGATCAGTTAGCTGCTTATGAATCTTTGCATGATCCATTGTATTTTACAACATGATTTGTGGATGGATTGCGTGATGAGGTCCGTGCTGTTGCGATGATGCAACGACCTGGTGACTTGGATACAGCGTGTGTGTTGGCCTTGCTGTAGGAAGAGGTAACATACCCTGTTCGTCACTATGATTACCACAACTCTATTGCACCTCCGTGGTACAAGACAGAACCAAAGAGGCCTCACCCACTGCCTTCACCTTTGGCTGTGGATCGATCCAACTTGGGTAAAGAGAATCAACATCCTGTTCAACCATCTAAATCAGTTGAAGATTGCATGAAGGCATTACGAGCTTATCGGCATGCTAAGGGCTTATGTGCTAAGTGTGCTGAAAAGTGGCATCGGGGACATACTTATGCAAGTTCAGTTTAGCTCCAAGCGATGCAAGAGGTTTGAGAATTATTTGTATTTGAAGAAGTACCAACTTTTGATGAAGCTGGATCGGTTCAGGAGGAACATTTGTTCTCTGTTTGGTTATCTGAAGCTGTTGTTGGTGGTTCGGCCAAAGGAACTCTACAGTTTCTGGGGAGGATGCAAAACTTAGAAGTTTTTATCCTTCTTGATTCAGGCAGTAGCCACTCCTTCATTAATCAACTATTGTTGGATAAGCTTCAGACTACTATTCTGGTAGATACTCGAGTGTAGGTTAAAGTGGCCAATGCAGGTATTATGCAGTGTTCTTCCTTCTTACCTCAGGCAGAATGGAGTATTTAGGGGTATCTGTTTAAGCAAGAGTTGAAGGTTTTACCCTTGTAGACTTATGATATAATTTTAGGTATGGATTGGTTGGGGTTCATAGTCCTATGCAGATTCATTGGTGCCATAAATGGTTATTAATCACTTATCACAACTCTCCCGTTGTCTTGTTGGGCTCAGACCATACACAGTTTGAGGAAGTCTTGATTCACATATCTCAGGTGCCTAATTCAGTTGTAGCTTCTACAACACCTGCCTTGTTACTTGAAATATCAGCCTTATTACACAAGTTTGCTCTGTTTTTCTGCCCCAATGGCTTTACCACCTGTTAGATCATGTGATCATTCCATTCCTTTGGTAGCAGGAGCTCAACCTATCAATATTATACACTATCGTTATCCTCCATCTTTGAAGATGAAATTGAGAAACAAGTGGGTGATATGTTGCAGCAGGGACTCATCAGACCTAGTTCTCTTTTTTAGCTCACCGGTACTGTTATTCCAAAAAAAGGATGGAACATATCGATTTTGTGTGGACTATCGCTACTTCAATGTCTTAATCGTGAAGAGCAAATTGAAAGTCGCCTAGGGGGGTGAATAGGCGAAATCTGAAAATTATAACTTTAAACCGGGCCCTTGATTAGCTGTTAGAACATGATGAACAATTATCGGAGTATAAAACTAAGTCATTTGCTTGCAAAGAGTATTGCTTTCAAAGAATGCAAAATTAACAAAAGCAACACAACTAAAATATCTATGAAGAATAAAGCAAGAGGGCTTAGATAAGAAGAGAAATAACACAAGTTCTTTCTTGCAAGGCGTAGCTTCTAAATATGAGAATTTAACTTGAAGCAACACAAAGTAATATCAACAAAGAATAGTGCAAGAGAACTTAGAGAGGGAGAAGACAAACAAATCACAAGCAATATACACAAGTGACACATGTGATTTGTTTTACCGAGGTTCAGTTCACCAAGAACCTAATCCCCGTTGAGGAGTCCACTAAGGATGGGTCTTTTTCAACCCTTTTCCTCTCTCCAATGGTCACCAAGACCGGCGAGTGTTCCTTCTTCTTTGTCAACAAAAGACCGAAGTCTCCACAAGGCCAACCACAAAGATAAGGGGCTCTTGCTAGCTTTACAATGAATGGGAGTCAAAACTCCACGCTCAAATGATCACAAGAGGTAGCACACACTTTCTCTCAATGATTCTCACAAGGCACTATCGCTAAACACACACGAGTAGCTCTTTCTTGCTTGATCTCTCTTTTGTGGCACCTGTGAGGCTTTGATGTGGCCCAACTCTTGTGTATGAGATGTTTCAATGAATGGATGTGGTTGGGAGGGCTTGGATATGTCTACTATATGCCTTGATATGTTGCTTGGACTCACACACCTTGAAATGGCCGGCTGGGGTGATATTTATAGGCCCCAGCCCCGTTTCTAGTCGTTGGACAGAAAGCAGCAGCTTTCTATCGATGGGCTCACCGGACAGTCCGGTGCACCCCAGACAGTGTCCAGTGACTGCCACATCAGCCGACCGTTGGGGTCTGTAGCAGTCAACCATTGGATTCGACCACTACCCAGACTATCTCGTGCACACCGGATAATCCCGTGCCCTGGCGAAGTCAGCCGATCGTTGAGGTCTACGGCAGTCGACCGTTGGATCCGACCGTTGCCGGACTCTCCGGTACACACCGGATACTCCCATGCCATAGCCCAAGAGCACCCATTGTGGGCCTCTCTGCGCAAACTATCTGGTTGTCCCACCGGATAGTTTGGTGCACACCGGACAACTATTGTTCAATGTCTGGTGCGCCACCAAGCGCTGGCTGACTGCCCTTTTCTTGGATTTCTTTGCTGATTCTTTTGGGCTTCTTTTGTTCTTGAGTCTTGGACTTCTCTGCTTCTTTTTATGTCTTCTTTGAGGTGTTGCATCCTCATTGCCTTAGTCCAATCCTTTTTGCATTTTGATTCTTTCACTCATATATCTTCTTTTGCCCAATACTAGTTCCAAAATAGTGATATGTTGATTTTGAGCTTTCCAACCTTTCTAGAAGTGTTGAATAGGTTCCTCGAGGTATTTAGAACTTATCCAAAGAGTAGAACTATTGATAGTTCATCTATTCCATGTTTTACCCCTATTTGGTTGGTACTGAGCTGATTGAGACTTAGAAACTAAACTGTTGATCTTATGAACCTGTGAATTAGAAACTAGGCAAACTAGTTAGTCCGAATGGTTATGAAGGTCATCAAGCACCAAAATATAAGAAATGGTTTAAGGCCATTTTCCTTTCAATCTCCCCCTTTTTGGTGATTGATGCCAACACA
Source organism: Zea luxurians (assembly GCA_029449295.1). Classification (NCBI taxonomy): domain Eukaryota; kingdom Viridiplantae; phylum Streptophyta; class Magnoliopsida; order Poales; family Poaceae; genus Zea; species Zea luxurians. The sequence goes on along the minus strand of JAOPSE010000004.1, from coordinate 53,016,865 downwards.
AACCAAAGCAAATATGAAGTATGAAATTATAACTAGTTTGCAATTGGTCACGTGTACATAAGCTACTGAAATGAAAGCAGTTCTAAGTGAATATGAGTGTTATTGACATGATTGTAATTTTGGACCACATTTTCACCACATGTAATGGTTTTTGCAAACTTTTGATAAAATCTTTTCAAAGTTATTTGCATATGGCCTAAGGAACAAGAATGAAATTTTAAGAGCATTTCTAAGATTTAAAGATTCTCCCCCCTTTTCAAATGCTTTTCCATTGGCCATTAAAAACTCCCCCTGAAGAAATAGTTTAAAACATTTTTAGAAAATAGGGTGGTGGTGTGATCCTTTTTCTTTGGCCTAATACATTCTCCCCCTTTGGCATTAAGCACCAAAAATGAAGAAAATTTGAGGCCTTTTCAATATAGTATGGAATTGAAGTACATGAGTTTTAGCAAGAGTGTTTGATACCGAGCGAATATGAATTGGAAGTACTCCCTTTGCTCGAAACTCCATTTCCCTTTCAATTAGAGACTAAGCACAACATATACTTGAAGAATGGTTAGTCTCAAGGATTTAATGTGTAGAGAATTGCTCCCCCTAAACTTGTGCATACAAGTGATGAATACTTGTAGATCAATGTACTTTAGGACTTGTGAGGTCTGAGGATACAAGTTCTAAACATTGAACTTTGGTATAAGCAAAAATATGAATTAAGAGCAGGTACCAACTAAAAGAGATATCTAAGATCAAAAGATATGCCAATTAAGCTTTATTATAGTTCTATAATATAGATTGCTCCCCTTAAGTATGTGCCTTGAGAGGAATACATATTTTGGCCTTAAATGCCAAATGCACATAATGAGGTCAATGAGAACATATCTATATCATAAAAATTGTAAAAAAACAATGTGTCATAATAAAAATATGATGCTCATGACAGATTACGCACTTAAGAAAGCATGTTATAAACATTTGATGCATTTACCCTTAAGGATTCAAAGAAGCTTAAGGAACCTCCACCTTTGGAACAAAGGTAGCCCATCCTCGTTACAAGGTTAAGCTTTAAGCTCTTTGACAAGAATATCACTTCTCCCAGTTTAACAAAAATGCATCAAAGCAGGAATGAAACTTTGAGAGGTTAAACTAGGTACGAAGTAGGGTTATGCATAGACATGCTTTTTCTTCCTCTTGTAACTTAAAGATATGCAATATATGTATAAGAGGAAAAGCTAGGTACATGTGTAAATGATAGGAAGTAGTTTACCCTTTTGTACCTTCACATAGGGACGCTCTCTTCATTGTACTTTGTCCTTAGTCTTGGTTACTTAAGTCCTATGCTCAAGATAATGTATATAATTATTTTGCACAAGAGAGAATTCTATAACTAGTGATCTTTTTCTCTAAACAAATCATCATTATCACATATCAAGTAGATCATAAATTGCATAAATTTATCCTAAACTCTCCTTTTAACTTAGTGCATATACACAAGAGACATCAATTGATAGTACATGAAGCACTAAGCAACATAAATATCAATTGAAGCTATTCAATGATCAAAAGTATAAAAGATGTGATCAAATGAACAACATATGCACTAGTTTATCAAATAAGCTTATAACAGGATAATCCAGAAATTATGCTACTTTAATAATGAAGGTTGCAATCCTTGATAAAAGTGATACTTCTTTACCAAATTGGATTGAGTTATAGTAGCATACTTCATGAGAAACTTATTCTCATACTTGAGACTACATAAGATTACTAAGAGAAAGTGTTAGTCTCAACATGATCAAGATATAGAAATGGACTCCCCCTAAAGATGTGTATCAAGTATTTGAATGACTTGGTTAGATGCACTCTCCTTTAAAGACAAATAGGGGAATGCATTGTACATCTTGATCAAGGCATATAAAATTTGCAATAATCAGCTTATGCCTGGTATTCTCAAAATGAAAAAGGTTTAGAATACTTACAACCACACCATTGATTAATTTGAAGATCTTACTATCTGAGTAGGTGCTGTTGTTCTTGACGTCTTCTTTTACATTTGAGTGTCCTCCCTTTATAGTTGTCTCTTTTTCCTTTCAAACTTATTGAAAATACTCAAAAAAGAGATATTAGCAGCACAAGGGAGTATATGATAAATGATGATTTCTTTAGATAAGAAATATAGACAAATCATCATCCACAAGTCACACAGACATGAAGTAAAATTCTTAATATTAGTGCATAGCATCAGAAAAGAGGAATATGCACCTCTTAACATTTATAATCAATCATAGGAATTTTACTTCTTCATATTGATGTTTATTTACACATAATTGATTAACATAACTTAGAAGCATTTCAATATGAGAACAGATATAACAAAGGCATCAGTTAGATTCTAATGGACTAGTGCACATATGAAAGCAAGATTGTATGCACTTTTAGCTGATTTAAGTCAAATAAGGAATCTAACATTCACATTGGTAGATTATGATAGTTTGGAAGAAATACCAATTGATGGGAACTATCATTGATTGGATATTGATAAGGAGATGAGTTTCCATACCTTAGCCTTTTACCTTTCTTCCTGTTATGGGCCTTCTTCTTCTGAAGGTCCTCAAAAACTTAACTAACATGGTTTTCAGTATAACATAGACTATTTTAGGAGGCTTCGGCTTTGAGATGAAGGTGTGCATGGTATGAAGGTGCGGTCTGAAAGAAGGACAAACTAGCTCCGAAGCTGTGGCGGAAGGAGCTTCGGCTTAGCACGAGGACGATGGTGAAAGATGAAACCGACCTAAAGGAGAAAAGACTACTTAGTCCTCGACAGCTTGCCTTATGATCATCAGTAAATGTCAGGGACATGAATATAATTTTATCTAGGCTGCATCCTTTGCCTATAAATAGATGAATAGTAACACCGTACTATTCACGCTAAATTGTAATCACTCACGCGTCACTCTCGCTTTTCCACCTTCTATCAAGTCGAAGGTATAAATGTAATATAAATATCATTGATGTTTATTCATGTTTATAAAAGGAGAATATAAATAATCTAATGATTTGTGATGATTTTTTATATTCTTTTGTGTTTCATATGTCTCTATTTACATTTTGTTCACTGAAATAATGATGGTATACCCTTCATGACCTTCGTCTGAAGATCATTATATCCCAGGGGAGATAATGCTTCGAAGGACGAAGGTCTTTGATCGTTAACAATTGTGTTGCTTTGTTCTTGATGTATAGCATCCGAGAACAAGGACCAACATTGGCACCCACCTCCGGTGAACTCATTCGACCACCTTTGGCAAGCATCGACCTTCGCCATGCCACCGAAGAAGATAGCAACACCAGGGGTTGCACTACAACCACTGGACGTTAATCAGGACATGCTACATGAAGCTAGGAGCCAGAAGAGGAAGGCTACTAGCCCAACACCTTAGGAGGAGGAACTGGACTAAGAAATCAGGGATCTGGAAGCTATCCATCAACAGGTCCAAAAGAAGAGAGAGAAAATGCTTTGGCTCGCCGACCTCCAGAGGAAAATTGATGAAGCAACTGAAGAAATGAGTCACCTCACTCAGGATGACCAAGACCGAAGGCCCCAGCAAAGGGAACTTCGTCAAGAAAATTCATACAATGATGATGAATGGTACGGTGACTTTCATCATGGCAATTTTGCTTTTGATGATGCTTCTCCCTTAGAAGCAGAATTGCAGGCTACCCCATGGCCCCCATCATACAGGCCACCTCAGCTTCCTATGTATGATGGGCACTCGGACCCGAAGCAGTTCCTGATGACCTACGAAGCAACCATATCTTCATATGGGGGCAATACTGTAGTCATGGCGAAATCCTTTGTCATGGCAGTCAAAAGCGTAGCGCAAACTTGGTACTCCTCTCCGGCCAGGGACAATTATGTCTTGGAAGAAGTTAAAGGACATGATGGTCACTAGCTTCTAGGGCTTTCAAACGAAGCCAGTCACCGCTCAAGCTCTGTTCCAGTGCACACAGGATCAGGAAGAGTGTCTCCAGGCGTATGTCCGAAGGTTCCTGCGACTGAGAGCCTAGGCGCCTATAGTGCCCAATGAGATTGTCATTGAGGCCATGATCAAGGGGCTCAGACCAGGACCAACGACACAATATTTTGCAAGGAAGCCGCCACAAACCCTGGAGAAGCTTCTCCAGAAAATGGATGAATACATCAGAGCTGATAATGATTTCCGGCAAAGAAGGAAAGAAGCTTACATATACTCTAAGATGGCCAGGGGCTTCAGAGGAAGATTCCGCCCCAGGCATGTCAGGTCAATCCATAATAGCAGCCCATGTGATGATAGGGGAAACCAACCCAAAGGCAACAACACAGCTCCCAATCATCAGGGCTACAACAAAGTTCCTTCAGGCCACCAGCTCCAAGAGGCAAAGGGGGCAGAAGCTTCGGAAGAAGATACGGAGATCAACCCAGGAGACTGTTTTGTTTGTTCTACGGCGAAGAGAAAGGCCACACCACAAGAACATGCCAAGTCACTATTCAGAAGTAGAAAGAGATCGCCTGTAACACCCCAGGTGTTACTTAGGGTTTTCACTTAAGCCTACACTATTGAATCCATCATCACATGTGGTTTAGTTTGAGCAAAAGACACCAAACTTGGGGGTCAAGATCCTAAGTAGGTGTAACCCATCTCAGAAGTCATGCTTTGGCCTTATCATGCACCTAAAGAGGAGAGAATGGCTCAAACCCTAATTCAAATCCCTTTAGGCAAATGGAGCCCTAGAGGGGAGTATAGTAAAAAGGCTATGTAAACCACATTATCATGACTTGGGCTAATTATAAAAGTTGTAGTACACTTAATACCCTGCAAAAAATAGTAAGAAAGTGACCCCAAAAAGATTTCAGAAAAACCCCAAAAAGGTCACCAAAGAGATGGGCATAAAAGAAAAATCAGATTTTCCTCAATTTTAAAACCAGCCCTCTTTCAAAGATCAAACATGTTCACCTTTTTCCAAACCTCAAAACCATAGGGCCCAAATAACAAAATGGCACCTAAAGACCCCTAGAACACCCTGGAAAAATTTGAACCCCACCCTAAGTCGTTTGACACGACTTGACATGGTTTTTGTCTCGGGCTGGACAACTCAGACAGAGCCAACTTCACACCACAATATCTCTCAACCCCGACCATATCTTTGCTTGGAACTCACATGGAAAAGATAGGATATGGTGCAGAGAAGAGACCTTACATGGGATTTTTGCCGAGATCTACACGCTAAGGCGACCAAACAGGCCTTTGAACACCGGCAGAAACAAACCACCACGTGATCGACGTGGGCAGGCACCCGGGAGCGCGCCCCCGCGCGCCCTCGGTCGCCCCCGTGCCCACACCCATGCCGTGCCCGCGAGTGGCTATAAAGCCCGCCTTCATGCACGACCACCTTCCCTGTCACCCCCTCCACACCGCGCCTAGCTTGCCCGAGCTAGCCTGCAGCTCTGGCGACCTCCCCGCGACCCGCCAGAGCCGCCCGAGGGCGCCCACCGTAGCCAAACCACTCCCGCCCACCTTCACTTGACCCGAGCCCTCGGATAGCTTCCTCGAGAGGCCGTGAAGCTTTCCCAAGCTTGAGCTGAGGACCAGCCCCACCGGAACAGTGCAATCACGCTCGCCGGAGTTCGTAACCCCGCCGGAGCACGTGGACCGGGTAACCCACTGAACCATTTCTCGATTCCTTGCACACATAGCCTCTACATCACCCAAAGGAGCTCCTCGTGCACTTAGATTGAACCCTACCTCCGTGGTTTGGCCGAAGCAGGTGCCACCGACGACCTCCGCCGCCTGCGCTCGTGGCCAGAGCAGCTCCAGCCACCTCCGACGCTGACCCGCACACCGACGTGACCGCCATGACCTCCCCGACGTCACCGACCACCCCATCGGAGCTCTACTGCCGCCGGTGAGCCTCGCCGCCGTGATCTTTGCGTCGGTCACTATTCCAGCTAGCCAAGGATCATGGGTTAGATACAGGATAAGTTCAGGGGGTTATGCGTAAAGTCAGTGACTCATGCGAATAGTAGACCGAGGGCTGATTTGTGAGAGAAAAGGGGGAAGAAAACCCAGGGACTTCAGCGCAAAGTGGTTTTTCTTTTCCTATTTCGAATTTACTTTTCTTTTAAATACTGCAGAGAACTTGAAAAATACATAACTTGAAAAATGCTCATCCAAATTTAGTCAAACCAATTTTGATAGACTTTGTAAAATATAAACTATCAAGCAAAAATAGTAAACCCCATGGTTTCTGTAATGTTTTTCTATAGTTTTGATTTAAATAAGACAACTGCCCAAAACTAAATAATAAGGGGAAAAATAGTTACACTGTTAGACTGAGATTAAGAAAAATCAGAGAAGTGTTTAATCACTCCATAATCTGTTTAAAAATAGTACAACCCTCTGTACATCAAATTAAGGTAGGGTTTGCCATTTAAATCATTTTTGGCCTAAAGTTAAAGAAAAGAGAAAAGGTAGTCAAAAATAAGAACCAGGAAGCACCCACATTTTTGTTGGCTCACTTATTCAGTGTAGTTCTCTGGTAAATTTTATTAGACCCTTGTTTAGTACAAAATAAATGAGATACCTTTTGTTTTATAAAAACAATGAAAATTTAGGAAAATCTTAGAAAAATAATCCTGAGGGGAAAGCACCTCAAACCTTGGGATAACTAATCTTTTGTTATTAAGAATATAGGAAAAATATGAGTTCTGTTGTTTGATATTTTTCAAATAGCAAGTTAGTTATAAGTGTCTTTTTGGCATTAAACTTTAGAAAATCATAGCTAAATAATCACTAAGTAACCCTCTATGATTTTTGGCACAGAAGCATGTTATTACCCATAGTTATGAGCAAAAATAACTTTTAGTACAGAACCCTCACCTAGATAAGAGTTGTAGTGCAAAGTGACCCCTCTCCCCCAACTTTTGTTATTTTTGTCCAGGGCATAATCTATTTATTTTTGACCTCAAATTTATCGGGCAAACTATAGTGACCAATATTAACCCACTGTAGTTTTTTACAGAATTTTTGGAAAATTTGAAATCACTGTTATAGTTCAAACCCACCTTAAGAGCATAAATAGGAAATGAAAAGGGGAATTAGTAGTGGAGATTAATGTTACCCTAACCAACCCAGCAAAACCCCTTGAGTACCTACTAAAACCTTTAAGGGGCAATCCAAGTCTTAATCCACTACGTTTGCCTCTAAGAAAAACCTCAAACCTAGGTTGCTAAGCATAAACCACTAAGAGCTTCTTATAACAAGGAAACCCTAAGTTATCAACTAACTTAGTTTTTCTTCACTATGCATAATGGTTACTAAATTCTGCATATCATAGCCTACATCTATCTTATTCATTGCATTCGATAGATTACAACCTCGCTGATGGAGAGTACATCCTCGTGCCGGAGCAAGGAGTTGCTCAGGAGGTAGCCCAGGATCCAGCACCAGAGCCTACCCTCGAGGATCTGCCTGCCCCAGCTTTGGAAGGCAAGCCCCAATTTTATGTATAACCGTTTATATATGCTATTTTACTACACTTAATGTTTATAGGCTTGTACTGTGCACTTAAGTGTAGGAGTTGTCTGAAACCCTAGTTGCATGAACTCAGGATTCCTTTTGAGATGGATACTAGTATGTTAGGTCGAGTAGCTGCTTTACTAATTAGGGATCTCGGTAGAAGTCGAGTGATTTTTCTAGCACTCGCGCGAGGTCAGGAATTTGATTGTATCCACTTTGACAACAAGAATGATGATGGTATGTAGACACGAATCCATGGGGATGCGTGGTCTACGAGATGAAATTGGAATAAGGATTAACGTGCGGATACCTGTGTCAAGCGTTTGAACGTACTAAACACATGCCGAGAAATATGGTAAATCGGTAAGCCTAGTACCTGAGTGAACCTGCCCGCAGACTTTGCCCCTCACGCGACCTGAGACGTGGTCTCCCATTCCGGTTATGGTGGGTACAAGTGCGGTCACTGCACGATGGCAGTCGGGGTCAGTGAGGCATTGTACGCCAAGGCGGTGAGCCCTGATCTGTTGCCAGGGAATCGATGGGGACGATTGTGTGTGTGGGGACGGAGTGCCTCGCCACGTCGTGTGTTTAGGTTTACCTTGCAAGGATAAAAACTCGATTCGAATCGTCTGCTTCTTGCAGGTAATGAGACTGCTTGATCCATGCTGCTACATTGAGTAACAAGTGGAAATGTGTTGATTTGGCAAAAGATGTTGATTGCTAAAATGATTGCTACCATGTATGATTAGATATGGATACATCTAGTCTTAAGAGAGTCACACTAAAACGTGAAAAGCAAAAACTTGATTTTAGACGCAGCTAGTGCTTTTAGCAAACCAAACCCCTCAGCCAAACAGCTGCATGTCTAGAGGTAGAGGAGTAGACTCCTCACACCGGGTAAGTCTAGCTGAGTATTAGTATACTCAGCCTTGCTTGTGGCATAATTTTACAGGTTCTCTGGAGGACATGGTTGCTGGAGTGACTTGGCCGTCCACCTTGCCACCGGGTTGGACTGTCGAGTGGGACCCTACCTTGGCAGAGGAGGAGCATGAGGAGTGATGGGCCAGGCTTCCCCATCCCTCTATTTATCTAACGTTAGTTTTATTCCGCTGCATTCCGAATAATGATAACTACTTTTGCTAAAACTCCGATGATGTTATAATAAATCTAATACTCCTTAATGTATGGTTTTATGCTTTATTGTATTTGCTCTGTGCCTCACCATCGAGTGAGTACGTGGTACTTGATCCTGTTAGTGGCCTCGTCGGACTAGATCCGAGGGACTAACGTGTTATTCCTATTTAAGTGTGGTCTAGCCTCTAAGGTGGGACTTAGGCACTTAAGTTGGAATAATTCGGGCGGTTCCACCACATTGCCCAAGCTGAAGTATGACAGAATCAACCGAAGCAAGTCCTACATACTGCTTCATGCTATTCTCCCTACGTCCCAGAGTACGTAGGTAATCAACAACCTACGGCCTCTATCGCTTCGGCAAGCCACTCTCAAGCTTCCTGGGCCTAGCTCCCACCACCACCGCCGCTCCCACCTACCCTGGTCCGGAGCCAACAGCTAGAAGGGCATCAACACGCAAAGCAACAGCGAGATTTTCGGGAAGAGTCTGAAGCTCGCACAGTCTATAGCACTGTACTCGAGTCCAAGCACATCTACTAAAGAATATCCTACTCTGGCGCATCTTTGTTTTTTCCGCCATTGTATTTTCTTGTATGAAAAACAATTCACAAAGGATTAAATTCCAATTTGATGTAATATTGGTCACATCATCAAGCAAAATTCATCCCCTTATCAAGATTCCGAAGTTACCAAAGTCGTTCCTAAGGGAGCGCAGAGTAAGTGCCGAAGCTAAGAAAGTCGTTCCTAAGGGAGCACAGAGCAAGTCCCGAAGCTACAAAAGTCGTTCCTAAGGGAGCGCAGAGTAAGTTCCGAAGCTCAAAAGTCGTTCCTAAGGGAGCGCAGAGCAAGTCCCGAAGCTACAAAAGTCATTCCTAAGGGAGCACAGAGTAAGTTCTGAAGCTCAAAAGTCGTTCCTAAGGGAATGCAGAGCTAAAATACCACCGAAATAGAAGGTGAAGAAGCTCCAAAGTCGTTCCTAAGGGGATGCAGAGCTTAAATGCCATCGAAATAGAAGGTGAAGAGACTCAAAAGTCGTTCCTAAGGGGATGCAGAGTCTGGGTGTGTTTTCGTGTGGGTATGTGGCTTCGGCATAAACATCATGCTGCATCATATCATCTCATCATTTCGCATAGCATCACATCATACATCATATTGCATTTAACAACATAAATTGTGGAGAAGGAAAGATGCTTCTTCCAAAATATTTGATGAAAGAACCTTCGACAGTCATAATTTTACATACCAAAAGAATTTTCGTCGACAACAACATTATGTAATAGACGGCATAAAGAAGGGGCGATTTTTCTTTGCGAAGCATGAAAAGAAGGGAAGGTGTTTTTTCGCCGAAGGCTCAAAAAACGGTATGTACACAGCTTTCATGCGTCACAAAGAAATATATTACATTAATATACATGTTTGTTAATTGTTTCATACACAAATATTACATTGTACCACCACAACAAAAGCCTAGTCTTCTTTGAGAATTTTCTCGGCGGCCTCATTCAGCAGTCTGTCGACGACTTCGTCGACGATGGTATTGGCAACACCTATCACATCCAGAGCCTCTTTCATAACGGGATCGGCCTGGGGGTCATATGGCTTAGGTAGCGGTGAAAGTTTAGCTGTAGTAAACAAATTGTTAGTCCGAAGCCAAAAAAACAAACACCGAAGCTAGAATTCAATAATATTACCTATACGCCTTGCGCGCTCAGCAGCCTCTTCGGCTCGCTTAGCTTCTTCTCGGGCATCATGGGATTCTTTTTCATTCCTCTTTATAATTTCATCGGCCATTTCTCGGTCGCCTTTCATCCAGACATCAGAATAGAATTTCCCGCTCATCAAAGTAGCTTCGGCCGAAGGGTCCCTCGTGTCGTCTGTGGAGAAGATGGCTTCGGCTTGGGCTGCAGCTTTAACATGTTCACAACCAGCCTTCTCTAGAATTGCTGCAACCCCGAGCGCCGGCGAAGGTACAAATATCCCCATGGTCGCTAAGGATTTCTTCAAAAGCTTCACTCTCTTCGCCGATCCACTCAATAATCCCTTCGGGATCGCCTTGAATAAAACATTGCTCAGATGAGTATGCACCCACCTTTGCAAAACTATTTTTTAGTTTTTTGAGCAATCCAAGGATTTCTCGTAACATCTCTCCTTGGATTCACGAAGCTCTCCCACATTCTTTTCCAGTCTTGTACTTTTCCATTCACTTATTTCTTGATTTACTTTCGCAAGTTCAAAATTCTCATTAGCTTCAGCAAGTTGTTTCCAAAGGTCTTCGATTTTGGCCTTGTGTGTTTCAGATTGTGCAGTTACTTTTGCTTCATTTTTCTTCAGCCTATCTACTAAGGGTAGTAGAATCTTATCTTTTTCTAGGGCTTCATTCCTTAATTTGATAACCTCTAACCGAAGGTTACCAAGAGCTATCTGGCAGCTTTCATCCTCAGCATTCTTCTGTGCTCTCAAAGCGTTGCTCAGAATTAAGCCCTACAAAAAGGGGGAGACAAAGGATCAGTACAAGAATAAGAGACAAAAATAATCTGCTTATAAGTCAATAACTTCTGTACCTTCAGACTATTGTACACAAGGATGTCTGCGAGGTCATCCTTTGACATAGCAGAAAGTCCAACTTCAAGCTTCGAAAATCCTATGTTTTTTGCCATCTCCCGGCATACAGATATTTCCTTGTTGTCCAGGAGGCAGTATAAAAAGTCATCTTCGTTGGTGCCATTATACACCAAGGCCCCTTTCGGGTACTTCAGTTCCCGGGCATAGTGTTTGGCTTCTGCAATTTCCTCTTCCGATAACCTTTTACCCGAAGCATGTCGAATAATAAAGTCAAGCTCTTCAGCAGGTGCTTCCGGAGTAGGAGATTCAATCTTCTCGGGCGCGTCTTCTTTCTCTAGAACCAGACCAGCGTCTGAAGGTCCTTGTTCAATACTCTGCTCAGTTCCAGCAGGCTCTGTTTCAATGGGCACTAAGGGCCCAGCTTCAGTTTCAGCGCGAACTGTAGCAGCTTCGGTAGTCTCCTTTGCAGGAGCAGGAGTTGACACCCTTGTCGACTCTAAAACAACGTCCAGCACATTAGCCATCCTCCTCCTCTTGGGAGTTATTACAGGAGCTCTGGGCACCTTCGGCAACTTCGGCTCTGGTTGCGGGCTCAGGATTTTTTGCAATCCTGCCGAATCTCCTAGCTCTGGCACTTTGGCCGCTTTTTCTATGGCTTCGGCAGAATACTTCGGCGCTCCAGCCGATTCGATTTTCTCTTGCCCTATTATTTTTGGCATTTTAGCTAATTCTTCCTTGGAGCTGGTAGGAGCAGGCTGTCCTGGTTCAGCGGTGGAAGGTGTCCCTTCAACAAGCTTCGGCACCTTGGCCGTTTCAATGTATATAGGCCGGTGCGTCAACACCTTGATCTTTTTGCCCTTCGGCGCAGCATAAATGGCCGAAGTAGCAGTTTTTCCCTGCTTTTGTGAGGGATAGCTATAATTTGGGTATACGAAACCAATGACATCGAAAACTCTGTTTAGTCTTTTCGTGCCTCGCCTTCCGAAGGCTAAGGTCATGGCATCATCTTTGACTCTCGTGTAAGCCCCAAGCAACTCATCGCTAGTCGCCTCAACACAGTTCAGCCAGTCATCACTCGGCTTGTCAAACTGATCTCTGTATCTGAAGGTGTATTTCAAATAAACCAAACCACCTTGATTGGACCCGACAGTAGTCTCCTTCGGCATTTCCTAGTCATTCACGAGAGGCCACACTCTATAGACTATGTGTTCCTGGACTAGGTACCTTGTGCCAATAAAGGTGCATACATTGTTGAAAGCCTTATGGCATGCTTCGATATCGTTTACAAGAGCAGTAGCTAGCCTTTTGATGCCGAAGCGAGACCAAATAGGTTGTTGGATAATCCCCTTTATATCTTCCCTTTTAGCTAAGTTATTCTTTACATAAAACCATTCTTCCATCCAGGCCCCTGGCCACCTTTTTCGAAACTTTGGAACTAGATAACTTACATCAGAACGAGGCACGAAGCCATAACAACCAAAATTATTGTGATATTGCTCCTTGCTAGTAGCCTTCGTCTCATACAGCAGCTCGTGCATGTTACAGAAGCATTTTACGCTTGGCTCTAGCCCTTGGCTCCTCACGGCCCAAATGAAAATCACCATCCTGATTATAGCTTCGAGGGTAATCTGATGAAGAAAAATCTCAAAGGTCTTTAGCACTTCAACTAGAAATTTACTCAATAGAAACTAAAGCCCTACCTTCATGAAGCTCCTGTAAACAACAACTTCGTCCACCTTGGGTGCAGGGGAAACGCTGTCCCCTCCAGCTCTCACAATGGACATATCACTAAAATATCTTCCTTTCATCGCATCAATGTGACTCTGTTTGATGGATGACTTTTCGAAGATAGTGTGGCTCGGCCGCCAGGGCCGATCTTCGGCATCTTCGTTCCCACTTTCCACATAAAAAATTTCGCAATCACTAGAATCTTCAAACAAACCAGCTAGCATTTCATTTGTAATCTTCTCTATGTTTGTCTTCTCCATAGCCTCATAAAAACCAGCTAGAGCAGGATCAACAACCTTCTTCTCTTCAGCCATTTGGTGAGCACTTGTGCAAATGCCGAAGCTCACAAATCAAGCGAGATCTGATAGAGCAAGAAAATTCAAGCTTGAAAAAATAGCACAAGCGATTGAAATGGCGCATCAAATGCTATTACTGCGGGTTCCTATTTATATGCCTATTGCATTGCAACTTAGCGGGCCCTACATGTCATTGACTTTCGCTATTCTAGCGAAGGGAAGGTGTTTTTTCGGACCTTCGGCTAAAGGCCTTCGTTCACATTGCAGTCTGAATTTGTTAAATGCAAAAACAAATTAATACTACGAGGGGCTACTGTTGGGGGCCTTCTTCTTCCGAAGGTCCTCAAAAACTTAACTAACATGGTTTTCAGTATAACATAGACTGTTACAGGAGGCTTCGGCTTTGAGATGAAGGTGTGCATGGTATGAAGGTACGGTCTGAAAGAAGGACAAACTAGCTCCGAAGCTGTGGCGGAAGGAGCTTCGGCTTAGCACGAGGACGATGGTGAAAGATGAAACTGACCTAAAGGAGAAAAGACTGCTTAGTCCTCGACAGCTTGCCTTATGATCATCAGTAAATGTCAGGGACATGAATGTAATTTTGTCCAGGATGCGTCCTATGCCTATAAATAGATGAACAGTAACACCGTACTGTTCATGCTGAATTATAATCACTCACGTGTCACTCTCGCTTTTCCACCTTCTATCAAGTCGAAGGTATAAATGTAATATAAATATCATTGATGTTTATTCATGTTTATAAAAGGAGAATATAAATAATCTAATGATTTGTGATGATTGTTTATATTCTTTTGTGTTTCATATGTCTCTATTTACATTTTGTTCACTAAAATAATGAAGGTATACCCTTCATGACCTTCGTCTGAAGATCATTATATTCTAGGGGAGATAATGCTTCGAAGGACGAATGTCTTTGATCGTTAACAATCATGTTGCTTTGTTCTTGATGTATAGCATCCGAGAACAAGGACCAACACTTCCTTTAGGTAAAGAGCAACCTTGAGGCTTGTGTCTTTTAATAAATTGAACATGGTAATCATTAGTAACACAAGCACTAGTTTCATAAATATGCTCAAGAGAGATGTTATTAGTAACACAAGCACTAGTTTCCTTTTTAGTAATCGTTTTTTAGTAGGAATGACAGGTAGATTACTAAAACATGGAAACTCCATAACATGAACTAGATTATCCCATAAATGATATTATGCATAGTTTTAACTCATAAAACAAGCATAGTTAATCTCTCAAATTCATGGGGACAAATCTAATTCATAACATGGATAGCGATTAATGTAGAAGAATAATATCCAATTTAAGCAAGAAGAAATACATCATATATCATTGGATTGATCTTCCTTTCATGTTTAGAGTACGCATTCCATAGAGAAACCCATTCTCTTGATGTAAGACTACTTAAGTCACTTAGACAAAAACATTAGTCTCACGATTCTAGTCATAAAGAGAATTTTCCTTTTATAAGTGTTCTAAGCATTTGAATTCCTTATATGACACCTTATTATTTTAAGAAATTGGAATATCTCTCTCTCTATGTCTAGAACATGGCAACAATAGGATCACTAATGTAAAACATGCCATAAGGTACTTACAACAATTTAAAGCATGTAGATTGCCATAATATAGAAATGAAGAAAATGCAATCTACCATATGAGAGGAACTTTCTCCAAAGAATGGTGACATAATTTAATAATATTCTTAAGTGCTTCCTTTTTCTATGTGACTACACAAGACACAAGAGAAATGATAATTGAAGATACTTGCACTTAAAGACATAAGTGTTACCATCCTTTGGCTTTCCTCCGTGTTATAGGCTTTGATTTTCCACACAGGATAATCCTTTATTCCCTACAACATCGATATCTTGCTCGAGATGATATGAGTTTTAGATACAATAATTCAAAATAACTTTGGGTCAATCTTAGAGATATAAAACATTGTAAGATTGATAGCTTGAGTTAATAAGAACTGAATTAACCCGCTGAAGCACCTCCAAAGCTTCATATCATCTCCTTTCCCCTGCAAAGCTTGTCAAGCACATTTTGGTCCCCATCTCTTGATGGGTCCATTAAGGTTAGTCAACAAAGATCTAGGAACCCAAATGTCCTTTGTGCTATGTAACACCCTAATATCCCACTACTGGTATTTGAAAAAAAAACTTTCTATAAAATGTAAATAAATAGACTCTCTTAAAAATATATATATTATTAAGATATCCAATATATATATATTATTAAGATATCCCTCTTATTAATAAATTTGAAGGTACTCTTAAACAAGAAACTAAAGTTAAATTACCTTTTAATAAAGATTATATTAGGGATTATCTTCTCAAAGTAAATAAGTAACTAATGAATAGTTAAGTTAAGTTTGACCTCGTGATGATAACCTTGGTGAAGCATATTATGGAGAACAGAACTTGACCTCCAAATTTAAATAAAAATGAGGAAAGGAATTTTAACGGAACCATTTATTCCTTATATAAGTAAATAAAAAGGTAGAATAATAGTGTCTATACCCTTTTAAATAAATTGTGACAATTAGAAAATGGAAATTGAAAACCTAGATTTGAATTTACTTGAAGCTTCAACTCTATGTGAAATTGGATTAAAACTTGGAATTAAGAAAAGAGAAGAAAATGCTATACAAATAAGATAAAATAAACATAGAAATTAAATAAATTCAGTTCATATGGATATATGAACTTAGGCATTTTTTTACTTAAAGTATGAATTTAAATTCTAAACCAAAATTTGGAAAAGAAAAGAGGAAGAGATATCATACAATACCAAATAAATTTATAAATAAATAACTTATTCATATTTTGGTATAATCAGTGGAACATTTAGCTTGAGTACACACATATCACAAAGTTGAATTTAAATTGAGGAGTTGAATTTGAAATTCAAAATGAAGAAAAAAAACAACAGAAAAGATAAAAGGAAAAAAAGGTAAAGCAGCGCTTGGGCCGATTTCTTTCCCCCTCGGCCGGCCCATCTACCAAATCCCACCGCTGACACATGGACCCGGGAGCCAGTAAAGGCATGTGTGCGCCGCTGCACTTAATCCGCTGGCATGCGGGGCCCGCTTGGCGGCCACTGGTGTGCGCTCTCGCATCCTTCCTTGCCGCTGCCTCTGTCTGCCGGGCCCAGCGTGCCAGACCGCTCGCTCTGTTGGTGCGCTGGTGAGTGGGACCGCGTGGTCAGCTCTATGCCCTAGCTCGTAACAAACTTCATGCGTGAAGACCGGGTCTTCTTCCCCAATCGCGCCCACAGATTTCAACAGCCGCGTGTGGACGGGAATGGCCCTATTCTACCGGAGCCGGGGCATGCAGCGGACTTATCTTCTCTACTGGGCCCCAAGTCGTCAGTTTCACTCACCATAACAGACCCGCGAGCATGCCGTAGCCGCCATTGCCGCCGTCCGGAAAAATCGCCAATCAACCAGGCTTGGGTGGGGTAATAAAAACCTGATCCTCGGGTGCCTCGCGACCTCTTCTTTGCCGTCTCCGTAACGACCCATTAGCGAGAGAGCAAACCCGGGAAGGGGGAAAAGGGTGGGAGACATCCGCCGTCGTGGTCTTAGGCCCGCGCCGGTGATTGGTGGCCGTTCGAGTGATCGTGGGTGTTCGGCATCGTGCGTGGTGCTTGTGTGTGCGGAGTATCGCTCCCGGGATCGATTCGGGTGCCTGTAATTGCTCGTCGGGCCTCATCGCCGTCGCAAATCTGCACCGCGTCGGGAGCAGCCCTTGACTCGTCATTAGCGTCGGTGAGTTCTCAACCATCATGCCCGCCCCGTTTTCCTTGTCGAATAGAGCTAGTCGGTGTTAGGGGTGGACCTCTGGGTCATCAGGTGTATCGCTCATCGGCGGGCGTCGCCGTGCAGTCAGCAAGCGCCGCCGTGCACGGTCTGAGGGTAGGAGGAGGTTCGTGCACCGTCGGATTCGCTGTGGACGAGCGGATTAAATCTAGGCGTACCCCCCCTTAGGTGATTTGATCTGGGCCGTAGGACTCGATCAAACGGTTCGTGGTAGATCGAGCTTCATAAAATCCGAACCGTTGATCTCCAATCCCACAGTTGATACTGCATACCGATTCATAATGTACTCAGTCTAATCTCGCGCGTCCGAATTGGATCGTGCGATTCATAACACATCATACCCCTTCGCCGCGGTTATTTTCTAAAAGAGACCCCCACTTTTCAAGAACCAACCCGCAGTCCACACTGAGGGTTAGTCTGAGTCTAGGGAATGTTTCTAAGTTGGCCCCTGTGCTATACAGAATTTGATGCGCAGTCCTGAGGGAAATAAAAATAGGAAAATAATTATAGAAATGGATTTTTAATACAAAAATAAATCCAGAAACTTATATAATTCATATTAAATTCATTTTAGCTCCAAATTAATTCATTCCAGGGACATTAATTTTGTTTTAATATTGTCTACCACTTAGTACCTCAGTTTAGCAATGAAACATGAATTAAAATTATTCATCGGAATTAATCTATACCATGTACTCAATAACTCTAGAAATTCATAATTCAATAACTGTAACTCCGATTTGACTCGTTCCAGTTGCGTTAGTCCCGTATAAATATTTACTATACAATAAAAACACTTAATATACCATGTCTCATTCTTTTATAATTAGGTCTTTACTTAACTTATGTTGGTTAGTCTTGTTATTGTGCTTATCATTATAATCTACTAGAATATGATCCATGGTCTATTTATAACTTAAGATTAAACTTGAGATAATTATTTATAGAATAATCTCTTATATGATTTATATTAACCAATTTATAATATAGTTTAATATTTTAGTCACATAAATCATCTATAAAAATCATAACTCCTTAACCGTAATCCCGATCTCAGTAGTTCTCGATTCCGCGATCTCGTAGCAATGCGTAGATCATTATTATGCAAATTGTTCTTATGTTTGGTGTGATGTTAATTTGGTCTATACACTGTTTGCTTGTATTGCTACGACTAGCTGCGCGTGGTTTCGAGGATCTGAAGAATCACCCTGGTAACTGGAATCTCAAGTGCCAGGCAAGTTGTGCCCTTGATCCACTTTTGTTACCCAATAATATTATTTATTATCACTATTCAATGCATAGGTTTAATTTTGATGGGACCCAATAGGTCACCCTAGTTTGTTTATCCTGTTTACCTTGTTTACCCCTGATTCATTTGGGTAGTTATGCTATTGCTCTATATGGTTTTGGGATTAATATTTTATTATATCCATGTTCCAATTATTCTGTTATGTTATTTATGTTCATGATAAGATCATTATGTTAATTAGAACATGGAGCGACCACCCGGGAAAACAGTGCTACCACAAGGGTTTAATGGGACGCCCTTCGATGATTAACTAGGAAAGCTAGTGGATGACTACCTTACCCGAAAGGGGCAAGGGCAGTAGGGGAGTGGTCAGTGTAGGGAGGTCCTTGGGTTGATTTTGCTGCGATGGCGGTCAGGCGAGGGATTCCTGCACTGGAGCTTCCTATAAACTGTAGCGGGTTTTCTGAAGCTAGTGGAACTTTGTAAAGGCCTCATAGTGTTACCCTGCCTCGCTTCCTTGGTAGAGGTGTATGAGATTCATGACCCCTTGGAAGATGGGTAACACGGCTTGTGGGTAAAGATGCGCAACCTTTGCAGAGTGTAAAACTAGTATACTAGCCGTGCTCACGGTCATGAGCGGCTCGGACCCTCACATGATTAATTTATGGAACCTAAATTCAATTTGTCATATGCATTTGCATGGGATTATTTATTAATTTTGTTCTATTATTTATTATGGTTTGGTATTCACATACATTTAGTAATTGCTAATAAAATTTTGACCAACTTATAAAAGCAATGCTCAGCTTCAACCTTTATATATTGATCAGCCTTACACTTCACATGTGTTGGCACTGTCTCTCGACAGCAAAGAGGTCCAACACGGGTGAATGGTGATAGCAACAGGGCACTCGCGCGTGATGGCAAAAGCTCTGTTAATCTGGCCTCTCACGGGCACTGTGCGGGGGTATTTATAGGTATCCGAGTGCACGGCGCCTTGCGTTAAGGACGCATGTGCCCTCAGGTACCTAGTTTATCCCCAGAATATTCCCATAAAGCGGGGTTACAAGCTGTAATTACAAGTACGCCTTTACAAATTAGGCCCGTAACACAAACGCGGCCACGCAGGGCCCGTTACAATGGGCCAGATCTCATGTGGGCCTCGGAGCTGACCGAGGCCGCGCCGCGGGGAGGCGTCGCCGCAGGCCTTCGTCTGGTGCCGAATCGAGCGAAGGGTCTCTGTGTTGTCTCTGGTGCCGATGAAGCGAAGGGTGTCCCTGCCTGCTTTGTCTGTCAGGGCAGGGGCTAAGCGGTGGAGACTTCGGGCGAAGGGTGGCGTTTCTGCCTTCGCTCCAACATTTGCCCTCCGAGGGACCAGTTCGACAAAGTCACCTGGTGCCGAAGACGTCGCTAGATGGCGGAGACGCTGCCCTCGCTCGAAGTGGTTCCGCGGGGGTTTTTGATGTGACCGTTGATGGACATCGTACTGTTGGACTGCGGGTTTTCCGAAGCGTCGCGCCCTGTGGGATTGCGGGTTTCCCGAGGAGCCGCGCCCTGCCTATAAAAGGGGGCGGGGGACGGCGCTGTTTGCACTTTGCCTTGCGCGCTCCGTGAAAACCCTAGCCGCCCGCCGTCTTTCTGCTCCTCTTCTTCTGCTGCTCCCTTTGCTCGTCGGAGTTCTGGCTCGAGTGAAGCAGACCGCCCGCCGCCGCCGACGGTACGTAGCAATGCCATCCTCTTCTTCTTCCGCCGACGCCACGCCGCCGGCCGCCGCCTCGTCTGAGGAGACGTTGAGTAGCGTGATGGTGGAGGAGCTGCGCGCCGGCGACTCTGTTGATTTTGGTGTGTCACGGATGACGTCGGCCCGCGTTGAAGATATGCAGCGTTTGGGCTACTTTGGCGGCGGAGTCGCTCGTGCTCCGGGGACGGAGGAAGTCCCCGAGCCGGAGGGTGAGTTGGTTGTTTTCGAGGCGTTCTTCGCCGCCGGTCTCCGCTTGCCTGCGCACCGGTTTGTTGGCGAAGTCCTGCGTAGATTCAACGTTCAAATACATCAGCTGACACCGAACGCCGTGGTGGCGCTGGCGAAGTATGTCTGGGCGACGACTTCGTACGGCGGGCAGCCGTCGGTTGAAGTTTTTGCGAAGAATTATTGCTTGCATTGGCAGAAGAGGATGGTTGAGGACGGAGTTGCCCAGTTCGGGTCGTGCACATTCACGCCGAAGACCGGCAAGACCACAATGCCAGTAGTGGAGTTGGTTCCATGCGCCCGCAACAAGTGGGGCAATTGGAATGAATTTTGGTTTTACGTTGCTGAGGCTACTGTCGAAGGCCATGAAGGACTTCCCGTGTCTGAGATGTGCTCTCACTATTACTCTGCGTATCCGCCTTTTGAAGTGGCAGAAGAGGATGCAGACGAAGGGGCCCTTCGGTGTGCCGCCGGCCAGAGCAGTGGTCGTGATTTAGTTGAAGAGTTTGTGGCGTACGGGGTCTGGCCCTTGGCGCACGGCTGGACGCTGGGCGAAGTGTGCCCTCGTCAGATGCCTTTTCACGGAGGAAGGGTGGTGCGAAGTCCTGCCTTTGCACTGAACTTGCGAAATCGTGACCCGGCCGCCTTTGTGCGTGATGCGGAGGACTTGGCGGTGCGGCTCGTGGGGCGGTACGTGGCGAGGACGGAAGGCCAGCGCAGCTTTGATATTCGCGGGTCAAATGAACGTTTGAATAGGGTCTTCGAGTTAAATCAATTGCCGTACGACGGCTACCCTGGTCAAGACGAAGCGGACCGCCGTGGGAAGAAGCCGGCGGTGGAGACTGGAGGCGACCCTGCGCTGACGGCCGCCCCCTCCTCAAAAAAGAGAAAATTAGGTACTGCGATGGGAGGAATCGGGGTGTCTGATAGTTTTGCTAGAGAGTTAATGAGGACGTGTGCGGCCCCGGGGGAGAGGATGTCTTCGCCCGAGCTCCGGGAGTCTTCGGCTCGGATGCTGAGGGTTACCGGGGGCTGCTGGCCTAGAAATGTTCCTGTCCCCTGCGCGGCTGAGGAAGACTGTTTTACATCTCGTATGGCTCGTCAGTGGAGAGTTTTTCCTTACGGGCGAAATATCGGTGCTGTTGTGTGGGCAGTGATGGACAAGGATCGCCAAGGGGCGGCGCAAAAACGCCAGGCGACCGTCAGGATTCACGAGGCCCGGCCAAAAAGGCAGCGGGGGACGACGAAGGCTGCGGCCTCCAGCGGAGGCAAGCCGCCGTTGGCGGCGAAGGCGGGCGCCTCTGCACCCAGCAAGGCGCCGGAGACAACGGCGGGCGCCGGAGTCTCCAAGCTGACGAAGGTGGTGCCGCCGGCCAGCGGAGTGGCGGAGGCTTCGAAGGCGGCCCGAACGTTGCCGCCGCCGGGCAAACGCGTTGCCGACTTCGGCACCAACATTAGTGTGGACGATTATCTTGGGGGTAAGTCACCCGGCCGCCTTTTTTTTTGATTGTTGATGCGTTGCAGGGTCGGACGAGGGCCGGCTTGCTATAGCTGTGCCTGCCGGGGCAATCGCGACGGCTGCGCTGCCGTCGAAGGCGAGGGGCGGGACCCTTGGCGCCGGAGGCGAGGTGTCGGCCCTCGCGTTGGTCAGGGACGAGGCTGGCGCGGCGACCCGCCGGCTGAAAGGAGTGACGGAGGCGCTGAGTCAGGCGGCGGAGGCACTGAGTCAGGTCCGCCGAGTTTTTTTTTTTTTTTTTTTTTTTTTTTTTTTTTTTTTTTTACGGCCATGGCCTTACGTGTGCTCTGCAGGTGGCTGACTTCACCAGCCGTACTGCGTCGGGGGCACTTACGGCAGCCTTATCTGCCGAAGTCGAGAGACTTCGGACGCAACATGCTGACGCTGTCCGTGAGAAGTCGGCCTCCGACAGCAAGTGTCGTAAACTGGCAGACAAGGTGGCCGCCCTGGAGGAGGAAAAGGCTGACCTCCGGCGCCAGCTGGCGGGGGAAAGGAGGGAGGCCAACGAGGCCGTCGCCAAGGAGCAGGCCGCGCAGGCGGAGGCTAGGCTGGCACGGGCGGAAGCCAATCTTGCCAAGGATCTCGCCGAAGACCTGCGGGGGCGGCTCACCGCTCTGGAGAGCCGCGCGAAGGGGGCCGAAGCCACGGTGCGAATGGAGGCCGAACGGACGCGCACACAGCTTATGGCCACATATCGCGAGCTGGGTGCGCGGACCGGTGACTTCGTGGTGCCGGAGCGAGAGGCCGGGCTTCGCTGTTTGGAATGGGTGCAAGAGGAGCTACGGGAGCTCCCCACTGTCCTGGGGGGATTAATGTCGTTCGCCTCCCTGGTCACCTGCGAGGGGGCGATGAACGCACTCTCTCGCGAAGGGTGCCGACACTATGAGGCCTTCGACCAGGCAGATGAAGATTTTGGGCGAGACATCTATAAGGTCGAAGACCCCGTGGTGAAGGAGTCCGCCGGCGCCCTCTATGACCGGATGTGGGGTCTGTATGGTGGTGATGTGGTCAGGGAGCGGGCTGAGGCTGCGAGGGCTCAGGTGACGTTGTCGTTTGTTCGGCGTTTGCTGAATGTGGTTGGTGCGTGTGTTTGCTGACTTTTTGTATGTTTTGTCTTAGGCGGAGCGAGGCGAGCGGGTGGACGACTTCGGAGCACTGAACGACGCCCTGCCTGACCCGGAGCCGACCCCGGAGACCACGGAAGACGCACCAGGCGCCCCCACATCTGCTGCGACAGTTGAGGACCTGCCCCTGAAGGTGGCCGAAGGCGCTCCCGATGCCCTCGCAGCAGCTGCGCCGACCGTCGAAGATCCGGCGGCGGAGGCGGTGGAAACAATGGCGGAAGTGGCAGCGGAGCCAACGGCGGAGGCCCCCGCGGCGTCAGGGCCCTCGCAGGTGGCGTAGTGGTTGTTTAGGGTTGGGGAATTTTGGATGTTGTACTGAATTTTGGTTGCTGCGCAGGTTCAAGATTTTGGGCCTGCGCATGCAACCGCTGCTACTGAGTTTTTGGCGGCTTCGACCGCGGAAGGTGGTAATGAATATAGT